>CM054060.1:66837470-68224970 GCA_028641055.1 Alopecurus myosuroides
TCACAAAATTTACATTTATATCATGACGTGACCTAACATGTAAGTGGGCAATACATATCAAGGAGGATTTTATAGGATTGCTTACATTCAGAATTCAGTAATTTGCCAAAACAAACATGATGATTAGACGTCATAGGCTCATATAGATGACTCACCTGGTTGATAGATTATCCTCACATATTGGTCTTCTATTCTCTGTATTACACTTCAGATTTGTGATCCCAAATGCAATGAAGGCACGGATCAAGAAGATGGGGCAGCGACGCCCGCATTATCGCTGGACCGCCCGTGATCCACGGAAGGTATGTTTTGTCCTCTCGTGTTTTCCAAACTTAAAAATATTTCAATGTACATATATGGTAATTTCCTCTATTGAACCTGTCTACCATGTACTGTCTTACGTCATTTAGCCCACGATTGTACATGTTGACTTAGCTAGCTAACCACACTGGTTGCGATAATGCAATGTGAGTTTCAAGTAATTTAAATTTCAACCGCACATCCATGGTTATTTAGCTTAACTGATAAGATGAGGTGATAAATAATGAAATAGAGTTCCTCTTATGATTAAAAATTAAGACCCTCTATTAGACCAGCTTTGTAATATGCTAGCAATGTCACATTTTATGGACTTGTTTCCAAATTATTATTGGTGGCGATACTATGAGATGTTTAACTTTCAGTATTTGTTTGTCATTGCAGAACATGGATCACAACGTTGAAACAACCACTATTGAGGATTTTGATAACCATCCTAAGAAAAAAGCAAAATGAATCAAGGGTTATGGATGATCCATTGCTATCACCTGCCATCTCAACATCATCTCTGATTTCTGAATGTTCTGAATCGATTGATTCAAAAACAGAAAATCAGTTAGATGATGATCCATTGACATCACCTCCGTCACCAACCAAGTCGTCGTTATCTGCGGTTTTAAAACGGCCCAATGAAGAAAAAGTTTCAGCAGACGATGATAAGGAAACATTATCAATGGATGATGACAAAGAACCAGATGAACCTAACCATATAACAAATGTAATATATGACTATCTCCCACAAGGTAAATTATTCACTTAATATCTTGACTTTTGTACCTATTTATTGCCAATGTTATTAAATAGTTATTTATGCATGTATATTTGTTCAACATACTTCCTTTTTTAATTTTTGCAGATTATGCATTGACCGACCAGGATGAATGTGCTCATTGTGTTATAGAGTACTCTTCTAAAGAAGATATATTGGTGAACATAGATAACATAAGTATCAAACAACGTTATTTGGCATGCCTGCTTGATAAAGATGCATGGCTAGACGATGAAGTAAGTACGCCTTACTAACAATGAAATAGTTTATGATTATTAAGGCCAATTAGTAATTTATTCTTTTTAAATCTTTATAGGTAATCAGCGCATATATATGTTGCATGAAGGACCAATTATGTGTGCAAAATCGGAGTGACGCTAAAATATATTTTGAGGATGCCTTTGTTACCAGACTTTTAAAACGGGACGGTGCAATTGGAATAGATGGAGCTACCTCTATGACAAATATTTTCAAAAACTATCTCAACCATGACCTGGTAATGTCGATATCATAATTGTGAAGTTCTAGGTTTAGTTAATTTTTCATTCAGGATTTTACATGTCATGAAATAACTCATTGTCTTTATTATAGATTCATCTTCCAATAAATATCAAAGATTCCCATTGGTATTTAGCTTCCATCAATGTTGATAAGTATGAGATACAAGTACTCGACTCATTATGTTGGGAGCACAATCGAGCTGACCTCACTATTACGGATAGTTACTATAGCATGTGTGACCTTTTTCGTAAAGTGTTCTTAATTTATCCATCGCTTAGGTGTATAATTTATTATAACTAATCATTGTGCAGCTGCAAGGACTACAATATCATTTGAACATTCTTAAGAGCCAAGAAAATTTGAGTATTCATAATTGGAAAGACTTTGATGTTACTAAATGGACGATTATAGAACAACTACAAAGTCGAATCCAAAAAGACAGGTATAGATAGTGCACATTTTCTTATAATAATAGTCATATAATAAATACTATGAATCATGTGGAGTAATTAGTTTTATCTAAATTATGTAGTTCATCTTGTGGTCTATTCATGCTTAAATTCATGGAATATTGGAACGGACATACGCTATCCCATTCGATTACACAGGTAAATGCATTTTTTATAACTATATATATAGTCGTTCCATTTCAATTGTTATAAATGCTAATATTTGTTTATCACCGGCAGGGAAATGATTAATTCTTTTAGATTAAAGTTGGCTGCGGTATTATTATGTTGGAAAAAGAACACGGCACCGGCGACTACAATGGTACAAATTGACGACACTTCGGGAGATCCAAATGATGTTCTAATGTCAGACGCGCCATTTGATATAGTTCAATCAAAAGAACTCAGCTCATTATCTATTGAGAACAAATACCAATCCCTCTTATCTGTACTTTCGAACCTGAGCCTACATGAGTTAGTTGGTGGACTTTGCAACTACATCAAATCAGTTAATTCTACAGAAGATTTAGAGTAAGCCATTAAATATTATTTATTGCATGCAATTTTTTTTATTTTAGCAATTGACAACATACATTATCTTCTTTTATACTTCTGATAATGATTTATAGGAAAGTATGGTTACAAAGCTCTAAGCCGTATCCTATTAGCTTAACTCTCAAAAAGCTACAAAAAATGTTAAATGACGAGTTGCCAATGGACCGTGACTGTTTCAATATGACGGTACAGAAGATTATGTTCGACAACAACGAAATGGTCAAAGAAAGGAGAGGATCATTATCAATGCATTATCTTGACATGCAATTCTGGGTATGTTCGTACATTTATAGTATATAATTATTTTTGTGTCTACATATATATATACTAATTTGTATCTTTAACATTATTTTCTACTATACTAGATGATTACTGATTTTCGACGACATCCAGACTACCGGAAAAAATTAGATGTGGAACAGCTAGCACGTTCCGTTGGTAGTTGGCCTGGTATTAAATATAGTGTTTCTTCATACAAATCGGTAAGTCGGTCACCATATACATGTCACTACAGTTAATATTAATATTTTTTATATAATCTGATATTTAGCATTTTGCAGATTCATGTTCCAATACAATCATACCATGATTTTATTCTATTCATATTGGACAAAGATACAAAAACTGTCTACATTGTGGACCCTACCCCTACTGATCCCACCTATCAACGCAACCCACACGCAAAATACGTGCACAAAATTTTATGGCTTGCCGAATACTTACCGAAAGCCATGGCAAAGGCATGCCCTGGATCTACATGGAACGAGAATATTTTCCTATGGCATCAAAAAATAGTAGATGATATTCCGGTTCACAGAAGGTAACCTTTTTTAGTATATATAAACACTATATAATAAGTATTTGATGTACTAATTATATGATATGTCTTGATTACTAATCCATCTATATCTTATATGTAGGAAATTGTCTGGTTTTCTTGTTACCCTCTTCATGTCCACATGGGATGATGGAAAAGTGCATTTGCCATTTTTTTAAGGACGAATACGAACTCAGAAAACATGTTTTGGGACAACTACTAACATTCAAGGAGAACGAATGCGAAAACAACATGCCTTCTGGTGATGTCCGAGATTTCATCAATTGTATCCGGAGAACAAAAACCAATATGAAGGTGAAGGCCTGAGGATCATAAGGCAACCAAGACCAATATAAAAGTTGCATCTCCAACTGTTGCTGCTCCTCAACTGTCTCCACAATTTTTCTTGGCCGTGATGCATTCGTAAACTTTAGTTTGTCCAAGTTATAGAATCTACACAGGTTTAGCCAATAGTGATGTTTTTTGCTTTGTGACCAAAACATGGTATGATGTTCTTTATTTCTATTATAATTATATCAGTAAGGCAAAGATACTTCAACTTTCTGTGATTATATATATATATATATATATATATATATATATATATATATATATATATATATGAGTTTGCCATATAATTCTATATCGATGTATACCCATATATGAGTTTGCCATATAATTCTATATCAATGTATACCCTCCGATCCAAATAGTTGAACTGAAAAATGTTAGAATGGCGGCAGCACTTATGGTCAGCCTGGCATACTACAACTTTCTGTGATACGTGCATAATTTTGTGCGGGTTTGTCAGCGGATGGTCGGATGGCAATACGGTATCAACTAGACACCCTACGTCAGACCAGAATCAAGCACGTAAGACGTACATGCATTTAGTCAGTGTAAGGGAACTAATGTAATTGGATATACATATTTGTTCTTTGATTGCTCAATTTCTTTAATAAATATTCTTTTCGGCGAACTTCAACCCCTCTCTATATCCCACTCTCCAAAACCCATGAATACAAATGTTACTGATTTTTTCTCTCAAAACAACAGAATAAAATAGAAAAGCTCTAAAATTCTCTATGTATATTTTTTTAATATCAAACACAAATACGGCGCGTCAAACCAGCAAACTGTTTCACATCCGGACGCAATCCAAGCAAGTGTACACTTGGCAACAAAACCAAATAGTATTCTGAATCGTATTAGCAAGGGGATCCTAATCCAACATAGCTAGCTAGGGAGTCCTAATCCTACCTAGCTATGGACTCCTAATCCTACACGTGCTAGCTTTCTTTGCTTGGCAACAAAACCAAATAGCAATCTGAATCGTATTAGCAAGGGGAACCTAATCCAACTTAGTTAGGGAGTCCTACTCCTACCTAGCTATGGACTCCTAATCCTACAGGTCCTAGCTTTCTTTGCTTCACGTCGCCTTGCCTGCCCGGTTACATATAGGCAGCTTCAAAACATATTGGTCTAATTATTCTGCAACGTGAAAGTACCTTGGGCAGAAACCAGCTTGGGTATCAAGACTAGAGTGCCTTACATCTAGCATAACAAACACAAAGCAACCCGTTTGACAATCTGAGGAAGGAACATAACGACATCTTCTTGCAAGAGGAGCTGGTCCACTTCTAACAATCTGTGGATAGAATAGAAAACTATCAGGTTAGTGTAGGCTTGCACTTATAATTTCAGTTTTTCAAATTACATACTTTATGATCCAAACATAATTCTCTTGTCCAACCATTTATAGTGTGTGGGATCTTAAAAAAGAGAAAATCACATTCAGTTTCACTTGAATTGAACCAAGTATTTGAAGTTATTTCGAGAGTATTTGAATTTCGGTGTGCTACTGAAAGTCTCAAATTGCTGAAATGATTTTGACTGAAAGGTCAATATTTCAGTGTCTACTGAAATTCAGTGAATCACACTCAAAGTGAAAACCATGACAGCACTGGTGCACGCAGCATAATAAGATCCAGTCATTCATTTTGTGGGAAAAAGAAGAAACTGCCCAACGAGGTTGACATAGGTACCTCTGGCCGTTGATGAGATGGTCAGCGAGGGAGAGACCGACGTCACGAGGGTTGGGAAGTGCCATGCTGGTGCTTGGTTGGACAGTACAAACACAATCGTAAAATGAACCATTCAGAAAGCAATTTGAAATAGTTATGATTTGCCCTATCACTACTATATACATGCGTCAGCCTGTCTAGATTATCCAACTCCAAGTAGAGATATAACAAGATGAAGAGAACAAAATTAGTGATGGCACTTTTTCCATTAAAAAAATCTATTTTTTGGCTAATTTGAGTTCAGCAGTATATTAAAAATATTATAAAAAAAGGAGCAGAAGTTGTGTTCGCTTCATTCCATTCATACTATCCAGGTTTCATACTTACAGAATACAAACTCTCATGCAGGCTTGCCATTTGGATCGCGGTATCAAGTCATGGATGTCAAAGAACAAAGAAGGAAAAGGGAAAGAGAGCGGTATGCTAGGATGACAGATGAAGAAAAGCAGGAACAGCTGAAAAAACGCCGTGAAGCCTATCAGCAAAACAAAAAAAAAATACAAAAAAAGATCCATACCCAAGGACAAAAAGATGTGCACAAGAAAGGGAGAGATATGCAAGCAAGCAGCCACAACAAAAGAAAGCTAGGATAGAACAAATTACGGCTAACAAGATATTGAGGCGCAACACACCATGCAAAGAGTCAATTGCGATGGAGAACCCTGCATATATCGCAACGGAAGAAGAAATTGGTAAATCTACCTTAAATGTAAGACAAAGTAAGCCCGTGACACCAGGAGAAAGACAAAAATTACTACAACGTCGTAACGAACAATTCACAGCAAAACAGCGGAAACCCATTTCAATGTCATCACAAGAAGACACATCCATGATGAATAACGACAATGATCAAATAAAACCACTAGAGCACCCAAAAGTTACGATTGAAGGTAATATGTTTTATACAATACCGAGCCATTCAGAAAACAAAATACAATATGTACAACTAACCATGTTTCTTGGACAGGCATCCCCTATTCATTGTGTCTAACCAGCAAAGAAGTGGATGCAACAAAACAACCATTCTGCAACGATGATGAACACCGTAAGGCCATCGACCTCATAATAGCCATGATGAAAAACGGCAATGGTGACATAGAGCCTCTAAAGAAGCCAGAAGTCATGGATAACGGTAATACTCTAATTTTTATACAATACTCATACATTCCCAAAACAATGTACAGTATGAGCATCTGACCTGCTTTTGTGCACACACATCCCTTCTTCAGCATATCCAACCAAAAAAGATGCGGATGCATCAACACAATCATTCTGCAATGATGATCACGGTAAGGTTAACAGTTTCGTAGATAATCTTATGGGACACAAAATTAATCCACAGTCAACTTTACTACACAGGTAATGATGAAGTCATATTTGAAGAAGACACGAGCGACGATGAATACATGTTCTCTGGTCAAGGTATGCTCAAAATAGTTAAAAATATATTTGCATCATTATATTACTCATTTGGTAAACTTATAATGGTACAAATCACAGCAGAATGGGAAAGAGAAGTGGAAATCACAATCGGAGAAGACGAGGATTGTAACAACAATGATCCGTATGATCACGTATACAGCAACATACCAGAAAGCACACATATGCTCCAGACTGTAGAAAATTGCAGATTTTGTGGTGCTAAAACATTCTAGTTTGAAACTATTGGATTATGCTGCAGGAAAGGAAAGATAAAGCTTGCCAACCCGCATACACCACCTGAACTCGTGAGACTTTGGACAAGCAAGGAATCTGATGCAAAATATTTACGGGACAATATAAGATTCTTCAATGGACACTTCTCATTTACTACTCTATACTGCCACCTTGACAGAGACACAACCGACACACGAACGGCTGGTATTTACACTTTTCGAGCTCATGGACAGATCTATCACAATATACACTCATTTGCTAATGGCCGCTCAGATCCAAAGCATTTGGAGCTATACTTCTATGACGACGATCCAAGCTTAGAACATTGGTACCGCCTTTGCCGCAAGGAAACATAGGAGCAAGACAAACATGTAGTCGGCATAATAACCGACATTCTGCGCGCCAACCCGTACTCTACACAATTTAGGAGTTTGGGACAAGCCGAAAACCTTGATGATTACAGGCTTATCTTGAACCTTGACCAAAGATTGGACCAGAGAACATACAACGCACCAATAACTTCGGAGGTAGCTGCAGTGTGGGTCGAAGGAAATGAAAGAAGAACTACTTTTGACAAGAACGTGATACTATATGGGAACAATAATGAAATACAGATGATTAAATCATATTATGGGTGCTATGATCCACTCTCATATCCTCTATTCTTTCCAAGAGGTGAACTGGGTTGGCATTCGAAGATCCCAAAGGAAAATACAAAAGAGCAAGATGTGACAAAGGGCTGCTGCAAATGATAACGATGACGATGATGAACCAGGTTAATATTTCATATCTTGTTACTGTCTTAATAATTCAAAAATCATTATTCATATATGGTACACTCCTACACAAACTAACTTTATATGTGCAATGCTTGGAACAGATGCAAACAGTAGGCTTTGGGTAACCATGAAAGAATACTATTGCTATAAATTACATATGCGACCAAACATCTTCAACCCAATATTGTATGGTGGACGTCTACTCCAACAGTTTGTGGTAGATACATACATTAAAATTGAGAGCTCCAGACTAGACTACATGTTTCATCATTAGAAAGAGATAAGAGCATATCTATACCAAGGTCTTCTAGATAGCATTCAGGCTGGCGAACAAAATGGAAATGCGGTTGGAAAACGAACAATTCTCGCCTCATCATTTATTGGAGGACCACGAGATAAACTTCGCCGGTATCTAGATGAAATGGCTTTAGTAAGAAAATATGGAAAGCCGGATATATTCCTGACGATGACATGCAACCCCAACTGGGATGAGATTAAACGCGAAATCGAGTGTGGACAGACACCACAAGATCGCCCAGATATTGTCGTTCGTGTTTTCAGGGCGAAGCTAGAAGAAATGAAGAAACAACTATTTCAGAAGAACATTCTTGGAGCAGTTAAGGCATATACCTACGTTGTAGAGTTTCAGAAAAGGGGACTACCCCATGCTCACTTCCTGCTGATCATGACCGGAAAATACAAGTACACGTCACCAGAGCAATATGACAAAATAATATCCGCTGAGCTACCTAACAAGCACAAGTACCCAGAGCTATATAAAATGGTCATCAAGCATATGATGCATGGTCCTTGCGGTGAACTGAATAAAAACTGCCCATGCACAAAGAATCGACAGACATGCAAGAACAATTATCCAAGGCCATTCAATGAAACAACAATTCAAGGCAAGGACTCCTACCCAATGTACAGGAGACGCAAAGACGGCCGGACCGAAACTGTACGAAAGTGCACGCTAGATAACAGGTGGGTCGTTCCTTATAACCCATATCTATTGAGAATGTTCAACTGTCACATAAATGTTGAGATATGCTCAAGCATTAAAGCCGTCAAGTACCTGTTCAAGTACATCTACAAAGGACATGACCGTGCGTCAATATCTGTGACTGAGAAAGTAAATGATGACGAAGTGGATGAGATTAGACAATACAGAGATGCACGGTGGGTGACACCTCCAGAAGCACTATGGAGAATATATGGATTCGAACTAAGCAGAATACACCCGTCAGTACAACAATTACAGCTACATCTTCCAAATATGCACATGATCTCATATAATGCTACAGAAAATATCAACAACATTATCAACCATGGTGGAAATGATAGGTCAATGTTAACATCATACTTTGAATTAAACAGATTAAATGAGAAAGCACGAGGAATACTATACAGGGACTTCCCCGAACATTTTACTTGGAAAAAAAGTGGGAAGTTTTGGCAAGAGAGGAAACGAAAAAGTATATTTCAGGTTGGCGGGATCGTATCAGCACATCCGGCTGAAGGAGAAAGATACTATCTCCGAGTTCTCCTAAACCACGTGCCAGGATCCACAAGCTACGAGGACCTACGGACATTTGATGGACAATTAATGCCAACCTTCCGTGAAGCTGCGGAACAAAGGGGACTCATTGAGGCAGACAACACACTAGATGACTGCATGACAAAAGCAGAATTGTTTCGGATGCCATCATCCCTACGAAGGCTATTCGCCACAATACTGGTGTTTTGTGAGCCTAGCGACGTTCGTGGCCTCTGGAACAATCACCTTGAGGCAATGTCGGAAGACTACAGCAGAAACTGCAAATGCAAGCACACAGTCGAACAAATGGTACTAAAAAGTATCAGAGACATGTTACAATCAATGGGAAAAGACATCAAGTCGTTTCCTCTGCCGGAGATTGATGAACAGCATGACACGACGAATGACATGCCTAGGGAGATGACCGAGGAGTACTCGCTCGAGGTAGACCCTAAGGATGTATCATTGCATAAGAACCTAAACAAAGAGCAGCGGGCAGCCTACGACAAAATCCTAGCAACTATTGACAGCCAAAGGGGGGAGTATTCTTCGTTGATGGACCGGGAGGCACGGGAAAAACATTTCTTTATAGAGCGCTCCTAGCCACGATACGTAAAGAAGGCAAGATTGCTCTGGCAACGGCGACTTCTGGTGTTGCTGCTTCCATAATGCCTGGAGGGAGGACCGCACACTCAAGGTTCAAGATTCCACTAAGAATAAATGATGGATCAGTTTGTGGATTCACAAAAGAAAGCGGGACAGCCAAACTGCTAAAAGCTGCATCGCTAATAATCTGGGACGAAGCATCAATGACTAAGAGGCATGCAATTGAGGCGTTAGACAGAAGCATGAGGGACATAACGGACGAACCAGATCTTCCTTTCGGTGGAAAAACTATCGTATTTGGAGAAGATTTTAGACAAGTGCTCCCCGTTGTCCGGAAAGGTACAAGAGCCCAAATAGTAGACGCGTCACTAAGCAGGTCGGTGCTTTGGAACTGCATGAGAAAAATGAAACTTGTGCACAACATGAGGGCTCAAAACGACCCGGGGTTCGCAGAATACCTACTACGCATTGGAAACGACACAGAAGAGCCAAACGATAACGGCGAAATACTTCTACCTACAAGCATATGTGTGCAAAATAAGACAGGTGAAAATGGCCTAGATAAACTCATCGGCGATATCTATACAACCGATACTGCTTCCGTAGAAGATCCAAAATACATCACGTCAAGAGCAATTTTATCTACAAAGAACGATTGCGTAGACAGAATCAATCTAAAAATGATTGATCGATTCCCAGGGGAAGAGATGGTGTACCACAGTTTTGATTATGTAGAAGAAGATCCACATAACTACTATCCACAAGAATTTTTAAACACCCTTACCCCAAACGGCCTGCCTCCACATATGCTAAAGCTCAAGATCAATTGCCCGATCATACTACTCAGGAACATCGACCCCGCTAATGGCCTATGCAACGGCACAAGGTTGATAGTACGTGGATTTCAGAAAAATGCAATTGATGCAGAGATTGTGTTAGGACAACATTCAGGAACACGAGTTTTCTTGCCTCGGATACCATTATGTCCCTCTGACGACGACATGTTCCCGTTCTATTTCAAGAGGAAACAATTTTTTATCAGGCTCAGCTTTGCAATGACAATAAACAAATCACAAGGTCAGACAATACCAAATGTCGGTGTCTACCTACCTGAACCAGTTTTCTCACATGACCAACTATATGTTGCGCTTTCAAGAGCAACCGCAACAGCGAACATATAAAGGTACTAACGGGTACACATGAAGAGGAGAAGACACGTGAAGAGGAGAAAGGAAAACACCAGAAGAAGATGAAGAAGAAGAACAAGGAAAATATCAGTAAAAGTGAGAAATACACAAAGAATATTGTATAAACGGAAGTACTCAACAAATAGGTTATGTGACCTTTCAGGGGAAAAGATCAGCTTTACTCTCATTACTGGTAACTACTCCGAGATTTCAGAACTAAAATTTAAATTTTTTAGTAGCAGAAAATTACGAGATGTACTAACATTTATGTATATATACAATATACACAGTGATCCATGTCTGTTTTTCTAATGCATAAGGCAGAAATATATATACCTTTTATTTGTTAAGATCAATTTGATTTTTAAGCAAAAAACAAATTGTGCCCCCAGCACGCATCCGTGAGCACTGAACAGTTGCAACCAACAGTGAACTCGGCGTCTTCTCCTTGCGTGTTCTTAAGCATGTATTCAGTATGCTGGTGCATAAATGCTATTGGCCTGGTTGGTTTCATGGTTACAGACTTTTGTTTCTATGCTACCAAAACATTGGCTAAATAGCCTCCGGTCTGATTTGGTAGAAGATTTAAAGAAGCAGCTGTACAGGAATAAGGTATTTCCGGACTGAAGAATATATCCTTCAAAGATTATGCTAAGCTGCTAGGTGGTGACAAGCAGTACAATTATCGGATCTAAGAAACGTCCATTGCTTAATGAGCTGCCAAGATCATTGAATATATACTACTAATATAAATAGGGTCTCTCTACATTGCCAATCAGCATACAAACTCTGGGGCAAAATTATTTTTTCATGACATATTAACACGCTGTGTATTTTTTTAAATCTCTTATCCTACCATGAAACATATTTTAGCTCAAAAGAATTTTAAAAATCAACCAAACACAATCTAAGAGTTTCTAGAAAACTAGAACACGACCTAATAACGGAAGCACACATGTACATATGTTTGGTGCTAGCTACACTTAAAATGAATCATAACGATAAGGAAAATAAATTGATGATCTTATTCCTGGTATCAATTCAAGTGTGTGACAGACCCGTGGTTGATCAATTCCAGTCAGTCATCCCATGATTTCTAGCAGTGTGAGTGCACTGTCGGTCGCTGAGAATATACCACCAGGTTCTTGGCATAGCAGATGACAGGAAATAAATTAAAATTAAGATGAAAGGGTGAACTAACACTAGGGTTACACGGGTCCATAGACATTGGACCAAAATTTGGGTCGCGCGGAAGTTTTCAACCATAATTAAGTTATTTTCCCGCTTCCGTTGCAACGCACAGTCCCAAGAGGGTACACGCATTCTGTCAACTATAATCTCCTAACAAAAGGACATGTAGTTACCAAAACATTACTGCAATGTCCAATCCTAATATCTACGACTAAAAAAACCAAATTCGTATGATGCAACATTAGAAATGCACACTCACCTGTATCTAGCACCCCCGTTTTACTGCCGCCATGAAAGCTAAAGGAACACAATAGACGATGATATCAACATCATGGCCTACTTCAACCAAGCCCCATCTATTGAGCTTATCAGATGGACTCACGAACTCTCAAACTTCCTCAATATATTGCAAGTGAGATTACAAGGGAATGTGCTAGCTCCAGACCGGAGAATCTTTATCCAGCCATATCCCTGCAAACTAAGGACATGTCAGTTACCATAACGTTACTGCCAGGTACAATACTAATTTCTGCAACTCAGTCTCACCTGTATCTAGGACGCCGATGATGGAATCCTCAACAGGGCATTACAGAACGAGCTCCAGGCCGGACAGCCGTGAACCAAAGCTAACCTGTGCCGCCTGGTGCAATGCAGCGGGCCACGCGCACCGCAGCCACCGACGCCTACCTCCGGTCCCTGACTCCAGTAAGCCGCATCCGTCAGGGTAGGCCCTCCGTCGCAACAGAACATAACAAGAACAAAAAGAAAACAGAGAGCACTTGCCTTGAGATAGGGACAGGAGAGACATTTTGGCAGGGACAATCAGGCGGAGGCATCAACAAATCAGCAACCATGAGTGGCCGGTCGCAGCAGCATCAAACAAGCGCGACAGGAGCAGCAGCCGACCACGGTGACCCACTTCCAACGCCACGAGGCGCGTTTCAGTACTGGAAGGCGAGCTCCACCACACCACCTATCATCTACTCCGCGGCTTCCCACGTCGAACCTCCTCGAGCTGTCCAGGCCCAGACCAAATGGCAACCGGCCGCTGGTGGAGAGCTCGCGTATGGGACTCAGGGAGCTCGCCGGGAGTGGCGCGATTGGCCGGGAGCTCTCTAGGAGTGGATAATGTTTCGACCCGTCATCGAGCTGTCCAGGCCGAGACCAAATGGCGTCCGGCCGCCGGTGGAGGGCTCGCGTATGGGACTCATGGAGCTCGCTGGGAGTGGCGCGACTGGCCGGGAGCTCGCTAGGAGTGGATAATGGGGATTGGGAAGAGGTTGAGTAGGAAAAAGAAATTACTGGGAGACACACACATGAGCCACCGAGTCGGCCAAATGTGGGCTGCACTGTTTAAACGGCCCACCATTGTCATTTGAATTTGTTTACTGTACTACTTTTTTTTCACTTTACTTGATGCAGTGGAGGACCAGATCAACCAATGCATGCAGAAAAATCCAGTCATATATTGTTTAATCGTTTTGCTATATAGTGATATAAGAAAAATAGAATCAGATTAAATCGTTGGATGTCATGATTGCCGATTTTATTCCTTACTGTTTTAAGCTGATTGGAATATTTTAGAGCTTCTTTCTACCGATACACATTATTTCAGATGTTTTTCTTAAAGAAGATCTACTACTTTTTATATACACCCGTTAGGTATCTTTGGTTCAGTTCTTCAAGATGAAATCATGTACACATACTACAAAAGAAAAAGAGATGATGCAAGTGCAGTGTTGAAGGTTTTTCTCCTCCTGTACATGAAGTGCAAGATTTGGAAGTGATTGTTTGACATTATAGGCAATTGGCCCTCCCTTTGTTTTGCTTAACGCTCCGCTACAGGTGCCCTCCACCAACATGAAAAGTCGGTGAACGAGGAGCTCGCAAGATCATCTTCCTGCAGTTGATCATGTTCGTCATGAATAACATCATCAATGATGGTGGTCAAGAAGAAAATTGCCAACATGGATTGTTCACTAGAGCATTCTTACACGTATAAAATTTGAGCAACTAGCATAGTGGCCCTCGCAAATGCGAGGGCGGTGTCTTTAGTGTGTCAAAATGCATGATTAATGTACTTACGGTTTTGCAGTATTCATATTAGATGATTATACGAACAATATGGTTTGATATCCATTTGCATTGTTATGATAAATAAGTTACTACACTTGCCAGGCGACGATATTTGACCTATTTGTGTGGGTTTTGTTGCGCGATTGGCAGAAATCATCATCATTTGAATGATTACATGTGTGGTTCATATCATCCTATGGATCTTAGGTAAGTATATGAAACTTGTGTCTAGATCACATGATTGCTAATAGTTTTTATATTATGAGAAAATCATTACGTGACATGGATAGTTATATTGTTTGTTGTTCAAGATATAGACTAACAAAATATTGTTGTTGTCCAAACAATAATGAACGGTCACCAAAGTATTGTCTAAATGATGTTTAGGTCAAACTGTAAAAAATTAATTTATCACGATATTCTATAATAAGGCCCCGCTAGATACATGATTATAACTCTTGTGTACAATTATAATATATACCATGTATGGCCCATCAATATGGTATTTTATACTTTAAAATGAAGAACATCGTAGTAAAAAAATACACAACCGTGTAAACATATTTGCTCAGGTATTGATAGAGGTTTCTTAAAAATATTGGAATGTAATATTAAAGTAAACTTATCCTTTTCACAATCATGTAAACTATAAACATGATAATATTTACTTTACCTTTATTATGTCTTTCTTCCTTTCATTTATTCTGCTAGTCATGAAATATAAGTGTTCTCCATACATTGTGATGTTTTAGACCATTTGGACACGAACATCGTCTCAAGGATAAATTTTGACAATTATTACGCACATGAATATTTTTCTAAAAAGGTAGGAAATATTTGTCAAAAAATATAATTAAATATAAATTGTTAAATAATTGAATAATGAGTGAAGCCCGTCTCTAACTAAATTTTAGGGTGTAGCATAGATCATATGACTTTGAAAATTGCATACTTGTCGCGGAAGTGCAATAGCGGAGTCATCTAGGTCCCAGGAAAAACTAAATCACCCAAATTCCCCCTCGACCGCATATATCACTTAACTTATTTGCACTCTGTGAACCTAGATGATGGTTTTCAAAAAAAATGGACCTACTCGACATCCTAAAATAGTTTAGGAGCCTTTGATGCAGTTAACTCTAAATTGATATACCTTTCTAGGGCATTATATATTTTGGGACACGTGTAGCGTTAATCAACAGATGTTGCTGACATCTATCGTTAGTATGTTTATATTATATCCTTACAATAAATAAATGTCTAGTTTATTCAGATTCAGATGGTTCAGGTCTAACCGACTAAAACTACCTAGTAGATAGTTTATGCATTTCACAAAATTTACATTTATATCATGACGTGACCTAACATGTAAGTGGGCAATACATATCAAGGAGGATTTTATAGGATTGCTTACATTCAGAATTCAGTAATTTGCCAAAACAAACATGATGATTAGACGTCATAGGCTCATATAGATGACTCACCTGGTTGATAGATTATCCTCACATATTGGTCTTCTATTCTCTGTATTACACTTCAGATTTGTGATCCCAAATGCAATGAAGGCACGGATCAAGAAGATGGGGCAGCGACGCCCGCATTATCGCTGGACCGCCCGTGATCCACGGAAGGTATGTTTTGTCCTCTCGTGTTTTCCAAACTTAAAAATATTTCAATGTACATATATGGTAATTTCCTCTATTGAACCTGTCTACCATGTACTGTCTTACGTCATTTAGCCCACGATTGTACATGTTGACTTAGCTAGCTAACCACACTGGTTGCGATAATGCAATGTGAGTTTCAAGTAATTTAAATTTCAACCGCACATCCATGGTTATTTAGCTTAACTGATAAGATGAGGTGATAAATAATGAAATAGAGTTCCTCTTATGATTAAAAATTAAGACCCTCTATTAGACCAGCTTTGTAATATGCTAGCAATGTCACATTTTATGGACTTGTTTCCAAATTATTATTGGTGGCGATACTATGAGATGTTTAACTTTCAGTATTTGTTTGTCATTGCAGAACATGGATCACAACGTTGAAACAACCACTATTGAGGATTTTGATAACCATCCTAAGAAAAAAGCAAAATGAATCAAGGGTTATGGATGATCCATTGCTATCACCTGCCATCTCAACATCATCTCTGATTTCTGAATGTTCTGAATCGATTGATTCAAAAACAGAAAATCAGTTAGATGATGATCCATTGACATCACCTCCGTCACCAACCAAGTCGTCGTTATCTGCGGTTTTAAAACGGCCCAATGAAGAAAAAGTTTCAGCAGACGATGATAAGGAAACATTATCAATGGATGATGACAAAGAACCAGATGAACCTAACCATATAACAAATGTAATATATGACTATCTCCCACAAGGTAAATTATTCACTTAATATCTTGACTTTTGTACCTATTTATTGCCAATGTTATTAAATAGTTATTTATGCATGTATATTTGTTCAACATACTTCCTTTTTTAATTTTTGCAGATTATGCATTGACCGACCAGGATGAATGTGCTCATTGTGTTATAGAGTACTCTTCTAAAGAAGATATATTGGTGAACATAGATAACATAAGTATCAAACAACGTTATTTGGCATGCCTGCTTGATAAAGATGCATGGCTAGACGATGAAGTAAGTACGCCTTACTAACAATGAAATAGTTTATGATTATTAAGGCCAATTAGTAATTTATTCTTTTTAAATCTTTATAGGTAATCAGCGCATATATATGTTGCATGAAGGACCAATTATGTGTGCAAAATCGGAGTGACGCTAAAATATATTTTGAGGATGCCTTTGTTACCAGACTTTTAAAACGGGACGGTGCAATTGGAATAGATGGAGCTACCTCTATGACAAATATTTTCAAAAACTATCTCAACCATGACCTGGTAATGTCGATATCATAATTGTGAAGTTCTAGGTTTAGTTAATTTTTCATTCAGGATTTTACATGTCATGAAATAACTCATTGTCTTTATTATAGATTCATCTTCCAATAAATATCAAAGATTCCCATTGGTATTTAGCTTCCATCAATGTTGATAAGTATGAGATACAAGTACTCGACTCATTATGTTGGGAGCACAATCGAGCTGACCTCACTATTACGGATAGTTACTATAGCATGTGTGACCTTTTTCGTAAAGTGTTCTTAATTTATCCATCGCTTAGGTGTATAATTTATTATAACTAATCATTGTGCAGCTGCAAGGACTACAATATCATTTGAACATTCTTAAGAGCCAAGAAAATTTGAGTATTCATAATTGGAAAGACTTTGATGTTACTAAATGGACGATTATAGAACAACTACAAAGTCGAATCCAAAAAGACAGGTATAGATAGTGCACATTTTCTTATAATAATAGTCATATAATAAATACTATGAATCATGTGGAGTAATTAGTTTTATCTAAATTATGTAGTTCATCTTGTGGTCTATTCATGCTTAAATTCATGGAATATTGGAACGGACATACGCTATCCCATTCGATTACACAGGTAAATGCATTTTTTATAACTATATATATAGTCGTTCCATTTCAATTGTTATAAATGCTAATATTTGTTTATCACCGGCAGGGAAATGATTAATTCTTTTAGATTAAAGTTGGCTGCGGTATTATTATGTTGGAAAAAGAACACGGCACCGGCGACTACAATGGTACAAATTGACGACACTTCGGGAGATCCAAATGATGTTCTAATGTCAGACGCGCCATTTGATATAGTTCAATCAAAAGAACTCAGCTCATTATCTATTGAGAACAAATACCAATCCCTCTTATCTGTACTTTCGAACCTGAGCCTACATGAGTTAGTTGGTGGACTTTGCAACTACATCAAATCAGTTAATTCTACAGAAGATTTAGAGTAAGCCATTAAATATTATTTATTGCATGCAATTTTTTTTATTTTAGCAATTGACAACATACATTATCTTCTTTTATACTTCTGATAATGATTTATAGGAAAGTATGGTTACAAAGCTCTAAGCCGTATCCTATTAGCTTAACTCTCAAAAAGCTACAAAAAATGTTAAATGACGAGTTGCCAATGGACCGTGACTGTTTCAATATGACGGTACAGAAGATTATGTTCGACAACAACGAAATGGTCAAAGAAAGGAGAGGATCATTATCAATGCATTATCTTGACATGCAATTCTGGGTATGTTCGTACATTTATAGTATATAATTATTTTTGTGTCTACATATATATATACTAATTTGTATCTTTAACATTATTTTCTACTATACTAGATGATTACTGATTTTCGACGACATCCAGACTACCGGAAAAAATTAGATGTGGAACAGCTAGCACGTTCCGTTGGTAGTTGGCCTGGTATTAAATATAGTGTTTCTTCATACAAATCGGTAAGTCGGTCACCATATACATGTCACTACAGTTAATATTAATATTTTTTATATAATCTGATATTTAGCATTTTGCAGATTCATGTTCCAATACAATCATACCATGATTTTATTCTATTCATATTGGACAAAGATACAAAAACTGTCTACATTGTGGACCCTACCCCTACTGATCCCACCTATCAACGCAACCCACACGCAAAATACGTGCACAAAATTTTATGGCTTGCCGAATACTTACCGAAAGCCATGGCAAAGGCATGCCCTGGATCTACATGGAACGAGAATATTTTCCTATGGCATCAAAAAATAGTAGATGATATTCCGGTTCACAGAAGGTAACCTTTTTTAGTATATATAAACACTATATAATAAGTATTTGATGTACTAATTATATGATATGTCTTGATTACTAATCCATCTATATCTTATATGTAGGAAATTGTCTGGTTTTCTTGTTACCCTCTTCATGTCCACATGGGATGATGGAAAAGTGCATTTGCCATTTTTTTAAGGACGAATACGAACTCAGAAAACATGTTTTGGGACAACTACTAACATTCAAGGAGAACGAATGCGAAAACAACATGCCTTCTGGTGATGTCCGAGATTTCATCAATTGTATCCGGAGAACAAAAACCAATATGAAGGTGAAGGCCTGAGGATCATAAGGCAACCAAGACCAATATAAAAGTTGCATCTCCAACTGTTGCTGCTCCTCAACTGTCTCCACAATTTTTCTTGGCCGTGATGCATTCGTAAACTTTAGTTTGTCCAAGTTATAGAATCTACACAGGTTTAGCCAATAGTGATGTTTTTTGCTTTGTGACCAAAACATGGTATGATGTTCTTTATTTCTATTATAATTATATCAGTAAGGCAAAGATACTTCAACTTTCTGTGATTATATATATATATATATATATATATATATATATATATATATATATATATATATATATATATGAGTTTGCCATATAATTCTATATCGATGTATACCCATATATGAGTTTGCCATATAATTCTATATCAATGTATACCCTCCGATCCAAATAGTTGAACTGAAAAATGTTAGAATGGCGGCAGCACTTATGGTCAGCCTGGCATACTACAACTTTCTGTGATACGTGCATAATTTTGTGCGGGTTTGTCAGCGGATGGTCGGATGGCAATACGGTATCAACTAGACACCCTACGTCAGACCAGAATCAAGCACGTAAGACGTACATGCATTTAGTCAGTGTAAGGGAACTAATGTAATTGGATATACATATTTGTTCTTTGATTGCTCAATTTCTTTAATAAATATTCTTTTCGGCGAACTTCAACCCCTCTCTATATCCCACTCTCCAAAACCCATGAATACAAATGTTACTGATTTTTTCTCTCAAAACAACAGAATAAAATAGAAAAGCTCTAAAATTCTCTATGTATATTTTTTTAATATCAAACACAAATACGGCGCGTCAAACCAGCAAACTGTTTCACATCCGGACGCAATCCAAGCAAGTGTACACTTGGCAACAAAACCAAATAGTATTCTGAATCGTATTAGCAAGGGGATCCTAATCCAACATAGCTAGCTAGGGAGTCCTAATCCTACCTAGCTATGGACTCCTAATCCTACACGTGCTAGCTTTCTTTGCTTGGCAACAAAACCAAATAGCAATCTGAATCGTATTAGCAAGGGGAACCTAATCCAACTTAGTTAGGGATTCCTACTCCTACCTAGCTATGGACTCCTAATCCTACAGGTCCTAGCTTTCTTTGCTTCACGTCGCCTTGCCTGCCCGGTTACATATAGGCAGCTTCAAAACATATTGGTCTAATTATTCTGCAACGTGAAAGTACCTTGGGCAGAAACCAGCTTGGGTATCAAGACTAGAGTGCCTTACATCTAGCATAACAAACACAAAGCAACCCGTTTGACAATCTGAGGAAGGAACATAACGACATCTTCTTGCAAGAGGAGCTGGTCCACTTCTAACAATCTGTGGATAGAATAGAAAACTATCAGGTTAGTGTAGGCTTGCACTTATAATTTCAGTTTTTCAAATTACATACTTTATGATCCAAACATAATTCTCTTGTCCAACCATTTATAGTGTGTGGGATCTTAAAAAAGAGAAAATCACATTCAGTTTCACTTGAATTGAACCAAGTATTTGAAGTTATTTCGAGAGTATTTGAATTTCGGTGTGCTACTGAAAGTCTCAAATTGCTGAAATGATTTTGACTGAAAGGTCAATATTTCAGTGTCTACTGAAATTCAGTGAATCACACTCAAAGTGAAAACCATGACAGCACTGGTGCACGCAGCATAATAAGATCCAGTCATTCATTTTGTGGGAAAAAGAAGAAACTGCCCAACGAGGTTGACATAGGTACCTCTGGCCGTTGATGAGATGGTCAGCGAGGGAGAGACCGACGTCACGAGGGTTGGGAAGTGCCATGCTGGTGCTTGGTTGGACAGTACAAACACAATCGTAAAATGAACCATTCAGAAAGCAATTTGAAATAGTTATGATTTGCCCTATCACTACTATATACATGCGTCAGCCTGTCTAGATTATCCAACTCCAAGTAGAGATATAACAAGATGAAGAGAACAAAATTAGTGATGGCACTTTTTCCATTAAAAAAATCTATTTTTTGGCTAATTTGAGTTCAGCAGTATATTAAAAATATTATAAAAAAAGGAGCAGAAGTTGTGTTCGCTTCATTCCATTCATACTATCCAGGTTTCATACTTACAGAATACAAACTCTCATGCAGGCTTGCCATTTGGATCGCGGTATCAAGTCATGGATGTCAAAGAACAAAGAAGGAAAAGGGAAAGAGAGCGGTATGCTAGGATGACAGATGAAGAAAAGCAGGAACAGCTGAAAAAACGCCGTGAAGCCTATCAGCAAAACAAAAAAAAAATACAAAAAAAGATCCATACCCAAGGACAAAAAGATGTGCACAAGAAAGGGAGAGATATGCAAGCAAGCAGCCACAACAAAAGAAAGCTAGGATAGAACAAATTACGGCTAACAAGATATTGAGGCGCAACACACCATGCAAAGAGTCAATTGCGATGGAGAACCCTGCATATATCGCAACGGAAGAAGAAATTGGTAAATCTACCTTAAATGTAAGACAAAGTAAGCCCGTGACACCAGGAGAAAGACAAAAATTACTACAACGTCGTAACGAACAATTCACAGCAAAACAGCGGAAACCCATTTCAATGTCATCACAAGAAGACACATCCATGATGAATAACGACAATGATCAAATAAAACCACTAGAGCACCCAAAAGTTACGATTGAAGGTAATATGTTTTATACAATACCGAGCCATTCAGAAAACAAAATACAATATGTACAACTAACCATGTTTCTTGGACAGGCATCCCCTATTCATTGTGTCTAACCAGCAAAGAAGTGGATGCAACAAAACAACCATTCTGCAACGATGATGAACACCGTAAGGCCATCGACCTCATAATAGCCATGATGAAAAACGGCAATGGTGACATAGAGCCTCTAAAGAAGCCAGAAGTCATGGATAACGGTAATACTCTAATTTTTATACAATACTCATACATTCCCAAAACAATGTACAGTATGAGCATCTGACCTGCTTTTGTGCACACACATCCCTTCTTCAGCATATCCAACCAAAAAAGATGCGGATGCATCAACACAATCATTCTGCAATGATGATCACGGTAAGGTTAACAGTTTCGTAGATAATCTTATGGGACACAAAATTAATCCACAGTCAACTTTACTACACAGGTAATGATGAAGTCATATTTGAAGAAGACACGAGCGACGATGAATACATGTTCTCTGGTCAAGGTATGCTCAAAATAGTTAAAAATATATTTGCATCATTATATTACTCATTTGGTAAACTTATAATGGTACAAATCACAGCAGAATGGGAAAGAGAAGTGGAAATCACAATCGGAGAAGACGAGGATTGTAACAACAATGATCCGTATGATCACGTATACAGCAACATACCAGAAAGCACACATATGCTCCAGACTGTAGAAAATTGCAGATTTTGTGGTGCTAAAACATTCTAGTTTGAAACTATTGGATTATGCTGCAGGAAAGGAAAGATAAAGCTTGCCAACCCGCATACACCACCTGAACTCGTGAGACTTTGGACAAGCAAGGAATCTGATGCAAAATATTTACGGGACAATATAAGATTCTTCAATGGACACTTCTCATTTACTACTCTATACTGCCACCTTGACAGAGACACAACCGACACACGAACGGCTGGTATTTACACTTTTCGAGCTCATGGACAGATCTATCACAATATACACTCATTTGCTAATGGCCGCTCAGATCCAAAGCATTTGGAGCTATACTTCTATGACGACGATCCAAGCTTAGAACATTGGTACCGCCTTTGCCGCAAGGAAACATAGGAGCAAGACAAACATGTAGTCGGCATAATAACCGACATTCTGCGCGCCAACCCGTACTCTACACAATTTAGGAGTTTGGGACAAGCCGAAAACCTTGATGATTACAGGCTTATCTTGAACCTTGACCAAAGATTGGACCAGAGAACATACAACGCACCAATAACTTCGGAGGTAGCTGCAGTGTGGGTCGAAGGAAATGAAAGAAGAACTACTTTTGACAAGAACGTGATACTATATGGGAACAATAATGAAATACAGATGATTAAATCATATTATGGGTGCTATGATCCACTCTCATATCCTCTATTCTTTCCAAGAGGTGAACTGGGTTGGCATTCGAAGATCCCAAAGGAAAATACAAAAGAGCAAGATGTGACAAAGGGCTGCTGCAAATGATAACGATGACGATGATGAACCAGGTTAATATTTCATATCTTGTTACTGTCTTAATAATTCAAAAATCATTATTCATATATGGTACACTCCTACACAAACTAACTTTATATGTGCAATGCTTGGAACAGATGCAAACAGTAGGCTTTGGGTAACCATGAAAGAATACTATTGCTATAAATTACATATGCGACCAAACATATTCAACCCAATATTGTATGGTGGACGTCTACTCCAACAGTTTGTGGTAGATACATACATTAAAATTGAGAGCTCCAGACTAGACTACATGTTTCATCATTAGAAAGAGATAAGAGCAGATCTATACCAAGGTCTTCTAGATAGCATTCAGGCTGGCGAACAAAATGGAAATGCGGTTGGAAAACGAACAATTCTCGCCTCATCATTTATTGGAGGACCACGAGATAAACTTCGCCGGTATCTAGATGAAATGGCTTTAGTAAGAAAATATGGAAAGCCGGATATATTCCTGACGATGACATGCAACCCCAACTGGGATGAGATTAAACGCGAAATCGAGTGTGGACAGACACCACAAGATCGCCCAGATATTGTCGTTCGTGTTTTCAGGGCGAAGCTAGAAGAAATGAAGAAACAACTATTTCAGAAGAACATTCTTGGAGCAGTTAAGGCATATACCTACGTTGTAGAGTTTCAGAAAAGGGGACTACCCCATGCTCACTTCCTGCTGATCATGACCGGAAAATACAAGTACACGTCACCAGAGCAATATGACAAAATAATATCCGCTGAGCTACCTAACAAGCACAAGTACCCAGAGCTATATAAAATGGTCATCAAGCATATGATGCATGGTCCTTGCGGTGAACTGAATAAAAACTGCCCATGCACAAAGAATCGACAGACATGCAAGAACAATTATCCAAGGCCATTCAATGAAACAACAATTCAAGGCAAGGACTCCTACCCAATGTACAGGAGACGCAAAGACGGCCGGACCGAAACTGTACGAAAGTGCACGCTAGATAACAGGTGGGTCGTTCCTTATAACCCATATCTATTGAGAATGTTCAACTGTCACATAAATGTTGAGATATGCTCAAGCATTAAAGCCGTCAAGTACCTGTTCAAGTACATCTACAAAGGACATGACCGTGCGTCAATATCTGTGACTGAGAAAGTAAATGATGACGAAGTGGATGAGATTAGACAATACAGAGATGCACGGTGGGTGACACCTCCAGAAGCACTATGGAGAATATATGGATTCGAACTAAGCAGAATACACCCGTCAGTACAACAATTACAGCTACATCTTCCAAATATGCACATGATCTCATATAATGCTACAGAAAATATCAACAACATTATCAACCATGGTGGAAATGATAGGTCAATGTTAACATCATACTTTGAATTAAACAGATTAAATGAGAAAGCACGAGGAATACTATACAGGGACTTCCCCGAACATTTTACTTGGAAAAAAAGTGGGAAGTTTTGGCAAGAGAGGAAACGAAAAAGTATATTTCAGGTTGGCGGGATCGTATCAGCACATCCGGCTGAAGGAGAAAGATACTATCTCCGAGTTCTCCTAAACCACGTGCCAGGATCCACAAGCTACGAGGACCTACGGACATTTGATGGACAATTAATGCCAACCTTCCGTGAAGCTGCGGAACAAAGGGGACTCATTGAGGCAGACAACACACTAGATGACTGCATGACAAAAGCAGAATTGTTTCGGATGCCATCATCCCTACGAAGGCTATTCGCCACAATACTGGTGTTTTGTGAGCCTAGCGACGTTCGTGGCCTCTGGAACAATCACCTTGAGGCAATGTCGGAAGACTACAGCAGAAACTGCAAATGCAAGCACACAGTCGAACAAATGGTACTAAAAAGTATCAGAGACATGTTACAATCAATGGGAAAAGACATCAAGTCGTTTCCTCTGCCGGAGATTGATGAACAGCATGACACGACGAATGACATGCCTAGGGAGATGACCGAGGAGTACTCGCTCGAGGTAGACCCTAAGGATGTATCATTGCATAAGAACCTAAACAAAGAGCAGCGGGCAGCCTACGACAAAATCCTAGCAACTATTGACAGCCAAAGGGGGGAGTATTCTTCGTTGATGGACCGGGAGGCACGGGAAAAACATTTCTTTATAGAGCGCTCCTAGCCACGATACGTAAAGAAGGCAAGATTGCTCTGGCAACGGCGACTTCTGGTGTTGCTGCTTCCATAATGCCTGGAGGGAGGACCGCACACTCAAGGTTCAAGATTCCACTAAGAATAAATGATGGATCAGTTTGTGGATTCACAAAAGAAAGCGGGACAGCCAAACTGCTAAAAGCTGCATCGCTAATAATCTGGGACGAAGCATCAATGACTAAGAGGCATGCAATTGAGGCGTTAGACAGAAGCATGAGGGACATAACGGACGAACCAGATCTTCCTTTCGGTGGAAAAACTATCGTATTTGGAGAAGATTTTAGACAAGTGCTCCCCGTTGTCCGGAAAGGTACAAGAGCCCAAATAGTAGACGCGTCACTAAGCAGGTCGGTGCTTTGGAACTGCATGAGAAAAATGAAACTTGTGCACAACATGAGGGCTCAAAACGACCCGGGGTTCGCAGAATACCTACTACGCATTGGAAACGACACAGAAGAGCCAAACGATAACGGCGAAATACTTCTACCTACAAGCATATGTGTGCAAAATAAGACAGGTGAAAATGGCCTAGATAAACTCATCGGCGATATCTATACAACCGATACTGCTTCCGTAGAAGATCCAAAATACATCACGTCAAGAGCAATTTTATCTACAAAGAACGATTGCGTAGACAGAATCAATCTAAAAATGATTGATCGATTCCCAGGGGAAGAGATGGTGTACCACAGTTTTGATTATGTAGAAGAAGATCCACATAACTACTATCCACAAGAATTTTTAAACACCCTTACCCCAAACGGTCTGCCTCCACATATGCTAAAGCTCAAGATCAATTGCCCGATCATACTACTCAGGAACATCGACCCCGCTAATGGCCTATGCAACGGCACAAGGTTGATAGTACGTGGATTTCAGAAAAATGCAATTGATGCAGAGATTGTGTTAGGACAACATTCAGGAACACGAGTTTTCTTGCCTCGGATACCATTATGTCCCTCTGACGACGACATGTTCCCGTTCTATTTCAAGAGGAAACAATTTTTTATCAGGCTCAGCTTTGCAATGACAATAAACAAATCACAAGGTCAGACAATACCAAATGTCGGTGTCTACCTACCTGAACCAGTTTTCTCACATGACCAACTATATGTTGCGCTTTCAAGAGCAACCGCAACAGCGAACATATAAAGGTACTAACGGGTACACATGAAGAGGAGAAGACACGTGAAGAGGAGAAAGGAAAACACCAGAAGAAGATGAAGAAGAAGAACAAGGAAAATATCAGTAAAAGTGAGAAATACACAAAGAATATTGTATAAACGGAAGTACTCAACAAATAGGTTATGTGACCTTTCAGGGGAAAAGATCAGCTTTACTCTCATTACTGGTAACTACTCCGAGATTTCAGAACTAAAATTTAAATTTTTTAGTAGCAGAAAATTACGAGATGTACTAACATTTATGTATATATACAATATACACAGTGATCCATGTCTGTTTTTCTAATGCATAAGGCAGAAATATATATACCTTTTATTTGTTAAGATCAATTTGATTTTTAAGCAAAAAACAAATTGTGCCCCCAGCACGCATCCGTGAGCACTGAACAGTTGCAACCAACAGTGAACTCGGCGTCTTCTCCTTGCGTGTTCTTAAGCATGTATTCAGTATGCTGGTGCATAAATGCTATTGGCCTGGTTGGTTTCATGGTTACAGACTTTTGTTTCTATGCTACCAAAACATTGGCTAAATAGCCTCCGGTCTGATTTGGTAGAAGATTTAAAGAAGCAGCTGTACAGGAATAAGGTATTTCCGGACTGAAGAATATATCCTTCAAAGATTATGCTAAGCTGCTAGGTGGTGACAAGCAGTACAATTATCGGATCTAAGAAACGTCCATTGCTTAATGAGCTGCCAAGATCATTGAATATATACTACTAATATAAATAGGGTCTCTCTACATTGCCAATCAGCATACAAACTCTGGGGCAAAATTATTTTTTCATGACATATTAACACGCTGTGTATTTTTTTAAATCTCTTATCCTACCATGAAACATATTTTAGCTCAAAAGAATTTTAAAAATCAACCAAACACAATCTAAGAGTTTCTAGAAAACTAGAACACGACCTAATAACGGAAGCACACATGTACATATGTTTGGTGCTAGCTACACTTAAAATGAATCATAACGATAAGGAAAATAAATTGATGATCTTATTCCTGGTATCAATTCAAGTGTGTGACAGACCCGTGGTTGATCAATTCCAGTCAGTCATCCCATGATTTCTAGCAGTGTGAGTGCACTGTCGGTCGCTGAGAATATACCACCAGGTTCTTGGCATAGCAGATGACAGGAAATAAATTAAAATTAAGATGAAAGGGTGAACTAACACTAGGGTTACACGGGTCCATAGACATTGGACCAAAATTTGGGTCGCGCGGAAGTTTTCAACCATAATTAAGTTATTTTCCCGCTTCCGTTGCAACGCACAGTCCCAAGAGGGTACACGCATTC
This sequence comes from Alopecurus myosuroides, assembly GCA_028641055.1. Taxonomy (NCBI): domain Eukaryota; kingdom Viridiplantae; phylum Streptophyta; class Magnoliopsida; order Poales; family Poaceae; genus Alopecurus; species Alopecurus myosuroides. Next base: position 66,865,913 of record CM054060.1, read on the forward strand.
TGTCAACTATAATCTCCTAACAAAAGGACATGTAGTTACCAAAACATTACTGCAATGTCCAATCCTAATATCTACGACTAAAAAAACCAAATTCGTATGATGCAACATTAGAAATGCACACTCACCTGTATCTAGCACCCCCGTTTTACTGCCGCCATGAAAGCTAAAGGAACACAATAGACGATGATATCAACATCATGGCCTACTTCAACCAAGCCCCATCTATTGAGCTTATCAGATGGACTCACGAACTCTCAAACTTCCTCAATATATTGCAAGTGAGATTACAAGGGAATGTGCTAGCTCCAGACCGGAGAATCTTTATCCAGCCATATCCCTGCAAACTAAGGACATGTCAGTTACCATAACGTTACTGCCAGGTACAATACTAATTTCTGCAACTCAGTCTCACCTGTATCTAGGACGCCGATGATGGAATCCTCAACAGGGCATTACAGAACGAGCTCCAGGCCGGACAGCCGTGAACCAAAGCTAACCTGTGCCGCCTGGTGCAATGCAGCGGGCCACGCGCACCGCAGCCACCGACGCCTACCTCCGGTCCCTGACTCCAGTAAGCCGCATCCGTCAGGGTAGGCCCTCCGTCGCAACAGAACATAACAAGAACAAAAAGAAAACAGAGAGCACTTGCCTTGAGATAGGGACAGGAGAGACATTTTGGCAGGGACAATCAGGCGGAGGCATCAACAAATCAGCAACCATGAGTGGCCGGTCGCAGCAGCATCAAACAAGCGCGACAGGAGCAGCAGCCGACCACGGTGACCCACTTCCAACGCCACGAGGCGCGTTTCAGTACTGGAAGGCGAGCTCCACCACACCACCTATCATCTACTCCGCGGCTTCCCACGTCGAACCTCCTCGAGCTGTCCAGGCCCAGACCAAATGGCAACCGGCCGCTGGTGGAGAGCTCGCGTATGGGACTCAGGGAGCTCGCCGGGAGTGGCGCGATTGGCCGGGAGCTCTCTAGGAGTGGATAATGTTTCGACCCGTCATCGAGCTGTCCAGGCCGAGACCAAATGGCGTCCGGCCGCCGGTGGAGGGCTCGCGTATGGGACTCATGGAGCTCGCTGGGAGTGGCGCGACTGGCCGGGAGCTCGCTAGGAGTGGATAATGGGGATTGGGAAGAGGTTGAGTAGGAAAAAGAAATTACTGGGAGACACACACATGAGCCACCGAGTCGGCCAAATGTGGGCTGCACTGTTTAAACGGCCCACCATTGTCATTTGAATTTGTTTACTGTACTACTTTTTTTTCACTTTACTTGATGCAGTGGAGGACCAGATCAACCAATGCATGCAGAAAAATCCAGTCATATATTGTTTAATCGTTTTGCTATATAGTGATATAAGAAAAATAGAATCAGATTAAATCGTTGGATGTCATGATTGCCGATTTTATTCCTTACTGTTTTAAGCTGATTGGAATATTTTAGAGCTTCTTTCTACCGATACACATTATTTCAGATGTTTTTCTTAAAGAAGATCTACTACTTTTTATATACACCCGTTAGGTATCTTTGGTTCAGTTCTTCAAGATGAAATCATGTACACATACTACAAAAGAAAAAGAGATGATGCAAGTGCAGTGTTGAAGGTTTTTCTCCTCCTGTACATGAAGTGCAAGATTTGGAAGTGATTGTTTGACATTATAGGCAATTGGCCCTCCCTTTGTTTTGCTTAACGCTCCGCTACAGGTGCCCTCCACCAACATGAAAAGTCGGTGAACGAGGAGCTCGCAAGATCATCTTCCTGCAGTTGATCATGTTCGTCATGAATAACATCATCAATGATGGTGGTCAAGAAGAAAATTGCCAACATGGATTGTTCACTAGAGCATTCTTACACGTATAAAATTTGAGCAACTAGCATAGTGGCCCTCGCAAATGCGAGGGCGGTGTCTTTAGTGTGTCAAAATGCATGATTAATGTACTTACGGTTTTGCAGTATTCATATTAGATGATTATACGAACAATATGGTTTGATATCCATTTGCATTGTTATGATAAATAAGTTACTACACTTGCCAGGCGACGATATTTGACCTATTTGTGTGGGTTTTGTTGCGCGATTGGCAGAAATCATCATCATTTGAATGATTACATGTGTGGTTCATATCATCCTATGGATCTTAGGTAAGTATATGAAACTTGTGTCTAGATCACATGATTGCTAATAGTTTTTATATTATGAGAAAATCATTACGTGACATGGATAGTTATATTGTTTGTTGTTCAAGATATAGACTAACAAAATTTTGTTGTTGTCCAAACAATAATGAACGGTCACCAAAGTATTGTCTAAATGATGTTTAGGTCAAACTGTAAAAAATTAATTTATCACGATATTCTATAATAAGGCCCCGCTAGATACATGATTATAACTCTTGTGTACAATTATAATATATACCATGTATGGCCCATCAATATGGTATTTTATACTTTAAAATGAAGAACATCGTAGTAAAAAAATACACAACCGTGTAAACATATTTGCTCAGGTATTGATAGAGGTTTCTTAAAAATATTGGAATGTAATATTAAAGTAAACTTATCCTTTTCACAATCATGTAAACTATAAACATGATAATATTTACTTTACCTTTATTATGTCTTTCTTCCTTTCATTTATTCTGCTAGTCATGAAATATAAGTGTTCTCCATACATTGTGATGTTTTAGACCATTTGGACACGAACATCGTCTCAAGGATAAATTTTGACAATTATTACGCACATGAATATTTTTCTAAAAAGGTAGGAAATATTTGTCAAAAAATATAATTAAATATAAATTGTTAAATAATTGAATAATGAGTGAAGCCCGTCTCTAACTAAATTTTAGGGTGTAGCATAGATCATATGACTTTGAAAATTGCATACTTGTCGCGGAAGTGCAATAGCGGAGTCATCTAGGTCCCAGGAAAAACTAAATCACCCAAATTCCCCCTCGACCGCATATATCACTTAACTTATTTGCACTCTGTGAACCTAGATGATGGTTTTCAAAAAAAATGGACCTACTCGACATCCTAAAATAGTTTAGGAGCCTTTGATGCAGTTAACTCTAAATTGATATACCTTTCTAGGGCATTATATATTTTGGGACACGTGTAGCGTTAATCAACAGATGTTGCTGACATCTATCGTTAGTATGTTTATATTATATCCTTACAATAAATAAATGTCTAGTTTATTCAGATTCAGATGGTTCAGGTCTAACCGACTAAAACTACCTAGTAGATAGTTTATGCATTTCACAAAATTTACATTTATATCATGACGTGACCTAACATGTAAGTGGGCAATACATATCAAGGAGGATTTTATAGGATTGCTTACATTCAGAATTCAGTAATTTGCCAAAACAAACATGATGATTAGACGTCATAGGCTCATATAGATGACTCACCTGGTTGATAGATTATCCTCACATATTGGTCTTCTATTCTCTGTATTACACTTCAGATTTGTGATCCCAAATGCAATGAAGGCACGGATCAAGAAGATGGGGCAGCGACGCCCGCATTATCGCTGGACCTGACCAGCTCTCGCCTCCCGCTGGGATGCTCGAGCGCACAAATTAGGACGAGGTGGCTCGAGAGGAAGGGGCGACCTTAGCTGCAGGCCTGCGGCGATAGGCCGGTAGCTCGAGGAAGCTACGCCCATGCAGGGCCTCGAGACAAGTGCGCTTTCGCCATCGTCGTAGGTGTCAGCCAGCCATCCACAGGCAACCGACGCGGCCATGGAAGGCAACATCGATTCATGTAGAATGCTTCGCAAATCCTTTCTTCTTTTCTAGTATAATGATTAGTACAAGTCTTGTTGTAAAGCTACACACCCATATCTTCACGTCCGTCCTCTCTCCATTGGCCTTATTGATCGTCCCGTACTTGCACCAACCAAATCATATGAATAAACAAAATTGTTTCTACCTCAATTGAAGGCAAGTGGAAACCATGGATTGATCGTACTTATTTCCTGGTTGTCTCCATGAGGACAAGCATCCAACCAATCTTGCAGAGCTGGTGAGCTGCGTGAGCACTGGTAATCTGGGCATGCATCAGCAAGCACGATCCAAAATCTAGGCACTAACGATGTGTGTGCACTTGGAGAAGGTGGACCGACCGGCCGGCTGAAGGCACAATGGCAAATACGGCGGAGACAACATGCTTGAGGAGTTAAGAACACGCCAGGAGATCGGAAGACAGAATACGGCAGCTTGGCGTTATGTGTCCGGCTATCTGCATGAAGCAAGCACTAATCGATCCACGTGCACTTGGAGAAGGTCGACCAGCCGGCCATCCCAAGGCACGATGGAAAATACGGCGGCGACAACGTGCTTGAGCAGTTGAGGGCACGCTAGGGAATTCAAAGACGAAATACGGCGACTCTGCGTCGTGTGTCCATCGAGCAATCCATCTTCCATCGATTCATGGTGTTAGTGTATACATGAGGCAAGATTGATATACCTGGCGAAATTCCCATACGTGGTTTGGAGAATCGGCCGGACAGTTGATTGCACCGAGGCTCCCCAATATGACAGCGGCACAGACAATGGATATGCTAGAGTACATCGGCAAACACGCCAAGTGATTTCTTCTCATGGCGGCAGCGACACATGAGAACATGCTTGAATACATCGGCAGCCACGCCAGATTTCTTCTCATGGAACGTTTTTTACCTAGATCAAAGTTGAAGGGGTACGGAGGAAAATTATTTAAGGGCGACGGTGGGTAATTTTGGTGAACTTTAATCCTTCGTCTGTAATCATCTGGTTTATTGAATGGATGGTTAGATGTTTCTGTTTTTTTGTGGGATTTTCTAGAGTAATTTCCTTTTTTCTGGTGAGCCCATCATGCACTTTTAATATATAATAGATTATTAATATGTGATCTTTCAAGTTATCTCTCAATTTTAGATTGTCTTATAGCGTGTAGTGTCATAATTTAACGCATCTTCGTGACAAATATTGTTTTCTCTCCCGGTGCATCGCACGGGCATTTTTACTAGTAATAATAAAGGCATTAAGGTTTCTGCCAAAAAATTCGTCCAACATGATTTTACCGATTTACCCTTCCACCTAAACGCATATTATTGTCAAATTGCCATTGTACCGGTTCGTCCTTTTTCTTCTCCCCACCCCGAACAAAACGCCAAGCTCTACGCGTTCTTGCTTCCCCGGTCCACCGCAGCCCCTGCCTCCAAATCCTCTCTTCCCGGATCCCGCGACGTGGCGCTCTGCCTTGCCAGCGGAGGCCGCCGACGAGATCCAAGAAACTGTGATGAGTTGCGGAAGCTGGAGATGTTCTTGAGGAATCAGAAAGGAGAACCGGCAGGGCAGCTGCTCTGACCCTGGTGCGGGAATCGGCCATTGGTGGCCTTCCGCTGCTAGGAGCCCATGCCTTCAACCGCAGTGGTTGCATGCTCCGCCATCGACGGAAACCCATGTTCCTCCCCGTCCTGGTCCCACTAGATCTTCTCTGTCTCCTTCGGATTCTGCTCACGATGGCCATGACACGGGCGTTGACCCGTCGTGGTATGGGTCTGATGTGCCTTGACGGGCATTTGTGACGAGCCTGCATCGGTGTCTCCGTCCAGCAAGTGCACTAGCATGGAGGCAACGACCAGGGCTGTACATATGGTCAGGCGGTTCTTTGAATGTCGTCCGGTGAAGGGAAGCAACAGCTGCACTTGGGGCTGAACACATTGCGTTTCTACACAGGTACAGTAGGGGCGTAGGGCGTTAACTGAAACCCTTCTCATGTTATTGCTCAATCTTGAATGAGCAGAAGAGTTTGATTTCTACATTAGCGCATCATTTTACTTGGGCAGAAACTTTTCCCTTATTATGCTGTTATTTGGCCTCACGGTCGGCAGTGTTCAGCTGTAAACAACATTGAAATGGTAGTTCAGAAGAAACATGATAGTCGTGAGGTTTCTGTTGTTGCTGACTGGTACTTAGTAATTAATTGTAAACAAGACTTTTTTTCCTGGCTCATTTGCAGTTGTAGTGCTGCAGTAGTAAACGAAATTTATGTGTGTGATGAGGCGGCTACTGTAGGACATAGTTTGTCAATCTTTCGATCTGTTTGTCCTTAATTTCTAGTATAGGTCGATAAAATGGTATTAATATTGTATTCCTGAATAGTTCATCATCTTTACTTGCCATATGCACTTGATATGCAATCCTTGTACTGGCATATTTCTTTCCATTTGTTATACAAGCAGGAATAAGATGATGAATTGCAGTTATTTTCCAGGCTACTGATCGAGCCAGCTGTCATGAGCTGCAATTTCTCCATGTTTCGGTATCTTGTGGAGAGGACTTCATCCAATGATGAGGAGAAGAAAGAATCATATAGATCTGCAAGTCAATTTGGTTTTGAAATTGGGGTCGTACTTTATGTAATCGGGTAGGAGGCACGGTTTGTTCCCAGCTAAACATGCGCCCAGATGACATTTTTTTTCTGAATTTTAGACCGTGGGCTTGCTGGTGAATCTTACAAATGGGTCAGTTTGATATTCATAACTGTCCGAAACAAGATGAGTCGCTCCCAGCTAATGCAATTCATCTAGAGGATCCACCTACTGCTGCTGCTGCTCTGGTTTGTTTCAAAATGACCAATTGTACATGCTTGCTTCGGGAAATCCTATTAAGGATAAACTGAAAAGGTAGTGAGAAGCATGGATGGCTGGTAGTGTTAGCTTTCTTATGGCTTCAGGCCGTATATATATTATCCTCTTATAGGTAGGCCAATGAAGGCAATAATTTGTATAAGTTTGGTGGTTTTGGCCATCCAAAACTTGACAATTATCAATGACGTGTACATAAATAACTGTAATCCATTGTGAGTTCTGATTCCTTCTGAATTTCCTGCTCCTATACTTGTGAAGGTCCTGAACATAATATGTGAGATGAACTAAAGCTGCAACCCCAATGTATGTTCATCTGTGTTCTTTTAAATATTTCCTGAACATAGTATGTGAGATGCATTGAAGCTGCAACTCCTGGTGTGTGTTCATATCGGTTTTACTTTTCCTGAACATAGTATGTCGTTGTATATTCTTGAAAACAATAGCTTCGACAGTCTGCTGATATTTTTTTCTTCGCGCCCCTGTTTAGCTCTCATGTATTGTTTTGTCTTCAGATTTTTTTTAGTTAAGTTAATTTTTTATCTTTTCTTGCAATGCATATACATATTCATTTTGCAAAAATGGGGTGGAACGACAGAGAAAAAGGGGGAGTACATAGCACCCGGGAGATTCCTCCAAGGAGTGTAGGCGGCGCCATCTCAGATGTATTTCTCGATTCTTGCCGATTTCATTCAGGGCATCTGGTGGTCCGTATTTTTACCGAGGGTTTCATGGCAAAACTAAATACTACGGAACCAAGCATGTTTTTTGCTATCTCCCGAAATAATATATGAATTCAACAAATACGAAATAATTTATGAATTCGACTAATACGCCGGTTTTGTGCCACGAATTAACAAACCAAGTAGGGCTTAAGTTGAGTAGTTTTCTCCCGTTGCAACGCACAGCCCCTACTTGATGATAAAATTACACACAATGCCACCACTTAAGTCTCTGAGAGAACGAAACGTGTTTTCCTCTCTTTGCTCATTGACCGTCTCCGACCCGCACAGGCGAACGAGTCAGCATACCTCCGGCTGGCTTGATGGCGGCATCGATTCCGCGAGCACCTCACCTCCGCTGGTCTTCTCCCCGGTCTCCTGCGTGGACCCGATGCGGTCGCACATCTGGGACTATGGGGCGCTATAGGAATAGGTCGTACAGGAACCTGTCGTGAGTCCATCGGCGGGCTCGTGCGGAGGAGATGTGGGCGGCCGCCGGCTAGGTTGCGCACTAGGCGGCGGACGAGCAGAAACACGACTTGGAGAGGGAGAGGGACGAAGATATGGAAGTCGATGGCATGCTCCTATCCCCTAGCCATGGGTCCGCGCTTTGGTACGGTCTCCCTCGATTGCTGAGTAGCTGACTCGAGCAGCAGCTTGAGCACACGCCGCCGTTATAGCCCAGGTCCTTCCTCATCCTCTCCAGCACGGTACTCCTATGCCCATCCCCTGGCTTCACCTCTTGCAAGGGTACTTCGCCCTTCAGCAGCCTCCCGCCGGCGCTGCAGCTGGTGATGGCACTGTGGGATTCGATGAAGAGGCGGTCGCCGCGGCGTCCGGTGAGGAAGGGTCGGACGAATTCGCTCGCGGGAGGAGACACCGGTCGGACATGAGTTCCACCCTCAAAAGCCCAAACTGGGAAGAGGTCTCCGCAGGTCCGGTGGTGATGGTGAAGAATCTCTACCTCTCTTGTGATATCTACATGCGCGGTTGGATGCTGGAATTCCACAAATCTGACACCCCCCATTCAAGCCAGTATCGGTTAGTTCCCCCCCCCCCCCCCCAAATTTTCTGTTTGTCTTCCCTTCTGAGTTGTGGATGGAGGACTCCTTCACTGATTAGGGAATTTGTTGAACTGTCAAGGTCATACAAGATCTGGGCATGGCCATAGTGGTGGATTCATCTGGGGTTCAGCACATGTAACTTTTTTGGGGTTGACCGCCTGGGACAAATGCAGCCTGACTGACCATCCCGAACAGTTGAAAACATTCATCAACGTGACATACCACACTCATTATTTTTCCCTTCCTGGTTTGTTTCTCACTCATAGTATCATACTTTAAAAGTATAGTTGAGTTATGAAGAATCGATAGTGCATATCATGAAAGAAATATGTAGTCATGCAAACTAACACTACTACTTTAAGGGGCACCAGATGCACTAAGAGAAACATCTCAATTTTAGGTTGGGTATAGGGTACAAGGATCTATTGCTTGTGGTTATTTTCTATGATGTTGTGGCCATATTCCTCTCGTCCAGGCATCATTACCACATTGTAATTGTGTATCAAACCTCCCAGATTGAGTTCATACATTGTGCAGTCGCTTCAATGTCACTTGGCAACTCTAATTAGTTCTCGATGGGTCTCATGTAAAATCTAGATTGAAATATTACATGATTGATTGTGCTATGAAGGCCTGAAAAGTGAAAACAACTAACATAGCACAAAGGTGGCCATCCCGACTCAAAGAGAAGAGCCTGCAGGTGTAAAAGAAAATATTACATATTAGTTTGAGCAAGTTTTCACGAAGAGAAGGTAAATGAGATCGGGCTGGTGGCTGTTAAATTATAGTGTTTATCCTAGAGACTATGTTTTCAGTACTCTATTTAATTAGTCTTAAATCAGGCCACTATATCACAGAATCTTTAGATCGTGCCCTGTATTCAGTTGATGCACTGCAGGCTGCAGCCTATACATTGTACTATATAACACTGATCAATACAAGTACATTTCCGATTCATTCTAATATGCCAGGGAGATGGACAAAGGCTGTCGCGCCACACTGCCGCTCCACCTAACTACTAACAAGAGGCAAGTAATATTTTCTGCCTTCAGGGAGCTATTTCATTGCTCGGGAGTCCTACAATCAGAGTTAGTTGCTGCACCTGAAGGGCTACTTCTGGCCCTGTAGTGGTCTAATAAACCAATCATTCTGGAGATGGAATGTTCCCAAGCTCTGTCAGCAATTGTTGATACAAGCCCACGCAGATTAAGCCTTGCATACCTGGTGTCGGAGGTAAAATCCCTCATAGCTGATAGGAGATAGATCATTGTAGGAAAGATAAATAGGAACCAGAATAAGGCGAGTCACCCACTCTCTGCCTTTGGTAGATGCAGTGATGTTACAATGTGTTTCATAGGCACTGTCCCTGATGGAATTCTTGATGTAATTCTGGAAGACTTGTCGGTTTCCAGTTAATATATTTGTACCTTTCCCGGCAATAAAAAATTAAATGGAGTCATTAAATATTTTTATTGAAATAGCATCATGATGATTTGTAAGTACCTTAATTGCTTTGACACTGTTATGGCTGGCTTAACTGATTCAAGACCCTATATTGTCTGCCTTCAGGGAGCTACTTCTGGCCCTGTAGTGGCCCTATATTTTCTCTCATGTCAAAGATAATTCATCTCATGCCATTATTTCATACAAAAATTCCACTAAATGTTTTGTTACATAGTCATCTTGCATGAGAGAACGTGTTGATCGACTTTGGGGCAAATTCTAATGTTGCAAAAGTTGATATTTTCCTCTCATATCGCAACGCATGTGCACGTTTTCTTGTCTAATTAAGTATGTAAGAGCATATCTCTATTTTACAAATGAATTTTCAAATAAAGGATAAATTTTGATTCAGACTGAGTACTTTGAGAAACTATACCAACATATATGATAGAGAAGGTGAGGCTTAACTGTGGTCAACAAGTCATATAAAACTAATTTACCTGATAGACCCAATAAGAACTTATGTTTATGCTTAATAGGCTTGAAAGCTTTGTGATCCTCATGCTGAAATTGCATTTGAAGCTTTAAAAGAAGCTGGTGTTAAGCTACCGTTGTCTCCAATTTTGATACGCCTCAAGGACGACTTCTATAGGCCTTAGAATGCGATCACCAGTTTGATGTGGTTGCCGTGTATGCTGAGGTGAGTTGACTAATACTGTCACTCCTACTTGCAATACCGCTGAGGTAAATCAACTGATATTGTCACTCCGACCTACCACTGAGTTAGGGATTATAAATGTTAAGGTACAATGTTGTTTCAGTTACTGTACATCTCCAAGTTAGCATGTTCGTATGCAGTACATCATTAGGTGATGCAATTTATTAGTGTAAATTTTGTTAAAATGATGTTGTTGCACAATCAGTACATAATATTTTTTTCCAATATCATCCACCTTTCCTTCTTAGCACTGCAAGTTGGCAATACAATGTTACACTAGATCTATCTGGCTTTTAATGCCTAAGTGGATATTATATATTTTTTAAATGCAAATCTCAGTGAGGTATTTGAGGCTATGGATATCATTGGTAGGGAAACGATCAGAAGTTTAATCAGATGAACGATCAGAAATTTAATCGGATGACGATGGCAAAGAAGGGTTAAGCCTTATGATCTCAACAAAGCTGATCCAACTCTTTTTATGAGAAAATCACTCTTTAATGTGCATTTATACACCTCTGAAATGTTCAGGACCATTTTAGTTTCCATGGAAAATGTTGGCTGAGATAAAACTAATACAAATGCTGGATGATGAGAAAATCGTCAGCTTCAAAGACATTGTAGTTTCTCGTTCATTTATCATTTATGGACATCCTAGAGTAGTAGAAGTGCTCTTGACAATGATATTTAAATATTTTCAGGTTCTGTGCATGGAGAAGGCGGATCAGGTTTGTTGTTTTACGCTTTCTTGCCTATACTTTTTCATTTACATAGCACACACATGCATATTTTCCAAATCTTACACGGAATTGGTTTGTCATGCAACTACAAGAAGCATCAACGCTGGATCCATCTTCATAAAACAACGTATGTACTGTGAAGGTTCACAATGAGGTACCATACCATCTGGTATTTTATATGTGTTTGCAGTCGAGCAAATAGAGAGTGGTGCATTGCCATGTTCATCTACTCACCTGCTTGCACAACTACATTGCCACATCCGGCAGCTATAGGAACTGATCACACAAGGCATTCCTGCTATGCATGGATAAATAAGTTTCAGAGTGATTCGTACTTTGAAGAATTTCTTACAATGATTTTCCAAGTCAGGGAATAGACTGTATAGCTTTGTTTCCTGATAAAATGGTCTCGATCTTCTAACTTCAAGAGAATTCTTGTATGCGCTATAGGTGGTAATAGCCTCAAAGAAGATTGTGTTTGTAGCTATGAGCTGACCGGAGCCAACTGGTGTCAGCGTGTACGCTTGATGGAAATTTATATGGTGTAAATTTCATTGTGGAAATTGCTTGGAAAGTTTAATGAAATGGCTCACTAGGTTGTAGTATCCAACAGGAATGGTCTATTTTTTTTTTTTTGACAAGAATGGTCTGTTAGTTTGTAGTTCTACGAAATATTTATTTATTGATTATGACTAATAAATCTTTCATTCTCAAATTCTTCTAAATTAGTATAGTCAGAGATTTGTTACCGGATTTTTGGGCTTCTCTAGGCATGATTATTGTTAGGCGGCAATCGTGTGCAGACTTACGGTTCGTCCTCTTAGATACTCCCTCCGTTCAATAATAGATGACTTCCACTTATTCAGATATGGATGTATCTAGACATGTTTTAGTGTCTAGATACATCCATATGTAGACAAATGCAAGTCATGTATTGTTGGACGGAGGGAGTAGGTGTCATGCTCCAACTCAATGCCGCGTGGTCTCTCCAAGAGCCGTGCTCGGTTTCACTCGGGATTCGTGCTCTGACTCGATGCCATGCTCGGTCTCAGACCGGAGTTGCTTCAGAATCAATGAGACATTCTCGTGGCAGGAGGTACCACCTAGCTATGTGCCTGTGCGGGTCGTCATTTCTGTTACACTAGAGGCTGGGGCGCCCCTTGGGGCGCCTCCTAGCTGTGAAGTGGCAGCCCAATCTCAGGCCAATATGGTTATGTATTCAGTTAACAGTAATACCTTGTGACTCTTATTGTGATTCTGCATTTTCTCGTCAGGTTCAGACACAATAATATTAGCATATGTATACAAGTGTTACATTCAAGACATGTGAACAATGAGCAGCAAAAATTTCTACTATGTAGTACTATTTTGTTATGCCGACAACAACTTTGCAGATTTAATTGCCTTACTAATAACTTGATCAAATTATTTGGTCTTCCAGGGGTTAACCGGCAGCAAAATTTAAAACGAACACTGGAAACACCAAGCCTTAGCAGCTCAGCTCATCAAACTGATACCCATTTTCAATAAGGAAGCCCCTAACAGCGATAGGCAGTAAACCTCCTCCTTTGTAGTGCTTGCCAAAGGCCAATCCCTGTAAAACGCATAGTAAATAAGTTTTCACTAATTTGGTGTCGCTTAAAAAACGTAGGACTAAAACAGAGTATAGGCCTATGGGTGCCCTCATGTACCAAACAGTGGTTACAAAAAAATAATGAATATATACCGCAAAGCTTGATAAATACAAACAAGAATAGAGAGAATCATAATATTTGTGATCACCTCTAAGATACTGTCTAGGATGAAGAAACGCCACCACATTCTCTGCAGGAACCTCATGCACCCAAAATTGTGGATTTAGATTTATCTAATTCGTCATTTTTAAACTGGACTATGTCCTGGTGGCTAGAACTAACAGGTGTGGATGCCTCTCCAATGTTGTTGCAGCCTCTAATGCATGTAGACCATGCATGTATTTTTTCCAGATGTCGTTGTTGCTGTCCCTGAGGTGAAATTTTTCTTCTACTACCTTATGGTTTACCTTCTCAGCGCCAGACCACTCTTCTTGAGCTCTAAGGGCCAGTTCATTGGCAGCAGCATGGTCACCTCTCAAGAAAGCATTGCTGGTAGCCTAAGAATGCTTTGTGGCAGCCCTATGATCAAAAGGAAACACAATGGGTCAATTACACAGAAAAGACTCAACCTCTTATAGATAGGCAATGGACCGATTTTTTCTATAGCATGGTGATTAGAGACGAGGATGGTATCTCTCTTTATTGTATATTACTGAGAGTTACTTTGGAAACCAACGAAAAGTGGTGGTTTAGGAGTTCTGAACCTACATCTTGGGAGCTACTTTGCAACTAAACCAAATAACCTAGGCCTAGGGAGATACTTTGCAACTAAACCAAATAATGTGCGCCTAGAGAGCTACTTGGAAACCAGAGAAAAGTGGTGGTTTAAGAGCTCTGAACCTATCAAGCACTTCTGCTCAAACATATGCACAAATTCTATATTAAAATTGATTTGCAAACAAAAACATCAACAAGCTACCCTTCATAGAAAAACAGAAGTGGCCATCCATGCGTTGGTATTAGGGCGCAATGGACCGGCTAGGAGGCGCCCCAAGGGGCGCCCTAGCCTCTAGACATAACAAAGGGGAAAGACATCTGAAGCCATGGAAATGTTGTATGCCACTCTGAGGAAAGATAAATGTTATGTTCTAAATAGTATACATCAATTTACCCACTAACGATGGTATCCTCAACATGGTTAAGCAAAGAGGTACCCTGACTAACTCCATCTGCGGAAGTCTCAGCACCCAAGAAAGCACTTCATATACTATGAAATTCGAAGTACTGAGATGCAGTAACCAAACCAGCTACACGATAAGAAGCACGAGGAGCATCAGTCATCCAGGAGTTTAAGTATCCTTTCTGCTGGCCAGTTAGACTTGCACCTGTGATCAAGTCATCCTGTTAGAACCTACCATCCTAGAAACATTTTAGACTGTGATGTAAAATTACAGGATGGAATTGTTAATTGTGTCATGGGTAGCTTTACTCACAGGTGAAAATTATAGGATGGAATAGTTGGCTATGCTGAAATGACCCCTGGCCATTCAAGACATTTTCCTGGCTCAGATGACAGTAAAGAGTTCTATTCTATGGCATAGAGCCTTGCTGACCAAGGTCTACAGCAAGTAGATTAGCAAAACTATCATAAGCAATAATAACAATAATTTCATGCGATGAAGCGAAAATAACATTGTGGAAGATGTGTGATATAAAACTATGCAGGTTTTTTATATTCACCTTGATGCGCAATCTGTTCAAAAGAGTGGTGTGCAAACTGTGGTGCTTCTTGCATAGAAGGACCAGCATCATTGCTTGAGTGGACTTCAGTCAGTGAGAATCCATTCTTCTAGACAAATGGATGTTGCTGACCAGATTCTGCAATAACTTGAATTGTGAGAAATATGTAACAACCAAAATATTTGGGGTTAGGAAAGGGTATTAAAGGGCTAGGCAGTCCGCGTTCTCAGAATTGCAACCTGCGAGTGCATCTGTATAAAAGCATGAACTCGGTGAAAATACTCTGCTTTTAAGTTGCTGCTGACAGTCACGTAAATAGAATAGAAAACTAAAGCACATGGTAATGGCCAGAACATAACAATACGAGGCCTGAGCACCTTATCATTGTTTGGGCTATGAAGGACACATATTTTGGATTACACTCGTTCTGGTAAAAGAAGCACTATAATTGTCTCATTTGCGCTCTTAAAAAAGAAATTGGAAGAATAGGACAATGCCCCTGTTCCATTTCTAACAGAATGATCCAATGACTTTGGTCTAGAAACATGGTGAGAAAATGGTCTAGAGGTTCAGGGAGTACAAAAAATATGGTACGAAATGCAAATGAATTAAAATGGGCCTAAATTTGTTCTTATTAGTGGACGTGATATTGTTCCTTTATTTACTAAAATATGCAACACTGAAACAATAATACTCACATATTTTAGGTGTTTAAGTGATTGTAAATAACAGTACCCAAAAGTCAGAAATATTTGTAATAACAAGGATACATACAAAGCCAAATTAAAAACTCAAAATCGGGTAGTTATAAAAAAATAACTTTAAACCATTTTGTTGATGGCACTAATCAAGTGAGTCTGGGTAACTCCTAGGGTCTAAGCATCAGACTTGAAAGTTTACATTTCTGAAATGAACACACATAAATTTCCAAACAAAAATTGTAGAAAAAACATCTCTAGAATGAGAAGAAAGCAAACCTTATCTAACTTGGCGTTCCTTTAGGAGTTGCATGAATATATCGATTGTCCAGAGCTGAAAAATACAGACGGAATAGCACACCAAGAGAACATGCATGAAATTAGTGAGATAAGCAGGATAAATAAATTGGCAAGATTTGAACATATACATGGAAGAAACCACAACTCACCAAATATGATATTCAGGAAACTGACCAACCGCAAATGTTTCATCAAAATGTTCTCCAACACCTCCAAACTCTTGGTCAACCTCAAATACCTGTAGCATGAAATAGATTTATATTCACGCTTAATCTTCATTCAGGCAATTTTTAATCACCTTCCCAGCACCATGTATAAATAATGCAATCAAATCCTAATCTATTGCAAAATGTAATATCCAAATGTGACCTTATTTAGGTAGCAGACACTGATAAGATATTTCTTTATTACACGCCTCCTAATCTCTGATTCACTCCAGACCACTCATGTTTACTTGACATACATGATAGTATGACAATAATCAGCAGATCACATAATGTTGAGAGTATCAAAATTCAAGTTTCCAATAGTGAGTGAATCATGATAATACAAATTCAATTCCAAATCAAATACATAACTAACTTAGTCAATGTGGTGGACATGGATCATATTATTTTATCAACCAAGCAGAAGTTGGTAAGCTGATGTCAGTATCCGAGACGGAGTAGCAGAGCTGGCGTACCACAAATTCAAGAAAACAACCGGAAGGACCAAGCTCCACACTGAAATGCAACATGTAGAGGGATAGGGAGATATGGACCTTGGAGAGGAGCAGGTGGCGGTGTTGCTGGGAGCTTCTATCATTGCACGGGTGGTTGACGTGGTCATCTCCGTCCTCTGCGCCTCTGATCCAGCCTAAGAAAGAAGAGAGAAGATTAGGAGAGAGAAAGAGAGAGAGAGAGAGAGAGAGAGAGAGAGAGAGAGAGGAGATGGAGGAGGACGTACCTACGCATCGAATCATGAGGCGAGATAGCCACCTCCTATGTTTACTCGACGCCATCCTTGCGTGTCTTCGCTCCTCCTCGCCAAAGGCGTCGACGACGCTCCTCCTGGAGAGGGAAGGGAGTCGCCGGGAAGTAACAATGTAAGATGTAAAATAATACAAAGCTAGAAAACGAAACTTGGAAGTGTAAAATCGTGCGGGCTAGTAATCTTATAAAACAGAAACACATTTTTTTTCGAAATGGGAGCCTAGCCCCAGCCTCTGCATCGCGGGGATGCACACAGCTGTTGCTTTTTATATTAAAAATGAATAAAGTTTACAAGCCAACGTTTACAGATTACGCATCATCCAATAGAGACACCATAATCAACCAAAGAAACTCTCGTAACAAACTAGAACAACTCATTGAATTCTCTTAACATGCAGCCAACCACCCTGGTTGTAGATAGCCTGAACGACCGCCATCAAACGAGTACATCCAGAAACCATAAGAGCCCGCTGTCCCAACGGTAGCAGGAAGGACCACATATGAATCCAATATGTGGCCTGGTGAATCACCTGCAAAAAATGAGCACCTCTTGATTTGTTAAAAACAATATCATTTCTACAATTCCAAAGAGCCCACACAAAAGCACAAGTTCCAATTTGAATGCGCGCTTTAGATTTCTTATTTACCCCTTGCAGCCAATTATCAAACATATGATCAACACTCACTGGTTGAGCTATGCTAAAGGTGAAATGAAGCAACCTCCAAATATGCTTAGCAAAATTACAATGAATAAACAGATGGTCAACAGTCTCATCATTGTCACAAAACACACATTTCTTAGACCCAACCCATCTTCTCTTAATCAAATTGTCTTTAGTTAGGATCACTTTGCGTTGCAGAAACCACATGAAAACTTTGATTTTCAAAGGAACTTTCAATTTCCAGAGATATGTATGAAGAAAAGGAGTATGACCATGCAAATAATCAGAGTACATAGATTTAACCGAGAACACACCCGAAACAGAAAGCCCCCAAGTAAAGCTATCATCATCATTATTCAGATGAATTCCCATTAGTCTACGTACTAAACGCATCCACGCATCCCATCTGTTTCCTACCAGATTCCTACGAAATTGAATATTAAGAGGAGTATGTGACAAGTCCGCCACAAGGACATTCTTATTCCTCACAATATTATATAAACCAGGGTATTGAACTGCCAAGGGGGTAATTCCACTAAAGAAACACATACCCATGCTCAGTAACTTTACACTAAACACAACTTACGGTTAAGATATTAAAATATACAGCCTTTTATATCAATATATCAGATGGTTGCCGCATTCCTTGTAAATCAGAATTGTCCAGAAAAGAACAACAATAACACAAAAATAGAGCTAATACCACGATAGCACCTCTAAGACCCCACTGTTCCTTCCCTTTTGTAGCTTATTCCTTTCATTCAACCTATGCGTTGCACCATATTAGGTTATATATAAGGTCCAACCACACAAATTATTCATAAATTTTTATCTCAACTCAGTTAGACCTTGCAAACGAATTCCATTCATGAGCTTCCACTACGGTATGACTTGAAAGATATTTAATAATTCACGCTAATTTGGACAATGAAAAATGTAAAGGAATAGGTGTACATATTCAAAGTAGTATGCGACCAAATCTCGGTCCCCCTTCAATGAACTTTAAGACAGAAGGGGCGCTTCCTACACTTATTGGACAACTTACCGGTGAGGCGCTTCCTATCTGTAGGAGAGAAAAGGGCAACAAAAAAAAGGGCAACCAGTGAATCAGTTATATGTGGAAGGTACCATCCTATATACGAGGTTGATCAATGACTGAAAGTGTGCATCGTGCTTATTGTACTCTCTAATGACCTGATCAATTACATTGTTCTGCATATTCCATGAGGCAACAAGTTAGAGATAGGCATATCACATATTATAGTATTATACACAAACTAAAAGGAACAGTTGTTACCATAAGCATACTACCCAAAAAGTATCAGTGTACTGCCCGAGATACATGATAAAGAAGTCAATCCACATAAATTTATATCAACGTTATTATTACATGATAAAGAAGTCTAAATATAAATATTAGAATAGCAATATAATTGAATATGATACTATGAACTTCATAATTTGGCCAGCATGCGTTGAATCATGCTATTGAAGGAAGCGGTTTGGAGCTCTTATATTACTTCGCAAATGGCACCAACTTTGAATATTAATTTTTCATACAAATTGTTCTTTATTTCTGTTAGGTAGCCTCCATATCAAAAATATGAAGAAATCTAAGTAACTATTTAACTTACAGCAGCATGAGTTAACGGCGTTGTCAACGTTTCTTCCATACATAAAATGGTAAAATTACTATGTACGGCCACAGGAGGCTTAGCCTGCTCACGAGGGAGTTGGAGCCGATCACCCATAGTTGGGCCTGCCAGCATGTGATAGCTAAAATGTTACCATCATCACACTCTCATGACTGAGTAGCTTACCGACGTCGACAAGGCACAAGCTGGGAGTTCCGTCGAACACCCTGCGTGCGTCGGGCGTGCAGCAGTAGAGACGTCGGGTTCATGCCGTCAGGATGGCTGCATATCAGGCAAGAAGAAGAATCAAGTGATGGCACGGAAAAAGAGTATAAGGGGCGAGCAGACTCGTGGAAGCAAAAAATGAGACTCACCTCGAGCTGGCTCGCCTCCCTCCCTGTCCACCTGACCTGCTCCATGGCAGCCCCGGCCAGAGGCAGGGTCACGGATCTGGGAGCATCCAGCGTTGGCGCCTGTGCGGCCCCTTGTCCTTGTCCTCCGAGCACGCCAAGGCCGTCGTCGCCGCGCCTCCAGATCACCGAGCCGCAACTCCGTGTACCACCGGCGAAAGGATTGACGATGGAGACCACTGGGCCACGCCACCACGGCACTCCTTATAGACTTGTAGAAGAACTTGGCGCCTCAGAGATTTGCTAAAGGAGGAGGTGTTCAAGGCGCAGCCGGAGCGCACAAAGAGGCGGCGATGGCGAGGGAGAGGGTTTGGTTGTCTCTTTCTTTTCCTCCCTTCGGTCTACTGAGATGAAGCGAGACCAACGCCCAACCCTTACACGCCAGCTTGCTGGAACGGCGACAAAACGAGAGAAAAACCGAACCAGACAAAAACGAGCCAGGGACAAACGTGCGGAACGGCGCAACCGCGACAAAACAGAACGCACAAAACGTACGCGTGGATCGCGCGAGGAGGCGCCCAACCCCTCCGCGGTTACTTGTCTTCGATTTGGTGGTCGTTGAAGATAACTCTCCGTCACCTACAACTCGATGGTGTGATCCTCGTGCTGTGCTGGCGCATTTTTTTTATTCTGCCTTAGCCAGGAAAGGGAGCTATTTTTATGGTTGTGTCGACTTGATACTTGTCTAGGTAGAAAAAAGTTACTCTAGACGGCCTTATCCACTTTATGGTTAAATCTGGTTGTGCTTACTCGCCCCGCTGCAACGCAAGGGCATTTTTACTACTCCCTCTGTATCAAAATATAAGATGTTTTACCATTTTGTAGATATAATGTATCTAGACATGTTTTAATGTGTAAATTCATATGCATCTTGCACTAAAACATGTCTACATACATATTTTCTAGAAAATACTAAAACATCTTATATTTCGATACGAAGGGAGTAGTAATTTATAAGTTAATTAATTATATAAGGAAATCATGTGAATATAAGGTAATCTTGTGAATCGAGTTTGAATGATTACGGAAATTCAGTCCACATATCTCATGTGTGAATGAACATACGTATGAGATATGAGGAGAACATAAAAATGAGAGGTTCAATTTGCTTAGCAACTACCATGAAACAGCTAACCCTGTGATTTCTTTCTTTTTTTCCAAGATAAATAAAACTGTTTATGGCCTTAGATACACCAGCGAGCAAACCTTAACCCCATTTCTAAAGCAAAATATTTGTCATTATGTTACTAGCAAAAATAACATCGCATCCAACTGATAAGTTTACCCTGATTTTCCAAATAACATATCGTTGTGTGAGGAATAGATGCGACATCACTTAAAAAAGGGAAGCCTTCCGGAAGGGCGATATCACTAAAAAAAGGAGATAGGTGCTATTTGGCAGATCCAAAGAAAAAGACAACTTTGTTTCGTGGGGATCTCTAACCTTTGAAGGATCTCTGATGAGAACCAAGGATTCTTGCTCCAGGTTGCGACAGTGGTTTGTTTCTCCTGGTGAGAGACGGTTCCTTGTGGTGGCGAGGGCTTGACCGCCCACGGTGAAACCCTAGATGCGGTAGAAGAAATCAACAGGCGTAATATTAGACAGGGGAAATCTGCTTATATAATATAGCTTTTTAGCAAGTTTTCCCTTGAAAAATTATAATTACAAAACCATATCCTCCACTATAGGATACCGACGATTTGTATTTTGATTAACAATGAACGTCCTTATATCTAATCTTGATATGAACTTCCCCGTTACACTTGTTTTTTTAACAAATGTTACATGTTTCCATTAGGATGTACAGTCACCTCAAAAAAGAGTTTACTATGTAGATTTTATGCACAACTGGGTGTACAACAAACACCAAATGACGCTTGACAAATGGGAAACATAGGTTATACAACCACCCCTCAATAGTTTGTACTTCGTAAATTCTGTGTACACCCGCGTGTACATCACAACACAAGATAATATTGTCAAATGGAAAACATAGGTTGTACAACCACACCTCAATAGTTTGTACTACATAAATTTTGTGTACACCCTCCTGTCCAACACAACACAAGAAAAATCTTGTCAAATGGAAAACATAGGTTGTACAACCACCCCTCAATACTTTCTACTACGTAAATTCTGTGTACACCCGCGTGTACATCACAACCCAGTACACGCTTATAACAAACAAACAACAAAAGCTGTACACCGATCCATAAATAGACTGTACTACGTAAATTTTGTGTACACCAGCGTGTACATCGCAAACCAAGGCACTCTTTACAAATGAAAAACATAAGTTGTACAACCACCCTTCAAGAGATTGTACTACGTAAAATTTGTGTACACCCGGTGTACATCACAAACAAATACACGCTTGAGAAACGAACAACATAAGTTGTACAACGACCCATAAAGAGATTGTACTACGTAAATTTTGTGTACACCCTCGTGTACATCACAAACTAAGGCACTCTTCAAAAATGAAAAAAAATGAAAGTTGTACAACCACCCCTCAAGAGATTGTACTAAGTAAAATTTAACGTACACCCGCAAGTACATAAAAAACCAAAGCATGCTTGACGAAAGGAAAACACAGGATGTACAACAACTTCACAAAAGTTTGTGCTACGTAATGTTTGTGTACACCAGCGTGCACATCATAAGCCAAAGCACGCCTGACAAATAAAAAACCTCGGATGTACAACCACCAAAATACTACGTAAAATGTTATACCAAAACGAACATCTCGTTTGAAGTCAAGAGAACTTATCAGCGCCATATACATACTTATATAACTTATCAGCTCCAGGACATGCTATGTACAACAATAGAACGGTTCAAACATCCGTCGAACATGCATTGCTGATCTGGGATAGGAAGATGATAGAGATATACTTCAGTTCAAGTCTAATCTAGTTCTGCATTATCCCATGGAAGTGAAGTATCTCCTTAACTCCGCTCTGCATAGAATCATTTCCTGGAAATACAAGCATGTAATAGGCCAACTGCTCGCGTAGCTTCTTTGTGTTGTTCTGCATAAAAAACAAAAAATGACAAATAAGTAGCTTCAAGTAACATTTTTATGGATCATAGATATTAATAAAAAATTATGAAACATCTTACAGCTTTAATTTTGTACTAAAGTCACCATTGTGATGTCTTATTACCGTCATTACATGAACACCAGTGTCCTTCTGCGGTTCAAACAGTTTTAAAAGTTAGGAAGACAAATTATCAA
Organism: Alopecurus myosuroides; assembly: GCA_028641055.1. NCBI lineage: Eukaryota > Viridiplantae > Streptophyta > Magnoliopsida > Poales > Poaceae > Alopecurus > Alopecurus myosuroides. The sequence goes on from CM054060.1 coordinate 66,888,475, forward strand.
ACTCACAAGACTAAAAGTGTTGAAGCTAATGTCAGTTTGGATCTTACGAGCCTTCGTTGTCTGGAATGATTTGAATGGGTAAAATTTGCATTTGATAAATGCTGAATGGATAAGAATGATATGCTTGATCATATAGTTGACGGAAGTTGGAAATCATTTTACGTGAGATATCTTCAACACCATAAACTATATAGAATTGGCAATATGTTCCAAAACATTATAGATCAAAGTTTGCGACAATAAGAAACCACAATTCATCGTATTTGACTAGAATATACACCTGACGAAGCAAAATTTCAAGAGAGGTAAAAAGACAAATCATACTAAATCATAATATGTAACACTTTGCGAATTCTGATCGAATACTCGTACTCACAACATTAAAATCACGCATTCTGCAAGGTAGTCTAGACTCACTGATTAGTGTTCTTTTCCTTTTCGAGATCAAGAACGTCTTGCCTTAACGTTTTCTTCAAAAAAATAAAAATCAAGAAATTATAAATTACGACAAAATAGTGCTAAGTGTTTTTATACCTAAAGACTTCAATAATAACTTTTGAAGATGACAAAAAATAAAAAATTACAACAACATCATCGTAAAATATGTATTTTTTCAAGGTTGGTCTTCTGTGATCATAGCAGAGTTATCACGTTGTTCTTGCATCACCGTGGCACCAAGGACGTTGACTACAAATTCGTGTACTATGCCACCAACTTGCATAGAGATCCCAAAGTTGCGATGAGTAGCATATTTCTTCTGTACTTGAGCTATCCTTGGACCGTATATTGAGACAACTGACTTAATAAAACGACTTCACGAGTAAGATATAGTTTTATAGTTCTAACTTCAAAATCTCACCTCCTGAAACCTTTTGCGGGTGTATTTTTTACCAACCATTCCATGATATTCAGTTCAACAATTGTAGAGTCCCTTACAGAAAAAAAAAGGTCTATCACTTCCTAGATTCACATTTGATAAAGAAGAAGAGAACAAAATCCATTGCCACTCCTAAATTGTGGTTGATATTGATTATAGCTCTGCTGACTACGTGAAGATGGAAAATGAGGGTTGTCATTTGCACAAGGAAAGTGAACGACAACATCATCTTGTCCAGCGCTTATGTAACGGGAATCTGACGTGTACAGATGACTGACAACTCTTGTTAGTCTCTATGATGAAGAACTAGGTTGAGAATTGAAGTTATGGGCATTACAGTGACCACCGACCTAGTTGTTTAAAGATGTTTCATGTGATGAGTTAGATATCTTGTACAGAAAATTAGGCCTCAAATTATTAGCACAGGACTTTGACCGAGAAGATGAAGGATCTGAAGGGTGAAGCCGGTTTTGCATTACAACAGATTCACACATTTCTGAACCTCCAATAAAGTCAGAAGACTGAGGTGAACAGTTCATCTGAGATTGGTTGACAATATAGTGTAGTTGTTGTGAAACTAGAGGGTCTCTGAATCTAACTGCCCGGAATCTATCATGAGATGATCTCGAATCATCAATGCGAAGTATGCCAGGTAACACATGTGAACGGTTTTTCTGACCGGAAGGGACAGGATTCAACATTACGTCTTGATGTATCAATCCATTTCCCAAAGAATCATTCACTCTAGCAGACACAGAAGGTTGCGTAAATGCAAAAGACGGAGATGAATGAACGGAAGACTGATTGCTTAGGATTCCCCTTTCTTTTACAAGTGTATCAACCTTTCCCAAACTTCAGGGTCATCCAAAAGAGAATATTCATGGAGATCAACCAAGTTAGGTTGCGTTGATTCGGGAAATGTACACATTTACATACAATCCCAACTGATCTTGCCATCTTAGCATGTTGACCATCAACAGACGCAGGATCAGAAACAAGAGAATGTTGAAAGGACCTTTTTGAACCAAAAGCCAGCACAGAATGATGTCCAGCCGATTGATCTACAAGAGTTGTTGAACTATTAGAAATTCACAAGCAGATTTAGTTGGAGTGGTGACAGATCCTGAAACACCAATTGTGTGTGATTTATTAGACCGTTTGTAGGAACAGGGTTTTGACAGAGTATTTCCATACTTCAAAAGGTTCAAATCTTCTGAACTATCGACAATAATATTATTGACATGTTCAGTAAGAACAGAAGAAACACAGTTCACTGTTCCTGACTCAGACGAATGTCCAGATATGCTCAAACTGTTTGTACAGGTAGAACCTACTCTAATGATTACTAATGGTGATAAATCCTTTCCAACAACATTGGATTTTTTATGCACAACCATACGACAATCATCCTCTGCAAAATGCGATTATTTGCCTTTAACTATGCAATCATACTCTACAAAACACAATTCTGCTTCTTTCGCTTTAACTATGAAATCATCCTCTACAAAACCTGTTGGTTCTGCTTCATTGCCTCTAGTCACGCAATCACCATTGCATTTCACCATACCCATACATGCTGGTTCTGCTTCAACTTCACAAATGAGATTCTTCTGCTCGGGAGCAACAACTGCAGCAGAACCACTCGCACATTGAAATACATCAGAATTAGCAGCTGGAATAGTCGGGATTGGAATGTTGGCTTGAGGATTTCTACCAAACAAATCCTTGCAGCCATCACAGACATGATGATTATTCAATCCTTCGCAATTGATGCAGACAACTCCTTTATCCTTTAACAAATCCAATGTTTGTTCAAAAGTAATCTTGGAAGGGAGGTTTTCGGCAACATGGCCACTAAAAAGATCCAAGGATGCAAGAAACTCTCTGTACACAGAAGTGGGGGTTTACTTGAGATCAGTTGGAATTATCTCTTGCAGTAACCTAATTTGCTGATATATTTTTTGACTTAAAGAAAATATATGTTCTTCGAACACTTTGCAGTTACCTTGGATGATGCAAGAAACTCTTTGTACACGGCAGTGGGGGTTTACTTGAGATCAATTGGAATTATCTCTTAAAGTAACCTAATTTGCTGATATATTTTCTGACTTAAAGAAAATATATGTTCTTCAGACACTTCGCAGTTACCTTGGACGACAACATTACAATACCGATCAGAACTTCCATGATGATGAAAAGTTTTTGCTCTATCCTGAGAACGTGCGCTAGAACCATTTTCGGTGATCTGTAAATTTCCAATTGGATTATCCTGAAACCAAGATGGAGGAAAATACTATTTTGGTCTGTTGATTTGTTAAGAGAATTATGTTCACTGAAGAAGTTAGCAATTTGCATAACTATGAAAATGCTTTCGTCGACTATAGGCTGAATTGCATAAAAACACCTCTGTATAGGCCAGCTTGAATCTCTCCCAAATCATCAACAACCTATATACAAATTGAAGAACATCAAGACAAAATAAACAAATGCAGAAACATATAGCGAACAATAATACTAATTATATAACGAAGAATTATACCGCAATCTGACGCCGAGGCTTCACAAATGAACATAAAAAGGATTCAAGGCCATAATTGACTTTCTCAAAGGACCAAGTTCGAAAAGTATTATTATGGAAAGGGGTTTTCCTGATGTCGTCAACTACATAAACAGAAAACAGATATAAACATATTACGATTTAACAAAAAAAATGGTGTGACAGAGTACAACTCAACGATACGCAAGTATGAGATTACCGAAATTTCCCCGTAAGTTCCTTCTTCCTCGCATATCAGATCAAACTGCTCAAGATTCCTAACAACAACATTGGTCCAAACAACGATACGAGGAATAACTAAAGGAACATCTATAGCTCGAATGTTAATATAGTCAAGATATGTCGTCTGCATATTGAAAGATCATGAAAACACGTAAAAACTATGGAAAAAAAATAGTCAGAACAGTAGAAAAAAAATCAACACTCATGAGAGGAACAATCAAGCAGCCGCACAATGCACCAGCAAAACCATTTTTGATAAAAACTTCAATGGATCTCAAAAGCTTGTTAAAAACAGCTACTGACCAATCATATGTCGCAATCTCTTCGGGGGGGGCATCAAGAGCATACAAATAGTCCGGTCTGGCACATTCATAAGTTGTTGGACAAAGAAGTGCATTAACATTGAACATCATCCAGTATTTCTAGAAATCATCATCCAAAATATCAGATTTAAGAAATTCAATGAGCTCGTTGATAGAAGGGGTATGGCCCTCACACCCAGTTCACTTCCTGATGACATCCCTCAAATCGTCACAACATCTGAATGGGATAAAATGACCCCCAATAGGTACACCCAATACCTTGTGAACGAGTAAGAGTTTAAAGGAAAACTGCTTCTGTTAGGTAATTCCACTAAACTTGTGCGTGTATTTAAGTGACTAACAATCCAAAACACAAAATCTCTTGGCAGTTCATCGAGTGAAAGCTCGAGAAGAGATCCCTACCCAATATCCGAGACAAGTTTCTCTTGATTGGGAGTAAAAAGTTTGTGCAATGCAATTGGTTAGGCTAAGTTTAGTTGTGAACTCTACTTTGCATCCCACCATTTTCACTACACTGGAATAATAATAAAAAGGGGGGAAACAATTAGTTATGATCCAGTTTCAACAGTAAACCATTCATCTTTAACAATTTACAACACATTTTCATACAAAGATAATAAAATAAGAAAAACGGTTACATATAAAAATATGAACAATATTTTAATGATATACAACCACTCAAAGTACATATATGTATATGTAACATTATAAGGGCAGTACATGACACAAATTTAAGGTGTACAAGGGTGAAGCACAGAACATCTCTATAATACTGGTCGCCTTAATATTATAACCAGAGTACATGACACAAACATTATTACAAGGAACATCTCTATAGGCGTGAGAAGTACAAGTTAATAAGTGAGAGTACGAATGTACAATATATATAACAGTGGAAGTACAAACCATTAAGAATAAGGAGTACATTGTGCACTGCATAGTAAGTACAGAAAAAGAGGTGAAAAACTACAAGAGTATGTCAAACAGAAAAGCAATGAAAAAATTAGAAGTACAACAAAAATTGATTTAATCTGCACACAACTCATGTTACAGAAAAAATTGATTAAAACAACTTCTATCTACACATCAACACTCAAAAAAATAGTCACACTTACGGATGCTATGGCAAATGTGGTGTACTAACCATTCCTTCCTCATTCTGTATTCATCAATCGACGTTTGAAACGCAAGTATTTTATTCTCTATCCTTACTCTTTCTCGCTCTAACTGTCGGGGACCATATAATCATGTGTGAAAACCTCGGGGCCATCAACAGAAACATACGGTGTTTCTGATAATTTTGGAGTTGATCCGGAAGCTTGGGATTGAATGATCGACGGAAACCTTTTGAGAAAAAATAGAAGAACATATCGAGATTCTTCTTGAGATATAGTAGTAACGAAAAAGAACACAGATCGAACCACACAAAAGGAGAGCAGAGCAGAGAAGACCTGTGAGACTAAAGAAAATATAGTCACGCCGTCGATGATGAACCCTAACTTTCCGCCGCGGAATGAAGGAGATGAAGGAAGGAGGCATAGAACCGAGCTGGTGAAAAGCGCCGGAAACCGACAAAAGTAAGAGGACCCACATGTCACACAGTAATATATTCTGACGGGGCCCACATATCAGAGAAAGAAGGAAGAATACTCGACACATAACCCAGGTGCGAAATGGACCATATAATAAGAGGGCGCAGCCCTCGAGATCCTCTCTTCCTCGCCTCTCTCCTCTCCGGATTCAAAATTCAAAAAAGCAACAGGACACGTCATGAGACGCTAGCAACACTGGGAGAAAAAAAGGTAATCTACCGAGATTAATATCAGTTTTGAATCGCTTCTTAAACTTCCAATCCTTACAAAAAAACACGCGCTATAGCTAACGAATAAAGATCGGTTCCGTTCATCTTCAGTTAGGATAAATTTTCTAAACACGATTTTTACGATCGTTGATATACATGATCACCACTTGGTTCGAACAAGGCAACCAGCAGATTAGATATTTTCACGTCACCTAGGCAAAAGTGCCTACATGATAGCTCAAATGAGTACGATGGATTCAACAGTTTGATTCGATAAAATCATACAACACAATAGTTCATTCATACAAGCACTGCAACGAACTATATATTAGCAGAACATAAACAGTGTAGACAGGAATGTGTTGAAATCTTACAAACCATGAACCACACCATGATTTAGATTCTTCGGTCGTTGATTCACTTCTATGTATATAATATAAAGATGACATGTTGTTGACCAATTTCTGCAGGAAGGTAAGAAACGGGGATAGGAGGAAAGATGAATCGACAAGAGATCCGAGATTACATGTCTCAACAACCTAGGGGGAGGATGATACCAACACAGCAACAGATGACTAAAATAATAAGACAGGTAAGGAACAATACCATGCAATGTATTTTTGAACAAAGTCATTTGCAATGTTGTAGTACACTGTTTCTTATTTTCGATGTACGTACAACGTATAAGCTAATACCAACGTACAAGACTAAACTAGGGTGTACACCGTTTTATAACTTCGATGTACATTCAACAAATAAGGTAATACCGACGTACAAAACTAAACCAGGGTGTACACGGTTTCAAAGTTTCAATGTACATACAATGCATAAGCTAATACCGACGTACAAGACTAAACTAGGGTGTACATGGTTTCATATCTTCGATGTACATTCAACAAATAAGGTAATACCGACGTACAAAACTAAACCAGGTGTACAAGATTTGTTATTTTTCGATGTAAATGTTGTGCCGTAATGATCACAGATAACATATGAGTGCTACACCCGCATAAGATAATACTGATATGTACTTTTTTTCCAATCAAAGGTAATGATAGATAGGTGGAGAAGAAAGAAAGAAAGGAAAGATACAGAAGAGTTGGATACGCTCATAGAACCTTTAAGAGAAGTGCAGCATGCACATCTAAGAAGGACTATTGTACCGGTGAAGGTAGAACTTGAGGCTCAGAAAAGAGGAAAACGTCCTTTGTATAATGAGTCAGAAGAAGCAAATGAAAGGGGGGACAACAAGAAAACAACAATAGCATTGTATTTTTTCACTATTCTAGAGACATATTCTGCCTCTTCAATTCCTTCACAAGGCCCATTACTGACAGTAAACAGGTAAAATCTTGTTACTAAAAAACTTTACACGCATGAACTTAAACTTTGAGCTAACATGTTATTTGATTACAAACATTTTTGCAGGGCATGAGCAGCAATAGAAAAACAGGAGTAAACCAAGATATCTCAAACGGATCGGAGCATCAACACAAAGCAACAAAGATCAACCATATGAGCAAGATAAGAAAGGAATATTACATGGCATGTCAAACACAAAATCAAAACATTTAGCCTGTCTAACTCATGAATGTTTGATTTTGTACACCCACGGGCTATGTTTGATAAACAGGATGTGACCATGACAGAACCGCAACCATTGAAGAGCCACCAAAACAATGCAAAAGAAGCTACACACAAGGGAACAAGGTACGCTTAAAAAAATTCTATAATGGAAATGTATAACGAGATGATGTGTGTTACAAAAACTGATGTTATATTAAACTGTAGAAGGACATGTTTATTGAAACAGGAGGATACATGAAAGCTAACGACCTTTCACTTGGAATAAACAACACAGCACAAAGAAATTACTTGAGCTATGCTACACAAGAGAAGTCGGGGAAGACAACAACAAATCTGCAGCAAAATAAGGTAAGATCACATTACAAGAAATGTGAAATTTAAAACTAGCAAAATAAGCTAAGTTGAGATGCCTACTCGATTTTATAATACTACATATCATGTTTGCTGAGCAGCATAACAGAACACAATAGTATAGATGGATTCAACAAGGAGAACCGTCGACAGCAAGGGGAAAGCAAGTGCCATCCCAAGGTTCAATGAACTTGGAGCAGGTTGGAAGTTTAGAAGTAGCAAAATAGTAACAAATAGTACATCCAACTGAACAGATCATAAAATTAAACTATACTTATAAACTTGTATAATAATTCAAAGCAGGGAGAAGAGGACATGTTCACAAGACATTATGAATCACACAATCAGGCTAAATGGTGTTGGAACGCGTAGAGATAAACGAAAACTTTTCCTACGCGGTACTTCCAAGATCTAGCCGAGATAGAAGGCCACGATGATTACCACTAGACGCGCGGTTGCGGATTATCGGTGAAGCGCGTCGGGGCAGTGCAGTCCCACGATCCGGTCCGGCCGATCCAATCCCTCGAACGTCGAAGTGCTGAACGTACAGCACCTCTGCCGGTATCCACACGTACGAGGAGGAGCTCCGACGGCGGACTGCTAGGTCCGATGCGGCGGCTGGACTGAGTGGGGCTAGGGTTCCCAACGCATGGGAGAGTGGACTAACGTGCCCGTTGGGCAACCTGCGCCCCTCTTTATATAGCGTATGGTAATGGGCTGCACAACACTTGTGGCCCATTCCCTCTGTGAGTCCGACTCACTAACTCAGTCCATTTCCGGTTCGGGTCCAACCCAACCAATACTTGCTCCCGCTCTTAAGTGTGTGACCCTGCAGGCTCATGGCGACTTGGACACGATTGGAGTCCAACTCCCAATCGATCAATCGGTAGCGGCTCCTAGCAGAACGTGCCGACTCCCAAGTACCATTGAGTCATGACGACATACCTTTCAATGTGATATTCATCTTAGTCCTTTTTGCCTCACGATATACCTTGTCGATCTATAGACGATTTATCGTCATCCCTTAAATAGCTCAACTCTCTTCTCGATCCGTGATATGTGATTCACCTGACTAACTCTTAGTCAACAAACACAGTTAATACTTAACTGAGTTGCGCATGGCCATGCTTCCTGAATCATATCACTCGAGAGGGCCCAGAGAATATCTCTCCATTCGGAGGGGCAAAATCCCATCTTGATTATCCACATCACGCAGCTTGCTTCTCATTCGACCCGAACTCTGCCTTTATAGTTGCCTTGTCACAGAACAATGTTTGACAGAACCTAAGTCGGTGATTCACAACTCGGATTGTGCGACAACCTCAGGTCTAAGGATTACATTGATTGAGACATGCAAATGACGACTTGATCGTTGCATCTCAATGTGGGTCAGTCCGACTTGCTAAACTCTTTAGCCAAGTCCGTGAACGTTGGAATGGCATCACCATGCCCATGACAAGTGGAACCGAGTCATCAGCCAACTCTCACATTAGTCTAGGGTGTGTGTCCAGCACAACCTTAATGACTAAGGACAATTTAGTATGAACAACATGAATACATAGTTCCACAATCGAATCACATATTCAATGATATATATCAGATGTTCAAAACAAGGACAACTTAATAACTTTATGAATACAGTGGGAATTACATCATACATGATTGCCTCTAGGGCATATTCCCAACAGTCTCCCACTTGCACTGGAGTCAATCATCCTGGCATCATATGCCTAGGCATCGAATTCCCATGCCTCTCATGTGTGCCTCATGCTTAGGCTGTGGTAGCGCCTTTGTCAACGGATCTGCAATGTTTGGCATCCGTGTGTACTTTTCATAACTTGATATCACCTTGTTCGACAAACTGGCGAATTAGGTGGTACCGCATGAGTATATGTTTGTTCTTCTGGTGTTGTCTAGGTTCCTTGGCCTGTGTGATAGCACCATTGTTGTCACAATATACGTCCAAAGGATTGGACGCGCCCTGAACCACACCAAGATCAATCAGGAGGTTCCTGATCCAAACAGCTTCCTTTGCCGCCTCTGAGGCAGCAATATACTCAGCCTCTGTTGTAGATGCAGACACCGTATCTTGCTTGGAACTCTTCCAGCTCACAGCTCCTCCGTTCATTACGAACACGTATCCCGATTGCGAACGAGAATCATCTGAGTCGGTGAGATAACTCGCATCCGTGTAACCCTTTACACTGAATTCCTCATCACCTCCATAAACTATGAACATTTCCTTAGTATTTCTCAAATACTTAAGAATGTTTTTAACCGCTGCCCAGTGGGCTTCGCCAGGGTCAGCCTGGTATCTGCTCGTAACACTTAGAGCATAGGAAACATCTGGCCTAGTACAAATCATGGCATACATGATAGATCCGATTGCCGAAGCATACGGGATCACACTCATCCGACTTCGCTCATCAGTTGTCGAAGGACACTGAGTCTTGCTAAGTTTTATGCCATGGGACATCGGTAAGAATCCCTTCTTGGACTCTTCCATTTTGAATTTCTTCAAAACCTTGTGCAGATAAGTACTCTGACTCAATCCAATGAGCCGCCTTGATCTATCTCTATAGATCCTGATTCCTAATATGTAAGTCGCCTCACCCAAATCCTTCATTGAGAAACTCCTTTCCAATGACTCTTTGGTTTCTTGCAACATCATGACATCATTTCCAATCAGTAATATGTCATCCACATATAAGATTAGAAAGTTAACTTTGCTCCCACTAAACTTCTTGTATAAACAAGAATCATGATCGCTCTTGATGAAGCCAAACGATTTGACTACCTCATCAAAGCGAATGTTCCAACTCCGAGATGCTTGCTTCAACCCATAAATGGATTTCTGAAGTTTGCATACCTTGTCAGCATTTGCTGGATCGATAAAACCTTCGGGCTGTATCATATACACGTCCTCAGTTAAATTTCCATTAAGGAAAGCCGTCTTGACATCCATCTGCCATATCTCATAGTCGAAATATGCTGCAATGGCTAACATGATCCGAATTGATTTAAGCATCGCTACGGGCGAGAAGGTCTCGTCGTAGTCAACTCCTTGAACTTGTCGGAACCCCTTCGCGACAAGTCGTGCTTTATAGACGGAAATATTTCCATCCATATCAATTTTCTTCTTAAAGACCCATTTGCACTCGACGGGTCTTGCACCGTCAGGCAGATCAACCAAATTCCAAACTTGGTTTTCATCCATGGACTTTAACTCGGATCTCATGGCTCCAAGCCATGACTCGGAATCAGATCCCACCATCGCTTCCGAATAAGTTGCCGGCTCATTACTGTCTAACAGTAAAACATCTCGAGCACTCTGTAATCTGGCAGATCTCCGAGGTTCAGGTGCTGTAACCGGTGTAGGTACCACGACCGGCTCAGCCTCCAAGGCCATTGCCGACTCGCCCCTAGCTGGTTCCTCTCGAATTTCTTCGAGTTGCACCGTGCTCCCACTGACTTCCCGACTGAGAAACTCTTTCTCAAGGAAGACACCATTCCGAGCGACAAACACTTTGCCCTCTTCCCGATTGTAGAAGTAGTACCCCAAGGTTTCCCTCGGATACCCCACGAGAATACACTTATCCGACTTGGGCGTGAGCTTGTCCGACTGAAGTCGCTTGACAAATGCCTCACAACCCCAAATCTTAAGAAAAGACAAACTTGGCTTTTTACCAGTCCACATCTCATGTGGTGTCTTCTCTACTGACTTTGATGGTACTCTGTTTAGTGTGAACGCTGCAGTTTCTAGACAATAACCCCAAAATGATAAAGGTAGATCTGTCTGACTCATCATTGATCGTACCATGTCCAACAAGGTCCGATTTCTCCGTTCCGATACACCGAGTGAGTTGAGGAACTATTCCACAACTCTTTAGATGGTCATCAAATTCATGGCTCATGTACTCGCCTCCACGGTCCGGCCGTAGAAACTTTATTTTCTTGCCGAGTTGATTTTTTACCTCACTCTGGAATTCCTTGAACTTTTCAAAGGCTTCCGACTTGTGTTTCATGAAATAGATATATCCATACCTACTCAAATCATCACTGAAGGTAATGAAGTACTCATAACCACCTCTAGCTGTCGTGCTCATTGGTCCACATACATCACTATGTATTAGTTCCAACAAGTCGGACGCCCTTTCACAACTCGTTGCAAAAGGTGTCTTGGTCATCTTGTCTAGTAGGCATGATTCGCACGAATGACTCTAAGTCAAACGAAGTTAGAAGTCCATCATCATGGAGCTTCTTCATGCGCTTCCAACTTATATGACCAAGTCGACAGTGCCAAAAGTAAGTCATATTCAGATCATTTGGTTTCAACCTTTTAACATTTATGTTATAGACCGATTCACTATCAAGATTTAAAATAAATAACCCGTTCTGAACGGGTGCAAAGCCATGAAACATATCTTTCAAATATAAAGAACAACCATTATTCTTAATATTCGACTCATAACCTTGTCTCATCAAACATGAGGCGGAAATAATGTTTCGACTAAGCGCTGGAACATAATAACAATTATTTAGTTCCAAAATAAATCCTGAAGGTAAATGAAGTTGCATCGTGCCGACTTCCAACGCAGCGACTCTCACCTTGTTGCCGACCCGAATATCAACCTCTCCTCTTGCCACGCTCCTAGTTCTTACCAGTCCCTGCAACGAGTTGCATATGTGAATAACTGATCCGGTATCATATACCCAAGAACTATTAGGCGCATCAGCAAGATAAATGTCTATAACATTGCACACAAGCGTACCTGAGTGGGAAGTCACACCTCCACTCTTGGCTCTGTCAGCCAAATACTTGGTGCAGTTCCTCTTCCAGTGGCCATCTTGCTTGCAATAGAAGCAGTTGGCTCCGGTTGTAGGAGAAGGTTTAGTCTTTGAGGGAGCACTCTGGACAGGGCCATGGGTGCTACCTCCTGACTTATCCTCCTTCTTCTTAGTCCAAGAACTCCTCTTGAACTTAGCCTTATTCTGCACCATCAACACTTGACTGGCGCCTTTCTTGATATCAGCCTCTGCCGTTTTGAGCATCCCATGTAATTCAGTGATACTCTTATCCATAACATGCATATGGTAGTTCGAGATGAACGAACCATACGCACTAGGAAGAGAGTTCAGAATTATATCAGTAGCGAACTCTTCGTTAATTGGGAAGCCCAGCCGATCCAGAGACTGTATGTAACCAATCATCTTGATTACATGCGGACTCAGTGGATCACCGTCTTTCAGCTTACAGCCAAGCAAAGCTTGAGATACTTGATACCTCTCAGTCTTTGCTTGAGCCTGGAACATACTTTTGAGGCTTTCAATCATATCGTAGGCCTCAACATTCTCGAACTGCTGCTGCAAGTCCGGTTCCATGTGTGCAAGCATAAGACAGCTAATTTCCGTAGACTCATCTCTAGTCTTACGGTAGGCATTTGTGACAGCGACAGTCGCATCATCATCAGGCTCTTCTGGAAGTGGAGTTTCTAGAACATGTTCTTTCTTGTCATGCTTGAGGACTATCCTCAGATTACGATACCAGTTGGTGAAATTAGTTCCATTTAGCTTATCTTTCTCTAGGATTGACCTTAACGCAAACGCGGACAACTGAGGAAGGTTGCTAGGTGCCATTGATCTACAACAGAAATATGCAAAAACACTTAAGACATGTATTCATAAAAGAGCAGACATATTAAACGCTTTAATACTTATGCTCCCACTAGAACCAACATCCCTCCGATGGTTGCTAAGTGATTCAGGATCCTAAATAAGCAAGCCGACTAGTGAGCTTTAGCATCACCGCTAGCCGTCAAGTGATCTAGGTAGGCAACACCTTTCCAATCGTATCCCTATACGATTCCTGTTAGTTGGGTGACATCACATGCCCCGGCTCCCAACCTACCTCGCCCCGAGCCCCACAACCGTTGTGATGGACTCGTCTAGATTACCAAGTGCTTCTGCTTGTAAGAGTCCGACTCAAACCCACCTAACCGGAAAGAATTGGTAGCACCTCAATTTTATGAGCCCACTACCAAGAATGTCCGACTTGTGATGGTGCAGCACTGGCGGGGCGACCGACTAGACCTTCTTTGAGGGATTAAAGAATCTACCAACTATCTTAATAGAGGTAAATAGAGACATAACAATAACACAAATAAAGCAATTATAATGTGAAATGATATGGCTCTCTTCATGGTGATCTCCATCTCCACAAAGCTTGTAAGTCGACTCGTGCCAACTCTTGTCACGTGCCATCTTACTCCATGTAGCCGACTTGTACATCGACTTGCATGCCCCCGGGTTCTCCAACAAGCTACACTAGCTAGTAAATGAAAATTTACATAGAGAATCCGACACGCAGGCCGGTATACAATAAAATGACAGCACCTAGACTCCAGCCGGCTGACAAGAACATGATACGCAGATCATGTATGGATTACACACATCACATGCACATAAGCCATATCATTCACAACTTCCTGCAAAAACAAGTTATGCATAGATACGATATCTACCGGCGTTGTGAAACTCGCAACGACATCTAAGGCGCTACGACAGGGCGAAGCCGGCGGTCCCGAATCTGCATTCCGGTCATGGATTTCTTCATCGGATAAAACAATTTTACCCGAATCTGATCTGTATTCCGATTCGACCAAACTCTTTGATCTTCGATCACCGCAACTGGATTTATGTGTCACGGTATACCCCGATGGCGGAAACCGACCGGTAGGGGTAAGTTGTTCCACGACCTTAGCAGTATGATCACGGAAACCTGATCATCCAATAACCCCGAGTACGATTGATCCAATCAACCTTGTACAAAACCGATCTATCTCATAGAACGACCACCAAAACAGCAATTAGATCACATCTAACGCTAACTACATATCACATATGTACGGATCTCGGGCCTAATACCAGAAGCTACCGCTCTGATACCACTGTTGGAACGCGTAGAGATAAACGAAAACTTTTCCTATGCGGTACTTCCAAGATCTAGCCGAGGTAGAAGGCCACGATGATTACCACTAGACGCGCGGTTGCGGATTATCGGTGAAGCGCGTCGGGGCAGTGCAGTCCCACGATCCGGTCCGGCCGATCCAATCCCTCGAACGTCGAAGTGCTGAACGTACAGCACCTCTGCCGGTATCCACACGTATGAGGAGGAGCTCCGACGGCGGACTGCTAGGTCCGGTGCGGCGGCTGGACTGAGTGGGGCTAGGGTTCCCAACGCATGGGAGAGTGGACTAACGTGCCCGTTGGGCAACCTGCGCCCCTCTTTATATAGCGTATGGTAATGGGCTGCACAACACTTGTGGCCCATTCCCTCTGTGAGTCCGACTCACTAACTCAGTCAATTTCCGGTTCGGGTCCAACCCAACCAATACTTGCTCCCGCTCTTAAGTTTGTGACCCTGCAGGCTCATGGCGACTTGGACACGATTGGAGTCCAACTCCAAATCGATCAATCGGTAGCGGCTCCTAGCAGAACGTGCTGACTCCCAAGTACCATTGAGTCATGACGACATACTTTTCAATGTGATATTCATCTTAGTCCTTTTTGCCTCACGATATACCTTGTCGAGCTATAGGCTATTTATCGTCATCCCTTAAATAGCTCAACTCTCTTCTCGATCCGTGATATATGATTCACCTGACTAACTCTTAGTCAACAGACACAGTTAACACTTAACTGAGTTGCGCATGGCCATGCTTCCTGAATCATATCACTCGAGAGGGCCCAGAGAATATCTCTCCATTCGGAGGGGTAAAATCCCATCTTGATTATCCACATCACGCAGCTTGCTTCTCATTCGGCCCGAACTCTGCCTTTATAGTTGCCTTGTCACAGAACAACGTTTGACAGAACCTAAGTCGGTGATCCACAACTCGGATTGTGCGACAACCTCAGGTCTAAGGATTACATTGATTGAGACATGCAAATGACGACTTGATCGTTGCATCTCAATGTGGGTCAGTCCGACTTGCTAAACTCTTTAGCCAAGTCCGTGAACGTTGGAATGGCATCACCATGCCCATGACAAGTGGAACCGAGTCATCAGCCAACTCTCACATTAGTCTAGGGTGTGTGTCCAGCACAACCTTAATTACTAAGGACAATTTAGTATGAACAACATGAATACATAGTTCCACAATCAAATCACATATTCAATGATATATATCAGATGTTCAAAACAAGGACAACTTAATAACTTTATGAATACAGTGGGAATTACATCATACATGATTGCCTCTAGGGCATATTCCCAACAAATGGGACCACCAAAGAGGACAATTCTTCAATGTATGTCCAGCACACAACTCAAATGAACCAGTTCTATTTGAAAACAGCAGCAACATGAGAATAAACAATAACCACAATCGGGCAACAAGAAGCATGGTACACTTTTACTCAAAATCATTATGTGCAAACACTAAAATGCTGCTACTATACTGATAAAATTTCATAATAAACTCAAGCAGATAGACGAGGACGTGTTCGTCAAGCAATATGAGTCTAATAACCAGGCTACATGGGACGATCGAAGAGGAAAAACATTCAATGTGCGTTCAGCAGACAACTCAAATGAGTCGTTTCAATTAGAAATCAAAAGTAGCACTATCATGAACCAAAATCACAATCCAAGATCATAGGTACAAAATAACCATACTACAATTTTACTTACAAACGTTAGATGCAAATATTTAATCTTGTTTCTATTTTGCAGGATGACATAAGGCAACAATCCAGATTCAACAATCAGTCATCTTTCAAAGAAAGTACCATTGAGAAGGGATACAGAGACAGAGGAGGAAACCAACACTGTTATGAAGAATCATAAGAAGAAAATGGAACAGGATACGATGGTTCAGAATCCAAAAGAGACTCAAACAGTGACAAAAATCGGGTAAACAAAACATCAATAAAAAAAATCTTAAAACAATAAAATGTAACTGATTTCAATAAGAACTACAGGAATATGAGGAGGGTTATCGGAAAGATAAATCAGTAGAAGATACCATGGGGACACCAGGAACAGAATACAGTGGTTCACCGAAAGAATAAACAAACAAACGACGAGATACAGCAGGGCAAACAGGAATAGAACACAATGGTTGGGCGGAGGAAGAAACAGGCAAACACTGCATTTTTGAAAATCTGCAAGATGATGACCCACTGCTAAATTCAGGGCCGCCGAAAAAGGTAGAAGAGGAAATGGAAAGGATGTTCAACATGGAAAACTACCCTGCAGTAGAAGAAATAGTGAATGCACCACAGCCAAAAGAAGGTGACATCTTCAGGTCTAAGGACGACGCATTCTATAGCTGCGCGATGTATGCAATAAAGAAAGGATTTTTATAAATAGATTCGGTAGTAAATGATCTTCTAAACACAAAGACATATATCTTCAGACATTTGCTTGCAACAAAGAAGGTGAAACTAAGAATGGACCTAGCACACTGGACACGAAGGACAATTGCATTGGTGAGAATAGGGTGTGAGGCACACATAGAAGTAAAAAAGTTTGAAAAGGGTTGGTACGTAAAGAAGGTCAAACTAGAGCACAATCATCCTCTTAAACCAACATATTTCATGATCAGATTTGCAAACTGCCATAAAAGCATGACATGATTGGACAAAAAACTGATACATGTACTGCATGCAGGTAGACTACAACCTAGGAAGATGATGCTGATCTTCTGCAAGATTAGAGGCAGATTTCGAGGAGTTCCTTTTGATGCAATTGACCTTAGCAACATTTAGAGTCACCAAACACAAGTTGAAAAGGATCACGATATTGACGAGTGCCTGGAACATTTCAAAACACTGCAAAGAAAAGTACTTGGTTTCTTTTACACAATGGAGAAAGATAGTGAAAACAGAGTATGGAGTCTGTTCTGGATGGACGCAATGTGCGTAATGAACTACAAGTTGTTTCACGAGTACATATCATTCGACACGTCATTCAGTACAAATAAGTATAACCTCCCATTTGTACTGATAGTCGGCGTAAACAATTATGGCTCAACGGTTCTATTTGCAGTTGCACTACTGAAGGACAAGAAGATATGATCGTTCAAGTGGGAACTCAATACATTTCTGGACGCTATGGTAGAAAAGGCACCAAAAACAATAATAACAGATCAAGACAAGGCAATGAAAGAGGCCAATCCTTGAAGTTATGCCACAAACAAGACACAGAAATTGCTTTTACCACATTGTCACAAAGATGAGCCATAATGAAGGATCCTTTTATGCAACACACCCAGGTCTGTTAGGAGACCACCGTTCTCGATAGTTGGGGCCCACCGTGGGGACAGCAACGTTAGGCGTTATGTTTCGATCGGGGATACTCGGCGTAATCGGCAGTACCATAACTGTCGGAAGCATGGAACTCGACAACGACGTCGGGCGCTTCCTCGACAATGGATCGTACATGCCAGCACGGAATCATCTGGTAAGTGCCTGCATTTTATCGATAGGATCTGCAAACATCTTTATCAGATTAACTGCAGAGGCAATGGGATTCTGTGGTGGAAGTAAATTTATCCCACCCGCCCTATACCCAGTAGAAGAAAACTATGATGCCGGCTTTTGCTCAGATCGCCAATACCCCGCTGAAATTGCCGCCTCTTCGGAGATGCCTGCAATCAAATCGCACTTTATTGGCATGGTGCAGTCCGAGGTCGCTAAAAACACGGATGAAAGCAATCCCATGGAAGAGGCAGATGGAAACAATCCCACAGTTGAAGTGGAAGATCCGACAGCAGTCAATGAGACGGCGAACTTGGAAGCCGACTCTGTGTTAGCTGCTCTCGAAGCAAGATTGGAGTCGGAACCCGCATCTGAAGATTTAGATTCCGAGGACGAAGATAAAGACGCTTTTGAAAGAAAGGTCAAATCTATGCAAGGGGGCTTCCATGAAGTGCTTATGGAAAAATCGGCTAAAAGCACACGGATGCTGGAGATGATGAAGACCCCAAAACACCTCCGCCAAATGAGGAAAGAGAGGACGGTGAAACCAGTCCAATTTACCCCGATGTCAAGGAATTGACAGAGGATGAACCTGGTAAAAAACCTCCCTCTTCCAAGAAGAAAAATAAGACTGCCAAGAAACTCCAGTATAAACTCCATAAGAAAAAGCTGGCAGATATTGCTAGCCAAAACCTGGAAGTAGGAGGAGGAAGCGGAGTCACGCCTGCGGAGAAGAAAAAGAAGTAAATCCCCATCCGCTAATGTCGGAATAGGACAAGCTCGAGTTAATTCAAACCCTAGTTGGACGTGAAGGACCCCCTGAAGTGTTGGAAGCCAAGAGACAAGCTCTACAGTGGCAGCAACAACATCTATTCAGAACTCGAGAAAACCTCTTAAAAACCCAGGCTAGCATTAAATTGCAGCAGGAAGAAATAGAGGAATACGAAAGAAGGAATAGATTTTGCATAAAACCTACACGGTTACCCGGAATCGCAAAGCCGGATGTGCTGCGACCAAAAGAACGGTTCCAAAACCCTTCTTGGCAAAGACAAGTAAACGACACCGATGCCATGGGAGAACGCATATACAAAACCGCAATCGAAAACGCAGAGGCCGCATTCGCCATCCTTAACGATGATCTGTACTCCAACGATGAAAAGCTTCAAGGGGTGTATGCTTTCTTAGGAAAGGCATTGCAACAGCAACAACGAGGACAGGCAAGATCAGGGAAGTTGCACGATGACTCGGCGCTATGCAAAACTGCCACATGCGCTGCTGGAGCACCTGGACCTGGCGAACCTGGAGATTCGGGCAATTCTAAGGAAAAGAAGGGAGATCCAAGAAAGGACAAGAAAATCCCAGATCATAAGGATTCAGCGTCCAGGTCAGGATCCCATCTGCCGAAAGGCGTAAATAATCCCCATGGTCGGGAAGAACAAAACCGGAAAAATGGAAAAGCAATGCCGCCTCCGAGACGCCCAACTGAAAAAGCCGGAAGATACGACACTCCTCACAAGCGTGAGAGATCCCGTACTCCTCCTAGGAACAAAGAAAGGCCAAGGATTAGAACTCCACCTTATTCCAAAGGACACGACAACAGACGAAATAGGGATAATCCCGGAAAAGCGCACTCGCGCCACAATGGCCCAGAAAGGAGCAGATCCCCTTCTGTCCATGCAGCCGGCAGATATTTCGTTCACGTCGATAAGGCGGAAAGAGATGATCTATACTTTGGACCTAAGTGCTTCAATGACAGGATCCGGAGAATAACTCTACATTCTGGCTTTGCCAAAGTTGGTCCAACATAACAAAAGTATACCGGCAGTACAAACCCGGATACCTGGCTTTCAGACTACTATACTGCCGTCCAGATTAAGAAAGGGACAGATCTAGAGGCAGTGAAATTCCTCCTCCTAATGTTGCTGGATGGAGCCAGAGATTGGACCAACAGGCTTTCGTCAAGAACCATAGATAGCTGGGATGATATGGCCAGAGTATTTACTAAGCATTTTCGAGGAACATACAAATGCCCCAAGAGCATCAACCAGCTAAACCGATGCGTCCAGTTTAAAGACGAGTCGTATGTCGACTTTATTTCAAGATGGACAGCAATGAAAAACAGATGTTCTGGAGTAAAAGATGTACAAGCAATGTATGCTTTCATCAATGGTTAAAACTCGGCCTTGTACCGTTCATGGTTGGTTCAAAGGAGAACAAAGATCTCGGATCTATGCTTACCACCGCCAATGAGCACACATCGGCTGAAGACGATACCAGAGCGAGAGGTGGAAATATTGGTGCCTTGGCTAAGGCCAAAAAGACACCTCGTTCCGAGAAAAAAAAACTACTTCAGATGCACAACCAAATCCCAAAGAAGTTAACTTAGCCTTTGGAAAGGATAATGATAGCAAATGGAAAGAAAGAAATACAGAACCTATCTCCTACTCAAAGGAAGAGTGGGAAAAGATTAAGTTGGAAAACTGTGTCCACCATTCGCAATTTGGAAAACCTACCCATACCATTGCACAATGCCGCCTTAATAAGCACATGCAAGCCATTGCAGGATCCGGGAACAAGGGGAAAACTCCAAGAGGAAATTTTGCAAACAAAAGCCAGAAGCTGAAAAAGAACACAGTGAATCGGACACTGACCAAAAAATCGAGGAACAACAGCGGAAAGGCGAACCAAAATTCCCGAGAGTTGATGGAGAGTGCAATTTAATTTTCCTGGCAACTCCCTCAGCAAAACAGGCAAAGCGAATACTTCGAGAAATAAACGCGGTTGTTCCACCAACTCCCAAATTCTTGAAGTATTCAAATACGCCAATCACCTGGGATCAGTCTGATCATCCCGGAAATATCCCAGAATCCAGTACTCAAGCTCTAATCGTAAGCCCTATTGTTCAAAACACTAGGCTGGAAAGACTGATGATGGATGGAGGATCTAGTATCAACATTATGTACCTGGATAAACTAAAGCATCTACGAATCTCCGAGGCCCAGCTCAATCACAGCAACATACGTTTCCACGGCATTGTTCCTGGCAGACAAGAAAACTCCCTAGGAGAAATTTCCCTAGACGTAACCCTTGGAGAAAGAGAGCACTTCCGACAGGAAAAAATCCCGTTTGAGGTGGTGTCATTCGAAAGTGTATACCATGCAATACTCGGACGACCAGCTTTCGCCAAATTCATGGCAAAATCATGTTATATTTATAACAAGCTGAAGATGCCAGGGCCAAAAGGAGGAGTAATCACCATATTGGGAGAATTCAAATTGGCAAACGAGCTGGAAAAAGGAAACGCCCTTTGCGCCGAACAAGTGATAGCAAAGGAGGAATTGAAAGAGCTGGCAAAAGAAGTATCGCCGACAGAAATGCCGGCGGGAAAAGAAAGCCGGAAGTCGCCATATAGCTTCAAAGCATCAGAGAATACAAGACAGGTTATCCTAGATCCCAAAGATCCGACAAAGTTTGTCGTAGTGGGAACCGAGATGACCGACAAATAGGAAAGCGCGCTCGTCAAGTTCCTCCGTTAGAACTGGGATATTTTTGCCTGGTGTCATGCGGACATGCCGGGAGTACCCACGGAACTTGCTGAGCATCAACTCAAAGTGATTACAGGATCGAAACCCGTCAAGCAAGGTCTCCGTCGATTTGACGGAAGAAGACGGAAGGCTATTGGCAAGGAAATTATCCGGCTTTTAGCAGCTGACTTTATCCGGGAAGTTATACATACTGATTGGTCTACGAACCCAGTATTACTCCCGAAGAAGGATAGTACTATTCTTAGGATGTGTATAGATTACACGGGATTGAACATATTGTGTCCGAAAGATAGGTTCGCGTTACCGTGGATCGATCAAATAATAGATGCTACCGCTGGCTTTGAGCTTTTTATGCTTTTTGGTTGCTTATTATGGGTACCATCAAATACGCATGAAAGAAGAAGATAAAATCAAACCCTCTTTCATAACACCCTATGGAACGTACTATGACATAACCATGCCTTTTGGCTTGAAGAACGCATGTGCAACATACCAGCGTTGCATGCAACGTTGTTTGCATAGTCAGATTGGAAAAAACGTACATGTTTACGTGGATGATATTGACGCCGTTTCCAAGGAAAAGGATACACTCCTTGAAGATATGCAAGAAACTTTCGAAAAATCCATTAAAGTGCGTATTCAGGGTTCCCTCATGAAAACTGTGACGCCCCGAGATCGGGCACTATGCAGATTTCAGCATTCCCGCCAAATCCGCATAATAACCGATTCCAGGTTGTCATTTATGATAAAATTACAATAGCTCACGAATATTCCACAATTACAACAGAAACAGATAGATACAAGATGACTCGAACGAGTCAGGGATACAACTGATACAATACAAAGATCCAAATAACATCGGGAGAAAACAACAAAGTGTCCGACTACGGACAAGATACAAATTGGACTAAGAGTCCTGAAGATAACCGAAGGCGTCCAATCCCTGCCCAGGCCAAGCCGGAGGGATTCCCAAGCTAACGTCGTCAGACTTCAAACCTGTTGACTGCAATTTGGAATATGCAGCCACGAAAGAGATTCGTGGGTCAGTACGGTTAAGTACTGGCAAGGGGGATAAAACCCATACTCACAAGATACCGGCGTAGCCAGTCATCACAAGATACAAATACTTTAGGATCAACGGAAATGAAGGGGTTATTGCAAATAAGCGGCAGCAGGCTGCACTAACCAACTACAGAAACAACTACAACTTCCGGCTAACAGAAAGAAGATAAGATCGAGTATTGTAACCAACTGAAAGATAACTTCAAACAAACCCATCCTGGATCTCGCCCCTTATCCAAAGAAGCAATCCGAGGATAACTCACACCGTGGTATTAAAGATGAGTCAAGTTATTGTGTGAATAACCTATTACTAGTCAAGTTATTTAATCATTGGGTGAAACAGGGTTGTCATTATGTTTAAGTTGTCCTGAGTACTTGTTAGCCAGTACTTTCACCAAGTAATCCATAACCGCGGAAAACACGGCTTCTCGAGAAGATTATCCCTGCAGGGTTGCACCAATTTAGCCGTACACGCATGAATAACCCGCCAGATGGAACGGCCATTCCACCAAGCGGGGCACTCAACACAACCAACCCTTCTTCGCATCAAGCCCAAAGCACCGCGTGCTGTGCGTGCGCGGCTAATCCACCCCCCGAAGAAGTGGGGACCTTCATAGCACTGGAAGATCACGCCGCCCTAAATGCCGACTACGAAAGTTCCACCCGGGATCCAAGGGCTCGCAAGATCATGCATGCAGCAAATGGAAAGCCCGAACTAGTACGGCGATTTGGACGAGATGCGAATCGGGTCAAGTTGAGGGGGGGCGCCCATACTCGCTTCCCACATGCGGGTAGTGCGCTCATCATGGATCAGTAGACAAGACTCTTTTCCTAATTAGGGGGGCGACACTAGCAGGCCTCAAAACCACCCTGGGCCTCCTGCCGGTGCCTTATCGTCAAGTTTATTATTACCATTAGCATTAACAGGATTGATTGATTAACATCGAGCCCCCAGAACATAAAGAAGTAATAACAGAAAGTAACGGTTAACAGACTCGAGCAAAACAACCTAAGCATGCTAGTAAGACACGGGCACAAGCAATGGTTATAGGTATGGAGGTGAGGCAATATCAAGGCTAAGGGATTCATGTGATGGGTTCGTAACAGAAACAACTACTACTAAGGCTAGCAGAAAAGAACAACGGAAAGAATCGGTAACAAGTGATGAAAGGCAGCCATATGGCAGCAAGTGAGTATACTTGCCTGAGATCCCGCAAGGTAGCAGAACTTGTCGTTGCTCACATCATCTCAACGTCCTATCCGCGAAGAAGCAACGAACTAAAAGAAACACCGGATGCAACAATTACTACTACGGCAAAAGATCCAGCATGATCCTATTTTATATGCATGACATGGCAAGATGCAACAGGGGGAACAACTTAAGCAATTTAATCGGAACCGGAGTCCGGAGAAATAGGAATTGGTTCAAGTTGTTTATCTAACCATCAAGTTAAATGTTGTTTAGCATGGAAAACAATAAGGTAGATGAGTTAGGCAATTTTAAATGGAACCGGAACAATATTTAATTATTCCAACTCATTCCATGTTTAATTATTAGGTGACATTACTATTACCCGCACCCACAGAATGCAATGCAAACATGATGCGATGACATTTTAATTATAGTTGATATGTTATAGAAAATAAGGCATACATATGTAGGGCTGGGGTTTAGGGTGCACACGTGTGGAAAGAAGATCGCCGGGGTCAACGCCGGAAAGAAGGAGATCTTCGGAACAACGCCGGAGTGGTTCGGGACGTGGACGAAGTAGCCGACGTAGAGGAAGTAGGGGAAGTAGATGTTCGTTCTCATGTAGTCGAGGAAGTAGTTGGTAACCACGTAGTGGAAGTAGTCGACGTCGAGGACGTAGTCGTTCCAGGGTCATCGTCATGGAGGTAGTCGTTCACGCCGTAGAGGAAGTAGTCGTTCTCGAATCACGCGGTCATCGTCGTCGAAGTAGTCGTAGTAGTCGTGGGCGAACCGTAACAACACCGTCTTCGGGGTCGGAGGCGAACCTGACGGTCCCGGTCTTCGGGCGCGCACGAAGGCGGCCAACGCAAAACGAACACAGCGAGCGACGAGAGATCGTGTCGGTGGTCGGTATTCGATCCCACACATCCCCGTGGTCGTCGTCGGTCATGGTGTCGTGGCGGATCTTGTCGACGAGGTACATGTCGGGGAGGCGGTAGTTGTTCATGGTGGTTCTTGTTGATGCATGAATTGGCGGAGAGGTTCGGGACGAGGCACTGGAGATGAGTGTCGACGCCGGGGTTGTAGTCGGGCACTGCCGTCCCGCTGACGGCAGAGTAGGAGTACCAGCAGCATCACCGCAGCGACGACAACACAAGGAGCACCACCGAAGCGGCGCATCGACATGCGCCGAGACACACTGCATCACTACCCCATCGCCAGCCATACCATCACAGCAGTCACATCCATCACCACCCGACCAACACCGCACCTCGCCCAGAGCCGCACCAACACTACACCACCACCAGCATCACCGTGCCACCATACACACCAACACCACCAGGAATCAACGCAGTAGGGCCATGGTGACACGAATCGACTAGGGACTCGATGGGTGCCGTGGTCGTGGAGCTTGGGCTGGAGGCACAGAGGTGCTCATGGAGGAGAAGAAGCGGGACATGGAGGCGCCAGGACATGGAACCGAGAGAGGAGGAGCTGGTGGCGTCGGGGCGGTGGTCGGGCCAGCGCGGACTCGCCGAGGACGACCGGAATCGGACGGAGGCGGAGCTGCCATGGAGGTGGGGCGAGGCAGGGAAGGAGGAGACGTTCGGGAGGAGGAGGCTAGGGACTTGGCGGCCGGCGGCGGTTGGAGGAGAAGGGGAGGCGACGGGATGAGAGGTGGAGGGTGGAGGCGCTCCGGCGGGGCGCCGGCCGTCGGGGGAAGGGGAGGGATCGGGCGTGAGGGAGAGGGGCGACGGGAGAGGAGGGCTTGAGCGGGGCATGGCCGGAGGGAGGCGGGCTGGAGAGAGAGGGTGCGACGGGAGGAGGGAGAGGGGGTCGCTGCTGGAGGTCGGGGAAGGCGTTGCGCTCGGGACAGAGGGGGAGGTAGCGAGCGAGAGGAAGAACGGGATCGAGCGATGCGTGCGTGGTTCGCTGCGCTTTCTTTTTTTTTTTTTTTTTGCAGGTGGAGGGACCTGTTTGGAATTAGTGGAAACGGCGGGGGCAAAAGGAGGAGGGGGGAGAGAGTTTTAGGGTTTGGGAGCTGGGAGGTGCGGTTGGGCCTTTTGGGCCTGGCCGGCTGGGCCGCCCTCTCTCTCCCTCTTCATTTTTTTTTTACTACTGTTTTCAGCAACTATTTAGGTGAATAAAAAATAGAATTAGACATCAAATAATTTTCTGTAAATTTTAGCAAACAAAATTTAATTACTTTCATTTAGTGTGCAAGTTTTAAAATGCATGAAAATGTGTGATGCCATGATGCACAAAAAGAAAAACAACACGCAAGCAATTGGGGAAAATCCCCGGACGTTACAGACGACACCACTAACAAGGGATTGCGCCCTCGCAATCCACCCCTTAACCCGGGAGGGGAAAAAAGTTCGACTATCGATTCTTCATGCTTCCAGTTGATCTCCTCGACAGCACTAACAAGGGAATCTTGCTCGGAGTGACGACGATGTTCTTCCACCAGGAATCTTCCGATGATCGAACCTATTAGGTTAAAGGCTCAGAAAACGTCCACCCACGTAGGCTCCTAACACTTTGAAAGATTGAGTACGAGAGTAGACTCCAAAACAAATAAGATGGGAGGGGAATAGAATAGAGATAAGGAGAAAACAAGAATCCTATTGAGATGTTTTTCCAAAATAGTTTAGCAGAAATAGTTTTTGACACTCTAGAAACAACGACCGTTAGCGAGGTTATCCTACAGGCTTTGCGGACCCGTTGCTTCGATAACCATTCGTATCGAAACAATCTCGGGAACCGGAACCTAGGCTCTGATACCATTTGTGGCGCCCCGAGATCGGGCACTATGCAGATTTCAGCATTCCCGCCAAATCCGCATAATAACCGATTCCAGGTTGTCATTTATGATAACATTACAATAGCTCACGAATATTCCACAATTACAACAGAAACAGATAGATACAAGATGACTCGAACGAGTCAGGGATACAACTGATACAATACAAAGATCCAAATAACATCGGGAGAAAACAACAAAGTGTCCGACTACGGACAAGATACAAATTGGACTAAGAGTCCTGAAGATAACCGAAGGCGTCCAATCCCTGCCCAGGCCAAGCCGGAGGGATTCCCAAGCTAACGTCGTCAGACTTCAAACCTGTTGACTGCAATTTGGAATATGCAGCCACGAAAGAGATTCGTGGGTCAGTACGGTTAAGTACTGGCAAGGGGGATAAAACCCATACTCACAAGATACCGGCGTAGCCAGTCATCACAAGATACAAATACTTTAGGATCAACGGAAATGAAGGGGTTATTGCAAATAAGCGGCAGCAGGCTGCACTAACCAACTACAGAAACAACTACAACTTCCGGCTAACAGAAAGAAGATAAGATCGAGTATTGTAACCAACTGAAAGATAACTTCAAACAAACCCATCCTGGATCTCGCCCCTTATCCAAAGAAGCAATCCGAGGATAACTCACACCGTGGTATTAAAGATGAGTCAAGTTATTGTGTGAATAACCTATTACTAGTCAAGTTATTTAATCATTGGGTGAAACAGGGTTGTCATTATGTTTAAGTTGTCCTGAGTACTTGTTAGCCAGTACTTTCACCAAGTAATCCATAACCGCGGAAAACACGGCTTCTCGAGAAGATTATCCCTGCAGGGTTGCACCAATTTAGCCGTACACGCATGAATAACCCGCCAGATGGAACGGCCATTCCACCAAGCGGGGCACTCAACACAACCAACCCTTCTTCGCATCAAGCCCAAAGCACCGCGTGCTGTGCGTGCGCGGCTAATCCACCCCCCGAAGAAGTGGGGACCTTCATAGCACTGGAAGATCACGCCGCCCTAAATGCCGACTACGAAAGTTCCACCCGGGATCCAAGGGCTCGCAAGATCATGCATGCAGCAAATGGAAAGCCCGAACTAGTACGGCGATTTGGACGAGATGCGAATCGGGTCAAGTTGAGGGGGGGCGCCCATACTCGCTTCCCACATGCGGGTAGTGCGCTCATCATGGATCAGTAGACAAGACTCTTTTCCTAATTAGGGGGGCGACACTAGCAGACCTCAAAACCACCCTGGGCCTCCTGCCGGTGCCTTATCGTCAAGTTTATTATTACCATTAGCATTAACAGGATTGATTGATTAACATCGAGCCCCCAGAACATAAAGAAGTAATAACAGAAAGTAACGGTTAACAGACTCGAGCAAAACAACCTAAGCATGCTAGTAAGACACGGGCACAAGCAATGGTTATAGGTATGGAGGTGAGGCAATATCAAGGCTAAGGGATTCATGTGATGGGTTCGTAACAGAAACAACTACTACTAAGGCTAGCAGAAAAGAACAACGGAAAGAATCGGTAACAAGTGATGAAAGGCAGCCATATGGCAGCAAGTGAGTATACTTGCCTGAGATCCCGCAAGGTAGCAGAACTTGTCGTTGCTCACATCATCTCAACGTCCTATCCGCGAAGAAGCAACGAACTAAAAGAAACACCGGATACAACAATTACTACTACGGCATAAGATCCAGCATGATCCTATTTTATATGCATGACATGGCAAGATGCAACAGGGGGAACAACTTAAGCAATTTAATCGGAACCGGAGTCCGGAGAAATAGGAATTGGTTCAAGTTGTTTATCTAACCATCAAGTTAAATGTTGTTTAGCATGGAAAACAATAAGGTAGATGAGTTAGGCAATTTTAAATGGAACCGGAACAATATTTAATTATTCCAACTCATTCCATGTTTAATTATTAGGTGACATTACTATTACCCGCACCCACAGAATGCAATGCAAACATGATGCGATGACATTTTAATTATAGTTGATATGTTATAGAAAATAAGGCATACATATGTAGGGCTGGGGTTTAGGGTGCACACGTGTGGAAAGAAGATCGCCGGGGTCAACGCCGGAAAGAAGGAGATCTTCGGAACAACGCCGGAGTGGTTCGGGACGTGGACGAAGTAGCCGACGTAGAGGAAGTAGGGGAAGTAGATGTTCGTTCTCATGTAGTCGAGGAAGTAGTTGGTAACCACGTAGTGGAAGTAGTCGACGTCGAGGACGTAGTCGTTCCAGGGTCATCGTCATGGAGGTAGTCGTTCACGCCGTAGAGGAAGTAGTCGTTCTCGAATCACGCGGTCATCGTCGTCGAAGTAGTCGTAGTAGTCGTGGGCGAACCGTAACAACACCGTCTTCGGGGTCGGAGGCGAACCTGACGGTCCCGGTCTTCGGGCGCGCACGAAGGCGGCCAACGCAAAACGAACACAGCGAGCGACGAGAGATCGTGTCGGTGGTCGGTATTCGATCCCACACATCCCCGTGGTCGTCGTCGGTCATGGTGTCGTGGCGGATCTTGTCGACGAGGTACATGTCGGGGAGGCGGTAGTTGTTCATGGTGGTTCTTGTTGATGCATGAATTGGCGGAGAGGTTCGGGATGAGGCAGTGGAGATGAGTGTCGACGCCGGGGTTGTAGTCGGGCACTGCCGTCCCGCTGACGGCAGAGTAGGAGTACCAGCAGCATCACCGCAGCGACGACAACACAAGGAGCACCACCGAAGCGGCGCATCGACATGCGCCGAGACACACTGCATCACTACCCCATCGCCAGCCATACCATCACAGCAGTCACATCCATCACCACCCGACCAACACCGCACCTCGCCCAGAGCCGCACCAACACTACACCACCACCAGCATCACCGTGCCACCATACACACCAACACCACCAGGAATCAACGCAGTAGGGCCATGGTGACACGAATCGACTAGGGACTCGATGGGTGCCGTGGTCGTGGAGCTTGGGCTGGAGGCACAGAGGTGCTCATGGAGGAGAAGAAGCGGGACATGGAGGCGCCAGGACATGGAACCGAGAGAGGAGGAGCTGGTGGCGTCGGGGCGGTGGTCGGGCCAGCGCGGACTCGCCGAGGACGACCGGAATCGGACGGAGGCGGAGCTGCCATGGAGGTGGGGCGAGGCAGGGAAGGAGGAGACGTTCGGGAGGAGGAGGCTAGGGACTTGGCGGCCGGCGGCGGTTGGAGGAGAAGGGGAGGCGACGGGATGAGAGGTGGAGGGTGGAGGCGCTCCGGCGGGGCGCCGGCCGTCGGGGGAAGGGGAGGGATCGGGCGTGAGGGAGAGGGGCGACGGGAGAGGAGGGCTTGAGCGGGGCATGGCCGGAGGGAGGCGGGCTGGAGAGAGAGGGTGCGACGGGAGGAGGGAGAGGGGGTCGCTGCTGGAGGTCGGGGAAGGCGTTGCGCTCGGGACAGAGGGGGAGGTAGCGAGCGAGAGGAAGAACGGGATCGAGCGATGCGTGCGTGGTTCGCTGCGCTTTCTTTTTTTTTTTTTTTTTTTGCAGGTGGAGGGACCTGTTTGGAATTAGTGGAAACGGCGGGGGCAAAAGGAGGAGGGGGGAGAGAGTTTTAGGGTTTGGGAGCTGGGAGGTGCGGTTGGGCCTTTTGGGCCTGGCCGGCTGGGCCGCCCTCTCTCTCCCTCTTCATTTTTTTTTACTACTGTTTTCAGCAACTATTTAGGTGAATAAAAAATAGAATTAGACATCAAATAATTTTCTGTAAATTTTAGCAAACAAAATTTAATTACTTTCATTTAGTGTGCAAGTTTTAAAATGCATGAAAATGTGTGATGCCATGATGCACAAAAAGAAAAACAACACGCAAGCAATTGGGGAAAATCCCCGGACGTTACAAAAACTTCTAGGTTTTATCGTTTCTCACACCGGAATAGAAGTAAACCCGAAAAAGATCAAGACAATCTTGAACATCTCAAAGCCTACGTGCTTAAAATATGTACAAAGATTGAAGGGTTATGCAGTCGTAGTCAGCAGGTTTATAAGCCGGCTAGGAGACAAAGATCTGCCATTATACAAATTGTTGAAGAAATCCGACCAATTTGAATGGACAGAAGAGGCGGACAAAGCATTAAACCAGTTAAAAGAAACCTTGATGAAAGCTCCGATTTTGACATCACCAAAAGAAAAAGAACCCATGTTACTATATATTACAGCGACAACCAGGGTTATCAGTGCAGTGATAGTTGTGGAAAGGCGGAAGGACGAGCAAAGCATACAAGATCAATACCCGGCGTATTACTTCAGCGAAGTATTCTCTGAGTCAAAACAAAGTTATCCACATTATCAAAAGCTGGCATATGGCGTGTTATTCGCATCTAAAAAACTTTGTCATTATTTCCAAGGACATTCCACAACAGTCGTATGTAAAGCACCACTAGGGGATATCATCAACAATGCGGACGCAACAGGCCGAGTGGCCAAATGGGGCATTGAGCTTTCTGCGTTCGACATTAAGTACCAACCCCGGACGGCAATAAAATCCCAGGCGTCGGCAGATTTCGTCGCTGATTGGACAGAAGCAATGGAAAACACACCAATGCCAGAGTCGGAATACTGGGTCATGCATTTTGACGGATCCAATATGAAGGAAGGCGCTAGAGCTGGTGTAGTGCTAAAATCCCGAAAAGGTGATACTATGGAGTATGTATTACAAATACACTTCAACGTGAGTAATAACGTGGCAGAATAAGAAGTTTTGATTCATGGCTTGCATATTGCAAAATAAATAGGCGTCAAACGCATAGTTTGCTATGGTGACTCGGATTTGGTATAACATCAGCTAAACCAAACATGGGACGCCAAAAGTCCCATCATGGACTAATATCGGAGAACGGTGGATGAATTTGCCATTTGCTTCCTGGGATTTGAAGTACTTCATATCAAAAGGGAAGAAAACTGGAACGCGGATGCATTAGCCTGCATGGGCTCGGAAAGAGTGAAAACCCTACCACCTGGTGTGTTTGTCCAACATTTGCATGAACCATCGATCGAAGGTGGAGATATTGATTATCCTATCGTTTCCGAGTCAATCGAAGTCGTGCTTGTTAACCCGGATTGGACAATTCCATATTTAAACTTCTTAGTTGATCAGAAGTTCCCGGATGGAGCAGACGAGGTCTTGCAAAGACAGATACAACGTCGATGCAAAGGATACACAGTAATTAATGGTTGCCTATATAAACGCATCACTGTCGAATTTTTTAAGCGATGTATTTCGCCAGAAGAAGACCGAGAAATCTTGCAAGAAATCCACGCAGGAGATTGCGGACATCATGCTGAATCAAAAAGCATAGTCAAAAGAGTATTCCGTGCAGGATTTTTCTGGCTAACAGCCAAGACAGACGCCGAACACATAGTAAACACATGTGTCGGATGTCAGTATTACGCCAAGCAGACGAATATGCCAGCCCAAGCACTCAAAACTATCCCTATTACATGGCCATTTGCGGTCTGGGGGCTAGATATAATGGGACCATTCAAAACTGCCAGAGGTGGACTCACACATCTAGTTGTTGCGGTAGATAAGTATACCAAGTGGGTGGAGGCAAAACCCATCAAAAAAACATGACGGTGTGACTGACAGAAATTTCATCATTGACGTAGTCATGAGATACGGCGTTCCACATAGCATAATCACGGACAACGGGAAAAATTTCTCCATTGGAGAGTTGGCAAAATATTGCCGACAAACGGGAATACGCCTAGATCTTGCATTTGTGGCACACCCACAATCCAATGGGCAGGTTGAAAGAAATGAATAGCTCAATCCTGCAGGGAATATGCCCAAGACTCGAATCTCCTCTTCATAGAGCAGCTGGAGCATGGGTAGAAGAATTACCTTTCGTGCTTTGGAGTATTCAAATGACGCCAAATAGATCAACAGGGCAAACCCCGTTTTTCCTAGTTTATGGTGCAGAAGCGGTGCTTCCAACGTACACGCTCCATGATAGCCCAAGAGTGCAGGCTTACGGTGACTTGGATGCCGAAAACACACGACAGGATGTCGTCGATCTTTTAGAAGAAGAACGAGAGCTTGTGCTTCAAAGATCCGCCATTTATCAGCAAGGATTGCGACTCTACCATAGTCGGAAAATCATACACCGTTCTTTCAAAGAAGGTGACTTAGTGCTAAGATTGGTGCAGGAAAGGAAGCATAAATTAGCCCCAGTTTGGGAGGGACCATTTGTCATTAGTAAGTCTATGAAAATGGATCTTACTATCTTGTAGACATTCGGGATACGGAAGATTATCCTAAAATACTGAATCGCAATAGAAATAGAAAGATAGATGTCGAACTAGGAGAGACAAAGAGACCCTGGAGCATCCAGCAGTTACGCCCTTTCTACACTTAGTTCAATTTCTATGTAAACATCTTTGAGATCATGAAATAAAGTTGTCGGAATTTATGCATTTGTGTTTTATCTGTTTACTTTCGTACAAATCATAAGTCTGTCTTATCTATTTCCCAATGATCTTTCAAAATACTCAATGTTAACCCGAATTGTTCCTGCGTGCTCGGAGTTATAAAACTGAATGTTTTGCACCCTAAGGAGGCTTATGGAAACCCAGATTGTGCCTGCGTGCCTGAGTTTCATACAATTTCAAAATTCCTTACTTTTCCTAAGTATTATCTGATTGTTTCTATGTTGGGTCACTGAAATTAGTACTCCCTCCGTCCACTTTTATAAGGCTCACTTCTTACTATTGAAATGCTAAGAAGTGTGACTTATAAAAGTGGACGGAGGGAGTAAGTAAAAATGCCTTACTACAATTCTTGTTTCCGAGTGTCGACTGATCGGTTAAACCCAGTCACTTGGCGTGAAGATTAAGTACTATTGAGCCATTTCAAACACTAAGAATAGTTAAAACATATAAACCAGAGAACTTAGAAGGTAAAGGAATTAAAACCCAGAAAAAATTTGTAAAGACATATAATTTAACTGCAAAAGACGGGGTACTTGTTTATACAAACGATAGATAGCATTACAATGAATATTACATTGTGATAATAGTAATGCTTCTATTTTCCTGCTAACTACCCAGGAATCAGGTGGCCTCCTCAGAATCCGACTCCTCTTCTTCGCTAGTGGGATCTTCGGGAGTTGTCGGAATTTCTTCTTTTGGGTAGAAGGTGGAGATCACACCATCTGTGCTATCTTGGTAGCATGCTCTTTGATGGAGTCAAAGATGTTGACCCGCTGCACATCCGTGTATCCTTGCGGGATACCAGTTGCAACGCGCCAAGACTTGGCGGTGGG
This sequence comes from Alopecurus myosuroides, assembly GCA_028641055.1. Taxonomy (NCBI): domain Eukaryota; kingdom Viridiplantae; phylum Streptophyta; class Magnoliopsida; order Poales; family Poaceae; genus Alopecurus; species Alopecurus myosuroides. The sequence goes on from CM054060.1 coordinate 66,922,591, forward strand.
GTAGTGCATACGCATTAGCCCAAGGGCCATGCGTGCACCACCTCGAGCTGTGGAGCGGAACCAAGAATCCTTCTGGTTCGCCACCTCTTCAATCGCCTCCGGAAGTCTTCTCACTTCCGAGAATTCTCCTGCTTTGTCGGGAATGTACTTGTTGACAAGTAACATCCCCGCAGCCTTGAGCGCGGTGAAGATTTTCTCGAAAGCTCGGATTCTTTTGATCAGGGTAAGTGAGGGGCTACCTCCTGTTTAAGTCAACAAAGGATAGTTAGAAAAAACTGACGAGGAAAAAGGTAAAAATGCCGGTAAAAGTGTTAAAAACTAACCAAGAATCTTCTCCATCTCAGTGCCTTCTTCGAGGCATTGATTTAGGGCATTCTCTAAGTCCAAGATGGTGGCCTTGTCCTTTTCATCCTGGCGGGAAGCCTTGGACTCGGCGATTCCGACAGCCAGCTGGCTGGCCTCCAAATCTTTTTGGAGCTTCACATTGATCTTGTGAAGTTCCATGTTCTCCTTTGGGAGGTTCTCGGCATTGCCGGAATCTTCAGCTATTTGTTTGGCTTTCTCCAAAGAAGCTGAAAAGCAAGGAAAATGAAGAGTTAAAACTTGGAAAATGACTTAGAAAATTTCCTAACAAAAACAGTGGTGAATTTACCAGCTGATTCTTCCAGCTTATGCTGAACGGAGGCCAGCTCCGAGTCTTTCTCTTCAAGAATGTGAAGGAGAGTTTTCACCTCCTTATTCTTGATGGTAAGTTTGCTGAAAACTTCCATGTTGATGTTTTCGGCAGTTTACTGAAACATGGAAAAGAGACACAACGCTAAAGTCAAAAAACAAGCAAGGTAAATGGTAAAAGCATTAAGGAAAAAAAGAATACATTTGGCAAATGTTTGGGGGCTAGAGATATTACCTGGCTCATTTTTTGGAGACTCGTCAGGTTCTCATTGAACTCCTTTGCATATTCTGCAAAGGAGTTCCGACGTGGCAAAGGCCATCTTGGATAATCTGTCGAGGCGAGAACACGAAATTATTCCTAACAATAAGTCCGCCTTGCAGCCAAGGACGGATTAAGGGAGCTGGAGCAAAGTACTTTGTCGCCCATGGACGAATGTATCCATATTCGTCAAAGTGATTTTCTTGCTTTACCTTGAATTTCGGGTCAAAGTTGGGAATAGGCTCCTCCTTCGGGATGTTATAAGGACCTCCAACTTCCGGCTCCACCATTTCCGCCCTTTCCCTCGCGTCCTTCTCCGGTGCAATAGGCTGGCTGGACTGCAAAGGATATTCCTTTTCCCTTGCAGCCAAGTTTTCTTCTTCAGCTGCAGCCGGAGTGTCAGGAGCAGCTGCAGGAGAAGGCTATGTTCCTCTCCTAGCAACAGATTTCTTCTTCTTCCGGCTCTTTGGCTTCAAGGTTGTAGGAGCCAGGCTAGAAAGTAAAAAACCGAGAAGTAAGAATTCCGAGAAAGACAAGAACTCATGCAAACAACAAAGAATAGAAAGGAAAATAGAACCCGAGTTGTTTACCTAGAGGTTGCGACGGGAACTCCGTCAAGATCGATCACTTCATGAGTGGCGGAAGGCTTCTTGCGCTTCCGTCCACCGGCGAAGTTGGAGCGCAGCGCGTCCAACTCGGCATCGGAGGCAAGATCAGCCTCAGGAAGGGTCAGAAGATGTCAAAAAAGACAAAGTCCGGGTTAGAAAATACGAGAAAGGGAAACTCAGAATAAATGCCCAAACTGATAAAAGTATACCTTTGGAGATGGGTTATCTGCCGTGTACATTGGCCGGCTTTCCTCGTATTGGTCACGAGTTGAGACCAGCTGGTTGACGCGCTTCTTCAAGTCTTTTTTCCACAAAGACTTGTTCGTCACTCTGATTGCATCCTCAGGGCCCGTGTATTCGCACATTAGACGGGGACCACGGTGAGCCAGAGGCTCGATCCGTCTTTCAAGCCAGCATAGAACCGTGTCCATGCCAGTGAAAGGAGGGGAGGCAGAAACAAGCTTGGGGATGTACCGCTTGATCCTCATCAGATTCGGCGGCAGGGTCTAGACCGCGTCCACTGCCCAATTGTCTTGGGGAGTGGCCGTGGAATTGACAAAAGGTGGGATTCCCTCTTCCTTTCCAGGAAACGGGTCATACTCATGATAAAAGAAGGAACCCGTCCAAAATTTTATGGATTCCGAGGTTTTTATTTTCGGGACCCAATCTTCTCTAAACCTAAGCAAGGTAAAGGAGATGGTCCCACAAATGGGGAGGGCGCCCTCAGATGGGTTGCGCTTTACTCTGAAATAATACTGCCAGAAATCTAGCCTAGGCTCTATTCCTAAGTACCCTTCGAACAAAGCCTGAAATCCGTCAATGTAAAGAATGGAGTTTAGAGGGAGGTTATGTGGATGGATTTGGTAGTGGTCTAAGACCTGGAGAAATAAGGAAGAAGGTGGAAGTCCAATACCTCTTTTCACATGAGATGCGAGGAGGACTCTTTCGCCGTCTTTCGGCGACGGCTCGGCCTCGTCCGGGACGTACCGCCACTTCTTCTCCCGGATGAACCCTTCCATCTCCATTGCTGGAAGGAAGGAGGAAACCACGTTACAGTGGGTCCAGTTCCTGGAGTTCTATTCCATGTCTTCTTCACCTCAGGCGGCGCCGGAGGCAGCAACATCCTCGCCACCAAGATTGGGGTTTTCCTCCATGGGCTCGGTGGTGAGAGGTGGCGGGGGAGGACGTGACGACAGCGGGATGTCCGCGGCCGCGGCAAGCTAGTCCCTGCAGACAACGTCGCCGGTGTTTCCCTCCGGCGCGCTAGCGGTGGCGTGGACGGGGGAGTCCAACTGCGGGTCGAGGTCGTTGATGATTGTGTCGATGTCCAGGGTGGCGGAGCTTGCGTCCGTGGCATGGGGATCCTCCGTCGACCATTTTCGGGAGGCGTGGCCTTGAGCCGGATCCTCCGATGTTTTCTCTGGGGAAGGTGACAAAACTTGCTCTTTGCTCACTTGCTCGAGCTCGGTCTCTAGTTCTGGCTATGGCGCTGGGAGGCTTGAGGAAGCAGAGGGAGCGGAAAAACAAACAGAGGCCCCGAGGCGGCTATTTATAGACGGAAATACGCTGAGATTCGTTACAACGGCTATTTTAGCCGTTGGATCCTCGACGCGTGCACGCTCGGAAATTCCGGGAAACGAGGGGACGGGATGATAATGTCTATCTCCTCGTTTCCCGCGAGAATATGTCAGAGATACGTTTCAGGGTTTGTCGACAGAACCCAAACATCCGTAATGTCAGCACAATTTCATCGTTGATGCCATGAAGTTCCTTCTCCATGAAGGCTCGTGGAAGAAAAAGCCGGATTCTGATAAAGATCCAAGTTTTGCGTTATAAATGATTTGGGAAAAAGAAGAATCGAGACAAGGCGCCAACATTTCTCGGAAAAGAATGCAAATTTACGAAAGGTGGCAGAATGAAGTCTCAATCCTTCTTGGGGGCTACTGTCGGATATATACCGAATAGGGCTATATCAGGCATTATCCTAAAGAGCCGGATTACTAGGGTGGCATGTTGGTAACGGATCACAGTCCATTAGGCAGCCCAGTAAGTTGACGCACGGAATCTGGATTCTAGAAGAACCCAGACCACGGCCCAAAGTGGTGCGGCTTGAAGCAGAAGGCGGTTTCCTTACTTTCCAAGTTAGATACTTTCTGTAGTCTTCTAGGTTTCCTTTCTGTAAGCCCTAACCTGGCTATCTATATAAATCCGGACGGGAGAGAAGAACAATACAGACAATTAGCTAGAAGCCAACTCGCCGAGAAGTTGATCCTCGTCGAGTTAGCGAAACCCTACTCACATTGTACTTTGTATACGTCAGGCTTCAGCCCTGATTTAGTGAGATTGCTGGAGTAGGAACGCCGCCAAGTTTCGTCGTACCGAACCTGGATAAATTTGGTGTTCCTGATTGTCGTACTACCACGTCCCCCCACGTCTCTACCAGTAGTCTCATGGCACCCCCGTCTATGAACTCTACTACGATGTCTCGACAGCAGCCAAGAATGCATTCACACCAGAAGAGTTTTAAGCAGTATGGAAAAATTTAATCAAAAAGTATAAGGCAGAAGGAGAGAAACACCTAAACAACCTGTTTAGGATAAGACACATATGGGTTTCTGCATACTTTATGGATGATTTTTTTCCATTCTCGTCAAGCACAGGAATAAGCGAAAGCACAAATAACATGTGGAAGTGCTACAGCAGGAACACAGACACAATAACTCAATTTCTTGCACAGTATGAGGTGATACAAGACAAGTGCTTGCATTCTCTTGATAAGAAAAAGGTCAAATCCACTCTGAAAACAGCAAGGACATCAACACATCATTTGTTCGAGAAACAAGCCCTTGAGGCATACACACATGACATCTTCCAAAAATTCCAGATTGAATTGCAGAACAGCATAGCTTTCCACTATAATGGTTCGATGCAACCAGGGCACGTAAGAGTTGAAAGAGCAGTCAATTATGAGAAAATAGAATTCAGGAGAAAATGTTTTGATGTGTTTTACGATGAAGAAAAAGAAAGAACTTCTGGTGCCAATGCAAGAAAATGAAAAGAGATGGAATACAGTGTTGCCACGTCATATGGGCACTAGTGCACTTTGGAATAAATGATCTGCCAGATAGCTTCATCATACAGAGGTGGAGGAAGGACACAGATATAGAGTTGCCAACTCTAGGAGAAGACATGGACGTGGATACCACAGAAGAAGCACTGAGGTTTGCTGGCACCATGTCCATTATGGAAGAAATTTGCAACCTAGCATGCCAAAATGATAAAGCTTACAAGGTGATGCAGGAATGTATGCGTGACATGAAGACAAGAGTAATGGCTGAACTTTGAGAAAAAGTGGTTATAGAAGAAGCTGCAACAAACAATAAAAATGAGAAGATACATGACCCACCAATAACAAGGAGGAAAACAACTAATAGAGGAAATAGACCAAAACCAGGGTCAGAGAAAAGAGGCAAACCAATCAGATGCGGACACTACAAAGAACTAGGGCATAACAGAACATCTTGTGAGAAACTAAAAAGACAGGTTGAAGAGGTTGAAAGAGCATGGAACAAAGAGAACGATAGTCCCACGTCTCAAACGAATGAACGACGGCATCATCAACCATGCCATAGACAGACAAGCTATGAAATAGACATCCTATAACTCCACAGGAACCAAGAGGTTTCAACCGTAATAGGGACGGAAGAACAAAATGTGGTTTCGAGTACTTGATATTTGGTACACCACCACACTTGTCAAGGTAAAATGTATAACACAATCAATAACTTATCAAATTAAGACTATTTAACCACTAACTATTTATACAAAATATTTTAGTGGGTACATGAATGATTGGAGAAAGACCCATAAGCAGTAAATTATTGCAGAAGAGTAAGACATGGTGGAATCCATGCATATCTTACAAGGTAGCTGCAAGTAAAGGCATGACTAGTCCACGTTTATTTGTTTTTTTCGTAACTAACTGGTACTAACAAAAATTTCAACAGGAAGGGGAGATAAAACGGTACCAGGATCCAACAAAAGAGGAAAACGTAGGGAAGGAAGAAGCACCAGAGACAAGTTGAACTTTAGAAGATGAGGAAACATAGCAGCCACATCGGAGAATAGAAAGTATATCATGCAAGAAACAGACACAGTGAATTTTTTTTATTTTCAAACTCCTTAGAGGACGTGATACGAAACACAATAAACTTTATGTTTGATTTTAGTATTACTAGTAGAGCATAAACTTACGTGTGTACTCACATTCATCCGACAACTTAAATGATCTGTGATTCCTTATGTGTTAACATTGAATTGTGCACACAATTAATACGATTATACTTTCCGCTGAAAGGATGCAACATACGAAGTAAACACACTACGATGTACACAAGGAAACGTACGATAGAACTGCCTTATCTTGTACGTGCTACAACTCAGAGGCGAACTCCCATCAAAGTATACAGACTATAGTTCTGTAATTTGAAGAAGTGTACGACATAAACACGGTACGGTGTACATTCAGAAAATGTTCAACACAACTGTCGTATCATGTACGTCCCAAGACTAAGCAGTGAACTACCACCAAACTCTGTAGCATATGCTAGTCAATAGAAAGGGAGCAATGTACGAAGTAAACACACTACGATGTACACAGGAAATGTACGACAGATTGTCTTAGCTTGTACGTCCTACGATCATAGGTGAACTCCCATCAAAGTATACAGGCTATACTTCTGAAATTTGAATAAGTGTACGACGTAAACACAGTAAGGTGTACATTCAGGAAATGTTCAACACAACTGATGTATCATGTACGTCCCAATACTAAGCAGTGAACTCCTACCAAACTTTATAGTATAGGCTAGTCTCTAGAAAGGGAGCAGTGTACAAAATAAACACACTACGATGTATACAGGAAAACGTACGACAGAACTGTCTTAGCTTGTATGTCCTACGATTCAGAGGTGACTTCCCATCAAAGTATACAGCCTATACTTCTGAAATTTGAAGAAGTGTACGACGTAAACATTGTAAGGTGTACATTCAGGAAATGTTCAACACAACTACCGTATCATGTACGTGCCAAGACTAAGCAGTGAACTCCCACCAAACTCTGTAGCATATGCTAGTATGTAGAAAGGGGAGTAGTGTACGAAGTAAATACACTACGATATACACAGGGAAACGTACGACAGAACTGGCTTAGGCTAACTCCCACCAAAGTACACAACATATACTTCTGAAATTTGAAGAAGTGTACGACGTAAACACAGTACAGTGTACATTCAGGAAATGTTCAACACAATTGTCGTATCATGTACGTACCAATACTAAGCAGTGAACTCCCACCAAACTCTGTAGCATAAACTTTCTGTAGAAAGGGAGCAGTGTACGACGTAAACACACTACGATGTACGCAGGGAAACGTACGACAGAACTAACTTAGCTTGTACGTCCTACGACTCAGAAGCGAACTCCCACCAAAGTATACAACCTATACTTCCGACGGAAACACAATACGGTGTACATTCAGGAAATGTTCAACATAACTGATGTATCATATACGTCCCAAGACTAAGCACTAAACTACCACCAAACTCCATAGCATATACCTTCTGTTGAAAGGAAGCAGTGTACGACAAAACTCCTTTAGCTTGTACGTCCTATGATTTAGTGGTGAACTCCCACCAAACACAGTACGACAGAAAAATTCTTGGAGAGGCAATTATCAACAGAGGGTGGAAGTTCATCGAGAACAAAACAAGCACTTGACATCTCAACAGAGGGTGGAAGTTCACCAAACTGTGCAACATATACGTCCAAAGAATAAGCAATGAACTACCACCAAACTCTTTAGCAAATACGTCCTAAGACTAAGCAGTGAACTCCCACCAAACTCTGCAGCATAGAAATTATTTGAGATGCAATTATCAATAGAGGGTGGAAGTTCACCGAGAACAAAACCAGAGTTTGACATCTCAAGAGAGGGTGAAAGTTCATCCTCAACAGAGTTCTTGTATTTGAAAGTTTCTACCTCCCTCCCATTACTTCCCCTGAAAACTGCCTGCCTGGAAATGACAAAGGAAAAAACAGATTTTGGCTACAATTGCTTTCATGTTTCAACCGATTCAGAAGGGGAAAACCAACAATAAAAAAAGCGAATGTTGCTCGAAATCCAAAAAATGAGGAAAGAACACAAGAACAATAGAGACAAGAAATAGATCTAAAAACCCTAATCACCGTAATCGCATCACAAATAAGGAACAAGTCGCAGAAAACAGTCAACTGTCGCGGGAGGAATTTGTCGGAGGATAGTCGCCGGAGATAAAAGAAAACGACTGCCCAGCGGAGAGCGAAGAAACATTAGCAAGTCACGGGCCAAGGAAAAATGAACGAAGAAGCAACAGGAAAAACTCCAAATCGGCTCGAGGCTCGGCCGGATTTTTCGTAGGTTCGAGGCTCGTCCAGATTTGTCGTATGTTCGAGGCCAAAGATAGAGAGACCGGCGGAGGCGGCGAGGGAAAAGTCAGAGGTGCAGCAAAGACAGAGGAAGACGACAAGGAAAGGAAAAGGGAAAATGGGGGAAAAACACGGCACTCTCTCTCTCGGATAACGGTTTGGGCGGAGAATCCGGATTCGATATCAATTCCTACTCGCCCAAACGCACGAGAGCGCGACACGTGTCAAGCACGGAAGGTATCGGGGGAGGGGCCGCGCGAAGAGAGCGCGACACTTGTCGCGCGCGCAACCCTCGCAGGGTGACCTTCCGAGAGGGAATCCTTTTTCTAGTGATTTCGGTGGAAGCGCGTGTTATTTTTGTGCTAGCCTAACAAAGACAGGTCCCAAGCCAGCTAGCCAGTCGGCCCAGCCCAACTAGAAGTAGCAGGCCAGCTATCCTAGACTCACGTGGACTTTCGGTCTAGAACCGACAACCGAACTGAACGAGACCTCCTATGTATCGCTCCTAGCGAGCACTAGGCTTTCGCCTCGCTCAGCCTCGGTTACATGGGCCTAGCCCATTCGACGACCAACGACCAGGAGCCAGCCAGAAGGGACCCAGCTCACACTAGTACGTATTGTTTTTTCTTCCGCTTTTTTTTTACATTTTACCATATCCTTAATTTCGAAAAGAAAATAGAAATAAATTTCTTAAATGTTCAAATACAAAAAGTGTCCAAATTTTAAAGTCCATTCACTTTCCAAATGAATGTATATGAAAAAGAATTGAAAATATAATATATTTTAAATGATGAACAGCTTTTGAAATGCATGATTTTTTTATAAGCGGTGAACAAATATTAGAATGATCAATTTTTAAAATGGTGAAAAAAAAATACAAGTGGTAAATAATTTTTAGAAAATGATTTTTTTTGCATTTGGTAAAAAAATATAAACGATGTTTAATTATTAACATTTTTTAAGTTTGAACCATTTTCAAATATAAACTATTTTAAACATGAATTTTTTACATATAAACAAATCTCACATTTGAACAAATTTTAATCTCAATATTTTTTTATTCGAACATTTTTTATCCGTACAATTTTCCAATTTGATCATTTTTAAACTTAGAACAGATTTCAAAACGAATATTTTTAATAAAAGAAAAATAAAACTTAAAACAAATAATAAAGTAGAAAAAGGAAATAGAAAAGAAATAAATAAAACGGAAATACAAAAACACAAATAGAAAAGAAAAGGGGGGAAAATGAAAACGAAAAAAAGAACAATAAAAATATTGAAAACGAAACATCTATATGAACACGTTGTAGCCGAGTGGCTGTGTCGCTGCTTCCCCTACCGATCGATCCAATGTTCAAACAGATGATTGCTTTCTAATCTAATCAATAGAAACAACAATCAAACATCAAGCTTCAAAAAAAAAAACAATCAAACATCAAACTTTATTGCTGAGGCGAGATGTTGGCTGAGCGTATCGTGACGGCGCATCGCGTATGCCGTCTAGCCACTAAGCGCGACATGTAAATCCTTCCGTTTGACTGACCGAGATCGATGCCCCGGTGCAGCGCGTGCATGAATCTGTGCTACAACGACAAGTACGTATACTAACAGGGACTTTGGATTAGCTTGTGCTTCGTTTCTTGAAGAAATACTGCTAAACGTCTTAGTTCTGGTGTATGAGAAGGCGTGTGCCTCTATGGGCACTCCCCGGGAGCCGGCTTCTCGCGGCAGATCGACAGGATGCTCATAGCCCCACGGTGGCAGCAACAGGGTCGTGAGGATGACGTGCTACCTGCTCAAGGCGCTCTACACTGGTGCTGCCACCGTCAGCGGGTGACACACTGACACGGTAAGGCACTCAAGAACGTGGCCGACGCCAAATACCCGCTCGGGTATATGAGGCTTTATGGCGGCGTCCTACGATGGCAGGAGTTTGTTCAAGCAACAAAAACAAACTGATCTATTGGCAACTTTCTGAAGCTAACGCTAGACTCTACTGCACTTGATCATGAGATGTATCTCGATCGATCTTTCTACCCATCAGACCATGACCTTGTAGAAGAATCCAATTCAAGGGAACAATAAGCATTTTCCCCCATGAGCTTGTACTGTATATGTTAATTGGTAGATTGTTGCTTATGCTTGTTTAACCTATGGTCGGTCTGTTTGGTTTGTGTCTTCGACTTACACTAACAAAATATTGGTCAGGTGAAAGGCTCTCTCTCCTGTTTCGTTTTCTGCCAATGGCTGCCTATGTATCCTTCCATGTCGCCTTCACACATTGTTTGGCTATCCTAAGGTGGAGGATTCATGGGCCAAATAATTGGCTTGCTAGGCAAAAACTAAACGCACCCTTAGAACTTGACAACAACATTCATAAATTACGTGTGATTTTTAAATAGAAAAGGCCCGGACAGTTTTCTGTTTGATAATTTATTTATTTTTATTTAAGAATGTCATCTGCTAATTTTGAGTACTTTCAGCATTGTTCTGCTGCATAAGAAGTTTTTTAAGGGGTTATTATTTTCTATTTTATAGATAAAAAATTGTTTATTTTTTACCCGTTGCAACGGACGGACACTTTTGCTAGTTATCTATTAAGACAGTAACTAATGGGTCGGCCCGCTCGTAACTCGTACGTGAGCGAGTCCTACCTATAGTGGATGCGAACGGAACGATTGGGGAACCGATCTGTCAGTTAGCGAAATTACCAGAGACCGATCGGTCAACAATATCTAGGAACCGATAATTCTGAAGTACCGAAGCACCGAACCGTTCTGTTTGGGGTTTTTTTTTTTTGCCAAAAATGGCCTTTTTTGTAACTAATCTCGCATCTGGCCGGGTCTGGAAACTATTTTCAGATCTGGTCGCTTTCGTCGGCATCAACTGCGACGGTGCCGAACTAATGCATGTCGGCGCCAGTTGATACGTTCGCCGAACTTAGCAGAGGTGCCACGCGAGATCCTACGTGGCAGGGGTCGGCTCCGTTTGCGTTGACGCCGACACTGCCACGCCTGCTGAATCTTTGTCGCGGTGTTCGGAGCCGTTTGCCTTGGCGCCGACATCTCGGGAGAAAACCCTAAATTGAATCGTCCCTGCCCCGCACCATCTTTCTCCATTGCCCACACTCGTCGCCTCCGGTCGCCATCGTCGACGTCGCCGCCTCCAGCGTCCGCCGCGCCACCTCCAGCCTCCGCCCCGCCGCCTCCACCCACCGCCCCTCCCCTCCAGACCAAAGTCCGCGCAGCCGACGCCTCCTTCCCGCACCGGACGCCTCCGCCCCGCAGCTTTCACCGTGGTCGGCGCCGGCGCCGGTCTAGAGGCCGAGCCTACTTCTTTTGAAGGTACTAATCACCTCTTGTTCCCCCCTCTAATTGTTCATCCGATTTTAGCAATCAAATGTAAATTTGTGTGAATTAGTTTCCTTTTTTAAAATTGAATATGAATTGCAGACATAAATGGAATTGTGGGTACCAATAGAATGATTTGTGTGCAAAGTTTGTCTTCTTTATGTGCAATGAATATGAATATGAATTAGTATTTCTTTGCAAAACAAATAGAATTTTAATTTAGTGGTATTGTTTATGTGCAAACCCATGGTTGTAGCGGTATGCTTTTAGTTTAGATATGAATTTATTTTTAGAAGCAATATAATTGACAATTTGGTATTGTTATGTGTATGTGTGGAGCCAATGTAGGCCAAAGAACTAGAAAATCAAAGGATTGCAAATGTGTATGTGCATTTATCAAAATCTGTAGTTATAGTTGCTATGTAAATTGGTATCTAATCCATTAGTTGAGAGACTAGTTTCTATATATAGTTGTACAACCCCTTGATCATAGTTGTTGTATATATATTGGTGTATAAGTAATTAGTTATTGAGAGATTTTTGTTGGAAAAGTCATACTCTAATTGTAACGGGAAAATTTGTTTTGGTCCCGATTATAGATGGCTTACTCAAAGGTTCTTCATGTTCATCACGGTGACGGTGTTGTGTCCTCTACGGTGGTGTTGAGTTTGTGGACATAACTACTGAAGTTATGTTCTTTCTGCATAGTCCTAATCTTTGTGAGGTTGTTGTGAAGGTTCAAAAAGTTCTAGGTTGGTCTGAGCCATCTGTGGCTCTACGTTTGCAAGGAAGATATGATACGGGTGGCTCTAGGTCTTATACTCAGATGATACCTATCGAAGGAAACAAAGAGTGGGAGTTGTACAAAGAATTTGTTGACAACTCTGAAATCAAATCACTTGTCATTGTTGTCGTGAAGCTCGACGTCACCGGACGTAAAAGATGACAAATCATGGATTTGAACAAGCCTCCCTCGGTGATTGGAACTAACAATGATGGCCCTTGTGAGCATGATGCAGGTCCAAACCAGCCTCCGAGTGGGAGAATGACAATATTAACAATGAAACTAAAAATGAGATATTTAGGAAGGATAAACTGAAGTGTGTGTTCTCCACTTTTAATAGAGAAGCGATAATTGAGGAGAAATTCAATGTGAAAGTTGGCAATGAAGCTGAAATGGAGATTCTTAGGAAGGAGAAACTGAAGAGTTGAGTAGAAGATGAACCTCGTGGTGTCTTGTCCCCTTTTACAAGAGAATAGATCATTAAGGAGAAATTCAATATGAATGTTGACCATGAAGCTAATTTGGAGCTTCTTAGGAAGGAGATGTTTAAGGGTGTAGCAGAAGACGGACCTCGTGCTCTATTTTCTCCTATGACTCGTAGAGAAGAGATCATCGAGGAGAAATTAAATGTGGCAAACTTGGGGGCGATTGACGAGGAGTTTTTTGTTGTCTCTCCAATTCAGATTCCAATCCCACCCTTTGTACCTCAGGTGGCATCCTCTGAACTTGATGGAGATCCATATACTTTTGAAGAACAGAATCCCGAACACGAGGCTTATGAGCACGCTTATGCGTCTGACTCTGATGAGGACAGTGAGGAGTACGAGTGGTATGTGAAGGAGACACGTGCCTTTGTCAAGGTATGGGGTAGAGATCCGAGAATTCATGAGTTCAAGGATGTTAGGGAGGCTCACCTAGAAGTTGCTGACTCAAACTTGCGGGAATATGGCCCGCAACTGCCTATAACCATCATTGAGGACGGATACGGAGCAATCCGTCGTCCTAGGGCAAGTCCTTCGATATATAAGGGTATTAAATTTAAGGCTTTTTTGGACATGCAGATATGGATGCAAGAGTACGTCGTTGGGCATCATCAACAGTACATTGTGTTCAAGTCCAACAAGAAAGAGCGATATGTTGTGATGTGCGAAAATGAAGAGTGTAGTTGGAAGGTGAGAGAAAGGAAGAATAATACCGAGTGTTGGTGGAAGATAAGTATCTATGAAGGCCCACACACATGTGGAAACAAGGTTATCCAGCGCACCGGCAGTTGACATCGACTATTATTGCACACTGGTGTGTCGAAGCCATCAAAGCTACGCCTACACTCTCGGCGACAGCCTTGATGAGGTTCATACATCTCATATTTGAGTATCATGTCAAGTATGGAAAGGCATGGAGAGCTAAGAAGATGGCTATGAAGATGGTGTATGGTGATTGGGAGGAAGCTTATGGAAAGCTACCAAGGATGTTGGCAGAGATGGCCCATCAGACCCCGACATGACGCACGTTGTGCAGGCGCATCCAACGTTGACTCGCACCATGAAAGACGCAAAATACACAGTGTTCGGAAAAGCATTTTGGTGCTTCCGCCCCTGTGTCGAAGCATTCAAGCATTGTCATCCATTTCTTTCTGTGGACGGCACCTTTTGACGAGAAAGTTTAAGGGCTGCCTTATCGTTGTTATCTCTTGTGATGCGGACAACTGTTTGGTCCCTCTGGCCTTTGCTTTGGTGATAGGGGAGGACAACAACAACTGGAGTTGGTTCATGCATTTGTGAGGACTAAAGTAGTTGGTCCGGACAGGGTTGTTTGTGTGATATCAGATCGCCATCATGGCATATTGAATGCCATGAAGAATGAAATACCGGGTCATCCCCTTGTGAACCATCAGTGGTGCATGAGGCATTTCGCCGCATATTTCTACCGTGCTTGTCTTAACCGGGAAATGGCCGAGTATCTTCGTAGGATTTGCATGGTGTTTGAGCATGATGTATTTGAAAAGATGTATGCAGAGTTGTACGGCTTGACCAATGCGAAGGGTAAGGCTTTCCTTAAGGAAAATCTGCCCCAGGAAGCTTCATGGTCACAAGCATTCGACGAGGATGAGGTTTGGCACGGTCACAAGACAAGTAACATGGCCGAGGTATTCAATAAAGTTCTGAAGGGTGTTCGTGCGTTACCGGTCACCGCACTAGCATCATATACCTTTGACAAGTGCAACGAGTATTGGATGACAAGGAGGGGTGAGATAGAAGTCCTTTGGAAGGAAAATAAGTTGTGTCCAAAGACTATGGATGAAGAACTCGATTATCAGGAGAAGAAGTCTGAAGCCCAAACATCGATCTGATGTGACAAGGAGGTGTCGAAGTATGAGGTTACCGAACAAGGAGGTACCAACGATGGTAGTGAGAAATATGGTGGCCGAAAATATGTTGCCATCCTAGCCTCTTCGTCTTGCACCTGTATGATGTTGTTGCGGATTCATCTACCGTGCTCCCATATACTAACAGTGGCCCGTACTAGGAGGCTTGACCCGCTGAGCTTGCCTTGTTTGTCACCGTTCTACTGACTTGAAGCGGTCATGGGCACATGGGTTGCTAGATTCGAGCCATATCTAGACATGGCCCAATGGTCCAAGTATACAGGACCGGTGTATTTACCAGACAGCAAGCTCATGGTAGACACAAAAGGCCGACGACAGACAAAGAGGTTCAAGATGGACATGGACCGTGAAAAGGGAGGGACACCCTTCAAGAGCGCAGGGGCAAATGATTATTTTGTTGAGGACGCCGTGAAGAACCATTGTTCAGTATGTGAAGAGGAAGGTCACGAGAACAAAAAAACGTTAAGCTGCAAGGACCGAAAAAATAAAATAGCCGCCGAGGAAGCGGCGGTGGCAGCTGTTGTAGCTAGTAACCCTTCGTCAAGTGTACGTGCAAGAGGTCATAGGCGTCCTCGAGGCACTAGACATTATAGAGGTGCTAGGCGTCGTCCGGATGTAAATGGGAAGTTAGGTCAAGCAGTACGCCATATTGGCCAGGTTATATTTTCTTACTACATGTGACACATCTAATTTATGTAAACATTGTTTTCTTTTATGTTGGAAATTTTCATTTAAATATTTCTCATGTTGGCATGTCAATTATGATTGCAGGATGGAGGACGAGGAGTGGGAGAAGGAGCAGTAGGAGGAGGAGGTGGAGGAGCAGGAGGAGGAGCATCAGTACCTTCTTCTTGAGGATAAGTATGAGGAAAAAAAAAACAAGGTCGGAAGATCTTCTATGGAAAGGTATAAACATTTGAAATTTGGTGACTGTCAATTTTTTTGGTTGCTAAACGGAGCCTAATTTGTCTGTTGTATTTATTTCCAGGAAATTCAGCACCTTCGCATACGTGGCCATAAGATGAAGCACGATGTTATGAAGTACTCAGATAGGTACACTGAGTACATTCGGAGGGCAAACCTGCTTTCGTTTGTGACCATGGAAAGGGGTGGGATGCCAATCTAGAATAGCTGCGCCCTCACGGCACTGGTTGACAGGTGGCGCCCGGAGACCCACACTTTCCACCTACCATGTGGAGAGATGACTATAACTCCGCAGGACTTTGCCATAATCACCGGTTTGGGTATCGAGGGGAGGCCTGTAACTGGAAAGATAGATGCACAAAACTTCAAGTACATGGTTGAGAAGCTTCTTGGAGTGAGACCACCCGAGAAGAAGCCGGGGAAAAAGGGGAGCAAGACTGGTGGGTTGAAGACCACTTGGTTGGAAACAAACTTTGGAGAGCTTCCGGAAGGTGCTGATGACCCCACCGCATAGAGGTTGTATGTGATATATTTTTGCACATCTTTTTCTATGTGATATATTTTTACACTTGTCGTATTGATTGTAGCCTTGTATTTACAGGTATGCTCGGGCGTACGTGATGTATGTGTTTGGGAAAGTGCTCTTTCCAGACTCCGGGGGAAGCGACGTGTTGTGGATGTTTTTGTCTGTGCTACGTGATTGGGATGATGTCGGAAGGTACAGCCGGGGCTCAGCCGGGTTGGCCTACTTGTACCGGTAGTTAGACGAGCCATGCCAAAGGAGTGAGAGCACTTCAAACATGGGTGGCTGTGTGCTGGCGTTCTACGTATGGGTGTGGGAGAGAATTTCTGTAGCCCCCCCTTCTAAGACTCTGAGAATTTGGCAACATGTTGATCCTGGCATGGCACCCACCCTCGTGCACAAGTATGATACTTGTCAGACCAATTGGGGGCCCTCCAAAAATCTATATATGCAATACACCGAGGAGATCGACTCTTTGCTCACCACTCAGGTGAGTTAACCAAAGTCTCTAATGTACCATATGATTTTCAGTCATGTGTTTTTTTGCATCATCTAGTTGCTCTCTTCAATAACGGGTGACATGGACGCCCTACTCCCAAGAAGAAATAAAGTTCGACCTGAATGAGATGTGTAGACGAGATAGGGCGTATTGGAGAATAAGATGGCCGCTTATATGCTTCTACGCCGTCGAGTACCACCTTCCACACCGAGTGGCAAACCGTTTCGCTAGGTTTCAGGACACCACACGGGAGTACTTCTCTACGTCTCATAACCTTCACGAGTAAGAACATATCATAACCTTCACTAGTTTTCTAGGTATTTTCTATGTTATTTGCTTGATGATTATTTATTGTTTTTCTCTTTGTTTTTTGCTAGCCTTTCCAGGAGCAAGAACAAGAAAATTACGTACTGGGCTCATGAACATCGAAAGTATATTCAAGAACGGAATGAAGGCAGGGATCGTGAAATCGATCTCACGGCGCATGATACGAATGCCTTTTACAAGTACCTAGCTTGGCTCCACGGTGCTACTCGCCTTCATCTTAGGAGGGCTTGAGCAGACCATGATATATTGGAATCATCATCTGACTCGTTCGGTGCTACCGATGACTACGATCATGGTATCCAGAAGGGAAAGCGTGTGAGCCATGGATCTACGCGAGACCGTGTGGTACGAAATTAATTACACTTGTTTGCATCATGTTCTTTTTCAAATATATGAGCTAAAATCATATTTGCTATGGTCCATAGAATGGTGAGCTTCTACGAGGTATTAAAGAAGCTGAAACGGCTCTAGATATTACATCGAGAAGCAAAGACGCCGAGTCCAGCCTTCGTGCTTGTCTACAGATTCACAATTGATACATTTGTGTGAACGGCTTTGTATATTCGATGAGTTTGAATGTAATCATGTTGTTTGCCCTATGTTTTGTGCAAAAAATTGTGAAGCAGTCCGTAAGTTGATTGGTAGACTTGCATGCCGGAATCCTGATGAAGATTTGGATGAGATACAACCCACCCCTCAAACTACTGAATCATCAGCCGAATGGGAGGACACGGATGAGGAGGAACGTTTCGATGACTCTATGTTGTTGTCGCGGACTAGGGGTGCACCGGAGCCTCCTCAGACGGGAATCGAGCCAGCAAACGAGGGTTAAGAAGAACAAGCGCCATCCCCTTGAGACTAGTCGCCCTTTTCCTCGTATGGGCGGCTCGGAGCGCAAGGCAAAGCTCCAGCACACTCCTCAAGAAGAGCTAGGAAAGAGGAAAGTCCGGAAGTGATGTTGTCCCATCTAAGCTTGCAAAAGATGTTCTCTCGTCCATGTTTGCTTCTGCTTTCTATCCTATGAGATGTTGTCTCGTCTATGTTGTCGACTATTTTAAGTTCGAGAACTGAAAACTTGTGTTTGTAAGACTTATGTATGTTGTGAACTCGAATATTTAATATTTGCAAGTGAGCATGAAAGTGATATGTGTGAAATTACATGCCTGATTACTTCTCAAATGTATCAAATGGTTGCTACAGGTTTAATCATGAAAATAGATGAAACTTTGCAAAAAAAATTGTAACTTCCCATACGTCGGCGCCATTCCCGTTGGAGCCGATCCAACCGTAAAAATCAATTCGCAGAGGTGATTTCCAGCGGGCCAGCAGTTCGGCTCCATCGCAAAAGGCGCCGAACTTCTCCAGTTCGGCTCCATTTTCCCTGGCGCCGACTAGCCCGTAAAAATCGAATCGTAGGCAAAAATTTCCAGCGGGACAACAGTTCAGCTCCATCGCAAATGGCGCCAAACTTCTCCAGTTCGACTCCATTTTCCCTCGCGCCGACTAGCCCGTAAAAATCGGATCGTAGGCAAAATTTTCCAACGGGCCAACAGTTCGGCTCCTTGCAAATGGCGCCGAAGTTCTCCAGTTCGGCTCCATTTGCAATGGCGACGACCAGCCCGTAAAAATCAAAGCGTAGGAAATTTTTTCCAACGGTCTAACTGTTCGGCTCTGTCGCAAACGGCGTAGAAGTTAGCTAGTTCGGCTCCATTTGCACTGGCGCCGACCCACCCGTAAAAAACGATTTACAATTGAAGAACGACAGAGTCCAGAAGGTCGGCTCAATAACATTGTTTGCCAACAACATCAGACTTTCATTGATCAACCACCATTCTTAATTAAACCAAACTTCACAAGACATGTTCAAAACTCAATAACATCGATAATGATATTATGTTTTCTCCACTCAAGACTTATGTTTGTTCCACTCAACGCTGCTGGAACATCACACGTCAAATGAGTCAGTTTACTGTCCGTAGGTGATGTAGGCGAGTCGGTGTACTGTTAGTAGGTGAGATAGTTATGATGTTGTCTTTGATATAATAAAGTGTCGGTGGCTCTTCTTCGTAAATTTGTATCTATTTTACTTCATTTCCGTCCCTTGCGTCTGGCTTCCCTCAATAAATAGCTTTCGGTGGTTCAATGTTTTCATTCCAATCTACAACACTCACTAATCTAGAGACAACAATGGCCGACGGGATCCTCTTCAGGGAGAGGGAAAGGGAAGGAGCCGGCCATTGAACTCGTAGGTCCTCATAGTGGCACATTCGTGCCACCGGACATACCACCAAAATAAGATCTAGATGTTCATGTGCCATGGATCATATAATGCGCTTGTAGTGTGGAGTGCTGCTACACAGCAGATGCGGAGAAGATAAAAAGTGGTGGATATGGTAGAAGCTGGGGATTTGTATGCGGACACACCACCGGTCCCACGCCTTACTTTGTAAGTGTTCATGCGCTTACTATAATTGTTTTACAAAATATAAGTTGTGTCCATAATTCTGCGACTCTACAACAGGAATGAGCTTGTTGCAGAAAGACATTCTGGTTCGGCGATATGAAGTTTATTGGTATGGAGAAACATATGTAGAGAAAAAAGAGGCCAAAGAACTAGAAGAGAAGAAGAAAAAAGACCACAGGGAGTGCAACCAGAAATAATATGAAGCATGGTGTGCTCAGAAGATGGCCAACCGGAGGACCCGTTAGAACTTATATGGAAAATTGCCATGACAATTTGACTTCCTTATAATCAGGTTTTTTATTTCAAAAAGGAGCTCTTATATCGTAAATTTACATAGGTTGACGGTTCACATCACCCGAGCACCAGCATTGTAATGTTTTCTTTTGTAACAATTTAGTGTGATTGTATGCAATTTATCCAGTATTTATGCAATACCAACAAATATGAAGCGCATATAGAACTCTCCTTACCACAAACAATATGACATTAAGATCCATATTAATGACATCAACAGAGTACTAAACATTATGGCACCACCGTGTCATGTCTTGACAATGCTCACACCAAACCAGTGGAGGAGCCTTGAGTGTTGTTTGGTCCATTCTCCATACCTTCGGTGGAGGTGGAGGTGGGCACACAATACGTCTCCATGTCTCAGCCTGCCATGGCCCCGCTAGAATTGAGCACGATGGTCTAAGAAGATAGTCATCATACATCTCGGGCCCGTCAATCTATTGGAAAAAGTAGCATGCACAGTATGGATGTCAATTTAGTAACCAAATAAGACATCGAATATAAATAAACGACCAATTAAACTATACAAGGAAAATAAATTAGATAAATCACGCGTTGATCACTGCACATGTAAAATGCAAGACCCGCCGTAGCGGGGTGCATTGATTGTGAGATTGCACAAACCCTGTCACAAGGACAAATAGGTACCGGATATCTTGGTGGCACCGGAGCATCTTTGCATAAAACATTGGGATATTTTCCTTTTGTTGTTTCTACAAACTCCATCTTACGTGCAAGTTCCTTGTAGATGTCACCGGATTCTATAAAACAAAATTACATAGAAAATAACTTTACCAACAAGCAAACACATATTCCACATGCCACAAACATAGGAACTAAATTATATTATAGAACCATATATGCAACTGGTGCTCCTAAGAAATAATATGGCATCTACTATTTAAACATAATACACCCAATGCCTCACAGCCATATATGCAACTAGTGCATCCTAATAACTAATATGGCATCTAATATTTGGACGCTAATATGGCAACTAATATACAACTAGTTCATCCTAAGATTACAAAACAATATAATAATAATCACTCACAAGCTCAATTGCACACATACATCTACTACTTATATTACTATAGTTTGAGTAAACATAAATCTTCTATTCCTAAATAGTTGCACCCCGCTACCTAATTTTCCTAGCCATGCAGTTATGCCAACTCAGCTTTGTTGCCAACTCAGCAAAAGAAGTGTCTTAGAGCTGACTCATATTGTACCATTTTTTAGTAGGGCCATGCAAATCCAGCGAATTATTGAGTATTTCTTAATGATGCATTAATTTTCTCTCCTCCACCTCGAAGGAACAATGAAACGGCATAGCTTCAGTCGTTTCCAATTCCATTACAGCTTTGCCCTTGATAAATTGCCACCGTTTCATCTTCCGCCGTTCCCCGACTTCTCTATATGTCCGTCCCCATACTAGTGAGGCAGTGAGCCCTACCCTGGCGGCGCAGCGTCCGGCGGTGACAGGTGATCTTTGTATCTCCTCTCTGCGCTTCCTTCTATAGATGGTTCATCGGTTTTCTTTTTCATACTCTATCTGGAGTATGTTACTTAGTTCTCAATCCATATGCTTTGCTTTACATATTGAAGTTTGCCCATGTTTACAGGTGCTACTCCTTATTTCTGACGTACATAAGGATTTTGGTCCTCGTCGCTGAGATTCTCATGTGGTAAAAACCCTCATATGTCTTTTTGCGACTAAGAATACTGTTATATTATGCATATGGTATGCGTCCCAAACTAATCTTCCTGTACTTACTTCACTGTACCACGAATGACGTGCCCATATTCTTAGCTATTTAGCATCACTGAAAGTATATCACTCTAGCACAGAGATGTCTAACCAACAACAATGGGGCAAACAGGATAAGGAAAAGGCTAGAAGGAAATTTGCCCTTTTTTCTTTCTTCTTCTTGGATGTCTGGTATTATGTTACGATTATACCCTATTTATTCCTAACATTTTAAATGCCCACTGTATTTGACATTTTTTATATCGCAAATAGGATAAGCAAAAGAACAGAAGGAAATTAGCCCCTTTTTTGTTTCTTCTTCTTGGATGTCTGGTATTATGTTACTATGATACCCTATTTATTGTTAACATTTTAAATGCCCACTGTATTTGATATTTTGTATATGTTTTGTTTAATGGCTCGATGTTTTTCTCTCAAGTCGCTTTTGTCGATTCACTCTACCAGGTAAGTATGTGATCCAGATTATTCTTCTTTTTTGTTCAAGTGTATATGAATAGATAACTCTCCTACGAACGAATGATCTGTTGTTAAAACAGACTCAAAATTCTCCGTTCTGAACAATTAACCACCACATAGCTCCTGCAGATGTGCATATTTTAAATTAATTTGACATTTTAAAAAGAAAGAGTGTGAGTTTTCTTTTTCATTTGAATTGGATTTGCCATTTGTTTTATATTTGGTTCTCTTCAAATTGGGAGTTGGTCTTAGACATACACACATGCATGGCCATGCATGTACACATAAGTTTGGTCTTGCATGTAACTAGTACATGCATTAATCAATTATTTTCTAGTGTTTTTTTTTCTATTTCGTTTTTCCATACCTATGCACATGTCTTGGTATTGTTCTCGTGTGTAACTACCATGAACCAATCGATCCTATTTTCTCTTTGTATTTCCTTGCCCGTTCGCGGCCGATCGAGCTAGCCCAGTCTGTCGTGCTCGCACGAACATGCCACA
The DNA here is from genome assembly GCA_028641055.1 of Alopecurus myosuroides. Lineage (NCBI taxonomy): Eukaryota > Viridiplantae > Streptophyta > Magnoliopsida > Poales > Poaceae > Alopecurus > Alopecurus myosuroides. The sequence continues at coordinate 66,944,879 of CM054060.1, forward strand.
CGCCATGTAGACCAAGTGCACGTACGCAACAGTAGAGGGGTCGCACCCACGCACGAGACAGAGTGCTGGCACGACACGCCGGCACGGCGGAGCGTCCCGCTGCTTTTCCTCTTCTCTTCCCGCACATATGTAGTAAGATAGGAGTAGATCATCAATGGCACTCGAAACTGCTCCGGCCGTTCCTTGGAGCAATCAACTCCCACTAATCTGCATCATGAAAGCTACCTCGACCACATATATCACCCCAGTTCGCTCCCCTTCCTCTCCTTTCCATCTGCCATAGCTATCGGAGCTTCGAGGAATGCCGCCCGTGGCAACTCCGAGCACTGGAGGCCGAGCTGCTACGCCAGTATATGCACGAGGAGGAGGAGGTTCCATTCCTGAAACCAGAAGTTTGATCCGTTCATCACATACGTTGCAGTTCGCGCGTTCATTTGTTGGTTCATCGAGTTCCCGCGACGACTACAACGAGCTCGGTGAGAATCAGCGAAATTGCTTGCACCACCATGTTAGACACATGTATATGAATCTCCTAGACATAGTATCCAGCCATATATCTCTAGTTGACAACGCGGCCGTATGATCTGAATGCCGCCGGTGGCATTCACGTGTTAGCACACCCTCCACACCTTAGATCATTTTGATCCGTACATAGAAAATGTGTCAAATGACCATAGGAACCCATCATAGATATTATTTTGCGAATGGCTATTATAGTTTATAAATAATATTTTAAAGCATGTATGCACCATCCATATGAGCGTGTAGTGTTGTTTCTGTTATTTGTAAATGTCTAGTGTATTGCTTAGATTTTTCTGTAATCATCTTGACCTGCTGGTTGTTGCTAAACAGTAGTTGATATATTTTTTGTTATGATAGTTTTCCTCTAAATACTAGTTATTGTTATATATATATTATTTATTAAGTTTATTGTTGGTATTTGTGATTTAAATAGTTTTTAGTATGCTTTGTTACGTCTGTTTACATGTGTGAATAAGTTTGGTTCTCATGCTAGATTCATCTGTGTCTTTCTTTTAGTAAATTGTTGTTAGCAATACATGCTAGTCTATAGTTGTGTTCCCATGTGTTAGTTCATGGTTAGTATTGAATCATAATAGGTTAGTATTGTTATGTCGTGATCATGCTCTGTTCTCGATGGTTGTTTATTTGATGTGAGCATAGGATTTTCATTTCATTACATGTTGTCACAAGAGAAGCGTAGTCTTTGTCTTAGTGAGTGATTGCATTTTTGTTAAATGCTTAGTTGGAGTCTAATTCCTTAAGTTGTGCATCTTTGCTAGACATTTAGCATTCTGGTTGTTCAAGTTCTCCTATTTAGTTCATGTTGTGTTATTCTTCCTAGGATGGTCGTTATGACATATTTAGAATGTTACTAGTTGTAGCTTATTGTTTGTATCATGGTATGTTTAACCAGTATGATAATTGTTTATGCATTTCATAGCATCACTATGCCACTATATATTGGCTACATATTTTATAAAATACTTTGTTAGTCAAAATGAAACGTTTAACCTGCCTTAGTTAACCTCATTCCGAATCAAGCCATTTTATTTGTTATTTCCTCTCACTCTATGTCGAACGGCTAGCACCCACTCTATTTTAATTTTATTCGTGTTTCTTTGGAGTTGGTATTTATTTCTGTTCCACCGTTTTGACGAGTAGGGAGTGACGGGTTTGAGGAGAACGAGATCTACGAAGAGGAACAACACCAGGACAACGAAGGCATGCCCCCCCCCCCCCCCTCATGTTTTTTCTATGTTTTACAAGAGGTGTTTTTTTTACCTATGCATGCTATTTTATTCAAATTACTAGTGTGTCAATTTAAACACTAGATTGATCCGTTGGTCGCCTTATACTTGATACCCTGAGTAGAAATTATATAATAATCCTGTTAGAGTAGAAATGCTTAGCCATGCTCAATAATAACTAGGATATCTTTATCTTGCGTAGAAATAAAATTGGCTTTTATGCAAAAGAACCATACAGCCTTCCTTTGAAGCCACATGTAGATATTATAGGTCTTGCATAGAGGGGGCACGCTGAGTACATTATGTTGATGTACTCGTTGCATTGCTTTGTGTATCATTCAAGGAACTACGAAGGAGACAACTACGACTACTACGACAACGATGAAGAGTGAGGCCTCGTAGACTACATCGACTGCCTGTGGCTGAGATGGACTCACTTCGCATTTTATATTCCGCTGAGATTTCTGATTGTCATAAAATGTCACAAGACATTATACTATGTGGCTATTTCTATGCAAACTTTGTAATAATTTTACTTTTGAACGTTCTGCAATGGTATTAATTTCCTGTGTTGTCAACATTGATCTTGGGATTGACATGAGACCCACAGGGGGTCTGGAAGTCTAGTTCCGGTCCTCACACAAACGGTGCCGAACACCGCGGCATAGATTCAGCAGGCGTGGCAGGGTCGGCACCAACGCAAACGGACCCGACCTCTGCCACGTAGGATCTCGCGTGGCACCTCTGCTAAGTTCGGCGAACGTATCAACTGGCGACGGCATGCATTAGTTCGGCGCCGTCGCAATTGGCGCCAACAAAAGCCGCAGGTCTGAAAATAGTTTTTAGACCCAGCCAGATGCGAGATTAGTTGCCACAAAATGCCATTTTTTGGCAAAAAAAATACTCAGGTTCGGGGGAACCGAACGCCCAGCCCTAGGTCATGGTCTCATGGAGGAGAAAACCCTATGACGAGCAACATGGGTGGCTGAGAAAACATGTAGGGCAGAGGCACACGGAGGGGAAGCTCATGTAGCTCCCCCTACGCGACGGCCACGCACGTACGGCCCGAGAGGCAAAAGACGGAAATTTTCGAAGTGGCTCTGCCCAAACGAACAAATTACTGGGGCTGCCACCGCGCGTCCTCGCTCGTCTCGTCTAGCCCGCTATGCGAGCATGCGTAGCTGCAGTCTCCGTCACCTGGAACCCTGAAGCACAGACCCGCGACATGTGAAAAAAGGAAGCGGCGCGGGCGCGCGGCAAAACAGCCCCAGAATGGATCAGGGAAGTGGCCTGAGAATCCTCAGTTTCCCACCCGAATTGTACAATGGGATAATATCCCTTGAAAATACTAGCAAAATACCCGTGCGTTGCTACGGGGTTATATTAGATGAATATGTCATGACAAAATATGAAAATAACTTAGAAGGGTGATATCACAAGATCATGGTTAACAATGAATTTATGAAATAGTTAGTGCTAAACTCCAGCATTTCTCGACCTCCTGCTACGTCTGCCATCATACAAACCTAGAATATTGTTCTTAGCGGTGGTTCATCTAGTACAAAAATGTTTACTTCAATACAGTGGAACATATAGGTATGTTGCTCTCCAAAATTTAGTAAAATCGTCAAATAGTACATGGAGATAATTGAAAGAGGGTAAGAGAAAACTAAATCATCAATAGGTCCCAATTATATGTGAAGAACCGGACAGAAAAATTCATACACTTCCATGCGACTATGTTACCGACATACAGTATACAGTTTGCCCTGATATAGTGATACTACGCGATATAAATGTGTTAACTTATCTGGAGTTAGTATTTCGTCATGTATACTACAATAAGGTTTAACCGACTGCTGGATCTGGATCTTTGTATTTATTTACCATAAATTCACTTAATTTACAAAGAGAAAAATGCACCCCATTATCCCAGCGACCCAGCGTTCTCTTTGAACCTCTATAGTTTACCATCTCGAACTTGAATCATCTAGTATGGAACACCAAGCAATTCAACTCCTACATCCCTCCATTTCGATACCCTGCCATGGCATCACTGAACTTGCTAGAGGGCTTCACAACTTGAAGTGTTTCTAGATTTCAGAAGTGCTACATTCACAAAGGATTGAGTTGCCTCCCAAATGTGCGAAAAGGTGACCGTGACAAACTTTCTTGGAGACCAGAACATCTATTACGCATGCATGTCAAACAAGCGTTGATGCATATTTAATCAGATTTTGCATGTGAATGTCAAACAAGATCTTTAACTGTTCCCAGACTGCTTCAAACATGTGTTCTATTCTTTCAATCCTGCCACAAGAGCAACAAGAAGATCAGTGAGTAGTATTTCTTAGCCACAACTGAAAACCAGCAGCTAAGCAATCATTTGATGCATGGAACGGTTTCATTTTACTGGAAGCCACAATGGACCATAACATCTTTATTATATTATTTTCTAGGACCATAATTCATACATTGACTGAACCAAAAGACTCTTTACTCCGGGAATTCGGATAACCTGAGGGTCCAATTTTAGCTGGGCCTAAAGTTGTAAAAAGATCATAGCATATAGAAAAACTATGTTCTTGAGAGATCACTAAAGTGACTGCTGCTGGTAATTTGTACTACGAATTTTCCCAATTAACATGAGGTAGCCCTATAGAATGACGTGACCTCCAGGTTCCGCAGGACTGGCACAGCAAGATAAGTTGCTGGCGTGATTGTGAGCTAATTCATTTTGATCATAGTGTGAAAATTCACAAACAGACCTGACAAACTGAAAAGCTATTCTGATCACTTTTGTAATGCAAAAGTAACAAAGTACATAGAAGATAGACGGCCAGGGAAAACTCCGCATCTACCACTCCGCTACTGCCCAGAACGCCACCAACGAGCAACCGCTCTTCTCCTCCTCCACACCCTCTTCTTCCCCCATGCTCCAGCACCATCGGTCCCTAACAAGCTGGGTACTGGGTGCCACCATACGCCCATACCTTACACACAAGCTCAAGAATTTCTCATTGGATCAGCATGGTGAGAATCCGTTAACACACTTTGCATGAATATTCCATGCTATTAGCTAGGTACTCACGCAGTGATAAGCACACGGAACCTTTGATCGAAAGCGCAACGAAATCATGTACTCCAAGTAGCAAAGTAACTTGGTTGTGTGTAATTATGTAGAGTTCTGGATCAGGACGAGTAAGTTCCAGTTGTCTAAATCCTTTTTTGATAAAGCATTGCCCGAGATAACATGTGATCTTTGCAAGTGTGATTAAATGTAGCGACTAAATGATTATAACTTTGTGTTGTTTGAAGTGAAAGTCAAGGTAAGTCTATCTAAATTCTGAAGTCAAGAATGGCTCTGTATGCTCTCAAGAAATAGCAAAAAGAAGCTAGCACGGTGACAAATAGTGAAACCAGGAACTGGACTGATCCAAATTGAACGACCGGATGGCAGCCCTTGGTCGTGGCTCATCGGTGGCGTATCTGGGAGGGGCTCCACGCGCTGCTGGCAGAGGATAATGTCGAGTTGGGAGGATCGGACTGTACTATGAACACGAGCATCTATTGGTTTACAAGAAATGATAAGAAAAGAGGGAGACAAAATCTTAAGCTGGGGCTTTCATCCTCATTTCAAAAAAAAAGTAAGAGGAAGGTTGCAACCTTAGGTTTCCAGAGGAGCAACGGCGCTGGATCAGGGATGGCGGGCCTAGTTGACCGCGCCTTCCTTGGTGACATATTGTGACAGCACGACGCTCGTCCTGCCGGCGGGTACACCCTATCGATCTGGCTGGTACCATCTACACCATACGCTTCAGTACCGAGTCGCCGGACGAAAGACTCGCGCCGCCGCAGCATGATTTGGGGCTGGAGCACGCGTGCTGGGGCCGCGTCCAACTCCGCGTTGTCGGCAGGTCGAGCCGCCGCCGGAGGATTTTGGGCCGGCGCGCACTCTACGTAGCCTCCAGGCCGGCAACAGGGAAGAAGTTGGATATCCTCCATCCCTGCCCTTGCCACCACCGACCCATGTTCTCCTCCACCGGATCTGACTCCGACACCAGGCGCAGCGGCCTCCTTTCCGCGCGAATCTCCGGCCACTGCCTTGCAGCCACCGCCGCTGTCCCTCGGCGTCATAGCCGGCTAGAGCAGCGTGTTCTCCGCGCCATGCTTGTACTTGCACTCCACCAGCAGGATCCGGGCGAGCGAGGCCCATTGGCTAGCCTGACCAAGGCGGCACGGACTGGAGGGAGGCTGCGAATTCCGGCGAGAGCATGGTGCTCTAGATCGGGGATGTGACGAGACGGGAGAGGCAGAGAAGCGAGAGGGTGTTGTGCTGTAATATTAAAACAGTGAACGGACTAAATTGTAAAAGTCATGAAAAGGTCATGGAGGGACTGCGGGTTGATTTTCCAAAAGCTAAGGGGCAAAATAGACGACGAACGTACGGTCGTTAGCCCGTACTATATAGTAGAGAAGAGATAATAATATGTCCTCTGCGAGGGAAAGCAACTTCAACTCTGAGTTTCTGACGTAGGAAGGAGACGTGGGAAGGAAAGCTAACTTATGTTCTGATTTCATGATGAACGCTGGAGGGCAGAGGCTTAAGGTTGAACCAGACATAGGTGCATACACAACATTAATGTCAAAAATCATTCACTGTCAGACCAACTTCGAATGCCTAAAAGCTAACTTAGATGTTACAAACCATCTCAATCCAGTCTCATTCACGAGTAGAACAGACGCACACACATTTGACACTTAGTCTAAATGACTATCAAGTCAGGCATCAGTCCAAAACCTCAAATAACCTCCCTGATTATCGCAAGGACGCTAAGCCTCCTGCAGAGTTCACCAGAACGCAAAGAAATCGACAAAATTAGAACCACTTGGGTAGAAAATGAAAATGACGTGGACAAAAAAGAACTCCCATGCCAACGCAAGTTTAGGCAAAACTGAGGATGAATAATTGAAGTCACAGGCATGTCTTTGTCTGCAGGACATTGAAAACTCAACTCCATGTCAGTGAGCATTAAGAGACACGGTTTAGTTAATGGAGCAGCACCACACTGAGCACTGGCTAACTACTCACTGCGTTAACAAGTTTAAGGGTGTCGGTTGACTAATGCTACCCCAATGAGTACTATCCTAACCGTAGGATCAAATGTGTCATATTTCCCAGGGCTGAAAATTCCTATGAAAACAAAAAATACTAGAAATAATGTGGATCTCTATTGCTTCACATCCACACGGATTTACATGTCACTATCGTCTGGATTATCTGCACATGGAGGAAATAAGTAACAGCAGGGTTTGCTCATTGCTAGGAAGCAAACATACCCAACCCTTGAAGTAGAATAACGGAGACTACAAACTTACTACTCCCTCTGTCCCTAAATATAAGATGTTTTAGCCTTTTTTCACATTCACATATACCTACATGTATCTAGACAACTTTTAGTGTATATGTCACTCATACTAGTCCGTACCTAGTCAACATGAGCAATACCTAAAACATCTTATATTTCAGAACGGAGGGAGCACAAAAGGGGAAAAGACACAACATGACAACAATAACAGAATACCTAACCCTACCGAGTAAATCACCAATCCTTAATGAACTGTCAACGATAAATCTTACTGGTTTAAAGGTGCATCACAAAAATTCTTTCTTCGCATCTGTTTATGTTCAGAAAACTTGGGACAGTGAGGGTTTAGGGTTTATGTTCAGAAAACTTGGGACAGGGAGAGTGAGAGGCGAAACTCCTGCCATACCTTTCTACTCTACTTTAGCACCTTCAAGAGCCTGATTGCACCAGTAGCAGCAGTGATAAAGCACCTTCTGGGCTGATTATTGCTCCTGACTGGCGAGATTCTTCGTGCTGGACCAATTTTATGATTTGGAGTCGGAGTAGATCCACTGGCCATTAACTTATTACTCAGAATGACACCGAATTGTACAGGTTTAAGCCCGGACCTAGGATCTGTGCTTGCATAGGCTGGATACACCTTCACAGGAAACCGGGCTTGTAACACGGATCTCCAATATGGGAAAAAACTTCTCTTCGTGTATGTGGGATCCCATCCACCGCCTGCTTTCTTTCTCACATCCTGCCAAATGATTTCATTAGAGGTACATCTGAAAAAATAAAAATAGAACATTCATAATTCCAGCCAGCACCTCTCGCTTGAGATGTTTATGTTAATCAGTTAATCAATACACAACATTGGTGTTTCATTAGATATGAATCACGCTACTGCAGTGTACTACTTAAGCAACATAAAAAAGCTGTTGAACCAGCACAAACATCGCAACTGAAACATGCTCTTGTTATTGCCTCAAACGATTATATTACACTGCATCTTCTATCAGAATCTTTCTCACATACACTAAATAAATCTCAGATGCAACAGATCATTCAAGAACATTAAGGTGCTGGAAATAACAACAATGTGCAAGTCCCCCTTGGTGAAGTCCCAATGGTGATGTTGGAACCTACACAGTTCAACTATGATATTAAGCTAATTAATCCTACTTTTATTGCAATTACCCCTTTTCTTTGGTACTTTGGTAAAATAGCCTGATAGGAAACACATTAGGATGGCAGAGATGAAGCACAGTTGGAATGTTGTTGCACTGCAATAGGTGATATGCATTTGTAGGCAACTCAAAGCAGTGCCAAACTAGCTATTTCTTTCTGCTTCAGAGGAAGGCAAACCAACCAAGGTAGCTGTTGAGTGTGTCAGATATGAAGAATTTCCTAGAAAATTCGTAAAGACAAGCCTTGATCACTATTTTTTTCTTGGCTGTTCTATTAGAAAGATCCAATTTCTATACATGTGTCGTGAACACAAACTAGGTATTTTGTAGCTGATTTAATGAGCATTAGAAGCAGAGTTCGGTAGCTAAAAGCCCATTAGATCATGAATACTTGTATGCTTGTTCTCTCTATATATGGCTGAATACGCTACTACAAAGATGCCCAGCTTTTGCAGCACCAAAACCATCACTTTGTGGTCTAGTTAATGACCCATTTGTACTGTCATGAGATGTAGGCAAAGCTGCTTGCTGCTGCTGCCCCAAAATCAGTATCAAGGAATAATGGATTACCTGTGTTTGTCTAGTGGGCTGCCATGCCATAAGGGAGAGGCTGTCATTTCCAGCAGTTGTGACCTGGACTCGAGATTAGGGTAAGATGAGCAGTCAAAAGTCAAGAAAACGCGTCTGAAAACAAAAAGATTCTATCATGCATCTGACAGCGTTCATGGGATTTGTCAATTTGGGAAATTTTTAATTCTTTACATATTCTTTTGAAAACTTGATGTAAAATATATTAAATAAGGAACAACAAAAGGGCAGATAATTTTATAGATTTCTTTCTTTTTGCTGCCACGATACTATTACTCATTACCGAACATCATCAGTCTATCCAAAGCTATATCAAACCCATATTTGATTATATTTACCTTTTCCTCTGCATCATCCAGACTGGCCGTTTTTGTAAGTGCCATGTCTGCATCTGTACGCCCTATCATCCATTTTAACAAGGAGAGAGATTAAGACTCAGTTTGTTAAATGTAAAAAGAATCACTTGAGCCCGACATACCTTTGCATGACTCTCCGTCTGACTTTCTACAGTCATAAGGTCGGCTTCAAGAAGTGGGAAACAAAATAAAATAATCAGCAAAATAACCTTTTATTCAAATAGAAAATTTATTGTGCCACTCAATACAAAGAGTCATACAGGTTTAGACTGTCCAAGGAATCCCCAGTAGGGCAAAATCCATACTCCTCAAGGATAGATGAAACATGTTGAAAGACCACCACTTGGGGCACCTACATTACACACGAGCTGCTGTATAAGGCAACATATCGCTAACATAGATCTACTGTATATACAATGTAGCAATTATACAACAAATTGTAAGCAGCAAGATGATGAAAAGAATTGTTTGGAGGAGGAAACTGCAATTATAGAATATGAGTTGGAAGGCAATACAACAGTGTGCAAAAACAGTTATCACATTCAATTTCACTACTTGGTTGGATAAACTACATGATATACATATTTGGAGTCGTCTAGATTGATGTATCTTGCCTATCTTAAAGAAAAATATGTTAACTTCCACGAGTTCTGCAGTCAGAATTTATGATCTAGACGCTTTAAAGGTACGGATAGAGAACTGCATCACACTTATGTATATTTAACAAAACTTTACAGTTGTTAAAATTCCAACTATTTGAAATCACTTTAATTGTTTTGGTATGATCCAAATGAACTTTAGACAAACCAAAAGAGGTTTGTGATTGTATACACCTAGTAATTGTTGAACTAAATTGAACCGTCGTCCAGACAAAGGTAATGAGCTCCAACCCCTTGTTTCTTGCAGGACCTGGAGTTTGTAGGCAAAATAAAGTACCTTAAGCATAAAATTTTCAGTCTAACCATGAAAAAGGAAAACTCATGTCAACACCCTTAAGTGTGTACCCCCCCCCCCCCCCCCCCCCAAGCTCCAGCACCTAGAATTTCTGGAGCTGTGAGTCATGCCCGAACAGCTGCCATCATAAAAACACGGAAGCGCTCATTTTTGCCAATTTATCTGCTACGTGTCCAGAAAATAAACACAGGAATGACACAAGCGCATGTTCTCCATTCATGCACCATGCAATAGCATTAACCAAACACTTTGATGTTGATATGGGCAATTTTACTGCTAAAAATTATGCAAGGCAGTGATAAAATAGACATAAGTGAAGCCAAGAACAAACAAAATTGGCATTTCACATTGTACAATGTCAGATAATATTAATATGGCGATCAAGTGTTTCTTTCACAATGTTTTCACTACTTATGCATGCATTAAGTATTCATAGTAAGATTTGCATAGTTGAGCTGAATGATGTGCATGAGCGGCAAAGTTGGGCCAACAGGTCAACCACTCTGAGGTCAGCAGAGCCGCATGTGCATGACATGTCGTTCATAGCTGCCCAGCTGGTAAAATGTGCAGCTTTATGATAGCATTATCACTATCAGTACAAATCTAGTATCAGGGTTTCAGAAAGTAGTAGTTCATTGGTTTAAGCAAGATAACTCTCAAAACATTGCAACAAAAGGATAAAACAAAATTGGTGTAAAAATCAAATTGAAAAGTTTCAACTATATATAACAGTTCCATCCTCCATATACACCAAAGAAAACCTCATATATGCTACATAATATAAATGTGCTGCGCTCTTATTATTGCTTGAAACTTGGCTTTCAGGTAGAATACGGCAAGTCTAGAATTCAGACACTAAAACTCCTAACAGTAAATAAAAAATATCAATTACCTAGGGCATTCTTTGTGAAGGTTGAGTTTTTCCCAGAATCGTTCTTCCCAACTAGCCCCTAATAGATACTTCCTCCGCTCCATAATGTAAGCCTTTCTAGAAAAGCTAGTTTAGCTTGCTAAAAAGGCTTACATTAGGGGATGGAGGGAGCAGTGTCTACTCACGTAACTAATCCGATCCTATCTCACATCAACCAGACAAGATTACACCTGCTCTATCTTAAGAATGAGGACTGTTATTGGAGCAAACCTAGGAAGGTATGACCATAATTAAATTTAACGCTCCTAAGCGCACACTTAAGCGTGCCTACGCACTGAGCGAAGGAAAAACCCTAGCGCTTAAGCGTTTGCTTAATTGCTTTAATCATTGAAAAAGTGCAAAAGCGGGGGCAAAACGTTGCTCAGCGCTTAGCGGAACCTTGGGTATGACCGCTCCTGCATGGACTAAGCCCGTGTCCCAGGCACTAGGTAAGAAGGTCTCTAACTTCTCAACACAACAGGGCTCTTAACCTCTCCTTTCTACTAAGAATGGACTGGGGAAGCATAATCTTGTGATGTTCTTAATGTGAAGTTGAAACTCCACCAAACAGAATTAAGATATGTTGGCTATGCTACAGCCACTCAATGCAACCAGACTCTCGAAATGTTGTGAAACAACAGATGATATCGAGAAAGTGTTGGATTTTACTAAATTCATTTCTCTACATATTTTGTTAAACAGAATGAACACTTATTACAAAGTTGTCGAAAATACTACCTCTGTCCACGTTTATTAGGCCAGCAAGCAGATTGTTTGTTCATATTAGGCCACATAATTAATTCTGCATTAAAGGCTCCGTAGGCTGAATAATTAAGAGGAGAGAAATCCACAGCACAAAAATATTAGGAGCATGCAGGTACCCGCTGTCATTAATTACGGAAGGCAAAACGTTCATGTGCTTTAATCAGATGTATAGCCGCAGAAATTTCTGCCGTAGCGAATTATTAACCTTCTTCTTGCTAAGACTAGGGCGTGTATTTTATTAAGACAACAGCAACAATAGTAAAAATACAAATATTAAGTAGAAGGCATCTGAGGCACCGCAGCGGCAATATACCAACCTCAGAATGTGCTTGAATGTATGCAGAAAGATCTTCACCGGCATGGAAAATTACATCAACAAGAAGCCATGCGCACTCAATAAGTGTCTTCCTTTCCTCCAGAAGCTCCTGTGTCATTCCATGTGAACCTTTCTCCCACTTCAAGGAAAATGAAAGCCTCATTATACATTTATTGATAATGTCAAACCCATTTTTCTTAGTACTGCCATTTATCTTGGAAGAACTGCCCCCACGGATATGCTCTTGAGCAGCCAGTAATAGAACTGCAGAATGGATGATTTTTCCATCCTCAATGTAATTCCAGAGCTCCTGAAGTAGATTATTTGTTTTTTCTGCAAGCAGCCTAGTTGTATCCAAAAATATCTTCTGTAAAACAACAAGGAACAAAAAACTAAGTCCATTTACCATTCATATGCAGGCAATGTTGAATAATTTTTCTATACATGCCTGTGTTCCCTCCTATCAGAGTAAATATGGATTAGGGGCAATCTCCAAGGCAAAGAAAGTAAAATTATTAATAGAACAGTTTTTGTATATTTTATTGATGAATTAATACTTTACTATAAGAACATGCAGTAACGCATGAAGACAAAAGAATAACAAACAAAAATTACTCTGACAGGTTGAGATGAAAGATGCCCGGTACTTAGTATCACTAATTTCATCATAACAGCTGTCAGGGGTCTATGGTACGACCACAGTTACTCTTTATGTCATGCTGCAAAAGTAGTAACTCGTAGAGGAAGGGAAGTGAAACAGACCATTTCGGGTAGACACAGCAGATGAATAAGCTTGTAGATATAATCCAGATGATTCTGGCTGCGAGAAAGATCATCCTCCAGATTGTCCTCCAGATACTTATGCAGGCAAGTATTCTCAACTGCGACATGGAGCGGGAGTAGATTCTCAATGATATCGTTGCCAACTGTGCGCACATTGGGTGATGCACCATGGCGTAAAAGCAGCTTGATCATGTCAACAGAGAACCTTTCAGCAGCTTCATGGAGCGCGAAGTATCCATAAATGTTTATGCAGTTGGGATTGGCGTGCATCCCATAGAGCTCAGGTGACATTCCCTCCAGTACAACTTTTGCACATCGCAGGGCATTGAATCTGACAATACAGGTTAAGGTTTGTGCGGTGATGGTAAGATCCCAAAACATGCCCTGGCCTTCACAGTTCTTGAAAAATCGGAGGAAGCACCCGACACTATCCTTTGCAAGGATGGGCTCCAATTCGGGATATTTGTCCAAGAAGGTATCACGCAGCCACTAGATGGATCCGTCACAATTGAAAAGGGTGAAAGGCATCAGTTATTTAACTAAAAGCACACACAAAATAACTGTAATATGGTCTATGGAGGTGCACGTATGACAACAATGAATAACAACAAAACCTTGTAACCCAAGGAAGTTGGTGTAGGCTAAAGATAAACCAAACATGAGGCACCAACAAGGAGTGAAGAGAAAGTAAGGGGATCTAAAGCTGGCATGGTTCAGGCATGTGAATCCACGTGTTCCTATCCAAGGTTCATATATGACAACAATAAATATACTGTTTCAGGAGACTTAAGTACCATATAATATTACAAGGTTGAAGGAAGGAAATAACTATATAATGGAATGACTCATCAATGAAATTAGGTACATGAGAGAAACACAAACCTGGGGAGCAGGGTCTGGGATGATTATGTCATTTGCTATAGACTTGGCAATCTCAACATCCCTTTCTAGCATTAACTGAAACAGACAATGTCAAGAGTCAGCACTGGAATAGAAAAAGTAAGGGGAGAGGAATATCACACAGATGGATAGTTAGCATACCTCCTTCATTTTTTTCAAATGGGAAGCATCAGCAACTTCAGAAATAGGGACAGGGCGCCGCGGGTACTCATTTCTTACTGTAATTGAGTTCTCTTTACCATTAACGTTATATTTTTCCAGGGCAAGTAACTCATTTTTCCATAGTGCCTCAAATTTCAATTCCATTCTGCTGTTTTCCTGAAACAAGGAAGTTTAATTTCGAATTACATTCCAAATAAGATAACTACAAAGCATGCAATGGTCAAACATGATCCAGAAGACCTTGAGATAAAACGAGTCCTATCTAAAATTGATATCGGATCACTGAAACATAAACATGTGCTGCAAATAGAAAATGATGTATTTACTCTGTAAATCCTGAAATGAACAATGCGAAATGCGAAATGAAGGGCCACACAAGTTTCTCAAATATACAATTCGAACCAAGTGCTAGAAACTCTGGTGCATAGACATTATGGAAATCTAAAAGCCAAAAGCTAAATTTGATGTCTACAGTTCAACAAGAAGTATAAAGGACATTCACTAGTTAATGACTCCCACGAAAATAGCTAAATTGCCCTTGCTGATGCCGCTTGAAGCACAATGCGTCATCTTCACATGCAAGGAACGACTACCAACTAAACAGAAAACAGTAGTCGCATTTTGAGTATCATATTTACTTTCATATAGGAGGACACGCCATGAGTCGGTTGTCTTATATACAACTCGGAGAGTACATACACACAGATGGCTAGGAAGCAACTGATACTAAATACTGCGCCAACAAAACAAGGTGCAAGAAAATTAAGCTTTCAGTCCAAGGTTCAGATTTGACACTTTGACATGAGGAACAGCACGGAATCTGAGGGCTGATCCCAACTTTAAAGCAGATAGATGTTCCGAACTTGGCTTGCCCATACTGGCCTTTCACATTGTTCTAGTCCTCCGATCTTTACTGGCGAGGGAGAAGAGCGAGGCCTGAGCTATCTGCGGAAACTGATCTACTCGTCATGGAGTGAGTGAGACAGGACAGGATTCCAGAAACCTCACACCCTGCCTCCTCCCGACATCACGAACCATTCTCGGCCTTCCAGCAACTAGGGCAGCCCCATCGACCCTACTCCAACATCCCATATTCCGCTTCCACCACCCCCGGCTCCAATTTAGCTGCTTATCTGATGATATATTTCTTCTGGTCTGCAAATGGTCAGGGAAAGATTCCATCTTTTTCAAGATCAGCCAGTGGTAACGTAGCAAGCTTGTGATTTTTGTCACCAGTTCCTTTCTTGTAATTACAAGGGTAGTTTGTTGTTCTTGCCTAAAAACCGCGGCATATCCTTTAAAGGAACTTGTGAATCAAACGGTCAGAAAAAATATCAGAAAAACTTGACGAGACATTGGCTCTTTGTTAGAGAAGCTGTCACAGAGTTTATAGATCAAGAACGATGCAACAGTAATAATTTATCTAGAGCTTTATAATCAGCTTTGGTCGACCGTAAACGTGTCAGAGAAGGGCCGACTAACAATTTCATCAGTACTCTAGGGCAAGATTCGGCACGCTTCCTCATACGCAGAAGCCATTACATAACAGATCGGATATCAGAACGAGAAGGAAGAGTGGTGCCCGTGTGGCGCCTGCGGCGGGATAGTACCTCGTTCCCGGCCCGCCGCGGATCTGGAGGGAGGTGACGGCGCGTCGGCCACTCCCCTCGCGCCGACGCAGCTATGGGGGAATGGGGGAGCTGGGTGGGGTAGGTGGGGGTGAGGGGGGCAGAGTGAACCAGGCAAATTTGTGCGCCGGCGCACCTGTAGTTTCTACGGCCACCAATCGAGGGCTGTCGCAAATTTGCAAAAGAAGCCTTCCGTTTAGACAAAATCAACCCCTACTTGCGCATCCAAAGGGAAAACTCGAGTACGTATGTGAGCGCTTGCGTTTGTACCGTGTTTCTCAAAAAAAAAAAAAACTCGAGTACGCGGTTCCGCAACTCCGCATCATGGTGTATTAACACATCATTTCTATCCCGGGTCGTTCGGCCGATTAGGCACATCCGGATGCCGTATTTTTTCGAGTACGAAGGTAAGACCCAAGGATCTCTCCTGTGGGCCTGGAATCGCACTCGAGCTGCGTCCTCTAGTAAACTTTCCGTGTCAACAACACGAAGAAAAATCATTGCGGACGCGCCGGGTACCCCTTTAAGGTTAAGTTCGACTCGATAAGACCTCCATGCCCCAGTCGCAACGATCACCTCGCCGAGTTTGAGTCGGAGGTCTCGAATTCGTGTAGGCCAGAACTGTTTTTGCCCGAGATGCAATTAATTGGTCCTGATCTTTCGGGAGAGCCAAGCAACTGAGTCGTACCCTTCTGCAAAAAAAACCAACACAAGGCGCATTTACCAATCGATACTCGAGTACATCCCACACAGGATACACACCCTTCAGGTCAAGTGTTCTACTGCTCGGTTGCAAGACACAGAAACAAACTTTGAGTGCTTACTTGACTATTCTCAGTCAAACAAACACTCGGGGGCTACTGACGTGGGGATGATTCCTGGACCTGTCGAGTGAGGCTACCTGGTCCAAGGCCCAAGACTAAATCCCAACGCAAGGCGCTACCCCGCAGCTCTAAAAGGCCCAGTGGATGCCCACCCGCAAGGCATGCGAATCAAGATGGAAAGTCTCCACCGCCTAGAGTTGGGGTTTGTAACCCCCCCCCCCCCCCCGGACACGGTTTGAGACCAAACCACCTATTTAAAGGCTAGGAGAACCACGCGAGAGGGGATCCAATCCAATCTTCACCGCATAGCCATAGCTCGAGAACCAATCTCTCAGCTTGAGCACCCGCCATTGTAATCGATCTCATCATAATATACATCACACAAGCAGGACTAAGGGTATTACCTCTACGAGGGCCCCGAACCTGGTTAAAATAGTGCCCCATGTTAGCTGACGTAATCCGCCAACGCCTTCGTTCTCTTACTCGAAACCCCACCGGATCATCCGAGGGATTTGTCGACATGATTCATTGACAGGTGCTATCTTGATGATGGAATCTATCCTCCTTGAACTACATTTGTGAGAACAATTTGTAGCCCTAAAGGTGAGAGGAATCGAAAATTTGCTCGACAACAAGATGCTGCTAGAAAGGATGTGGATAGAGAATTTGATGTGCTCCAATCTCGTTGGACAATTGTTCGGCACCCTGCTAGATCGTGGGATAACCGGATGTTGTGGGAGGTGATGATGGCTTGTGTGATCATGCACAACATGACTGTCGATGATGAGCTTCATGAAGAGATGTACGATCAAGGCTGAGAATTTCAACGTGAATTGGTTACGCCAACGCCTGAACTAGCAACGTTTCAGCAGTATATGCACGTGCATCGCGAGATTCGGACTCAAGCCACCCACAACTCTCTTTACACTACCAAATTCCGCGAGATCAGTGACATTTTGAGCAGAAAGTTTTGATAACGTCATGGGCTTTCCGTCGCGGATGGCTGAAAAGTGGAATTTGCTCTCGACTTTGCGGTCGATCTCGGCGTTTCTTATATTTTCCATCGCGGATTTGTGTTCCCGGCCCAATAGGCCCAGTTGGAGGCAAGTTTCGTTCCACGAGAACGTCGTAGATTAGTCGAATGTATCCCTTTCCATTTCTATCATTTATTTGACCGTATTGTGACATAGAATTATCTGTTTGGTATATGTTTTTTGCATCGGTATTAGTCTAATGTAACCTTTTTAACTTCTTTCACTTAGATCCATCGAAACTTCTGTCTTAAGAAAATAAACATAGACTACATAGTAATAGAAACTACCCAATACAACAAACGAGATTGTCGATCTAAACAGAACACCAGAAGCACGGGGGCAGCAGTAGGGGGCTAAAAGAGCATCAGTAGGGGGCCGACAGCTCCTCCGATGGCACTGGATCCTCCGACAGGACTGGATCCTCCGACGGCACTGTATCCTCCCTTGCCTAGGGTCTCACGGCTGCGAGGAGAGCGATCAGAGTTTTCTGCTCTGCCAGGGCTAAACCGATCTTCAGTTCCCCAACCTGCAAGGTCAGTTCGAGGTTGCTGGCCATCATCTTCGACATATCATCCATCAACTTCCGATACGCTACAAGGGAAGCTTCGCCCTGCTCCACCTGCTCCAACCTGGCATTGCGAGCCTTCTTGAGATTGTCGTAGGCGAGCTTCAAGGCCTTCTCAAGCTCAGCTTCTAGGATGGTTACCCTCTCCGCCAGATCGGCGAAGATGACCCTCTGCTCGGCTTCATGTGCCATGTAGATAGTTGCATGATAGGAAGTTGATGTTAATCTAAAAGGAAAAAATGGATCTAAGAAAGATGAAATCACGAAGAATTTATAAACGGATCTAAGAAAGATGAAATCACGAGGAATCCAGAAACGGATCAGAAGTACAATAACGAAATCGAACCTACATGAGGGTAGCAGACCGATTTGCCGGTGGAGCCATGGCCTCCTGGAGGAACGCTCGAGAAGCTACTAGGTCAAAGGGTTTTCGCTTGAGGGGAGGCGGTGAGGCAGATAGAGGATGAACTGAAGAGTGCATCTATTTATACACCGGGAAGGGGAATGGAACGGAGTAGCTGAAAGTAAAGTATGGGCACCTAAAGGGGGGTGAATAGGTGCTACGACGAATTTTAATTTTTCTTGAGTTTTAGGCTTGACAAGAAGGTAAATTCTCTAGATAGTGCAACTAGTGATGAATTTACCCATATGACAAGGCAAGCAATTAATGCAACTAGTACAACACTTAATACAACTAGTACAACAATAAATGTAACGAGTACTAGTAAGTAACGAGAGGGGAACGAGGTAACCGATGGAAGCACACGGAGACACGATGTATTCCCGAGTTCCTCCTTGTTAAGGGAGTACGTCTCGTTGGAGGGGTGTGAGCTCGCCACGAAGGCCTACTCAACGCCACAAAGGCCTCACCCTATTCTCCGTTGAACTCCGCCACAAAGGCCTAGTTCACCTTCCACTATTGAACCCCTTTGAGGCGGGGATCGAATCATTTACAAACAAGTTTGGGGCACACACCCACAACTTAATTGGGGGCTCCCAACACTCACAAATCACCAAGAGTAGCAAGAAGCCTAGGTTCTCCACAAGAGGAAACCCTAGGCAAAGATTCCTCAAGCAAAAGAGAGGGGAAATGAAATCCGGTTGGTGAAGACGTAGATCGGGGCCTTCTCCTTCAATCCTCCAAAGATCTAGGCTTTTGGGTGGTTGGGTTGGGAGATCTAGCAAGGTGGTTGAGCTCCAACAATGGTGACTTTAATTCTAGTCGAGCTGGCTGGGGGTAGGTGGAGGGGAGGGGGTATTTATACCCCTCATAAAGACTAAGAGTCGTTGGAGCAGATCTGGCGAAATCACACCGGAGACTCCGGTCTGGTTCGGAGACTCCGGACAGTCTCCGGTGTCCCTCCGGTCTGGGTACAGTACTGGACACCACCCTAGCACGCTTGATTTTCTTCAGGAAAGATTCAGTCCGGAGACTCCGGTTAGGTGGACCGGAGACTCCGGTCTTGGCGCTTCGGGAGGGCACAGAGAATGTCTGTGGTCTTGCGTTGCAGAAAATCTTCACTCACACCAGAGACTCCGGTAAGTATCCGGTAAGTCTCCGGTGTGGGTACAGTACGCGACACCAACAATTCCTTAGCGAATCCGAGAGAAACAAGCTCCACACCGGAGACTTCGGACAGTCTCCGGACACTCTCCGGTGTGGGTACAGTACGCGACACCAACAAGTCCTTAGCAGAAAAACCTGGGAGAAATCTCCACACCGGAGACTCCGGTCTGGTAGGACCGGAGACTCCAGCCTGAAGAAAACTCCAGCCAACAGTGACTTGGACGACTTGCTCCTTTTTGTACCAAAGCACCACCATAGTTAATAAGTTGGAATAAGCCCTGAAATACATCAACACCTTTTAGAGTACATGTGTTGTTAACAAACACCAAAACAAGATGATTTAAGCGCGTTTGCACTTTCAATCTCCCCCTTTTTGGTGTCTGATGACAACACACATATTTTTGCAATTAAATCACAGCTAGGCTAAGTTTGTGAAAGATAGAGCACTCACAAAGTGAGCTCCCCCTATATTTCACAAACAAAGCCCTTCTATAGCAAACATTAGTGAGACAATAGATAAAGCACACTGAATAATAATAATAAAGGATAGCTTCTCCACGAGGTCTCTCACAGTAAAACACAACCATTGTTCACTAAACAAGCAAATCGACTAAGATAGTTAGAACACAAGCCATAAAAGTCAAATCAAGTTCAAAGACTTGTGTTCCGAGCAAATAAAGCAAAGCAATCCATGCAAAGTGGAGAAGACAAAGCTACTTCTCCCCCTTTGGCATCGAGACACCAAAAAGGGGCGAAGAGAACAACACGATCCAAGGGCTCAGTCATCATCCTCGTAGTCCTCGTCATCATCCTCCATCGGGTCCGTGTCCGCGGCACTCGCATCATCATCATCATCTCCAGCTCCCTCATCATCATCCTCAGCACTAGAGTCGAAGAAACCAAGGTCCTCATCCTCCTCCTCATGCTCAGGCTGATCATCAACAAGGTCTTCCTCAATCTCAGGAGTCCTAGCATGGTGTGTCGAGGAAGAAGGAGTCGAGGTGACATCCTCAAAGTCACCCCACAGAAACTGATCAACGTTCCACCCCTCATAGGACATAGTCACTGAAGCGGTGGGAGGGGTGGGTGGAGTAGTGGGAGGAGTACCCATAGGAGGTGTAGCTCCAATACCCGCATGGTCATGCAGCTTGGTGATCATCTTCTTCAGCTCGCGTCTCTCCTTATAAGCAGCATGGTTCTCCTTGTGCACAGCCACTGTCATGCAAAGAATGTTGCGCTGGAACCAAGAGAGCTTCTTCATTTCATCTTGAGTCTCCTCCCTGCTAGAGCGGCGAGAGGGAGGCGCCTCAGCGTCCCCCATGGGAGTGTCAGCATCAGGAAGGTGGGAGGACAAGATCTGGAGAGAGCCAACAGGGTGCACAGTCTCGGTAGCCAAGCCAGGAAGCTGATCAAGTATGAGCTTCATCACATAGGGAGCATAGACGGGCACCTTCTTGATCTCGATCATGGCAGAGTATATCTCCTCCTTAATGAAGTGCATAACATCAATCTCAAAACCCTCTCCATCAGGGCCAGCAAGGTGACACTGGAAGGCCTGATAGAGGAGGTTCACGAGTCCACCACGAATAGCATCTACATTCCCAACTGGAGAGCGGAAGAGGCGAAGACAGATGTTGTAAATCCTCTTCAGATCCTTGGCAGTGCCGCAACTGGAGAGCTTCTCATACATAGGAGCCATGCGCTTCTTGTCATAAGCCACTCCGTGAACGTGCATGCACTCACCATTCCCTTCTCCCCAAGGGTAATCAAGAAGCTCAGCAAACCGACTCATGGAAGACTCACACTCCACAGTCCCATACATCCACCTCATAGTGACCTGGTCATCATCAGCAAGAGTGACAGTGGCAAAGAACTGCTGAATGATAGGAGGGTTGTAGTTTTGCTGAATGCTCACAAGATGCTCGAGACCCAGTTTCCTAGTGATCCAGACTGCCTCCTCAAAGTACTGAGAGCTGCCAAGTGCCTCTAAGTCAAGGACTTTCTGTGGACACACAGGCTGCCTGAAACGTGTGTAAATCTCCTCCATGATCAACTCGGACTCCCTCCTCCAATAGTGAGCAGAAAGATCAGTGCGAGTCATGGAGAAGAAAGGACGAGCCCTCATAATCCTGTACTCCTTCTTGCTCAAAGATACAACAGAGGAGATAGCATCAAATCTTGCTTTCTTCGCTGCTTCAAGATTCATCTTGTTCTCGTGCTTCTTTTTCTGACGCCTCTCACTCTCAAAGGCACCCCTCTGACCATAAAGACCGGTGGCTTCATCAGTGACCATGTAGTTGCGGGAGTGAGGACGGGAACCACGCTTGGCTAAGGACTTCACCCTTGTTCCTGAAAGCATACAAAAAACAGAGAACACAACACCAGAGAAAGCATAATGAGCAAACATGTCCAAAATAGGTGCAGTTACAATACAGATGCAACAGGAGACACATCTGGAAGAACCACACCGGAGTCTCCGGTCTGGCAGACCGGAGTCTCGGACAGACACACAGGAGTCTCCGGTCTGAGACACCGGAGTCTCTGGACTGGTCGACAACAGTGAGCATGGTTCTAAACAGAGATGTACTACTGGTGAATCTAGCAGTTCCTACACAAGATAAGCTAGCCAAGGGGATGCTACCAACAGCAAATGCAACTTCTCCCAAAAGAAACTACCTAGATTTTCAGATCTAGATACAAAACACACAAAAACGAGGGGAGAGGTTGTACCCTTGTCTCCTTGGCCGACCATAGTGCCTCCCACGGATGGGAGAGGCAAGGGGAGGCGGGGGGACCGGTTTCCGGCGGTGGAAATCGGCCGGGGAGTGCTTCTGGCGGCGGCGGCGCAGCACGGCTATGGGGGGCGTGGGGGAAGTGGGGAATGAAACCCTAACTTCCCTCAGCCCCCAGCTTTTATAATGCGTGCAGCACACCGGATTCTCCGGTATGGTAGACCGGAGTCTCCGGTCTTTCGCCAGAAAAACTTCCCCAAGAGGACATGAAGTGCTCAACACTTAAAAAATTTATGAAATGATTTTGGCATGGAAAGATAGTAGCAACAACAGGGAGGGAACTTGTACTCAAGAACACCGAGAAAAAACAAAGAAAATCAAATAGTGAGTACATCCCTCAACAAGAATGCCAAAAACCTCGCAATTAAGAACCAACTCTTCATGGAAGAGGTTGGTGGCCTAGGCCACCATGTAAGAGTTCATGGTATGCAACCGCGAAGATATATCTTGGGGGCATTGCCATTACTCAACATTGAAGCTCACAATTCAACATTAGAAAAAGAGAAATCACAATGAATTTTTGCTTTGGGCATAATGGGGGGAGGGAGAACCCAATGTGTTAGGATAACACTCCCCCTATATCCATGCCTACATTTAAAATCGAACACGTTTCATCTATAGGGGTGTGTGCAAGATCTTCAAGTCAAACTCCTTGAATCAATCACATTTAGTTCATTCCTCAAGAACACGAATCTTGCATCATCAAGTGGCTTCGTGAAGATATCCGCGAGATTGTCCTTGGTGGGCACATAAGATAGTGCAATATCCCCTCTTGCCACATGATCACGGATGAAATGGTGGCGGATCTCAATGTGCTTCGTTCTTGTATGTTGCACCGGATTGTATGCAATCTTGATGGCACTTTCATTGTCACATAAAAGAGGCACTTTATCCAAATGAACTCCATATTCCTTGAGAGTTTGCCTCATCCATAACAATTGAGTGCATGCACTTGCGGCGGCAACATACTCGGCTTCGGCGGTGGAGAGTGATATGCGATTTTGCTTCTTCGAGGACCAACTTACAAGGGACCTACCAAGAAATTGGCAAGCCCCGGAAGTTGACTTCCTATCATCTTGATCACCCGCCCAATCGGAATCTGTATATCCATTGAGAGAAAATTATGCCCCCTTTGGGTACCACAAACCAAATCTTGGGGTATGAACTAAATAACGAAAGATCATATGAACCGCCACTAAGTGGCAATCCTTAGGGGCCGCTTGATACCTTGCACACACACCTACACTCAAAACGATATCGGGTCTAGATGCACAAAGATAGAGCAAAGAACCAATCATAGAACGATAAAGCTTTTGATCCACATCCTTACTCCCTTTAGGATTGCGTGATAGGTGGCACTTGACTTGCATAGGAGTGGATTTGATCTTTGCATCTTGGAAGTTAAACCTCTTGATCATGTCTTGGGTATACTTGGCTTGAGAAATGAAAGTCCCACGGGCCAATTGCTTGATCTCAAAGCCAAGGAAGAATTTAAGCTCTCCCATCATAGACATCTCAAACCTGTGAGTCAAAGTTTAGAGAACTCATTATTGAAAGCTTGGTTAGTTGAGCCAAAGATAATATCGTCCATATAGAGTTGGCATATGAAAAGCTCTCCTTTTACTCTCTTGGTGAAGAGAGTGGGGTCGATCTTCCCAACTTTGAAACCACGGTCATCTAGCAACTCTCTAAGGTGCTCGTACCAAGCACGAGGTGCTTGTTTGAGACCATAGAGAGCTTTGTCAAGTTTGTAGACATGGTTAGGAAAGTTGAGATTTTCGAACCCGGGAGGTTGCTTCACATATACCTCCTCTTTTAGTGGACCATTCAAGAAAGCACTTTTCACATCCATTTGTTGCGATTTGAAATTGTGAGAAGAGGCATAAGCAAGAAGGATACAGATGGACTCAAGACGAGCCACGGGTGCGTAGGTTTCATCAAAGTCGATGCCTTCAACTTGAGTGTAGCCTTGAGCAACCAAGCGAGCCTTGTTCCTTATGACAATGCCATGTTCATCTTGCTTATTCTTGAAAATCCACTTCGTGCCAATAACATTGTGGCAATCCTTGGGCTTCTCAACCAATCTCCAAACTTTGTTGCGCTCAAAGTTACTGAGCTCATCATGCATTGCTTCAACCCAATCGGAGTCCTCAAGAGCTTCATACACCTTCTTTGGTTCCACCATAGAGATATGAGCTTTATGTTCACAAAAGTTTGCCAATTGCTTTCTTGTGGATCTTCTAGTTTGAACATCTTCCAAGACCTTGTCGTCTTGGGCATCAATTTGCTTCAAAGGTCTTCTTATCCTTTTGATACGACGGGCTTCGATCTCCTCATTATTGCGAGGAGGGATCACTTGATCATCTTGATCATTTGGGTCCCCATCTTGACCAACTTGGCCTGGATCAACATCATCATCATCATCAACAATAGTATCTTCAACACTTGCTTCATTTTGAGGAGAGGATGAAGAAGAAGGTTGATCTTGGCCTTGACCTTGACTCGCATTAATGAGAGGAGTGGGTACGACTTGCGGAGTCACTTGGTCAATGAGAGGAGGGTCTTGAACATGTTCTTGGTTAGGTGTAATAGTTGGCTCCTTGGCTTGTTCTTCTAGTGTAGAGGAGGGCTCCACTTGTGTAGAGCATAGTCCTTCTTGAGTCGCCATAAGGTGTCCCTCAATGGGGCGGAAAAATCCCACACCCATCCTTCCTATGGCTTCTTGAGGTATTTCAACATCTACATTAGAAACATGAAATTGCGCCACTTGGGAGCCATCATTTTCCTCGAAAGCCACACTACAAGATTCTATGACAAACCGTGAAGTCTTGTCATAGACTCTATAAGTGTGGGATTCGGCACCGTAACCAACAAATATACCCTCAATAGTTTTGGATTGAAATTTAGACAACCTAACACCCTTGATCAAATAGAAACACTTACAACCGAATACACGGAAGTAGGAGACGTTGGGCTTGTTGCCGGTGAGGATCTCATATGGGGTCTTGTCCAAGCCTTTGCGGATGTAGAGGCGGTTGGAGGAGTGGCATGCGGTGGATATGGCCTCGGCCCATAAATATTGGGGAGAAGTGTACTCCGCCAACATGGTCCTAGCCATATCCAAGAGAGTGCGATTCTTCCTTTCGGCAACACCATTTTGTTGAGGAGTGTAAGTGGCGGAGTATTGATGACGAATGCCTTCTTCACTAAGGAATTCATTCAATGTATAGTTCTTGAACTCCGAACCATTATCACTCCTAATAGCCATGATATGCACATTGTGTTGACGTTGCACTTGGTTGGAGAAGTCGATGATGGCTTGTTGAGTCTCACTCTTGCACTTGAAGAAATAAACCCAAGTGTATCTTGAATAATCATCGACAATCACCAAGCAATACTTCTTGCCTCCAAGACTTGTCTCGGGCACGGCACCAAAGAGATCAACATGGAGAAGCTCCAAGATCCTCTTTGATGAAATAATAGTCTTGGCCTTGTGCACCTTATCATGCATCTTTCCTTCAACACACAACCTACAAACGTGATCCTTTGAAAAAGAAACATTTTCTTTTAGTCCGACAATTAGGCCACTTTTGTGAAGACTTTGCAAAGTTCTCATGTTGACATGGGACAAGCGGCGATGCCACAACCATCCCACGTCCGCCTTCCCGAAAAGACACATTGCTTGAGAGTTGGTTGACTTCGAAAAGTCTACCACGTACAACTCATTTTCAACATGTCCCACGTGAGCGACGTCAAGAGTCTTGCTCCTCAAAAGGACCACAATATCACCATCAAAAAAGACGGAAAAACCCATCTTTCCTAGAGAGCGGACGGAAAGTAAATTATAACCAAGGGATTCGACAAGCATGACGTTCACGATAGTGATATCGGGAGCCACCACAACCTTGCCAAACCCGGATACCTTAGACTTGGACGAGTCCCCATAAGTGACGGTTGCTTGGATGTCATTTGGTCGCAACTCCATCACTAGTTCTTTGCTTCCGGTCATATGATTAGTGCATCCACTATCAAGAATCCATTTAGTCCCACCGGAAGCATAGTCCTGCAAGAGATCATTGACTAGAGTTAGGACCCGAGACGGGTCCCTTCATGTTAGCAACAAGGGTCTTTGGAACCCAAATAGTATAGTCAATGAAACCCTCAATAGGACCAACATATTTAGCTTGCACAACACCATAATAATCAACATATAAGAAATGGTGTGGATTGTTAGTTCCCGCGGAGGTGCGACGAGTAGTGTTGTCCCTCATGACATTACTACTCGAGGCAACATTGTTGGCTTGAGCGGGTGTGCTACGAGTAGTGTTGTCCCTAATGACAATGCTACCCGAAGCACCATTTTGGTTCTTATTCTTGTTCTTCTTCTTTTTGTTCTTCTTCTTGGCTACATAGCCAAGACCTTGCTTACCCACTTGTTTCCTTGGAGCACTCAATTGTGGTCTAGCAATGACCGCATTAGAGCTAGGGGCAACCACTTGTGGGGTGGCTAACACAACCTTCTCAACTTGAGGGCTTTTGCCCTTGAGCCTTGCTAGCTCATTCTTCAACCTAGCATTTTCCTCAATAATATTTGCATGATCAAAAGAAGAAGTAGAGGTGCTTGGATGGTTAGATTGAGTAAGCTGAGTTTGAAGTTGTTCATGCAACTCTTTGAGGGATGAGTGTTGGCTTTCCAAAGCTTTGTGAGCATTGGTTAGCTTTTCAAACTCCTCGGTTAGTTTACCATGACCAACCCCAAACTCGACTTTATCCTTTTTAGCCTTTTTATATTTAGCAATAGCAAGATCATGTTCCTTAATGATTTTATAGACAAGTTCATTATGGGTTGATTCAATAGATTCAAGTTCATCCTCTAAAGAAATTCTACCATCATGCTCTTCTTCAAGAGTCATTGAGAGGGATGCAATTTCATTCGCATCCCTTCTCTCAACCTCACCTTTCTTCTCAAGGGCCTCTTGGGCCTCTCCCAATTGCCTCATGAGGTGCTCAAAGTACTTCTTGGTCTCCCCTTGCATGTTAGACATAAAACGGTCCAAAGAGACCCTTTCATCTTCTTCTCTAAGACTAGAAATATGTTCTAATTCACTAGGGGTCTTAGAGTTAGAAGAAGATGATACCTCCGTGGCCTTAGCCATTAAGCACTTGGCATTGCGTTGAGGAAGATTTTCATTGGGGGATTCAAAGAGAGATGAAGAAGATGGAGTGGAAGCAATAGCTAGAGCGGCCACTTCACTTGTTGTTTCTTCTTCTTCATCACTCCTGGAATCATACTCCTCTTGAGTCAAGAGCACATACTTGGTGGGGGATTTCTTGCTGAATGGTTTCTTCTTGAAATGTGGTTTCTTGTATTCAACCTTGGACTTGTCCTTGCGAATGAGCTTGCCACTATGGTGCTCTCTACTCTCGTAGGGGAATTCCGCAATGAAGTGATGCTTGTCTTGGCAATTGAAGCAAGATCTAACTTTTTGAGCCCCATCATTTCCATAACGAGACTTGGTCTTCTCCTCAACAAATTTCTTGCCCTTGGGGGGACTGTTCCAAAACTTTTGCACGGTAAGAGCAATGAGGTCCTTTAGAACGGGATCATAGTCTTGTTCCTTCAACGGAGGCAATGCTTCTTCTCCATCTTCTTCATTTTCAACTTCTCTTGACAAAGCCTTGGTCTTCAAAGCAACGGATGCTCCTTGGTGCATTCCAATGGCCCTAGCACGGTTGTCAAGAGCATTCTTGGTTTGCACT
Organism: Alopecurus myosuroides; assembly: GCA_028641055.1. Taxonomy (NCBI): domain Eukaryota; kingdom Viridiplantae; phylum Streptophyta; class Magnoliopsida; order Poales; family Poaceae; genus Alopecurus; species Alopecurus myosuroides. Next base: position 66,973,093 of record CM054060.1, read on the forward strand.
TTGTCGGAGCACAACTCTTGCATCACTTGAGTTGAGGTCATGATGGAGAAATCATGTCTTCCTTGAATGCTCTTCAAGTCCGTGCCCTCAAAAGGCATCACGACAATCATGTACTTTCTCTTGATCCAAGCATCGTCAATATTATTTGCACCCGCACTAGAGAATGCGGTGGCAAGAGTTTTGAGTCTTCGATACATGTCAACATGATCTTCTCCATCACGCATGAAAAATCCTTCGGCCTCATTGGTCAAGGTGTCATAGCGATTTCTTTGCATGCTCTCATTCCCAACAAACATGATGACTAGTGCATCCCATATTTCTTTGGCGGTGGAGAAATGTTGAAGATGTGGCATGTGGTTTGGACCCACGGCTTGTTGAAGGATGGACAATGCGGTGTAGTTTAGTTGGCAATCTACGACTTCTCTTCTTGTGAGATTCTTGGGGTCAAATGGTTTGTATCCGTCACGGGTGACTCTCCAAAGATCTATACAAGAAGAATTCGTGTGAGTCTCCATATAGTATTTCCATTCACGAAAAGAATATGCATCAATTTTAGGTGGATCTCCCCTAGGGATTATATGAGGATGGGGGACGGGAGGATCGGGAGAATAACTTCCGGGAACGGCATGAAATCCTCCACTTCCTTCCGTACTAGACTTAGCGGATTGTTCGGCAGAAGCATTTTTATGTGGTTCACCATCTACCCCTTTCTTGACACCCTCCGGTTCTTCCGGAGGGGATGAGTCGACCACCTCCGGTCCTTTGGCTTTGAGGAGTTGTGTCATGAGTTGACGCAACTCATCAAATTTTGTGTCAATGGATGAGGTCAATGAATTTCTCAATGCATTGAGATCATCCATGGTCACATTGCCATCGGACGGAGCGTCAACCAAATCATCTCCCATACTTAAACTCTTAGGCGGTTAAGCCCGATAGAAGAGCCGAGGCTCTGATACCAATTGAAAGTAAAGTATGGGAACCTAGAGGGGGGGTGAATAGGTGCTACGACCAATTTTAATTTTTCTTGAGTTTTAGGCTTGACAAGAAGGTAAATTCTCTAGATAGTGCAACTAGTGGTGAATTTACCCATATGACAAGGCAAGCAATTAATGCAACCAGTACAACACTTAATACAACTAGTACAACAATAAATGTAACGAGTACTAGTAAGTAACGAGAGGGGAACGAGGTAACCGATGGAAGCACACGGAGACACGATGTATTCCCGAGTTCCTCCTTGTTAAGGGAGTACGTCTCGTTGGAGGGGTGTGAGCTCGCCACGAAGGCCTACTCAACGCCACAAAGGCCTCACCCTATTCTTCGATGAACTCCGCCACAAAGGCCTAGTTCACCTTCCACTATTGAACCCCTTTGAGGCGGGGATCGAATCCTTTACAAACAAGTTTGGGGCACACACCCACAACTTAATTGAGGGCTCCCAACACTCACAAATCACCAAGAGTAGCAAGAAGCCTAGGTTCTCCACAAGAGGAAACCCTAGGCAAAGACCCCTCAAGCAAAAGAGAGGGGAAATGAAATCCGGTTGGTGAAGACGTAGATCGGGGCCTTCTGCTTCAATCCTCCAAAGATCTAGGCTTTTGGGTGGTTGGGTTGGGAGATCTAGCAAGGTGGTTGAGCTCCAACAATGGTGACTTTAATTCTGGTCGAGCTGGCTGGGGGTAGGTGGAGGGGAGGGGGTATTTATACCCCTCATAAAGACTAAGAGCCGTTGGAGCAGATCTGGCGAAATCACACCGGAGACTCCGGTGTAAAGGCCGGAGACTCCGGTCTGGTCTGGAGACTCCGGACAGTCTCCGGTGTCCCTCCGGTCTGGGTACAATACTGGACACCACCCTGGCACGCTTGATTTTCTTCAGGAAAGATTCAGTCCGGAGACTCCGGTCAGGTGGACCGGAGACTCCGGTCTTGGCGCTTCGGGAGGGCACAGAGAATGTCTGTGGTCTTGCGTTGCAGAAAATCTTCTCTCACACCGGAGACTCCGGTAAGTATCCGGTAAGTGTCCGGTGTGGGTACAGTACGCGACACCAACAATTCCTTAGCGCATCCGAGAGAAACAGGCTCCACACCGGAGACTCCGGACAGTCTCCGGACACTCTCTGGTGTGGGTACAGTACGCGACACCAACAAGTCCTTAGCAGAAAAACCTGGGAGAAATCTCCACATCGGAGACTCCGGTCTGGTAGGACCGGAGACTCCGGCCTGGAGAAAACTCCAGCCAACAGTGACTTGGACGACTTGCTCCTTTTTGTACCAAAGCACCACCATAGTTAATAAGTTGGAATAACCCCTGAAATACATCAACACCTTTTAGAGTACATGTGTTGTTAACAAACACCAAAACAAGATGATTTAAGCGCGTTTGCACTTTCAGTAGCCGCATGCACGACGAAGAAATAACTGGCCGCCGGAACTAAAGCGACACGTTTCACGTTCTCGACGAAGTAACCAATGCACGCGTGGCGTGCAGCATGGCAGGGTTACGGCAGTGAGTGGAAGAGCGGTTGTTTCCAGACTTGGGCTATGATGGCACTTTCTTGGGCCCTCTCTTGTCAGGACATTTTTATTGGGCCTTATAGCACACCGTAGCCCATAATTATCCTACTACAGTTGCAACCCAAAATAAGAAGGAATAAATGTTGAAACTTCAACGAACAAATAAAATGTCGAAATTTTGACTATTTTGACACGTTTTCAACATCTTCCACACTCTAAAACACTACACATCATCCCAGAACGCATCATCAAGTTCGTCGTCATCGGAGTCCTGCACAAGGCTCTCCCAGAATGCTTCATCCATCTCCTCGTCCGGCGATGAGACGACGATGGTGGAGGGGCCAGCATCCCCCCGGGATGTACGAGCTCGCATCTTCGCGTCCCTCTCGGCGTCGAGCCGCAACTACACATGTACCAGATCTGGGTGATCACGGCGAAACCTCTCCATCCTTGCCTCGTCGTCCCGGCGGATGCGCAGCTGCACCAACGCTCGGTGGTTCTCCTGCTCCTCCTTGCGGATCACAATCCTCAGATCCAGGGCGAGAAACTCGGCAACTTCCCTGCTCTCGACGTCCCGGAAGTTGAGCTCGGCCCGCGGGCGGCCGAACCGCCACACCGCCACGTCGAACACGCGAGCGGCGAGCTCGGGCGTGTCGAAGGTGCCCATCCACCACCGCACGCCGTTGTGTGTGATCTCCGCGGACCAGCGCCCGGACGGCCGCAACTGCACAACTTGGAAGCCGGTGCTGCTTCTCACGCGCGGCGCCATCGGGTGGATCAGCGACAAGAGTGAAGTGGGGAGGTCGGGGCCTGTGGCGGCGTGCAGTAATCAGCGCCAAGAGTGAGGGGGGTCGTGTCGGCGGCGTAGAGGGTAGATTGCCTGGTCCGTGCTCGGTCATATTTATGAGATAGCGACGAGGTCGAGAAGTTCAGTGACTGTTGGCTTGCCAGGCTTTTGTTGAGTTCTTCAGTGATGAGTTGCACGATCTACCAGCGCGAGGGATTCGATCTAAACTCGAGGTTTTAGCAGCTATTAGCGATTTGATCTTTACTCGCGTTTTTGCACGAGGGATCTACCAACGATAATATACCTTAGAAGTTCACGAAACAAACTAAACCTTAACAAGTCAAGGAAACAAACAAAATTACGCTCCAGCCAGACAAAATAAGAAGTTCATAGGCCTAGCTCAACAGCAGCCTAGTCTCTTCACCAACAATGCATATCCTTTGCTCCGGTTCTATATCACCCCCATCTCAATGACCGCCTCCAACCTAGGGTCATCGGTCTCCCTCACAATGATCAAAACAGGTTGTTGATTATGAAAATTATTGCCTTGGACGAAAACCATCCACACCAGCTTATCGAGGATAATGCGGTCGTCGGTTTTCTTGTTGTAAGAAATGGTGGTGACATGCTCTTTTGCTCTAAGTCGTAGGCCAACTCTGCCATGATTCCTCAGGCCAGGGTGTTCCCCTATCAACTTCTGTAGTTCTAAGCATGAAAGATAACATACCATATTAGCAGAACTTCTCATGGTTCTTGAAAATTTACTTGCAAAAGGAGGATGGCGTCTTATAGATACATACCATAGTATAGTGCTGCAAGTTTGTGACGGTGAAACGAGTCACAAAAAGAAGCCCAACATAGGGTCCAAGGGGTAGAAGTCGGGCCAGGCGGTTCTTCTCGTGATTGTCGAGATTGGCTCTTTGGGCATATATGATGTTGGCATCATCATGCCTCTGATCAGCAGAATTGTGAGAATCCTCATCATGGACCTCATCATCAGAATTGCTAGAATCCTCATCATGCATCTCATCATCAGAACTTCCATCTACACTGCAAACTGAGTCATCTTCGCTTGAAACTGAGTCATCTTCGCTTGAAATGCAAAGTGAGTCATCTTGGGCGTCACCAATAATAGCAACATAGATAGTGGGCCTTGGTAATATGGAAAACAGTAGTATGTCTCCCACGGAGATGTTCTTTTCCTCGTTGAACCAGTCCCATTGTATCCCGTGCAAACGGGTCTTGCTCCATTCTTTTGACACACGAAAGGTGTACTTCCTACCATGGGAACTAAACAGAACAAGCTCGCCTACTAACTTGTTGAATGCTATCCGAGCAGTGCACGATACAACCTGTGTATCAGAAATAAAAAGAAACGTGGAAATTAGATATTGTAATAAAAACACAATACATAATACAAGTGTAAAAGAAGAATTTTTCTTACCACTGACTTGAGGTGACACTCTTGTACAGCAACACCGAACTTGGATGCAGAAGGATCAACATTTGAGGAATTATTCTTGCATACAGGGCATGGAATACCCTGTTAAGCAAGCAAAAAAGAAGCAGAAATTACAAAATGTGCATATAAGCATATTGGTTCTAAAAAGGAAAATTTATTTCATGAAGACATTTATGTAAAACCGGGGCCAAACTACAAACAACTGGTAATGCCTCATAATAAAAGCACAACCATGTTTATCCAAGAAGTAATTCTACACTACCAAGAGCAATGCACAATGAATGTGCTTGTACATTGCACAAGATAGTATGGAACCCTCATTGCAATGATATGGTGACACATTTTAATGATCGACTTAAAGGGATTATGCACATTCAAAACAACATATATAGTCACATCATTGTACTCATTGGCCTCAGGGAACATAGAGACACAGCAAGCATACACAACTTTGCTACACCAGGTGGGCCAGCAAAAGCAAAGACATGGCACATCTATTTGTGTCCGGTTCTTACTTTTGTTGGCCATCTGGTGGAGACAATGAGGCATCATCCAAATATACATGTGTCAAAGTCATCATCATTGACCAAATCAGCTCATAAATTGTGCATAGTGATAACAAGCCTCATAAACACATAGGTGATCATGCACTAAAGGGCATCCTTAGAATTCATTGTAACATGTAGCCAGAATAAACACATATGGAACAATGCAAAAAAAGTGTAAAATAAGCCTCATAAACACATTGCCAACACTTGCTAGAAGAGTGAACACAATACCAGGACGTAATACAAGGCGTGGCCTTGTATCACTGCCACTTATCGTATTTGATCTTCTAGCACTTACAATGGCATGCAAACCAAGGAAAAAAAGAGTGCTTATAACAGCATGTACGAATACAAATACTCAAATTGTATACACTACAAGGTATTAAAGACACTCTCTTTGCCTTTACCATGGCCTAGTTTAAATCATCGACATATAACGAGGACATTCAAAGCAAAGAAAAGTGGAACGATGGAAACAAATGTAATACGAGCCTCATATATCATTTCCATGCAAACCAAGGGAAAAAGAAGTGGCTATAATAGCATGTACGAATACAGATACTCAAATTGTATACACTACAAGGTATTATAGACAATCTCTGTCCCTTTACCATGGCCAAGTTTAATCATCAACATATAACAAGGAGGACATTCAAGGCAAAGTAAAGTGGAACAATGGAAACAAATGTAATACGAGCCTCATATATCATTGCCATTCAAACCAAAGGCTAGGTGAGTTCCTATAATAGCATATCCGAATACAAATACTCAAATTGTATACACTACAAGGTATTATAGACACTCTCTTTGCCTTTACCATGGCCTAGTTTAAATCATCGGCATATATCGAGGACATTCAAGGCAAATAAAAAGTGGAACAATGGAAAAAAATGTAATATGAGCCTCATATATATTTGGCAGGCAGACCAAGGGAAAAAGGAGCGGTTATAATAGCATGTACGAATACATATGCTCAAATTGTATACACTACAAGGTATTATAGACACTCTCTTTCCCTTTACCATAGCCAAGTTTAATCATCTGCATATAACAAGGAGGACATTCAAGGCAAAGAAAAGTGGAACAACAGAAACAAATGTAATACGAGCCTCATATATCATTGCCATGCAAACCAAGGCCAAGCGAGTGCCTATAATAGCATATACGAATACAAATGCTCAAATTGTATACATTACAAGGTATTATAGACACTCTCTTTGCCTTTACCATGACCTAGTTTAATCATCGGCATATAACTAGGAGGACATTCAAGGCAAAGAATAGTGGAACAATAAAAACAAATGTAATACAAGCCTCATATATCACTTCCATGCAAACCAAAGGCCGATAGAGTGTGTAAAATAGCATATACGCATATAAATACTCAAATTGTATACACTACAAGGTATTTTAGACACTCTCTTTGCCTTTACCATGGCCTAGTTTAAATCATTGGCATATAACGAGGACATTCAAGGCAAAGAAAAAGTGGAACAATGGAAACAAATGTAATACGAGCCTCATATCTCATTGGCATGCAAACCAAGGGAAAAAGAAGTGGTTATAATAGCATGTACGAATACAGATACTCCGATTGTATACACTACAAGGTATTATAGACACTCTCTTTCCATTTACCATGGCCAAGTTTAATCATCGGCATATAACAAGGAGGAAATTCACGACAAATAAAAGTGGAACAGTAGAAACAAATGTAATACGTGCCTCAGATATCATTGCCATGCAAACCAAGGCCAAGCGGGTGCCTATAATAGCATATACGAATACAAATACTCAAATTGTATACACTACAAGGTATTATAGACACTCTCTTTACCTTTACCATGGTCTAGTTTAATCATCAGCATATAACTAGAAGGACATTCAAGGCAAAGAAAAGTGGAACAATAGAAACAAATATAATACGAGCATCATATATCATTGCCATGCAAACCAAAGGCCGAGAGAGTGTCTAAAATAGCATATACGGATACAAATACTAAAATTGTATACACTACAAGGTAGTTTAGACACTCTCTTTGCCTTTATCATGGCCTAGTTTAATCATAGGCATATAACTATGAGGACGTTCATCATGTTGATAAATTAGGATACATAAAAGCAAAACAGGTGGAGCAATGGAAAATGCACAGAAAAAATAAATCTGACCTCAGAATTTCTAAATACAACAAGTATAGTCACTCCTAGCACCTGGCCTCGGTAAATCATTAGCCAAAGTGTTAATAATTGGCCAAAATTTAAATAAGCTTGAAAAATACCAAATCTAAGCCGTGAACCCCAAAAAAAACAAATCTAAGCCTAATCTAACTGAAGCACCCAAATCGGCTACGGAATTAAACCATAACCTATCGAAATCATGGTGGAAATAGGTGAACTAAGTGTGCCAGATATCCCAAATTTAAGCCATAGAACAAAAGCATTTCTACGAGAGAAAATACGAAGCAGAGACGCAGAATGAACGGTCAAAACATGTAGATCTTCCGTGCATGTCGTGCTACGCAGAAAAAAACGAGCTCAATCTACAGATCTACGATACATACAAGGGATAAGAGGGTTAGATATCATCTTACCGCCATTGCCAAAGCCCTCGAAGAGGATGGGACGACGCACGCAGTGATCTGAAAAAAGGCGATGAAGGACCTGCCTGCCCAGGGAGGAAGAGGAGGCCTGGCCTTCGTGTCCCGCCAAGGATGGCCGCCGCGGTGCTGTCGATGACACGACGGAAGAAAACTCGCCGAAGGAGAGAGGGGAAGATCAGGAAGGCAGATAGAACGAGTGATATGACTAGAAGAGGGAGGTGAGCGCAATTAAAGGGCGAGCCTTCCCGAAGGGGTTAACGATGCGTCTCCCGCGCAATAAAGGGCCGACCTGGCGCCAGTTGCCGAAAACATTTCACAAAAGAGAAGAAAAATAATTTGAAATGGAAAGAAAAACAATTAATATAGAATACTAATAAGTTAACCACAAAATACTCCATCCGTTTGATCTGATAGAATAAAAACAATTTCCCTGAATTTTTTGGAAGAGAAAATGCAGATTCAATTTTTTGAAAACCAAGCTTATCTGAATTGTGTTGATTATTTCGTGAAATCGTGCTTTTTTTTACAAATGATTATCTACTTGCTTAGATGTGTTAGGGTGGACACTACAAAGTCCCAAGACAATGGTATGACCCAACTCTTCACAAGATTCCCTCCTGTTTCGCCGTTCCGGGAGTTTCGGGCCAATGGGGCATGTAAATTCGAGAGAGAAACATAGAAAGAAAGAAGTCGGGCTCTAAGTAGTCATGGAACCCGCCAGAGAGAATACAATGCCGGTGAAGCCCTAACACAGAGAGTGAAGAAACTTATGCCACCATGTGTTATGGTGGCATTCAAACGCTCTGGAGCCACTCTCCGGAGAAAACCTAGCCCTGCTGGGGAAAAAGGCAGAACTGTCGTTTTGGCCCCTCTACGTGAGCCGGAAGGGGGTAGCAAAGTGGAAACAATTGCTTAGTTGTGTTAGGTTAAGCCCAAGGAACATCCAAAAAAAGGTAGGGCCCACCTCTTGTCCAAATTCCACCATTCCATCAGATCCGGGAGTTTTGAGTTATAAGTAGTCTTGGAACCCGCCAGAGAGAATCCGACACCGGTGAAGCCTACACACATTGAGCGAGGGAATCTTGGGCATCCAAGACCCATGCCACACTCTAACACACATGGTATGGCCTGAAATCGGATTTGGTGGCATTTAGACGATCTGGAGCCCCATCTCCGGAGAAACAATATATATCCGCGATGGGGAAAAATACGGAACTACCGTTCTGCCCCCTCCACATGAGCCCAAACGGGGTAGCAAAGTAGAACCAACTGCTTGGTTGTGTTAGGTTAAGACCAAGGAACACCCAAGACAATGGTAGTTCCCACCTCTTCGAAAGATTCCCCCAGTCTCGTCAGATGCGGGAGTTTCGGGCTATAATTAAGTAGTCCTCGAACCCGTAGAGAGAATCTGGCGTCGATGAAGCCCTAACAAAGAGAGTGAGGAAATATTGGTCATCCAAGACCCTATGCCACACTCTAACACACATGGTATGGCATACAACGGGATTTGGTGGCAATCAGACGATCTGGAGCCCCCTCTCCGGAGAAACCATAGCCCCCTTGGGGTAAAAGAAGGAAATGTCGTTCTGACCATCTACGTGAGACGGAAGGGGGTAGGAAAGTGAAACCAATTTTTTTGGTTGTGTTAGGTTAGACCCAAGGAACACCCAATACATTTTTAGGGCCCACATCTTGGCAAGATTCTCCCAGCTCCGTCTGATCCGGGAATTTCGGGCTCTAAGTAGTCATGGAACACGCGAGAGAGAATCCGAAGCCGGTGAAGCACTAACACTTTAACAAGCATGTTATGTCATACCATGGGATTTGGTGGCATTCATACGATCCATAGCCCCCCTCCGGGGAAACCATAGCCCCGCTGGGGAAAAGGCGGAACTGCCGTTTTGGCCCCTCTACATGAGCCGGAAGGGGGTAGCAAAGTGGAACCGATTGTTTTCTTGTGTTAGGTTAGGACCAAGGAAGACCCAAGAAAATGTTAGTGCCCACCTTTTAAAAAGATTCCCCCAGTCTCGTCTGATCCAGGATTTTCGGGCTCTAATTAAGTAGTCATGTAAACCCGTAGAGAGAATCTGACGCCGGTAAAGCCCTAACACACAGAGCGAGTGAATATTGGTCATCCAAGACCCATGCCACACTCTAACACACATGGTATGGCATACAATGGGATTTTGTGGCAATCAAACGATCCGGAACCCCCTCTCTGGAGAAATCATAACCTCGTTGGGGAAAAAGAAGGAACTGCCGTTCTGACCCATTTACGTGAGCCGGAAGGGGGTAGCAAAGTGGAACCAGTTTCTTTTTGTGTTAGGTTACGCCCAAGGAACACCCAATACATTGGTAGGGCCCACCTCTTGGCAAGATTCCCCCAGTTCCATCAAATCTGGAAGTTTCGGGCTCTAATTAAATAGTCTTGGAACCCGTAGAGAGAATCTGGCGCCGGTGAAGCCCTAACACATAGAGCGAGGAAATCTTGGTCATCCAAGGCCCATGACACACTCTAGCAGACATGGTATGGCATACAATGGGATTTGGTGGCAATCAGACGATCTGGAACCCCCTCTCTTGAGAAATTATAGCCCTGTTGGGAAAAAAGACGGAACTACCATTCTGGCCCCTCCACATGAGCCGAAACGGGGTAGAAAAGTGGAACAAACTTCTTGGTTGTGTTAGGTTAGGACCAATAAACACCCAATACAATGGTAGTTCCCACCTCTTCGAAAGATTCCCCCATTCCCATCAGATCCGGGAGTTTCGGGCTCTAATTAAGTACTCCTGGAACCCGTAGAGAGAATCTGACGCCGATGAAGCCCTAACATAGAGAGCGAGTGAATCTTGGTCATCCAAGACCCAAGCGACACTCTAACACACATGGTATGACATACATTTGTATTTGGTGGCAATCAGACAATCCAGAGCCCCCTCTCTGGAGAAACCATAGCCCAGTTGGGGAAAAAGAAGGAACTATCGTGCTGACCCTCTACGTGAGCCTGAAGGGGGGTAGGAAAGTGGAACCAATTTCTTGGTTGTGTTAGGTTAGGACCAAGTAACACCTAATACATTTGTAGGGCCCACATCTTGGCAAGATTCCCCTAGCTCCGTCAGATCCGGGAGTTCCGGGTTCTAAGTAGTCATGGAAGACGCCCGAGAGAATCCGACGCCGGTGAAGCACTAACACTCTAACACGCATGGTATGGCATACCATGGGATTTCGTAGCATTCATACGATCCAGAGCCCCCCTCATGAGAAACCATAGCCCCGCTGGGGGAAAGGCGGAACTCCCGTTTTGGCCCATCTACATGAGCCAGAAGGGGGTAGCAAAGTGGAACCAATTGTTTGGTTGTGTTAGGTTAGGACCAAGGAATACCCAAGACAATGGTAGTGCCCACCTCTTAGAAAGATTCTGTCACACATGAGGGAGACCAATTTTTCGAGCCAACAAAAACTTTTTAATGCCCTTATGTAATCCACATTATGTATTGAACCATGGTTAACTATGCAATGCATGCAAATTTTATTCAAAAATCTTTCACCTTGTTTCTGATATTTTCTGATCATTTCTAGATTGTTTTCTTTTTGACATCCTTGTTATTTTCAATCCAAATTCATGAGGCAATGTTGTGCTCAACCAATTAACAACATTTAGATTGATTAGAACCAAGAAAACAAATTGACAAAGGTTTGAACTCATGTTTTCTTTAAGTTTTTCTATTAAAAACAATTTCTGAAAACTAAGTCAATTAGGTGTTTTTCACCCTTGTTATCTATGTGCTAGGGATTCACATTTTATGTTTTCTTGGCATGGATGTGATATCTATTATATGGACTACAAATTGGTTAACTTTGTTTGAAATATTGAATCACAGAAACAATCAATTGCTTGCTGGTTTTGTGTTAAGAAAATAAGGCAGAATTAGTGATTTTTGGAAAACAGATAAAAACTCAAACTAGCCATTTTTCCACCTTGTTTTCATGATGCATTTGAATTTCAAATTTGTTTCTTTTTGCTGTTTATGAAATTACTAAAGTTGCTTAAAAGAAACATACTTGGAAAACAAATTTTGGTTAAGGTTTGGTCCTTGAAAACAATTGATACTTTTGGCTAATCCACACTGCAATCCAACACTTAGAAAAATTTCTAAAACTAAAATTGTAACTCAATTTTTTCCAGAAACAGTGAGATTGCTCGATTTTCAAATGATCATATCTTTTTATTTGCTAAACCAAATGTTGCACGGTTTGGTGCTTCTAGAAGCCTAGTCAGCACCCTACCCATTCCATGCCTTAGCCACCAAGTGGTTGACCAAAGAAGAAGAGAGAGAGCGAGGTTCAGAGAGGCAAAACCGGGAGGAGAGGGATGGGCAGGCTTGACAGCCTCATCCCTGCCTCGTGCCACAGTGGCATTCCCGGGTTTTCTTCGCCTCTCCTCGCACAAGTGGGCTTTGACCCATCCCCTCGCGACCCTGGCCGCGCCCAAGGGCCGTAGGGCACGGCATGGGCATGCCGGAGCGTGCACGGGCGCGTCTCACTGACGTTCGTGGCCACCCGGGCGTGCACCACTGTTGCCAGCCCCTATAAGACCATCCCCGTGGCCATTGCCCCTTCGCCCCCCTCAAAATCACTCACTCACACTCCCTAGCCACCCCAATGGGCTCGAGCAGCTCTATCTAGCTCGAATCGCCGGAGAGACCACCGCGGCCACTGCGGGTCACCGAGGTGAAATACTCTCGCCCTCATCGACCCTAGCCCTCCCTGTCACCGTAGTTCGAACCCCCACTATCCGTGGACCGTGCCTGACCCTCCCCGTGGTTCCTCGTTTGCAGGGACGCCGGAGAGCTTGTCGGAGCCGTCGCGGGACGTCTGCATGGCGCCGCCGATTGGAGCCACCTCGAGCTGTGATCTTTGCGCCCCTGCACGGCCACGAGCACCTGCGACCACTTCGACAACTCGCCATCGTGCTACGAGCCCCCTAGGTGAGCTTTCTCGACCGAGTTAGCCGCCGGCCGCTCGCGTCCTCGCCGGAGAGAAAAAAAAAGGATGGAGAGAGAGGAGACGACCGTGCGTCGTAGATCTAAAGATCTACGGACACGTTTGAATCGCGAAACGGTACACGCGTTCGTGCGCGCCGTGGAAGCGAGGCGGGCTTCAGAGCGCAGATGGGCCGCGCGCCCGTTTGTTGCCCAGCCTGCAGCCATTCTTTTTCCAAATAAGCTCAAACCTGTTGTTTCACTTTAATCATGAACGAAAATCTTAAGCTCAAAAATAAAATAAACCATAATTACCTGAGATGCATGAACAAATTCTTGAACGGATGCAACTGACAGAACTGGTTTTGGACGATTTGAGAACGGATGAAAAATGTTGAACTGAGAACTGTCTGTTAGGAAAAAAATGATATAACTTTTGGTTGGAATGGTTAAAATGTGCAAACTTAAATTTCTGAAGTAGTTCGTGACTAGATCTACCAGTATAACTTGACCTCACCTCAAGTTGATATACCATTTGAAAATGACATTCATTTTGGTAAAAGTCCAGTAGCCTGTTCTGTGATTTTTACGATTTATTCTACAACACTTATTGATGTGAATCCAATTGTATATGATAGATATTAGATAGATCTATGTTATCCTAGCTTTTTGTGATTTTTGTAGCTCTAGAATTAATTTGGTGGCTGATCTAAGAAAATGCAATTTTCAGTTAGAAATAAAATGAGTAGTTTTGATTTGCAAATAATTGTTTGCTAGTGTTATTCTGTTTTCTAGCATGTTTAAATGATGTGTTGAGTGTTATCATGTTGTTTACTCACAGAAATTCCATGTTAGAAAGTTTATGCAAGTTTAGGATTTGACTGGAATTAGTACTAGCATAGGAGTAAATCTCTAGTTTATTTCTACTTAAATTTGTAAATAGGGATACTTAGCTATGTTTTGTCCAAGAGGTTATGAATGTTTTTCACATGGATACAGTACCATTTTGGTACTGGTTATTCTTGTTTTTGTCTCTGTAAGTTCACACTTGTTTCTTTAAGAATGCATGTATAGGTTTAATATTTATTGTTAGTAGTATTGTTTTCACTAGAATCACTAGTAGTATTTTTGTTAGAATACTTTTGGTTTCCACAAGTTGGACCAGAGGCTAAATTCCTCTTAAATGACATGGAAAACTTAGTGGAACACCCACTGGTTCCATCTCACTTTGTTGAGAAATGAGTTATTTCAACCATAGTAGTTGTAGTAATAATGGTAAATATTATTATTTTGATGCATGCTTGTGTGGATTTGTTTTATGAATTTGTGTGCTATTGTTGTGTGATTCATTGCTTGATGTATGTTATATTGAGTGTCATTACTTTCTTAGTGAGGTTCTGATTGAATGTATTATTTTTACTTTACGACGATAGACACCGAAGAAGAGGTAGTTGGAGCGGGAGGTTATTACTATCACTCCTGTTGTGATATCGAGCAAGACCCTCGTTTCCTCCAAGGCAAGCCATCCTTAAAGCTTTCTGTTATTTCTTACTTATCATTATCTATCATGCATTACCTACTTCTGAAGTTTTCAAAAACTTTTTTACTAAAAACTATTTTCTTTGGGTGAATATTATTATTTAATACTATATAGTATATTATCACTTTGCCATTAGTCATCTTGGTGTTACCAAGCATGTAGCCACCATAAGGTATATAATACCGCTTAAGACAATAATCTTGAGACCCTAAGTGGACATTTTAAAATTGTGCTTTTGCAAAACAAAACGGAGTTATGCAAAGTCCAAAGTGAAGAGGCGGGACCTTGTTCACCGGGGAAGCGGAAGAGTTATTTTTCAAATGTTTTACAGAAGGCACATAACCTAGTATTTGTTGGACAACCAAGAAGTACTGCCACTCTACCCCAACATGGGTAAGGGGCCTCTCTGGATGCTTGAGCTTGTTAGTGTGTGTTACATCCCAAGCTGCTATAGAGATGATGATTCTCTGAACCAAAGTGTCGCCAAGAGGGAGGAATGAGACATACATAGTGTGGGATTAATTTTCCCTCCGGATGTGACAGTTGGGCCTCCTGGCTAGGCAGGGTGGGACCTGATGCCGGGGAGAAGATCCCAATTGAAGGGATGAGCATATACTAGCTTGTGTCAGAGTGGACAGTTAGGACCATTCTTCTAGGGCTTGCATATCGCTGTGTCGATCCATGGGTGGTCCATGGCAGAGTTTGGATCTAGTGGAATGTGTACCACCTCTGCAGAGTAAAACTATTCGGAATAGCCGATCCCTCATATATGGGAAGTTGAAAGGCCATGTAGCTAGTATTGTGCTAAGTTTTCAAAAGATGTTTCTGAACAGAATCCTTGTACCTGGGAGGTACTAATGAAGGATCTGGACATGTTGTCCCTTGAAGTTTTGCAAATAATTTTTCTTTTATCAAAACAAGTTTATAAAAAACCTCTTGTACATGCGATATCTACAAGAGAAAGGAAAACTATGTTATTTTCTTCTGAAGTATATTCTCCAACGAAGATACAGATTAACATGACTCCAACTATGGTGTCATCTTAGATGCACATCATGGGTAGTGAGCCCTATTTATAGCCTACACCTATCCACCATATAAGCACGATGCATTTTGTAAGTGTATAAAACATGACTTGCTAAGTACATTCAAACGTACTCATATGGTTTCACCCCTGGCTATTTACTTGGCTAAACTTTGAGGAGATACCGCCGGAGGAGGAATACGAGGAGGGTTACTATTCTGACGACTACGCGAACAAGGCTAGGCTCCCGGTCAGCAGCCTGTCGGTGACAGCGTGACATGGGCTATCGACGTGTTTTTTTTCTGCTGTGTTAGTGAGTTGTGTAACATCCAAGTATGAAAACATCCCTTAGTGGTTCAATTTCTTGTTTACTTTCAAGCAATGCATCATGTCATCATCTCATTGCATTTGTTTTATTTATGTTTGCATTGTTTTCATAATGAATCAACAGTTGTTTTCACACTTGTCTGTTACAATCTTTTCAAATAAAGAATTGCAAAACAAAACCTTTCATTGTTTTCCAAATAATTCAATTATGATCACTTCTCAAATTGTTGGTTCTTAATCAAATCATTAATCAATCAACCAAATCACCTTTTAACTTCCAAATCACCTTTTAACTACCAAACCAAGTTTCAAATCAGTATCTATTTGAACCCATCAATTTCACCACATGTTTGTATTCTTAAAATCATATTTTAAACCTAGAGGTAACCCTATTCAAATGCTTGTTTTTAATAATGGTTTATTAATAATAAAATCCCTCTATTTTGGGTTCAATACAAACTACCATTTTAAAACTTAATTTTTGAAATCCAAAGTGGGAATATGTTTTCTAATTACCTAAAAAGCTTAACTAAATTTTTCTGGAATTTTTCTTAAATAAAACCTTAACAGTTTTCTTCCAAAAGCAATTGCTACAAAAAAATAAAACAAACAAAAAAATAACAAAAGGGAGAGAGTGCAGCAGCCCAAGCCCATCTATTTTTTTGGCCCGATACCCCCTTCAACGTTGTCTTCTTCCTCGCGTGACGTCAACTGTACGAACGCAGCAGAACCACTCGATCTCTCCCTCCCCTCCAGGATGGCTGCCGTACCTTGCTCCTCTGCCCCTTAAAACCACCACCGATTCCCCTGCTAACCCTAACCCTAGCACAGCGCCTCCATCTCCTCTTCCTCTTCCTTCTCTCCTCCCTGCTCTGTACATTCACTGAACCTGAACCCCTTCCATGGCCGAGATTGCCGAGCCGTGGCGCCGCTGATCGAGCCCTCGTCGTCGACTGGCAGGGGCGGGAATGGAGCCGCCCCGCTTCCCTCGTCCTCCCGGTGCCCTCGACTCGAGCCGGGAGGGTCCCCACCGCCGGTGCCGTCCGCTCCATCGCCGGCCCGGCGCCCTGCCTGCTCCCTGTCCGCCCGACCACCTGCTCCGATCGCCTCCAATCGCTGCAAGGTGAGCGCTCCTCTCGCGATCCCCTCCTCTCTCCCTTCCCTCCTTCCACCCCTCACCGCACCCCACGACCACCGCGGGGGCCGGCCGCGAGCAGCAGCCGCAGATCGTTTTCCTTCCATCGTTGTTTCAGGGAGTACGTGCAAGGTTCAGTGAGCGAACTGAATAAAAATTCAGTTATGCCCGCACCTGTAGCATATCCACCCCCCACCATATTTCTGTCACCAAACAATTCGCAGCCGCAGTGGTTCTGTCCGCCCACGCGCAAGCCATCGATCGCGGGGTCGAATCCCCATCTTCCCCTTTTTCTGTTATTTATTTCCAATGCAGGTTCTGAACAATAACCCCCCAAGTTTCCCCCTTCTATCACGATCAGAGCAGTAGCCCCACTGGTTTGGTTCCCCCAGCGTAGCAGGAGGTGCAGGGATCAAATCCCACCCCCTGCACCATTAAAAACATTTTTTGTTTTGCAATGTTTTGGTCCTAGAACTTATAGGAAATCACACCTAGGCCCCTGGTATAAAATCTAGACCCCTGAAATAATATTTCCAAGTCCCTAATAAGTTAAAAATGGCAGATTTACCCCAAATCTTGTAAATTGCATAAGAAAATCATTTTAACTCCAATTTTAACTTTTTAAATATGTTTTCTGTCCCAAATTAAATACTCTACCCAAATATAAAATTTGTTTACTGTTTTGAATATTTTAAATTGGTGCAAAATTTGAAAACTTGTCAAATTCACTTAAATTTGCAAAATTCATAACTTGTTCATAAAAATTCCAAATTCCACAAACTAAATATGTTTTCCAATCAACTTTTCATGTACTTTCCAAATATAAATTTTGTTTGCTGTTTTGAATAATTTAAATTGCTGAAAACAACTGTTTCTTGTTTATTGCATTTAAAGTTGCCAAAATAATAACTTGCTCATTTTAAATCCAATTTCCACCAATGAAATATGTTTTCCATGCAAAATTAAACCCTCTTTCCAAATACAAAATTTGTTTCATGTTTTGAATAATTAAAATTGGTTAAATGATTTAAACCTTGTTTAAATCATTTAATATTGTCAAATTCATAACTTGATCAAAACAAATTCTTTTGGGGCATATAAAATATGTTTTCAAACCACAAAAGTATAAACTTTTGAAATATGAATCTCACTTAATGTTTTGAACAAATAAAAATTCATTTAAGTTCATGTTTGAATTGAATTCATTTAATTCTTGCTTAAACTTGTTTAATTCCTAAATAATTTATTTGAAATCCCTTTTCAACAAGTGAAACATGTATTCCAAACTAAAATCTTGTTTTCTTTTCAATTATAAACTTTGTTATCTATTTTGAACAATTTAACTTGATGAAAACAACAAATGCTTGTGTGACACCTTTAAGTAACCAAAATTCCAACACTTAATAAATGAATTTCTAAACTTGTTAAGCCTTATTTCCATTTGGTTCTATTGTTGTTATTTTGTTGTTTTCCTCATCCATGCATCATGCTAATCCACTTTCATACGATGATTAGTTGTAAAATAAGTAATTCAACCATAATTCATGGGCTTTCATATGCAATCCAATTGCATGTGGGTCCATTTAATCATGTTATGTTATCTTGTCAACTAGTTTATTTCTATGCATCAATTAAATGGTCATGCATCATCCCATGTTTGTGCACTATGCCATGTTATTGATTGTTTCTTTCTGCATTGTTTGTTTGCTTCTTCCCGGATAAACGACGACGTTGAGACCGACGATCCTTACGACATCCCTTCTAAGGATTTAGCTCAGTACCAGGCTACTGGGTTTTGCAGGCAAGTTATCACTCACATGAACCATCATGTTCCTTTCAACATTGATTACCGATACTTTCCGTTGTGCTTTTCTGCTAGCCTTAGTAGTAGTTGTTTCTGTTACGAACCTATCACATGAATCCCTTAAACCTGATATTGCCTCATCTCCCTTCCTACAACCCATTGTTTGAGCCAGTGTCTTAATAGCATGCTTAGGGTTGTTTTGCTCCAGTCTGTTACCCGTTACTTTCTATTACTATTTCATTATGTTCTGGGGGCTCGATGTTTAATCAATCAATCATGCTAGTGTTACTATTAATAATAAATTTGACGATAAGGCACCGGCAGGAGGCCCATGAGAGGTTTTGAAGCCTGCTAGTGTCGACCCTAATAGGAAAAGGGGTCTTGTCTACTGATCCATGATGAGCGCACTACCCGCATTTGGGAAGCGAGTATGGGCGCCCCCCTCAACTTGACCTGATTCGCATCTCGTCCAAATCGCCTCATTTAGTTCGTGTTTTCCATTTGCCGCATGCATGTTTTTGCGAGCCCAGGCCAGGGTGGAACTTTCGTAGTCGACATATAGGGGGACACGGTCTTAGAGTGCTATGAGGGTCCCTTTTCTTCGGGGCTTGATTAGCCGTGCGCCCAAGGTTCTTTGGGCTTGATGCGAAGAATGGTTGGTTGTGTTGAGTGCCCCGCTTGGTGGGAGGCATCCCATCTGGCGGGATATTCATGAGTGTACGGCCAAATTGGTGCAACCCTGCAGGGATAATCTTCTCGAGAAGCCGTGTTTTCCGCGGTTATGGATTACTTGGTGAAAGTACTGGCTAACAAGTACTCAGGACAACTTAAACATAATGATCAAACATGTTACACCCAATGATTAATAACTTGACTAGTAATAGGTTGATGGCACAATAACTTGATTCACCTTTATTACAACTGTGTGAGTTATCCTCGGATTGCTTCTTTGGATAAGGGGCGAGATCCAGGATGGGTTTGTTTGAAGTTATCTTTCAGTTGGTTACAATCCTCGATCTTATCTCCTTTCTGTTAGCCGGAAGTGGTAGAAATCTCTGTAGTTGGTTAGTGCAGCCAGTTGCATCACCTTTTATATCCCCTCTCTTCCGTTGAACCCAAGGCATCTGTGCTTGGTGTTGACGGGTTACACTTTGGTGAACTGTGAGTCTTGCTTGCCAGTACGTTGGTGTACTGACCCCTTTGGGGCTGTGGTTTACGCAGACGACGTTTCCGAGGATCTACATGGTGGCTACTACGTGGAGTATGACGAGACTGCTGACGAGTAGATAGCGGACCCGGGCAGGATCCGAGACTTCGTGGATGGGCTCCGTCTGTTTGTTCCCGGCCTCTTAGGCCTATTTGGTTCTTGTCTGTACTCAGACATGTTGAATGCTTCCGCTGTATTGTAATGATGTATTGTTGGGGCAGGTGCCCTCTGAATGATTGTATTTGCTATCTCTGCTCTAATGAGAGCCATTTGCAACTTATTTCAGTCTTTTGTGTCGTAGAGATCTGTTGTGATATCACTTGTTAAACGCCGTTGACGTACCATGTGTGTATGGTTTGAAGTACGTCGACGGAAGTGCCTTTGATCTCTAGTGGATAGTTTACATCGACGATGGAATAGCAGGGCTTGTGTTGTCGCGCATAAGCGCAGGCCTACCAGGAAGCTGGGACGTGGGAGCAGTTATGCCCCATAATCCAAGCATCTGCTATCCAGTTCGTACGGTGAGTATCCCCTAGAAATCAGGGTGCGACAAATGGTATCAGAGCCTGTCTGCCTGTAGGATCCCTTTTTACTGGTCGCAGTTGAGTCTAGAAACTATTTTGTAGCTATATAGGAAAAATGAAACGTGAGAGTAAGAATTCTGCCATTTTTCTTCTTTCCCCACCCACCCACCCTTTTCTGGTAAGGAAGTGCAACGTTGTTTTCTGTTCTCACCTAAACTTTCAAGTTAGGATTTCACGAATTCTGGTTTCTCTAGGATGGTTATATCTACTAGACCATAGGAATGGAGGTGGTTGTGACATGATTTATCATGTTGCCTACTCATGATTGAGAACGGAGGCGTGTAAGCCCCGGAAGCAGATCCTCTATTCCTTAAGCAGTAGATATTGATCCTTTAGAAGCCCAGATGGGTTTTCCATAGTACCTCAGGAGTTTTGATCTCGTTTTCCCGGTGTTGCTTCGTTATCCTGTTCTTCTAAACTTCCTTTTCATCCGTTGAAATCTTGTTGTTGTTTCCACTTCAATTCTTCTACCGGCGTCTAATCAAAGTTTCCCCGTTCATCTGCTAAACTCTATTCCAGCTAAAGTGTTATTTCATACCGGAGAATCACATTCCTTTGTGTCAACAATCTTTTCCACAACATACAACCCAATTCTGGTTCCACTAAGCAATCAAATCACCGTTCACTCTTCGGGATCTCAAATGTTGACTTCCAAGTTCAGTCATAGAAATCAAATTCTAAATGGGAGGCCACATATTCCTCGTTACTCTCATGTTGATGATTCTGACATTGATGTTATTCTTGGTGTTGCATTGATGTCAATAACTCTGTTCCACCCTTATTACAGATAGTCTATTCTCCAAATGAATCAAATTCTATCCAGCTATACACCCTTGGTGCAAAATCTCTCCCCTTTACTTGAAAATGTTCCGGTGGTTTGCAAATTCCCTGACGTCTACCCAAGAAGTATCCGGACCTTTTCTTTTCTCAGTAGGAATCTCGGGGCGCGATTCCTTCAAGGGGGGGCGTTTTGTAACATCCAAGTATGAAAACATCCCTTAGTGGTTCAATTTCTTGTTTACTTTCAAGCAATGCATCATGTCATCATCTCATTGCATTTGTTTTATTTATGTTTGCATTGTTTTCATAATGAATCAACAGTTGTTTTCACACTTGTCTGTTACAATCTTTTCAAATAAAGAATTGCAAAACAAAACCTTTCATTGTTTTCCAAATAATTCAATTATGATCACTTCTCAAATTGTTGGTTCTTAATCAAATCATTAATCAATCAACCAAATCACCTTTTAACTTCCAAATCACCTTTTAACTACCAAACCAAGTTTCAAATCAGTATCTATTTGAACCCATCAATTTCACCACATGTTTGTATTCTTAAAATCATATTTTAAACCTAGAGGTAACCCTATTCAAATGCTTGTTTTTAATAATGGTTTATTAATAATAAAATCCCTCTATTTTGGGTTCAATACAAACTACCATTTTAAAACTTAATTTTTGAAATCCAAAGTGGGAATATGTTTTCTAATTACCTAAAAAGCTTAACTAAATTTTTCTGGAATTTTTCTTAAATAAAACCTTAACAGTTTTCTTCCAAAAGCAATTGCTACAAAAAAATAAAACAAACAAAAAAATAACAAAAGGGAGAGAGTGCAGCAGCCCAAGCCCATCTATTTTTTTGGCCCGATACCCCCTTCAACGTTGTCTTCTTCCTCGCGTGACGTCAACTGTACGAACGCAGCAGAACCACTCGATCTCTCCCTCCCCTCCAGGATGGCTGCCGTACCTTGCTCCTCTGCCCCTTAAAACCACCACCGATTCCCCTGCTAACCCTAACCCTAGCACAGCGCCTCCATCTCCTCTTCCTCTTCCTTCTCTCCTCCCTGCTCTGTACATTCACTAAACCTGAACACCTTCCATGGCCAAGATTGCCGAGCCGTGGCGCCGCTGATCGAGCCCTCGTCGTCGACTGGCAGGGGCGGGAATGGAGCCGCCCCGCTCCCCTCGTCCTCCCGGTGGCCGCGGCTCGAGCCGGGAGGGTCCCCACCGCCGGCGCCGTCCGCTCCATCGCCGGCCCGGCGCCCTGCCTGCTCCCTGTCCGCCCGACCACCTGCTCCGATCGCCTCCAATCGCTGCAAGGTGAGCGCTCCTCTCGCGATCCCCTCCTCTCTCCCTTCCCTCCTTCCACCCCTCACCGCACCCCACGACCACCGCGGGGGCCGGCCGCGAGCAGCAGCCGCAGATCGTTTTCCTTCCATCGTTGTTTCAGGGAGTACGTGCAAGGTTCAGTGAGCGAACTGAATAAAAATTCAGTTATGCCCGCACCTGTAGCATATCCACCCCCCACCATATTTTTGTCACCAAACAATTCGCAGCCGCAGTGGTTCTGTCTGCCCACGCGCAAGCCATCGATCGCGGGGTCGAATCCCCATCTTCCCCTTTTTCTGTTATTTATTTCCAATGCAGGTTCTGAACAATAACCCCCCAAGTTTCCCCCTTCTATCACGATCAGAGCAGTAGCCCCACTGGTTTGGTTCCCCCAGCGTAGCAGGAGGTGCAGGGATCAAATCCCACCCCCTGCACCATTAAAAACATTTTTTGTTTTGCAATGTTTTGGTCCTAGAACTTATAGGAAATCACACCTAGGCCCCTGGTATAAAATCTAGACCCCTGAAATAATATTTCCAAGTCCCTAATAAGTTAAAAATGGCAGATTTACCCCAAATCTTGTAAATTGCATAAGAAAATCATTTTAACTCCAATTTTAACTTTTTAAATATGTTTTCTGTCCCAAATTAAATACTCTACCCAAATATAAAATTTGTTTACTGTTTTGAATATTTTAAATTGGTGCAAAATTTGAAAACTTGTCAAATTCACTTAAATTTGCAAAATTCATAACTTGTTCATAAAAATTCCAAATTCCACAAACTAAATATGTTTTCCAATCAACTTTTCATGTACTTTCCAAATATAAATTTTGTTTGCTGTTTTGAATAATTTAAATTGCTGAAAACAACTGTTTCTTGTTTATTGCATTTAAAATTGCCAAAATAATAACTTGCTCATTTTAAATCCAATTTCCACCAATGAAATATGTTTTCCATGCAAAATTAAACCCTCTTTCCAAATACAAAATTTGTTTCATGTTTTGAATAATTAAAATTGGTTAAATGATTTAAACCTTGTTTAAATCATTTAATATTGTCAAATTCATAACTTGATCAAAACAAATTCTTTTGGGGCATATAAAATATGTTTTCAAACCACAAAAGTATAAACTTTTGAAATATGAATCTCACTTAATGTTTTGAACAAATAAAAATTCATTTAAGTTCATGTTTGAATTGAATTCATTTAATTCTTGCTTAAACTTGTTTAATTCCTAAATAATTTATTTGAAATCCTTTTTCAACAAGTGAAACATGTATTCCAAACTAAAATCTTGTTTTCTTTTCAATTATAAACTTTTTTATCTATTTTGAACAATTTAACTTGATGAAAACAACAAATGCTTGTGTGACACCTTTAAGTAACCAAAATTCCAACACTTAATAAATGAATTTCTAAACTTGTTAAGCCTTATTTACATTTGGTTCTATTGTTGTTATTTTGTTGTTTTCCTCATCCATGCATCATGCTAATCCACTTTCATACGATGATTAGTTGTAAAATAATTAATTCAACCATAATTCATGGGCTTTCATATGCAATCCAATTGCATGTGGGTCCATTTAATCATGTTATGTTATCTTGTCAACTAGTTTATTTCTATGCATCAATTAAATGGTCATGCATCATCCCATGTTTGTGCACTATGCCATGTTATTGATTGTTTCTTTCTGCATTGTTTGTTTGCTTCTTCCCGGATAAACGACGACGTTGAGACCGACGATCCTTACGACATCCCTTCTAAGGATTTAGCTCAGTACCAGGCTACTGGGTTTTGCAGGCAAGTTATCACTCACATGAACCATCATGTTCCTTTCAACATTGATTACCGATACTTTCCGTTGTGCTTTTCTGCTAGCCTTAGTAGTAGTTGTTTCTGTTACGAACCTATCACATGAATCCCTTAAACCTGATATTGCCTCATCTCCCTTCCTACAACCCATTGTTTGAGCCAGTGTCTTAATAGCATGCTTAGGGTTGTTTTGCTCCAGTCTGTTACCCGTTACTTTCTATTACTATTTCATTATGTTCTGGGGGCTCGATGTTTAATCAATCAATCATGCTAGTGTTACTATTAATAATAAATTTGACGATAAGGCACCGGCAGGAGGCCCATGAGAGGTTTTGAAGCCTGCTAGTGTCGACCCTAATAGGAAAAGGGGTCTTGTCTACTGATCCATGATGAGCGCACTACCCGCATTTGGGAAGCGAGTATGGGCGCCCCCCTCAACTTGACCTGATTCGCATCTCGTCCAAATCGCCTCATTTAGTTCGTGTTTTCCATTTGCCGCATGCATGTTTTTGCGAGCCCAGGCCAGGGTGGAACTTTCGTAGTCGACATATAGGGGGACACGGTCTTAGAGTGCTATGAGGGTCCCTTTTCTTCGGGGCTTGATTAGCCGTGCGCCCAAGGTTCTTTGGGCTTGATGCGAAGAATGGTTGGTTGTGTTGAGTGCCCCGCTTGGTGGGAGGCATCCCATCTGGCGGGATATTCATGAGTGTACGGCCAAATTGGTGCAACCCTGCAGGGATAATCTTCTCGAGAAGCCGTGTTTTCCGCGGTTATGGATTACTTGGTGAAAGTACTGGCTAACAAGTACTCAGGACAACTTAAACATAATGATCAAACATGTTACACCCAATGATTAATAACTTGACTAGTAATAGGTTGATGGCACAATAACTTGATTCACCTTTATTACAACTGTGTGAGTTATCCTCGGATTGCTTCTTTGGATAAGGGGCGAGATCCAGGATGGGTTTGTTTGAAGTTATCTTTCAGTTGGTTACAATCCTCGATCTTATCTCCTTTCTGTTAGCCGGAAGTGGTAGAAATCTCTGTAGTTGGTTAGTGCAGCCAGTTGCATCACCTTTTATATCCCCTCTCTTCCGTTGAACCCAAGGCATCTGTGCTTGGTGTTGACGGGTTACACTTTGGTGAACTGTGAGTCTTGCTTGCCAGTACGTTGGTGTACTGACCCCTTTGGGGCTGTGGTTTACGCAGACGACGTTTCCGAGGATCTACATGGTGGCTACTACGTGGAGTATGACGAGACTGCTGACGAGTAGATAGCGGACCCGGGCAGGATCCGAGACTTCGTGGATGGGCTCCGTCTGTTTGTTCCCGGCCTCTTAGGCCTATTTGGTTCTTGTCTGTACTCAGACATGTTGAATGCTTCCGCTGTATTGTAATGATGTATTGTTGGGGCAGGTGCCCTCTGAATGATTGTATTTGCTATCTCTGCTCTAATGAGAGCCATTTGCAACTTATTTCAGTCCTTTGTGTCGTAGAGATCTGTTGTGATATCACTTGTTAAACGCCGTTGACGTACCATGTGTGTATGGTTTGAAGTACGTCGACGGAAGTGCCTTTGATCTCTAGTGGATAGTTTACATCGACGATGGAATAGCAGGGCTTGTGTTGTCGCGCATAAGCGCAGGCCTACCAGGAAGCTGGGACGTGGGAGCAGTTATGCCCCATAATCCAAGCATCTGCTATCCAGTTCGTACGGTGAGTATCCCCTAGAAATCAGGGTGCGACAAGTTGTAAGACTTTTTCTGCCCCGCGTGGCATTAAATAAAGACTTGGTCATGTGACCATTGTCTTGTAAGTCTGTTGGTATTCATGTAATGGATAATCTATCTGTCTACCACTTCTTATGTTGTTCACGACTGAATTTCTTGGGATCGTGAATGTATGCATATGAGGGGTTCTGGACCTTCCGGTTTGGGGCCTCTAAAGATTCCCCCAGCCCGTCAGATCAGGGAGTTTTGGGCTCTAATTAAGTAGTCATGGAACCCATAGAGAGAATCCGACGCCTCTGAAGCCCTAACACAAAGAGCAAGTGAATCTTGGTCATCCAAGACCCATGCCACACTCTAACACACATGGAATGGCAAACAATGGAATTTTGTGGCAATAAGACGATCCCGAGCCCACTCTCTGGAGAAACCATAGCCCCATCGGGGAAAAAGAAGGAACTGTCGTTCTGACCCATCTACGTGAGCAGTAAGGGGGTAGAAAAGTGGAACCAGTTTCTTGTTTGTGTTAGGTTAGGCCCAAGGAACACCCAATACATTGGTAGGGATGACCTCTTGGCAAGATTCCCCCAGTTCCATCAGATCTGGAAGTTTTGGGCCCTAATTAAGTAGTCCTGGAACCCGTAGAGAAAATCTGGCGTTGGTGAAGCCCAAACACATAGAGCGAGGAAAACTTCGTCATCCAAGACCCATGCCACACTCTAGCAGACATGGTATGGAATACAATGGGATTTGGTGGCAATCAGACGATCCGGAGCCCCCTCTATGGAGAAACCATAGCCCCGTTGGGGAAAAAAGAAGGAACTATCGTTCTGACCCTCTACGTGAGCCTGAAGGGGGTAGGAAAAAGTGGAACCAATTTATTTGTTGTGTTATGTTAGTCCCAAGGAACACCCAATACATTTTTAAGTCCCACATCTTGCCAAGATTCCCCTAGCTCCGTCAGATCCGGGAGTTTCGGGCTCTAAGTAGTCATGGAACACGCTAGAGAGAATCCGACGCCGGTGAAGCCTTAACACAAAGAGCGAGGTAATCTAGGGTATCCAAGACCATGACACACTCTAACACGCATGGTATGTCATACCATGGGATTTGGTGGCATTCATACGATCCAGAGCCCCCCTCCGGAGAAACCATAGCCCCGCCGGGGAAAAGGCGGAACTGCCATTTTGGCCCCCCCTACATGAGCCGGAAGGGGGTAGCAAAGTGGAACCAATTGTTTTGTTGTTTTAGATTAGGCCAAGGAACTCCCAAGACAATGGTAGTGCCCACCTTTTCAAAAGATTCCCCGTACTCCCGTCAGATCTGGGAGTTTCGGGCTCTAATTAAGTAGTCCTGGAACCCGTAGATAGAATCTGACGCCGGTGAAGCCCTAACACAGAGAGCGAGTGAATCTTGGTCATCCAAGACCCATTCCACACTATAAAACACATGGAATGTCATACAATGGGATTTGGTGGCAATCAGACAATCCGGAGCCCTTTCTCTGGAGAAACCATAGCCCCGTTGGGGAAAAAGAAGGAACTGTCGTTCTGACCCATCGACGTGAGTCGGAAGGGGTAGCAAAGTGGAACCAGTTTCTTTTTTGTGTTAGTTTATTCCCAAGGAACACCCAATACATTGGTAGGGCCCACATCTTGGCAAGATTCCCCTGGTCTCGTCAGATCCGGGAGTTTCGTGCTATAATTAAGAAGTCCTCGAACCCGAAGAGAGAATTTGGCGCCGGTGAAGCCCTAACAAAGAGAGCGAGGAAATCTTGGTCATCAAAGACCCATGCCACACTCTAACACACATGGTATGTAATACAATGGGATTTGGTGGCAATCAGACGATCAGGAGCCCCCTCTCTCAAGAAATCATAGCGTCGTTGGGGAAAAAGAAGGAACCGTCGTTCTGACCCTCTACGTGAGCCGGAAGGGGGTAGGAAACTGGAACCAATTTCTTGGTTGTGTTATATTAGGCCCAAGTAACACCCAATACATTTGTAGGGCCCACATCTTGGCAAAATTCCCCCAGCTATGTGAGATCCGGGAGTTTCGGGCTCTAAGTAGTCATGGAACACGCCAGAGAGAATCCGACGCTGGTGAAGCCCTAACACATAGAGGAAGGTAACATCGGGTATCCAAGACCATGACACACTTTAACACGCATGGTATGTCACACCATGAGATTTCGTGGCATTCATACGATCCAGAGCCCTGCTCCGGAGAAACCATAGCCCCGCTGGGGAAAAGGCGGAACTGCCGTTTTGGCCCCTCTACATGAGCTGGAAGGGGGTAGCAAAGTGGAACTAATTGTTTGGTTGTGTTAGGTTACTACCAAGGAACACCCAATATAATGTAGCACCCACCTCTTCGAAATATTCCCCCAGTCCCGTCAGATTCGGGAGTTTCAGGCTCTAATTAAGTAGTCCTGGAACCCGTAGAGAGAATCTGACGCCGGTGAATCCCTAACACAGAGAGCGAGTGAATCTAGGACATCCAAGACCATTTCCACACTCTAAAACACATGGTATTGTCATACAATGTGATTTGGTGGCAATCAGACGATCCGGAGCCCCCTCTCTGGAGAAACCATAGCCCCACTGGGGAAAAAGAAGGAACTATCATTCTGGCCCTCTACGTGAGCCGGAAGGGGATAGGAAAGTGGAACAAATTTTTGGTTGTGTTAGGTTAGGACCAAGGAACAGCCAAGACAATGGTGGTTCCCACCTCTTCGAAAGATTCCCCTAGTCCCGTCAGATCCGGGAGTTTCGGGCCCTAATTAAGTAGTCCTGGAACCCGTAGAGAGAACCTGACGCCGGTGAAGCCCTAACACATAGAGCGAGTGAATATTGGTAATACAAGACCCATGCCACACTCTAACACACATGGTATGGAATACAATGGGATTTGGTGGCAATCAGACGATCCGGAGCCCCCTCTCTGGAGAAACCATAGCCCCGTTGGGGAAAAACAAGGAAGTATCGTTCTGACCCTCTACGTGAGCTGGAAGGGGGTATGAAAGTGGAACCAATTTATTGGTTGTGTTAGGTTAGGACCAAGTAACACCCAATACATTTTTAGGTCCCACATCTTGGCAAGATTCCCCCAGCTCCGTCAGATCCGGGAGTTTCGGGCTCTAAGTAGTCATGGAACACGCCAGAGAGAATCCGACGCCGGTGAAACCCTAACACATAGAGCGAGGTAATTTCGGGTACCCAAGACCATTACACACTCTAACATGCATGGTATTTCATACCATGGGATTTGGATGCATTCATAAGATCCGGAGCCCCCCTCCGGAGAAACCATAGCCCCGCTGGGGAAAAGGCGGGACTGCCGTTTTGGCCCCTCTACATGAGCCCGAAAGGGGTATCAAAGTGGAAGAAATTGATTGGTTGTGTTATGTTAGGACCAAAGAACACCCAAGACAATGGTAGTGCTCACCTCTTCCAAAGATTCCCCCAGTCCTGTCAGATCCGGAGTTTCGGGCCCTAATTAAGTAGTCCTGGAACCCGTAGAGAGAATCTAACGCCGGTGAAGCCCTAACATAGAGAGAGAGCGAATCTTGGTCATCCAAGACCCATGCCACACTCTAACACAGATGGTATGGAATACAATGGGATCTTGTGGCAATCAGACGATCCGGAGCCCCTTCTCTGGAGAAACCATAGCCCCGTTGGGGAAAAAGAAGGAACTATCATTCTGACCCTCTACGTGAGACGGAAGGGGGTAGGAAAGTGGAACCAATTTCTTGGTTGTGTTATGTTAGGCCCAAGGAACACCCAATACATTTGCAGGGCCCACATCTTGGCAAGATTCCCCCAACTTCCTCAGATCCGGGAGTTTCAGGCTCTAAGTAGTCATGGAACACGCGAGAGAGAAGCCGACGCCGGTGAAGCCCTAACACAGAGAGCGAGGTAATATCGGGTATCCAAGACCATTACACATTCTAACACACATGGTATGGCATACCATGGGATTTGGTGGCATTCATACGACCCAGAGCCCCCTTCGGAGAAACCGTAGCCCCGCTGGGGAAAAGGCAGAACTGTCGTTTTGGCCCCTCTAAGTGGAACCAATTGTTTGGTTGTCTTAGTTTAGGACCAAGGAACACCCAATACAATGGTAGTTCCCACCTCTTCGAAAGATTCCCCCAATCCCGTCATATCCGGGAGTTTCGGGCTCTAATTAAGTAGTCCTGGAACCCGTAGAGAGAATCTGACGCCGGTGAAGCCCTAACACAGAGAGAGTGAATCTTGGTCATCCAAGACCCATGCCACACTATAAAACACATGGTATGGCGTACAATGGGATTTGGTGTCAATCAGACGATCCGAAGCCCCCTCTCTGGAGAAAAATATAGCCCAGTTGGGGAGAAAGAAGGAACTATCGTTCTGACCCTCTACGTGAGCCGGAAGGGGTAGGAAAGTGGAACCAATTTATTGTTTGTGTTAGGTTAGGCCCAAGGAACACCCAATACATTTGTAGGTCCCAAATCTTGGCAAGATTCGTCCAGCTCCGTCAGACCCGGGAGTTTCGGGTTCTAAGTAGTCATGGAACACACTAGAGAGAATCTGACGCCGGTGAAGCCCTAACACAGAGAGCGAGGTAATCTCGGGTATCCAATACCATGAAACACTATAACATGCATGGTATTTCATACCATGGGATTTGGTGGCATTCATACGATCCAGAGCCCCCCTCCGGAGAAACCATAGCCCCGCTGGGGAAAAGGCGGAACTGCCGTTTTGGCCCCTCTACATGAGCCGGAAGGGGGTGGGAAAGTGGAACCAATTGTTTGGTTGTGTTAGGTTAGGACCAAGGAACACCCAAGACAATGGTAGTGCCCACCTCTTCGAAAGATTCCCCCAGTCCCATCAGATCCGGGAGTTTCGGGCCCTAATTAAGTAGTCCTGGAACACGTAGAGAGAATCTGACGCCGGTGAAGCCCTAACACAGAGAGCGAGTGAATCTTGGTCATCCAAGACCCATGACACACTCTAACACGCATGGTATGTCATACCATGGGATTTGGTGGCATTCATACGATCCAGAGCCCCCTCCGGAGAAACCATAGCCCCGCTGGGGAAAAGGCGGGACTGCCGTTTTGGCCCCTCTACATGAGCCGGGAGGGGGTAGCAAAGTGGAACCAATTGTTTGGTTGTGTTAGTTTAGGGTCAAGGAACAGCCAAGACAATGGTAGTTCCCACCTTTTCAAAAGATTCCCCAGTCTCGTCAAATCCTGCAGTTTGGGCTCTAATTAAGTAGTAGTGGAACCCGTAGAGAGAATTTGACGCCGATGAAGCCCTAACACAGAGAGCGAGTAAATCTTGGTCATCCAAGACCCAGGACACACTCTAACACACATGGTATGGCATACAATGGTATTTTGTGGTAATAAGACGATCCGGAGCCCCCTGTCTCGAAAAACCATAGCCCCGTGGGGGAAAAGGAAGGACCTGTCGTGCTGACCCATCTACGTGAGCCGGAAGGGGGTAGCAAAGTGGAACCGGTTTCTTGTTTGCGTTAGGTTAGGCCCAAGGAACACCCAATACATTGGTAGGGCCCACATATTGGCAAGATTCCCCCAGTCTCTTCAGATCCGAGAGTTTCGGGCTATAATTAAGTAGTCCTCGAACCCGTAGAGAGAATCTGGCGCCGGTGAAGCCCTAGCAAAGAGAGCGAGGAAATCTTGGTAATCCAGTACACATGCCACACTCTAACACACATGGTATGTCATACAATGGGATTTGGTGGCAATGACGATCTGGAGCCCCCTCTATGGAGAAACCATAGCCCCCTTGGGGGGAAAGAAGGAACTGTCGTTCTGAACGTCCACGTGAGCCGGAAGCGGTAGGAAAGTGGAACCAATTTATTGATTGTGTTAGGTTAGGCCTAAGGAACACCCATTACATTTGTAGGGCCCACATCTTGGCAAGATTCCCCCAGCTCCGTCAGATCCGGGAGTTTCGGGCTCTAAGTAGTCATGGAACACGCCAGAGAGAATCCGACCCCGGTGAAGCCCTAACACAGAGAGAAAGGTAATCTCGGGTATCCAAGACCATGACACACTCTAACACGCATGCTATGTCATACCATGGGATTTGGTGGCATTCGTATGATCCAGAGCCCCCCTCCGGAGAAACCATAGCCCCACTGGAGGAAAGGCGGAACTGCCGTTTTGGCCCCTCTACATGAGCCGGAAGGGGGTAGGAAAGTGGAACCAATTGTTTTGTTGTGTTATATTAGGACCAACGAACACCCAAGACAATGGTAGTGCCCACCTCTTCGAACGAGTCCCCCAGTCCCGTCAGATCCGGGAGTTTCGGGCTCTAACTAAGTAGTCCTGGAACCCGTAGAGAGAATCTGATGCCGGTGAAGCCCAAACACAGAGAGCAAGTGAATCTTGGTCATCCAATACCCATGCCACACTCTAACACACATTGTATGGCATACAATGGGATTTGGTGGCAATCAGACGATCTGGAGCCCCCTCTCTGGAGAAACCAGAGCCTTTTGGGGAAAAAGAAGGAATTATCGTTCTGACTCTCTACCAGAGCCGGAAGGAGGTATGAAAATGGAACCAATTTCTTGGTTGTGTTAGGTTAGGACCAAGGAACACCCAATACATTTGTAGGGCCCACATCTTGGCAATATTCCGCCAGCTCAGTCAGATCCGGGAGTTTCGGGCTCTAAGTAGTCATGGAACACGCGAGAGAGAATCGGACGCCGGTGAATCCCTAACACAGAGAGCGAGGTAATATCGGGTATTCAAGACCATCACACACTCTAAAACGCATGGTAAGTCATACCATGGGATATGGTGGCATTCATACGATCCAGAGCCCCCCTCCGGAGAAACCATAGCCCCGATGGGGAAAAGGCGGAACTGCAGTTTTGGCCCCTCTACATGAGCCGGAAGGGGGTAGCAAAGTGGAACCAATTGTTTGGTTGTGTTAGGTTAGGACCAAGGAACACCCAATACAATTGTAGTGCACACCTCTTCGAAAGATTCCCCCAGTCCCGTCAAATCCGGGAGTTTCGGGCTCTAATTAAGTAGTCCTAGAACCCGTAGAGAGAATCTGACACAGGTGAAGCCCTAACACAGAGAGTGAGTGAATCTTTGTCATCCAAGACCCATGCCACACTCTAACACACATGGTATGGAATACAATGGGATTTGGCGGCAATCAGACGGTCCGGAGCCCCCTCTCTGGAGAAACCATAGCCCTGTTGGGGAAAAGTGTTAGTAAACTTGGGCCGTGTGACAGGCGCAGCCCACTTCGGTGGTGCATGCATGGTCCATGTTAGCCGAACTTTACTCTTAAGTTTAGGGTTTGGTGGGATCTATCTTTTCCCCTATATAAAGCAAGCTATTATTGTACGTAGGGTTTACACACAACATATCAATAAAGAGTACCTTTTGCCTAGACCTCTGTTGCATCTACTACTTCAACTACGCTATGCAGCCTCGGGACCAGCCAGCCGACAGAGGGTGCGTAACACGTTATCAGCACGAGCTTCTCCATCGAGCCTACATCAAGCAGGCTCTCTGCATTGGATTGCAAGGTATAAACTAATTCTGACCGCAAAAATGGATCCGTATCGTTTCTCTCTTTCCATTTTTGCGTCTATCTTTTTTTATATAGACCTATGGTGTCGATTTCCCTCCCGAGAGTCGAGCTGACGAATACGTCGCCGACCAATGTCGATACTCTCGAATTCACGGGGGATTTGATGACGGCACCAAAGGGAGTCGGTACAGACGTGATCCTGATGATCATGGTACCGCCGCGGCGCACCGGCCGTGCGACGCGCCATCTCGATTCCAGATGAACGGATGATGAAAATTGACATCCGAAGCATTTTTTCGTGTCGGCGTAAAAGACGACGTCGGCTGACTGCTGCAGAGATGCTCGCCGTGTGTGGCATAGGTCGGCAAGCCGCCATGCAATACACCGAGCATCGCACTACATAGTGTTGTCGTCGCTCTTCCGCGTATTGCGCACGTCGCAGTCGTCGCGGCTTGGCCGGTCCGCCCGACGTACCTCGACGTAAAAGGACATCGTCGGCTGACTGTTGTAGTGCCGCTCGACGTGTGTTGCATAGGTCGGCAAGCCGCCATGCAACACACTGAGCATTGCACTATGTTGCACCATCATCGTTTTTTCGCGCGAGAAGGTCCAGATGACCGTGCTTGCTGCGGCCCTGCTGGCTGCCGCCATGGGCCCATATACGGCCGCGCTCGCTGTTTTGGCCGGTAGGCTTCGGCTTGTTTCTCGGTCTAGTTTCGGCCTACTGCTGTTACGGGCCGGACCGAATACATGACTGCGCGAAAATTTACATTTTTTTAGCATTTGTATACTTTTCCAGTTTTCTATATTTTATTCCTGCTGAATAAATTATATGTAATTTCCTGGAATAGTTTGTTTTTGCTGAATTTACATATTACGGAAAGTTATTTTTAGGGTCATTTTCCTGTCACGTTTGTGCTTAGCATATTATCTCTATGTACATGTTTTTATATCATGTTTTACTACAGTAATTAATTGTTTTAATACTTAGTAGAGCATTTTTAGCATGTCCTTTAAATTTTGGAACGCCGTCTTACTGAAATTTTGTATCAACATCGCTTTATGCAATCGATTACCTGCTGTAATCTGATATACTTTTTGCATAAATCGCGGATGGCCGGAATCATGAACCGGGAGTTTGAGGAGTTGGCTGAGAACGGGCTCAACTACCTGACCTGGGCCTCGGACGTGGTACTCGTTCTTGAGGGTCGGAAGCTTAAGGGAGCATTGGATGCGGGGACCCAGACGGCCCCCAGCACCATCACTCCGGCGGAAAATGCCCAAGCACTGCATTTCCTCTGCCACCATATGTGTACTACGCTGAAACACGAGTACATGGCAGAACGAAATCCTTCAACCCTATGGACCTCCCTCGAGGCACGGTTTGCTAGGCTGAAGTACCCAATTAAGCCGCGGGAGGAGGCGGATTGGATGCGTCTGAGGTTTGCGTACTTCAAGACGGTGGGAGACTACAATTCGGCTTTACACCGGATCTGTACTCAACTTCAGCTATGTGGTACCACTACCTCGGAAAGTCAGAAGATTGAGAAGACTCTCTCCACGTTCCATCCATCAGCTCTCCAGAGTGCGCTGAACTACCTCGAGGAGAACTTCACACAGTATGCTCTGCTTATTGACGCCCTCCAGGTAGCTGAGGCGCATGATGAGGTTCTAAAAAAGAACTTCAACTCGCAGCCTTTCGGAGGGGGTCCAAGTCAGGAAGTTTATGTCGGTGTCTACAAGGTGCGCCAGCCCAAGTTCAAGAAGCGTGGCAAGAAAGGCAAGAAGGGACCTAACCCTCCCCACCCAGCCAAGCAACATCAGGCGGGCCAGGGGGAGGCAAGGCCCCGGGATTGCTTCCGTTGCGGCTCCAAGACCCATTTCTCAAGGCAGTGTCGTGCCCCAAAGCACGTCGTGGACACGTACAAGGCTAAGAAGGCGCGCAAGACACACCTTGTCTGGGTGGAGTGTCGTGGTGGTGTCACGGCAGATGCCATAGGATGGCTAAAGATATGGGGTCGATGGACGCTGGAGGTGCTCGGGGAGGGATCACACAGCGAGTAGCCGCGTGTGGGATGAATCTAACACTGCAAACAACAAGATCTACCTAGGTGCAGGGCCCTCGTGTGGAGGTAAAACCCCTACTCCTGCCTTTCTCTCTTTATATTTGTGTCTCACCGAGTAGCCACAGTACAAGTTTGGCCTACAGCCGAGTAGCCGCTCTCCTCTCTACGTGAAGAACTAGGTCAAGAATGTGAACCGGTTCTGGATCGTGTCCTCGTGTGATCGTCCCTCGCGCAGGAGGGGGCAGGGCACCTTATATACTGGTGCCCAGCCGGATACAGCCAACAGGGAAAAATACAAACAGATGCCGACATAGTGTGCACACTGCACACTTCCAGCTTCCCGCTGACAGCTTTGGCTTCCTAGTTTGTCTTGTGTGGAAAGTCGTTGTGCAAAACCAAGATGACGTTCTGTTATCACTGCCACGACCACAGGGTAGGCCCCCTAACCTGCACCGCCCTGCTGACACCCTGGCGCGGATAAGCACGCGCTCTGCAGATGAACAGTGCACCAGTACGGACCCAGGATACGCGGGATCCTGTGTCAGAACGGCTCCTTTGACTTTTGGCCCGAGTAGGAACCCACTCCCTCTACTCGGACCTCTTTCTCTACTCGGAGAAATATAACTTCCTTGATTCTTTCTCCTGGCCATCAACGTGTACGGCCGAATAGCAGTCGACCGGGTAGCGAGTACCGGGTAGCCATCTACTCTGCCAAATGTCTCTTCTGATCTTGCCCTTAGCACTTGCCTTTACCCTACTCGGGGGTAACCCCCCGACATTAGTCCCCGAAGCTGGTAGAGTCCTGCGAACTCGTTCACTGGGCTCTTCCAGCTTAAAACAAATCTTTGTCTTTGAACCATAAGATGCCGAGTAACACCTCCGAGTAGACCTCAACTCTGGCTCGAATCTCTTCTGATCCGAGTAGGACCATTTCTCTTCTCTGTCGCCGAGTAAAACGACTTTGTGAATTTTTGAACAGAATCTCAGCGTGGCAGAGCAAATCCAACTTTCCGCACTGCAACTGGGCACGTGTCACGCCCTCGTACCCCCGACGCCTCGGTGCCTGGGATATGACAGGCCACGCGCCCATCACTGCGACCTGGGCCCACTGGCCCGTTAGGTCACTTCAACCGCAGTTATTAGCCCACGATCTCGACATGGGATCAATTGCGGCCGTTACGCGCGCATCCTGCGCTGTGTGCGTTTCTAACCGGCACGTATCCCACGTCGCACGATCTCCGCGCACAACTGATCCCACTAACTCCACTAGTAACGGCAACCCGAGGGGAGGGATAAAATACCCCCTCGGTAACTCCTCCTTCTCTTTCCTGCTCGCATTCACTTCCTGCCTCCTCGCCTCTCCGCCGCCACAGAGCACTCCGCCGCCGCACATCTCGCTGCGCCGCTGCTCCGCGCGACGCCGGAGAGACCTCGAGCACTTCTTCCACCAAATTTCCACGAACTTCCCACCAAATCGTCTCTTTTCCATGGCTCGTGATGACGACGCTCGCGCCGGATGGGCTGGATCCGAGGTCACGGTGGAGGATTGCCAGTGGTTGGTAAATACCCGCCGTGTTCCTCCCGGCGTGCACTGCAGGCAGCCGGACGGCGAACTCGTCCCCACACCGGAAGCGGACGAGTTCGTCGTCTTCCTCGCCCACTTCAAGCGAGGATTCGTCCTGCCCGTCTCCGATTTCTTCAAGGACTTCCTCAACCACTTCGGGATGCAGCCGCACCACCTGCCTCCCAACGCCATCGTGATGCTCGCATACCACGCCGTGGTCTGCGAGGCGTTCCTGGGTGTGCGCCCCACGGTGCACACCTGGGCGCGCTACTTCTTCTTCCGGAAGCAGAGCGTCCCCAAGCCCGGAAGCACGGAGAGCGCCCGCAGCATGATCGAGACAGGAAGCGTGATGCTGCTGCAGCGCGGCTCCGCCAATCACCCGTGCATCAAGGGGCTTGACTCAGTGCGCAAGTGGCAGCGGTCCTTCTTCTACGTCAAGAATGTCCCTGCTGAAGAAGGGGCGCAACTCGTGGACCGAATTGGGCTCCCCAAGTGGACGAACACGCCGCCCACTCAGCAGAATTGGGGATACAAGCCACCACTGCAAGGCGATATCTCCTAGATTGACAAGCGCCTCGCCGCGTTGAGGGAGCTGGGACTCAAACGCGATGATCCCATCGCGTGTTGGATCTCTCGGCGAGTGCTCCCGCTACAGCGCCGTACGCACATCATGTGCTACATGGGAGGCAACAGAGACTACACGAGGACCACCACATTCGAGCTGAGCACAGCGGATGTGGCCGTCTGGGCGCGCTCCATCATGAGTACCTGCCTCACCGACAACTGGTAATACGGCTTTGTGCCGTATAGCCGTGAGAAACCAATCGAACAGGTTAGCACTGAAAGTGCATGGTGCCCCACGTGTGGTTTTGGTAATTAATGACAATCCTTATGGACTAATAGTTTCATTGAGATATCCTTGTAGGTTTGTCCATTGGCACCACTTGAACTCCATGTGTTGGATTCAAGGTTGGATGCCATCAAGATCATTGCTTATAATGAATATATTTGATATGATCAAGAAGAAGAATTGCCATGATATTATTAATCATATTGCAAGTATGTCTTGAAGAAGGAGATTGTATGAACATTCATGTTTACCTTCAAGACATCATCATCATGAATAAAGAGAAGATACTTAGTTGATTAGGTTGAAGTGCAAGTTCAAGATGAGCATCAAGAAGAGTTCAATTGTTTGATGCTTACCAACCATATGGAGATTATTATCAAGTGAAGATGGACATGTGAGAAGCTCTCCCATATTATCTTATGGGGGAGAAATTTACAAGTCTTCACAAAGCGAAGCGCAATCAAGAAAGGTGCTCCAACTTGAGGTGATTAAGATCGTCATCATGTATCTCAATTGGAATGCGCAAGACAAAGGTGACATTGATAGGATTTCTATTTTGCCGGTCTCATGATGTTAGTAGGGAGACCGGGTTATAGGATAGATAACCATTCTATCAAGAGGGGCTCTCGAATGAGTTGCTTGATCGTATCGTTCGTAGAGAGCTCAAACCTTTGCATCTTTGGCATCATATTTCTTGGTTCTTATTTTTGGTTTTCTTCATGTGTGGTTTTAGATCTTTTCTTGTTCTTCATGTCAAGCTCTAGTTTATCAAAAACGGATTTCGTATAGAAAACTTATTGCGTTTTTGTTATTGGAGGTTTTGCCGGTTCCTATCTTATAGAGAGGTCTAGGATTTGCCCATTTGGTTTTATTCTCCCTTGTTGTACTATGATGTTTCACTGCATATTCTTGTAGTGATCGTCGCTGCGATTTCAACGAGCCCAAGAATGTCGAAAACAGAGTCCGGA
This sequence comes from Alopecurus myosuroides, assembly GCA_028641055.1. NCBI lineage: Eukaryota > Viridiplantae > Streptophyta > Magnoliopsida > Poales > Poaceae > Alopecurus > Alopecurus myosuroides. The sequence continues at coordinate 67,012,287 of CM054060.1, forward strand.
TGCAAAAGATATGACCGTTTTCGTATCAATGTTTTCGCAGTTTTCAGGGGGGGGCGGAAATTCCGGTCTAAGGCCGGAAATTTCCGGCCAGACCGGAATATTCCGTGGCAAAAATCCGGCCCGGCATCTGTGAGCGGGCACTCGCGCTCCAGGGGGTCCTGGGTCGTCCGGAAATTTCCTGGGTTGAAATATCCGGTCTGGGGGCCGGAAATTTCCGCCCCGGGAGGCCGGAAATTTCCGGGGTAAGTGAAAAATTTCCATCCCGGACGGCCCTAACGGCCATATTTCGTGGGAAGCTATAAATAGCCTTCTTCTTCCTCAAGATGAGGCTGCCCAACCCATTTCCTCTCTCCTCCATTGTTGACCTTCAAAAGTTTGGGTTTCTCTCAATCCCTCCAATGATTCTTGCCCATTTTTAGGGAAAAGAGAGAGGAGATCTAGATCTACTATTCCACCAATCAATATCTCCTCTTAGTGAGGGGAATCCATTGGATCTAGATCTTGGGATTCATTTGTTGTTTTCCTTGTTCTTCCTCCTTTCTCCCTCCATAGCATTAGTTGCTTTTGTGGGATTTGGGAGAGAAGGACTTGATCACTTTGTGTGTTCTTGCCATTGCATTATGTGCATCGGTTTGAGTTCCCCACGGGATTCGTGAAAGAGAAGTTCGTGAGCTTGTTACTCTTGGGTGCTTGGTCACCGGAGAGATTGTTCCTCTTGGGTGTATTGAGCACCCTAGACGGTTAGTGCTTGGGGCTTCCACCTTGTTGCAAGAAGCTTTGTTGAGAGCCTCCAAATTACTTGTGGAGATAGCCTCAACCTCGTGTAAGGTTTGGTCACCGCCTTCAAGACGACCTCATAGTGGAAACGAGAATCTCCCTCACCGGAGAAGCTCAAGGAGAATAAGGTGTGCACATCCGTGCTATTGAGGAGCGCCTAGGTGGCTCCCCACCTCTCCAACGAAGACGTACTTCCCTTGGGAAGGAACTTCGGTAATCACATCGGTGTCTCCTTGTGCTTCGGTTATTTCTATACTCTAGCTCGTTACTTATGCATTTACCTTTGTGATAGCCATCGTGCTTGAAGTCATCTTTCTTGCTATCACATAGTTGTATATCTTGCTTAGCATAAGTTGTTGGTGCACATAGGTAAACCTAGCTTGTATAGGTTTTGTGCTTGATAAATTAAACGCTAGTTTTATTCCGCATTTATTCAAGACTAAACCGTAATATTTTTAAAGCGCCTATTCACCCCCCTCTAGGCGGCATCCTTGTACTTTCAATTGGTATCAGAGCGAGGGCTCTCATTGTTAGGCTTCACCGCCTTGAGAGTAATGATGTCGCTTAGTGAATTAGTGCACGATCCCACATTTCATTTCGATGGCACAAACTATGATGTTTGGAAATTTCGTATGCTCGTTTATTTCCGGGTCATGGACCCACATATGGAGCAAATTGTAGAGATGGGTTTTTCTCCTCCAAAGGATCCTCAAAATCCAACTTTAGAGGAAGAGAAAAACTTATCTCTCGATGCTCTTGCCATTAATGCGTTTTTCCTTCTTGTGAGCCTTGTAGTTATTAAGCCACTCTTTCCTATCCGGAATGCTCATGAGGTATGGACAAAGCTTCAATATAAATATGGAGTGTCCAATATTGAAGAGGGTGATTGTTCTCCCTCCGTTTCCGTTCGTGATGAGTTCTCAACTTCTTATACTTCACCAACATGTGGTAAGCCACAAACTAATGAGATGGTGAGTGGTGATAGGCTTTGCAATAATGATAGTGAGCTTATTATTAATGGTCCTCCATCTCTATCTTATTTCCATGCCTCATCTTTGGACTTAAACACAACTAGCACCAAAGATATTTTACATGCTTGTGTTGATAGTCCTTGCATATCATGTCAACGTTGTGTGTCTAAATATCATGATGATATGCTTGCTTTATCTTGTTCCCATGATAAAAATAATTGCGTTTCCTCTAGTCTTTGTGTGGCTAACAATGTAAAGGAAACCCAACTCTATATGGAACAAGATGTGGACTTGAGTGGTGCCTCAAGTAATGATCCATCATCATCTACCACCTTTTGCCTCATGGCCAAGGATTCAAAGGTATCTTCTACTTTGAACCCCAATATATCTCATGATGGTAGAGATGAGTGGATAGTTTTGTGGTTAGCTAGCCTTGATGGTGAGACCAAGAAAAATGTGAATGCTCTTCTAGAACAAATCGATGAGGCTAACTCTCTTATAGATGAAAAGGAGGATATCATCATGACTTTGGAAAGACATAATGGTGGTCATCCTATCAAGGACAAAGAGCTTGAAAAGGCTTTTGAGAAAGAGCGTTCCCTTAGATCTTCTCTTGAAGAGAAACTATATAGTCTAGAAGAAACCTATGCTATTAGTGTTTCTAAGGTTAGAAGGGACAATGAATTATCTCTTGCTCTTGCTAATGACCTCAAAACTAAAAATTATGATGCTTGTGCTACTAACTCTATTTCTTGTGAAGCATCCATATTAAAGGATAATGTTGAGCTACGGGCTCAACTTGAGTTGCTAACTAGTAATTATGGGAAATTGGAAGAAGCTCATGAAAAGCTCTCAAGCTCTCATGAGAATCTTCTAGTCTCCCATGAGAGGCTAAAATTATCTCATGAGGCTATTTTAACTAATGTAACATCTTGTGAGCCTCATGTGGACAAAGGCACAACCTCTACTCTAAATTCTTTATTGCCTTTTGCTAGTCCTAGTAATTCATCCTCTCATAATATGTCCACATCTTGTGATGAATTTATTTCCTTGACTTGTTGCTCTAATAATGATGCATCTACTTCCTCTAGCTCTTGTGTTGATACTAACCACGTAGAGGGAATCAAAGAGCTCAAGGCCCAAGTCACTTCCTTGAAGAAAGACTTGGAGAAGTGTCATATAGGGAAGTCCACACTTGACTATTTGTTGAGTGTCCAAAAATCCCCCAATGACAAGAGAGGACTTGGATTCATTTCCAATTACAAGAACAAGTCCATGGTAGACAAGAATAAGGGCCATGAACAAGTCAAGAATTTGGCCAAGATTGTTTGCTTCAAGTGCAATGTCGAAGGGCATCATGTTAGATCATGCCATTTGAAGAAGAAGCAACTTAGTGAGAAGCAACAAGGAAAGCGGCCACAAGTTCAACCTCAATCTCAACTTCAAGTTGAAGAAAGGCCTCTTGCCAAGAAGACTCAAGCTAGTGCTTCTCAAGTTGAGAAATCAACTAAGAAGAATGGAAGGAGTCGGTGTTGTTATTTATGCCGTGAAAAGGGCCATCTTGCTTCTTATTGCACTAACGGTACATTATTCAACCCTATCATAATTGATGATGCGTATTCCATTCATAAGGATAATGTGGGCAATGTGTTTGCCAAATATGTTGGTAATCAAAGTGGTGTCAAGAAAAGAACCATTTGGGTTGCCAAGCCTATTGTGACTAACCTCTTAGGACCCAACCTTGTTGGGGACCAACAAGCTCAAACTTGATCAATAGGTGTTATTGGAGGGCATTGGAGACTTGGCTATATCATGAAGAATTAAGGGATCTTCATCACTTATATTTTCCTCAAGCCAAGTCATTTGGATTATCATGTCTCTATCTCATATTCCATGCTCCTTCTTGCGGTAACTTGTATCTACATTTTATATATACATTGAAAGTTGCTTGCCCATTTGCATGTGTTGGTTTTGTACCTTTCTTGTATTTTGTATATGTTGTGCTTACTACTTACTTATCCTTGAGTAATCTAGTATGTGTTTGTCGGTTCGCACAACATGTATGTGTGAGTTTTCATTGAGCCTTATTGTATCTTGCTTGTATCTTATTTGGCTCTTTTGAGTGATTAATGGACTTTCCTATTTTTGGGGAATGATATGCCTTGGCACTTCACAATCCTAAAATGTATGTACATGAGCAATACCATTTAGTGTTGATATTTCAATATTGTCTAGCATCTATGTGGTATGTCATGCTCATGATAAATTCAATTCTATAATGTCTATTAATCATCTCTAGTTGTTCTTTATTTGCCTCTTGTTAAAAAGATAAGTATTATCACATTATGGGGGAGTAATATCCTTTGTGCATATTACAAACCTAAAGAATGTGAACATTTGAGGTTTTGCCACCTAGAATTGATATTGTCAATTATCTTGTTCCTATGTGGCATGTGTTCTCAAACAAGTTTCAATTTTCTTAAATGCTTTTATTTGCTCATATTTTTGGAACTTGTTTGTGAGAGAGTTTCTTGGTGCGGTTTTCCTCAAATGTGCACTAGTATGCATTATCTCGGAAACCGATTGCTTCATATTACATTAATCATTGCTTTGCATGATCATTCGACTATTGAAGCCACCAAGAATATCTATTTAAGCATGGTGTTTTAATTCCTATCTTTTTCATATGCTTTTATTTTGTGAATATGATCATGAATATCTATGCAACATACCACCGAGAAATAACTCCGTACTCCTTGTCCTTGACAAGTGATAATATTATTTGTGGTAGAATTTATTGATCATATTTTACTTGTGCTATTGCTTTTATTTTTCATATTTATTGCCAAGAAATTTCTTTGTTCTCACTCCCATTGTCTTCTTTGCCTATTGAGAATCCTTTTGTTTTACTCGTATTTGTTTGGTATTCTAATTGCTAAAGCTAAAGCAAGGATCCCATTTGTGTGCATATTGTATTAAAATTCAAAATTATGAATAATGCACAAATCATTGGGGAGCTTTCCTATATTATTTAGAACACTAGTTTTCTTCTATTTTCTTGAGATCTTTCTCAATTGGTATTTAATCCCGATGATGTGTCTTTACGGAAGACAAACCTTTTCGTCTTGGTACTTTGTGCCATCATGAAAAGTGTAGAGGGTTTGGTTTATTTGTTGGAACCTTGATCTTTTTGGGAGTTGGTTATCTTAATCATTGCTTTATTTTTCAAATCGATCTATTTTGGATATTGGACTTCTTTTTGTTAATGAATCTTTCTTTTGATATCTATTTTGGGAGTTCAATATCTCATTTCTTTTTGTAACTTTTAATTGGTTTCTATGAAGTGTCAATTGGTTCTTTGTGATATCTTTTTCACTTGTCTTTTGGTTCTTGAAAATATTTGCATGCATATTTACTAAAGTATTTGTTATGGCATTCTTACTTTCTTTGATGCAATATATAGGGTAAACTCCACCGAATCCTAAAAAGGCTAAGATGTGCATGAAATTCAATTTATATCTATATGCACATATTTATGTGGAGCTTATCCTATGTATTGTAGTTTGTCTAACTACTTTGGACCCAATGTGTTTGGGGACCATTTTGTGCTTAAATGTGTTTTAGGTACATTTGAGATGCATTGGATGCTTTCCTCATTCTCAAGGAAGGTGTTGTCACCATGATCTTATCGGAGTCAAGCTAGGATGATGGATTAACTCTTATCCACAACAACATCTCCAATGCAATCTTGGTAACAAGTATCTCTCATGCATACTATTCTTGTATTCAACCTTGTGTAGGTTGCATCTTGTCATGAAAATTCTTTATTTGTTAAAATATTGTCCATTTGTGATACTTGATTCTTCCAAAACATTGCAACTATCTATTTTTCCTTATTGTTATTTGTGATGTCTTTGGTGTGTTTGTCTTGGAAATTCATTTATCCCCATTTAAGATAAAATTGAGCTATGTTCTATGCTTTCAATAAAAAAAAACTTATTGGTGTATTTATGACTTTCTCTTGGATATCATGTTCTTCACTTTCGTACCTATTTTTTTGTGTACATGATTCTTTGTGGATACATATTATCATGATTTTTGTCCACTTAGAAACTTATACACATGAGAGGAGTTATGTCTCTTTTTGGTATCCTATTCCTTTGGAGTCCACCCTTCTTATACCCTTTTCATTTTTTGTGACTCCGGAAAGTATTTTCCTTATGAGTGCTTGTCTTATATTATTTCATCTTGTTCACTCATTTGTTTTTGAGTTTTTTTTGTCTCTCATGCTTACCTTGGTGGGCATGTTGGTTTTTTTATGTATGGTTGAGCCTTGTCTCATGATGTTCCGTTCATTTGGTATCTTTTTGCTCAATCATTCATTTATTTTCTTTAAGTGCTATGCATAGTTTGTCTTTTATGCTCTCTTGCACTTCTTTTGTGTTTTAGAGGATATTGGGGGAGTGATGATCCCATCTTTGTGCACTTTGTATTCAAATGCAAAAACTCTAAGTAGTGCATGAACATTGGGGAGCTTCATGATTTTCTTTAGAACACTATTTTGCTAAAATCATAAAATCTTTGGTTCCATTGGTTTTTCGTATACTTTGCTTGTGCTCCTCCTCTTGGAAGAAGTTTTAAATGAATATAATCTTATTTTCAATCTTTGTACCCTCAATATAGTTTGATCTCCCCCATCTATTCGTCATTTAATATGCATTTGTTTTCACTCATATTATGAGAAATGCAAAAATTGTAGGGGAGCTCTTACTATATTGGCCTTCTACATTTTCCGCCCATTTCGGCAATGGATGCCAATGGGGGAGAAGTTTAGAGGGTTTAAGGGAATTTGGTTTAAATGTTTTTGTTTTGTTCTTAAGCATTTTTGCCTTCCATTCTCATTCATCCATGTTTATTGCTTTGCGTGTTTGCTTAATTCATTATATAAACCCTCGTAAAAGGGATTGTCATCAATTACCAAAATGGGGGAGATTGAAAGTGCATGGTGCCCCACGTGTGGTTTTGGTAATTAATGACAATCCTTATGGACTAATAGTTTCATTGAGATATCCTTGTAGGTTTGTCCATTGGCACCACTTGAACTCCATGTGTTGGATTCAAGGTTGGATGCCATCAAGATCATTGCTTATAATGAATATATTTTATATTATCAAGAAGAAGAATTGCCATGATATTATTAATCATATTGCAAGTATGTCTTGAAGAAGGAGATTGTATGAACATTCATGTTTACCTTCAAGACATCATCATCATGAATAAAGAGAAGATACTTAGTTGATTAGGTTGACGTGCAAGTTCAAGATGAGCATCAAGAAGAGTTCAAATGTTTGATGCTTACCAACCATATGGAGATTATTATCAAGTGAAGATGGACATGTGAGAAGCTCTCCCATATTATCTTATGGGGGAGAAATTTACAAGTCTTCACAAAGCGAAGCGCAATCAAGAAAGGTGCTCCAACTTGAGGTGATTAAGATCGTCATCATGTATCTCAATTGGAATGCGCAAGACAAAGGTGACATTGATAGGATTTCTATTTTACCGGTCTCATGATGTTAGTAGGGAGACCGGGTTATAGGATAGATAACCATTCTATCAAGAGGGGCTCTCGAATGAGTTGCTTGATCGTATCGTTCGTAGAGAGCTCAAACCTTTGCATCTTTGGCATCATATTTCTTGGTTCTTATTTTTGGTTTTCTTCATGTGTGGTTTTAGATCTTTTCTTGTTCTTCATGTCAAGCTCTAGTTTATCAAAAACGGATTTCGTATAGAAAACTTATTGCGTTTTTGTTATTGGAGGTTTTGCCGGTTCCTATCTTATAGAGAGGTCTAGGATTTGCCCATTTGGTTTTATTCTCCCGTGTTGTACTATGATGTTTCACTGCATATTATTGTAGTGCTCGTCGCTGCGATTTCAACGAGCCCAAGAACGTCGAAAACGGAGTCCGGATGCAAAAGATATGACCGTTTTCGTATCAATGTTTTCGCAGTTTTCAGGGGGGGCGGAAATTCCGGTCTAAGGCCGGAAATTTCCGGCCAGGCCGGAATATTCCGGGGCAAAAATCCGGCCCGGCATCTGTGAGCGGGCACTCGCGCTCCAGGGGGTCCTGGGTCGTCCGGAAATTTCCTGGGTTGAAATATCCGGTCTGGGGGCCGGAAATTTCCGCCCCGGGAGGCCGGAAATTTCCGGGGTAAGTGAAAAATTTCCATCCCGGACGGCCCTAACGGCCATATTTCGTGGGAAGCTATAAATAGCCTTCTTCTTCCTCAAGATGAGGCTGCCCAACCCATTTCCTCTCTCCTCCATTGTTGACCTTCAAAAGCTTGGGTTTCTCTCAATCCCTCCAATGATTCTTGCCCATTTTTAGGGAAAAGAGAGAGGAGATCTAGATCTACTATTCCACCAATCAATATCTCCTCTTAGTGAGGGGAATCCATTGGATCTAGATCTTGGGATTCATTTGTTGTTTTCCTTGTTCTTCCTCCTTCCTCCCTCCATAGCATTAGTTGCTTTTGTGGGATTTGGGAGAGAAGGACTTGATCACTTTGTGTGTTCTTGCCATTGCATTAGGTGCATCGGTTTGAGTTCCCCACGGGATTCGTGAAAGAGAAGTTCGTGAGCTTGTTACTCTTGGGTGCTTGGTCACCGGAGAGATTGTTCCTCTTGGGTGTATTGAGCACCCTAGACGGTTAGTGCTTGGGGCTTCCACCTTGTTGCAAGAAGCTTTGTTGAGAGCCTCCAAATTACTTGTGGAGATAGCCTCAACCTTGTGTAAGGTTTGGTCACCGCCTTCAAGACGACCTCATAGTGGAAACGAGAATCTCCCTCACCGGAGAAGCTCAAGGAGAATAAGGTGTGCACATTCGTGCTATTGAGGAGAGTGTCGAGACATCGTAGTAGTTTTCATAGACTGGGGTGCCATGAGACTACGGTAGAGACGTGGGGTAACGGAATAGCGTAGTAACACAGAACACGGGATTTTACCCAGGTTCGGTACGTCGCGACAGTACGGCGTACCTACTCCTGCACTTCTCACTATGTGGGACTAAAGCCCGTATAATAAGGTTACAATGTAAAGGAATAGATCCAGCTACTCGTCGAGGATGAACTTCCCGGCGAGTTGCGTAAGGCTTGAGCTTGAACCTAGAACCTTGGAACTAAAGGAACTTATTGAACTTATGAAATCTATCTCCCGTCCGGCTTTATATAATAGCCGGATTAGGGCTTACAGAACCAGAAACCTAGAAGACTACGTTTAACTTGTAACTTGGAAAGTAAGGAATCCGTCTTCTCCTCCAAGCCAGATCACGCGGGCCGTGATCCGGGTTCTTCTAGAATCCGGCTTCTACGCGTTGGACTACTGGGCCGCCCAATGGACCTAAGCCCATTACCTTGCAGGCCACCCTGGTAGTCCAGCTCTTTTGTCTACCATCTTCTATACCCCTATTTGGTATATATCCGACAGTAGCCCCCAGGAAGGATCAAAACTCTGAAACTCCGCCTTTCGTCAAATACATTTTGTCCGGGAAACTTGATTCAGCAGTCTTGATTCTTTCTTCTTTCCTTTTGAAGGAGATGGTAACATAAAACTCGGAACTATGAAAATCCGGCTTTTCTTCTCGCGATCCTTCGCGGAAAAGGAACACGTGACATCAGCGCTTTAATCATACTGACGTAAGCGCCGCTTGGTTTCACGCGGGAAACCCTGCAACGTATCTCTGACAGATTCTCACGAGAAACGAGGAGATAGCCATCATTCCTCTGTCGTTCCGTTTCCCGGATTTTCCGGCGAGCGACACGCGTCAAACATCCAACGGTCAAAAGAGCCGTTAGCGCGTATCTAGAGGGTTTTTAGGCTATAAATAGCCGTCTTCGTCCTCCTCATCAACCTTCTTCACTCCCTCACTGCCTTCACCATTGGTGCGAACGCGAGCTCGAGAGCGAGAACGATTCCTTGCCCCGACGAGCCCTTCCCACGCCGGAGCGCACCAACACCACCGAGAAAGATGGCATCTCCGCAATCATCGCCAGTTCGCGCTTCCGTCGACGAGCTCTTGAGCGATCTAGATCCCCAACTTGGGTCGCCCAAGCACGCCGGCGGCGAGCTGGAAAAGGCTACGGCGTCCGCAGCGGGCGGAGGAAACGTCTCCGCCACCACAGATGCTGCGGGACCAAGCACCACATCGACCCCGCCGTTCGCTCCCGAAACGGCGGAGGAAAAGGTAGAGCTCCTCGACGAGCAGCTTGCCGCCGCGAAGGCCGCCACCACCGCCGCCGCCGGAGGAGATGAAGAAGAGGAAACTGCAGGCAACTGGATTGCCTGCAGTATTCCCCCGGCTCTTCTTCCCAACTTGGAGAAGGAAGGCCTGGTTTTGAAAAAGAAATGGCGGCTCCCGGAAGAGGAGACCGAACCCGCGCCGCAAGAGGGCGAAAGGGTGCTTCTCGCCTCCCACCTTCTACGAGGTATGGGGCTTCCCCCTTCTTCTTTCTTCCTCCAAGTTCTAGCTCACTACAACATCCAACCTCATAATCTCCCTCCCAATTCCATTCTGTATATGGCCGGCTTTCAGGCCTTATTCGAGGGTTACCTAGGAATAGAGCCTAGGTTAGATTTTTGGTTGTACTGCTTTGGGGTTAAGCGTAACTCTTCGGAGGGCGCACTCCCAAATTGCGGAACCATTTCCTTTACTCTTCGGAGATTCCGAGAGGATTGGTTCCCCAAAATAAAAACCTCGGAATCCGTCAAATTCTGGACGGGTTCCTTCTTTTATCACCCCGACGTGCCTTTTCCTAAAAAAGCCGTCGGGGTTCCACCTTTTGTGAACTCCGCCGCTGTTCCCCAGGATAACTGGGTTACAGAGGCCGTCCAAGTTCTGCCTCCAGATCTACTAAGGATCAAGAGGCGCATCGCCAAACTCACTTCCTCCAAACCTCCTTTGACCGGTATGGACACGGTCTTTTGCTGGCTGAATAGGCGGATTCAGCCATTAGCAAACCACGGAGGCCGTCTCCTGTGTGAATACACAGGAGCCAAGGATCCAATGCGGACAACCGACAAGGATTGGCCCGCAAAGGAGCTCAGGCGGCGCATCAATCAGTTGGTCGCTTCGCGCGATCAATACACGGAGAGTCGGGCAATGTACACGGCCGACAACCCCGCTCCTAAGGTAATTTTCCCGTTATTTGGGTATAATCTTACTTCCTGGATAATCTACCTTTCGAATCTGATTGGTTTTTTCCAACAGCTTGTGGATCTTCCAGACTCGGAGTTAGCCTCCGAGGCCGAGCTGGATGCGCTGCGTACTGCCGCTACTGGTGGGCGCAAACGCAAGAAGATAATTTCTTCGGATTAAATTATCGACCTTGACGGAATCCCCGTCGCCACGTCCAGGTTATTTTCTTCTGGGTTTTTTCTTTTATGGGATCTTTTTCGTCCATCTTCGGTGTTTTAACCTTTTCCGGGTTTTTGGTTTTTAGCTTGCCCCCCTCCACCTTGAAGCCGAGAAAGTTGAAGAAGCTCAGAGCTTCTTCCAACCGAGGCAGCCAACCATCTCCCGCCGTCGCCCCGGACACGCCGCAGACAATGGTGGAAGAACCTACTGCCGCCACCACCACCAAGCCCCCAGAGCCCAGCCAGCCCGTTGTGTCCGAGTCGGACACGAGGGAAAGGGCGGCTCCAGAGGTGGGGAAATCTTCTCGGACTTTCGACGAGGAAATCCCCACCTTTGACAAGGATTTTAAGGCTATAAATGACGGCTTGAACGCGGCCGAAAATCACTTCGCGGAATACGCGAAAGAATTCCGGGAAAACTTAGCAGGTTTGCAACGCATGAGCCAGGTATGTAACTCTAGCCCCCAAGCATTAAACAAAATGCATGCTTTTTTGCTTTGATGTTTTTATTAACCATACTTTTCCTTGCTGTGTTTCAGCAAACCTCCGAGGCCATAAACCTTGAAGTTTTCAGGAAGCTTACTATCAAGAATAAAGAAGTTCGAAGTCTTCTTTCTATTCTTGAGGAGAGAGAGGCGGAGCTGGAATCGTCTCAGCTCGCTTTGACGGAAACGAAAGGTAGGCTTTTTCGTTTTGAAATTTCCGATTTAAGACTTTGTCGAAGTTTTTTCCCGAGGAAATTGATCAACTCGGATTTTCCCCTTGCTTTTCAGCTGCTTTAGCTGAAGCTAAACAAGCAGCGGAAGATTCCGGCAACGCCGAGATTCTCCGCAATGAGAACATTGAGCTTCACAAGAATCTTGTGAAGGCTCAACAAGACCTGGAAGCCAGCAATCTGGCCCTTGGAGTGGCTAACTCCAAGGCTTCCGAGCAGGCGGAGAAAGACAAATCCACCATCCAGGATTTGACTGAAGCTCTGAACCTTCGCCTGGAGGAAGTTTCCGAGATCGATAAACTCATCGGTAATTTTTTTTACCCTTGTCTTCATCTTTCCATGTTTTGCTTTCTCTGTTTGTCTCCTTAACCCTTTTGTATGCTTTATTGGATCAAACAGGAGACACCCCAGATGGCACTCGGGCTGCAGGCATCCGAGCTTTCGGGGAGACATGGAACTTGATGAAGGCTGCTGCAACGCAGCTAGTAGGCAAGTTTCTTCCCGAAAAATCTGGGGAATGCTCGGAGGTTGAAAAACTTCCGGGTATCATCATGGAGGTGGCGGAGTCCAAGGAGTCTGTTCTCCGCTCCGCTGCACGGGGTGGTGCGCGTATGGCCTTAGGCCTTATGCGCATGCACTACCCTAGTGCCAAATCCTGGCGTGTGGCCACCGGCGTCCCTCAGGGATACACGGATGCGCAACGATCCACCATCTTTGGTGAAGTTAAGGGCCACGCCACCCAGATTGCCGCCATGGTAAATGTCGGCGTCCACTATCCAGAAGAAGAAGCTCCTCCAATTCCCGATGAAGAAAGCAGCGAGGAGGAGTCGGATTCTTGAAGGGTTACCTGGAACCTGGATAGAAAATTTAGACAATAGGAGCATTACTGTTCTTTCATTTGTAATCCAAAATGTAATGCTTCTTATGTATTAATGAAAATTCCGCCTTTTGCAGTTTAAACTATGAAATTACTTTGCAAGTTGTTTGAATTTTATCACTCCTTTATCTTCTAAGTTCTCTGGTGTGTATGCTTTAACTGTCCTTAGTGTTTGAAATGGCTCAAATAGCATTATGAATCGTTATGCCGAGTAACTGGGGACGAACCAAGCAGTTTTGAAACTCGAAAACATGAATCATGCTAAAGGCATTTTTACTAACTAGTTCCAGTAACCCAGCATACGCACGATCAGATAAAGACTTAGAAAAACAAGGAAAATTTTAAGTGAAACTTGGGCACGCAGGCAATTCAAGTTTCCTTTAGCCGTTAAAAGGCTGAAAAATCATTCAGTTATGTAACGCCGAGTACGCAAGCACAATTCGGGTTAACATTGAGAAATTTGTAAGATCATTGGGAAATAGATGAGGCGGAAACACTTTGCACTTATAAGAAAAATAGACGACAGCATTCCGACAACTTTATTTCATGATCTCAAAAGATGTTTACATAGATTTGAACTAAGTACAGAAGGGGACATAACTTGCTAGGTGTTCCTAGGCTTCCGCAATCCACTTGACCTTGTCGAAACTTTTCAGCAGCTTTAAGCGTGGTAGGGTTTTAGCCCCCAGCCAACTAAGAAATCTTTTTATGGCTGTGGCGGAACCCGGCAATTCTGGGACATCTTTTTCATACGTATGCTCTGAGATGTTCGAGATTGCTTTCATCTTTTCCGGGTTAACTTCTATTCCTCTGCGAGAAACGATGAAACCCAGAAGTTTTCCTGAGGGAACCCGGAATACGCACTTAGATGGATTTAACTTCATCTTGTAAGTGCGCAAATTTTCGAAAGTTTCTCGCAAATCCTCAAGGAGTGTATCTTTTTCCTTGGTTATGACAGCAATATCGTCCACGTAAACGTGGACGTTTTTTCCAATCTGACTATGCAAACAACGTTGCATGCAACGCTGGTAGGTTGCACCTGCGTTCTTCAGGCCAAAAGGCATGGTTACGTAGTAATACGTCCCGTATGGGGTTATAAAAGAAGTCTTGATTTGATCTTCCTTTTTCATGCGTATTTGGTGGTACCCGGAGTATGCATCCAAAAAGCATAAAAGCTCAGAGCCTGCAGTGGCGTCTATTATTTGATCGATTCGCGGCAGCGCAAACCTATCTTTCGGACATAACTTGTTCAATCCTGTGTAATCTATACACATTCTGAGAGCAGTTGTGTCTTTCTTCGGTACTAATACCGGATTTGCGGACCAGTCAGTATGGATTACTTCCTTGATAAAGTCCGCTGCCAAAAGCCGGATAATTTCCTTGCCAATAGCCTTCCGTCTTCTTCCGTCAAATCGACGGAGACCTTGTTTGACGGGTTTTGATCCGGGAATAACCTTGAGTTGGTGCTCAGCAAGTTCCCTGGGTACGCCTGGCATGTCAGCTGGACACCAGGCAAAAATATCCCAGTTCTCACGGAGGAACTTGATGAGCTCGCCTTCCTATTTGTCGGTCATCCCAGTCCCTACAACGACGAATTTTGTCGGATCTTTGGGATCTAGGATTACCTGTCTTGTATTCTCGGATGCCTTGAAGCTATCTGTTGGCTTCCGAGTTTCTTTTCCTGCCGGCATTTCTTTCGGCGATACCTCCTTGGCTAACTCCTTCAGTTCTTCCTGAGCTATAACTCTTTGAGCGCAAAGGGCGTTTTGCTTCTCCAACTCATTTGCCAGCTTGAAATCACCGGCAATGGTGATTACTCCTCCTTTGGGTCCTGGCATCTTCAGCTTGTTGTAGATGTAACAAGATCTTGCCATAAACTTGGCGAAAGCCGGACGTCCGAGTATTGCGTGATACACGCTCTCGAACGGCACAACTTCGAAGGATACTTTTTCCTGCCGGAAGTGATCTTTATCTCCGAAGGTGACATCTAGGGAAATTTCTCCTAGGGATCGTGCTTGCCTGCCAGGAACGATGCCATGGAAGCGTATATTGCTGTAATTGAGCTGGGACTCGGATATCTTCAAGTGCTTCAGTGTATCCAGGTACATTATATTGATGCTGGATCCTCCGTCCATCAGCACTCTTCTTAGCCTAGTGTTTTGAACAATAGGGCTTACAACAAGAGCTTGTGTGCCGGGTTCAGGGATATTTCCGGGATGATCAGACTGATCCCAGATTATCGGTGTGTTGGAATACTTCAAAAATTTTGGGGTTGCAGGAACAACCGCGTTTATTTCTCGAAGTGTCCTTTTGGCCACCTTTGCTGACGGGGTTGCTAGGAAAGTTAGCATTGCTTCTCCGTCAACTCTCGGAAATTTAGGTTCGCCTTTGCGCTGTTGTTCCTGGATTTTGTCATCAGTGTCCGATTCACTGTCTTCTTTTTCAGCTTCTGGCTTTTGTTTGGCAGGTTTCCTCTTGGAACCCTTCCCTTTATTTCCGGATCCTGCATTGCCTTTCATATGCTTGTTTAGCCGGCATTGCGCGTTCGTGTGGGTTGGTTTCCCAAACTGAGAGTGGTGGACGCAGGGTTCCGACTTAATTCTCTCCCATTCTTCAGGAGTGTAATTGATGGGATCCGGACTGCGGCCTTTCCACTTGTTCCCTTTTTCTCCTCCAAAGGCTAAGTTAACCTCCTTGGGCTTTGTTGTTGACTCCGGAGTTCCTTTTTTATCAGAACGAGGTGTTTTCTTGGCCAGTATCAGTGACTCAATATTGCCTCCTCTTGCTCTGATATCGTCTTCGGCTGCAGCATGCTCATTAGCGGTTGTAAGCATAGATCCGAGATCTTTGTGCTTTTTAGAACCAACCATGAACGGTACAAGTCCGGGTTTTAGGCCATTGACGAAAGCATGCATTGCTTGTACGTCAGTTACTCCAGAGCAACTATTCTTCATTGCAGTCCATCTGGAGATGAAATCCACGTATGGTTCGTCTTCAAATTGGGTGCAACGGTTCAGCTGGTTGATGCTATTTGGGCGTTTGTATGTTCCTCGAAAATGCTGAGTAAATACTCTCGCCATATCATCCCAACTGTCGACAGTTCTTGATGGTAAACCATTAATCCAATCTCTGGCTCCGTCTAGCAACATTAGGGGAAGAAACTTGACAGCTTCCAGGTCTGTCCCGTTGTTGATCTGGACGGCTGTGTAATAATCTGAAAGCCAGGTATCCGGGTTTGTACTGCCGGTATATTTTTGGTAGGTTGGACCAACTTTGGCAAAGCCAGAATGCAGGGTTATCCTTCGGATCCTGTCAGTAAAACACTTAGGACCAAAGTATAGATCATCCTTTTCTGCTCTGTCAATATGTGCAGAATATCTCCCGGCTGAATGGACAGAAGGGGATCTGCTCCTTTCTTTTCCATTGTTACGCGGACGCGTTTTTCCGAGGTTATCTCTATCTCTTCCGTTGTCACGCCCTCTGGGATTAGGTGGAGTCCTGCTCCTGTACCTTTCCTTATCTTTGGGCGGTGTCCGAGATCTTTCACGCCTGTGAGGTGTATCGTATCTTCCAGCTTTTTCAGCTGGGTTTCTCGGAGGTGGCATTATTTTGCCGTCATTCCGGTGTTTGTCTTCCCGATCGTGTGGTTTATATCCATCTTTCGGGAGATGAGGTCCGGTTCTAGACGCTGCGTCCCGGTTGTGGGGTTTTTCTTGTCTTTTCTCGGATCCTCTTTTTTATCCGAATCTCCGGGTTCTTCCGGTCCAGGTGCTCCAGCAGCGCAAGTAACAGTTTTGCAGAGGGCGGAATTATCATGCAGCCTCCCTGATCGCTCTTGTCCTCGCTGTTGCTGCTGTAATGCTTTTCCTAGGAAAGCATACACCCCTTGGAGTTTTTCCCCGTTGGAGTACAGATCATTGTTCAGGATGGCGAACGCTGCTTCCGCGTTTTCAGCTGCGGTTTTGTATATTGGTTCGCCCTTGGCATCTTTGCCGTTTAACTGCTTTTGCCAAGATGGGTTATAGAACCTTTCTTTCGGCGGCAGTTCTTCCGGTTTTGCAATTCCGGGTAACCTCGTAGGTTTTAAGGCAGATCTATGCTTTCTCTCGTACTCCTCAATTTCTTCCTTCATAATTTTGATGTCATTATGGGTTTGTTGGAGGTGTTGCCGAGATCTAAGCAGTTGTTGCTGTTGCCGTTGGAAAGCTTGTCTCCTGGCTTCCAGCATCTCAGGGGGTTCATTGGGTCCCACTGGAGTTTGTAATAGTTCTTGCTCATCCAGTTCTGTCATTGGCGGAGCAGTGATTTCCTTAGATTTCTTTTCCGTAGGCTTTGTGCCACTAATATCTCCAACTTCCAGGTTTTCATCAGCGAGATCAGCTGACTTTTTCTTCCGGAGTTTGTACTGGAGTTTTTTAGAAGCACGGTGCTTTTTCTTGGAAGAGGGAGGTTTTTTGACAGGTTCATCCTCTGTCATCTCCTTGACATTAGGAAATATCGGAGAAGTTTCTCCGTCTTCCCTCTCCTCTGCTGGCGGAGGGGTTTTAGGGCTTTCCTGGCTATCGGCACCCGTTGTATCAGCTGGTTTTGCCATTAGCACTTCATGGAATCCTTCTTGAAAGGATTTAACTTTTCTTACGAAGGCATCATCATCTTCGTCTTCGGAGAAGTTATCCGATCCGGTTTCCGACTCCAATCTCGCCTCAATGGCGGCAAGCACGGACTCTGTTTCCGAGTTCATCGTCTGGTTGACGGATGTCGGATCTTCCGTCTCTGTGACGGGTATTGGTTCTTCCGTCTCTGTGACGGGTGTATGGTTGTCTGCCTCTTGCACGGGATTTCCGTCATCCGTGTTTTCGGCGATCTCGGATTGCACCATGCCGATAAAGTGCGTATCACTGTTTTGTCGGCGATCTGAGCAAAATCCGGCCTCATAGTCGTCTTCGACTGGGTATAGGGCGGGTGGGAGATAATTGCTTTCACCGCAAAACCCCATTGCTTCCGCGGTTAATCCGATAAAGATATTAGCAGATCCAATCGGTAAAACGCAGGCACTTACCAGATGGTTTTGCGCCGGGATGTAGGATCCGTTGTCGAGGAAGCGCCCGACGTCGTAGTCGAATTCCAAGCTTCCGACAGTGATCGATCTTCCGATTCCGCCTAATATCCCAGATCGGAACTTCACGCCTGACGTCGTTTGCCCCACGGTGGGCGCCAACTGTCGAGACATCGTAGTAGTTTTCATAGACTGGGGTGCCATGAGACTACGGTAGAGACGTGGGGTAACGGAATAGCGTAGTAACACAGAACACGGGATTTTACCCAGGTTCGGTACGTCGCGACAGTACGGCGTACCTACTCCTGCACTTCTCACTATGTGGGACTAAAGCCCGTATAATAAGGTTACAATGTAAAGGAATAGATCCAGCTACTCGTCGAGGATGAACTTCCCGGCGAGTTGCGTAAGGCTTGAGCTTGAACCTAGAACCTTGGAACTAAAGGAACTTATTGAACTTATGAAATCTATCTCCCGTCCGGCTTTATATAATAGCCGGATTAGGGCTTACAGAACCAGAAACCTAGAAGACTACGTTTAACTTGTAACTTGGAAAGTAAGGAATCCGTCTTCTCCTCCAAGCCAGATCACGCGGGCCGTGATCCGGGTTCTTCTAGAATCCGGCTTCTACGCGTTGGACTACTGGGCCGCCCAATGGACCTAAGCCCATTACCTTGCAGGCCACCCTGGTAGTCCAGCTCTTTTGTCTACCATCTTCTATACCCCTATTTGGTATATATCCGACAGAGAGCCTAGGTGGCTCCCCACCTCTCCAACGAAGACGTACTTCCCTTGGGAAGGAACTTCGGTAATCACATCGGTGTCTCCTTGTGTTTCGGTTATTTCTATACTCTAGCTCGTTACTTATGCATTTACCTTTGTGATAGCCATCGTGCTTGAAGTCATCTTTCTTGCTATCACATAGTTGTATATCTTGCTTAGCATAAGTTGTTGGTGCACATAGGTAAACCTAGCTTGTATAGGTTTTGTGCTTGATAAATTAAACGCTAGTTTTATTCCGCATTTATTCAAGACTAAACCGTAATATTTTTAAAGCGCCTATTCACCCCCCCTCTAGGCGGCATCCTTGTACTTTCAAGCACTTTATGCTTTATCTCTGCATCATGATACCGAGTAGGTGGATTTCCAGCTTAACATGCTTAGTCTTTGCACGCTGCACCGAGTAGAACACTTACTAGTATTTCCTAGGCTTTATGTGCTTTGTGTTTGCACGCCATGTCGAGTAGAACACTTACCAGTATCTGCTAGGCTTTATGTGCTTTGTGTTTGCACGCCATGTCGAGCAGAGAACCTTAGTCAAATATGCTTTGTGTTTGCATTCCGTACCGGGTAGGATTCCTTTGCCTTGTGCTCAATTGACTTGTATTGCCTGCTTGTATTTTCAGCACATTGATCGCCAGCGCACTGAAAATGAGGAGCGCTTCGAGGGCAACTGGAGCAAAGACCGAGAAGAGGACGACGAGGTCGCCTATGATACCCAGGACACCCTCTGTGTCCCTCGCGCCGATCAGCAGGGTAAGCACCAAGTGTACGCGTCCATTCGGGACTGGTCCGAGGACGACGAAGAAGGTGACTGAGTTCACCTCCCTAGTTGCGAGTAGCGCAACCCAATTTTCCTTTCCGCTTCTCAACTCCTTCTTCTCCTCTACTCTGCAGACGACGCCGATGCTGACGAGGAAGACGAGGACGTCCTCGACGTCGATCCGGTTGCGGTGGCTGCTCCTACCACTCGGAAGAGGGCGGGTAGCGGCGCCCAAGAGCCTACCGCCAAGAAGGCCAAGAAGCCCGAGAAGAAGAAGAAGGTTTCCGGCAGAAGGCCACCCCCTAGCCGCCAAGGGTAAGTGGTTTCCCTCTAAGCTATATCTTGTTATTGCTTCTCGGTGTTTTTCTTCCCCTCCTCCTTTTCTGAACTTCTTTTTCTCTTCAGCGATCCTTTGGATGCTGATGCTGCTGCCGCTTCCACCACCTGCAAGAGGAAATCCACCATCGACCTCGAGAAACTCATCGATCTTTCTGAGGATGAGGACGAGCCCGCAGCATGGGATAGGACGCGTGCGCCCTCTCCCGTGAAAGAAGAAGTAGAAGACGCCAATGCCGAGGACATGGGCGCTGGTGCCCAAGATATGGGCCAGGAGCAGCAGGCCCGCGCAGAACAGAGTGCGCGGGATTCTGCTCAAGACGAAACCCCCCTTCTCCCCCAGCTGCCTCAGCTGGGGAGAATACCGAACAAGATGCCGAGTACCAAGATCATGCCGCCCTTGAGCGGCAGGACGAGACCCTGGAGCAGCCGGAAACTGAAGCTGCTGTTCAAGATGACCCCGCGGCCCAGCCGCGGGTAGAAGAACAAGAAGATGTACGACCTGATCCCGCCGCCGAGCAGCGGGTTGAGACGAGTGCGGTGGAGCAGGACCCGCAGAGCCAAGCGCAGCCTGACGCTGCGCCGAGTAGCCGGCCCCCTGTGCCGCCTACTCAGCAGGCTGCTCCACCTACTGCACCAAGCCCTCCGCGACCATCAAAGAAGACCAAGACCGCACCAAGCCCTCCAGCCAAGCAGAACGCTAAGAAGACTGCTTCCCAGCCGGATGCTGCCGGCAAGAAGGCCATCCAGCCTGATGCCCCAGTTCGCAAGAATCCATCGCGCAACGCTGCGCAGGATGCTGCCAAGATGCCGCCGCCGAAACTACCCGTGAAGCTTGCCGCGAAGAGTGGGCAGCTTACAATTGGCGCTTCTGGCAGTTCTGTTGGCGCATGCGCGGGATCGAGCGCTCAGGAGCCGCCTAGCTTCTTGCCTTACATGGTGCAGATGGCCAAGCAGCACAGCATCAAGTTGACCCCGGGCGAGCAGCGGATCGCGCTTACGAAGGGCAAGCAGGCCACGGCGGTGGACTCCAAGTTGCCGGATAAGAAGAAAACCCTTGCGATCTACTCGCGCGAGGTCCAAGAGACTGAGGTGCAGTCCGAGGGGCTCGAGCAGATGATTGACCGGGTAGGCTTCATCGACCAGGTGTGGGAGAGCGACGCCCTTGGCAACAAGACCTGGAATGGCCTGACCTTGGGCCCGCTGGACCATTGGTGCATTGATTGGAACAAGGCGGACATGGGCTACAATCCCATGACCATTTCGTCCAACACAAGCACACTGGCCGCGAAGCTGTTCGTTCACCGCAAAGCTGCCGAAGACCTCGAACAGACCTATGCTGTAAGCTTTGTTTGCTTGTTCCGAGTTGCAATTTTTCTTCTCTTCTATTCTTCTTCTCCTCCTTATCAATTACTGAGTCCCCGAGATTCGGGCCGAGTAGACGGGTACTCAACCGAGTTGCTGTCTTCTCGGGCCAAATCTTCAAAACACTGTCTAACTGCTTTTCTTTCTTCTTCACATAATAGCCTCTTGAAGAGGACAAACCTTTTCCGGCGGCTGCTCTGGAATCACAGCATCGCCAAAAGGTGCCTTGAGGCCCTGGAAGCAGAACATAAGAGTGATGCTGAGACGGAGCAAGCGGCCGTGGATCGTGCCCTCCAACTTTCTGAACTCGAGAGTAAGCTTCTAGCTATTCGGTTAATGCGTTTTGTGTTTACGCCCGCTTTTGCTTTTTTGCTTTAACTCCTTCTACTCTGCAGGCAAATTCAAGGCGATGGCAGAGGAACACAAACACTGCCATGTTTTCGTTACTAATGCTGAGACCACTATCAAGAAGATGGAAGGTGAGTTGCCGTCTGCTCTGCTTGTTTTCCTCCTTCTCCTTTGCTACTCTGCTGACCGTGCTATTCTCTCCACAGAAGATCACAAGCAGTTTCGTGAAGAGCATCTTGACTGCTTGAAACCTGCCGAAGTGCAGCAGCAGCTGGCCACCCAAGCAGCAGAGATCAAGAAGGAACGTGACACCGAGCGTGCCGAGTTCGAAGATATGCAAGTGAAGCTGAAGGCCGCTCTCGAGGATGCCTTGGAGACCAGGACAATGAGCGCAGCCAGAGAGAGGACGCTCGAGACAGAGATCGAGGTGCTGAAGAAGAGCAATGTAGACCTCATGCTCCAGCTGGCCAATTGCCGTAAAATTGAAGACATGCATATTGCGGATGAGGAGGCTTGGAGGAGAAAGCTGGAAGCGCTACTCTGCGAACTTAATAGTAAGTTCGCGCTTCTCTGCACTTTCCTGTTTCCTTCTTCTTATGTTTGGCTTGATTTGCATCTCTTCTCTGCCTCCGTTTCTAATCCTTTCTGATAGCATTTTCAGAAATCTTCCCTGACCTCTGCGCGACTTGCAAACCTGCCTTGGCTAAGGCGCAAGAAGCTCGAGCTGAGAAAGGATTGCCCACGAACACCAAGTCTACAATTGAGGACAATCTCACGAGCATCCAGTCACAGCTCCGCCATCTTAGGGGCTTGGGCACCGACATGGTGTCCACAGCCTTCAAGCTTCACGCTCTGTTTTGGCCTCAAGACCCTGCGCCAAAAACTATCCGCTTGCTTTCTGAGAAGCTCAATGGTGTCAAGGCCGAGTTGAAGAAATGGCGTGCATCCGCTGCTCGGGCAGGCGCCGATATGCTAATCCTCTTCATCTGCAGCTGGTATGAGAACCTAAACCTCGACACCATTCTTGAGATGCGCCAGAACTCGAAGTGGGAGAAGGACTCCAACTGCGCGGCTCGCCGCCAGGCAGTTGCGTACGAGATCGCCTCCTACGCGGACACCGCCCTCTTCATCGACGGCGTCACCGAGCCTGACACCGAGGCGGAAAGTGAGGGTGAAGAGGAAGATGAAGACAAAGACGAGGCCACCGAGTCGGATGACTTGGGTTTCTTCGAGAACACTGGCGCCGAGAAGGGGAAGGGCAAGGCTGCCGCGGATAGCGACGAGGAAGCCGAGAGCCAGGATGCCACCATCACCACCAAGATGGTGATCCAGGATGCGGCTCCCGAGCTGGCCTCGTCTTCTGGCGCTGCACTCGACGACGCGCCGCTACTCCGCACTCAGTCCACTGCCTCCACTTCAGCTACCGACCCCATCTCGGTGGCCAGTGCCACCTTTGAACAAGCTGCTGCCAACGCCGAAGCGGATGCTGCCAACGCCAACTTGGAGAACACTGCTACTTCCAACTAGTTACCTCCTGAAACACTTATGCTGCAAAACTCTTATCAGATCCCCGGGATGCCGGGTGCATATGTATCAAACAATTATCTTTCCCGTTGCTACTCAGTTTTTATTCCACTTTGATGTTTTATACTTATTATTTGAGCAATTCTGGCTCGATGCCGGGTTGCGTTATCATGCAAGTCCCCGAGTTGCATTCTTCATCCACTCTTCCTTTTTATCTCAGCTCTTACCTGCAACTTGTTGCTTTTTTGGTATTCGAGTCACAAGAGTTTAAAGTTAGAGTTTCAAATACTTAGCCACTTAGAGACAGTCATAGTAACGCTACCCACCACTTAGCCGAAAAAGGTAACAAACAGCAGTAATAAAGGACGCTCTACTCGGTTCCTGCACTCCTCTTTTCCTTAGTCATTTTTCTTGTGCTCATTGACCTCTAGCTTGTTCTCTTGCTTGCCATGAAGCCGGGTTTCGGACAGCAGCAGAGTCGAAGAGTTGGCTTTTAGGTTTAAACACAGTACTAAATGTACTCATGAAATTCTAAGTAGAGCAACCGAGTAGACAAAGGTAAACAGAACAGAAACACTTAGAGCAATTTTGGACGAGGGCAGTCCCCGAGTTCAATTTCAGATTGAAAAGTGGGGGTTTAATCCGGATAAGAGAGTACATACACATTTTTGCTCACGAATGAAAGCGACGGAGTAGAGCCACATTCTAGGGGCGCTTAGATTCCTCTCCAGCTTTATCCGGCCTGTTCTTCTGTGATGGTTGCGCGTCTACCAAGTAGTACGCGTCATTGTGCGGAGCCTTGCTCACAATGAAACGCCCTTCCCACGGAGGGGATAGCTTGTGCATCCCGGCTGTGCGTTGCACGAGCCTAAGGACCATGTCTCCTTCTCGGAAAACCCTTGGGTTCACTTTTCGGCTATGATAACGCCTCAAGTTTTGCTGGTAAATAGCTGAACGTGACAGAGTAAGCTCTCTTGCTTATTCTAGCAGGTCAACGTCATCTTCTCGAGCTTCTCTCGCCTCCGCCTCAGTGTAGAGGGTTACTCGGGGGGAGTCATGCTCTAGGTCTGTTGGCAACACGGCCTCAGCACCGTAAACCAAGAAGAATGGTGTGTAGCCGGTTGACCGGTTAGGGGTAGTCCTTAGACTCCACAACACCGCTGGCAACTCGTCTAACCAACACCCAGGTGTTTTCAGCAGCGGCTCAATCAGCCTTGGCTTTATGCCTGCCAGTACCATGCCATTTGCTTTTTCAACTTGCCCATTGGAGGCGGGATGCGCAACAGACACGACATCTAGCCTGATGTGCTTATGTCTGTAGAATCTCACCATGGCACCCTCAGCAAAATTCGTGCCATTGTCCGTGATGATGCTATGCGGGTAGCCGTATCTCAGGATCACATCCTTCAGGAAACTCACATCTGTGGCTCCATCACACTTCCGAATAGGCTTCACTTCGATCCACTTGGTGAACTTATCAACCATGACCAAGATGTGAGTCATGTTGCCTCTAGCCGGCTTGAAGGGACCAACCATATCCAAACACCAAACAGCAAACGACCAAGTAATGGGAATGGTTTTCAATTCGGAAGCAGGCAAATGGATCTTACTTGCGAATCTCTGGCAGCCGTTGCACTTTCTCACAATATCCTCAGCTTGCTTCAAGGCAGTGAGCCAAAAGAAACCATGCCGGAAAGCCTTCTTGACCAAAGCCGGAGAAGAGGCGTGATGTCCGCATTCTCCTTGATGTACTTCCACCAGAATTTCTTCTCCTTCTTCTGGTTCCACGCAGCGTTGCAGCACGCCAGTGGGACTTCTCTTATGCAGCACTTCTCTGAATATGGTGTAGCCCTTGGATCTTCTCTGAATCTGCCTTGCGGTAACCTCATCAGTTGGCAAGGTGCCGTCCTTTAGAAAGGACAATATGGGCATAGCCCAACTCGGTGTCTCCCGTGTGGGAAACACTGGTTCGTCCAATTCCATTGGAACAGCCACTGCTGTCTGTTCTTCAGAGTTGGGAGCGCTTCTTTGAAGTCCTGAGCGATTGGCAAGAACTTCCTCAATGAATGCGACAGTCCCCGAGTTGAGGGGGGCAGTCCCCGAGTAAGGAAGGACAATCCTCGAGTAAGGAGGGGCAGTCCCGGGGTTGCAGGCGCCAGTCCCCGGGATGGAGACTGCAGTCCCCGGGTTCTCTATTGCATTCTCCCAGTCAATCTCCATGGGAACTGCTTCTTCGCTTGGCAGAGAAGGAACGAATATAGATTCCGAGTTGGGGGATGGCTGGATGGATGGCTTTCTCAAATGCTCCAAGGCAATCCCAGCCGGAATGAATTGCCGAGAAGACCCCAACTTGGACAGCTCGTCTGCTGCTTCGTTCTCTGCTCGGTGGATGTGTTGGAACTCGCAGCCTTCGAAAAATCCAGTCATAGACTGCACCAGGAACCGATATGATGCCATGTTGGCATCCAGAGCATCCCAAGTGCCAGAAACTTGCTGCACCACCAGATCGGAGTCGCCATAGCATATAATGCGCTGCACACCAACTTCCTTGGCTACTCGCAAGCCGTGTACCACGGCCTCGTACTCTGCAACATTGTTGGATGCCTTGAAGTGAATCTGCAGTACATATTTGAGTTGATCCCGCTTGGGTGACGTAAGCACTACGCCAGCACCAAGGCCTTCCTTCACTTTGGAGCCATCAAAGTGCATCTTCCAGTAATTGGTTGTGGGAGAAGGAGGCTCGTACTGCACCTCATCCCAATCCACCAGAAACTCCGCTGTGACCTGATGGCTTCTCTTCTCGCATACGTCGGAGCGTACGCGGCCAGCTCGATTGCCCACTTGGCTACTCTGCCACTTGCTTCCTTGTTGCCCATGATATCCGAGATGGGAGCAGAGCTCACCACAGTGATAGGATGCTCCTGGAAATAGTGCTTCAACTTCTTGGCGCCCAGGTACACGCCGTAAGTCATCTTCTGGTAATGTGGGCAGTTCTGCTTGGAGCTGGACATCACCTCACTGAGATAATATACTGGCCGCTGCACACTCTTGCCTTCTTTTTCTCGCTCCACCACAATTACTACACTGACTACCCGATTGGTAGCGGCAATGTATAGCAGCATTGGCTCTTTGGGTAGCGGGCTAGCTAGGATGGGAGCGCTACCCAACATCGCCTTCAGCTCATTGAATGCCACATCCGCTTGCGGTGTCCAGACGAACTTGTCGCTTTTCTTCATCAACTGGTACAAAGGCAGTGCCTTCTCGCCCATTATGCCCAAGAAACGACTCAGAGATGCCAAGCAACCAGTGAATTTTTGCACATCCTTCAGGGATCTCGGCAAAGACATGCTCTCAATAGCTTTTATCTTTGAAGAATTGGCTTCAATGCTCCGAATGGATACCAAGAAGCCGAGCAGCTTGCCAGCCGGGACGCCAAAGGTGCATTTACTCGGGTTCAGCTTCATCTTATACTTGCGCAAGTTGGCAAAAGTTTCCTCAAGGTCACTAAGCAGAGTTTGTGTTTTATTCGTTTTGATGACAATGTCATCTACGTACACCTGCACATTTTTGCCGAGTTGATCATGCAAGAATTTCTGCATACATCTCTGATAGGTAGCACCCGCATTCCGCAACCCAAAGCACATGACACGATAACAATAAGCCCCGTACGGGGTAATGAAAGCAGTCTTTATTTGATCAGAGGGTTGAGACCTATCTGATGAAAACCAGAGTAGGCATCTATGATAGACAAAAGCTCACAACCAGAAGTGGAATCGATCACCTGATCGATGCGAGGTAGCGGAAAGGGGTCCTTGGGGCAGGCCTTGTTCAAGTCGGTGTAGTCGACGCACATGCGCCATGCGGTAGCGGCCTTGGGATACTCCTTCTTCTTCTCAACCATGACCGGGTTGGCTAGCCAATCCGGATGCAACACCTCCATGATAAAATTGCTTATCAGCAGCTTGGTGATCTGATCACCGATGGCTTTCCTTCTCTCATCTCCAAAGCGGCGCATAGCCTGCTTCACTGGTTTGGCGTTAGGACGCACATGTAGCGAGTGGTCAACCAACTCCCTCGGGACACCTGGTAAATCTTCATTGGACCAGGCGAACACGTCCCGATTCTCACGGAGGAAGTGGATGAGCTCGCTTTCCTATTTCTCCTCCAACCCTGAGCCAATGATGGCAACACGGTCGGGGAACTCAGGGTCGACCTGGATCTTCTTCGTCTCCTGGGATGCCTGGAATGCAGTCCTGTACTGGGAACTCGGCATCCCGGGCGCGCCACCTTGCGCTGCCTGCGCCATAGCTACCACCTCATGTATCTTCTTCTTCTCGGCAGCAATCACCATCGACTCCGCCAACTGAGAACCGGCAGAGGCACACTCCATAGACCTCTTGTAATCACCAGAGATGGTGATCATGCCATTGGGACCAGGGATCTTCATCTCCATATATGCAGCATGAGTAGAGGCCATGAACTTGCTCAGAGCAGGCCTGCCGAGTAGGGCGTGGTATGGGCTCTGATGATCAACCACCTCGAATTACAGGCTCTCTGTGCGACAGTTCTCCCTGGTGCCGAATATAACATCTATCCACACGCGGCCCATTGGAGAACAAGAGACTCCTGGCACAATGCCGTGGAAAGTGGTCCTGCTGGGTAGCAACATGTTCTCGGCCATACCGAGCTTCTCGAGTGTGTCTCTGTACACTATGTTGATGCTGCTGCCGTTGTCAATCAGCACCTTGCTGAACCTGACGTTCTTCTGAGTACCCAAGAAGGTGGGATCCAACACCAAGGCGTAGCTACCCGGATTGGGCATCACCTTAGGATGATCCGCTCTAGACCATGTGATCTGTTGGTTGCACCAGTGCAGGTAATGAGGAACAGCAGGGATCACAGCATTGACCTCCATCGCGCGCCTCTGCAGTGACTGCTTGTCGGCGGGCTCGGAGGTGAAGATCGATCATATAGCTCTCATGATGCTCCTGGTACTGGTTGCGGCCTTCCGCACCGTAGTTGCCATTGTTGCCGTTGTCGCGGTTGTTGTTGTTGACGAAGTTGCGATTGCCGTTGTTGTTGTTGTTGTTGTTGTTGTTGTTGTTGTTGAAGTTGCGGTTACGGTTGCGGTTGGCTCCTAAAGCCACCTGGTTGACGTTCTCTCTTCTCAGGAATGCTGGAGGCCGGGATGCGGCTGCTCGGATAGGCTGCACATTGGCGTTTGCAGCTGGCAGGGGAGGAGGAGGAGGCAAGCCCTCATTCCTGATCTCATCCCACCAGTCGCATTGCCGAGTAGTGTGGTTGGCAGGTCTTGCGGGATGCCGAGTATGGAAGCTACATGGGCCATCCCTCATGTCCTTGAAGACAAAGTTCTGGACCGGATCCGGGTTGCCGCTACCCTGCTGAGGAGCACGGTATGGCTTCTTGATGCCTTGGCCCTGATTCTGGTTCTGCCCGTACTGGGCTCCAGCAGATTTTTTCCTTTGGCTACTCCCAGCCCCGGTAGCCACAGCATTCACCTTCTCAGGATCGTACCGAGTATCAATCCGGTCACCTCTGCGCTTGTTGCGGAACTCATTGCGCTTGTTGCTGTTGAAGTTTCTTCTCGGCTCAGCGGAGTCCATCAAG
Organism: Alopecurus myosuroides; assembly: GCA_028641055.1. Lineage (NCBI taxonomy): Eukaryota > Viridiplantae > Streptophyta > Magnoliopsida > Poales > Poaceae > Alopecurus > Alopecurus myosuroides. Next base: position 67,040,840 of record CM054060.1, read on the forward strand.
GGCTGAGTAGGGTCGACGAGTGCGTACTGATCCGCGATCTTGATGGTCTCCGCAAGAGTGTTCGGCATCTCCCTCTGCAGCCTTTGCCACAACATGATGCCATGTCTGCAACCCTGCGCAAACCAAGTGATGGCCTGGGCCTCATTCACACCTTCGGAAGTGTTCCTCAAGGTACTCCACCGAGTAAGATACTCACGATCTGTCTCGTCTTCCCGCTGCTTGCAAGCAGACAACTGCTGTGGCCTATTCGGCCTCTTGTAAGTGCTGGTGAAGTTGCTGATGAAGGCTTCCGAGAAGTCCAGCCAGCAATTGATGTTGTTCTTGGGCAGGTTGTTGAGCCAAGTCCGAGCTGGGCCCTCAAGAATCTGCGGAACGTACCGCACAGCCCATCTCCGATTGCCGTTCACGATATGCACCACGGTGACATAGTCATTGAGCCAGTCTTCCGGCTTGGTGCTGCCATTGTAGCACTTGGTCCCTCTGGCGAGCTGGAACTGCTTCACGGACGGCTCGTTCATGATGCGTGGGCCAAAGCACTCTGGGCCAGGTGGCCCTGTGTTCTCGAGTCGTGCGGATAGATTGATCCGGTCAAGCTTGTACCGGACATCATTGGGCTCCAGCACACGCTCACCCACACGATCCATGATATCATAACCAGCTAACCCCATAGCCGAGAAGCCATCATAATATCTATCCACCTCCATAGCTGCAGGTTGCTCTGCCAGGTTGGCTACCGGTGCAGCCGCACGCGGCTGAGCGGCAGCTGGCTGCTGCGGCCTCTGCCGAGTAGGCTGAGCAACCTGACGTCGAGAAGGGCATGGGCGATCCCCATCTCGCGTCTTGCTGTGAGCTTTATGGGCTTGATAGCCTTCTCCTGCAGTGTTGTGTTTATGACCGGACTGTCGCGGCACAGCGTGCTGTTTCGCGGCGACAGCCGGGTCGTACACCTGCATCTGCCTGTCTCTTCCAGAGTAACCACTCTGCTCCTTCTCACGACTGGGATGCGGTGATGAGGCCTGATCGTTAGATCTGACCGCATGCGAGTGCACCACCTGAGAAGCTCCAGCACCCGGGTTGGCTTTCCGGAACTCCTCGTTCTGCCTAGCAGCCTCTAGCACTAGCTCATTGAGCCTACCTGTCGCACCCTGATTTCTAGGGGATACTCACCGTACGAACTGGATAGCAGATGCTTGGATTATGGGGCATAACTGCTCCCACGTCCCAGCTTCCTGGTAGGCCTGCGCTTATGCGCGACAACACAAGCCCTGCTATTCCATCGTCGATGTAAACTATCCACTAGAGATCAAAGGCACTTCCGTCGACGTACTTCAACCATACACACATGGTACGTCAACGGCGTTGAACAACTGATATCACAACAGATCTCTACGACACAAAAGATTGAAATAAGTTGCAAATGGCTCTCATTAGAGCAGAGATAGCAAATACAATCATTCAGAGGGCACATGCCCCAACAATACATCATTACAATACAGCGGAAGCATTCAACATGTCTGAGTACAGACAATAACCAAATAGGCCTAAGAGGCCGGAAACGAAAAGACGGAGCCCATCCACGAAGTCTCGGATCCTGCCCGGGTCCGCTATCTACTCGTCAGCAGTCTCGTCATACTCCACGTAGTTGCCACCATGTAGATCTTCGGTAACGTAGGTCTGCGGAAACCACAGCCCCAAAGGGGTCAGTACACCAACGTACTGGCAAGCAAGACTCACAGTTCACCAAAGTGTAACCCGTCAACACCAAGCACATATGCTTTGGGTTCAACGGAAGGAAGGGGATATAAAAGATGCTGCAACTGGCTGCTCTAAACAACTACAGAGTTTCTACCACTTCCGGCTAACAGAAAGGGGATAAGATCGAGGATTGTAACCAACTGAAAGATAACTTCAAGCAAACCCATCCTGGATCTCGCCCCTTATCCAAAGAAGCGATCCGAGGATAACTCACACAGTTGTATTAAAGGTGAATCAAGTTATTGTGTCATCAACCTATTACTAGTCAAGTTATTAATCATCGGGTGTAACATGTTTGATCATTATGTTTAAGTTGTCCTGAGTACTTGTTAGCCAGTACTTTCACCAAGTAATCCATAACCGCGGAAAACACGGCTTCTCGAGAAGATTATCCCTGCAGGGTTGCACCAATTTGGCCGTACACGCAAGAATAACCCGCCAGATGGGAAGCTAACCCACCAAGCGGGGTACTCTACACAACCAACCATTCTTCGCATCAAGCCCAAAGCACCTTGGGCGCACGGCTAATCAAGCCCCGAAGAAAAGGGACCCTCATAGCACTCTAAGACCGTGTCCCCCTATATGCCGACTACGAAAGTTCCACCCTGGCCTGGGCTCGCAAAAACATGCATGCGGCAAATAGAACACACGAACTAAATGAGGCGATTTGGACGAGATGCGAATCAGGTCAAGTTGAGGGGGGCGCCCATACTCGCTTCCCACATGCGGGTAGTGCGCTCATCATGGATCAGTAGACAAGACCCTTTTCCTATTAGGGTCGACACTAGCAGGCTTCAAAACCTCTCATGGGCCTCCTGCCGGTGCCTTATCATCAAATTTATTATTTACCAATAACATTAGCATGATTGATTGATTAAACATCGAGCCCCCACAACGTAATAGAAATAGTAACAGTAAGTAACGGGTAACAGACTCGAGCAAAACAACCTAAGCATGCTAGTAAGACACGGGCTCAAACAATGGGTTGTAGGAAGGGAGATGAGGCAATATCAGGGTTAAGGGATTCATGTGATGGGTTCGTAACAGAAACAACTACTACTAAGGCTAGCAGAAAAGAACAACGGAAAGTATCGGTAATCAATGTTGAAAGGAACACGATGGTTCATGTGAGTGATAACTTGCCTGCAAACCCAGTAGCCTGGTACTGAGCTAACTCCTTAGAAGGGATGTCGTAAGTATCGTCGGTCTCAACGTCGTCGTGTATCCGAGAAGAAGCAAACAAACAAAGCAGAAAGATAAACAATGATTATCATGGCATTGTGCACAATCAAAGATGATGCATGACATGTTAATAGATGCATCAAAATAAACTATTTGACAAGATAGAAACAGGATTAAATGGACCCATATGCAATTGGATTGCATATGGAAAGCCCATGAATTATGGTTGAATTAATTGTTTTACAACTAATCATTATATGAAAGTGGATTAGCATGATGCATGGATGAGGAAAACAGAAAAATAACAACAATAGAACCAAAGGGAAATAAGGTTTACCAAGTTTAGAAATTCATTTTTTTAAGTGTTGGAATTTTGGTTACTTAAAGGTGTTACACAAGCATTTGTTGTTTTCATCAAGTTGAATTGTTCAAAACAGATCACAAAGTTTATATTTGAAAATAAAACAAGATTTTAGTTGGAATACATGTTTCACTTGTTGAAAAAGGATTTCAAATAAATTAGTTATGAATTAAACAAGGTTAAGCAAGAATTAAATGAAATTAATTCAAACATGAACTTATTTGAATTTTTATTTGTTCAAAGCATTAAATGAGATTCATATTTGAAAAGTTTATACTTTTGTGGTTTGAAAACATATTTTATTTGCCCCAAAAGAATTTGTTTTGATCAAGTTATAAATTTAACAATATTAAATGAATTAAATAAGATTTAAATTATTTAACCAATTTTAATTATTCAAAACAGAAAACAAAGTTTATATTTGGAAAGAGGGTTTAATTTTGCATGGAAAACATATTTCATTTGTGGAAATTGGATTTAAAATGAGCAAGTTATTATTTTGGCAATTTTAAATGCAATAAACAAGAAACAGTTGTTTTCAGCAATTTAAATTATTAAAAACAGCAAACAAAATTTATATTTGGAAAGTACATGAAAAGTTGATTGGAAAACATATTTGGTTTGTGAAATTTGGAATTTTTATGAACAAGTTATGAATTTTGCAATTTTAAGTGAATTTGACAAGTTTTCAAATATTGCACCAATTTAAAATATTCAAAACAGTAAACAAATTTTATATTTGGATAGATCATTTAATTTGGTATTGAAAACATATCAAAAATGTTTAATTTGGAGTTGGGATGAATTTATTATGCATTTTAGAAGATTGGGTGCAAATCTGCCATTTTTTATGATCTAGGGACTTAGGAAATATTTTTACATGGACTAGAAATAAGTGCCAGGGGCCTAGTTGTGATTTCCTATAAGTTATGTGACCAAAACATTGCAAAACAAAAATGTTTTTTAATTGTGCAGGGGGTGGGATTTGATCCCTGCACATCCTGATGCGCTGGGGGGAACAGAACCAGTGGGCTGAGTGCATTCAGTTGTAATCAGAAGGGGATGCGGGGGGGCTTAAGCTGTTGCTTCGAGTGTTAACTGAAAAATTCAGTTCGCAGACAACTGAATCTGAACCGAGCGGACATGGAACAGACCGATCGCTGCAGCTGTGGACGATGGCCGCTGGCCGATGGGGGCGTGGGGTGTGCTTGCGGGTAGAGAGGAGGGAGAGGGAGGAGGAGTGCGGCCTCACCTGAGGGCCATCGAGCAAGGAGGGGGTCGGGGCGGACGTGCGGGTCGAGCAGCAGGCAGGGCGATCACCTGCTGCTGCTGTCGCTGTTCGTCGTCGAGGCAGAACCGAAGGGAGAATTGCCGGCGACGGCGCGCCTTCCACGATGCCTCCCGGCAAGCACCGAGGGGACGGGGCGACTCCAGGGGCTGCGCCGTTTCCATTCCCGGGGAGCGGAGCCCCTCGAGGTGGATGGCGACCGGCGAGGGTGACGGGGAACATGTGGTGTTTCGGCTCTGTCCAGGTGCAGAAATACAGAGGAAGGGGGACGAGCAGAGGAGCAAACGGCGGCGATGGAGGGTGGGCTAGGGTTTCTAGGGTTGGGGGCAGAGGGGGGTTAGATATAGGGAAGAGGGGCTTGTACGGCAAAGCATCGGGAGGGCATGGAGATGATCGTGTGGCTGTTGCGTGGATCGTACTGTTATGACAGCGAGAGGTGGAAGAAAAGGACAGGAGGGGGGGTACTGGGCTGGAAAGAAGGGGTTGGTCTGGGCTGCTGCACTCTCTCTCTCTCCCTTTTGTTATTTTTTTCGTTTTTTCTGTTTTTTTTTGTAGCCTTAGCTTTAGGAAGAAAAACATAGGTTTTAACTTAGCAAAATTTCTGGAAAATATTGGTTAGGTTTGTTAGACCAAATGCAACCATTTGGTAGCTTGGTTTACAAAATTTTAAATGTTTGCTTGTTGTTTAAGATGTAAACCAAATTAAGTGAAATTTGCAATATTAATTAATATGAGAAAAACAAGGCATTTTCAATAGGGTTTCCCATAGGGTTTTAAAAGTGATTTAAAGAATTCCAAATAGTGGTGAATTTCATGGATTCAAGAATGAGAAGGTTTGAGAAATGGTTTGAGTTTGGAAAATGATTTAGGAGTTAATGATTTGAACTAGTTGATTGGAATATTGGTTTGATTATTGGATGCATTTTTATAGAAATAAAACAATAGTTTGGGATCACACTTTAATGGAAACAAATAATTGTTTTATTTTGAAATATCTTTTTAGAAATTGTAACATCACAAGGATGAAACAAAAGGTTTGAAATTTGAGTTGAAATTCAAATAGAAAACAAAGGAAAACAAATGAAAACAGTTGGAAAAAACTGAAATCAGAGGAAAACAAATGGAAAACAAACAAAACAATTGCAATCAACATGATGCCATGATGCAAAACATAAAATAAAAGAGAGCAACATTCTAATGGCTATTTTTCAGACTTGGGATGTTACACTACCCTGCTGCCTAACGAGCGCGTCGCCAGCGAGATGCGGCAACTCAGCAGCTATAGCCTCAGCAGCTCTAAGGGTTTTGGCGGGGGTACTGTATTTGGGCCTGGTGGTAGTGGTGTTTTGGCTATCTGCTCGGCCAACGGTTTCACCAACCGCCGCCATCTCGGTGCCTAGGTTACGACGCGTAGCGCCTGCCTTGACAGGCCTTCTAACCACATGCGTAAAGCCGTGAGCACGGTTGTACTCGTTTTGGTCCAGGTTAAGCTCAAGCCTAACCTTTTCCAACTCTGCCTGCTCAGCGAGCAGCACCTGGCGCTGCTGGTCGAGCTGCGCCCTCATGGTCATGAGCTCGAGCTCGGTGGGAGGTGGCATGCCTACCCGCACCGCGGATGCCGGTATCGTCGATGTCGTGGTGGGAGGGATGTAGCCCGGGATGTTATGGGGCAGCTCGTAGGGCTTGTGCGTCCTGGCTGGCTCGCTCAGGCCACCAGCCTCCTCGACGACTGCGGCGCCTGCAGCCGCACCCTTCCCGGTGGCGATAGCCGGGCCGGTCATCAGTACCTCCACGCTGTCCGCAGAACAGCCAGTCAGCTTTCCGCGGGCAGCGATGACAGCAGGCGGATCTTCCGCCACGAGCACCAGCTCGGGGTACTCGCGGACGACGGTGGTGGCGATGTAGACGAGGTGCGAGCCGAAGGAGAGCACCGAACCGCCCTCCGGCATGGCCTTGCCGCTGAAATCGCCGGCGTTGTCGGTGACGAAGTCGAAGGAGCCGAATCTGTGGACAAGGCCACAGACCACGCGCTCCCCAGCAGCAGAAATGGATCCCGTCCGAACGTGAACTCCAGCCAGCGCCGCTGGTTGCCCCACGGTGGGCGCCAACTGTCGTGGTGGTGTCACGGCAGATGCCATAGGATGGCTAAAGATATGGGGTCGATGGACGCTGGAGGTGCTCGGGGAGGGATCACGCAGCGAGTAGCCGCGTCTGGGATGCATCTAACACTGCAAACAACAAGATCTATCCAGGTTCAGGGCCCTCGTGTGGAGGTGAAACCCCTACTCCTGCCTTTCTCTCTTTACATTTGTGTCTCACCGAGTAGCCACAGTACAAGTTTGGCCTACAGCCGAGTAGCCGCTCTCCTCTCTACGTGAAGAACTAGGTCAAGAATGTGAACCGGTTCTGGATCGTGTCCTCGTGTGATCGTCCCTCGCGCAGGAGGGGGCAGGGCACCTTATATACTGGTGCCCAGCCGGATACAGCCAACAGGGAAAAATACAAACAGATGTCGACATAGTGTGCACACTGCACACTTCCAGCTTCCCGCTGACAGATTTGGCTTCCTAGTTTGTCTTGTGTGGAAAGTCGTTGTGCAAAACCAAGATGACGTTCTGTTATCACTGCCACGACCACAGGGTAGGCTCCCTAACCTGCGCCGCCATGCTGACACCCTGGCGCGGATAAGCACGCGCTCTGCAGATGAACAGTGCACCAGTACGGACCCAGGATACGCGGGATCCTGTGTCAGAACGACTCCTTTGACTTTTGGCCCGAGTAGGAACCCACTCCCTCTACTCGGTCCTCTTTCTCTACTCGGAGAAATATAACTTCCTTGATTCTTTCTCCTGGCCATCAACGTGTACGGCCGAATAGCAGTCGACCGGGTAGCGAGTACTGGGTAGCCAGCTACTCTGCCAAATGTCTCTTCTGATCTTGCCCTTAGCACTTGCCTTTACCCTACTCGGGGGTTACCCCCCGACATGGAGGCACCACCGGCACCCGCAGCAGGACCCATGATGATCCCCGCTCCCACCGCAGTGCCCGTTGTGGCGCAGAAGGAGGTGCATGTGGAGGTAGATGAGGCGGTTCGCACGAACGCCATCGTGCCCATGGAGGTTGCGCACACCGTGCCCCCTCCAGCGCCACAGCTGGACATCGACTCTGCAGCGGCGATGCTCGCTAATGAAGAGAAGATGAGTGAGCTCGAGATTAGGGCTGAGGTGGATGGATACTTTGCGGAATCCACCTAAATTCCCTCATTTAATTCATGTTTCCTTTATGGCAATAAATTTGATACAATTATTCCGATTTGGTTGTAAGCTCTATAAGAGCAATAATATTTGTTTTCACCAACATTTATTCGGCGATTGGATGACTTTGTTTTCATCCATTTATTCCATCATTTAATAGAGATTATTATGTTATGTTCTGAAATATTTGTGCGTTTATGTATTAATGTAGCACCTTCCTCGCTTCAGCTTTATTAATTAGACGCTATATTTTAGAACACGTGTGGCGCCCGAATGGAGGAAACGTGCCTCGCTGATAGCGGCACCACAAATACCATCTTGAAAGAAACAAAGTATTTTGATTCTATTACTAGAATTGAGGGGAATATTACAACGATTGCCGGATACGGTCCGCATGTAGTTGGCTCCGGACGAGCGACTATTATACTCCCCATGGGAACAACTTTGGTCATCAATGAGGCACTGTTGTACCCAGAGTCGACTCGTATGCTCTTAAGTTTCAAAGATATTCGTGCTAATGGTTTCCACATTGAGACCCATGATGATGACAATGGTAAAGAATACATACTCATCACAAAGCACTATGAAAATGGTAAACATGTTGTCGAAATGCTTCCTTCATTCGCTACCGGGTTGTACTACACCAAGATTGTAGCGCCGCCTGTGTACACCACCCTTAAAACTGTTTTTAGAAGCTCTGAACTTTTCAGCCTATGACATGATCGGTTAGGCCATCCCGGTCTTAGAATGATGAGAAATATAATTAACAGCTCGAATGGTCATACTGTTAATGTCAAAATTTTCCCGAATCCTGATGATTTCAAGTGCTCCGCATGCGCTACGGGAAAATTAATCATTAGACCATCCCCCCTAAAGGTGAAGGATGAAATCCCCGCATTGTTGGAGCGTATCCGAGGGGACATATGCAGTCATATTTAGCCCCTCTCGGGGCCGTTTAGGTACTTCATGGTGCTCATGGATGCTCCCTCTAAATGGTCCAATGTTAGCCTGCTGTCTACGAGGAACCATGCTTTTGCAAAGTTGATCTCATAGATCATACAAATGAGGAATAAATTCCCTGAATATCGTATCAAGTCTATTCGAATGGACAATGCCAGTGAATTTACTTCCAAGGCATTTGACGATTATTGCATGGCAACGGGAATCAAACTTGAGCACTTTGTACCACACGTCCACACACAAAATGGACTTACAGAGACATTGATTAAAAGAATTAAATTCATTGCCAGATCGCTCCTTCGAGGTTGTAATTTACCAACTACATGTTGGGGTCACGCAGTGTTACACGCGGCCAATCTCATCAACTTTCGACCGTCGCCCTACAACATCCACTCTCCTATGCAGCTTGCGCATGGGTCGGCACCGAAAATTTCCCACCTTCGTAGGTTCGGTTGCCAGGTATATGTACCAATACCACCCCTCGGCGATCAGCGATGGGACCGCTTCGTAAGTCAGGGATATACATTGGTTATGAGACTGTGTCCATAATCAGGTTTCTGGACCCCGCGATAGGTGACTGTCATACGGCCCGTTTCGCTGATTGCATTTTTGACGAGGATCTTTTCCCGACTTTAGGGGGAGATAATCAATCCCTTGATGATGAAAGTCGAGAAATCACGTGGCAAACCACGGGGATCCATGCTCATGACCCGCGCACTGCATAGTCCAATAGAGAAGTCCAAAAGATAATAGATTTGCATTCATTAGCGAATCAACTGCCTAATCATTTTAGTGATCTAAAGACTATGACAAAGTCGCATGTGCCTGCACGCAATGCACCGGAAAGGGTTGCAATACCATAGAAAGATAAAGGTATACCCGCTCCCGCCCTTAGGCCTAAAAGGACGCGGAATCCGGTTCCTCAAATCCCAAGTACTCGGGGACGCCCGAAGAAAAAGGACAAGAGAGATTTATCACAGATTTCCCCTCAAGAGGGGAGCCAGTCGAGACCTGCAGAAGCACGGAAGTTTCAGTGCGCTGGACTTGAATTTTCCTATATCGGAAATACCCAGCGAAGATGTGCGCGCACACATTGGAGAGGGAAAGCTAAAGGACCTTGCTCCTCGATTGGGAAATCCGGTGGAGGAAGGAAATGTGCCTGATGCACTCCATGACGAAATGGCCATACTATGTTGATTCTGGTGAGTCAATTAATCGAGCCATGGCAAATGTCGACATATATTTTGCCATTAAAATTGCCTCAATCATAGATCCCGACCCCGAGCCTAACACGCTTGCTGATTGTAAGAAGAGGTCGGATTGGAAAGATTGGCAGAAGGCAATTATGAGTTAGTATCTCTTAACAAAAGAGAGGTGTTTGGACCTGTTTGTCTAACTCCTTCCCACATACACCCTGTTGGCCACAAGTGGGTTTTTGTTAGAAAGAGAAACGAAAATAACGAGGTAGTACGGTACAAAGCAAGGCTCGTTGCTCAAGGTTTCTCTTAGCGACCAGGTGTCGACTTTGAGGAAACTTACTCACATGTCATGGATGGAATTACCTTTAGATACTTGATCTCGATGGCAGTAAACTTGGACTTGAAAATGAAACTGATGGATGTTGCCACCGCTTACCTTTATGGTAACTTGGATTCGAACATATACATGAAGGTACCCGAAGGTATTCCTGTTCCAAACCAAGGTAGAGCAAATAGAAGTTTGTACAGTGTTCAGCTTAAGAAGTCATTGTATGGACTCAAACAGTCGGGTAGGATGTGGTATAATCGTTTAAGTGATTTCCTTCACCACAAGGGTTACACGAGCAATGAAGCTTGCCCATGTGTTTTTATACAGAGATCACAAGATGGTTTCTGTATTATCTCGGTAAATGTGGATGATTTGAACCTAATCGGTACACCTGAAGATATTGAGGAAGCGAGTTCCTACCCGATGTCGGAATTCAAGATGAAATACTTAGGAAAAATCAAGTTCTTCCTAGGTCTACAAATTGAGCATTCCCCTGCTGGGATCTTAATGCACCATTCTGCCTACACCCAGAAGGTTTAGAAAGATTTGGATTTGACAAGGCATACCCTTCCAAGACCCCCATGATTGGGGGATCTTTACAGCGGGACAAGGACCCGTTCAGGCCTAAAGAAGAGGGGGAGGAATTTCTGGTACCAGAATTCCCCTACCCGAGTGCAATTGGCGCTCTCATGTACCTCGCGGATTGTACACGGCCAGACATCGCGTTCGCCGTCAATTTTCTTGCAAGGTACAATTTAGAGCCTACCAATAGACATTGGAAAGGTATCAAGGACGTCTTTCGATACCTCCAAGGGACCAAAGATCTTGGCTTGTTTTTCGGAGGAATCAAGATCTTACACTTGTAGGATACGCTGATGCTGGGTACTTGTGAGACCCGCATACTGCAAAGTCTCTGACTGGATATATTTTCCTTTGTGGTGGAACAACAATCTCCTGGAAATCGTCTAAGAAAACTTTAGTAACAACTTCGACGAACCACTCGGAAATCATAGCATTGTATGAAGCATCACGCGAGTGTGCATGGCTTCGACGGATGATCAACCACATCCAGCTGACATGTGGGCTGAACACCATCCAAACCCCAACTATCATCTATGAAGATAATGTCGCTTGTGTTGCACAAGTCCAGAAGGGTTATGTGAAGAGCAACGTCACAAAGAATATTGACCCCAAATTTTTCTATGCACATGAATTGTAAAAGTTGAACGAAGTAAGAATCTTGCATACTAAGTCATGTGAAAATCTTGCTGATTTGTTCACTAAATCATTACCAGCATCTTCTTTCGAGAGATGTGTTCGTGGAATGGGTATGACGAGACTTAGAGAGATACAAGGTTTAGGGGGAGAATCTTCACAAACTCATCGCTGAAATCTCGATCCCGATGATTGATTACTTGACTGTAAAGTTAAGTGAGTTTTACTAATTTTTCCCTTTAGTGAGTTTTTATGAAGTTTCTCACATAAGGTTTTTAATGAGGCAATTCATGCAACATAGCAAAAGTATTGTCGGACCCCGGACCCAGAGATATACAAACTGTCATGTGCTCCTAGCAATGGACTCACAAGGGCTTCAGGGTTACCAGCCCCGGCCGCAACAAACAACGGCAGGCAGACTGGATTCATCGGCACGCAGTCCGGATCCCCGGTCTACTACTCCTTGTGTCCATGCTAGTCATAACCAGATATGTATACCCAAGCGTCCACGAGTCGGATGAAACTGAAGGAACGGGACCAAAGTTATACAGAGCTGCTATGTGTCCATAAAGTGCAACAACAATCGAGGGTTACTGGGGTTACCTCGCCCCAGGCCGAATATCTTCGGCAGGCGGGCTCGGACATGGATCATCGGCTCCACAACCCCTCGACTGCGACAACTATGCAGGCATAGCCAAAACTGTATAACAATGAGCTCGAAACCAAAAACCGATCAAAGCAGCACTCTAGACATGAAGCTGTATTAAACAGGTATTACTAGAGTATAGTTTACAAGCAGAGGTCACACGACCCAACATTACATCAGACAATGGAAGGCAAATTATGTTGCTAATCAACAAGAACCAAAAAGGCCTGAGAGGCCGCAACATAAGGTGAGGTCCCATCCCATAGATTCCAGGCTGCTACCTGGGAACCCCAAACTACTCGTCGATGTCCACGTCGAAACACCACCGAACTGAGGAACTCCACCTGAACCAAGTTGAAGCAAACATGAGTACGGGAGGTACTCAACAAGACTTAGTTAACCTATTATATATCTGCTTCTTTTAGAAAGAGTTATGAAGGTTATTTTGCGTAAAGCCATCTTTATTTTCCAAGTTGAGGGAGAAATAGCACGTCTCATGGAGTATTTTGAAAACAGATGAGAAAACTAGTCAACTACTGATATCATCATCTTTTTAATCCACCAAATCATTTCAGCACCTCGTGCTTCAAAGATCACCTCCTCCAGTTGTTCCACTATCTCATGCTACAAGGTAACCCCTCTCGGCATCTCCGAGGAGGCATCCTTCAATCGTTATCAGCAAGTATTAATCATTCCGTTTAAGTTATCTATGATCACAGAATCCATCATCAAGTCGTCTTTAACCGCAGACACGGCTTTTCGAAAAGATTTAACCCTGCAGGGGTGTACAACTTTACCCACACGTACCAACCGACTCTTAGTGCCACCGGGTTGGCACTAGTACGGGAAGTGCCGGCAGAGGGTGGTCGATTCCCGGCCTTTACCTTGTCGAACCATATCCACGAGTCAACCTGATGGAGGGATAATAACCCGGTAGGCCAACTCCAAGGTGTAACCCGGCCCAAGGGACGGTGCGCAGGATCCGGCTAAGGATAAAGAAACTTCCGGAAGGCCCAAGTTTGTAGGCCTAGTAACCCGGATTGTGGGTTGCGGTAAAGGAAGGTTAGGGTTTGTATGCCGTGTTCGGGTAGGATCCAGGGTGCGTCTTGGAGAACAAGCCAGGGGGTACGGGTGCTTTATAAACCGACCCCTAGGTCTAATTGAGGGAGATCGAAGAACCCTAATAGTACCGCTTGATATCGAGCATCCAGTGTATACAAGAGGTCGAGTTAATATATTGAGATCGGAGACTCGGCGACTTGATTGCCGGCTACCAGATCGAGTTCCATCATGTTTTCCTCTGAGCTAAACCCTCTCCCAAACGGCTGTGTCGTCTTGCCCCAAGATCAGTTACCCCCGGTAACGTCTGCCGTGATTATCCCACGACAGTTGGCGCCCACCGTGGGGCCTGCGGCCAAAGGTGTTTACATCACGGGAGAAGCTCGGAAGAACATGGAGAATCTTGTCGTCGGCGAGATCTACACCGACCACAAAGGAGAGAAGACGGTGGACGATTCCGGCTGGGGGCCAGAGTCGGATCACCTTGAATCCGGATCCGTCATGACAATCGGCAGGATCAGCGTCTTCATCGGTATGGTATGTACTTCTGGTTCGATCCGTGACAATTTTGGATCTGATTCTGTGCCAGGGGAGGCCGCCTATGTCCCATCAGATGAAGAAGAATCAGTTGGAACGGCATATCCAACAGAAGAACCCATCACGAAGTGGGAACAGCTGGAGGAGCCGGCATGGACCCCGCGTGACCGGGTCGAAAGAGAGGATGATACCGAATCCATCCTGGATCTGCTGGAAAACCAGTATGAGGAGAATAACAGTGAAGGGGAACAACATGAATCCGCGCCCAGCATCGCACGCCGAGTCGCGGTTTACACGGCTCCCGCGACCAATCTCAACCAAGAAACCATAACCGCGGCCGCAGCCGGGTCAGCGCAAGTATTAACCCGGCAGCAGGGGCCGGCTAACGGAAACACGGCTTTGGCCCGGATTGACGGGGAGTCGGCATCGGTCACTAGTCAAGCACCAGAGAACGAGCTACACGCGAACACGTTCGGATTCCTAGCAAACCGGACGCCAGGGGCGGGTCCTTCCAATCCGCAACACCCGGCCTTGTTCGATAACAATCTGATTCTAGATCCGACAGTTCTCGCCACAGTTATTACTCCAGAAAACGCGGCGGAACGTGTTAGGGATTTGGACGTAGCCCGTCGTGCATTGGAGCAGCAAAGGAGGCAAGTAGAAGCAGAAAGGCAAGGGATGGCCACACGGCAGCGTGAGCTGGATGCACTGGAAACTCGGCTCCGAGAGGAAACGACTAGAATACATCAAAGGCATCAAACTAGATTACCAGCATTGGGAGGAGTCATAAACCCGGCCGCATTATTTATCACGCCTCAGGATCAGCCGATTCCAGCGGCAAATCCAGGAACTGCCCCTCAGCCGACAACCGGAAGAGTACAACCGGCAGACGTGCAGGCCGGATTACCTGCGCCGCAGACTGGAGTCACTGCCGGCAACGTTGTACCACCACCGCCACCATCGCGTTTTCGCACACCAGCGGGTCATTACAACAATCCCATGGATAACGTGTACGCGGCAACGCTTGCACTAAATCAAATCCCCGTGAGAGAGTCACCCCACGCAGAGGAGACCCAGCGGGCGATAGATATGCTGCGCACCGCGGTGGCGCAACAGGTTAATTACCCGGATCACAGAAGTGGAATGCATGGGACGCTATATGTCAGCCAACAGCAAGGTAACGCTGGAAACATCCAAACAAGTTCGGCACGGCGGAGGGAAGAGCAGCAGCAAATGCCGCCTCCTCCACACATTCAGGCAGTACCAGCAGCATCAGCAGCTCAGACCATCGTGGATAGTTCCAGAGCCAGGAGAGCCGTGGCCGGGTCTGCGGCACATGGGCCACCAGCGGTACCGCATCCAGCCGCACCCCCTGCAGGATCACACGTTTCCCGAGTAAGACCAGCTTCAACCATTCTTGCAGGGCCTAAGTGTCTTTCGGATAGCATCAGAGCTGAACCTTACCCGGAAAAGTTCAAAGAACCGGGTAAAGTAGTGAATTATGAGCCGACTATGGATCCGGAAACATGGTTGAGCACCTATGAGATGGCCATGTCGATTCGCAATGCGTCTGAGAATCTTCAAGCCAAATTCATGTATCTAATGATGTCAGAGGGAGCAGCAAAGCTATGGTTCGCCAATCTACCGGAAGGATCTATTAAGTCATGGGAGGAATTGAAAACTGCGTTTATCAAGCACTTTCACGGGACGTGCAGAAAGTTGTTCACTATTGACGACTTAGAGCGATGTGTTCAGAAGAAGGGAGAATCGGCGCGCAGCTGGGTGCGCCGGGTTATGGAAATTCTTCATTCATCTACGGATATTCAACCCAAGGATGCGCTGCAAGCTATGGCAAAGACCTGCAAGTACACACCCTTAGTACAAAAGTTAACTCGCATGAAATCCAGTCGGAATGCTTCGGAGGTTACAATGGGCGAATTGATGGATGCATGCAACAAACACGCTGCAACGGATACTACAGAGGAGGAAGTTGATGACAAAAAGGCAAAAGCAAACACGAGTAATAGTGGAAGAACCGGCAATGGATCAACACCGGGAAACAACGGAAATATCCAGAACAAGCGCCCGTTTGAAGGAGGCTCCGAGTTTGTCGCTAACACAGAAGCCGGGTCTTCGAGACCCAGGGCAGAAGGAAACTTCAACGCGGGGAATCACAATGGAGGAAACTATCAAGGACCACCAAGACCGAGTAATAATTGGGACATATTCAGAATAGCATGCCCGAAGCACAGCAGGAACGGCAGGCCAGCTAACCACTCCTTGGAGCAGTGCGCCGACCTACAAAGATGGAAAAATGAGGAAGTGAACAGAGCTATGCGAGGTGCAGGACGGGGAGGAGGACCGGGTCCAGGGGGAAACCCGGGCAACGGTCCACCCCCAGCCGGTAACCCGGCGGCTGGAAATCAAGGTAATAACCAAGGGGGAGCAGGAGGTTTCCAGGCTAACCCCAAACAATTGGGCCAATATCATGTGCATACCACAGGAGGTTCTAACAAGGACAAAAAGATACTGAAGCAAGCGGTCAATTCAGTTTCGTCGGCTGTCCCGAGATACCTGAGATGGTCAGAACAGGATGTAACGTGGAGCAGAAGGATCACCCAGAAAGAGTAGAATACCCAGGAGTCTTGGCATTAGTAGTTGCGCCGCAGGTCAATGGGTATGAGCTGAAAAAGGTTTTGATGGATGGTGGAAGTAGCATCAATATACTGTACTGGGAAATCTTCCTACGCATGGGCCTCAAGGAGTCTCAGCTACAAAAAAGCTCAACAATTTTTCATGGGATAGTGCCGGGTCATTCAGCGTGCCCCGAGGGAAAAATCGCACTGGAGGTAGCTTTTGGGGAATCAAAGGATAACTATCGAGTTGAGTGGCTCACCTTTGAGGTGGTCAAATTGCGCAGTCCTTATCACGCGTTATTCGGAAGGCCGGCCTATGCCAAATTCATGGCTAGGCCGTGTTACGTGTATCTACAGCTAAAAATCCCGGGTCCTAAGAAGACCATTACCATACATGGAAATCGAGACATAGCAGCTGAATGCGATGAAAGAGACGCAACAATGGCCGAGCAAGCCTGTAGAAAAGAGGAACTCAAGCACTATCGGTCTCAAGCAGACCCGGAGGACAGAACCACATCAAAAATGCCGAGTACTGAAGGCGAAAGAGCAAAGTCCAAGACAACACAAGATACTAAAATGGTGGCTTTCATCGAGGATGACTCCTCCAAACAAACCGCTATAAGAAAAGAAACTGCGCGGCCGCTCACAACCAGCCGGGTTATGGAAACACCTCACCCGGGTTGGCTAGTAAACCCGGTGCTCATCATGAAAAAGTACAGCAAATGGAGAATGTGTATCGGTTACGTCAGACCGGCACCGGTTCCCAAGAAGAACTAAACAATGTAACGGGCAGCAGGTTTCAGACGCGCTCTTTTCCTACCCAGGGTACCTAAGGGGACTGGAAGGTTTTTAATGAGGCGGCCTGCTGATCCAAACTTTCTCGTATCAATAAAAAAATGGTTATCAAGTCCTATTTCGTTACGGCCTTTACTCCGATCACAAGTAAGTGGTATCCATTACCATCAGCACATCAGTATCATTAAGTATGTTGAGTATGTATAGGTCTCGGGGGCTGGTTGCTCAAGTAGCACAACCACAAACCCAAAGACCCGGCCTTGATGCCTATGAGTTATAAGGGCCGATTATTCGCAAACGAGTACGGCTGCAATCTTATAACTGGACAAAGGAGCCAAATTTTCTTGACTTTTCTTACTTAAGCTCGATGTGACTCGCACTAAAGTGGCATGATTTGCTCGCTTACGATTACAATCAGCCATGAAGCCCAATGGGACTTGTCTGACCCTGTTTTCGTATAGATGTAACAACATGGTATCCACGCGAAAGCCGGCTTACAGTACAAGAAAGTCAAAAGGGTCATCTAAACCACAAGTTATGCAGAGTACAAGGCTAATAGCTGGAAACTCAACGTTTATCAAGCATAACTTCATTATCTATATGAAACAATTCCGGGTTTCGGCTTAGTAGCAACAAGTTTGTTCTCTTCGAAAAAACCACACACCATAGACTCGGAAATTCGGGCCTTGGGGACTGTGGGTTTCGAAACAGAATCAAGCTGTTTCGACGTAAGCTCGTAAGACCCCAAAGTCCGAGTCGTGGGGACTTGGGGACTTAAAGAAAGGACCACCTGTTAAAACCCACGATACTCGAAAATAAAGAAGGAAATAAAAAGAAAGTCGGATATCAAGAATAAGTCCAAAAATAGGCAAGTATCAAGATTCATCAAAAGGCCTAGAAAGGCACGAAGTGTATCACAGAATTAAAGTGCGTTACAAGTTGCGATACTAGTATCAAGGGTGCACATGCGCACCGTCAACAGAATGCTTGTTTTGAGTAAAAGCACCAAATGATTGAAGTATTTTTATGACGTTTGCTCATTCGGCTTCCTGAGTAGAGTCCGCATTCTTGCCCTTAGCCTCCGGGTCTTGCTCCTGGACTTGCTCTTTTCCAGCACCATCACCCGAATTTCTTGCGGCAGGACGGACTGGCGGAGGAACAGCTGGCGTAGAGGTGGTTGGCCCTGATCCCAACTCGGCCTCTCTCTTTGCAGTTGCTTCCCTCTTCCTAGCCGAATCAGCAGCCCATTTCTCCAAAATATCAAAGGGCGGGGGTGCTTCCTCTGTAACAATTTTGCCCTCAGCGTCGTATGAACTCATAATGGTGTTCAGATCCATACTATCGGCCAAAGAGGTGGCCGAATGACGTACTGCAGACTGTACGGCCTTGAAGTCCTTGGGCGTAAATTTGGAGCCATCCGCTTTAAATTCTGGAAACCCGGAAATTATCTTTGCCGGATCAAGCTTCGGAAAGTAAGCCTTAGCTAGGGTAAAGGCCCGGGTCATACCAATCCGGCATGCCGAGCGTTTCCATATTTCAATCCAGCCGGGCACGGTGGAGCAGGCTGTGATGAGATTTTCTTCACCCGGATATACCTCCGTAGGCCACTTCACGGCATCCAGTATAAATTTTGTGCCGGCAAAGAAAGTCCGGAGCACAGTCTTTAGGGTTCTAGCCTTGACAATGGCATCCTCCTCTGGGGTCGCAAGGTTGGCACCTACAGTTGAAACAAAAGAAAGAACGTATCAGTAATCCCGAGTATCATATAATAAAGTAAAGGCATGAAGTCAATCGGCAGCAAAAACTTACTAAGCAAGATCTGATAAGTATCGGCGACTTGGTCCGATAGTTTCTTCAGTGCGGTCTGAGCGGTATTGCACTTCTTCTTGTATTTAGAAACATCCTTCTTCAAAGTTTTCATGTCATCCTTAAGGGTTTCCCTCCGCTTTACCTCGGCAAGAAGAAGTTGTTCGGTCTTGAGTAAAATTTCATCAGACCGGGTTATCTGCGCCTGTAAGTAGCAAGGAAAACAAGTATCAGTTGGATATTATGGTAAGCTGAGTATTGCGTAAAGTACCAAACATAACTTTAGCAAGTCATGCTCAGAACTTGGGGACTAGGCATGCACTACGAGATATCAAGTATTATTACCTGGTGCTCTGCGGCCATGCGCTCCAAGATATTGCTCTCTGAAGTCTTCATAGTAAGGAGAGTGTTCATCAAATGATCAAAAGTGTCATTACCCGTATCAGAGGACCCGGGGCCTTGGAAATTCCGAGGAGGAGTTTTCTTCTTAGTGGGAGGCGGCACCCGGGTCATCTGTATGTCGGAATCCGATGCTCCTTCTTCTGCACCCAAGGTTGTGACTCTATTCTTCTTGCTTGCGTGGGAGGCAATCGGATACTCGGCTTCTTGTGTGTCCGGGTTTATCGGTGACGCTTGTCCTTCGCCGCTAGACGCGGCTGTTGTCTTATCAGCCAGGCTCCCCTTACCCAGGCCCTCGGTCTCCATATCCTCTTGGTCGCTGGTAACGACCGTGGCCCTATAGATATTATGAGTGAGCAGCTAGTGTGCAATCAGGAAAGGGTGATGAAAACGTGGTAGAGCATCAGGAAGGGGATTTTACCCGGTATTCACCGCGAAGTCCGAAGGGAATCCGTCGCTGGACCCGGGAGAGGCTGGAAAGTATCAAGTAAGATTTCATAAGGGAATGGTTCAAGAAGAATGTTTCGTCCGAGAAAGGATAGGGTAAATACCAGCCCGCCGAGTCGGAGTCGATGAAATACCCGGGTTAAGAGCACCATCACCCGGGTGATTTCGAGTTGACCTGCGCTTGGTTATGGGCGACTCCTTCAAGTATGGCCAGTGGAACAACGTCAAGGTAGCTCATGTATATCATTAAAGGAATACGAATTGAATGCAAGGAGGCGATATGAAACCTTGGGGGTGGCCCCTTGGGGTTTTCTCTTAGATCCGACTTTGACTGTCGGCTCCAATTCCTCCTCGTCGCTGGCGGATTCTACTTTGCCGTCAGTCTCTTCTTCTTCGTCTTTGTCTTCTGATTCTGGAAGTTATCAAGGTCACAGTTGGAAAATGAGGAACGGGACACGATGAACTCAGGGGAATTACGTGAAGTTCGAAACGTACCTTCATCCGAGTTAATGCCCTCCTCTGGCTCCTCTGGGGTTTCGGAGCTAGGAGGAGTTTCAATCTTCCAAAAGGGATCATCAGCCTGGAAGGAAGGAATAAGGGTAAGGGTTATTATTCATATCGAGTGGAAGGTGTGAAGTAAAGAGTATGAAACTCGAGTCCTTACCTTGGGGGCTGGGTTTTCCCGAGTGAAGGGTTCCAACCCGGCTATGTTCCAGATCACCTCCATCTTTTCTGTCAAGAAACTCTTGATAGTTTTGTTGGTGTCTCCGGCTGCGAAGCTGTGGGTGGAATACCGAAGCGAGTCCGTATTGTGCCCTGAATACTCGCACATTAACTTAGTGCGGATGGAGTTGGGTTGGATCCGGAAATTGACCCAAGTTTTCACCAGGTTAAGCCCAATGAGACCTTGGGCCGACAGAACAGAGATTTTGGCTAATAAAGGCCGGATGGCATCCCTGTCCGAGTCAGGGGCAAAGGCATTAAAATACTCGTAGATATCGACAAGGACTTCTGAGTAACCCGGCAGTTTCTTCTGGCCGGGTGGGGAGGTGTCTCGGCAATAGAAGTACGAGAGCTGCCAGTGTTTGACGTGGGAGTTGAGAGTGAGGGGTGGCATCAGAGAGTTCTTGCGGCGCTGGATAGAAACCCCGCCGCAAGCAAGAAGTGCCCCGTCACCGCTTTCGCGGCACGGTTTGCACTGGAAGAGCTCGACAAAAAGAGCCAAACTTGGCGGAGTGCACAAGTATGACTCGGAGAGGACGATGAAGTGGGAAATATTTAATACAGAATTAGGCCCGATGTCAAAAATGCGAAGGCCGTAATGGCTTAGAACATCACGGAAGAAAGGGTGACCCGGCGGACGGAAGCCCCGGGTCACGTGTTCCACGAAACAGATTACCTCGTCTTTCGCCGGGGTAGGCCGGGTCTCGTTGCCCGGCACCCTCCAGTGGATTTCCTTTTGAGGGGGTAGAACCCCTAACTCGGCCAATTCTTCTAACTTGGCCTTGGTGACCGACGATCGCGCCCAGTTGGCGGATATGGAGTTGGTGGTCTTGGCCTTGGTTGGTGCTTTTCCCTGCTTTTTGGGAGCCATGTGACTGACCTGCAAAGCGCAAGGTAGAAGGATGCGAGGAATAAGACCCGGAAACCATAAACTGATCGAGTATTGATGAGTGACATCGAGACAATATGAAGGTTACATATTATTCGGGTGTCAGTTCGTGGAGCAAGCCCCAAACTATCCGGGTATCAAGTATCATTATGAAAATCATGGAGGCTTATGCATTGAAGGGATATTCGAGGGTGGTAGACGGTTGCACAGGTATCTACTACAAACAAAGGGAGTCGGAAAAGAGAAGATTTTCGAGTAATAGAGGTGAAGGCGGAAAAATTGGGCGGCCCGAGCTCAGGCTAGAGGTCCATTTTTGGATTTGTGGCAAAATTAACAGTTATGGGCAGTAGGGGAATAAAGTGGAGGTAGTATCCAACCCATTGGATGAACTAGAGTGAGTACAAGTAACTTAATTCGGCATGACCAGGAAATGAACGGCGGGTTGACCTAGATCTAATCTGAAGGAAATCAAAAAATTGCGGAGGCCAGTTAATGGGTATGGGAGGCTTACTAGAGGAGGTTGAAGCGAAGCTCGACGTAGGCAGATAGCACAAGATTGATGCCCCTTTGCGATACCCGACGGACTGGTTGGGGGTTTGGCGGCGGATCTTGGCGGCTGTGCAGATCGCGCCGTGGCGGAGCGCAGCCGGTGACAGATGGGCTCCGGTGATGCCTGCGGGGTTTCCGTAATGGTGCTCTGTGGGCTTGAGCACGGGGGAAGAAATGAAGAGGAGTGGGGGAAGTGAGCCGATGGGGTTAGGGTTACCCCTAAGGGCATATTTATAATGGTTCGGATGGATAAGCTTAGTTCAACGAGCGGGAGCCGGAAATTATGGAGTAACGGCTATTTGTTTGAGTTTTGCGAGATACGCTTCAAATATTGGGCGAGGCATCCGGACAGAAATAGGAAGGAGATATTCTTCATAATATCAAGATCAATTATCAAGTAAAGTACAGGATCTTGGCATTTTTATCAGGGCTTAGACCCAAAAAGCTAAGTGTTTGGAGAGAAGCCGGGTTACTATATGGCCACCATGGAGCTAGGCCTAGCTATTATCAAAGCGCTTCAACCCGGCCTCCATACACTTGTGCGTTTGATGTTTTTGCAGGGAATAGCAAGCGCTTCGAGGAAGGATCCGTGAAGCCCAAGCTATTCTGGGGACTACTGATGGAGGGATAATAACCCGGTAGGCCAACTCCAAGGTGTAACCCGGCCCAAGGGACGGTGCACAGGATCCGGCTAAGGATAAAGAAACTTCCGGAAGGCCCAAGTTTGTAGGCCTAGTAACCCGGATTGTGGGTTGCGGTAAAGGAAGGTTAGGGTTTGTATGCCGTGTTCGGGTAGGATCCAGGGTGCGTCTTGGAGAACAAGCCAGGGGGTACGGGTGCTTTATAAACCGACCCCTAGGTCTAATTGAGGGAGATCGAAGAACCCTAATAGTACCGCTTGATATCGAGCATCCAGTGTATACAAGAGATCGAGTTAATATATTGAGATCGGAGACTCGGCGACTTGATTGCCGGCTACCAGATCGAGTTCCATCATGTTTTCCTCTGAGCTAAACCCTCTCCCAAACGCCTGTGTCGTCTTGCCCCAAGATCAGTTACCCCCGGTAACGTCTGCCGTGATTATCCCACGACACAACCCAAACAGGGCCACCCCGTCAACAGGGAGTTGGCCACCTCCTGACGGCACCTGTTCTGTGAGTCGGGATCAAGATCCGTGTACGTCCATCACTTGTCCCGGTCACGACCTAATTTTCTCCAAAACATTTTCCGACTCACACGCAGATGGAAAGCTCAAACTATGTGGCTCATGGATAAGGTTAAACAAGTTAGTTAGCCGGGCAGGGTTCATCGGCCCACGTGTGGCTGTACGCTCAGTCTTGGCTCGATGGCGAGAACTCGCTCCTAGGGACATGAACAGGACAAAACGCCACAAACCATTGTGGCCTCACATCCATGCCGTTATTTAGTCAGGTTATCAAAGATAAAACAAATCACAACAACATAACATAGTAGATTCACGCATTGACCAGATTCATCAACCGGATGGATCAGATCACAACTAGGCATGGCTAAGCAAGAGTCACAGGGTTTAGAGAAGCGCGCTCAAACAAACCTATAGCTGCTAGGAGCAGTGGATCAGGATATTTTAGGCGATGCAATAACTATAGGAGAACTCTATCTAAGACCATAAAATACTTTGAACCGCATGCAATGTACGAGATTCAAAACACTTTGAAAACCATATATGAGCAGATAAGAGGTTATGCTTGCCTTGCTTCAAGAAAACCAGATAAATACTTTCGGAATAAGTTCTTGACTTGTCGGTTAAGATCAAGTATTCTCCATTGGAGTTGTTGGCCTTCACTTCGGGTTCGGGTTCTAGCGAGGGGGAACAACACCGAAAAGAAGAACAACAATCAAACATGGCATCGATGCAATGCGCAATATGTATGCATGAGCAAGTTAATGCACCGAAATAAAGCTCTAGACATGAAGATAGGGTTTCTAGGGTTCGTATGGCAATTATGCAATTTTACTGAAATTAACCCGAAATAGACCCCGGAGGGGGTTTCGGGCGGTTATGAAAGTGAGTACCATTTTAAAAGCCTCAAATGGGTTTAAAAACATCATAAACAGGTTGCATTTGTCATTTTGAGCATTTTGGTATATAACTTTTAATTTTCTAATTTTACTGAATAAAAACTTATTTTTCCATATTTAAATGATTGAACAATATTAAATACTGTTCAAAAAATCAACTTTCTAAAACATGATTGAAAATGACATATTTGGGTAGATTACATTTTTCTTATCACTCCCATATTTTTCTTATATTTTTCTGAGTAATATTTTAATAGTTATTTAATTTACAAAATAAACCATTTTCTGGAATTACTTAAAACAGAGGGCCCACGTGTCAGTTTCATTTCTGATTTAAAAGGAATTAAAGGCTGTGACGTGGGCATGAAGTCATAGTGACGTCATCCCGTGGACAATCTTCATAGATGCTATGCAAATCGACGAATTTCGCGCGCGGGCTTCGAATCAAACTACTCCACGAGGTAGAGGAGATCGAGGGGGTTCTAGGGGTGGCCTCGGAGGATCGAATGGTCGCCGGAGCGCTCGCCGGCGAGCTCGGGCGCGGCGGCGGTTGGTGGCCGGCGGCGACAGAGAGATGCGGAGGGGGAGGGAGGAAGAGGGAGGCACCAGCGGTTGAAGGAGCTCACCTAGAGCTCGATGGCGTGGTCGGGGCAGTGAGGAGGGGCGGAAATCGCCGGCGACGAGAGGAGGATGGCGGCGGCCGGAGGTGAGGGAGACACGGACGGCGGTGGGCACACCGGCTTTCCCGGCTCGATTCCATACACAGGGAGGTAGAGGAAGACTAGGCGGACCTCGTGGCGTGCTCGGGGTAGTTCGGCGCGGTCGAGGGCGTCGGCAAAACGCGGCGGCCGGCGGCAGCAGTGCAACTAGGGTTAGGTCTCCTCGGTAAAGAGAGGAAGGAAGGCAGGGAGTGTGGGGGTCTGAGAGGAGGAGGCGTCGATCGGGACGTCTCTAGGCGTTATCCGTAGCGAGGGACGACTGCAGGAGGTGGCACACGGCGACGGAGGCTCGGCCACGCAGCTGCTCCTACTGGCAGAGGAAGAAGAAGGCGGTTTTCACATAACCCCCTGCAGTTTTTGGATTATACAGGAAAGCCCTTCTCCATTTAAAACAGAACAGAAAATAGACTTTTGAGGACATTTTTGGAAAGATAAAAATTTGCAAAAATACTTTTTGGAAAACCTGTAAAGTTTCCAACCAAACCACAACTTGGTTTTCCAAATTTGAAGAAGTTTTTAGAACAAATTTTGGGTGACCACTTTAAGTGGTTTTTGATCATTTCATTTGTTATTTTCAAATGCAACATTTTAACCAATGTTTTCATGCATGTATGAGATGAACACACACCACACACCCTAATTAGCAAAATTGGGATGTTACAAGTATACCATGTGCTTTTATCCATATTTTTCCCATTGGGTTTTTCGGAGTTTTGAGACATGGCTATACGGATAAATCCCAAGGGGGAGTGTTAGGAAACCCGGGTCGTGTGACCGGTGCAGCCCACTGCGGTGGTGCATGCCTTGTCCACGTTAGCCCAACTTTACTCCCAAGTTTAGGGTTTGGTGGGATCTATCTTTTCCCCTATATAAAGCAAGGCAATATTGTACATAGGGTTTACACACAAGAGATCAACAAATAGTACCTTTTGCCTACACCTCTGTTGCATCTACTACTTCAACTACGCTACGTAGCCAAGGACCGACCAGCCGGCAGAGGGTGCGTAACAAAAAGAAGGAACTGTCGTTCTGACCCATCTACGTGAGTGAGAAGGGGGTAGCAAAGTGGAACCAGTTTCTTGTTTGTGTTAGGTTAGGCCCAAGGAACACCCAATACATTGGTAGGGCCCACATCTTGGCAAGATTCCCCCAGTCTCGTCTGATCCGGGAGTTTCGGGCTATAATTAAGTAGTCCTCGAACACGTAGAGAGAATCTGGCGCTGGTGAAGCCCTAACAAAGATAGCGAGCAAATCTTGGTCATCCAAGACCCATGCCACACTCTAACACACATGGTATGGCATACAATGGGATTTGGTGGCAATCAGACGATCCAGAGCCCCCTCTCTAGAGAAACCATAGCCCCCTTGGGGAAAAAGAAGGAGCTGTCGTTCTGACCCTCTACGTGAGCACGAAGGGGGTAGGAAAGTGGAACCAATTTCTTGGTTGTGTTAGGTTTGGACCAAGGAACACCCAATACATTTTTAGGGCCCACATCTTGGCGATATTCCCCCAGCTCCGTCAGATCCGGGAGTTTCATGCTCTAAGTAGTCATGGAACACGCTAGAGAGAATCCGACGCCGGTGAAGCCCTAACATAGAGAGCGAGGTAATCACGGGTATCCAAGACTATGAAACACTCTAACACGCATGGTATGTCATACCATGGGATTTGGTGGCGTTTATACGATCCAGAGCCTCCCTCTGGAGAAACCATAGCCCCGCTGGGGAAAAAGGCGGAACTGCCGTTTTGGCCCCCCTACATGAGCCGGAAGGGGTAGCAAAGTGGAACCAATTGTTTGGTTGTGTTAGGTTAGGACCAAGGAACACCCAAGACAATGGTAGTGCCCACCTCTTTGAAAGATTCCCCAAGTCCCGTCAGATCTGGGAGTTTCGGGCTATAATTAAGTAGTCCTCGAACCCGTAGAGAGAATCTGACGCCGGTGAAGCCCTAACACAGAGAGCGAGTGACTCTTGGTCATCCAAGACCCATGCCACACTATAACACACATGGTATGGAATACAATGGGATTTGGTTGCAATCAGACGATTCAGAGCCCCCTCTCTGGAGAAACCATAGCCCCGTTGGGGAAAAAAAGAATTGCCGTTCTGACCCATCTACGTGAGCCGGATGGGGGTAGCAAAGTGGAACCAATTTCTTGTTTGTGTTAGGTTAGGACCAAGGAACACCCAATACATTGGTAGGGCCCAAATCTTGGCAAGATTCCGCTAGTCTCGTCAGATCCGGGAGTTTCGGGCTATAATTAAGTAGTCCTTGAACTCGCAGAGAGAATCTGGCGCCGGTGAAGCCCTAACAAAGAGAGCAAGGAAATCTTGGTCATCCAAGACCCATGCCACACTCTAACACACATGGTATGGCATACAATGGGATTTAGTGGCAATCAGACGATCTGGAGCCCCCTCTCTGGAGAAACCATAGCCCCGTTGGGGAAAAAGAAGGAACTATCGTTCTGACCCTCTACGTGAGCCGTAAGGGGGTAGGAAATTGGAACCAATGTATTGGTTGTGTTAGGTTACGCCCAAGGAACACAGAATACATTTTTAGGTCCCACATCTTGGCAAGATTTCCCTAGATCAGGGAGTTTCGGGGGTCTAAGTAGTCATGGAACACGCCAGAGACAATCCGACGCCGGTGAAGCCCTAACACAGAGAGCAAGGTAATCTCGGGTATCCAAGACCATGACACACTCTAACACGCATGGTATGTCATACCATGGGATTTGGTGGCGTTTATACGATCCACAGCCCCCTCCGGAGAAACCATGGCTCCGCTGGGGAAAAGGCGGACTGCCGTTTTGGCCCCTCTACATGAGCTGGGAGGGGGTAGCAAAGTGGAACCAATTGTTTGGTTGTGTTAGGTTAGGACCAAGGAACACCCAAGAAAATGGTAGTTCCCACCTCTTCTAAAGATTCCCCCAATCCCATTAGATCTGGGAGTTCGGGCTCTAATTAAGTAGTCCTATAACCCGTAGAGAGAATCTGACGTCGGTGAATCCCTAACACAGAGAGCGAGTGGATCTTGGTCATCCAATACCCATTACACACTCTAACACACATGGTATGGCATACAATGGGATTTTGTGGCAATCAGATGATCCGGAGCCCCCTCTCGGGAGAAACCATAGCCCCATTGGGAAAAAGAAGGAACTATCGTTCTGACCCTCTACATTAGCCGGAAGGGGGTAGGAAAGTGGAAACAATTTCTTGTTTGTGTTAGGTTAGGCCCAAGGAACACCCAATAAATTTTTAGGACCCACATCTTGGCAAGATTCCCCCACCTTTGTCAGATCCGGGAGTTTCAGGCTCTAAGTAGTCATGGAAG
The DNA here is from genome assembly GCA_028641055.1 of Alopecurus myosuroides. NCBI lineage: Eukaryota > Viridiplantae > Streptophyta > Magnoliopsida > Poales > Poaceae > Alopecurus > Alopecurus myosuroides. Next base: position 67,068,988 of record CM054060.1, read on the forward strand.
ACGCTAGAGAGAATCCGACGCCGGTGAAGCCCTAACACAGAGAGCGAGGTAATCTCTGGTATCCAAGACCATTACACACTATAACATGCATAATATGGCATACCATGTGATTTGGTGGCATTCATACGATCCAGAACCCCCCTCCGGAGAAACCATAGCCCCGCTGGGGAAAAGTCGGAACTGCCGTTTTGGCCCATCTACATGAGCCGGAAGGGGGTAGCAAAGTCGAACCAATTTTTTGGTTGTGTTAGGTTAGAACCAAGGAACACCTAAGAAAATGGTAGTGCCAACCTTTTCGAAAGATTCCCCCAGTCCCATCAGATACGAGAGTTTCGGGCTCTGATTAAGTAGTCCTCAAACCCGTAGAGAGAATCTGACGCCGGTGAATCCCTAACACAGAGAGCGAGTGAATCTTGGTCATCCAAGACCCATGCCACACTATAACACACATGGTATGGCATACATTGGGATTTGGTGGCAATCAGACGATCCGGAGCCCCCTCTCTGGAGAAACCATAGCCCCGTTGGGGTAAAAGAAGGAACTGCCGTTCTTACCCATCTACATGAGCCGGAAGGGGGTAGCAAAGTGGAACCGGTTTCTTGTTTATGTAATATTAGGCCCAAGAAACACCCAATACATTGGTAGCTCACACATCTTGGAAAGAGTCCCCCAGTCTCGTCAGATCCGGGAGTTTCGAGCTATAATTAAGTAGTCCTCGAACCCGTAGAGAGAATATGGCGCCGGTGAAGCCCTAAAAAGAGAGCGAGTAAATCTTGGTCATCCAAGAACCATTCCACACTATAACACACATGGTATGGCATACAATGGGATTTGTTGGCAATCAGACGATCCGGAGCCCCTTCTCTGGAGAAACCATAACCCCTTTGGGGGAAAAGAAGGAACTGTCGTTCTGACCCTCTACGTGAGCCGGAAGGGGCTAGGAAAGTGGAAACGATTTCTTGTTTGTGTTATGTTAGGCCCAAGGAACACCCAATACATTTGTAGGTCCCACATCTTGGCAAGATTCCCCCAGCTCCGTCAGATCCGGGAGTTTCGAGCTCTAATCAAGTAGTCTTCGAAGCCGTAGCGAGAATCTGACGCCGGTGAAGCCCAAACATAGAGAGCGAGTGAATCTTGGTCATCCAAGACCCATGCCACACTCTAACACATATGGTATGGCATACAATGGGATTTGATGACAATCAGACGATCCGGAGCCCCCTCTCTGGAGAAACCGTAGCCCCGTTGGGGAAAAAGAAGGATTGTCATTCTGACGCATCTACTTGAGCCGGATGGGGTGTAACACCTGGGGTGTTACCCTAATAGGAAATTGTTTGTTACTTTTGCTTGCATCATATGCATCCCACGAGCATTGCATTCTGTTTTTCAAAACACATCAAAATTCAAAAACAATTTAAATTTTCCCACATGTTCAAATTTCCAATTTCAAAACTTGCAAACTAAACCACTCATTTTTTTTCAATAGTTTGAAATTGTTTTAATCAAATTGCCTGTTAATAAAATTTCCCCCTTTTGTTAAAAACCCTAATGGCAATTCAAAAATTCAAAGCAACTCAATCCTATTTATCATATTTCAATATGGGTTTCAATATTAAAAATTTGCAAACCAATTAAATTCAATAATGTTTGTATAATTGATTGAATTTATTAAACAAACTTTGTTATTCCCAAAACTTCAACCCAAACACTATTTGAGAATCACCTAACAATTTAATCTCACATTAATAATTCAAGTTGTTGAAATTAAATTTAAACTACCTTGTTGTTGTTGTGTTGCAAATTAATAAACCTTAACTATCAAATAATACCCCAAACTCTATGGGAAAAATTCACTTAACAAGCTTTAAATCAAATTAAATTTTCAAATTGTGAAATAATGTTAACTTTGCTCTAATTGCTGTTTTGGAAAATTATCACAAATAAGTCCTAAAAGAAAACCCTAACCCTTCTCTCTCTCCCTTTTATTCTTTACAAAAAAAATCAAAAGGAAAAAAATCCCCAAAGGAGAGGGAACCAGCCCACCCCTTTCCTTTTCTTCCCCAGCCCATTACCTTTTCTGGCCCAATACCCCCCTCTTCTCTTCTGTCGTCTTCCTCCCTCACGTCATCTTCAGTACGATCATCATCAGAGCCATTCGATCAACCTCCCCCCCTCCAGATCAATGCCGTACTAGGTTCCTCCCTCCTTAAAACAAGCCTCCACCTCCCCTCTGTAACCCTAGTCCCATCCCTAGCGCCGCCAACTCCCCTTGCTTTCCCCCTCGAGTGCCTTCTGTTCTGTCTCTGCACCTCCTCCCGTCAGAGAACCACCGTGCGCCCACCTCTGTTCCCCGTCACCCCCCATTGCCCTGGTCACCTCGAGGAGGATCCGCGGCCGGGAATGGAACCGCGGCAGTCCCTGGTGTCTCCCCGTCCCCTCGTCGCTTGCCGGGAGGGACCACGGAGCCCGTGCCGTCGCCGGAGAGAAGCTCGCTGCTACCTGCCCGTCGGCAATCGTCATTGACAGACAGAACGAGGTGAGCACCCCTCCCGGTTCCCTTCCACTCGCCTCCCTCCTCTCACCAGCACCGCACGCCACCCACTGCCTCCCGCCTCCCCCGCAGGCACACCACGGCCAGCCGCTCCGCCGCTGTCTGTTGCTCTGACGAGGTACGGGAACGATCTGTTCAAAGTTTCAGTTAACCGGCGTCGTTCTACTCTTGTTTCGTCAGTCTCCTAACGTATCACAAACAGCCGAACACCGCTTTGGCCTCGTTCCTTCGCGCGCGAGCTGCAGGTCGAGGGATCGATCCCCCTCGGCTGCAGTTTTGCCCCTTATTTTCCTTTGTTCGCGCAGGGGCAGAGGCCCACCAGTCGGTGGCCCTGTGTGCCACCTCACCCCGCACCCGCCACGTTGGCGCTGGGACCCCACGGTCAGCGTGATGGTGTGTACCCGCAGCGAGTAGAAAAAAAGGCCAGGGACCTTTCCGAAACCTTTTTCTTCCACACAAAGGTCCCTGAAAATTACAAATAAGTCCATGTTTTCAAATCAAACATAACTGTTTAATTCCAACTCCAATTAATACAAACAAAATATGTTTTCTGCCCCAAATTTAATACTCTATCTAACTACATCATTTGTTTTCTGTTTTGAATTTTCAAAATGCAATTCAAATTTGAATTCAACTAATTCAATTGTAATTTGCAACAATTCATAAATAATTCATACTATTTCCAAATAAGGCAAATAAAATATGTTTTCCATACCATTTTGAATAACCTTTTCAAATATAAATTTTGTTTCATGGTTTGAATAATTTAAATTGCCTAAATAATTTAATACTTGTTTAATTCATTTAAATTTGATAAAATCATAACTTGCTCAAAATAAAATAATTTTGAACATGCAAAATATGTTTTCAAACCATCAAAGTGTGAACTTTTCAAATGTGAGTTTGAAATTATGTTTTGAACAAATAAAACTTCAATTAAACTCAAACTTGTTTCCAATCCATTTAAAACTTGTTTAATATTGTTTAATTCATAATTAAATTATCCTAATTCCAATTTCAATATTTGAAACATGTAATCCAACTAAAATTTGGTGTTCTTTTCAAATACAAATTTGGTTAATTGTTCTGAACACTTTAATTTGATGAAAACAACAATTGCTTGTGTGACATTTTTAAGTAACCAAACTTTCCACACTTAACCAATAATTTCCAAACTTGTTAAACCATATTTCAATTGGTTCTATTGTTGTTATTTTGTTGTTTTACTCATCCATGCATCATGCTAATCCACCTTCACCTGTTGATTAGTTGGAAAACAATTGTTTCAACCATAATTCATGGGCTTTTCATATGCAACTCAAATTGCATATGGGTCCATTTAAATCTGTTTATCTTGTCAACTAGATTATTTCTATGCATCAATTAAATTGTCATGCATCCATATCTTGATCATGCTGGATCTTTTGCCGTAGTAGTAATTGTTGCATCCGGTGTTTGTTCGAGGTTCGTTGCTTCTTCCCGGATAGGACGTTGAGATGATGTGAGCAACGACAAGTTCTGCTACCTTGCGGGATCTCAGGCAAGTATACTCACTTGCTGCCAAATGGCTGCCTTTCATCACTTGTTACCGATTCTTTCCGTTGTTCTTTTCTGCTAGCCTTTGTAGTAGTTGTTTCTGTTACGAACCTATCACATGAATCCTTTAACCCTGATATTGCCTCACCTCCACACCTATAACCATTGCTTGTGCCCGTGTCTTACTAGCATGCTTAGGTTGTTTTGCTCGAGTCTGTTACCCGTTACTTTCTGTTATTACTTCATTATGTTCTGGGGGCTCGATGTTTAATCAATCAATCAATCATGCTACTGTTATTGTTAAATAATAATTTGATGATAAGGCACCGGCAGGAGGCCCTTTGTGGTTTTGAGGCCTGCTAGTGTCGACCCTAATAGGAAAAGGGTCTTGTCTACTGATCCATGATGAGCGCACTACCCGCATGTGGGAAGCGAGTATGGGCGCCCCCCCTCAATTTGACTCGATTCGCATCTCGTCCAAATCGCCTCATTTAGTTCGGGTTTTCCATTTGCTGCATGCATGATCTTGCGAGCCCTTGGATCCCGGGTGGAACTTTCGTAGTCGGCATATAGGGGGACACGTTCTTAGAGTGCTATGAGGGTCCATTTTCTTCTGGGCTCGATTAGCTGTGCGCCCAAGGTGCTTTGGGCTTGATGCGAAGAAGAGTTGAGTTGTGTAGAGTACCTCGCTTGGTGGGTTTGATTCCCGTCTGGCGGGATATTCTTGCGTGTACGGCCAAATTGGTGCAACCCTGCAGGGATAATCTTCTCGAGAAGCCGTGTTTTCCGCGGTTATGGATTACTTGGTGAAAGTACTGGCTAACAAGTACTCAGGACAACTTAAACCTAATGATTAACAATCTTACACCCAATGATTAACAACTTGACTAGTAACAGGCTTATTGACACAATAATCTGAACCATCATTAATCCAACTGTGTGAGTTATCCTCGGATTGCTTCTTCGGATAAGGGGCGAGATCTAGATGGGTTTGTTTGGAATTACTTTCAGTTGGTTACAATACTCGATCTTATCTTCTTTCTGTTAGCCGGAAGTTGTAGTATCTCTCTGTAGTTGGTTAGTGCAGCCCGTTGTCGCTTATTTGCAATAACCCCTTCCTTTCCGTTGATCCCAAAGTATTTGTATCTTGTGATGACTGGCTACGCCGGTATTCTTGTGAGTATGGTTTATCCACTTGCCAGTACTTAACCGTACTGACCCACGAGTCTCTTTCGTGGCTGCATATTCAGTATTGCAGTCAACAGGTTTGAAGTCTGACGACGTTAGCTTGGGAATCCCTCTGGCTTGGCCTAGGCAGGGATTGGACGCTCTCGGTTATCTTCAGGACTCTTAGTCCAATTTGGATCTTGTCCGTAGCCGGACGCTATGTTGTTTCTTCCGCTGTTATTTGGATCTTTGTAATGTATCAGTTGTAACCCTGGCTCGTTTGAGTCATCTTGTATCTATCTGTTTCTGTTGTAATTGTGGAATATTCGTGAACTGTTGTAATGTTATCATAAGTGGCAACCTGGAATCGGTTATTATGTGGATTTTGGCGGGAATGCTGAAATCTGCATAGTGCCCGATCTCGGGGCGTCACAAATGGTATCAGAGCCTTGGTTCCGATTCCCGAGATTGTTTCGATACGAATGGTTATCGAAGCAACGGGTCCGCAAAGCCTGTAGGTTAACCTAGCTAACGGTCGTTGTTCCTAGAGTGTCAAAACTATTTCTGCTAAACTATTTTGGAAAAAACATCTCAATAGGATTCCTGTTTTTCTCCTTATCCCTATTCTATTCCCCTCCCATCTTGTTTGTTTTGGAGTCTCCCCCTTGTCTATCTTTCAAAGTGTTAGGATCCTACGTGGGTGGACGTTTTCTGAGCCTTAACCTAATAGGTTCGATCATCGGAAGATTCCTGGTGGAAGAACATCGTCGTCAGCCCGAGCAAGAATCTCTTGTTAGTGGTGTCGAGAAGCCCTTGTTAGTGGTGTCGAGGAGATCAACCGGAAGCACAAAGAATCGATAGTCGAACTTCTTTCCCCTCCCGGGTTAGCAGGTGGATTGCGAGGGCGCAATCCCTTGTTAGTGGTGTCGTCTGTAACACCTGGGGTGTTACCCTAATAGGAAATTGTTTGTTACTTTTGCTTGCATCATATGCATCCCATGAGCATTGCATTATGTTTTTCAAAACACATCAAAATTCAAAAACAATTTAAATTTTCCCACATGTTCAAATTTCCAATTTCAAAACTTGCAAACTAAACCACTCATTTTTTTTCAATAGTTTGAAATTGTTTTAATCAAATTGCCTGTTAATAAAATTTCCCCCTTTTGTTAAAAACCCTAATGGCAATTCAAAAATTCAAAGCAACTCAATCCTATTTATCATATTTCAATATGGGTTTCAATATTAAAAATTTGCAAACCAATTAAATTCAATAATGTTTGTATAATTGATTGAATTTATTAAACAAACTTTGTTATTCCCAAAACTTCAACCCAAACACTATTTGAGAATCACCTAACAATTTAATCTCACATTAATAATTCAAGTTGTTGAAATTAAATTTAAACTACCTTGTTGTTGTTGTGTTGCAAATTAATAAACCTTAACTATCAAATAATACCCCAAACTCTATGGGAAAAATTCACTTAACAAGCTTTAAATCAAATTAAATTTTCAAATTGTGAAATAATGTTAACTTTGCTCTAATTGCTGTTTTGGAAAATTATCACAAATAAGTCCTAAAAGAAAACCCTAACCCTTCTCTCTCTCCCTTTTATTCTTTACAAAAAAAATCAAAAGGAAAAAAATCCAAAAGGAGAGGGAACCAGCCCACCCCTTTCCTTTTCTTCCCCAGCCCATTACCTTTTCTGGCCCAATACCCCCCCTCTTCTCTTCTGTCGTCTTCCTCCCTCACGTCATCTTCAGTACGATCATCATCAGAGCCATTCGATCAACCTCCTCCCCCTCCAGATCAATGCCGTACTAGGTTCCTCCCTCCTTAAAACAAGCCTCCACCTCCCCTCTGTAACCCTAGTCCCATCCCTAGCGCCGCCAACTCCCCTTCCTTTCCCCCTCGAGTGCCTTCTGTTCTGTCTCTGCACCTCCTCCCGTCAGAGAAGCACCGTGCGCCCACCTCTGTTCCCCGTCACCCCCCACTGCCCTGGTCACCTCGAGGAGGATCCGCGGCCGGGAATGGAACCGCGGCAGTCCCTGGTGTCTCCCTGTCCCCTCGTCGCTTGCCGGGAGGGACCACGGAGCCCGCGCCGTCGCCGGAGAGAAGCTCGCTGCTACCTGCCCGTCGGCAGTCGTCATCGACAGACAGAACAAGGTGAGCACCCCTCTCGGTTCCCTTCCACTCGCCTCCCTCCTCTCACCAGCACCGCACGCCACCCACTGCCTCCCGCCGCCCGCACGGCGCCCCCGCAGGCACACCACGGCCAGCCTCTCCGCCGCTGTCTGTTGCTCTGACGAGGTACGGGAACGATCTGTTCAAAGTTTCAGTTAACCGGCGTCGTTCTACTCTTGTTTCGTCAGTCTCCTAACGTATCACAAACAGCCGAACACCGCTTTGGCCTCGTTCCTTCGCGCGCGAGCTGCAGGTCGAGGGATCGATCCCCCTCGGCCGCAGTTTTGCCCCTTATTTTCCTTTATTCGCGCAGGGGCAGAGGCCCACCAGTCGGTGGCCCTGTGTGCCACCTCACCCCGCACCCGCCACGTTGGCGCTGGGACCCCACGGTCAGCGTGATGGTGTGTACCCGCAGCGAGTAGAAAAAAAGGCCAGGGACCTTTCCGAAACATTTTTCTTCCACACAAAGGTCCCTGAAAATTACAAATAAGTCCCTGTTTTCAAATCAAACATAACTGTTTAATTCCAACTCCAATTAATACAAACAAAATATGTTTTCTGCCCCAAATTTAATACTCTATCTAACTACATCATTTGTTTTCTGTTTTGAATTTTCAAAATGCAATTCAAATTTGAATTCAACTAATTCAATTGTAATTTGCAACAATTCATAAATAATTCATACTATTTCCAAATAAGGCAAATAAAATATGTTTTCCATACCATTTTGAATAACCTTTTCAAATATAAATTTTGTTTCATGGTTTGAATAATTTAAATTGCCTAAATAATTTAATACTTGTTTAATTCATTTAAATTTGATAAAATCATAACTTGCTCAAAATAAAATAATTTTGAACATGCAAAATATGTTTTCAAACCATCAAAGTGTGAACTTTTCAAATGTGAGTTTGAAATTATGTTTTGAACAAATAAAACTTCAATTAAACTCAAACTTGTTTCCAATCCATTTAAAACTTGTTTAATATTGTTTAATTCATAATTAAATTATCCTAATTCCAATTTCAATATTTGAAACATGTAATACAACTAAAATTTGGTGTTCTTTTCAAATACAAATTTGGTTAATTGTTCTGAACACTTTAATTTGATGAAAACAACAATTGCTTGTGTGACATGTTTAAGTAACCAAACTTTCCACACTTAACCAATAATTTCCAAACTTGTTAAACCTTATTTCAATCGGTTCTATTGTTGTTATTTTGTTGTTTTCCTCATCCATGCATCATGCTAATCCACCTTCACCTGTTGATTAGTTGGAAAACAATTGTTTCAACCATAATTCATGGGATTTTCATATGCAACTCAAATTGCATATGGGTCCATTTAAATCTGTTTATCTTGTCAACTAGATTATTTCTATGCATCAATTAAATTGTCATGCATCCATATCTTGATCATGCTGGATCTTTTGCCGTAGTAGTAATTGTTGCATCCGGTGTTTGTTCGAGGTTCGTTGCTTCTTCCCGGATAGGACGTTGAGATGATGTGAGCAACGACAAGTTCTGCTACCTTGCGGGATCTCAGGCAAGTATACTCACTTGCTGCCAAATGGCTGCCTTTCATCACTTGTTACCGATTCTTTCCGTTGTTCTTTTCTGCTAGCCTTGGTAGTAGTTGTTTCTGTTACGAACCTATCACATGAATCCTTTAACCCTGATATTGCCTCACCTCCACACCTATAACCATTGCTTGTGCCCGTGTCTTACTAGCATGCTTAGGTTGTTTTGCTCGAGTCTGTTACCCGTTACTTTCTGTTATTACTTCATTATGTTCTGGGGGCTCGATGTTTAATCAATCAATCATGCTACTGTTATTGTTAAATAATAATTTGATGATAAGGCACCGGCAGGAGGCCCTTTGTGGTTTTGAGGCCTGCTAGTGTCGACCCTAATAGGAAAAGGGTCTTTTCTACTGATCCATGATGAGCGCACTACCCGCATGTGGGAAGCGAGTATGGGCGCCCCCTCAATTTGACTCGATTCGCATCTCGTCCAAATCGCCTCATTTAGTTCGGGTTTTCCATTTGCTGCATGCATGATCTTGCGAGCCCTTGGATCCCGGGTGGAACTTTCGTAGTCGGCATATAAGGGGACACGTTCTTAGAGTGCTATGAGGGTCCATTTTCTTCTGGGCTCGATTAGCCGTGCGCCCAAGGTGCTTTGGGCTTGATGCGAAGAAGAGTTGAGTTGTGTAGAGTACCTCGCTTGGTGGGTTTGATTCCCGTCTGGCGGGATATTCTTGCGTGTATGGCCAAATTGGTGCAACCCTGCAGAGATAATCTTCTCGAGAAGCCGTGTTTTCCGCGGTTATGGATTACTTGGTGAAAGTACTGGCTAACAAGTACTCAGGACAACTTAAACCTAATGATTAACAATCTTACACCCAATGATTAACAACTTGACTAGTAACAGGCTTATTGACACAATAATCTGAACCATCATTAATCCAACTGTGTGAGTTATCCTCGGATTGCTTCTTCGGATAAGGGGCGAGATCCAGGATGGGTTTGTTTGGAATTACTTTCAGTTGGTTACAATACTCGATCTTATCTTCTTTCTGTTAGCCGGAAGTTGTAGTATCTCTCTGTAGTTGGTTAGTGCAGCCCGTTGTCGCTTATTTGCAATAACCCCTTCCTTTCCGTTGATCCCAAAGTATTTGTATCTTGTGATGACTGGCTACGCCGGTATTCTTGTGAGTATGGTTTATCCACTTGCCAGTACTTAACCGTACTGACCCACGAGTCTCTTTCGTGGCTGCATATTCAATATTGCAGTCAACAGGTTTGAAGTCTGACGACGTTAGCTTGGGAATCCCTCCGGCTTGGCCTGGGCAGGGATTGGACGCTCTCGGTTATCTTCAGGACTCTTAGTCCAATTTGGATCTTGTCCGTAGCCGGACGCTATGTTGTTTCTTCCGCTGTTATTTGGATCTTTTTAATGTATCAGTTGTAACCCTGGCTCGTTTGAGTCATCTTGTATCTATCTGTTTCTGTTGTAATTGTGGAATATTCGTGAACTGTTGTAATGTTATCATAAGTGGCAACCTGGAATCGGTTATTATGTGGATTTTGGCGGGAATGCTGAAATCTGCATAGTGCCCGATCTCGGGGCGTCACATGGAGGTAGAAAATTGGAACCTATTTCTTTTTTGTGTTAGGTTATGCCCAAGGAACACCCAATACATTGGTAGGGCCCACATCTTGGCAAGATTCTCCCAGTCTCGTCAGATCCGGGAGTTTCGGGCTATAATTAAGTAGTCCTCGAAGTCATAGAGAGAATCTGGCGCCGGTGAAGCCCTAACAAAGAGAGCGAGGAAATATTGGTCATCCAAGACCCATGACACACTCTAACACACATGGTATTGCATACAATGGGATTTAGTGGCAATCAGACGATCCGGAGCCCCCTCTCTGGAGAAACCATAGCCATGTTGGGGAAAAAGAAGGAATTGTCGTTCTGACCCTCTACATGATCCAGAAGGGGGTAGGAAAGTGGAACAAATTTCTTGGTTGTGTTAGGTTAGGACCAAGGAACACCCAATACATTTGCAGGGCCCACATCTTGGCAAGATTCCCCCAGCTCTGTCAGATCCGGGAGTTTCGGGCTCTAAGTAGTCATGGAACACGCCAGAGAGAATCCGACGCCGGTGAAGCCCTAACACAGAGAGCGAGGTAATCCCGGGTATCCAAGACCATGACACACTCTAACACGCATGGTATGTCATATCATGGGATTTGGTGGCATTCATACGATCCACAGCCCCCCTCTAGAGAAACCATAGCTCCGCCGGGGAAAAGGCGGAATTGCCGTTTTGGCCCCTCTACATGAGACGGAAGGGGGTACCAAAGTGGAACCAGTTGTTTGGTTGTGTTAGGTTAGCTCCAAGGAACACCCAAGACAATGCTAGTTCCCACCTCCTCGAAATATTCACGCAATCCCGTCAGATCCAGGAGTTCGGGCTCTAATTAAGTAGTCCTGGAACCCGTAGAGAGAATCTGACGCTGGTGAATCCCTAACACAGAGAGAGGGTGGATCTTGGTCATCAAATACCCATGCTACACTCTAACACAGATGGTATGTCATACAATGGGATTTGGTGGCAATCAGACGATCCGGAGCCCCCTCTCTAGAGAAACCATAGCCCCCTTGGGGAAAATGTCGTAGAGTGGTGAAGACAGATGCCATAAGATGGCTAAGAATTGGGGCTGATGGATGCTGTAGGTATTCGGGGAGGGATCGCATGTCGAGTAGACGCACACAAAAACACTGCAAACACCTCAATCTACCCAGGTTCGGGGCCCTCGTGTGGAGGTAACACCCCTACTCCTGCCTATCTCTCTGTATATGTCTCGACCGAGTAGCCACAGTACAAGTTCTCTCTCTGCCGAGTTGCGGGCTGCTCGTTCTCTCTCTGTGTCTAGTGCTAAGTCTTGTAATAGATGCTCTCAGGGCAACGTCCCTCGCGCAGTAGGGGTCTGGGCACCTTATATACTGGTACCCAGCGAGTAAACAATCATAAAAGGTACAAGAAAAGACATCTCTACTATGACACAGAGCACACCTCCTTGTTCCTGCTGACGCGGTGGAGAGAAGTCGCCGTGCCGTCCAGCTGACAGGACTTGTCCACCCTATCAGTCTCACAGAGTAGGTCCCTGACATGTCCTGTCCCCCTTGTCAGTGACAGGACGTGACAGGAGCCTACCCTCACTATACCCACGTCGTAGCGCGGATAATCATGTTTCTTGTAAGTTGAACCGCACGCCTGTACGACTGCGGGATACGCGGGATCTCGTCAGAACGGCTCCATTGACTTTGTGCCCGAGTAGGATTGCTGCCCATCTACTCGAACCACCCGATCTCTACTCGGATGATTATGATCTTCCTCATTATCTTCTCCTGACCTTCAGTACTTACCACTGAGTAGCGTCTACCGGATACCAGATACCCGGGTAGCCGCCTACCCGGCAAACAATACTCTGATCCCTGTTTTATCACATGCCTTGTGCCTACTCGGGGGTAGCCCCCCTACATTAGTCCCCGAAGCTGGTAGAGTCCAGTGAACTTGTTCGTTGGGCCCTGCCAGCTTAAACACATTTGCCTCTGTGAAGAAGTGTGGCCGAGTTTCTCCTCAACCCGGACACTCATAACTCTTACTCGAACTTCTCCAACTGTGGTTACTGGAGAATTCCTCTTGGTGCCGAGTAGAGCACACGTTGAGTACTCCACTTAGTGAAATTTTCAACGCGCTCCAAATCGATCCAGAGGGAATCCATCTTCTCATGTCCAGGAAGGGCACGTGTCTCACATCCGCACCCCCGACACCTCGGTTCTGGCGCTACAGCGTGCCATGCGCCTGTCACTGCACCTGGGGCCCACGGCCCGTTGTGTCACTTCGAGCGTGTACTCGAGAGCCCACGACCCACGTTGTGGGATTAACTGCTGAAGGATCGAGAGGTTAACTAGAGGGGGGGGGGTGAATAGGTTAACTACAAATTTTAACTTCTTTTCCAAGTTAACAAGGCAAAGCTCAAATATAGATTATCTAGATTATGCAACTAGGTGGACAATCCTATATGTTGAGCAATTACAACTAGCACAAGGTGAGTAATATGACTAAGCTAGTGGTAACAAGTAAAGGTAAGTTGAGGAATAACCGAACATGATGACGTGGAGATTTATCCCGAAGTTCACTTCCCAATGGAAGCTAATCTCCGTTGGAGCGGTGCGGTGCCACCAAAGTGGAACACCGAGTAGGCCTCAAATGGCACACCGTATCTCCTTCGAGTCCTTCCACCGATGTGGATAGGCTCGAATCACTATGTTGCCGTTGAGGTTGACAACTAGAACCTTTACAAGGATGAGGCACACTCCACAAGATTGGAGGGTCCTCACCAAATCCTAAGAGCCGCCAAGACTCCGAGAAGCAAGATCCACGAGCACAAAAGCACCGAGGATATCAACAAGGCTCCGAGCTCCAATGAACTAAGAGCAACAAGATTCCTAGCTCCAATGAACTAAGAATGGCAAGATCCCTAAGGGATGAGTGGGTGGATTTCTAATCGACTTGGTGGAGTTGTAGATCGGGGGTATCTCTCTCAAATCCCAAAGTATCACGAGCTTTGGTTGGGGATTTGAGGAGATCTTGTTCTTGAGCTTGAGCTTGGTCAATCAATGGTGGTGTGAGAAAGTGTGGGTGAGATTGACAAAGCAAGGAGGTAGGTGGAGACCCCAATTTATACCCGTGTCCGAAATATGGTCGTTGGAGGGTGAAAGCAAAGTATGGGCACCTAGAGGGGGGGGGGGTGAATAGGTGCTACGACCAATTTTAATTTTTCTCAAAGTTTAGGCTTGACAAGAAGGTAAATTCTCTAGATAATGCAACTAGTGGTGAATTTACCTATATGACAAGACAAGCAATTAATGCAACAAGTACAAGTAAGTAAAGAGAGGGAGGAACGAGGTAACCGATGGAAGCACACGGAGACACGATGTATTTCCGAGTTCCTCCTTTTTAGGGGAGTACGTCTCGTTGGAGGGGTGTGAGCTCGCCACAAAGGCCTACTCAACGCCACTAAGGCTTCACCCTATTTTCCGATGAACTTCGCCACAAAGGCCTAGTTCACCTTCCACTATAGAACCCCTTTGAGGCGGGGATCAAATCCTTTACAAACAACTTGGGGCACACACCCACAACTTAATTGGGGGCTCCCAACTCTTCTTGAATCACCAACAAGAAACAAGATGCCTAGGTTCTCCACAAGAGGAAACCCTAGGCAAGATCCCTCAAGCTAGAGAGGGGGAAATGAAGAACGGCTCGATGAAGATGTAGATCGGGGCCTTCTCCTTCAATCCTCCAAAGATCTTCAAGATTGGGTGGAGGGATTGGGAGTTATGAGAGATTTGGTGAGTTCTTAAATGCTCATAAATGCTAAGGGGAAGAACTTGATCTTGAGGAAGAAGAGGGGGGGTATTTATAGTCCCTCCTCACAACTAGTCGTTGTGCAGGAAAAAGGGTACCGAAATATCCGGTCCAAGTTTGGACCGGAATATCCGGTCAGCTTGCTCCACGCAGATCTGCAGAGCTGGACCGGATTATCCGGTTGTTCCGGAATAATCCGGTACAAATAATCCGGTAGATGCCAGTACGCATATCTTCTAGTCCTTAGCCATTTTTCCACTTCTTCAACTGCAACCGGAATATCCGGTATGGATAAGAAATATCCGGTACAAATAATCCGGTTGACTCCAGTAGCTCCAAGCTTCTAGTCCTTAGCCATTTTTCGCAGCAACCGGAATATCCGGTCCAGGATGAATAATCCGGACCAAATAATCCGGTTGACTCCAGTAGCTCCAAGCTTCCAGTCCTTCGCCATTTTTCGCAGCAACCGGAATATCCGGTCCAGGATGAATAATCCGGACCAAATAATCCGGTTCACTTCTGTGAGCAAAACTTCCAGTCCTTAGCAGTTTTCGCGCATCTTCATGAACAACCGGAATATCCGGTCCGGGATGAATAATCCGGACCAAATAATCCGGTTGACTCCAGTATGCGAAACTCTCAGTCCTTAGCCATTTTGTGCTCCTTCTTCAGCAACCGGAATATCCGGTCCAGGAGGAATAATCCGGTCCGAATAATCCGGTTGAGTTCTGTCCCAAAACTCTCAGGCCAATCTTCACCGACTTTTCGGTGATCGATGCCGATGTTAAGTATAACACCTGCACGCTAAACACCTCGATAAATAATGTACTTAGTATTGTTAACTAACACACAAAACACTGGGAAAACGAAATGCACTTTCAATCTCCCCCTTTTTGGTGTTAGATGACAATACTAAGATTTGCAATAAAACCTTGACAGGAATCATGTTTGAAACAAGATGGAAATCTCTCCCCCTACCTCTATGCATATCTTTTGTTTGCCTCAAACGCAAATAGATGCAATGATGTAGGGAGAAATTTCCAACAAGTAGCAAACATGCCAATGAGTCAATATCACCAATATGTTGAGTGTAAAAAAAAGTATATACCTTGTGCGAAGATGATATATCCAAGAATAACCAAGCACAACCATAGATAATCTCCTCAACATATACGATAGATAACCATCACACCCCTAATAGATAAACCATGATAATATCCAGATAACCAACATAGTCTCACACGCAATAGCACACATAGTTTTAAACGAGACAATAAACGACATAAGTTCACGAATCACGACAAACGAAGATACTAAAATGGACACAAGCTCTCAAAGAAAGATAAAAGCAAATGCTTGTGTCCGAACCCATGCAAATCCCGTAGTCTAATAGTTACTTCTCCCCCTTTGGCATCGAGACACCAAAAAGGAGGGAAATAACTAATCTAACGTCCTAGACACGGTCTAAGCATCCGACTCGCCTCCAGACTCCTGCTCTGCATCAGACTCCTCCTCATCATCATCCTCATCATGAGCTCCAGAAGCAGTATCCTGAGTAGACCGGAGAGTCGCCTCAATGCTCTCCCAAGGAGTGAAATCCCCAGCAGACCAAGCAGAGAAAGACTGAGCAGCAATAGGAGTAGGTACATCACCAGTGCCACCACTCACGTGGTGGAGAATCTGTCGCTGTGAGCTAGCCATGGCAGTGTCCCTGCGATACGCCTTGTACTGCTCCTTGTGAATATCCACCTTCATGCAGAGCACGTTGCGCTGAAACCAGGAGAGCTTCCTGACGTGGCGCAAAGTGCTAATATCAGAAACGGGTGCCCTGGGTGCAGACTGAGAGCCAGAAGAAGGACCACCCATAGAGGAACCACCCTCAAATGGAGCACTCTGAGAAGCAGCAGCAGTCTTCATCTTCCTCTTGACATACAGCTTCTTGACCTTGTGCTCAGCCATGGGTAACTCTGTGTACTCCTTCCTCATCTCATACTTGATGAGCATCATGATATAGGGAGCATAGGGAATGGTGTAGCCACCAATCATAGCAGAGTATATCTCGTGATAGATGATGTCCATCACATCCACAGTATAGGAGACAGACGGGTCCTCTTCTTCCATGCACTCCTTAGCCAGAATCAGAAGGTTGCATAAAGGAGTGGTGAGCGCATCATTCTTACCTCCACTCGGCACGAGGAAGGATCTGAAAATGCGAACCAGCTGATCATAAAGTGGAAGAAGTCCCTCAAGTCCCCCAACGGTGAAACCAGGGGCATACAGCTCAGCCATGGCCACTTCCCTCCTCGGCCTATCAACCTCATGGACGCGGCGACCAAGAGGAGGGTGATCGCGGTAAGAGTATCCAAGACGACGGGCAAACCTCTCGAAAGATGCTTCACACACTGTGGACTCAGACATCCACTTGAGGCGGCACACAATATCCTGAGTGCTGAACACTAGAGTGGACATAAACTGCATCACAAGCTGAGTGTTGTAGTTGCACTGAGTCTCCATAAGCTTCACTAGTCCAAACCGCTCAACAATACTAGCTGCATCAGCAAATTCCTCCTTGGCCTTGAGAGCGGCATGGTCATATGGATGCATAGCACGGCAAGGAAAACGGTAGTCACAATAGATATCAGCATAGATATAGGACTGCTCCAGATTCCAGAACCGAGAATCAATGTTTGCAACACGCGGAGAAAGATAGACATCCTGCTTTCTGAGCTCATTGAAGTCCTGAACAGGAATGTCGGTCTTATAGTTGAGCCGAGGTTTCCTCTTGTTTCTGACAGAAACCTGCTTCTTGCGCTTCGGAACGTTCCTCTCACCCTCATCACCTGTGAAACAAGATAGTAGAGGAATAGCACAAGATGAGTACACTAGTGTCAAACAACGGAAACAATCATGCATAAAAACAATAGAGGAGATTCCAGGAAACAATCGAGGTAGAAATCTGGGAAAGATTAATTTGGGGCTGGCCTAAAACAGTACTGGACATAGCCGGATATTCCGGTTCAAAACTGAACCGGATATTCCGGTTACCCGGATATTCCGGTTCAGTCGTGGACCAGATATTCCGGTAGGTTGCGGAACAGCACCAAATCAATCTAGATCTCGGATTTCAACGAAGATTGTACTCAAGTGAATCTAATCTATCGTTTCTAGCATGCAAGGGGACCTCTCCGGAACAAATTCTACCAAGCATAGCCAACAAAAACGCAAATCCATGGATAGGTAGGGTTATAGCACCAAGATTCAAAAGATTTGAACATTACCGGAGTCCATGGAGAGAGATGCTTGGGTAGAAACGTTCCAAATCACGAGGGGAACGAGATCCGGGCCAAAGCTCCAAGATCCCGCGAAGGAAACGGCCCGGGAGGCCAAGAATCACGGCGGCGGCGTTTTGGGGTGGAGAGGAGCAGATGGAAAAGGGCAAGAACTGCCCCTCCCCGTCGGGCTCCAGGCTTTATGATGTGCGCCGAACCGGATATTCCGGTTCATACTTGAACCGGATATTCCGGTACAGCCGGATATTCCGGTCCAGAACTAGACCGAAAATTCCGACTGCCTCCTGATTCGAAATTTCCTCGTTTTCAAAGGACGACACTAGTGCTTAGAAAAGAAAGGCTTTTTGAGAGAAAGGCTTAGGATAGATCAACAAACTGAAACTAGTACTTATCCCTCTCAAGAGCAAGAAACAACCAAATAAAATACCAATTGAGTGGGATTTTCCTAGGAAGAACCACTTAGAAGAAAAAAAAACACACGAAATGCAATGAAATGACAAGTAGAAAAACCCAACTAAGATCCAACTCTTCGAAACGAAGAGGTTGGTGGCCTAGGCCACCATGTAAGAGATCATGGTATGCAACCGCGAAGATGTATCTTGGGTGCATTGCCAATTCTCGACATTGAAGCTCACAATTCAACATTAGAAAAAGAGAGATCATAATGAATTTTTGCTTTGGGCATAATGGGGGGAGGGAGAATCCAATGTATTAGGATAACACTCCCCCTATGTCCATGCCTACATCTAAACTCGAATACGTTTCATCTATAGGGGTGTGTGCAAGATAGTCAAGTCAAGCTCCTTGAATCAATCACATTTATCTCATTCCTCAAGAACAAGAATCTTGCATCATCAAGTGGCTTCGTGAAAATATCCGCAATATTGTCTTTGGTGGGCACATAAGATAGTTCAATATCCCCTGTTGCCACGTGATCACGGATGAAGTGGTGGCGAATTTCAATGTGCTTCGTCCTTGTGTGTTGCACCGGGTTGTAAGCAATCTTGATGGCACTTTCATTGTCACATAAAAGAGGCACTTTGTCCAAATGGACACCATATTCCTTAAGAGTTTGCCTCATCCATAACAATTGAGTGCATGCACTAGCGGCGGCAACATACTCGGCTTCGGCGGTGGAAAGTGATATGCAATTTTGCTTCTTCGAGGACCAACTTACAAGGGACCTACCAAGAAATTGGCAAGCCCCGGAAGTTGACTTCCTATCATCTTGATCACCCGCCCAATCGGAATCCGTATATCCATTGAGAGAAAATTGTGCCCCCTTTGGGTACCACAAACCAAATCTTGGGGTATGAACCAAATAACGAAAGATCCTATGAACCGCCATTAAATGGCAATCCTTAGGAGCCGCTTGATACCTTGCACACACACCTACACTCAAAACGATATCGGGCCTAGATGCACAAAGATAGAGCAAAGAACCAATCATAGAACGATAAAGCTTTTGGTCCACATCCTTACTCCCTTTTGGATTACGAGATAGATGACACTTGACTTGCATAGGAGATGTCTTGATCTTTGCATCTTGGAAGTTAAACCTCTTGATCATATCTTGGGTATACTTGGCTTGAGAAATGAAAGTCCCTCGAGCCAATTGCTTGATCTCAAAGCCAAGAAAGAATTTAAGCTCACCCATCATAGACATCTCGAACCTGTCAGTCATAAGCTTAGAGAACTCATTATTGAAAGCTTGGTTAGTTGAGCCAAAGATGACATCGTCCACATAGAGTTGGCATATGAAAAGCTCTCCCTTTACTCTCTTGGTGAAGAGAGTGGGGTCAATCTTCCCAACTTCGAAACCACGATCATCTAACAACTCCCTAAGGTGCTCATACCAAGCACGAGGTTCTTGTTTGAGACCATAGAGAGCCTTGTCAAGTTTGTAAACGTGGTTAGGAAAGTTGAGATTCTCGAACCCCGGAGGTTTCTTGACATATACCTCCTCTTTTAGTGGACCATTCAAGAAAGCACTTTTCACATCCATTTGTTGCAATTTGAAATTATGTGATGATGCATAAGCAAGGAGGATACGGATGGACTCAAGGCGAGCCACGGGCGCGTAGGTTTCATCAAAGTCAATGCCTTCAACTTGGGTGTAACCTTGAGCGACCAATCTTGCCTTGTTCCTAATGACAATGCCATTCTCATCTTGCTTGTTCTTGAAAATCCACTTGGTGCCAATAACATTGTGGCAATCCTTGGGTTTCTCAACCAATCTCCAAACTTTGTTGCGCTCAAAGTTATTGAGCTCATCATGCATAGCTTCAACCCAATCGGAGTCCTCAAGAGCTTCATACACTTTCTTAGGCTCCACCATAGAGATATGAGCTTGATGCTCACAAAAATGAGCCAATTGCCTTCTTGTAGATCTTCTAGTTTGAACATCCTCCAAGACCTTGTCATCTTGGGCATCAATTTTCTTCAAAGCTCTTCTTATTCTTTTGATGCGACGGGCTTCGATCTCCTCATTATTGCGAGGAGGGATCACTTGATCATCTTGATCATTTGGGTCCCCATCTTGACCATCATGGCCTTGATCATCAACATCGTCATCAACAATATCTTCAATACTAGCCTCAACTTGAGAAGAGGATGATTGATCTTGGCCTTGATCTTGACTCGCATTAGTGAGAGGAGTGGGTACGACTTGTGGAGTCACTTGATCAACGAGAGGAGGGTCTTGAATATGTTCTTGGTTAGGTGTAGTAGTTGGCTCCTTGGCTTGAACTTCAAATGTAGAGGAGGGCTCCACTTGGGTAGAGCATAGTCCTTCTCGAGTCTCCATAAGGTGTCCCTCGATGGGGCGGAAGAATTCCACACCCATCCTTCCTATGGCTTCTTGAGGCATTTCAACATCTACATTTGAAACATGAAATTGCGTCACTTGGGAGCCGTCATTTTCCTCGAAAACCACACTACAAGATTCTATGACAATCCGTGAGGCTTTGTCATAGACTCTATAAGTGTGGGATTCGGCACCGTAACCAACAAATATACCCTCAATAGTTTTGGATTGAAATTTAGACAACCTAACGCCCTTGATCAAATAGAAACACTTACAACCGAATACTCGGAAGTAGGAGACGTTGGGCTTGTTGCCGGTGAGGATCTCATAAGGGGTCTTGCACAAGCCTTTGCGGATGTAGAGGCGGTTGGAGGAGTGGCATGCGGTGGATATGGCCTCGGCCCATAAATATTGGGGAGAAGAGTACTCCGCGAACATGGTCCTTGCCATATCCAAGAGAGTGCGATTCTTCCTTTCGGCAACACCATTTTGTTGAGGAGTGTAAGTGGCGGAGTATTGGTGACGAATGCCTTCTTCACTAAGAAATTCATTCAATGTATAGTTCTTGAACTCCGAGCCATTATCACTCCTAATAGCCATGATTTCCACATTATGTTGACGTTGCACTTCGTTGGAGAAGTCGATGATGGTTTGTTGGGTCTCGCTTTTGCACTTGAAGAAATAAACCCAAGTGTATCTTGAATAATCATCGACAATCACCAAGCAATACTTCTTGCCGCCAAGACTTGCCTCGGGCACGGCACCAAAGAGATCAACATGGAGTAGCTCCAAGATCCTCTTTGATGAAATAATAGTCTTGGCCTTGTGCACAATGTCATGCATCTTCCCTTCAACACACGACCTACAAACGCGATCCTTTGCAAAGGAAACATTTTCTTTTAGTCCAACAATAAGGCCAATTTTGTGAAGACTTTGCAAAGTTCTCATGTTGACATGGGATAGGCGGCGATGCCATAACCATCCCAAGTCCGCCTTCCCGAAAAGACACATTGCTTGAGTGTTGGTTGACTTCGAAAAGTCCACCACATACAACTCGTTTTCAACATGTCCCACGTGAGCGACGTCAAGAGTCTTGCTCCTCAAAAGGACCACAATATCACCATCAAAGAAGACGGAGAGACCCATCTTACTAAGAGAGCGGACGGAAAGTAAATTGTAACCAAGGGATTCGACAAGCATGACGTTCACGATAGTGATATCGGGAGCCACCACAACCTTGCCAAACCCGGATACCTTAGACTTGGACGAGTCCCCATAAGTGGCGGTTGCTTGGATGTCATTTGGTCGCAACTCCGTCACAAGTTCTTTGCTTCCGGTCATATGATTAGTGCATCCACTATCAAGAATCCATTTAGTCCCACCGGAAGCATAGTCCTGCAAGAGATCATTGACTAGAGTTAGGACCCGAGTTGGGTCCCTTTATGTTAGTAACAAGGGTCTTTGGGACCCATATAGTGTAGTCAATAAACCCCTCAATTGGACCAACATATTTAGCTTGCACAACACCATAATAATCACATGTAAGAAATGGTGTGGATTGTTAGTTCCCGCGGAGGTGCTACGAGTAGTGTTGTCCCTCATGACACTACTACTTGAGGCAACATTACTTGCTTGTGCGGGTGTGCTACGAGTAGTGTTGTCCCTAATGACAATACCACCCGAAGCACCATGTTTGTTCTTCTTCTTGTTCTTCTTCTTCTTGTTCCTTTTCTTGGCTACATAGCCAAGACCTTGCTTGCCCACTTGTTGCCTTGGAGCACTCAATTGTGGTCTAGTAATGACCGCATTTGAGCTTGGGGCAACCACTTGTGGGGTGGCAAGCACCACCTTTTCGACTAGAGTGCTTTTGCCCTTGAGCCTTGCTAGCTCATCCTTCAACCTAGCATTTTCCTCAATAATATTTGCATGATCACAAGAAGAAGTAGAAATGCTAGGATGGTTAGATTGAGTAAGTTGAGTTTGGAGTTGTTCATGCAACTCTTTGAGGGATGAGTGTTGGCTTTCCAAAGCTTTGTGAGCATTGGTTAGCTTTTCAAACTCCTCGGTTAGTTTACCATGACCAACCCAAACTCGACTTTATCCTTTTTAGCCTTTTTATATTTAGCAATAGCAAGATCACGTTCCTTAATGATTTTAGAGACAAGTTCATTATGGGTAGTTTCAATAGTTTCAAGTTCATCCTCTAGAGAAACTCTACCATCATGCTCTTCCTCAAGAGTCATAGAGAGAGATGCAATTTCATTCGCATCCCTTCTCTCAATTTCACCTTTCTTCTCAAGGGCCTCTTGGGCCTCTCCCAATTGCCTCATGAGATACTCAACGTATTTCTTGGTCTCCCCTTGCATGTTAGACATAAAATGGTCCAAAGAGGCCCTTTCTTCTTCTTCTCTAAGACTAGCAATATGTTCTAGTTCACTAGGGGTCTTAGAGATAGGAGAAGATGATACCTCCGTGGCCTTAGCCATTAAGCACTTGGCATTGCATTGAGGGAGATCTTCATTGGGGGATTCAAAGAGGGATGACGAAGATGGAGTGGATGCAATAGCTAGAGAGGCCACTTCACTTGTTGTTTCTTCTTCTTCATCACTCCCGGAATCATACTCCTCTTGAGTCAAGAGCACAAACTTGGTGGGGGGTTTTCTTGTTGAAAGGGTTCCTCTTGAAATGAGGTTTCTTGTATTCAACCTTGGACTTGTCCTTAAGAATGAGCTTGCCACTATGGTTCTCTCTATTTTTGTAGGGGCACTCCGCAATGAAGTGATACTTGTCTTGGCAATTGAAGCAAGTTCTCACTTTTTGAGCTCCATCATCTCCATAACGAGACTTGGTCTTCTCCTCAACATATTTCTTGCCCTTGGGGGGATTGTTCCAAAACTTTTGCACGGTGAGAGCAATGAGATCCTTTAGAACAGGATCATAGTCTTGTTCCTTCAATGGAGGCAATGCTTCTTCACAATCTTCATGATTCTCAACTTCTCTTGACAAAGCCTTGGCCTTCAAAGCAACGGAAGCTCCTTGATGCATTCCAATGGCCCTAGCACGGTTGTCAAGAGCATTCTTGGTTTGTACTTTGTAGGAGCTCAATTCTTGCATGACTTGGGTAGAGGTCATGATGGAGAAATCATGTCTCCCTTGAATGCTCTTCATATCCGTGCCCTCAAAAGGCATCACGGCAATTATGAACTTCCTCTTGATCCAAGCATCATCAATATGTGTTGCACCCGCATTAGAGAAAGAGGTGGCAAGAGATTTGAGTCTTCGATACATGTCAACGTGATCTTCTCCATCACGCATGAAAAATCCTTCGGCCTCATTGGTCAAGGTGTCATAGCGATTTCTTTGCATGCTCTCATTCCCAACAAACATGATGACAAGTGCATCCCATGTTTCTTTGGTGGTGGAGAAGTGTTGAAGATGCGGCATGTGATTGGCGCCCACGGCTTGATGAAGGATGGATAAAGCGGTGTAATTGAGTTGGCAATCTACAACCTCTCTTCTTGTGAGATTCTTGGGATCATATGGCTTGTATCCATCACGAGTGATTCTCCAAAGATCTATACAAGAAGAGTTCAAGTGAGTCTCCATGTAGTATTGCCATTCACGAAAAGAATATGCATCAATTTTAGGTGGATCTCCTCTAGGGTTTATATGAGGAAAAGGGATGGCAGGATCGGGAGAATATTGGCCTTCAACGGCATGATATCCTTCCTTTCCACTCGCACCCTTCTTAGCGGATTGTTCGGCGGAAGCAGTTTTAAGTGGTTCACCATCAACCCCTTTCTTGGCACCCTCCGTTTCCGGAGGGGATGAGTCGACCACCACCGGTTCTTTGGCTTTGAGGAGTGTTGTCATGAGTTGACGCAACTCCTCAAATTTAGTGTCTATGGATGAGGTCAATGATTCTCTCAAAGCATTGAGATCATTCATGGACACATTTCCATCGGACGGAGCGTCATCCATCTCATCTCCCATACTTAAACTCTTAGGCGGTTAAGCCCGATAGAAGAGCCGAGGCTCTGATACCAATTGAAAGCAAAGTATGGGCACCTAGAGGGGGGGGTGAATAGGTGCTACGGCCAATTTTAATTTTTCTCAAAGTTTAGGCTTGACAAGAAGGTAAATTCTCTAGATAATGCAACTAGTGGTGAATTTACCTATATGACAAGACAAGCAATTAATGCAACAAGTACAAGTAAGTAAAGAGAGGGAGGAACGAGGTAACCGATGGAAGCACACGGAGACACGATGTATTTACGAGTTCCTCCTTTTAGGGGAGTACGTCTCGTTGGAGGGGTGTGAGCTCGCCACAAAGGCCTACTCAACGCCACTAAGGCTTCACCCTATTCTCCGATGAACTTCGCCACAAAGGCCTAGTTCACCTTCCACTATAGAACCCCTTTGAGGCGGGGATCAAATCCTTTACAAACAACTTGGGGCACACACCCACAACTTAATTGGGGGCTCCCAACTCTTCTTGAATCACCAACAAGAAACAACATGCCTAGGTTCTCCACAAGAGGAAACCCTAGGCAAGATCCCTCAAGCTAGAGAGGGGGAAATGAAGAACGGCTCGGTGAAGATGTAGATCGGGGCCTTCTCCTTCAATCCTCCAAAGATCTTCAAGATTGGGTGGAGGGATTGGGAGTTATGAGAGATTTGGTGAGTTCTTAAATGCTCATAAATGCTAAGGGGAAGAACTTGATCTTGAGGAAGAAGAGGAGGGGTATTTATAGTCCCTCCTCACAACTAGTCGTTGTGCAGGAAAAAGGGTGCCGGAATATCCGGTCCAAGTTTGGACCGGAATATCCGGTCAGCTTGCTCCACGCAGATCTGCAGAGCTGGACCAGATTATCCGGTTGTTCCAGAATAATCCGGTACAAATAATCCGGTAGATGCCAGTACGCATATCTTCTAGTCCTTAGCCATTTTTCCACTTCTTCAACTGCAACCGGAATATCCGGTATGGATAAGAAATATCCGGTACAAATAATCCGGTTGACTCCAGTAGCTCCAAGCTTCTAGTCCGTAGCCATTTTTCGCAGCAACCGGAATATCCGGTCCAGGATGAATAATCCGGACCAAATAATCCGGTTGACTCCAGTAGCTCCAAGCTTCCAGTCCTTAGCCGTTTTTCGCAGCAACCGGAATATCCGGTCCAGGATGAATAATCCGGACCAAATAATCCGGTTCACTTCTGTGAGCAAAACTTCCAGTCCTTAGCAGTTTTCGCGCATCTTCATGAACAACCGGAATATCCGGTCCGGGATGAATAATCCGGACCAAATAATCCGGTTGACTTTAGTATGCGAAACTCTCAGTCCTTAGCCATTTTGTGCTCCTTCTTCAGCAACCGGAATATCCGGTCCAGGATGAATAATCCGGTTGAGTTCTGTCCCAAAACTCTCAGGCCAATCTTCACCGACTTTTCGGTGATCGATGCCGATGTTAAGTATAACACCTGCACGCTAAACACCTCGATAAATAATGTACTTAGTATTGTTAACTAACACACAAAACACTGGGAAAACGAAATGCACTTTCAGAGGGGGAATTCCATCTTCCTGCGTCCCCCCCGGCCTGGGGGCCGGCCGGCCTGGGGGCTGCCAGGGCCGGGCCAAACCCACCCCGGCCTGGGGGCCGGCCTGGGGCCGGCGTGGGACAGAGGGGAGGCCGGCACGGGGGCGGCCAGGCGCCCAGCCAGCCCGGCATGGGGCCGGCGTGGGGGCTAGGCGAGGCCGGCCCCCCACCCGAGCCACCCGGCCTGGCACCCGGCCTGGGGCCGGCGGGGGCTGAGGGGGAGGCCGGACCCCCACCCAAGCCACCCGGCCTGGCACCCAGCCTGGGGCCGGCGTGGGGCGCTGGGGGGCTGGTGCTAGCCCGGCCAGGCCGGCCAGCAGGCCGGCCACCCCTATTTCTTCTCCTCTTTTCCCTTTTCTTTTCCGTTTCTCCTCTTCTCTTCCACGTCTTTTTCCGTAATCTTTTCTCTCTTATTTCTGCGACTTGTATGATGTTTACGGGTAGATCTTTTCTGAGTACACTTAGCAAAACACATTAGTCCATCTATGTGTTGTAATCAAACACTCAAAATAGGATTTAGGAACTATGTTCTTTCAATCGCCCCCTTTTTGATGTTTGATGACAACATACGGATTTGCGTAAGAAATAATTTTTCATAGCTATTTGTGAGAGAATTAACATATATTCGTACTCCCCCTATTTGTGTGCCCATAACAATTGACATGTATATTTGATAATCATGTTGAGTGCTCCTTTCATAAGCTCAACTTCACACTATGTTTTATAAGATAATGATGTGACTACGACATACTTATGTGAAGTGCGAAAATTAATCCAATCATGGTTTTAACATTGAAGATACACATGTATGAACACAAGGGTGAGCAATAATATTTACCACTAGAATGATCTTACCATAGCGTTCTTCTCGTATTTATAGATGGATAACAACTACCCTCATTATGGCTTGAACACATGGAAATAGTGAGTAGATGAAATAACATGATAGCCTTGCTATGATCTTCAATATATCAACTATCACACGCATAATATATAGATAAAGAGTACGATAGATAAATGACGACATAGTCTTACAATAACATCAAAGTTTCAAACGAAACGCACAAATAGTCTCAAATAAGAATGACGAAAGCAAATCACGAAGATAAGACGCAAATGAATGCATGAAATGCAATGCAATGCGTGAGTGTTTCTCCCCCTTGGCATCATACACCAAAAAGGGAGAAAAATGCAATCCAATCACTTCGTCGCCCATCTCCTCATCTTCCTCAACGAAGTCCTCTGGAGGAACCTGACTGGAGCTAGCACCAGGGGTAGTGTATTGCGCCGCAAAGGAGCCAAGTGAGCTAGCGTCATCGCCACACCAATAAGTATGCGCAGACTTCTACTTCTCCTCTGAAACCTCATCTGAGCTGGAAGGACTAAGGGGAATATGAAGAGCAGTCTGTATGGAGCGCTGACGGCGACTAGAGGCCTTGCCCTTGCGATAGGTCTCATAATCCCGATGCTGCTTATCAATGAAGAAGCAGTTCATCTTCTGAAGAATCTTCTTGAGGTTGAAAGTCTCAGGAGGAGGAGAGGGTGAAGGAGAGCGGCGAGCAACCGACTCGGTGCGGGTGCGCTTAGGCCTTGGATCAGCAGCAGTCTCAATGGGAGCATCATACATAAGAATAGATTTCTTGGGAGTCACTTTGGCATAGTTGTTGACGAGACCTTCTGGGATCCGGGTCTCAATAAGACGCTGAATATAGGAACCATAGATGGGGACCCGCTTTTCCCGAACCACATTCTGCATCTCCTGCCACAAGTAGTCCAGAACATCCAATTGCTTCTTGGCCCTCATCTGAGACTCAATGTGGAATAAAAGGTTGATCATCCACTTGCGTACCTCGCCCTTCTCACCAAATTTGGCGTTGATGGTGTTGCGAAGAATGGCGTGTACCATATACCAATGCTCAGAAAAGAACTTGATCTTAGGAATATGCATGGAGCCGGTACCTTCGGGATAGCAATGGCGAATCCCCTCCTTGGCCTTCATAATTTTGTTGGAATCCCCATGCATGCGAAAATAGA
This sequence comes from Alopecurus myosuroides, assembly GCA_028641055.1. NCBI lineage: Eukaryota > Viridiplantae > Streptophyta > Magnoliopsida > Poales > Poaceae > Alopecurus > Alopecurus myosuroides. The sequence goes on from CM054060.1 coordinate 67,097,101, forward strand.
AGGTATAATCAAACCGATACTCGGGGATACCCAGAATAGTACCAAACTCATCCATGGTAGCCTCACACTTGGAGCCACCGCTCATCCATGTCAAAGTACGCGTGAGCCGCGTGGGGCCTCTAGAGGAGAAGTGAACGGTGGAGTAGAACTCCCTGAGCAGCTCTGGAGAGAATGGATGAGCAAGGGTGTCACCCATGAGAGGAGTGAGGTTGTGGTAGTCCATGATTGTCATAACTTCAGGCCACTTGTTGCGAGCATACTCAATGTCAAACTAATGTTGATCCACGTGACTGTGCTGAAGCTTGCCAAGAATAAATTCATGCATGACTTGATGCATCTTGCAATAGAACCGAGGATCCGAGCATGTGCTTTCACCAAACTCATAAGGATTAAACTTGAGCCTTGCTTCATCAAAGTCGGTGGTACTAAGACCACCCCAGTTTTTGATCACGGGCTCCTTCGGATTGATTGGAAGAGATGGAGCATGTCTCCGTGAGGGAGTAGAACCAGCAACATCCAGGGCACTCTTCTTGCGGGAAGTGCGAGGGCGGAGAGAGCGGGAAGCCTCGGACTCATCGGGAGGATTGGAATCACCTGAAACATATGATGCATGGGTATGGAGCATGATGATGAGTGCACATGGTCGTTGTTTGAGTGAAAAAAAATCAATCCATGAATATATGTGATAGTGACATGGTGAAAAACAAATACTAGCCCAAGATTAATTGACAACAAAGCACGTTATTATTAGTGAGAGCACAGTATCATAGCATGTGTAGAGGATGGTGTGGTGTGCTTAGTGAACATAGGTATTTGAAAAGTAATTGGGCATGATACTAGAAACACTATTAGTATGTAAAAGAAAATTTCGGGCATAGCATATACATGATGTCACAATGAATATAATAGTGTAGAAGCACAACACGAGGACAATCATATCAATATTGTGAAAATTGTATTTGTGGAACCATGGCAAACCATGAGAAACTATGTTGCAAATTTAGGTAAAACATAATATCATAGGGCTAGAAAACGAGAAGCATATATGACATTAATATAGCATGGCATAGGAATAAATTGAGTGACATACGAGTGGCATGAACCCTAACATGAATAGATGGGAAAAAAAATCTAGCACATGAACACTAGTACTAGCACATCGATAGAGAGCACGCACATACACCTAATCCATAGAAGAGCCCAAAGAAAATTACCCGAGTGCGAAGCCATCTTCAAACAAAAAGCACTAGGCAATAAATTGACCCGATCTCCTCCAATAAGGGGCCAACAAGAAATCCGTGTGGAGGAGGGGGCGGAGAAGGCCGAGGGCTTGCGGATCCGTGAATTTGGGCGGCGGTGATGGGCTAGGGAGGTGGGGGGAGGGGGTGAGGGAAGAGCACCAAGGTGCTCTAATGGAGGGGAGAGAGGAGGAAGAAGGGGTGTGGGGTGGGTGGGGTGCGGTTGGGGGTGCGTGCGTGTGTTTGTGTGCGTGCGGGCGGGGCAGCGCCCACCCCGGCCTGGGGCCGGGCGGGTGGCCGGCCAGGCCGGCTCGGCGCGTGTGGGGCGGGTGGGCGGGCGGGGCGGCCGTCCGGGGGCCGGCGCGCGGGGGGGGGGGAGGCCGGAGGTGAGGCCGGCTGGGTGGCCGAACGGCCCGGCCTAAGGGCCGGCCTGGGGCCGGAGCGCGGCGGAGGGCGGGGCCGGCTGGGTAGCCGAACGCCCCGGCCTGGTGCCCGGCCTGGGGCCGGCACGGCAGTGGCGAGGCCGGGGTGGGAGGGCAGGTACGCTCGAATTTTTTTTTTGTGTTGTGTTTTTTTTTTGGATTTGCTTGTGTGTGTGTGGGGTTTTCTTTGTAAAAAAAATCCTAAAGAATCAAAGTGAACCTACACAACTACCAAGCCACAAACGCGCAATAAACAACAACAACAAAAAATTCCAATTCAAAAGAGTTTCATGAATATATTCTAACAAACAAACAACAAGGTGAAGCTAATGGCTTAATAACACATTTTCATGAATTTGTTTCTTAGGGCAATTTTATTTGACTATGTGCACAAATGGAATGAGAATGATGACATGCATATGATGTTTTCATTTGTATCCAATGGGGAAAAAATGAGAGACGAAATAAGCAACATTGGATACCCATGAAATGAGAAAACAAATGGAAAGGCAAATGAGTGAACACTCGAACACAAATGTCGCATTGAAAATTGGCGGTGGCCGTAGCCACCATGTATGAGTATGTTCGATATGTCACCGCGAATATGTATCTTGGGTGCATTGTCGAGACTCATCATTGAAGCACATGATGTCATTAAAAATGATCATTTAGGCATGATTTGTTTATTTATGCATTATAAAGGTAGTGTTGGCTCATTGATTGAGCTACACTCCCCCTATGTCTATGCGTGCATCTAAATCCAAATAAGAGTCTAGTAGGGGTGTGTATGCAAGATTTTCAATCAACTAAAATTGCTTGCACATATGATGTTGAGCTCACTCCTCAATTCCTTGAATCTCTTCACATCTAGAGGCTTGGTAAGGATGTCGGCAAGTTGATCTTTAGTGTTGACATAAGAGAGTGAGATATCACCATTGGCCACATGATCCCGAATAAAATGATACCGAATCTCAATATGCTTGGTCTTGCCATGAAGTACCGGATTGTGACCAATCTTAATAGCACTCTCATTATCACATAAAAGATGCATTGTCTTAATCTTAATTCCAAAATCCTTAAGAAATTGCCTCATCCATAAGAGTTGAGAGCAACAACTTGCGGCGGAAATATACTCCGCTTCCGTGGAGGAGGTGGCAATGCAATTTTGCTTCTTGGAAGACCAACACACAAGGGATCCACCAAGAAATTGGCAAGCACCCGAGGTTGATTTTCTATCCACTTTGTCACCTCCCAAATCCGCATCCGAGTATCCCACAAGATCAAAAGTTGTGTTTGATGGATACCAAAGACCATGAGTGGGAGTGTCAACCAAGTACCTAAGAATCCTCTTGACCGCAATCATATGGCTTTCCTTGGGGTTAGATTGAAATCTTGCACACAAACCCACACTAAACATAATGTCCGGTCTAGATGCACAAATGTAAAGCAAAGATCCAATGATATATCGATAAAGTTTGGGGTCTACCGGTATACCTTCATGATCCAAAGAGAGATTTGTGGTTGTTGGCATTGGATAAGGTAATGGTTTGGCATTGATCATATCGAATTTCTTGAGCATGTCTTGAATATATTTGGCTTGACAAATAAAAGTCCCTTCATGATATTGCTTGATCTCAAAACCTAGAAAGAACTTTAATTCTCCCATCATAGACATCTCAAATTCACTTGTCATTAGATTGGCAAATTGATCCACAAAACTCATGTTAGAGGATCCAAATATAATATCATCAACATATACTTGGCATACAAAGAAATGTCCATCTACACTTTTGGTAAAGAGAGTGGGATCGATTACCCCAAGTATGAAACCACGATCTACTAAGAACTCCTTTAAGTGATCATACCAAGCACGTGGGGCTTGTTTGAGGCCATACAAAGCCTTATGGAGGAAGTAGACATGGTTAGGATACTTGGGATCCTCGAACCCCGGAGGTTGTTTAATATATACCATTTCATTTAAAGGTCCATTTAGAAAAGCACTTTTAACATCCATTTGATGCAAGATGAAGTTATGACTAGTGGCAAATGCAAGTAATATACAAATGGATTCAAGCCTAGCTACGGGAGCGAAAGTTTCACCGTAGTCAAGTCCTTCGACTTGAGAGTAGCCTTGAGCAACCAATCGTGCTTTGTTGCGAATCACTTGCCCATGAGATTCTTGCTTATTCTTGAACACCCATTTAGTTCCAATGATGTTGTGATCCTTGGGTCTTTCCACTAGTGACCATACTTTGTTTCTCTCAAAATTATGGAGCTCTTCATGCATGGCTTGAACCCAATCTTCATCTTCAAGAGCATCATACACTTTGATGGGTTCAACATGAGAGACATACGAGTGAATACCACAAAACATGAGTACTTGTCCACGAGTGGAGACACTTCTCCCCAAGCCACCAATGATATTCTTTTGATATAGTGACTTTTGTTGCAATCTTGATGCTTGACGAGACATGATACGAACTAGAGCATCATCGGGATTTTAATTTGGTGGAATATCCTCATCATTTCCTTCATCAAGACCATTGTCCACCCTTATTGGAGTTCTTGGTGACGTATCACCAAGACCATTTCCACCATTATCATTGGGTGGATCTTGATCACTTTCTTGATGGGAGGTATCCACATGAAGATCTTCTTCTTGTTCTTGGTTTACCATTTGATTGGTGGTTGATGTAGAGGGCTCCACTTGCGTAGAGCTAGTTCCATCCTCATTTGCCACAAGGTGTCCCTCAATGGGTATAAGTGGACCTACACCCATTCTTCCTATGGCTATGGAGGATGGTTCATCACCTACATCATCACAATCAATTTGCTCCACTTCGGAGCCATTATCCTCATGAAATTCCACATTCATAGATTCTTCAACACACCCGGTGGATATGTTGTAGAATCTATAAGTGTGGGAGTTCGTGGCGTAACCAACAAACATGCCTTCAAAAGTTCTAGCATCAAACTTAGACAATCTAGTTCCCTTTATGTAGACTTGGCATTTGCACCCAAAAACTCGAAGATATTTGAGGTTGGGTTTGTTACCGGTTAGGAGCTCATATGGAGTCATGCCAATCATCGGACGAAGGAAGAGTCGGTTAGATAAATGGCAAGCGGTGTTGATGGCTTCGGCCCAAAAGTTATATGGAGATTTGAATTCGGCCATCATAGTTCTTGCCATATCAATAAGTGTGCGATTCTTCCTCTCCGCTACACCATTTTGTTGAGTGGTGTACGCGGCGGAATATTGATGTATTATCCCCTCATCACTCAAGAATTCATCCATGGTGTAGTTCTTGAACTCGGACCCATTGTCACTCCTAATGGACAAGATCTTGGTGTCATATTGGCGTTGCACTTCGGTGGACCAAGTTATGAATCTTTCTTGAGTTTCACTCTTCTTCTTGATATAGAAAACCCAAGTGTATCTTGTATAATCATCAACAATAACCAAACAATACTTCTTGCCACCGAGACTATCATATGTGGGAGGCCCAAATAAATCCAAGTGAATGCGCTCAAAGGGTCTTGTTGTGGCGATGATTGATGTCTCGGGATGATTCTTCTCATGCATCTTTCCGGCAATACAAGAGCTACAAGGACGATCTTTGAAAAAATTCACACTTGTTAGTCCTATCACATGCTCACCCTTCACAAGAGTTTGTAAATTTCTCATACCGACGTGGCCTAGGCGGCGATGCCAAAGCCACCCTACGTCGGATTTAGCCATTAGACATGTGGCGATATGTGTAGTTTCTTTCGAGAAATCCACTATGTACATACCGTTTTCCACAAATCCAACAAAGGCTAATTTAAGAGAAATAGTGTGAAGGACGAGCACATGATGACGCCCAAATACACATGTAAAATTGCACTCACAAAGTTTCAAGACGGAAAGAAGAATATAGCCAAGGGACTCAACAAGGAGGACTTTCTCAATGGATGAATCCGTAGAAATGACCACCTTGCCATGTCCCAATACCTTAAGTTGTGAGCGATCACCAATAGTTACATGAGCAAATTTGAGAAGTTGGAGCTTCAAGTCTTCTAATACTTCTTTGCTTCCGGTCATGTGTGCGGAACAACCACTATCAATCATCCATGATGTTCCACCGGAGATACACCCCTACAATGAATCAACTTCTTGTTTTAGGTACCCATTTTTGGATGGGTCCTTTTCTGTTAGTCACAAGGGTCTTGGGAACCCAAATAGCATGCTTGTAATCATCACCATATGAGGTGCCTACATACTTTGCATAAACATGACCATTAATAGATTTAAGAAGCACATAGGATGGGTTATATTTTCCCGCAAAGTTGTTGTGAGTAGTAGTGTTCCTAGGAACAATACTTGTAGCAATAATATCAAACTCATCTTCCTCATTAGCCAACTCCCCCTCCTTCACAAAAACAATAGAGTTAGTGGAGGGAGTTGACTTCTTCTTGTAGGCCACCTTCGATGTGGAACCAAAACCAAGGCCTTCTTTACCAACAATTCTCTTATGATTACTCAAAAGATCATTGAGGTTCTTTTGGCCTTGGATGCATGTGGCAAGACCTTTGTTGAGTTGTGCCTTCAACCTATTGTTCTCCTCAATGAGAGTTTCCTTGACACACAAAGGGTTAGTAGCACAAGAGTTTTCATTCACAACTCTTACTCCTTTTAAGGTTTTGAGCTCATTTGAGATAGTACGATGATCAATTTTAAGCTTATCAAAATCCTTAATGAGTTCATTATACCCTTGGTTAGTTGCATCATTTAAACTCATGAATTCCGTTACCTTAGCAAAAGCATGTTGACAATCAAGTTTAACTTTAGCTATGTCAATTGCAAAGGTTTCTTCTATGCTTTCTTTAAGGCAATGTGATTCATCTAGAGCTTTCTCAAGCTCCTCAATTTTACTAGCATCATCACGAGCAAACTTTTCAAGTAACATTATTCTCTCCTCATGTTCATCAATGAGGCCATGTGCCTCACTTAATTTATCCATGAGAGAGACAAAGATGGATTTAGTTTCTCCTTCTAGTTTTTCAACAAAGTTTGTCAAAGGGTCTTCCTCGACACAATTTAGTAGTGAAGGAATAGAGGAGTTAGCAAGTTTAAGTGTAGGAGTCACCTTTGGGGGTATTACCCTTGGCCATGAAGCACTTGTGACTCGAGGGGCCCTTGTTGTCATTTGGGTTGGAGAAGAGAGAGCTTAAGTTAGGAGGTATGTCGCCCTTAGCCATGGCCGCCATACCTACTTGTTCGCCTTCACCATCACTCTCTTCACCACTGGATGTGTACTCGACTTCTTTAGCAATCATTGCCCTAGGAGGGCCTCTCTTGATGAAGTTCTTGGACTTGGGAATGAAGGTGGATTTCTTGATAAGTCTTCCTCCATTCTCAATTCTACTCTTGAAGGGACACTCGGCAACGAAGTGCTCGGAATCTCCACAATTGAAGCAAGTTCTTGCTTTCTTCGTGCTTGAGGATTCCTTCCCTTTATTCTTGGTGGCATTGGATCTAAAATCTCCTTTCTTCCACCACTTGTGTTGAGCAAGAGCCAAGAATTCTTCATGTGATGTCTTCATCTCTTTCTCGGAGACCTCATGAGTGGATCCACCATCATCACTTGAGTCATTATCTTCATGGGAAATGACATTGGCCTTCAAGGCAAGAGATGCTTTCTTTGCTCCGTTTACACGGGCCATGACATCATCGGAAGTTTGCTTCATGACCTTTAGAGTGATAAAGAGACCCAAAACATCATTAGGGGATAGGTCCAAGTAGTCGGCCCTTGCTTGTACATTCATCACCATATTTTCATTGTATGGCATCAAGGTGAGTAGAAATTTCTCCTTGACCCAATTCTCCGTGCAATCCGTGAATCCACTATCTCTCATATCATTTACAAGAGCCTTGAGTCTTCTAAACATGTCTTCTATGTTCTCTCCATCACCCAAGTGAAAGTGTTCAACTTTTCTTTGAATGATTGACTTCTTGGATCTTTGGAGGTTGACATTGCCGTCAAACATATCAACAAGACCATCATAAGCTTTCTTTGCACTAGTGTCGGGGGGTTACCCCCGAGTAGGGTAAAGGCAAGTGCTAATGGCAAGATCAGAAGGGATGTTTGGCCGAGTAGCCGGCTACCTGGTACACGCTACCCGGTCGACTGCTACCCGGTCTCACATCTAGACAGCCAGAAGGATGAATCAAGAGAGTTATGCTCCTCTGAATAGAAGAGCTGGTCCGAGTAGAAATAGCGGGAACCTACTCAGGCCAGAAGTCAAAGGAGCCGTTCTGACATCGAATCCCGCGTATCCCGGGTCCGTACTTGGCACTGTTCACAGCACTGTTCATCTGGGGACGGCGTGCCTGACAGCGACAGTGTGTCAGCAGGGCGTCGCAGGATAGGGGGGACCTACTCTGTGTTCGCCACAGTGATAACAGACTGAACACTTGGTTTTGCCCAACGACTTTCCGCACCGGGACAAATCTAGAAGCCAAAGCTGTCAGCGGGAACTCGGAAGAAGGACGGTGTGTACACAATGTCGACACTTGTTTTTATTTGGCTGTATCCGGCTGGGCACCGAGTATATAAGGTGCCCCGCCGCCTCCTGCGCGAGGGATCCGGCGGATGCTGACCCAGAGCGATCACTAGGTAGAGAGTCTTGACCTAGTTCTTCCCGTAGAGAGAAGAGTGGCTACTCGGTAGCAAGAACCATTGTACTGTGGCTACTCGGTGAGACATCAGGATACAGAAAGAAAGGCAGGAGTAGGGGTTTTACCTCCTCACGAGGGCCCTGAACCTGGGTAGCTCGTGTTGTTTGCAGTGCTAGTTTCATCCTTCACGCGTCTACTCGTCGCGTGATCCCTCCCCGAGCGCCTCCAGCGTCCTTTGTCCCCACATCTTTAGCCATCCTATGGCATCTGCCGTGACACCACAACGACAGTTGGCGCCCACCATGGGGCAACCAGCGGCGCTGGCTGGAGTTTCCGTTCGGACGGGATCGATTTCTGCTACCGGAGAGCGCGTGGTCTGTGGCCTTGTCCACAGATTCGGCTCCTTCGACTTCGTCACCGACAACGCCGGCGATTTCGGCGGCAGGGCTATGCCGGAGGGCGGCACGGTGCTTTCTTTCGGTGCGCACCTCGTCTACGTCGCCACCGTCATCGACCGCGAGTACCCCGAGCTGGTGCATGACGCGGAGGATCCGCCTGCCGTCATCGCCGCACGCGGGAGGCCGCTGGGCCGCTCTGCGAACGTCGCGGAGGTGATGGTAGCTGGCCTTGCTGCAGACGCCGGGAAGGGCGCGGCTGCTACCGCTGCGGCTGTCGTCGAGGATCTTGCTGGCTCTAGTGCTGGCGGGAAGACGCACAAGCCTTACGAGAAGGAGTGCAACCTTCCGCTCTCCACTACTCCGACGATCCCTGCGTCTGCTGCGCGGACGGGCATGCCACCTTCCACCGACCTCGAGCTCCTGACCATGAAGGCGCAGCTCGATCGGCAGCGCCAGGAGCTGCTCGCTGAGCAGGCGGAGTTGGAGAAGATCAGGCTAGAGCTTAGCTTAGATCAGCTTGAGTACAACAAGGCTCACGGTTTCACACCAGTTGTTAGGAGAGCTAGCAAAGTAGGTGCTACGCGTCGCAACCTAGGTGCCGAGATGGCGACGGTTGTAGAGGCTCCCAGTCAGTCCGCCACCGCAAACACCTCCACTAGACCCAGATACAACACACCCGCCAAGACACTTCGAGCTGCGGAGGCCGTAGCTGCCGAGTTGCCGCATCTAGTTGGCGACGCGCGCGTTAGGCAGCAGGAGAGGCTGAACGAGTTGGTGCTAGAGGCGGCTAGGCAGAATGAGGAGTTCCGGAAAGCCAACCCGGGTGCTGGAGCCTCTCAGGTGGTGCATTCGCATGTGGCCAGATCTAACGATCAGGCTTCGTCTCCGCATCCTAGCCGTGAGAAGAGCCGGAGTGGGCATTCCGGCAAGGATAGGCAAATGCAGGTGTACGACCCGGCTGTCGCCGCAAAACAGCTCGCTGTGCCGCGACAGTCCGGCCAGAAACACAACGCTGCAGGAGCAGGCTTTCAAGCCCATAAAGCTCAAAGCCAGGCCCGAGATGGAGAGCGCCCATGTCCTTCTCAGCATCCCGTCGCTCAGCCTACTTGGCAGAGGCAGCAGCCGCGTGCAGTGGCGCCAGTCGCCAACCCGGTGGAGCAGCCTGCAGCTGTGCAGGTGGACCGGTATGATGACGGCTACTCGGCCATGGAGATGGCTGGCTATGATATTCTGGATCGTGTTGGCGAGCGCGTGTTGGCGCCTGGAGATGCAAGGCACCAGCTGGACCGGATCAGCTTGTCGGCGCGGCTGGAGAACACGGGTCCTCCTGGCCCCGAGTGCTTTGGCCCGCGCATCATGAACGAGCCGTCCGTGAAGAACTTCCAGCTCGCAAGGGGCACCAAGAGCTACAACGGCAGCACCAAGCCAGAGGATTGGCTCAATGACTATGTCACCGCAGTCCACATCGCGGGCGGCAACAGGAGATGGGCAGTGCGGTACGTCCCGTAGATGCTAGATGGTCCAGCTCGCACTTGGCTCAACAACTTGCCCAAGCACAGCATAAATTGCTGGCTGGACTTCTCGGACGCCTTCGTCAGCAACTTCACCAGCACCTACAAGAGGCCGAATAGGCCGCAACAGCTGTCCGCTTGCAGGCAGCGAGAAGACGAGACGGACCGCGAGTACCTTACTCGGTGGAGCATATTGAGCAACACCTGTGAAGGTGTGAATGAAGCCCAGGCCATCACTTGGTTTGCGCAGGGTTGCAGACATGGCAGTATGCTGTGGCAAAGGTTGCAGAGGGAGATGCCAAACACTCTGGCGGAGACCATCAAGATTGCAGATCAGTACGCACTCGGAGATCCTACCCAGCCTCTGATGGATTCCTCCGAGCCGAGAAGAAACTTCAACAGCAACAAGCGCAACGAGTTCCGCAACAAGCGCAGGGGTGACCGAATAGATGTTCGGTACGACCCTGAGGAGGTGAACGCAGTGGCTGTTGGAGCTGGGGGTAGCCAAAGGCAGAAACCTGCTGGATCCTACGGGCAGAACCAGAACCAGGGCCAAGGCAACAAGAAACCATTCCGTGCTCCTCAGTCGGGTAGCGGCAACTCGGAGCAAACGAGGAAGTTCGTCTTTGACGACATGAAGGATGGCCCATGCAGTTTCCACACTCAGCACCCCTCAAGGCCTGCTAACCAGACTACCCGACAGTGCGAGTGGTGGGATCTGATCCGGAATGAAGGCTTGCCTCCTCCTCCTCCTCTGCCAGCTGCAAATGCCAATGTGCAGCCTGCTCGCGCACCCGCAGCTCGCCCGCCAATGTTTCCGAGAAGGGAAAACGTGAACCAAGTGGCTTTAGGAGCCAACCGTCACTTCAACAATGAGGGCTACCGTAACAACAACAAAAACTACAACCGCAACAACAACAGAGGCAACAACAACTACCAGGGCAACAACAACGGCAACAATGAGGGTGGAGGCCGCAACCAGTACCAAGAACATCATGAGAGCTACATGATCTTCACTTCTGAGCCAGTCGACAAGCAGTCACAGCACAGGCGTGCCATGGAGGTCAATGCCGTAATCCCTGCAGTTCCTCACTATATGCATTGGTGCAACCAAGAGATCAAGTGGTCCCGAGTAGATCATCCCAAGGTAATGACCAACCCGGGTAGCTACGCTTTGGTGGTGGATCCTACTGTCGCACCCTGGCTTCTAAGGGATACTCATCGGGCCGAACTGGATAGCAGGTGCTCGGATTATGGGGCATAACTGCTCCCACGTCCCAGCTTCCTGGTAGGCCTGCGCTTATGCGCGACAACACAAGCCCTGCTATTCCATCGTCGATGTAAACTATCCACTAGAAGTCAAAGGCACTACTGTCGACGTACTTCATATCAATCACGCACGGTACGTCAACAGCTTTGAACGAATGATAATCACAACGTATCTCTAAGACACAAAAGATTGAAATAAGGTTGCAAAATGGCCTTCACTAAGGCAGAAATAGCAAATACAGTCATCCAGAGGACACATGTCCCAACATAGCATTCATTACATCAGCGGAAGCAAACAAGATGTCTGGGTACAGACAAATCCAACAGGCTTAAGAAGCCGGAGAAAAATAAAGAAGACGAAGCCCATCCACGTAGGTCCTGGATCCTGCCCGGGGTCCAGCTATCTACTCGTCTGCAGTCTCGTCAAACTCCACGAAGTAGCCATCCTGGTGGTCATCGTAGCCGTAGTCGTAGTCTGCGTAAACCACAGCCCCAAAGGGGTCAGTACACCAACGTACTGGCAAGCAAGACTCACAGTTCACCAAAGTGTAACCCGTCAACACCAAGTACAGAAACCTTGGTTCAACGGAAGGGGGGGATATGAAAGATGCTGCAACTGGCTGCGCTAACCAACTACAGAAATCTACAACTTCCAACTATCAGAAAGGGGATAAGATAGCGTATAGTAACCAACTGTTGTTAACCATCAAACAAACCCATCCTGGATCTCGCCCCTTATCCAAAGAAGCAATCCGAGGATAACTCACACAGTTGAATTAATGAATAATGGATCAAGTTGTTGGTGACAATAAGTCTATTACTAGTCAATTCATCAATAGTTAGGTGTAAGTTGTTCTGAGTACTTGTTAGCCAGTACTTTCACCAAGTCAACCATAACCGCGGAAAACATGGCTTCTCGAGAAGATTTATCCCTGCAGGGTTGCACCAATTTGGCCGTACACGTATGAATAACCCGCCAGATGGGATGCCTCCCACCAAGCGGGGCACTCAACACAACTCGACCCTTCTTCGCATCAAGCCCAAAGAACCTTGGGCGCACGGCTAATCGAGCCCAGAAGAAAATGGACCCTCATAGCACTCTAAGAACGTGTCCCCCTATATGCCGACTACAAAAGTTCCACCCTGCGCTGGGCTCGCAAAAACATGCATGCGGCAAATGGAAAACACGAACTAAATGAGGCGATTTGGACGAGATGCGAATCGAGTCAAATTGAGGGGGGCGCCCATACTCGCTTCCCACATGCGGGTAGTGCGCTCATCATGGATCAGTAGACAAGACCCTTTTCCTATTAGGGTCGACACTAGCAGGCTCCAAAACCACACAGGGCCTCCTGCCGGTGCCTTATCAGCATATTATTAATAACAGGTTGATTGATTAACATCGAGCCCCCAGAACATGATAAAGATATAGTAACTGAAAGTAACGGGTAACAGACTCGAGCAAAGCAACCTAAGCATGCTAGTAAGACACTGGCTCAAACAAGGGGTTGTAGGAAGGGAGATGAGGCATTATCAGGTTTAAAGGATTCATGTGATAGGTTCGTAACAGAACATCTACTAATAAGGCTAGCAGAATAGAACAACGGAAAAGTATCGGTAACCAATGTTGAAAAGAACACAGTGGTTCATGTGAGTGATAACTTGCCTGCAAACCCAGTAGCCGGGTACTGAGCTAGATCCTCAGAAGGGGTGTCGTAAAGATCGTCGGTATCAACCTCGTCGTCTAACCGAGAAGAAGCAAACAAACAAGGCAGAAAGATAAACAATCATTATCATGGCATAGTGCACAATCAAATATGATGCATGACAAGTTAAGGGTTGCATCAAAATAAACTAGCTAACATGATAACACAATTTAAATGGACCCATATGCAATTGGATTGCATATGGAAAAGGTCCATTGAAATAAGTGGAAACAAATGATTTACAATTAATTATTATGTGAAAGTTGTTAGCATGATGCATGCATGATGGTAACAACAAAATAACAACAACTATCAATGATAGATGCAAGTGTTAAAAGGATTTAACAAGTTTTGGAAATCATTTATTAAGTTTAGGAAAGTTTGGTTACTTAAAACATGTCACACAAGTAATTGTTGTTTTCAACAAGTTAAAATGTTCAAAACAAATAACAAAGTTTATATTTGAAAAGAGTATCAAATTTTAGTTGGATTACATGTTTCAAATATTGAAATTGGAATTAGGATAATTTAATTATGAATTAAACAATATTAAACAAGTTGTAATTGAATTTAAAACAAGTTTGAATATTATTTGAATTTTATTTATTCAAAACATAATTTCAAATTCACATTTGCAAAGTTCACACTTTGGTGGTTTGAAAACATATTTTGCATGTTCAAAAATATTTTATATTAAGCAAGTTATGATTTTAGCAATTTTAATTGGATTAAACAAGTATTAAATTATTTAGGCATTTTAAATTATTCAAACCAGGAAACAAAAATTATATTTGAATAGGTTAGGTGAAATGGTATGGAAAACATATTTTATTTGCATTTATTGGATTAATAAAGAATTAGTTATTGATTTTAGAAATTTGCATTTGAATTATTCAAATTTGAATTTTTAATTGCATTTGGGAAATTCAAAACAGTACACAAATGGATTATTTGGAAATATCATTAAATTTTGAACAACAAACATATACAACTTTTATTAATTGGCCTTATAGATTAAAAGTTATTAAAGGTTTAAGTTTAGTGTTTTATTCTGTTATTTAAAAGAACTAGCATAGTGGCCCTCGCAAATGCGAGGGCGGTGTCTTTAGTGTGTCAAAATGCATGATTAATGTACTTACGGTTTTGCAGTATTCATATTAGATGATTATACGAACAATATGGTTTGATATCCATTTGCATTGTTATGATAAATAAGTTACTACACTTGCCAGGCGACGATATTTGACCTATTTGTGTGGGTTTTGTTGCGCGATTGGCAGAAATCATCATCATTTGAATGATTACATGTGTGGTTCATATCATCCTATGGATCTTAGGTAAGTATATGAAACTTGTGTCTAGATCACATGATTGCTAATAGTTTTTATATTATGAGAAAATCATTACGTGACATGGATAGTTATATTGTTTGTTGTTCAAGATATAGACTAACAAAATTTTGTTGTTGTCCAAACAATAATGAACGGTCACCAAAGTATTGTCTAAATGATGTTTAGGTCAAACTGTAAAAAATTAATTTATCACGATATTCTATAATAAGGCCCCGCTAGATACATGATTATAACTCTTGTGTACAATTATAATATATACCATGTATGGCCCATCAATATGGTATTTTATACTTTAAAATGAAGAACATCGTAGTAAAAAAATACACAACCGTGTAAACATATTTGCTCAGGTATTGATAGAGGTTTCTTAAAAATATTGGAATGTAATATTAAAGTAAACTTATCCTTTTCACAATCATGTAAACTATAAACATGATAATATTTACTTTACCTTTATTATGTCTTTCTTCCTTTCATTTATTCTGCTAGTCATGAAATATAAGTGTTCTCCATACATTGTGATGTTTTAGACCATTTGGACACGAACATCGTCTCAAGGATAAATTTTGACAATTATTACGCACATGAATATTTTTCTAAAAAGGTAGGAAATATTTGTCAAAAAATATAATTAAATATAAATTGTTAAATAATTGAATAATGAGTGAAGCCCGTCTCTAACTAAATTTTAGGGTGTAGCATAGATCATATGACTTTGAAAATTGCATACTTGTCGCGGAAGTGCAATAGCGGAGTCATCTAGGTCCCAGGAAAAACTAAATCACCCAAATTCCCCCTCGACCGCATATATCACTTAACTTATTTGCACTCTGTGAACCTAGATGATGGTTTTCAAAAAAAAATGGACCTACTCGACATCCTAAAATAGTTTAGGAGCCTTTGATGCAGTTAACTCTAAATTGATATACCTTTCTAGGGCATTATATATTTTGGGACACGTGTAGCGTTAATCAACAGATGTTGCTGACATCTATCGTTAGTATGTTTATATTATATCCTTACAATAAATAAATGTCTAGTTTATTCAGATTCAGATGGTTCAGGTCTAACCGACTAAAACTACCTAGTAGATAGTTTATGCATTTCACAAAATTTACATTTATATCATGACGTGACCTAACATGTAAGTGGGCAATACATATCAAGGAGGATTTTATAGGATTGCTTACATTCAGAATTCAGTAATTTGCCAAAACAAACATGATGATTAGACGTCATAGGCTCATATAGATGACTCACCTGGTTGATAGATTATCCTCACATATTGGTCTTCTATTCTCTGTATTACACTTCAGATTTGTGATCCCAAATGCAATGAAGGCACGGATCAAGAAGATGGGGCAGCGACGCCCGCATTATCGCTGGACCTGACCAGCTCTCGCCTCCCGCTGGGATGCTCGAGCGCACAAATTAGGACGAGGTGGCTCGAGAGGAAGGGGCGACCTTAGCTGCAGGCCTGCGGCGATAGGCCGGTAGCTCGAGGAAGCTACGCCCATGCAGGGCCTCGAGACAAGTGCGCTTTCGCCATCGTCGTAGGTGTCAGCCAGCCATCCACAGGCAACCGACGCGGCCATGGAAGGCAACATCGATTCATGTAGAATGCTTCGCAAATCCTTTCTTCTTTTCTAGTATAATGATTAGTACAAGTCTTGTTGTAAAGCTACACACCCATATCTTCACGTCCGTCCTCTCTCCATTGGCCTTATTGATCGTCCCGTACTTGCACCAACCAAATCATATGAATAAACAAAATTGTTTCTACCTCAATTGAAGGCAAGTGAAAACCATGGATTGATCGTACTTATTTCCTGGTTGTCTCCATGAGGACAAGCATCCAACCAATCTTGCAGAGCTGGTGAGCTGCGTGAGCACTGGTAATCTGGGCATGCATCAGCAAGCACGATCCAAAATCTAGGCACTAACGATGTGTGTGCACTTGGAGAAGGTGGACCGACCGGCCGGCTGAAGGCACAATGGCAAATACGGCGGAGACAACATGCTTGAGGAGTTAAGAACACGCCAGGAGATCGGAAGACAGAATACGGCAGCTTGGCGTTATGTGTCCGGCTATCTGCATGAAGCAAGCACTAATCGATCCACGTGCACTTGGAGAAGGTCGACCAGCCGGCCATCCCAAGGCACGATGGAAAATACGGCGGCGACAACGTGCTTGAGCAGTTGAGGGCACGCTAGGGAATTCAAAGACGAAATACGGCGACTCTGCGTCGTGTGTCCATCGAGCAATCCATCTTCCATCGATTCATGGTGTTAGTGTATACATGAGGCAAGATTGATATACCTGGCGAAATTCCCATACGTGGTTTGGAGAATCGGCCGGACAGTTGATTGCACCGAGGCTCCCCAATATGACAGCGGCACAGACAATGGATATGCTAGAGTACATCGGCAAACACGCCAAGTGATTTCTTCTCATGGCGGCAGCGACACATGAGAACATGCTTGAATACATCGGCAGCCACGCCAGATTTCTTCTCATGGAACGTTTTTTACCTAGATCAAAGTTGAAGGGGTACGGAGGAAAATTATTTAAGGGCGACGGTGGGTAATTTTGGTGAACTTTAATCCTTCGTCTGTAATCATCTGGTTTATTGAATGGATGGTTAGATGTTTCTGTTTTTTTGTGGGATTTTCTAGAGTAATTTCCTTTTTTCTGGTGAGCCCATCATGCACTTTTAATATATAATAGATTAGAATTTAAACAGAAAACGTTTTAAAACGTTTGGCACCGTACTGGCCCCTAGCCACTGCCACTGCAGCGTGGCGCTGGACGCTGGCGTGGCAGCCAGGGTCACTGCCGTGTGGCCCCTGCCTGTCAGTCAGTGATGCAAAAGGTGGAATTAAATCGCGGCGCGAGGGATTCGAACCCACGCCCTCGCTTGCGCGCACGGTGCACTGAACCACTGCGCTGCTGTGCGTGCGTTTGACAGTACTAGCGATTCAGAAAGGATATTGTTCAGCCCCCAGCGTTAACTGACGAAACTGACGAGCAAATGTTTCCTCGACTGAACAGAACAGCGTTGATCGCCGGCGGGGAAACACGGGCCCGTGCTCGACGTGGTGGTGCGGCCGTGTGCTGGAAGCGTGCGCAGCTGCTGGTGCACGCAAAGGGTAACAGAGAGGGATAGGTGGTGGCTCACCACCGGAAGTAGCCGATGCGGAGGCTCGGTGACGTACGGTGACGGAGGCGACGGCGGCGTGGTCGGAGACGATGGCGCGGATCCAGTGGCCCTTCTTGCTCCCTCCGGTGTCCAACGCGTAGAGGAAGAAGAGGTGGAACGAATCCAGCGAACGATCAGCGTCGAGGGGCTCTGCAACGGAGTAGACGACCACGGGTTCAGAAAGAATGGTGCCACGGTGGTCGGAGAGGGCGAGGATCGCGGCGGCGAATCAGAAGCTCACCGAGTGCGTGCGGGTGTCCAACGGAGAGAGGAAACGGTGGCGAGTCGGTTCCAGCAGGTAGATGGCTAGGTGGGGCTAGGAGGTGGCGGCGCCATCGGAAGATTCAGAGGAGAAAACTCCGGCGAGATGGTGGCAGAGGGGAAAGGTGGCCGGGAGAGGGCAGACGGCGGCGGAGAAGAGGGGCTAGGGGGTAGGTAGGGTTAGGGTTGCGTTCCTAGGGTTTGGTAGTGGCTAAATAGGGCGCTGGCGCCGAGGATGGCCGTCTGCTCGCTGTGGTTGCCGCCGTGGCACCGCGCGATGCGCGCCGTACTTCGAACAGAAGATGGGCACGGACTTTGAAGCGGTACGCGCGCTGTAGGCGGGCTGGGCTGCGCGCTGGTTAGCTTAGGTGGGCTGGGCCAGCTGCTAGCTGCCGCGCGCGCAGCTGGCTTGCTCCTTTTTATTTTATTTTCCTTTCTGTTTTTTTTTGTAGTGTTTGGTTTTGGAAGAAAAAGGTAGGTTTGAATTTAGTAAAAACTCTAGAAAAATTAGGTTAGACTTGATAGACCAATAGCAACCCAATGCCAAGGTTTGTTTTCAACAAGTTGTGATTTAAATTGTTGTTTGTATTTGAAACCATATTTGAAAGAATTTTAATATTGATTAAACATTATGAAAACAACCATTTTAATAGGGTGGCCCCTATGGATTAAATGATTGAAATTAGTTGATTGAATTGATAATGTTTATAAATTTGTTATAACTCAACTTGGGTGCTGTTTGAATGAATTTGATTTGAAATTGTAGGTGATTTGGAATTATTTGTTTGAAATGAAACCAACAATTTATTAATTGAACATTATTGAAGCATTTGGAAACAAAGGAGGTTTTTGATTTGCATTCTTAATTTATAAGATTGTAACAGACAAGTATGAAAACAAATGTTGATTAGAGTTTGAAATTCATTATGAAAACAATGCAAACAGAAATAAAATGAGGATGATGATATGATGCATTGCTTAAATTAAACAAAGAACACTGGTAGAAAATAGGCCTACAGTCCCGGTTCGCCAGGACTATTAATCCCGTCCGGGCAACCGGGACTAGCTATGCGCGACTAAATGCCCCCCCCTATAGTCCCGCCACTTACGGACCGGGACTAAAAGCCCGTCCACGTGGGCGCTAGGGGTCCGTTGCGGCGGAGGACCTTTAGTCCCGGGTCTTGTGGTTAACCGGGACTGAAAACCTGCGCAGGTTTAGGGTTTTAGGCCCCCTAAACCTGTTTCCTTTTTAATTTGTTTTGTTTTAATTTCAGTACACATATTCATGCATATATATATATATGAAATATCAAACAAGGAGAATTCAATAGGAACAAACAATTAGGGGGTTTTTCATACTTGGATGTTACACCTACCTTCTTGGGTCCCGAGAAGAATGTGAGGTTCAGCAAAGTGCTAATCGACAACGGCAGTAGCATCAACATTGTGTACAAAGACACACTCGAGAAGCTTGGGCTGGCCGAGAACATGCTGCTACCCAGCAAGACCACTTTCCATGGCATTGTGCCGGGAGTCTCATGCAACCCGATTGGTCGAGTGTGGATAGATGTGCTATTCGGCACAAAGGAGAACTGCTGCACAGAGCGCCTGCAGTTCGAGGTGGTTGATCATCAGAGCCCCTATCACGCTCTACTCGGTAGGCCTGCTCTGAGCAAGTTCATGGCCTCTACCCACACGGCATATCTGAAGATGAAGATCCCTTGCCCCAATGGCGTGATTACCATCTCTGGCGATTACAAGAAGTCCATGGAGTGTGCCTCTGCTGGTTCTCAGCTGGCGGAGTCCATGGTGATTGCTGCCGAGAAGAAAAAGATGTACGAGGTGGTGGCTATGGCGCAATCCGCGCAAGCTGGTGCGCAGGGCGTGCCGAGTACGCAACACGGGACCGTGTTCCAGGCGTCCCAAGAGACCAAGAAGGTCCAGGTCGACCCCGAGTTCCCCGACCGCGTAGCCATCATTGGCTCCGGGTTGGCGGAGAAATAGGAAAGCGAGCTCATCCACTTCCTCCGTGAGAATCGGGACGTGTTCGCCTGGTCCAATGAAGATTTACCAGGAGTCCCGAGGGAGTTGGTTGAGCACTCATTACATGTGCGTCCTGACGCCAAGCCAGTGAAGCAGGCTATGCGCCGCTTCGGAGATAAGAGAAGGAAGGCCATTGGAGACCAGATCACCAAGTTGCTGATAAGCAATTTCATCATGGAGGTGCTGCATCCGGATTGGTTAGCCAACCCGGTCATGGTCGAGAAGAAGAAGGAGGATCCCAAGGCTGCTACTGCATGGCGCATGTGTGTCGACTACACCGACTTGAACAAGGCATGCCCCAAGGATCCCTTCCCGCTACCTCGCATCGATCAGGTGATCGATTCCACTGCTGGTTGTGAACTGCTGTCTTTCATAGATGCCTACTCTGGTTTCCACCAGATAGCTCTCAATCCTGCTGATCAAATAAAGACTGCTTTCATTACCCCGTACGGGGCTTATTGCTATCGTGTCATGTGTTTCGGGTTGCGGAATGCGGGTGCTACTTATCAGCGGTGCATGCAGAAATGCTTGCATGATCAGCTCGGCAAGAATGTGCAGGTGTACGTAGATGACATTGTCATCAAAACGAATAAAACACATACTCTGCTTGCCGATCTGGAGGAAACCTTTGCTAACTTGCGCAAGTATAAAATGAAGCTGAAACCGAGTAAATGCACCTTTGGTGTCCCGGCTGGCAAGCTACTCGGCTTCCTGGTATCTAGTCGGGGCATTGAAGCCAATCCTTCAAAGATAAAAGCTATTGAGAGCATGTCTTTGCCGAGATCCCTGAAGGATGTGCAAAAATTCACCGGTTGCTTGGCATCTCTGAGACGCTTCCTGGGCCGAATGGGCGAGAAGGCCCTGCCTCTGTACCAGCTGATGAAGAAAAGTGACAAGTTTGTCTGGACTCCGCAAGCGAATGTGGCATTCAACGAGCTGAAGGCAATGCTGGCTAGCGCTCCCATCCTGGCTAGTCCGCTACCCAAGGAGCCAATGCTGCTATACATTGCTGCCACTAACCGAGTAGTCAGTGTGGTGATTGTGGTGGAGCGAGAAGAAGAAGGCAAGAGTGTGCAGCGCCCAGTATACTATCTCAGCGAAGTGCTATCCAGCTCCAAGCAGAACTACCCGCATTACCAGAAGATGACCTATGGCGTGTACCTGGGCGCCAAGAAGCTAAAGCATTACTTCCAAGAGCATCCCATCACGGTTGTGAGCTCTGCTCCCATCTCGGACATCATGGGCAACAAGGAGGCGAGTGGTCGGGTAGCCAAATGGGCAATCGAGCTGGCCGCGTACGCACCCGCGTATGCGAGGAGAGAAGCCATCAAGTCTCAGATTCTGGCGGAGTTTCTGGTGGATTGGGCCGAGGTGCAGTACGAACCTCCTGCTCCAGTTTCCAATTACTGGAAGATGCACTTTGATGGCTCGAAGGTGAAGGAAGGCCTTGGTGCTGGCGTAGTGCTTACGTCACCCAAGCGAGATCAACTCAAGTACGTGCTGCAGATCCATTTCAAGGCGTCCAACAACGTAGCAGAATATGAGGCAGTAGTGCACGGCTTGCGAGTAGCCAAGGAGGTTGGCGTACAGCGCATTATATGCTATG
The DNA here is from genome assembly GCA_028641055.1 of Alopecurus myosuroides. Classification (NCBI taxonomy): domain Eukaryota; kingdom Viridiplantae; phylum Streptophyta; class Magnoliopsida; order Poales; family Poaceae; genus Alopecurus; species Alopecurus myosuroides. Next base: position 67,118,765 of record CM054060.1, read on the forward strand.
GCGATTCAGATCTGGTGGTGCAGCAAGTCTCTGGCACTTGGGATTCTCTAGATGCTAACATGACATCATATCGCTTCCTGGTACAGTCTATGACTGGATTCTTCGAAGGCTGCGAGTTCCAGCACATTCACCGAGCAGAGAACGAAGCGGCAGACGAGCTGTCCAAGTTGGGATCTTCTCGGCAATCCATCCCGGCGGGGGTCGCCTTGGAGCACTTGAGGAAGCCATCCATCAAGCCATCTCCCAACTCGGAATCCATATTTGTCCCTTTTCTGCCAAGTGAAGAATCCGTTCCAATGGAGATTGACTGGGAGAATGCAACAGAGAACCCGGGGACTGCCGCTCCCTACTCGAGGACTGCCGCTCTCTACTCGGGGACTGCCGCTCCTTACTCGGGGACTGCCGCTCCTTACTCGGGGACTGCCGCTCCCTACTCGGGGACTGCTGTCCTCAACCCGGGGACTGTCGCATTCATTGAGGAGGTCCTTGCCAATCGTTCAGGGCTCCAGAGAAGTGCTCCCAACCCTAAAGAGCAGCCAGAAATGCCTGTCCCAATGGAAGTGGACGAACCAGTGTTTCCCACAAGGGAGACACCGAGTTTGGCCATGCCCATATTATCCTTTCTAAAGGACGGTACTCTGCCAGAAGATGAGGTGGCCGCAAGGCAGATTCAGAGAAGATCCAAGGGCTACACTATATTCAGAGATGTGCTGCACAAAAGAAGTGCCACCGGCGTGCTGCAACGTTGTGTGGACCCAGAAGAAGGAGGAGAAATTCTGTTGGAAATACACCAAGGAGAATGCGGGCACCACGCCTCTTCTCGGGCATTGGTCAAGAAAGCTTTTCGGCATGGCTTCTACTGGCTCACAGCTCTGCAGCAAGCTGAAGACATCGTGAGGAAGTGCAATGGCTGCCAGATGTTCGCGAGTAAGATTCACATGCCTGCTTCCGAGTTGAAGACAATTCCTATCACATGGCCATTTGCCGTATGGTGCCTGGATATGGTTGGCCCCTTCAAGCCGGCTAAAGGCAACATGACACACATCTTGGTCATGGTGGACAAGTTCACCAAGTGGATTGAAGTGAAGCCTATTCGGAAGTGCGATGGAGCTACAGCCATGAGATTCTTAAAGGATGTGATCCTGAGATACGGCTACCTGCACAGCATCATCACCGACAACGGCACAAATTTCGCAGAAGGGGCAATGGTGCGGTTCTGCAGAGATAAGCACATCTGACTAGATGTTGCATCTGTTGCGCACCCAGCTTCCAATGGGCAAGTGGAAAGAGCAAACGGCATGGTACTGGCAGGCATAAAGCCAAGGCTGATTGAGCCGTTGCTGAAAACACCTGGGTGTTGGCTAGACGAGTTGCCAGCGGTGTTGCGGAGTCTAAGGACTACCCCTAACCGGTCAACCGGCTACACGCCATTCTTCTTGGTATAGGGGGCTGAGGCCGTGTTGCCAATAGACTTAGAGCATGACTCCCCTCGAGTAACCCTCTACACCGAGGTAGAGGCGAGAGAAGCTCGAGAAGACGACGTTGACCTGCTCGAAGAAGCAAGAGAGCTTACTCTGTCACGTTCGGCTATCTACCAGCAAAGCCTGCGGCGTTATCATAGCCGAAAGGTGAACCCAAGGGTTTTCCGAGAAGGAGACATGGTCCTCAGGCTTGTGCAACGCACAGCCGGGATGCACAAATTGTCTCCTCCATGGGAAGGGCCCTTCATTGTGAGCAAAGCGCTGCACAATGATGCCTATTATCTCGTGGACATGCGTCCATCACGGGAGAACAGGGCAGATAAAGATGGAGAGGAATCCAAGCGCCCTTGGAATGTAGCTCTACTTCGTCGCTTTCATTCGTGAGCAAAGATGTGTATGTACCCTCTTATCCGAGTTGAAATTCTACTCTGCAATCTGAAATTGAACTCGGGGACTGCCCTCGTCTAAACTTGCTCTGTGTGTTTCTACCCGGCTTTACTCTTGTCCACTCGGTTGCTCTGCTTAAAATTTCACAAGTACATCTAGTACTGTGTTTAAACCTACATGCCAACTCTTCGACTCTGCTGCTGTCCGAAACCCGGCTTCATGGCAAGCAAGAGAACAAGCAAAAGGTCAATGAGCACAAGAAAAATTACTAAGGAAAGAAAAAGTGCAGGAACCGAGTAGGATGTCTTTTACTGTTGTTTCTTGTTAACTCCTTCTCGGCTAAGTGGTGGGCTGTGTTACTATGAGTATTTCTAAGTGGCTAAGTATTTGCAACTCCAACTTTGCATTCTTGTGACTCGAATACCAAAAAAGCAACAAGTTGCGGGTAAGAGCTGAGATAAAAAGGAAGAGCGAATAAGAAATGCAACTCGGGGACTCGCATGATAACGCAACTCGGCATTCGAACCAAAGTTGCTCCAATTGACTAAGTTAAATAGCAAACGTGAATAAAACTGAGTAGCAAACGACAAGGATAATTGTTTCGATACATCTGCACCCGGCATCCCGGGGATCTGATAAAAGTTTAGAGAATAAGCTGCAGGAAGTGATCAAGTAGAAGCAGCAGTGTTCTCGGCGCTGGCCTTGGTGGCTTCAGTGTCAGTGTTGGCCTTGGCGGCTTCAGCTTCAGCGCTGGTCTTAGCAGCATCAGCCTCCGAGCTGGCGGCATCAGTCTTCGCGGCATCAACATCCGGCTCAGTAGCAGCCTGCTCGGAAGTGGCGGTGGCCACCGAGGTGGAGGCCGCAGTCTGTGCGAGGAGTCGCGCCGTGTCGTCGAGAGCCGCACCTGAGGAGGTGCCGAACTCGAGGGCCGCGGTGTCGATCACCATATCCACGCTCTCGGCCTCCTCCTCGCTGTCCGCGACGACCGCGGCCTTCCCCTTCCCGGCCTTGTAGCGATCACTCTCGAAGCTGCCCAGGTCAGACTCGGTCGAGTCCTCGTCTTCATCACCGTCGTCATCATCGCCTTCGTCCACCTCGGTGTCAGGCTCGGTGAGACCGTCGATGAAGCGCGCGGTGCTTACGTACTGGGCGACCTCGTACGCGACGGCCTGGCGGAGAGCCACGCAATCGGAATCCGTCTCCCACTTGGAGTCCTCACGCATCTCGCGGACAACTTGCAAGTTGAGGTTCTCATACCAGCTGGTGATGAATAGCAGCATCATGTCAGCGCCTGCCCGAGCACCGGACGCCCTCCATTTCTTCAGCTCGGCCTTCACGCCATTAAGCTTCGCGGCAAGTCCGCAGATAGTCTTTGGCGTGGAGTCTTTAGGCCAGAACACGTCATGGAGCTTGAAGGCAGTGCGCACCAGATCGTTGCCCACACCACTTAAGCGCTGAAGCTGCCCCTGCATGACCGTGATGCTATCTTCGATCTCTGCCTTGGTGTCCATGGGTTCGCCCTTCTCACTGCGAGCTGCTCGGGCCTTCGCCAAGGCAGGCTTGCAAGATGACTCGAGGTCGGGGAAGATTTCTGAAAAAGCTATTGAGAAGATCAGAAACAGAAGCCGAGTAGAAAAATAAACCGAGCAGCGGAGAAGCGCAAGAAACAAGAGAAGGGCGGAGAAGCAAGAACTTACTGTTCAGGTCGAAGAGTAGCGCCTGCAGCTTTTTCTTCCATGATTCTTCGTCAGCAACATGCTTCTCCTCTACCTTCCGGAACTGCGCCAGCTGGAGCATAAGATCCGAGTTGCTCTCCTTCAGCGTCTTGCATTCCAGCTCGAGAGCCTTTCGCTTGGCTGTGGCTGCCGTTTCGCCCTTTTTCTTCTCGGCCACCGCGTTGTCTCTCTCGGTAGCTAGATCAGTGGCTTTCTGGAGAGCAGTTCGCACCTGGGCCTGCAGTGGTTTCAACTCGTTGAGGTGCCTTTTCTTAAATTCCGCCTCAAGGCTTGCAATCTGCGCTTGCACCTCAGCAGGCTTGAGGCAGTCGAGATGCTCTTCGACAAACTTCTTATGATCTTCTGTGAAAAGCAAAGCACGGTCAGCAGAGTAGCAAAGATGAAAGCAAGAAAACAAGCCGAGAAGAACACCAACTCACCTTCCAGCCTCTTGATTGTGGTTTGGCCGCTCTCGACGAAGGCGCGGCAGTTGGAGTGCTCCTCGGCCAGGGTCTTAAACTTGCCTGCAGAAAGGAGTTGGTCAGAGCAGAAAGCAACAACGGGCATAAACATAAAACGCGGGAACCGCGTAGCTAAAAGCTCACTCTCGATCTCGGAAAGCTTGAGGGCGCTGTCCATGACCTCCTTATCCGATGCCTCAGCAGACTTGAGCTCCGATTCCAGGGCCTCAAGACGCCTCCTAGCGATGCTGTGGTTCCATAGCAGCCGCCGGTACAGGTTGGTTCTTTTCAGAAGGCAATTCTGAGAAGAAGAAAGAAAGAGAATCAGAAAAAGTCGTGAAGATTCAACCCGAGAAGGCGGCAACTCGGTTGAGTACCCGTCTACTCGGCCTGAATCTCGGGGACTGGGGGATGGATAAGAAGAAGCAGTAGAATAGAAGAGAAGGAAAATGCAACTCGAAGCGGATGAGCAAAGCTTACCGCGTAAGTCTGTTCAATATCCTCCGCGGCCTTGCGATGGACGAAGAGCTTGGCGGCGAGTGTGCTGGTGTTGGACGCAATAGTCATGGGTTTATAACCCATGTCTGCCTTGTTCCAGTCGACGCGCATGTGGTCGAGATCGCCCAAAGATGTGCCGTGCCAGTTCGTGTTGCCAAGGACGTCGCTGTCCCATTCAGCATCGATAAATCCAACCCGGTCGAATATCTGCACGAGGCCCGTGGATGTTACCTCGGTTTCCGCAACCTCGCGCGAGTGGATCGAGACGGATCGGTCCTTGTTCCTGGCTGGAGGCTTGGAGTCCACCGGCGTAGCCTGTTTGCCCCTCCTGATAGCGAGCTTCTTCTCGACTGGGGTCAATGGGATGCTGTGCTGCTGGCTCACCTTCACCATATAAGGTGGGAAGGTGGGTGGATCCGGGAAGCTGGATCCTGCGGCGGTATCAGCAGCCGCTTCAGGTTCACGGATGGTGAGCTGGCTGGGCTTGGCAGTTGGTCTTGGCGGCGGCATCGTGGCAGCACCACGCGTACCGCTACGCGAGGGATTCCTGCGAACAGCGCCCTCTGACTGGCCAGCTGGCTTCTCGGCGGCCTGGGTCCCAGAGGTCTGCTTCTCGGCAGCCTTCTTCTCGGCGGCATTCTTGTCAACGGCTTCCTGTTTGATATTCTTGATAAGCTGCTTGGCCGGAGGGCTGGATGCTGTCTTGGTTTTCTTTGTTGGTGGAGAGTTTGGCGCGGTGGAGGAAGTACCCTGCTGGGTAGGCGGCGCCAAGGGCGCGCTATCCGGTGCAGCATCCGGCTGAGCGCTACCCTGCGCGGCGTCTGGTTGCGCGTCGCTCAGAGGATATTGCTCCGTCTCATCAATTGTCTCAACCCGCTGCCCGGCAGCGGGGTCTTGCTGTGTGGCGTCTTGTCCTTCTACCCGCGGCTGGGCCGCGGGGTCGTCTTGCTCAGCAGCCCTTGTCGCTGGCTGCTCTTGGTCCTCTTCTCGCCGCTCAAGGGAGGCATCGTCATCATGCTTCTCGGGGTCTTGATCTAGGTTCTCCTCGGCCGTGGCGGCCGGAGGAGAAGGTGGCCTTGCGTCACGATCAGCGTCCCGCGCTTCTGCTCGGCGTCGTGGGCGTCGCTGTCCATGTATCGAGCGTCGCCGGAGTCGTCCCCTTTCACGGGAGAGGACGCACGCGCTCCGGCCTGCGCTGCGGCTTCAGTCTCGTCGTCGAGGTCGATGAGATTATCGACGTCAATGGCGGATTTCTTCTTAGTCTTGGTGGGCGCGAGAGCGGCGTCAGCGTTCAAGGGGGCTCTGAAGAAAGAAACATGTTCAGAAAAAAAAGAGAAGGACAGAGGAAATCGAGAAGAAGCAACGAAGTAAGAGAATTGGGAATCTGCGGCAGCAGAGGCGCATAAATAAGGAGAAAGTGCTTACCCTTTACGGGTAGGGATTGTCCGTCCTCCTCTCGTCACAGTCTTCTTGGTCGTCTTCCCGGCCGTCTTCTTCTTCTTGGCGGGGGGCTCCTGAGCACCGCTACCCGTCCGTTTGCGGGTAAGAGGAGCAGCGATCGAGAGCGGCTTGACGACAAGGGCTTCCTCGTTTTCCTCCTCGTCTTCCTCTTCAGCATCAGCGCCGCTTGTGAAGTTCGGAAGAAGAAAAACGGCTCAGAAGCAAGAGGAAATTGGGTAGCGTGGCTTGCGACCAGACATGATAAGCTCAATTACCTTCGTCGTCATCCTCGGACCAATCACGGACAGACGCGTCTACGTGATGCTTCTCCGTCTGAGCGGCATGGGGGAGGTTGAGCCTGTCCGCGGTCTCGAAGGAGACCTCGTCGTCCTCCTCTCGGTCCTCCGACCAGTTGTCCTCGAAGCGTTCCATGCTCTCAGCGAGCTGGCGAGCAAGGACCTGAAGAATAGAGATATATCACAAGTTAGTCGGGTAGCATAGAGGCATCCTACTCGGCAAGGCGTGCAAGCACAAAGCACACTAAGCCTAAGTAGTTCTACTCTGTGTCCTACTCGGCAAGGCGTGCAAGCACAAAGCACAGTAAGCCTAAGTAGTGCTACTCTGTGTCCTACTCGGCAAGACGTGCAAGCATAAAGCACATTAAGCCTAAGCAGTTCTGCTAAGAGCCCTACTCGATGCAGAGTGCAAGTACCAGCCGCTGCAAGATAAGAGGGCTATCTACTCGGAACATGCATACAAGAGATAGGAAAAGAGATACATACCCGCTCGATTGGCTTCGTACGGCTATATGGGATGAAGTCATACTGCCAATTGTCTCTGAGCCCAGTGGTCATGATGGACCGCGCGTGAGCGGCGACATCCGCGTTGCTGAGCTTGAACGTGGTCGTCCGAGTACAGTCGCGGGGGCCGCCCATGTAGCACATGGGGTGGATGCGGCGCTGGAGCGGCAGCACCCGCTTGGAGATCCAGCAGGCGATTGGGTCGTCGCTCTTGAGCCCTTCTTCGGCCAGATAGGCGAGGCGCTCGTCCATCTGCTTCAGGTTGCTGTTGATGAACGGCTTGGTCCGCCAGTTCTGCCCGGTGGGAGCTCGGTTGCTCCAAGGGGGCAGATTGATTCAGTCCTCCACCTTGGCTCCCTTCGTGGCGGGGACGTTCTGCACATACAGGAACGTCCTCTGCCACTTGCGGACGGAGTCCAGTCCCTTGATGCGCGGATGGTTGGTTCCAGGGCGCTGCACCATCATGGCGCTGCCGGTCTCGGTTATCCGGCTGCTGGTGTCCGCGCCGTCCTTCTTGTCCTTGCTCTGTTGGCGAAAGAAGAAGTATCTCGACCAGGTCTCCGTCGTGGGGCGAACGCCCAGGAAGGCCTCACATACCACGGCGTGGTACGAGAGGAAGACGACGGCGTTCAGAGGGAGATGGTGCATCTGAAGGCCGTAGTGGTCGAGGAAGGAGCGGAGGAAGTTGGATGCTGGAAGCCCGAATCCTCGCGCGAAGTGCGCGAGGAAGACGACGTGCTCGCCTTCCTGCGGGGCAGGGACGAGCTCATCGTCAGGTTGCCGGCAGCGAACACCGGGAGGAACTCTCCGGGTGTTCACCAGCCATTGGCAGTCCTCGGCGGTGACCTCGGATCCCGCCCAGCCAGCGCAAGCGTTGTCGTCGCGAGCCATGGCGATGAGGAAGAAATTGGGAAAAGATTGAAGGATTCGGTGGGTGGAAAAGCTCGCGGAGGCGCAGTGAGTTGCGCAGCGGCGGCGGAGAAACGAGAAGGCAGAAGGGGAAATTGCGAGCGGAAGAAGAAGAAGGAGTTACCGAGGGGGTATTTATACCGCTCCTCGAGTTACCGTTACGAGTTGAGAAAGTGGGATCGATCGTGGCAGTAATCGTGTGGCGTGGGGTCTGTGGGACGGTTAGAAACGCACACAGCGCAGAACGCGCGCGTAATGGCCGCATTAGATCCCACGACGAGATCGTGGGCGATTACTGCGCGTGATGGGACGTTACGAGCTGGTGGGCCCACCCCGTGAAAACTGGGCGCGTGGCCTGTCAGTTACCAGGCACCGAGGCGTCGAAGTCGTGTCCGCGTGACACGTGCCCAGTTGCAGCGCGGAAAGCCGGATTGTGCTCTATCACGCAGAGATTCCGTTTCGAGATTTCACCAAGTCATTTTACTCGGACACAGAGAAGAGAGGTGGCCCTACTCGGAAGAGAGGGAACAAGACCAAGGGCTACTCGGAGGTTCTCACTCGGTATCTCAAAGCTCAAGGGCAAGACTGTCAAGGTTGGTTTTTAAGCTGGCAGGGCCCAGTGAACGAGTTCGCAGACTCTACCAGCTTCGGGGACTGCTGTCGGGGGGTTACCCCCGAGTAGGGTAAAGGCAAGTGCTAATGGAAAGATCAGAAGGGATGTTTGGCCGAGTAGCCGGCTACCTGGTACTCGCTACCCGCTCGACTGCTACCCGGTCTCACATCTAGACAGCCAGAAGGATGAATCAAGAGAGTTATGCTCCTGTGAATAGAAGAGCTGGTCCGAGTAGAAATAGCGGGAACCTACTCAGGCCAGAAGTCAAAGGAGCCGTTCTGACACCGAATCCCGCGTATCCCGGGTCCGTACTTGGCACTGTTCACATCACTGTTCATCTGGGGACGGCGTGCCTGACAGCGACAGTGTGTCAGCAGGGCGTCGCAGGATAGGGGGGACCTACTCTGTGTTCGCCACAGTGATAACAGACTGAACACTTGGTTTTGCCCAACGACTTTCCGCACCGGGACAAATCTAGAAGCCAAAGCTGTCAGCGGGAACTCAGAAGAAGGACGGTGTGTACACAATGTCAACACTTGTTTGTATTTGGCTGTATCCGGCTGGGCACCGAGTATATAAGGTGCCCCGCCGCCTCCTGCGCGAGGGATCCGGCGGATGCTGACCCAGAGCGATCACTAGGTAGAGATTCTTGACCTAGTTCTTCCCGTAGAGAGAAGAGTGGCTACTCGGTAGCAAGAACCATTGTACTGTGGCTACTCGGTGAGACATCAGGATACAGAAAGAAAGGCAGGAGTAGGGGTTTTACCTCCTCACGAGGGCCCTGAACCTGGGTAGCTCGTGTTGTTTGCAGTGCTAGTTTCATCCTTCACTCGTCTACTCGTCGCATGATCCCTCCCCGAGCGCCTCCAGCGTCCTTCGTCCCCACATCTTTAGCCATCCTATGGCATCTGCCGTGACACCACTACGACAACTAGTGAAGGACCGGATGTGCTCAACTCCTTCCTTTTCCATTGCCCTTTCCAACATGTGCAAAGCATGAGCGTTGAGTTTCTCATCAATGATGTCACTTGAGCTTAGATTTGCGGGATCCTTTGGCTCATATCTTTTTTCAACAATTCTCCATATTTGCATTGAAGAACTGCACATGTAAGACTTCATGGAAGCTTTCCAATTAGTAAAACAATGCCGATCCACCAAAGGAGGTGGACCAAGATGAGTAACATGCGGATGTTGAACATTAGGAGCATTGTTATATGCATAGCCAAAAGAATTTCCACCACTACCATTGTTTAAAGGTGAGGATGTTTCGGTTCCTTCTTTAGTTGGCAAGGGGTTTCCATGTTCATCTAGGATAATCTTTTCACTAGATTGTTTAGATGGAGATGTCAATTCTTTTATTAGTCCCTCCATCTTCTTCTCGGAATTTTCAATCATAGCTTGGATTAACTTTTGAATCCCATCCATAGTGACGGGTTCATCGGCCATCCTTACCTCCTCTTTAGGCGGTAAAGCCTTTTATCAAGAGACGAGGCTCTGATACCAATTGAAGGATCGAGAGGTTAAGTAGAGGGGGGGGGGGTGAATAGGTTAACTACAAATTTTAACTTCTTTTTCAAGTTAACAAGGCAAAGCTCAAATATAGATTATCTAGATTATGCAACTAGGTGGACAATCCTATATGTTGAGCAATTACAACTAGCACAAGGTGAGTAATATGACTAAGCTAGTGGTAACAAGTAAAGGTAAGTTGAGGAATAACCGAACATAATGACGCGGAGATTTATCCCGAAGTTCACTTCCCAATGGAAGCTAATCTCCGTTGGAGCGGTGCGGTGCCACCAAAGTGGAACACCGAGTAGGCCTCAAATGCCACACCGTATCTCCTTCGAGTCCTTCCACCGATGTGGATAGGCTCGAATCACTATGTTGCCGTTGAGGTTGACAACTAGAACCTTTACAAGGATGAGGCACACTCCACAAGATTGGAGGGTCCTCACCAAATCCCAAGAGCCGCCAAGACTCCGAGAAGCAAGATCCACGAGCACAAAAGCACCGAGGATATCAACAAGGCTCCGAGCTCCGATGAAATAAGAGCAACAAGATTCCTAGCTCCAATGAACTAAGAATGGCAAGATCCCTAAGGGATGAGTGGGTGGATTTCTAATCGACTTGGTGGAGTTGTAGATCGGGGGTGTCTCTCTCAAATCCCAAAGTATCACGAGCTTTGGTTGGGGATTTGAGGAGATCTTGTTCTTGAGCTTGAGCTTGGTCAATCAATGGTGGTGTGAGAAAGTGTGGGTGAGATTGACAAAGCAAGGAGGTAGGTGGAGACCGCCATTTATACCCGTGTCCGAAATATGGTCATTGGAGGGGGAATTCCATCTTCCTGCGTCCCCCCCGGCCTGGGGGCCGGCCTGGCCGGCCCGGGGGCTGCCAGGGCCGGGCCAAACCCACCCCGGCCTGGGGGCCGGCCAGGGGCTGGCGTGGGACAGAGGGGAGGCCGGCGTGGGGGCGGCCAGGCGCCCAGCCAGCCCGGCATGGGGCCGGCGTGGGGGCTAGGCGAGGCCGGCCCCCCCACCCGAGCCACCCGGCCTGGCACCCGGCCTGGGGCCGGCGGGGGCTGAGGGGGAGGCCGGACCCCCACCCATGCCACCCGGCCTGGCACCCGGCCTGGGGCGCTGGGGGGCTGGTGCTAGCCCGGCCTGGAGCCCGGCCAGGCCGGCCACCCCTATTTCTTCTCCTCTTTTCCCTTTTCTTTTCCGTTTCTCCTCTTCTCTTCCACGTCTTTTTCCGTAATCTTTTCTCTCTTATTTCTGCGACTTGTATGATGTTTACGGGTAGATCTTTTCTGAGTACACTTAGCAAAACACACTAGTCTATCTATATGTTGTAATCAAACACTCAAAATAGGATTTAGGAACTATGTTCTTTCAACTGCGCCCGTTACGCACGCATATTGCACTGTGTGCATTTCTAACGGGCAGTTAATCCCCACGCCGCACGATCTCAGCCACGACCAATCCCACTAGTAACTGCAATCCGCGGAGGAATAAATACCCCCGCGCCGCCCCATTTTTCTCTTTCCTTTGCACTTTCCCCATCTCGCACTCCTTCTCCTCGCCTCCGCCTCCACCGCAAACCGCAGCGCCACCTTGATCTCGCAGCAAGCCGCCAGTTTGCTAGCAGCGCCACCCTGTGCATCTCCGATTCCGGCATGCGCCATCAACCCCGACAAACTCCCGCTTCTCTACCAGCGACTGCGCCACCATGGAGCTCGAGAACATCGCCGCCGAGCGGCACGAGAAGGAGGCGGCGCCGGCTGGGAGAGGTCAGACGTCACTGCTAACGACTGCCAGTGGCTGGTGAATACTCGCCGTGTCCCTCCCGGCGTGATTTGTCGCCCTCCCGGCAAGGAGCTCGTCCCGACTCCGGAAGCCGGTGAGTATGTAGTTTTCCTCTCCCATTTCAAGTGTGGCCTTGGCTTCCCCATCTTGAAATTCTTCCAGGACTTCCTTCGTCATTTCGGCCTTCAGCCACACCATTTTCCCCCGAACGCCATCGCCATGCTGTCCACCCACGCTGCCGTCTGTGAAGCCTTGTTAGGTGTCTACCCAACCATCCATACCTCGGATTGCTACTTCTTCCTCCGCCAACAGAGTGTCCCAAATCCAAACAATCCTTTAGTTCCTAGGGCGAGGACCCAGACGGGTAGCGCCATGATGCTGCAGCACAGCACTGGCCACCATCCCCGAGTACTCGGGTTGGAGACCTGCCGCAAGTGGCAGAGGGCTTTCTGTACGTCAAGAATGCCCCTCACGCATAAGGAGAGAAGGCCGTGGACCGGATTGGGCTTCCCAAGTTCGAGAACGTGCCACTGATGGCTCCCAAGTGCAGGAGATCAATTGTAGTACTTTTCGAATTAGAAAGGTTGTCGAACCCACAAGGAGCAGAAGGAACTGGTAAGTAGAATAGCAAAGGAATAATAAAAGCAACAAGTGTTTTTGTGTTTTAATTGTGTAGTGCAAGTAAAGTAAAATGCGGAAAGTAAATTGCAGCAAGTAGTAGGTCTCAATGAGAGACAAATCCCAATCCTCTAATGCGCAAGAGTACAAGCTCAAGTGTGTGTTTGTGTATTATATGTGGAAAACGTTCCCGAGGACTGCACGGATTTAGCTGGCATAGTGATTCATTGCATAACATGTTTGTATATCTTTTCTAGTTTTAATCTTCTTCGGACGGAGCCACAAATAGGAATAGCTAAATAAATAAACTATCACCCCTTATGATGGATCACGTGGCCAATTAAATGACAGCACGAAAATTATTAAGACATGATATCCCACCATAGCCTTATGCTCTAAGGTCCCCGATACAAGTACCCTCATAATGCAATTCAACGACTCTGTCTCAAGTTCATGTCACCTAAAGACATCATCACGTCACTACACTATGGTGTTCTCCTATGAGCCCATGTAGGTGAAGCGTTGTACAGTCGACGTTCGTACAACACCATCATAGAATCACATAAAAGATAAATACTAGACCAAATAACAACTCATCTCATGTAACAAATCATTGCCAATTCATCCTATGCCCTCAGGAACATGCGGGAACTACTCGCAACGTGCAAACATGATCATGTATGGTGACATATGTGGTACAACACAATCTGAAACAATGGATCCACCACCAAATAATGACAAGTACTCAATCCCAAACATGTAACGGAGTACAATAACACGTATCTAGGGTGTAGCAATGATCAAACTATGAGGGGAACGGAGTGGATCACGGTGATGGTGATGGTGGAGATGCAGGTGCTGGTGAGTATGGTGATGGAGATGCCTCCTCCCACGCCAAGGAGGAGATGGGGATGATTTCCCCCCTTCTCCGGAGCTCCGGAGCAGCATGATCTGTCTCCCCCGCGGAGAGTTTCGAGAGTTTCGCCGCCCTGGCTGCTCTGTCTCGTCTCGGGAAAATTAGGGTGTTCGTTTTCGGGGAAGACGGAGTCGTCAGCAAAAAGACCTCGGGGAGAAGGTGCTGTGGGCCCATTTGGGGGCCCCACACACGGCCAGGGAATCTGGCCGCGTGGGCTACCCCCTTTTGGGCCTCCTGGCCCTCCTCCTTTGTGTCTTGTGCCCACGGCCTTTCTCCCGAAGAAAAACTGACAGGGTTTCTTTCCTCTCGCAATTTGGATACCTGTAGCTCCTGAAACATCAAAAACATGAAAACAAGTGTTTTCTGACACCCAGAAATTAAATACCAAAAATAGGGACTTTGTAGGAAAGTCCCATAAAATCATCTAAAACATGCAAAACAATGACATAACATTGATAAAACATCCCAATAATGCCTATATGGAGGGTATAAATGATGATATAAAATGCACGTATCAACTCCCCCAAGCTTAAACCTTTGCTCGTCCTCGAGTAAATAAGGACATAGATCATCACATGCATCAATGGACTTATGGTTGATAAATAAATACGGGCATTGTATCATCATCATGTTCAGTTATAATGCAAGATGAATGAATAGAACTCATACACATAAGGATAACATATTCGAAGCTCTAGCAAAGACCCCACACTTTTGAAAGCAAATAACCATTGTATGTTGCACAATCGAATTATACTCTTTAATTTGGAGAAAGATAAATGAGTAGAGGTAAAACATGATCAAGTCTCATTTAGTTTCCAAACTATTCAGCTTAAATTACTAATTGTAATGTGGCATCCATTGGGCTAAGACTCTCATTGCCCCTTTATCATTAGCAACCTAATTTATGAATGTTGAAGTAATGTGGTTGACAAGGTGTTGGTTGAATGTCTCATGCCCCGTGAGTGTGAAAACCTACTCCATGATTACTCAACTTAAGATTCCTAATAAGCTTTGTACAATCATAATAAGTATTAATGACATCATAGAGAATTGCAAAGAGGTACCTCTTGCCCCATGACATAGAAACCAGCCCATGTCACAATAACAAGATGAACAAACGGAGTAGACTCATCATCTTTTTTTTATTTCATTCACTATATGCATAGCTTCTTATTTTATTGTAGGATGTGTTTGTAGAGTCCACTCTAGCTGTAAGTAAATTTCCACCATGATCAAGCATGGCTTGGGTTAGCGGCCCAATGCAATTTCTCTAGTCATATATACTTACTCATCAAAACTTACTATTCCTCTATTTCCTTTCTGCACGGCAGGAGTCCAAAAACAAAAGCACATGACATCAACTAAATATAAAATTTCTTTGTGCAATGTTGAAAGCTTTTCACATGATGCACGTGTTAGCCAACTCCCAACCAAAATCCTTGTCAAGCACAAAACTTTTAGCTCCCATTAATGGGTCATGCTTGTTAAGTGCAATAGAAATAAATGTGTGCATTCAAAAGTTCGTGATAGTCTTATCCCAAATTCATCCCATGCCAATTAATAACATAAGAATCTTAATTTAGAGCATAAATGAAACTATAACATGGTGAACATGCTCGGAATAGCCATTAAGCTAATAGATAGATAGTGGATTTATGTCATATTGAGATAATTCTACAATTGTCCAACACACTCAAGTTAATTAATTTCAAGGCAAGATGTGATTCAAACCTCTAAATATGCCATGCTCATTTGCATGAGTGTTATCCATAAATCCCCAAAACAAGGGAATCATGGATGACGCCATACTTTATTATTCATTGATAAACCATAAGACGGGGATGCATGATAATGCTCAATGAGCTCACTCAAGCCTAAACGAAAACGATACTAGATAATAAAAGCAAGACACACCAAAACTTGATAGACATGATAAAGCTGATAAAAGACGGGGGATAGGTGAAACTCCCCCAAGCTTAGATGGTTGCGGTAATTTCTTCATTCTCCCTTCTTCTCGTACTCAGCCCACCACTCTTTCTTCTTCTTGTCGTAATCTTCCTTCCACTCTTCCTGCTTCCATGGAAAAGGCCTTCCAGTATGGAAGGACATGGGTGGATCATTGTACCTGAGAGTGGAAGCTTCTGCAATCTTCTTGAAACGTTCTTCATACTCACAGTTCTGGTTCTCCATGTCCCACATCAGAGCTTGGTACTTATCCATCTATGATATGACACTCAGATACCTAGTCCCCAGGTCCTTGATGGTCTCCTCGTACTCCTCTATCTTCTTCTCCATCTCCAGACTCATGAAGTGGTGGGTATCAAGGCTGCGTTCAACAATAGAGTTATACCTGAAAACTGTTTGTTCCAGAGCCTCCAGCCTCTCCTCCAGCGTGCCTTCGGTCTTGGGAGCCTTCACCTCCTCCATGAGCAACACACCATCCTTCAAGGTCAGGGTTTTCATGGGGGTCATCACGGAGTTGAGGTAATGGTTCACAATGCCTCCCTTGGGTGGATCTTCCCCCCTAGGTTGGATCCGGAGCTTGACATGGCTAAACCCTGGCAGACAAAAACAACAGAAACAAAGATCGCGCGAGAACTCTCGGTGCGGGATTAGATCGACAAAAGGGGGTATATATTGACGGGTTTTAGGGTAAGACGAAGTGTCGGAGTCGAAAACGAGACGAAACGGGACTCCGAGGTGGAAAAGGGGTACCTCCACGCGGCCAAGGAATCTGGCCGCGTGTGGGGTCCTCTTTTCCCCCTCGAGGTCCAATTCCTTCAATTTTCTTGTCCCGCAGTTTTCACGCAATTCCGAGAAACTTCCAAACACAATAATTGTAAATTATTGAATTTGGGTTTCTGAAACTGCAGGATCCCTTACAATTACCTCCTCCGGTGTCATTAACTTTATCTTCTCGATGGTTCCTATGAAGCTCTTTCCTGCAATATAATGTTTTAGGCGTTGTCCATTGACCACATGAGGTTTACCTTTCATATCACCGTGAAGACGGGTGGCCCCCGAACGGTATACCTCCTTACTACCAATGGACCCTGCCATTTTGAAGCTAATTTCCCTGCAGAAAACTTAAAACGAGAGTTGTACAATAGGACTTGATGACCTACTTTAAATTCATTTCTTTTAATATTCTTGTCATGCCAAATTTTAACTTTCTCTTTGAACAATTTTGCACTTTCATATGCTTCATTCCTCCATTCATCTAATAGATTTAGGTCAAGCAATCTCTTCTCCCCCGCTGTTTTTAAATCAAAATTTAATTTCTTAATAGCCCATCTAGCTTTATGTTCTAATTCAACGGGTAAATGACATGCTTTTCCATAAACCATTTTATAAGGAGACATAGCCATAGGATTTTTATAAGCAGTTCTATAAGCCCACAATGCATCATTAATTTTAAGTGGCCAATCAGATCTAGCTCTGTTTACTGTTTTCTCTAAAATAAGTTTAATTTCACTATTACTTAATTCAACTTGTCCACTAGTTTGAGGATGATAGGGTGATGCAATTCTATGATTAACATTATATTTTGCCAATGTCACCATGCATAAAATGAGATCCACCATCAGTAATTAAAAATCTAGGAACACCAAATCTAGGGAAAATAATTTCTTTAAGCATTTGCATGGCCGTGGCATGGTCTGCACTCTTAGTAGGAATTGCTTCTACCCATTTTGTAACATAATCAACAACAACCAAAATGTGAGTATGTTTTGTACTAGATGCAGGAAATGGTCCCATAAAGTCAAATCCCCACACATCAAATGGTTCAAGTGGTAATGTATAGTTCATAGGCATTTCATTCCTTCTACCAATGTTTCCTACTCTTTGACATTTATCACAAGTTTTAACATATTCAGTACAATCCTTGAATAGAGTAGGCCAATAAAAACCACATTGTAATACCTTTGCTGCAGTACGATCTCCTGCATGATGTCCTCCATAGGGACTGTCATGACAATCTCTTATAATAGCCTGCTGTTCATGCTCAGGTACACAACGTCTAATAATGCCATCAACACTTATCTTATACAAGAATGGATCATCCCAAAAATAATGTCTAAGGTCATAAAAGAATTTCTTTCTTTGCTGGTAAGTAAATTGTGGTGGCATAACTTTCCCAACAATAAAATTTTCATAATTAGCAAACCAAGGAGATGCAACTTTAGCACTAGAAACACTAACAAGGGCAAGTTGTTCATTAGCAAAACTATCATTAATAGGAATAGGATCATCAGGTATATTTTCCATTCTAGAAAGATGATCAGCTACGGGATTATCTTCTCCTTTCCTATCTACTATGTGTAAATCAAATTCTTGCAACAAAAGTACCCATCTTATTAGCCTAGGCTTAGCATCTTTCTTATTCATCAAATATTTAATAGCAGAATGATCAGAGTGCAAAGTGACTTTTGAATCAGTTATGTAAGATCTAAATTTATCACATGCAAATATTACCGCTAATTTTTTTTTTCAGTTGTAGCATAATTTCTTTGAGCACCATCCAGTGTTTTACTAGCATAGTAAATAACATTCAATTTCTTATCAACCCTTTGGCCTAAAATATCTCCAACTGCATAATCACTAGCATCACACATAAGTTCAAAGGGCAAGTTCCAATCAGGAGATTGAATAATAGGTGCAGTTATTAAAGCTTTCTTTAAAACATTAAAGGATTCTATGCAATCACCATTAAAAGAAAACGGAACATCCTTTTGCAAAAGATTGGTTAGAGGCTTTGATATTTTAGAGAAATCTTTAATGAACCTACGATAAAAACCTGCATGACCGAGAAAACTTCTTATACCTTTGATGTCTCTTGGATATGGTAATTTCTCAATAGCTTCAATTTTTGCTGGGTCAACTTCTATTCCTCTTCCAGAAATATGATGCCCAAGAACAATTCCCTCTGTTACCATAAAGTGACACTTCTCCCAATTAAGAACAAGGTGTTGGTCTTCACAACGCTGCAAAACTTTGTTAAGGTTGAACAAGCAATTATCGAAAGAAGTACCATACACCGAAAAATCATCCATAAATACTTCCACTATATTTTCTATATAATCAACAAATATAGCATTCATGCATCTCTGAAAAGTAGCAGGCGCATTACATAAACCAAAAGGCATTCTCCTATAAGCAAATGTACCATATGGGCAAGTAAAAGTGGTCTTTTCCTGATCATCACTATGAACTGGAATTTGAGAGAAGCCTGAATACCCATCTAAATAACAAAAGTGAGAATGTTTAGATAATCTCTCTAGCATTTGATCAATAAAGGGCAATGGATAATGGTCCTTACGAGTTGCTTTATTTAATTTTCTATAATCAATGCACATTCTATAACCAACAACAGTACGTTGAGCAACAAGTTCATCATATTTATTAGGAACCACAATAATTCCACCTTTCTTAGGAACACAATGAACAGGACTAACCCATTTACTATCAGCTATAGGATAAATAATACCATCCTCTATGAGTTGAATTACCTCCTTTCTTACCACTTCCTTCATTTTTGGATGTAGACGGCGGTGGAAATCAACAACAGGTTTAACATCTTCTTCCAAATTAATTTTATGCATACATAGAGCTGGACTTATGCCCTTAAGATCATCAAGAGAATAACCAATAGCCTTACGGTGGGCTTTAAGCACATCAAGTAATTTCTCTTCTTCCTCAGCTGAAAGGTTAGCACTAATAATAACAGGATATATATTTTTCTTATCCAAGTATGCATATTTCAGATTTTCAGGCAAAGGCTTTAATTCAAAACTAGGATCTCCTTTAGGAGGTGGGAGTACTCCTAGATTATCAGGTGGGATATGCAATTGTAATTGTGGAGGTTTCTGCCATAATATTTGTTCTAAAGCTTCTTTTTCTGCATCATTAAATGGCTCTTCCTGATTAAGCATATAACGTTCCACCACGTCTGATGAAGCTACAGCTATATGAGCAAGAGTTTCAATTATATCTTTAGATTTTGGTTCTTTCTTAGCAGGTTTATCAGCAAATTTAGAAAAATTAAATTCAAGTTTCTCTCCAGCACATTCAATAAACACCCTTTCTCTAGGCAAATCAATTTCAGCACCAACAGTATGTAAGAAAGGTCTACCAAATATAATAGGACAGAAAGAATCTTGTGGACAACCAAGCACAATAAAATCAGTAGGATATTTTATTTTCCCTACCAATACTTCAACATCTCTAACAATTCCAAAGGGACTAATATAATCTTTATTAGCAAGCTGAATGGTCATACCTGTTTCTTCCATGGTGATAGGATCAATATCAGGCTTAATTTCTTGATAGAGAGAATATGGAATGACACTAATGCTTGCTCCAATATCACATAAACCATGATAACAAGAAGTCCCAATAGAGCATGATATAATTGACTTACCAACTTTGGATGAATTCCCTTTAATAACTTTGGTAGCATCTTCACATAAATAAACATCAACATGATCTTCTTCATTTAATTGCTTAATAATAGAGACTTGGTTCTTGACTTTCACCTGTTCTTTAGGTTGAGAACATCTCTTTCTACTTTTGTCAGCAACAACAATAAGCAAATTCTCTTTAACTTTTTCAGGAAAGGGAGGTGGTTCAATATATTCTTATATTACTACAGATGACACTGGTGTTTCTTTAATAAATTTAGGGACAACAATAGAAGATTTAACAGGTTCAACATAATAATAAAAGCCACTTTTAGGAATTCGAATGTGCTCAGCAAATTTCTTAGCTATTTCAATGGCAACATATGGATCAAGACCAAAATCTTTAATAACATTCTTGAAAAAAATAGAACTAGAGAAACTTTATACACATGAATATCCATAATCAAAATAAGCTTCATTACCTTTGTCTAGGTCCCAATATTCAGAGTTCTTCGAAATAATTTCCAATAAATTCCAAGCTTCTTCTGCAGTATTATTTGTAAAGCTTCCACCAGATGAACCATCCAAATATTGCTTTAGCCTATCAGGTAGTCTCACATAAAAGTTTATCAATATAAGTTTATTTGTGAGATCATGACAAGGATTCTTACGAAGGAGGTCCTTAAGCCTCCCCCAAGCTTGAGTAATACTCTCTCCAAGGTGTGGCCAAAAATTAAATATAAAGCAACGGTTCTCATAAGCCTCTTTAGGAGTAAAATATTTAAGAAAGAAAACCTTCATAAAAGTATCCCAATTATGTGTAATTTCTTCATCCAGGGACATATACCATTTTCGAGCATCACCAGTTAAGGACTGGTACAATAACTTGCAGTTTACCTCCTCCTCAGAAATAGCCTTGAGCCTAATTAGCCCACATATATCCTCAATAGCCCGTATGTGATCACTTGCAGCCTTTGTTCCATCCCCTGCAAAATACTCATTCCTAACAGCTTTAACAAATTCAAGGGGAATAATATAACCATCATCATGAGGTGCTTTTTCAACAACTTTAGGTTTAATAGCATAAGCACTCTCATATAAAGCAAGTTTCAGCGAAGCATCTCTCATAAAATCCATAATAATAACAGGATGCAACAGCAAGTAAAATTCAGCTTTCAAGTTTCCTTACCAAACTTCTTACCAATAGCGCTACGCTCCCCGGCAACGGCGTCAGAAAAGTGTCTTGCTGGCTCCCATGTGCAGGATATCAATTGTAGTACTTTTCGAATTAGAAAGGTTGTCGAACCCACGAGGAGCAGAAGGAACTGGTAAGTAGAATAGCAAAGGAATAATAAAAGCAACATGTGTTTTTGTGTTTTAATTGTGTAGTGCAAGTAAAGTAAAATGCGGAAAGTAAATTGCAGCAAGTAGTAGGTCTCAATGAGAGACAAAGCCCAATCCTCTAATGCGCAAGAGGACAAGCTCAAGTGTGTGTTTGTGTCTTATATGTGGAAAACGTTCCTGAGGGCTGCACGGATTTAGCTGGCATAGTGATTCATTGCATAACATGTTTGTATATCTTGTCTAGTTTTAATCTTCTTCGGACGGAGCCACAAATAGGAATAGCTAAATAAATAAACTATCACCCCTTATGATGGATCACGTGGCCAATTAAATGACAGCACGAGAATTATTAAGACATGATGTCCCACCATAGCCTTATGCTCTAAGGTCCCCGATACAAGTACCCTCATAATGCAATTCAACGACTCTATCTCAAGTTCCTGTCACCTAAAGACATCATCACGTCACTACACTATGGTGTTCTCCTATGATCCCATGTAGGTGAAGTGTTGTACAGTCGGCGTTCGTACAACACCACCATAGAATCACATAAAAGATAAATACTAGACCAAATAACAACTCATCTCATGTAACAAATCATTGCCAATTCATCCTATGCCCTCAGGAACATGCGGGAACTACTCACAACGTGCAAACATGATCATGTATGGTGACATATGTGGTACAACACAATATGAAACAATGGATCCACCACCAAATAATGACAAGTACGTACTCAATCCCAAACATGCAACGAAGTACAATAACACGTATCTAGGGTGTAGCAATGATCAAACTATGAGGGGAACGGAGTGGATCACGGTGATGGTGATGGTGGAGATGCAGGTGCTGGTGAGGATGGTGATGGAGATGCCTCCTCCCACGCCAAGGAGGAGATGGGGATGAAGATGGGGATGATTTCCCCATTCTCCGGAGCTCCGGAGCAGCAGGATCTGTCTCCCCCGCGGAGAGTTTCGAGAGTTTCGCCGCCCTGGCGGCTCCGTCTCGTCTCGGGAAAATTAGGGTGTTCGTTTTCGGGAAGACGGAGTCGTCAGCAAAAAGACCTTGGGGAGGAGGTGCTGTGGGCCCATTTGGGGGCCCCACACGCGGCCAGGGAATCTGGCCGCGTGGGCTACCCCCTTTTGGGCCTCCTGGCCCTCCTCCTTTGTGTCTTGTGCCCACGGCCTTTCTCCCGAAGAAAAACTGACAAGGTTTCTTTCCTTTCGCAATTTGGATACCTGTAGCTCGTGAAACATCAAAAACATGAAAACATGTGTTTTCTGACACCCAGAAATTAAATACCAAAAATAGGGACTTTGTAGGAAAGTCCCATAAAATCATCTAAAACATGCAAAACAATGACATAACATTGATAAAACATCCCAGTAATGCCTATATGGAGGGTATAAATGATGATATAAAATGCAAGTATCAACTACCCACCGGACAGAATTGGGGGTACAACCCCAAGAATACGGTGAATGACGTCATCCAGGTAGACAAGCGCCTGGAGCAACTGGTGAAGGAGGGCCTCCTCCAAGATGATCCGGTGGCTTGCTGTGTAGAGCGCCGCATGCTCCCGCTGCAGAGCCGGGTACACAAGATGTGCTACATGGGTGGCCCACAAGACTGCACCCGGATGACCACCTTCGAGCTTACTAAGGAAGAGGTGGCAATTTGGGCCAAGTCCATCATACGGACCACCCTCACTGACAACTGGGCCTATGGCTTCGTGTCGTATAGCCGCACCAAGCCCATCTCCCAGGTTAGTCTACTTCTCTGTATGCTTAATATTTGTATTCGATGCCAAATAGATTTCCTCTTAGCCTTATATGGTTCATGTTTGCATGATGTGCCGGATAGATTTCCTCTTAGCCTTATATGCTTTATGTTTGCATGATGTGCCAAATAGGGCCGCTGTGTTAACACTTTGCTTTATGTGCTATATGCCTGCACGCTGTTCAGAGTAGGGCCTTCTCTGTATACTTTTCCTAGGGTCTTTAGCATTTTGTGCTTACTGTTTGCACGCTTAACTGAGTAGTATCTTTACTCATTTTATCTCCTTTGGTACTTAGCATTTTGTGCCTTATGTTTGCACTCTAGACCGAGTAGGATACCTACACCGCTGGAATTCAATCTTACTATGCTTTATGTTTACATTATCAGCACATCCATCGCCAGAAAACGGAGGACCAACCCATCTTCGAGGCCAACTGGGAGGCAGACAGGACGGAGGATGACGCAACAGCGTACGACATCTAGGACACCCCGTGCATCCCTCGTGCCGGTCAGGACGGTAAGTCCCGAGTCGCAGGTTCTATCCGAGACTGGTCAGAGGATGAAGAAGGTGACCGTGTTCACCTCTTTGCTTGCCTGCAATGTACCTGAATCCCTCTTTCTTATTCTGAATTCTTCCTTCTTTCCACTGCAGAGGAACCTGAACTGGACGAGGGAGAGGAACCAATGGACGTGGTTCCGGTGTCCGTGGCTGCTCCCACCACCACCAAGAAGAGGACGGGTAGCGGTGCGCTGGCGCCCCCTCCCAAGAAGATCAAGAAGAAGCCAGGAAACAAGCCCAACCCGCGCAGGAAGCGCCCCACTGTTGACGGGTGAGTACATCTGAGTTGCTTCTAGCTCTTTGTTGTTTTCTTCTTGGTTCCCTTCTCTGCATTCCTTCTGATTTTGTTCCTCTTTTACTCATTTCTCTTCAGTGAGGCCCTTGATGCCGATGCCACTAACGTACCAGCTCCCCGGAGGAAGAGAAATCCACCTCGAGAACTCGATGAGCTCTCTGACGATGAGGGGGACCAGATTCCGTAGGACAGGACGCAAGCGTCCTCCCCCCATCGAGAAGAACAAGACCTTGGCGCCGAGATGGATACTAAACATACTCCCGAGCAGCCGCAGCACGCTTCCCAGGACGCCACCGACACCGAGAAGCCACCAACTCCTCTGGCTGCATCAGCTGAGGAGACCACTAATCACGCTCCCGAGTAGCGGCAAGAAGATACCGCCACGGAGCGGCCAGATCCTGCTGCCGAGCAGCAGCATGAAGACACTGCTGCAGAGCAGCCAGACCCTGCTGCCGAGCAGCGGGTAGAAAACCCTGCGGAGGAGCCACCACGCCAAGACACTGTGCAGCCGGATGCTGCGCCGTCTAGCCAGCCGCAGGCGCCGCCAACTCGCCAAGCTCCTCTGCCAACTCGCCAAGTGCCTCCGCCATCTCAACCAGCTCCCGCGCCCACCTCCAAGAAGCAGCCTGCGGCTACCGCATCGAAGACGGCTGTGCAGCCAACCCGGTTCCAGCCCAAGCGAGGCGCAGCGCAGACTGGCACGCAACCCACCGAGCGGCAGGCTGGGCAACAGCTGCTACCCTTTAAGCTTTCAGGGCCCCAGCAGTCGGGCGCTCCGCAAGGTGGACAGGCCGCGCAACCAGCCAAGAAGACCAAGTGGGCGCTCAACTAGAACAAGAAGCCCCCCCAATCTGAATGTCAAGCTGGTCCAGGCCAACGTCAACTTTGCTCCTCCAGAGGAGCAGGATCCCGGCGCAGGCGCCAGCGAAGCTGAGACTACTCCAACATTCCCCGAGTACTGGCTCCAGCTGCAGGAGAGACATCAGATCCATATGTCAAAAGAAGCCGAGCGGATAGCCGCTCTGAAAGAGCGAAGGGCCGTGGACCGCTCCAAGTCCAAGGGGAAAAAGGACTCCCTGATCATCAAGGAATTCTCTTCCCGCGAAGAGGATGAAGAGGAGATCCCTAAAGAAGGCGTAGCGGCTATCCTTGACCGAGTAGGCGTCATCGAGACAGTCTGGGACAACAAGGTACTCGACAACGCCTCCTGGGATGGTGTTGAGCTACGGAACCTCGACAACTACCGGACAGAATGGAACAAGGCCGACATCGGTCCTGTTAGTATGGCCATAGCCGGACCTTGCAGTACCCTGGCCAGCAATATGTTTGTCCTGCGCATATCTATCGAGGACATCGAGCAGAGCTACGTGGTAAGTGTTTTTCCTCTTTTGACTTTTCCGAGTTGCCAGATTTCTTCTTTTACTCCTCTTCTTTTAGCCACTACCCCAGTCCCTGAGATTCGGGCCGAGTAGGTGAAGCTCAGCCGAGTTGCCATCTACTCGGGCCAAATCTTCCAGTACTTACAAAATTTTCTTCTTCTCTGTAAGATAGCGTCCAGGAAAGGACCAAGATCTTTCGCCAGCTTCTCTGGGCGCATCGCCAAGTCAGAGACCGAAACCGGGCTCTGGAATTTGAGAAGAGCGAAAAGTACGCTCTAGAAAAGAACGCCTTGGACAATACTATCAAGCTGTCCGCTGTTGAGAGTAAGCTTCCAGCATTTTGGTTTGTGTGTTTTTTGTTTACGACCGTTCTTTGCTTTTTTTGCTCAATCATAGTCTTCTCTGCAGGTGAACTCAAAGCGCTCGTTGAGAAGCACCAGGACTCCGAGGTCATGGCTGCTGTCGGGGGGTTACCCCCGAGTAGGGTTAAGGCAAGTGCTAAGGGCAAGATCAGAAGGGGCGTTTGGCAGAGTAGCTGGCTACCCGGTACTTGCTACCCGGTCGACTGCTATTCGGCCATACACACTGATGACCAGGAGAAAGAATCAAGGAAGTTACATTCTTCCGAGTAGAGGAAGTGGTCCGAGTAGAGGGAGTGAGTTCCTACTCGGGCCAGAAGTCAAAGGAGCCGTTCTGACACAGGATCCCGCGTATCCTGGGTCCATACTGGCTCACTGTTCATCTGTAGAGCGCGTGCTTATCCGCACCAGGGTGTCAGCAGGACGGTGCAGGTTAGGGGGCCTACCCTGTGGCCGTGATAGTGATAACAGATCATGGACTTGGTTTTGCACAACGACTTTGCACACAAGACAAACTAGGAACCCAAAGTTGTCAGCAAGAAGCTGGAAGAGTGCAGTGTGCACACCATGTCGACACCCGGCTGTACTTTTCACCTTGGCTGTATTCGGCTGGGCACCAGTATATAAGGTGGCCCTGCCCCCTCATGCGCGAGGGACGTTGGAACGTTTCCCTAATCGCTGTGTTCTAGACTTAGATATTCACGTAGATAAGAGAGTGGCTACTCGGCTATAGGCCAAACTGTACTGTGGCTACTCGGTAACACACATATAAAGAGAGAAAGGCAGGAGTAGGGGTTTTACCTCCACACGAGGGCCCTGAACCTGGGTAGATCTTGTTGTTTGCAGCGCTTGATTCCTCACACACGCGGCTACTCGTTGCGTGATCCCTCCCCGAGCACCTCCAGCGTCCATCGACCCCAGATCTTTAGCCATCCTATGGCATCTGCCGTGATACCACCACGACAGTTGGCGCCCACCGTGGGGCTACCAGCGGCGCTGGCTGGAGTTCACGTTCGGACGGGATCCATTTCTGATACTGGGGAGTGCATGGTCTATGGACTTGTCCACAAATTCGGCTCCTTCGACTTCGTCACCGACAACGCCAGCGATTTCGGCGGCAGGGCCATGCCGGAGGGCGGCTCAGTGCTCTCCTTCGATTCGCACCTCGTCTACGTCGCCACCACCGTCGTCCGCGAGTACCCCGAGCTGGTGTTCGTTGTGGAAGATCCACCCGCTGTCATTGCTTCCCGCGGAAAGCCAACCGGCTGTTCTGCGGACAGCGTGGAAGTGCTGATGAGCGGCCCGGCTATCGCTGCCGGGAAGGGCGCAGCCGCAACCGCAGCAGTCGTCGAGGAGCCTGCTGGCCCGAGCGAGCCTTCAAGAACGCACAAGCCCTACGACGCGCCTCACAACATCCCGGGCTACATCCCTCCTTCCACGATATCGACGATACTGGCATCTGCCGTGCGAGTGGGCATGCCGCCTCCCACCGAGCTTGAGCTCATGACCATGAAGGCGCAGCTCGACCAGCAGGTGGAGTTGGAAAGGTTAGGCTCGAGCTTAACCTGGACCAAAACGAGTACAACAGGGCTCATGGCTTTACGCCTATGGTTAGGAGACCTGTCAAGGCAGGCACTACTCGTCGCAACCTAGGCACCGAGATGGTAGCAGTTGGTGAGACTGCTGGCCAAGCTGATAGCCAAAACACCGCTACCACCAGACCCAAATACAGCATCCCCGCCAAAACCCTTAGAGCTGCTGAGGATGTGGCTGCTGAGTTGCCGCATCTCGCTGGCGACACGCGTGTTAGGCAGCAGGAGAGGCTCAATGAGCTAGTGCTAGAGGCTGCTAGGCAGAATGAGGAGTTCCGGAAAGCCAATCCGGGTGCTGGAGCTTCTCAGGTGGTGCTCTCGCATGCGGTCAGATCTAACAATCAGGCCTCATCACCGCATCCCAGCCGTGAGAGAGACCAGAGTGTGTACTCTGGCAGAGACAGGCAGATGCAGGTGTACGACCCGGCTGTCGCCGCGAAACAGCACGCTGTGCCGCGATAGTCCTGTCAAAAACACAACACTGCAGGAGCAGGCTATCAAGCCCATAAAGCTCACAGCAAGACGCGAGATGGAGATCGCCCATGCCCTTCTCGGCATCAGGTTGCTCAGCCTACTCGGCAAAGGCCGCAACAGCCGGCTACCGCTCAGCCGCGTGCGGTTGTGCCAGTAGCCAACCCGGTGGAGAAACCTGCAGCTATGCAGGTGGACATGTATGATGATGGCTACTCGGCTATGGGGTTGGCTGGCTATCATATCATGGATCGCGTGGGTGAGCGTGTGCTGGAGCCCAGTGATGCAAGGTACAAGCTGGACCGGATCAATCTGTCCGCGCGACTCGAGAACACGGGGCCGCCCGGCCCAGATTGCTTTGGCCCCCGCATCATGAATGAACCATCCGTGAAGCAATTCCAGCTCGCCAGAGGGACCAAGTGCTACAACGGCAGCACCAAGCCGGAAGATTGGTTCAATGACTATGTCACAGCCGTGCATATCGCAAACGGCAACCGGAGATGGGCTGTGCGGTATATTCCGCAAATGCTTGAAGGCCCAGCTCGGACTTAGCTCAACAACCTGCCCAAGAACAGTATCAATCGCTGGCTGGACTTCTCGGAGGCCTTCATCAGCAACTTCACCAGCACCTACAAGAGGCCGAATAGGCCGCAACAGTTGTCTGCTTGCAAGCAGCGGGAAGACGAGACGGACCGCGAGTATCTTACTCGGTGGAGCACCTTGAGGAACACCTGTGAAGGTGTGAATGAGGCCCAGGCAATCACTTGGTTTGCGCAGGGTTGCAGGCATGGCAGCATGTTGTGGCAAAGACTATAGAGAGAAATGCCGGACACTCTCGCGGAGACCATCAAGATTGCGGATCAGTACGCACTCGGCGACCCAACTCAGCCCTTGATGGACTCCGCTGAGCCGAGAAGAAACTACAACAACAACGAGCGCAATGAGTTCCGCAAGCAGCGCAGGGGTGACCGGATTGATACCCGGTACGATCCTGAGGAGGTGAATGTTGTAGCTACAGGAGCTGGGAGTAGCCAGAGGCAGAAAACTGCTGGAGCCCAGTACGGGCAGAACCAGAATCAGGGCCAAGGCATCAAGAAACCATACAATGCTCCCCAGCAGGGTAGCGGCAACTCGGGTCCTGTTCAAAACTTTGTCTTCAAGGACATGAGGGATGGCCCATGCAGCTTTCACACTCGGCATCCCGCTAGACCTGCCAACCACACTACTCGGCAATGCAGCTGGTGGGAAGAAATCAAGAACGAGGGCCTGCCTCCTCCTCCTCCTCTGCCAGTTGCGAATGCCAATGTGCAGCCTATCCGAGCAGCCGCTGCTAGGCCTCCAGCATTCCCGAGAAGAGAGAACGTCAACCAGGTGGCTTTAGGAGCCAACCGCAACCGCAACTTCAACAACAACAATGGTAACCGCAACGTCAACAACAACGGCAATCGCAACTTCGTCAACAACAACACCCGCGACAACGGCAACTATGGTGCGGAAGGCCGCAATAAATACCAAGAGCATCACGAGAGCTATATGATCTTCACCTCTGAGCCCGCCGACAAGCAGTCACTGCAGAGGCGCGCGATGGAGGTCAATGCTGTGATCCCTGCTGTTCCCCACTACCTGCACTGGTGCAACCAAGAGATCACATGGTCCAGAGCAGATCATCCTAAGGTGATGCCCAACCCGGGTAGCTACGCCTTGGTGGTGGATCCCACCTTCTTGGGTACTCAGAAGAATGTCAGGTTCGGCAAGGTGCTGATTGACAACGGCAGCAGCATCAACATTGTGTATAGAGACACACTCGCGAAGCTCGGTATGGCCGAGAACATGTTGCTACCCAGCAGGACCACTTTCCACGGCATTGTGCCAGGAGTCTCTTGTTCTCCTATTGGCCGCGTGTGGATAGACGTCCTATTCGGCACCAGGGAGAACTGCCGCACAGAGAACCTGCAGTTCGAGGTAGTTGATCACCAGAGCCCCTACCACGCCCTACTCGGCAGGCCTGCTCTGAGCAAGTTCATGGCCTCTACTCATGCTGCCTACCTGAAGATGAATATCCATGGTCCCAATGGCGTGATCACCATCTCTGGTGATTACAAGAGATCTATGGAGTGTGCCTCTGCTGGTTCTCAGTTGGCGGAGTCTATGGTGATTGCTGCCGAGAAGAAGAAGATACATGAGGTGGTGGCTATGGCGCAAGCAGCGCAAGGTGGTGCGCCTGGCATGCCGAGTTCCCAGTACGGGACGGCATTCCAGACGTCCCAGGAGACGAAGAAGATCCAGGTCGACCCTGAGTTCCCCGACCGTGTTGCCATCATTGGCACAGGGTTGGAGAAGAAATAGGAAAGCGAGCTCATCCACTTCCTCCATGAGAATTGGGACGTGTTCGCCTGGTCCAATGAGGATTTACTAGGTGTCCCGAGGGAGTTGGTTGAGCACTCGCTACATGTGCGTCCTGACGCCAAACCAGTGAAGTAGGCTATGCGCCGCTTCGGAGATGAGAGAAGGAAGGCCATCGGTGATCAGATCACCAAGCTGCTGATAAGAAATTTCATCATGGAGGTGTTGCATCCGGATTGGCTAGGCAACCCGGTCATGGTTGAGAAGAAGAAAGAGGACCCCAAGGCCGCTACCGCGTGGCACATGTGCGTCGACTACACCGACTTGAACAAGGCCTGCCCCAAGGATCCTTTTCCGCTACCCCGCATCGATCAGGTGATCGATTCCACTGCTGGTTGTGAGCTTTTGTCTTTCATAGATGCCTACTCTGGTTTTCATCAGATCGCTCTCAACCCTGCTAATCAAATAAAGACTGCTTTCATTACCCCGTACGGGGCTTATTGCTATCGTGTCATGTGCTTTGGGTTGCGGAATGCTGGTGCTACCTATCAGAGATGCATGCAGAAATGCTTGCATGATCAACTCGGCAAGAATGTGCAGGTGTAAGTAGATGACATTGTCATCAAAATGAATAAAACACATACTCTGCTTAGTGACCTTGAGGAAACTTTTGCCAACTTGCGCAAATATAAGATGAAGCTGAACCCGAGTAAATGCATCTTTGGCTTCCCGGCTGGCAAGCTGCTCGGCTTCTTCGTATCCAGTCGGGGCATTGAGGCCAATCCTTCAAAGATAAAGGCTATTGAGAGCATGTCTTTGCCGAGATCCCTGAAGGACGTGCAAAAATTCACTGGTTGCTTAGCATCTCTGAGTCGTTTCTTGGGCAGAATGAGCGAGAAGGACCTGCCTCTGTATCAGTTGATGAAGAAAAGTGACAAGTTCGTATGGACACCGCAAGCTGATGTGGCATTCAATGAGTTGAAGGCGATGCTGGGTAGCGCTCCCATCTTGGCTAGTCCGCTACCCAAAGAGCCAATGCTGTTATACATTGCTGCTACCAATCGGGTAGTCAGTGTGGTGATTGTGGTGGAGCGAGAAGAGGAAGGCAAGAGTGTGCAGCGGCCAGTATATTATCTCAGTGAGGTGCTGTCTAGCTCCAAGCAGAACTACCCGCACTACCAGAAGATGACTTACGGCGTGTACCTGGGCGCCAAGAAGCTGAAGCACTATTTCCAGGAGCATCCCATCACTGTGGTGAGTTCTGCTCCCATCTCGGATATCATGGGCAACAAGGAAGCAAGTGGCAGAGTAGCCAAGTGGGCAATCGAACTGGCCGCGTACGCTCCTGCATACGCGAGAAGAGAAGCCATCAAGTCACAAATTCTGGCGGAGTTTCTGTGGATTGGGCTGAGATGCAGTATGAGCCTCCTTCTCCCGCAACCAATTACTGGAAGATGCATTTTGATGGATCCAAAGTGAAGGAAGGCCTTGGTGCTGGCGTGGTGCTCACGTCACCCAAGCGAGATCAACTCAAATATGTGCTGCAGATCCACTTCAAGGCGTCCAACAATGTTGCAGAGTATGAAGCTGTGGTGCACGGCTTGCGAGTAGCCAAGGAGGTTGGTGTGCAGCGCATTATATGCTATGGCGACTCGGATCTGGTGGTGCAGCAAGTTTCTGGCACTTGGGATGCTCTGGATGCCAACATGGTAGCATATCGGTTCCTGGTGCAATCTATGACTGGATTCTTTGAATGTTGCAAGTTCCAACACATCCACCGAGCAGAGAATGAAGCAGCTGATGAGTTGTCCAAGTTGGGGTCTTCTTGGCAGTCCATCCCAGCTGGGATCGCCTTGGAGCATTTGAGAAAGCCATCCATCAAGCCATCCCTCAACTCAGAATCTATATTCGTTCCTTCTCTGCCAAACGAAGAAGCCGTTCCTATGGAGATTGACTGGGAAGGTGCAACAGAGAACCCGGGGACTTCAGTCTCCATCCCGGGGACTGTCCCTCCTTACTCGGGGACTCCCCCTCTCAACTCGGGGACTGTCGCGTTCATTGAGGAAGTTCTTGCCAACCGCTCAGGACTTCAAAGACTCGCTCCCAACTCTGAAGGAGAGGCAGTGGTGGTTGTTCCGATGGAATTGGACGAACCAGTGTTTCCCACGCGGGAGACACCGAGTTGGGCTATGCCCATATTATCCTTTCTAAAAGACGGCACCCTACCAGGTGATGAGGTTACCGCAAGGCAAATTCAGAGAAGATACAAGGGCTATACCATCTTCAGAGAAGTGCTACATAAAAGAAGTCCCACTGGCGTGTTGCAACGCTGTGTGGAACCAGAAGAGGGAGAAGAAATTCTTGTGGAGATACATCAAGGAGAATGCGGACATCACGCCTCTTCTCGGGATCTTGTCAAGAAGGCTTTTCGGCATGGCTTCTTCTGGCTCACTGCCTTGAAGCAAGCTGAAGATATTGTGAGAAAGTGGAACGGCTGCCAGAGATTCGCAAGTAAGATCCACATGCCTGCTTCCGAGTTGAAAACCATTCCCATTACTTGGCCATTTGTTGTTTGGTGTTTGGATATGGTTGGTCCCTTCAAGCCGGCTAGAGGCAACATGACTCACATCTTGGTCATGGTTGATAAGTTCACCAAGTGGATTGAAGTGAAGCCTATTCGGAAGTGTGATGGAGCCACATCTGTGAGTTTCCTGAAGGATGTGATCCTGAGATACGGCTACCCGCATAGCATCATCACGGACAATGGCACAAATTTTGCTGAGGGTGCCATGGTAAGGTTCTGCAGAGATAAGCACATCCGGCTAGATGTCGCGTCTGTCGCGCATCCCGCCTCCAATGGGCAAGTTGAAAGAGCAAATGGCATGGTGCTGGCAGGCATAAAGCCAAGGCTGATTGAGCCACTGCTGAAAACACCTGGGTGTTGGTTAGACGAGTTGCCAGTGGTGTTGTGGAGTCTAAGGACTACCCCAACCGGTCAACCGGCTACACACCATTCTTCTTGGTTTATGGGGCTGAGGCCGTGTTGCCAATTGACCTAGAGCATGACTCCCCCGAGTAACCCTCTACACTGAGGCGGAGGCGAGAGAAGCTCGAGAAGATGACGTTGACCTGCTAGAAGAAGCAAGAGAGCTTACTCTGTCACGTTCAGCTGTTTACCAGCAAAACTTGAGGCGTTATCATAGCCGGAAAGTGAACCCAAGGGTTTTCCGAGAAGGAGACATGGTCCTTAGGCTCGTGCAGCGCACAGCCGGGATGCACAAGCTATCTCCTCCGTGGGAAGGGCCATTCATTGTGAGCAAGGCTCTACACAATGACGCGTACTACTTGGTTGACGCGCAGCCACCACAGAAGAACATGCCGGATAAAGCTGGAGAGGAATCTAAGCTCCCCTGGAATGTAGCTCTACTCCGTCGCCTTCATTCGTGAGCAAAAATGTGTATATACTCTCTTATCGAGCTAAACTTCTACTCTGCAATGTGAAATTGAACTCGCGGACTGCCCTCGTCCAAACCTGCTCTGTGTGGTTCTATTCTGTTTTACCTTAGTCTACTCGGTTGCTTTGCTTAGAATTTCATGAGTACTGTAACGCCCCGAGATCGGGCACTATGCAGATTTCAGCATTCCCGCCAAAATCCACATAATAACCGATTCCAGGTTGCCATTTATGATAACATTACAATAGTTCACGAATATTCCACAATTACAACAGAAACAGATAGATACAAGATGACTCAAACGAGCCAGGGTTACAACTGATACATTACAAAGATCCAAATAACAGCGAAAAGAACAAACGTCCGGCTACGGACAAGATACAAACTGGACTAAGAGTCCTGAAGATAACCGAGAGCGTCCAATCCCTTCCCAGGCCAAGCCGGAGGGATTCCCAAGCTAACGTCGTCAGACTTCAAACCTGTTGACTGCAATATTGAATATGCAGCCACGAAAGAGATTCGTGGGTCAGTACGGTTAAGTACTGGCAAGGGGGATAAAACCCATACTCACAAGATACCGGCGTAGCCAGTCATCACAAGATACAAATACTTTAGGATCAACGGAAAGGAAGGGGTTATTGCAAAGAAGCGGCAGCGGGCTGCTCTAACCAACTACAGAGTTATACTACAACTTCCGGCTAACAGAAAGGAGATAAGATCGAGTAATAGTAACCAACTAAAAGCTAACTTCAAACAAACCCATCCTGGATCTCGCCCCTTATCCGAAGAAGCAATCCGAGGATAACTCACACAGTTGAGTTAATGATGGTTCAGATTATTGTGTCAATAAGCCTATTACTAGTCAAGTTGTTAATCATTGGGTGAAAGGTTGTTATTCATTAGGTTTAAGTTGTCCTGAGTACTTGTTAGCCAGTACTTTCACCAAGTAATCCATAACCGCGGAAAACACGGCTTCTCGAGAAGATTTACCCTGCAGGGGTGCACCATAGTAACCGTACACGCATGAATATCCCGCCAGATGGAGCGGCCACTCCACCAAGCGGGGCACTCAACACAACCAACCCTTCTTCGCATCAAGCCCAAAGCACCGCGTGCTGTGCGTGCGCGGCTAATCGAGCCCCCCGAAGAAAAGGAGGACCCTCATAGCACTGGAAGACCACGCCGCCCTAAATGCCGACTACGAAAGTTCCACCCTGGCGCCAAGGGTTCGTACCTGCATATGATGCAGCAAATGGAACACCCGAACTAGTACGGTGATTTGGACGAGATGCGAATCGAGTCAGTTGAGGGGGGCGCCCATACTCGCTTCCCACATGCGGGTAGTGCGCTCATCATGGATCAGTAGACAAGACCCTTTTCCTATTAGGGTCGACACTAGCAGGCCTCAAAACCACAAAGGGCCTCCTGCCGGTGCCTTATCATCAAATTATTATTTAACAATAACGGTAGCATGATTGATTGATTGATTAAACATCGAGCCCCCAGAACATAATAGAAGTAGCAACAGAAAGTAACGGGTAACAGACTCGAGCAAAACAACCCTAAGCATGCTAGATAAGACTAGGCACAAGCAATGGCTGTAGGTATGGAGGTGAGGCAATATCAGGGTTAAAGGATTCATGTGATAGGTTCGTAACAGAAACAACTACTACTAAGGCTAGCAGAACAGAACAACGGAAAGTATCGGTAACAAGTGATGAAAGGCAGCCATTTGGCAGCAAGTGAGTATACTTGCCTGAGATCCCGCAAGGTAGCAGAACTTGTCGTTGCTCACATCATCTCAACGTCCTATCCGGGAAGAAGCAACGAACTAAAAGAAACACCGGATGCAACAATTACTACTACGGCAAAAGATCCAGCATGATCCTATTTTATATGCATGACATGGCAAGATGCAACAGGGGAAAACAACTTAAGCAATTTAATCGGAACCGGAGTCCGGAGAAACAGGAATTGGTTCAAGTTGTTTAGCTAACCATCATATTAAATGTTGATTAACATGCAAAACAATAAGTAGGTGAGCTAAACAATATTAAATGGAATAGGGCAATAATTGAATTAAATACCCCAACACATTCCACATTTATTTATTAGGTGAACATACATAACACTACTACAAATGCAACAGGCAAGGTGCAAACATGGACATGGATGGCATGAACAGATTAAGTGCATTTTTCTGGTATTGTCGAGACATCGTAGTAGTTTTCATAGACTGGGGTGCCATGAGACTACGGTAGAGACGTGGGGTAACGGGATAGCGTAGTAAACACAGAACACGGGATTTACCCAGGTTCGGTACGTCGCGACAGCACGGCGTACCTACTCCTGCACTTCTCACTATGAGGGACTAAAGCCCGTATAATAAGGTTACAATGTAAGGGAATAGATCTAGCTACTCGTCGAGGATGAACTTCCCGGCGAGTTGCGCGAAGCTTAAGCTAGAACCTAGAACCTTGGAACTAAAGGAACTTATTGAACTTATGAAATCTATCTCCCGTCCGGCTTTATATAATAGCCGGATTAGGGCTTACAGAACCAGAAACCTAGAAGACTACGTTTAACTTGTAACTTGGAAAGTAAGGAATCCGTCTTCTCCTCCAAGCCAGATCACGCGGGCCCCGATCCGGGTTCTTCTAGAATCCGGCTTCTACGCGTTGGACTACTGGGCCGCCCAATGGACCTAAGCCCATTACCTTGCAGGCCACCCTGGTAGTCCAGCTCTTTTGTCTACCATCTTCTATACCCCTATTTGGTATATATCCGACAGTAGCCCCCAGGAAGGATTAAAACTCTGAAACTCCGCCTTTCGTCAAATACATTTTGGCCGGGAAACTTGATTCAGCAGTCTTGATTCTTTCTTCTTTCCTTTTGAAGGAGATGGTAACATAAAACTCGGAACTATGAAAATCCGGCTTTTCTTCTCGCGATCCTTCGCGGAAAAGGAACATGTGACATCAGCGCTTTAATCATACTGACGTAAGCGCCGCTTGGTTTCCCGCGGGAAACCCTGCAACGTATCTCTGACAGATTCTCACGAGAAACGAGGAGATAGCCATCATTCCTCTGTCGTTCCGTTTCCCGGATTTTCCGGCGAGCGACACGCGTCGAACATCCAACGGTCAAAAGAGCCGTTGGCGCGTATCTAGAGGGTTTTTAGGCTATAAATAGCCGTCCTCGTCCTCTCCGAAAATCTTTCCTCACTCCCTCTGCCCACGCCATTGACGCAAACGCGAGCACGAGAGCTTAGAACGAATCCTTGCCCCGACGAGCCCTTTGCACGCCGGAGCGCTCCGTCACCGCCGAAAACGATGGACTCTCCGTCGTCCTCATCGGCCCGTGCCTCCATCGACGAGCCTTTGGGCGACCTGGATCCACAGCTGGGGTCGCCCAAGCATGCCGGCGGCGGGCCGGAAAGAACCACGGCATCCGCGGTGGGCGGAGGAAACGCTTTCACCGCCGCGGACGTAGCGGGCCCAAGCACGACAACATCCCCGCCGTTCGTACCGGAAACGGCGGGGGTCAAGACTCACTCTCGTGGCACTGAGCGCTTCTCCGCCGGAGCTGACGAAGAAGCAGAATTTGTCGGAATTTGGAATCAGAGTGATACTTCACTCGTCCTCCTTCGTCGGATGTCAAGGGACAGATTAATAGTTAAAGGCAAATGGCGGATCTCGAAGAATGAGCCAGAGCCCAAGCCAAAGGAAGGAGAACGCGTCCTCCTCACTTCTCATATCACGAGAGGTATGGGTTTTCCCCCTTCCGCCTTTTTCCTAGACGTCCTTAACTTCTATGGTGTCCAACCACATAATATCTCTCCAAATTCCATCCTTCAATTAGCTAGTTTCCAAGCTCTTTTCGAAGGGTATCTTGGAATAACTCCCAATTTAGACTTCTGGCATTATTGTTTCGAAGTAAAACACAATATCACAAACGGTGTCTCGCCCATCTGCGGTACCATATCTTTTATCCTCAGAAACTTTAGGGAAGAATGGTACCCCAGGATAAGAATGCCGAAACCTGACCAATCTTGGCTAGGTTCTTTCTTTTATCATCAAGACATTCCGTTCCCCAACAAAGAAACCGGACTTCCTCCCTTTGTTAATTCTGCTGCCATTCCTCATGAAAATTGGACACTTGAAATAACAGAGGATTTGCCTGAAAGCCTGATGAAAATAAAGCGTCGCATTGCCAAAC
Organism: Alopecurus myosuroides; assembly: GCA_028641055.1. NCBI lineage: Eukaryota > Viridiplantae > Streptophyta > Magnoliopsida > Poales > Poaceae > Alopecurus > Alopecurus myosuroides. The sequence goes on from CM054060.1 coordinate 67,156,106, forward strand.
TTTCTTCTTCTCAACCACCTTTGGTTTGGAAGGATATCGTGTTATGCTGGTTTGGACGTCGCGTACAACCTTTATCCCTTCGTTCCCGACTTCTTTGTGAGTACACGGGACCGGAAGATAGCATGAGAGGCACTGATAGATCCTTTAGCAAGAAGGATTTTGTCGAACGCCTTCATCAGATAGTTGCCGCCGATAGCCAGGTTGAAGAAAGTCTTGCCATATATCATGCGGAAAATCTGGTTCCTAAGGTACTTTTCTTCCCTTGTTTCTGAGTTTCCTCAGATTATCTTCTCTCTTCATTTTTAACATACTGCTGATTCTTTCCTAGTTTGACGAACTTGGAGAAGATGATCTTGCTTCTGATGCTGAAATCAGCCAATTGTATGCCGAGTTTTACAACACCCAAAAGCGCAAGAGGCAAACTACCATCAAAGAAGAATTCCCTTCTGCAGCTGCGGGTAAAAGGGGGAAAACGAATATGCCAATGGGCGGAAATCTTCAATCACCCGTCAGAAACGAATCCATTCCTACTCCAGATGATATCCGGGTGAAAGAAGAACTTTTCGACGAACTCGGATATATTCGCCCGGAAGCTAAGAAGTTTTTTGCTCCTGCGCCTCTGGTTCGCCCTTGGCCACAAAATGGATTAGTTATCCGCAATAATATCGCATTCTCGCCCCGGCAGGTCATACACGACGGCCTTCACCACGTAGGAATTCTTTTCATGGAATATGCCCGAGAATTCAAGGAGACTTTAACTGATTTGCGAGAAATGAGCCAGGTAATACCTCTAGCCCCCAAGCATTAAGTTGAAAATCTAAATTCCTCTTAATGATTCTTTGTATGCTTGTTTCAAACTTAAGCATCTGGCTTTCATTTCCATGTTTCAGCATTCCGCAGATGCCATAAACGTGGAAGTTTTGAAAAAACTTAGCCTCAAAAGCAAAGAAGTAAAAACACTTCAATATGCTATTGAGTCAAAGAGCAACGAACTGGCGTCGACTCAAAAGCAATTATCCAAAGCCACCGGTATTTTTCTTCGTGTTTGTTGACTTTTGCTGGAAAGTTTTTTCTAAATCTTGCCGTAATGTCGGATTATTTTGTCCCTGCTTTTCAGCTGCTTTAACCAAAGCCAAGAAGGTCACAGCGAACGCTGCTTATTTTTCTCAACTTCGTGAAGAAAACTCCAGCCTTCAAAGAGAACTTTCAAAAGTTCGAGAAGAACTGGAAGCCAGTAATCTAGCCCTTGGGATTGCGCAATCCAAGGCTTCTTTGCAGGCGGCAGAGGATAAATCTATTATCAATGATTTAGAAAGTATGCTATTTCCTCGTATGAAAGAAAGCGATGAAATTGACGCGGTTCTTGGTAAGTTGACTTCTTTTACCAATACTTTCATGCCATATTCTTATATTTTCTAATCTTTGCCTTTTGTCAAAAAAGCAGGAAATTTTCCAGGGATTTCTCGGACGGAAAAGATCCGGGCCTTTGGGAAGATATGGAATTCAATCAGAAATGCAGGAATGCATTTACTTAATAAATTCCTGCCCACAAGCAGTATACAATTCTCAGAAGTTTACCGACTTCCGGATGGCATTATGGAAGTAGCAAATTCGAAGGAATCTTTCCTTCGCTCTGCAGCACGGGGTGGTGCGCGAATGGCACTTTGCCTCATGCGCTTACACTACCCTGATGCAAAATCCTGGCGTGTAGCATCCGGTATTCCTCAAGAATGCTCAGAAGCACAAATAAATGAATCTTTAAAGAAGTTGAAGGCCATGCCACGCAGATTGCTTCCATGGTAAATATCTCCATTACTTATCCGGAAGAAGAAGTGCCCGCAGCCCCCGAGAATGATGGTAGTGATGAAGACTCAGAAATTTAAAGGGGGCGCACTTAACCTGGATGATGGATGCGTATAGTAGCTTCTTTACAATGTAATTCATATTGTAATACTTCTATGTCATTTGTCGAAACAAGAACTCCGCCTTTTGCGATTTCAAGCTTCTTGCAAAGTTTTTCCGGGTTTGGCTGCTCCTTTATCTTCTAAGTAGTCTGGTATATATGCTTTAACTGTCTTTAGTGTTTGAAATGGCTCAAATAGCACTATGAATCGCTATGCCGAGTAACTGGGGACGAACCAAGCAGTTTTGAAACTCGAAAGCATGAATCATGCTAAAGGCATTTTTACTAACTAGTTCCAGTAACCCAGCATACGCACGATCAGATAAGACTTAGAGAAAGTAAGGAGCTGTTCTGAAACTTGGGCACGCAGGCACAATCCGAGTTTTCTTTAACCTTTAACAGGCCGAATCATTCAGCTTTTAAACACCGAGCACGCAGGCACAATTCGGGTCAACATTGAGTATTTGTAAGATCATTGGGAAATAGATAAAGCGGAAATATTTTGTACTTATAAGGAATATGAATTCCTTATTTCATGATCTCAAAGATGTTTACATAGAAATTGAACTAAGTGTAGAAGGGACGTAATTGCTGGATACTCCAAGGCCTATTTGTCTCTCCTAGTTCAGCATCTATTTTTCTCTTTCTTTTGCGATTCGGCTTTTTGGGATCATCCTCCGTATCTCGAATGTCGACAAGATAATATGATCCATTCTTCATGGCTTTACTGATGACAAATGGTCCTTCCCATACTGGGGCCAATTTGTGCTTTCTTTGCTGCACCAATCTCAGCACCAAGTCACCTTCTTTAAAAGAGCGATGCCTGATTTTCCGACTATGATAACGTCGTAAACCTTGCTGGTAGATGGCGGATCTTTGAAGCACAAGTTCTCTTTCCTCTTCTAGGAGATCGACAGCATCCTGTCGTGCTTCTTCGGCATCTGAATCATCAAAATTTTGCACTCTTGGGCTATCATGGATCATGTCCGTTGGAAGCATGGCTTCCGCACCATAAACTAGGAAGAACGGGGTTTGCTCAGTTGACCTGTTTGGCGTCGTTCGAATACTCCATAACACGGAAGGTAGTTCTTCTACCCATGCTCCGGCTGCTCTATGAAGAGGAGTTTCGAGTCTTGGGCGTATTCCTTGCAGGATTGAGCTGTTCATTCTTTCAACCTGTCCATTAGATTGCGGGTGCGCCACAGATGCAAGATCCAAGCGAATTCCCGTTTGTTGGCAGTATTTTGCCAACTCCCCAATGGAGAAATTTGTCCCGTTATCAGTTATTATGCTGTGTGGGACGCCATACCTCATTACTAAATCAATAATGAAATTTCTGGCAGTTGCGCCATCCAGCTTTTTGATGGGTTTAGCCTCCACCCATTTTGTGTACTTATCTACTGCTACAAGTAGATGTGTAAGTCCACCTCTTGCAGTTTTGAACGGTCCCATCATGTCTAGCCCCCAGACCGCAAACGGCCAAGTGATAGGGATAGTTTTTAATGCTTGGGCCGGCAAATTGGTCTGCTTAGCATAATATTGACATCCTTCGCATGTATTCACTATGCGTTCGGCGTCTGTCTTGGCTGTTAGCCAGAAAAACCCTGCACGGAATGCTTTTTTGACTATGCTTTTTGATTGAGCATGATGTCCGCAATCGCCGGCATGGATTTCTTGCAATATTTCTCTTCCTTCCTCTGGTGAAATACACCGCAGAAAAATTCCAGAAGTACTGCGTTTGTATAAGTGGTCGTTGATTACTACGTATCCTTTGCATCGACGTTGTATTTGCCTTTGCAGGACTTCGTCTGCTCCTTCCGGGTACTTCTGATTTACTAAGAAGTTCAGGTACGGGATTGTCCAATCCGGTTTAACGAACATGACTTCAATTGTTTCAGATGCTAAAGGGTAATCGACGTCTCCACCTTTTATGGACGGTTCGTGCAAATGCTGGACGAATACCCCTGGTGGTAAAGTTTTTACTCTCTCTGATCCCATGCGAGCTAACGCATCCGCGTTCCAGTTTTCCTCCCTTTTTATGTGAAGGACTTCGAACCCGAAGAAACAGATGGCAAACTCATCCACCGTTCTCCGATATTCGGCCATTATGGGGCTTTTCGCGTCCCAGGTTTGGTTGAGCTGATGCTGTACCAAATCCGAGTCTCCGTAACACAAAATGCGTTTTACCCCTATTTCTTTTGCAATATGCAAGCCATGAAGCAAAGCTTCGTATTCTGCCACATTATTACTGGCGTTGAAGTGTATTTGCAATACGTACTCCATTGTGTCTCCCTTGGGAGATTTTAGAACTACGCCGGCTCCAGCTCCTTCCTTCATCTTAGATCCGTCAAAGTGCATGATCCAGTACTCGGATTCTGGCATCGGTGTATTTTCCATTGCTTCTGTCCAGTCGGCGACGAAATCTGCCAAAACCTGGGATTTTATTGCCGTCCTTGGCTGATACTTAATGTCGAAGGCTGCCAGCTCGATGCCCCATTTAGCTACTCGGCCGGTTGCTTCCGCATTGTTTATAATATCTCCTAGTGGTGCTTTACATACCACTGTTATAGAATGTCCTTGGAAGTAATGGCGCAGTTTTCTGGATGCGAAAAATACGCCATATGCCAGTTTCTGATAGTGCGGGTATCTTTGTTTGGATTCGGAAAAAACTTCGCTTATGTAGTATACCGGATGTTGATCTGGTATGCTTTGCTCTTCTTTTGTTCGTTCCACCACGATTACCGCGCTGATAACCCGACTAGTAGCCGTAAGGTATAATAACATGGGTTCTTCATCTTTGGGAGATGCCAAGATGGGAGCGTTCATCAAGGTTTCTTTTAACTGGGTTAACGCTGCGTCGGCCTCTTCTGTCCATTCAAACTTGTCGGATTTCTTTAACAGTTTGTATAGTGGCAAGGCTTTATCCCCCAGCCTACTAATAAATCTGCTGACGGCTGCAGCGGAACCCGTCAATCTTTGGACATCTTTTACACATGTAGGCTTTGAGATATTCAAGATTGCCTTGATCTTTTCCGGGTTCACTTCTATTCCTCTGTGAGAAACGATGAAACCTAGAAGTTTTCCTGAGGGAACCCCGAATACGCACTTAGATGGATTCAACTTCATCTTGTAAGTGCGCAAGTTTTCGAAAGTTTCTCGCAAATCCTCAAGGAGTGTATCTTTTTCCTTGGTTACGACAGCAATATCGTCCACGTAAACATGGACGTTTTTTCCAATCTGACTATGCAAACAACGTTGCATGCAACGCTGGTAGGTTGCTCCTGCGTTCTTCAGGCCAAAAGGCATGGTTACATAGTAATACGTCCCGTACGGGGTTATAAAAGAAGTCTTGATTTGATCTTCCTTTTTCATGCGTATTTGGTGGTACCCGGAGTATGCATCCAAAAAGCATAAAAGCTCAGAGCCTGCAGTGGCGTCTATTATTTGATCGATTCGCGGCAGCGCAAACCTATCTTTCGGACATAACTTGTTCAATCCTGTGTAATCTATACACATTCTGAGGGCAGTTGTGTCTTTCTTCGGTACTAATACCGGATTTGCGGACCAGTCAGTATGGATTACCTCCTTGATGAAATCCGCTGCTAAAAGCCGGATAATTTCCTTGCCAATAGCCTTCCGTCTTCTTCCGTCAAATCGACGGAGACCTTGTTTGACGGGTTTTGATCCGGGAATAACCTTGAGTTGGTGCTCAGCAAGTTCCCTGGGTACGCCTGGCATGTCAGCTGGACACCAAGCAAAAATGTCCCAGTTCTCACGGAGGAACTTGATGAGCTCGCCTTCCTATTTGTCGGTCATCCCAGTCCCTACAACGACGAATTTTGTCGGATCTTTGGGATCTAGGATTACCTGTCTTGTATTCTCGGATGCCTTGAAGCTATCTGTTGGCTTCCGAGTTTCTTTTCCTGCCGGCATTTCTTTCGGCGATACCTCCTTGGCTAACTCCTTCAGTTCTTCCTGAGCTATAACTCTCTGAGCGCAAAGGGCGTTTTGCTTCTCCAACTCGTTTGCCAGCTTGAAATCACCGGCAATGGTGATTACTCCTCCTTTGGGTCCTGGCATCTTCAGCTTGTTGTAGATATAGCAAGATCTTGCCATAAACTTGGCGAAAGCCGGACGTCCGAGTATTGCGTGATACACGCTCTCGAACGGCACAACTTCGAAGGATACTTTTTCCTGCCGGAAGTGATCTTTATCTCCGAAGGTGACATCTAGGGAAATTTCTCCTAGGGATCGTGCTTGCCTGCCAGGAACGATGCCATGGAAGCGTATATTGCTGTAGTTGAGCTGGGACTCGGATATCTTCAAGTGCTTCAGTGTATCCAGGTACATTATATTGATGCTGGATCCTCCGTCCATCAGCACTCTTCTTAGCCTAGTGTTTTGAACAATAGGGCTTACAACGAGAGCTTGTGTGCCGGGTTCAGGGATATTTCCGGGATGATCAGTCTGATCCCAGATTATCGGTGTGTTGGAATACTTCAAGAATTTTGGGGTTGCAGGAACAACCGCGTTTATTTCTCGAAGTGTCCTTTTGGCCACCTTTGCTGACGGGGTTGCTAGGAAAGTTAGCATTGCTTCTCCGTCAACTCTCGGAAATTTGGGTTCGCCTTTTCGCTGTTGCTCCTGGATTTTATCATCAGTGTCCGATTCACTGTCTTCTTTTTCAGCTTCTGGCTTTTGTTTGGCAGGTTTCCTCTTCGAACCCTTCCCTTTATTTCCGGATCCTGCATTGCCTTTCATATGCTTGTTTAGCCGGCATTGCGCGTTTGTGTGGGTTGGTTTCCCAAACTGAGAGTGGTGGACGCAGGGTTCCGACTTAATTCTCTCCCATTCTTCAGGAGTGTAATTGATGGGATCCGGACTGCGGCCTTTCCACTTGTTGCCTTTTTCTCCTCCGAAGGCTAAGTTAACCTCCTTGGGCTTTGTCGTTGACTCCGGAGTTCCTTTTTTATCAGAACGAGGTGTTTTCTTGGCCAGTATCAGTGACTCAATATTGCCTCCTCTTGCTCTGATATCGTCTTCGGCTGCAGCATGCTCATTAGCGGTTGTAAGCATAGATCCGAGATCTTTGTGCTTTTTAGAACCAACCATGAACGGTACAAGTCCGGGTTTTAGGCCATTGACGAAATCATGCATTGCTTGTACGTCAGTTACTCCAGAGCAACTATTCTTCATTGCAGTTCATCTGGAGATGAAATCCACGTATGGTTCGTCTTCAAATTGGGTGCAACGGTTCAGCTGGTTGATGCTATTTGGGCGTTTGTATGTTCCTCGAAAATGCTGAGTAAATACTCTCGCCATATCATCCCAACTGTCGACAGTTCTTGATGGTAAACCATTAATCCAATCTCTGGCTCCGTCTAGCAACATTAGGGGAAGAAACTTAACAGCTTCCAGGTCTGTCCCGTTGTTGATCTGGACGGCTGTGTAATAATCTGAAAGCCAGGTATCCGGGTTTGTACTGCCGGTATATTTTTGGTAGGTTGGACCAACTTTGGCAAAGCCAGAATGCAGGGTTATCCTTCGGATCCTATCTGTAAAACACTTAGGACCAAAGTATAGATCATCCTTTTCTGCTCTGTCAATATGCGCAGAATATCTCCCGGCTGAATGGACAGAAGGGGATCTACTCCTTTCTTTTCCATTGTTATGCGGACACGTTTTTCCGAGGTTATCTCTATCTCTTCCGTTGTCACGCCCTCTGGGATTAGGTGGAGTCCTGCTCCTGTACCTTTCCTTATCTTTGGGCGGTGTCCGAGATCTTTCACGCCTGTGAGGTGTATCGTATCTTCCAGCTTTTTCAGCTGGGTTTCTCGGAGGTGGCATTATTTTGCCGTCATTCCGATGTTTGTCTTCCCGATCGTGTGGTTTATATCCATCTTTCGGGAGATGAGGTCCGGTTCTAGACGCTGCGTCCCGGTTGTCGGGGTTTTTCTTGTCTTTTCTCGGATCCTCTTTTTTGTCCGAATCTCCGGGTTCTTCCGGTCCAGGTGCTCCAGCAGCGCAAGTAACAGTTTTGCAGAGGGCGGAATTATCATGCAGCCTCCCTGATCGTTCTTGTCCTCGCTGTTGCTGCTGTAATGCTTTTCCTAGGAAAGCATACACCCCTTGGAGTTTTTCCCCGTTGGAGTACAGATCATTGTTCAGGATGGCGAACGCTGCTTCCGCGTTTTCAGCTGCGGTTTTGTATATTGGTTCGCCCTTGGCATCTTTGCCGTTTAAATGCTTTTGCCAAGATGGGTTATAGAACCTTTCTTTCGGCGGCAGTTCTTCCGGTTTTGCAATTCCGGGTAACCTCGTAGGTTTTAAGGCAGATCTATGCTTTCTCTCGTACTCCTCAATTTCTTCCTTCATAATTTTGATGTCATTATGGGTTTGTTGGAGGTGTTGCCGAGATCTGAGCAGTTGTTGCTGTTGCCGTTGGAAAGCTTGTCTCCTGGCTTCCAGCATCTCAGGGGGTTCATTGGGTCCCACTGGAGTTTGTAATAGTTCTTGCTCTTCCAGTTCTGTCATTGGCGGAGCAGTGATTTCCTTAGATTTCTTTTCCGTAGGCTTTGTGCCACTAATATCCCCAACTTCCAGGTTTTCATCAGCGAGATCAGCTGACTTTTTCTTCCGGAGTTTGTACTGGAGTTTTTTAGAAGCACGGTGCTTTTTCTTGGAAGAGGGAGGTTTTTTGACAGGTTCATCCTCTGTCATCTCCTTGACATTAGGAAATACCGGAGAGGTTTCTCCGTCTTCCCTCTCCTCTGCTGGCGGAGGGGTTTTAGGGCTTTCCTGGCTATCGGCACCCGTTGTATCAGCTGGTTTTGCCATTAGCACTTCATGGAACTCCTCTTGAAAGGATTTAACTTTTCTTACGAAGGCATCATCATCTTCGTCTTCGGAGAAGTTATCCGATCCGGTTTCCGACTCCAATCTCGCCTCAATGGCGGCAAGCACGGACTCTGTTTCCGAGTTCATCGTCTGGTTGACGGATGTCGGATCTTCCGTCTCTGTGACGGGTATTGGTTCTTCCGTCTCTGTGACGGGTGCATCGTTGTCTGCCTCTTGCACGGGATTTCCGTCATCCGTGTTTTCGGCGATCTCGGATTGCACCATGCCGATAAAGTGCGTATCACTGTTTTGTCGGCGATCTGAGCAAAATCCGGCATCATAGTCGTCTTCGACTGGGTATAGGGCGGGTGGGAGATAATTGCTTTCACCGCAAAACCCCATTGCTTCCGCGGTTAATCCGATAAAGATATTAGCAGATCCAATCGGTAAAACGCAGGCACTTACCAGATGGTTTTGCGCCGGGATGTAGGATCCGTTGTCGAGGAAGCGCCCGACGTCGTTGTCGAATTCCAAGCTTCCGACCGTGATCGATCTTCCGATTCCGCCTAATATCCCAGATCGGAACTTTACGCCTGACGTCGTTTGCCCCACGGTGGGCGCCAACTGTCGAGACATCGTAGTAGTTTTCATAGACTGGGGTGCCATGAGACTACGGTAGAGACGTGGGGTAACGGGATAGCGTAGTAAACACAGAACACGGGATTTACCCAGGTTCGGTACGTCGCGACAGCACGGCGTACCTACTCCTGCACTTCTCACTATGAGGGACTAAAGCCCGTATAATAAGGTTACAATGTAAGGGAATAGATCTAGCTACTCGTCGAGGATGAACTTCCCGGCGAGTTGCGCGAAGCTTAAGCTAGAACCTAGAACCTTGGAACTAAAGGAACTTATTGAACTTATGAAATCTATCTCCCGTCCGGCTTTATATAATAGCCGGATTAGGGCTTACAGAACCAGAAACCTAGAAGACTACGTTTAACTTGTAACTTGGAAAGTAAGGAATCCGTCTTCTCCTCCAAGCCAGATCACGCGGGCCGCGATCCGGGTTCTTCTAGAATCCGGCTTCTACGCGTTGGACTACTGGGCCGCCCAATGGGCTTAGGTCCAGCTCTTTTGTCTACCATCTTCTATACCCCTATTTGGTATATATCCGACAGGTATGAAAACATATTTTATTTGTTGGATTTGGAATTAAAATGAGCAAGTTATTAAATTAGCAATTTTAATGCCTTAATTAAGAAATAGTTGTTGTCAGCAATTTAAATTATTCAAAACAGAAAACAAAGTTGATATTTGCAAAGTTTAGAGAATTTTGATTGGAAAACATATTTTACTTTTCAAATTTGGAGTTAAAATGAATTAGTTATGATTGATGCAATTAAATCAATTTAAATTGAGCCGGAAGCCCAACATTTAATTTAGGAGGTTCACGTTATTTATCTACCCATCAAGATTAAATGTTGTTTAACATGTATAACAAGATATCGATGAGCTACACAAGTTTAAATGGAACCGGGACTAGATACATAACATCCCAACACATCCCATATTCAATTATTTGATGATATTACTAAACCCCGAAACCCACAAGATGCAATGCAAACATGATGCGATGACATTTTAAATATAGTTGATATGTTATAGAAAATAGGGCATAGGTATAGGGGTTTGGGTTTGGGGTGCACACGTGTGGAGAGGATATTCGGATAACGCCGGTGTCGTTGGTGCGTGGAGGAAGTAGATGTTGTAGTGGAAGTAGTCGTTCACGTCATAGGTGGTCGTTGTCGATCATGGCGTCGTGGCGGATCTTGTCGACGAGGTACATGTCGGGGAGGCGGTAGTTGCTCACGGTGGTTCTTGTTGATGCATCGTCGACGAGCTTGGTGTGCTATCTTCCGAAGATCTTGACGATGTTTTAGCCTTCGTGATCGAGGGTGTTCTTGTCGATGGGGTCAGGTACCGGGCACGGGCACGAATGCCTCGGCCACACCAAACAGCGCAGGTGCATGATCAAGTGCCTCGGGAAGTTGTAGCCGAGGCAGGGGAGGCGGCCCAGTCGATGTCGGGGTTGCGGACATGGCATCGTCCCGCCGGCACCAAAGATGGGGCGACAACCGCATCACCGCAACGACGGCGGCACAGGGAGCACCACAGCAGCAGCGCATCACATGGATGGACCACAAACGCTCAACACGCCGCAGGGGTCGACGTCATCTGGCCTCCAGCTGCACACCCACCCAGACAAGGCGTTGAAAGCCTGGCCTGTAACCCGACATCCATGCCTTGGTCGACCCGATGCCGGCAGACAGAGGTGCTTCTCTACGAGAAGCGGGCCAAGGGCAGCTTCTCGATGCAGGCCTAGACCGCAGAGACGCATGGACAGCAGCCTGAGCACCAAAGGCCTCCTAGCTGAGATTCCAAATCCTAGGCGAGATGATACCTCCTCCAAGGTGCATATATGGCAGATTTCTTGGGCATGGGAAGGAGCAGGGGAAACATGTCCAGCCGCAGGGGTGGACGTCCTCTGGCCACCAGCAGCTTAGCCACCCACCGGTGGCGTTCAAGGCCAGCTTCGGAAACAAATCGAGCAGCGCCTCCCCTGCAACCCCACCGTCCATCACCCCCACATGTTCTCCTTGTCGCCCCCGTCCACGCCACGGTCCATGTGCCGGTCGGTGGAGTAGCTCCCGCGGTAGACGACGGCCAGAGGCACCCTCGTCGAGCGCATCAGCAGCAGGTCGGAGAGCGGCATAGCCGGAGGAACGCCGTCGAGTCCCATTCCTTCTTCCTCTTCGGATGCAGCAGGAGGCGATGCGGAAGGAGGGAGCAGCAGCGGCGGTTGGCCGGAGTAGAGTAGGAGGCCGGGGGTGGTCGGAGACGAGGGAGAGAGGGCGTCGGGAAGAGAGGCGGAGGGAGCTCGGGGAGACGGCGGCGGACGCCACGGGAGGAGGCAGTGGCGGCGCCGGCCGGTGAGGGGAAGGGAGGAGGCGCCGGGGATGAGGGCAGGGGGCGGAGGCGAGCTCGAGGAGAGGAGGAGCTCCGGCGGGGCGCCGGCCATCCGCGGGAGGAGCGGAGGGCGGAGGTGGAGCGGGGCGGAGGCGGCAGTGGCCGCGCTGGCTGGTGTGGCCGGCGCGGGAGAGGGAGGCAAGGAGGCGGCCGGCAGCGGGAGAGAGGGCCGAACGAGGAAGGAGCTCGGGGGGAGGGAGGAGGAGGCGAACCAGGATGGTTTCCATCGAAGGGGAGAGAAGCAGTAGCGATGGGGATGTCTCCCGTGCGTGCGTGGTGCTGTTTGGTGAGGAAGGACCCGATTGCGAATAACATAAACGGCGGGGGGCAAGTTGCGAGGGAGGGAAAAAAACGTTTTAGGGTTTGGGGAGGATGGCTGGTTCGGTTGGGCCTTGGGCCTGGCCGGCTGGCTGCCTCTCTCTCTCTTTTTTTTATGTTTTTTTTTTCCAGGGTTTGTTTTATTAGTTTTAGAGACTGTTTTGGGACTAATAAAAATAGATTTATGCATCAAACAACTCATAGAGAATTTTGGAAAATAGAATTTGATGAATTTTAATTGGTTTGCAAGTTTCAAACTAACGATGATGCATTATGCATGACGATGCACAAACAAAGAGAAAAAAAAACAGACAAAGCTAAGCGGGGAAAATCCCCGGCCGTTACAGACGACACCACTAACAAGGGATTGCGCCCCCGCAATCCACCTGCTAACCCGGGAGGGGAAAAAGTTCGACTATCGATTCTTCATGCGTCCAGTTGATCTCCTCGACACCACTAACAAGGGATTCTTTCTCGGAGTGACGACGATGTTCTTCCACCAGGAACCTTCCGATGATCGAACCTATTAGGTTAAAAGCTCAGAAAACGTCCACCCACGTAGGATCCTAACACTTTGAAAGATTGTCACGACCCCGGACCCAGAGATATACATACTGTTATGTGCTTCTAGACATAGACTCACAAGGGCTTCAGGGTTACCAGCCCCGGCCGCAACAAACAACGGCAGGCAGACTGGATTCATCGGCACGTAGTCCGGATCCCCAGTCTACTACTCCTTGTAACCATGCTAGTCATAACCAACTATGCATATCAAAGCGTCCACGAATCGAATGAAACTGAAAGAAACGGGACCAAAGCTATACAGAGCTGCTATGTGTCCAGAAAGTGCAACAACAACCGAGGGTTACTGGGGTTACCTCGCCCCAGGCCGATCAAATCGACAGGCGGGCTCGGACATGGATCATCGGCTCCACAACCCCTCGACTGCGACAACTATGCAGGCATAGCCAAAACTGTATAACAATGAGCTCGAATCCAACAACCGATCAAAGCAGTACTCTAAACAAAGAAACTTTATTAAGCAGGTGTTACTAGAGTATAGCTTACAAGCAGAGGTCACACGACCCAACATTACATCAGACAACGGAAGGCAAATTATGTTGCTAATCAACAAGAACCAAAAAGGCCTAAGAGGCCGCAACATAAGGCGACGTCCCAGCCCATAGATTCCAGGCTGCTACCTGGGAACCCCAAACTACTCGTCGATGTCCACGTTGAATCACCACCGATGGAGTTCTTCTCCTGAACCAAAATTAAGCAAACCTGAGTACGGGAGGTACTCAACAAGACTTAGTTAACCTATTATATATCTGCTATCTTCGGAAAGTGTTTTATGAAGGCTGATTTGCGTAAATCAATCTTTGTTTTGCAAGTTGAGGGAGGAATAGCACGTCTCATAGAATGTTTTCAAAACAGATGAGAAAGCTACTCAACTACTGAGATCATCTTCTTCTTGTATTCCACCAAGTCCTTCTCATTCCCACACTAACTCATGCTACAAGGATCACCCCTCCCGGCATCTCCGGGGAGGCACCCTTCAATCATGGTTAACAAGTTTTAGTTATTCCGTTGAAGTTATCTATGATCACAGAATCCGTTGCCAAGTCGTCCGTAACCGTGGACACGGCTTCTCGAGGAGATTTATCCCTGCAGGGGGTACACTTTACCCACACGTACCATCCGACTCTTAACGCCACATGTACGCTCGTCCATGGAGCGCGGCAGAGGGTGGCTGGCCACGACCTTTACCTTGCTCGACCCTATCCATGAGTCAACCCAAACAGGGCCACCCCGTCAACAGGGAGTTGGCCACCTCCTGACGGCACCTGTTCTGTGAGTCGGGAACAAGATCCGTGTACGTCCATCACTTGTCCCGGTCACGCCCTAAGTTTTCTCCAAATCGTTTTCTGACTCACACGCAGATGGAAAGATCAAACTACGTGACTCATGGACGTGGCCAAACAAGTTAGTTAGTCGAGCGCGGTCTGTTAGGCCCCGCGTGTGGTTGCACGCTCAGTCTTGGCTTCGAAGGCGAGAACTCGCTCCTAGGGGCATGAACAGGACAAAACGCCACAACCCATTGTGGCCTCACATCCATGCCGTTGTTTAATCAAATTTATCAAAGGTAATACAATTCACAACAACCTGATATAAATGATTCACGTACTGACCAGATTCATCAACCGGATGGATCAGATCACAACTAAGCATGGCTAAGCAAGACTCACAGGGTTTAGCGGAGCGCGCACAAGCAAACCTATAGCTGCTAGGTGCAGTGGATCAGGATATCTAGGTTATGCAGTATATAGGAGAACTCTATCTACTGACATCAAAATAGTTTGGAACCGAATGCAAAGTACGAGATTCAAAACACTTTGAAACCATATATGAGCAGATAAGAGGTTATGCTTGCCTTGGTTATAAGAAAACCAGATAAAGATCTTCTGGAATAAGTGCTTGACTTGTCGGTTAGGATCAAGTATTCGCCATGGATTCGTTGGCCTTCACTTCGGAGTCACGTTCTACCGAGAGGGAAACAAACACCGAAAGAGGAAAACAACAATCAAACATGGCATCGATGCAATGCACAACATGTATGCATGATCAAGTTAATGCAATAAATTAAAGCCCTAAACATGATTGTTGGGTTGCTAGGGTTCATATGTCAGTTCGGCATTTTTACTGAATTTATCCCGAAATAGACCCCGGAGGGGGTTTCGGGCGATTATGGAAGTGAGTACCATTTAGTTGCTCAAATGAGGTTGAAAACATCATAAACATGTTGCATTTGTCATTTTGAGTATTTTGGTATATAACTTTTATTTTTCTAATTTTGGTGAATAAAAACTTATTTTTCCATTTTAAAAGATTAAACAATATTAAATAATGTTCAATTTTCAACTTTCTCAAACATGAACGAAAATGATATAGTTGGATAGATTATAATTTTCTGAACAGAACCATATATTTTTCATAATTTTCTGAGTTACAGAAATAAAGATATTAATTTTACAAGTTTTATTCTTTTCTGGAATTTAAATAAAGGTGGGGCCCACGTGTCATTTCAAAATTCAATTTAAATAAACGATTTATTAGCTGACGCGTGGCCAGGCTGAGGTCACGCTGACATCAGCGTGATGTCAGCGGATGGCTGGCCGGAGACAGTGGTGGTCGCCGCCGGTGAACCGCGGCGACCCTGGAAGCGCACGTAGGTGCGTTCGAAAGGCCTCGCTGAGGCGGACCCAATGGTGGCGGCGCCACCCGCTGAAGGTCGTCGGAGCGACGGCGCCGTGCACGGACTGCGGCGGCCGGCGGTGGTTTGCGGTGAGATGGAGAAATAGAGGGGGAGGAAGCGAACGGAGACCACTAGGAGGCTCACCGGGGCGCGGTGAAGGTCGTGGAGTGGTCGGGGTGGCCGGAGAGTCATCGGTGGCGGCGAATCGGAGGCGGCGGAGCTTCACCGGCCGCGGGGAAGAAGGGGCTCCCGGCTTCGATTCTGGCCATCCCGGCTCGCACAAAAGGACGAGGAGGGAGAGGAGACCGGCGTGGTCCCGTAGAGACGCTTGGCGAGGCCGGGGAGTCGGTGGAACGACGGCGACGGCGAATCGCCGGTGATGCTAGGGTTTCGGACGTGCTCGGGGACAGAGAGAGAGGAAGGCGTTCGAGAGGGGGGGTTCTGCGAGGGGAATCTCGATCTGGACGGCACCCGTGGTCCTCATCGCCTCGGTCGTTCGGGAAGCATGAGGTGGCCTGGCCACCGTGGCGCCGTTCTCGTCTTTCTGGCCGGAAGGGAGGAAGAAAGGAAAAGAAAAGGAGTTTTTACAGAAAACCCCCTGGGAGTTTTCAGAAACACCAACAGGTCCTTTTCTCTTTTAAAACAGGACAGAAAACTAAATTTTGAGGGCCTTTTTGGAAGAATAAAATTTGGCAAAAATAAGATTTGAAAACCTTGTCAAATTTCCAACCACACCATATTTTTGTTTGGTGAAATTGAAATACTTTTTAGTACAAAATTTTGAAACCCATTTTAAGTAGTATTTGCGGGATTTTTCTCAGACCATTTAAATTCACAATTTAATTTGTTTCAAACATGGTTTAAATTTTTGTTTTGATGCATGTATGAGATGCCAACAACACCACAACCCTAATTTAGCAAAAATTGGGATGTTACAAATCTACCCCCCTTACAAGAATCTCGTCCCGAGATTCCCGAAGGAGAAGAAAGAAGGAACACCGGGTTTGAAGGGTCTTCTCGAACCCTACGGTTCTCTTCTGAAGAGGTTGATCCGTAGAATCTTGGAGTATTGAACGGATACACCTTAGGTAAGAGGGAAACTCTTCGGAAATGATCTTCACGAAGATCGAGTATCTCATGGACAACTCATGACAAGAATGTTCGTAAAGAACTGTTGAGTTATCATGCATGAAACACATCAAGGTAACGGACTGAATAGAAGATAGTTTCAAGTTTGCACACGATTGGTCTTGAAAGGATTTAGAATATGAGCTTTGCACAAGACTTTAAATCCTTTTGGAAAAGAAAGGTTGAACAACTTGTGAAATCGAGGTTTTCTTCAAACGGATAACCAAGATGGAGAGGATGGTCTTGGATACCACTACATAAAATCCGTAAACGAGGGAAATCACGAGAAAACACTGTAATCGTGAGGCAAAGAGTATTTGATACAGGATCAGGTTCACTCTTCAGAGTGGACATGAAGGATAACAGAACTTTCATTCCGTCAAAGTTTGTCGAAAACTTTGTCAAAGATCGGGATGTTACTTCACGAGAATATGAGTAACCAAAATAAGTTGGAGCACCGTGATTAAGGAGGAATTCTTGGTCACACCAAAAGGATGGTTAACCAACGGGGATTAGAATACCAGAAGGAATAAGGAATCTTTTTCCTGTTGCGGTTTAGACGTCGCAATACATCTACCACATGGTTAAGATCCCACGGCTGAAGTGACTGACAAATTCACACAATGTGTGAGATGAACAGAACTTCAGGTACCAACAACTTGAAATAGGGAACTGATCAAAGGCGGTTACAAAACACCACGAGATGTTTTCATGGTGAACTTGTTTCCACTGAAAGAAAAGTTTAGAGGATCAACTGAGAGATATTGGAAAGATCAACTTCCAGGTTATCCTGGATGTTCAAGATACCGACAGCAGGCTCATGACAAGCCTTCTATAGGTCATCAAGTGAATGTGAAACTTTGGTTCGGAAGGACGGGGAGGGAAAACTTGTTAGAGTGAGCCACACAAGAATTCTCACAGAGAGTGGTTGTTCTTACGGATTCAAAGAGATATGACATTAGACCTTCCGGCTAATTGTTTCAACCACAACATCAACCATGCCGGGGTTTGAAAAGACCTAATTCAATACTCTTGAGGAAACACCAACCATCGTTGCTGCTTGAGATTCAGCTCTGGTTAGTGGATTGATAACTTAGACTCGGTATGTTTGAGCGAAGAGTTTGCACCGGTTATCAACGAGATACATTTACTAGATTCTCAAGGTATGGACTACGATGTCACACTCAAGAGGATGAATGAGATTGCAGAACTCATGTATTAGCAACTTGCGAAAGACAGTTGCACCTACACGGTTTAGTTGCAACAAAACACATCGGAGTCCTTGTGACAAAGATGATAACAAAGATAACGAAGTTCTTAAACTTCCTCTCTTTCACGGATAGTCAGTCAGTGGCGTGGTGTGGATACAAATTTCTTCAGGTAGATGGAGGTAACAACCTACCATCTCAAGAGTAGTCCACACATGCATGACCAACTGGGGATTATTCCCGAAGGAACAAGAAAACTTTACTCGAATCCACGGCGACAACTTTCACCTTAAGCACATAAACCCGAGAAAGTCACTTCGAACACCTAGAATCCAACTTCGTGATGACACAAAGACGGTTCTCGAAAGTTTCCAATATTAGTGCCAATTGTTCAACATGAGCCTCCCGCAACTTGGAGGAAACAGGAATGTCATCGATGGGCTCGACAACACGCTTATCAAGACACTCCAAGAAGAGGGGTTTCATATGATATATGAACAAGGCAGAACATTGGTCAGACCAAAGGACATGAGGTGTACTCGGGCCAAACACCATGAGTGAAAACACCATCAGGATAGTCCTTGAATCTGGACTTGATCTGACGATAGCCCAAATCAAATCAAGGTAGAATGACAGCATGTCCATTAAGGGGATACTATCCTTCTTCAACACAACGGGAAACTAGACATCCCTTAACAGAGGATCAAGTTAGGCGGAACTCTTGTCTTTCAACTCTCCAAGTTGTTGTTTAAGCTCCACCAACTAGTCCAGGGATCCAGCAGGGTTCCTTGGAGAAAATAGTAGTTCAAACTACCCCTCGTTTAGACATAACGGTCAGGTAATAAACCTGGTGATACTTCTTGGAAGACAACCAGAATATCACGAACCACCGGTATGCCTTGGAGTTCGAAAGGAATTCTTGATTTTCAAAGCAACTGATATGATCTTGAGAGTGTCGGCAAGAACCTAACTCTTTGACCAAGAATGTGCACCGGAATGAACGGATTTGGTGACTCAGTCAACTTTAGTAGAGACCGGGTGACCGATAGTGCTAAGAAGGATACAGATGTTTCTTAGATTTTCAAAGCAATAAGAAATGCTAGGAATATCTGATACACATGTCAATGTGCAAACCCATCATATTCCAGCATTCAAGCTTGGAGGAAGGGAGAGTGAAGATGTGTGAGAGCGCATCACTTCATCAATAAGGCCATGAAACTGAACACAACCTCTTGGTATAAAAGAGTGTGACACTCGAGGGTGGAACAGAACAGAAGCTAATGAAACTTCTTTGATCTGCGGATTACAAAACTTTGACCTGGTCCTAGAGATGAACGAGGTTCTGGAGTTTGTTTCTCCTGACATTCCAAGGTGGAACGTTCTGACGGAAAACAAGAGGAACTATATTGGAAAAATCCAACACACCTATGCAACTTGGTTTCCAACAACGGATGGAGTTCAGAAAGCAGCTGAGAGTAGGAACGTGCTCTGGAAAGTCCTGAGATCACGTTGGATGCACGGGGTAATACTCATTTGTAAAACCCATGCTAAAGGGGGAGGTATAGCTGAATCAAGAACAAAGATGTGGAACTCATGATGATCACTCTTGTTGCGATCCTTCTGATTCCAAGAGGAAACCTATGGTTATTGGAGTTGAGGTTACCTAGCCATCCTGAGGTAGAACAGATTTCTCAGGATCCAAAGAAACGAAACTTGGGTTAAAGGTCAGCATCCTGTACTGATGGCATGAGCATCACCTGGTTATGAAACCACATGACTCAACTCACCGCAAATCAGCACATTCCGGGACCTTCGGTTCAAGTCCAAGATTAAAACACAACGAAAGGAGTAACTACTCTCTTGGTGTCTTGAGGAACACTAGGAATAGCAATCACGGAGTATCTTTCTAAGAGGACAAACTTAGCTCCGGAAGTATTTGAGCAAAAGAGGAAGAATACATTCGAGATGAAAAACAGATCTCGAGGTTCAGGATTTCAGACTTTTGGAACATGTAAGAATGTGGAATCCGGATAACTCTGAGAGATTGGAATGGAAAGGAAATCTCCCAGATTAAGAGATAACGGAAACACGGAACACACACGACTCTAGAAACTCATAACACTAGGTCAACTTGGGTAAAAACGTCCTTGCCAGAGAAGGCACCTAGGTTTTAAGTAATCAGAACCTTTTCAAATCAAAACAGGTAAGATGACCCAGAGTTTAGAGCGATACCAGATAAGGAGCAAAAAGAATCCTAAGAAGGTTTTTCACAATCCATTTGAGTTTTCAAATAGTTTTCATAAACTCTAGACTCGACATCGACCAAGCAGTAAGGTTTTCCTACAGGCAGTCCTGCTCTGATACCATGACTTGTCACGACCCCGGACCCAGAGATATACATACTGTTATGTGCTTCTAGACATGGACTCACAAGGGCTTCAGGGTTACCAGCCCCGGCCGCAACAAACAACGGCAGGCAGACTGGATTCATCGGCACGTAGTCCGGATCCCCAGTCTACTACTCCTTGTAACCATGCTAGTCATAACCAACTATGCATATCAAAGCGTCCACGAATCGAATGAAACTGAAAGAAACGGGACCAAAGCTATACAGAGCTGCTATGTGTCCAGAAAGTGCAACAACAACCGAGGGTTACTGGGGTTACCTCGCCCCAGGCCGATCAAATCGACAGGCGGGCTCGGACATGGATCATCGGCTCCACAACCCCTCGACTGCGACAACTATGCAGGCATAGCCAAAACTGTATAACAATGAGCTCGAATCCAACAACCGATCAAAGCAGTACTCTAAACAAAGAAACTTTATTAAGCAGGTGTTACTAGAGTATAGCTTACAAGCAGAGGTCACACGACCCAACATTACATCAGACAACGGAAGGCAAATTATGTTGCTAATCAACAAGAACCAAAAAGGCCTAAGAGGCCGCAACATAAGGCGACGTCCCAGCCCATAGATTCCAGGCTGCTACCTGGGAACCCCAAACTACTCATCGATGTCCACGTTGAATCACCACCGATGGAGTTCTTCTCCTGAACCAAAATTAAGCAAACCTGAGTACGGGAGGTACTCAACAAGACTTAGTTAACCTATTATATATCTGCTATCTTCGGAAAGTGTTTTATGAAGGCTGATTTGCGTAAAGCAATCTTTGTTTTGCAAGTTGAGGGAGGAATAGCACGTCTCATAGAATGTTTTCAAAACAGATGAGAAAGCTACTCAACTACTGAGATCATCTTCTTGTTGTATTCCACCAAGTCCTTCTCATTCCCACACTAACTCATGCTACAAGGATCACCCCTCCCGGCATCTCCGGGGAGGCACCCTTCAATCATGGTTAACAAGTTTTAGTTATTCCGTTGAAGTTATCTATGATCACAGAATCCGTTGCCAAGTCGTCCGTAACCGTGGACACGGCTTCTCGAGGAGATTTATCCCTGCAGGGGGTACACTTTACCCACACGTACCATCCGACTCTTAACGCCACATGTACGCTCGTCCATGGAGCGCGGCAGAGGGTGGCTGGCCACGACCTTTACCTTGCTCGACCCTATCCATGAGTCAACCCAAACAGGGCCACCCCGTCAACAGGGAGTTGGCCACCTCCTGACGGCACCTGTTCTGTGAGTCGGGAACAAGATCCGTGTACGTCCATCACTTGTCCCGGTCACGCCCTAAGTTTTCTCCAAATCGTTTTCTGACTCACACGCAGATGGAAAGATCAAACTACGTGACTCATGGACGTGGCCAAACAAGTTAGTTAGTCGAGCGCGGTCTGTTAGGCCCCGCGTGTGGTTGCACGCTCAGTCTTGGCTTCGAAGGCGAGAACTCGCTCCTAGGGGCATGAACAGGACAAAACGCCACAACCCATTGTGGCCTCACATCCATGCCGTTGTTTAATCAAATTTATCAAAGGTAATACAATTCACAACAACCTGATATAAATGATTCACGTACTGACCAGATTCATCAACCGGATGGATCAGATCACAACTAAGCATGGCTAAGCAAGACTCACAGGGTTTAGCGGAGCGCGCACAAGCAAACCTATAGCTGCTAGGTGCAGTGGATCAGGATATCTAGGTTATGCAGTATATAGGAGAACTCTATCTACTGACATCAAAATAGTTTGGAACCGAATGCAAAGTACGAGATTCAAAACACTTTGAAACCATATATGAGCAGATAAGAGGTTATGCTTGCCTTGGTTATAAGAAAACCAGATAAAGATCTTCTGGAATAAGTGCTTGACTTGTCGGTTAGGATCAAGTATTCGCCATGGATTCGTTGGCCTTCACTTCGGAGTCACGTTCTACCGAGAGGGAAACAAACACCGAAAGAGGAAAACAACAATCAAACATGGCATCGATGCAATGCACAACATGTATGCATGATCAAGTTAATGCAATAAATTAAAGCCCTAAACATGATTGTTGGGTTGCTAGGGTTCATATGTCAGTTCGGCATTTTTACTGAATTTATCCCGAAATAGACCCCGGAGGGGGTTTCGGGCGATTATGGAAGTGAGTACCATTTAGTTGCTCAAATGAGGTTGAAAACATCATAAACATGTTGCATTTGTCATTTTGAGTATTTTGGTATATAACTTTTATTTTTCTAATTTTGGTGAATAAAAACTTATTTTTCCATTTTAAAAGATTAAACAATATTAAATAATGTTCAATTTTCAACTTTCTCAAACATGAACGAAAATGATATAGTTGGATAGATTATAATTTTCTGAACAGAACCATATATTTTTCATAATTTTCTGAGTTACAGAAATAAAGATATTAATTTTACAAGTTTTATTCTTTTCTGGAATTTAAATAAAGGTGGGGCCCACGTGTCATTTCAAAATTCAATTTAAATAAACGATTTATTAGCTGACGCGTGGCCAGGCTGAGGTCACGCTGACATCAGCGTGATGTCAGCGGATGGCTGGCCGGAGACAGTGGTGGTCGCCGCCGGTGAACCGCGGCGACCCTGGAAGCGCACGTAGGTGCGTTCGAAAGGCCTCGCTGAGGCGGACCCAATGGTGGCGGCGCCACCCGCTGAAGGTCGTCGGAGCGACGGCGCCGTGCACGGACTGCGGCGGCCGGCGGTGGTTTGCGGTGAGATGGAGAAATAGAGGGGGAGGAAGCGAACGGAGACCACTAGGAGGCTCACCGGGGCGCGGTGAAGGTCGTGGAGTGGTCGGGGTGGCCGGAGAGTCATCGGTGGCGGCGAATCGGAGGCGGCGGAGCTTCACCGGCCGCGGGGAAGAAG
Organism: Alopecurus myosuroides; assembly: GCA_028641055.1. Taxonomy (NCBI): domain Eukaryota; kingdom Viridiplantae; phylum Streptophyta; class Magnoliopsida; order Poales; family Poaceae; genus Alopecurus; species Alopecurus myosuroides. Next base: position 67,179,073 of record CM054060.1, read on the forward strand.
GGGCTCCCGGCTTCGATTCTGGCCATCCCGGCTCGCACAAAAGGACGAGGAGGGAGAGGAGACCGGCGTGGTCCCGTAGAGACGCTTGGCGAGGCCGGGGAGTCGGTGGAACGACGGCGACGGCGAATCGCCGGTGATGCTAGGGTTTCGGACGTGCTCGGGGACAGAGAGAGAGGAAGGCGTTCGAGAGGGGGGGTTCTGCGAGGGGAAACTCGATCTGGACGGCACCCGTGGTCCTCATCGCCTCGGTCGTTCGGGAAGCATGAGGTGGCCTGGCCACCGTGGCGCCGTTCTCGTCTTTCTGGCCGGAAGGGAGGAAGAAAGGAAAAGAAAAGGAGTTTTTACAGAAAACCCCCTGGGAGTTTTCAGAAACACCAACAGGTCCTTTTCTCTTTTAAAACAGGACAGAAAACTAAATTTTGAGGGCCTTTTTGGAAGAATAAAATTTGGCAAAAATAAGATTTGAAAACCTTGTCAAATTTCCAACCACACCATATTTTTGTTTGGTGAAATTGAAATACTTTTTAGTACAAAATTTTGAAACCCATTTTAAGTAGTATTTGCGGGATTTTTCTCAGACCATTTAAATTCACAATTTAATTTGTTTCAAACATGGTTTAAATTTTTGTTTTGATGCATGTATGAGATGCCAACAACACCACAACCCTAATTTAGCAAAAATTGGGATGTTACAAAGATTGAGTACGAGAGTAGACTCCAAAACAAATAAGATGGGAGGGGAATAGAATAGAGATAAGGAGAAAACAAGAATCCTATTGAGATGTTTTCAAAGTAGTTTAGCAGAAATAGTTTTTGACACTCTAGAAACAACGACCGTTAGCGAGGTTAACCTACAGGCTTTGCGGACCCGTTGCTTCGATAACCATTCGTATCGAAACAATATCGGGAATCGGAACCAAGGCTCTGATACCATTTGTAACGCCCCGAGATCGGGCACTATGCAGATTTCAGCATTCCCGCCAAAATCCACATAATAACCGATTCCAGGTTGCCATTTATGATAACATTACAATAGTTCACGAATATTCCACAATTACAACAGAAACAGATAGATACAAGATGACTCAAACGAGCCAGGGTTACAACTGATACATTACAAAGATCCAAATAACAGCGGAAAGAACAAACGTCCGGCTACGGACAAGATACAAACTGGACTAAGAGTCCTGAAGATAACCGAGAGCGTCCAATCCCTGCCCAGGCCAAGCCGGAGGGATTCCCAAGCTAACGTCGTCAGACTTCAAACCTGTTGACTGCAATATTGAATATGCAGCCACGAAAGAGATTCGTGGGTCAGTACGGTTAAGTACTGGCAAGGGGGATAAACCCATACTCACAAGATACCGGCGTAGCCAGTCATCACAAGATACAAATACTTTAGGATCAACGGAAAGGAAGGGGTTATTGCAAAGAAGCGGCAGCGGGCTGCTCTAACCAACTACAGAGTTATACTACAACTTCCGGCTAACAGAAAGGAGATAAGATCGAGTAATAGTAACCAACTAAAAGCTAACTTCAAACAAACCCATCCTGGATCTCGCCCTTATCCGAAGAAGCAATCCGAGGATAACTCACACAGTTGAGTTAATGATGGTTCAGATTATTGTGTCAATAAGCCTATTACTAGTCAAGTTGTTAATCATTGGGTGAAAGGTTGTTATTCATTAGGTTTAAGTTGTCCTGAGTACTTGTTAGCCAGTACTTTCACCAAGTAATCCATAACCGCGGAAAACACGGCTTCTCGAGAAGATTTACCCTGCAGGGGTGCACCATAGTAACCGTACACGCATGAATATCCCGCCAGATGGAGCGGCCACTCCACCAAGCGGGGCACTCAACACAACCAACCCTTCTTCGCATCAAGCCCAAAGCACCGCGTGCTGTGCGTGCGCGGCTAATCGAGCCCCCCGAAGAAAAGGAGGACCCTCATAGCACTGGAAGACCACGCCGCCCTAAATGCCGACTACGAAAGTTCCACCCTGGCGCCAAGGGTTCGTACCTGCATATGATGCAGCAAATGGAACACCCGAACTAGTACGGCGATTTGGACGAGATGCGAATCGAGTCAGTTGAGGGGGGCGCCCATACTCGCTTCCCACATGCGGGTAGTGCGCTCATCATGGATCAGTAGACAAGACCCTTTTCCTATTAGGGTCGACACTAGCAGGCCTCAAAACCACAAAGGGCGTCCTGCCGGTGCCTTATCATCAAATTATTATTTAACAATAACGGTAGCATGATTGATTGATTGATTAAACATCGAGCCCCCAGAACATAATAGAAGTAGCAACAGAAAGTAACGGGTAACAGACTCGAGCAAAACAACCCTAAGCATGCTAGATAAGACTAGGCACAAGCAATGGCTGTAGGTATGGAGGTGAGGCAATATCAGGGTTAAAGGATTCATGTGATAGGTTCGTAACAGAAACAACTACTACTAAGGCTAGCAGAACAGAACAACGGAAAGTATCGGTAACAAGTGATGAAAGGCAGCCATTTGGCAGCAAGTGAGTATACTTGCCTGAGATCCCGCAAGGTAGCAGAACTTGTCGTTGCTCACATCATCTCAACGTCCTATCCGGGAAGAAGCAACGAACTAAAAGAAACACCGGATGCAACAATTACTACTACGGCAAAAGATCCAGCATGATCCTATTTTATATGCATGACATGGCAAGATGCAACAGGGGAAAACAACTTAAGCAATTTAATCGGAACCGGAGTCCGGAGAAACAGGAATTGGTTCAAGTTGTTTAGCTAACCATCATATTAAATGTTGATTAACATGCAAAACAATAAGTAGGTGAGCTAAACAATATTAAATGGAATAGGGCAATAATTGAATTAAATACCCCAACACATTCCACATTTATTTATTAGGTGAACATACATAACACTACTACAAATGCAACAGGCAAGGTGCAAACATGGACATGGATGGCATGAACAGATTAAGTGCATTTTTCTGGTATGAAAACATATTTTATTTGTTGGATTTGGAATTAAAATGAGCAAGTTATTAAATTAGCAATTTTAATGCCTTAATTAAGAAATAGTTGTTGTCAGCAATTTAAATTATTCAAAACAGAAAACAAAGTTGATATTTGCAAAGTTTAGAGAATTTTGATTGGAAAACATATTTTACTTTTCAAATTTGGAGTTAAAATGAATTAGTTATGATTGATGCAATTAAATCAATTTAAATTGAGCCGGAAGCCCAACATTTAATTTAGGAGGTTCACGTTATTTATCTACCCATCAAGATTAAATGTTGTTTAACATGTATAACAAGATATCGATGAGCTACACAAGTTTAAATGGAACCGGGACTAGATACATAACATCCCAACACATCCCATATTCAATTATTTGATGATATTACTAAACCCCGAAACCCACAAGATGCAATGCAAACATGATGCGATGACATTTTAAATATAGTTGATATGTTATAGAAAATAGGGCATAGGTATAGGGGTTTGGGTTTGGGGTGCACACGTGTGGAGAGGATATTCGGATAACGCCGGTGTCGTTGGTGCGTGGAGGAAGTAGATGTTGTAGTGGAATTAGTCGTTCACGTCATAGGTGGTCGTTGTCGATCATGGCGTCGTGGCGGATCTTGTCGACGAGGTACATGTCGGGGAGGCGGTAGTTGCTCACGGTGGTTCTTGTTGATGCATCGTCGACGAGCTTGGTGTGCTATCTTCCGAAGATCTTGACGATGTTTTAGCCTTCGTGATCGAGGGTGTTCTTGTCGATGGGGTCAGGTACCGGGCACGGGCACGAATGCCTCGGCCACACCAAACAGCGCAGGTGCATGATCAAGTGCCTCGGGAAGTTGTAGGCCGAGGCAGGGGAGGCGGCCCAGTCGATGTCGGGGTTGCGGACATGGCATCGTCCCGCCGGCACCAAAGATGGGGCGACAACCGCATCACCGCAACGACGGCGGCACAGGGAGCACCACAGCAGCAGCGCATCACATGGATGGACCACAAACGCTCAACACGCCGCAGGGGTCGACGTCATCTGGCCTCCAGCTGCACACCCACCCAGACAAGGCGTTGAAAGCCTGGCCTGTAACCCGACATCCATGCCTTGGTCGACCCGATGCCGGCAGACAGAGGTGCTTCTCTACGAGAAGCGGGCCAAGGGCAGCTTCTCGATGCAGGCCTAGACCGCAGAGACGCATGGACAGCAGCCTGAGCACCAAAGGCCTCCTAGCTGAGATTCCAAATCCTAGGCGAGATGATACCTCCTCCAAGGTGCATATATGGCAGATTTCTTGGGCATGGGAAGGAGCAGGGGAAACATGTCCAGCCGCAGAGGTGGACGTCCTCTGGCCACCAGCAGCTTAGCCACCCACCGGTGGCGTTCAAGGCCAGCTTCGGAATCAAATCGAGCAGCGCCTCCCCTGCAACCCCACCGTCCATCACCCCCACATGTTCTCCTTGTCGCCCCCGTCCACGCCACGGTCCATGTGCCGGTCGGTGGAGTAGCTCCCGCGGTAGACGACGGCCAGAGGCACCCTCGTCGAGCGCATCAGCAGCAGGTCGGAGAGCGGCATAGCCGGAGGAACGCCGTCGAGTCCCATTCCTTCTTCCTCTTCGGATGCAGCAGGAGGCGATGCGGAAGGAGGGAGCAGCAGCGGCGGTTGGCCGGAGTAGAGTAGGAGGCCGGGGGTGGTCGGAGACGAGGGAGAGAGGGCGTCGGGAAGAGAGGCGGAGGGAGCTCGGGGAGACGGCGGCGGACGCCACGGGAGGAGGCAGTGGCGGCGCCGGCCGGTGAGGGGAAGGGAGGAGGCGCCGGGGATGAGGGCAGGGGGCGGAGGCGAGCTCGAGGAGAGGAGGAGCTCCGGCGGGGCGCCGGCCATCCGCGGGAGGAGCGGAGGGCGGAGGTGGAGCGGGGCGGAGGCGGCAGTGGCCGCGCTGGCTGGTGTGGCCGGCGCGGGAGAGGGAGGCAAGGAGGCGGCCGGCAGCGGGAGAGAGGGCCGAACGAGGAAGGAGCTCGGGGGGAGGGAGGAGGAGGCGAACCAGGATGGTTTCCATCGAAGGGGAGAGAAGCAGTAGCGATGGGGATGTCTCCCGTGCGTGCGTGGTGCTGTTTGGTGAGGAAGGACCCGATTGCGAATAACATAAACGGCGGGGGGCAAGTTGCGAGGGAGGGAAAAAAAACGTTTTAGCGTTTGGGGAGGATGGCTGGTTCGGTTGGGCCTTGGGCCTGGCCGGCTGGCTGCCTCTCTCTCTCTTTTTTTTTATGTTTTTTTTTTCCAGGGTTTGTTTTATTAGTTTTAGAGACTGTTTTGGGACTAATAAAAATAGATTTATGCATCAAACAACTCATAGAGAATTTTGGAAAATAGAATTTGATGAATTTTAATTGGTTTGCAAGTTTCAAACTAACGATGATGCATTATGCATGACGATGCACAAACAAAGAGAAAAAAAAACAGACAAAGCTAAGCGGGGAAAATCCCCGGCCGTTACAAGTACATTTAGTACCATGTTTAAACCTAAAATCCAACTCTTCGACTCTGCTGCTGTCCGAAACCCGGCTTCATGGCAAGCAAGATAACAAGCTAGAGGTCAATGAGCACAAGAAAAATGACTAAGGAAAAGAGGAGCGCAGGAACCGAGTAGAGCATTCTTTACTGCTTTTTTGTTAACTCTTTTCGGCTAAGTGGTGGGTAGCGTTACTATGAATGTTTCTAAGTGGCTAAGTATTTGAAACTCCAACTTTGAACTCTTGTGACTCGACTACCAAAAAAGCAACAAGTTGCAGGTAAGAGCTGAGATAAAAAGGAAGAGCGGATAAAAAATGCAACTCGAGGACTTGCATGATAACGCAAGCCGGCATCGAGCCAGAGTTGCTCAAATATTGAAGTATAAAACATCAAACTTGAATAAAAAACGAGTAGCAACAAAGACTTAATTGTTTTGATACATCTGCACCCGGCATCCCGGGGATCTGATAAAAGTTCTAGAGCATAAGTGTTTTCAGGAGATCACTGGTTGGAAGTAGCAGTGTTGTCCAAGTTGGCGTTGGCAGCATCAACCTCGGTGTTGGCGGTGGCTCGCTCAGAAGTGGCAGTGGCCACCGAGATAGGGTCGGTAGCTGAAGTGGAAGCAGTGGACTGAGTGCGGAGTAGCGCTGCGTCATCAAGTGCCGCGCCAGAGGATGATGCCAGCTCGGGAGCCGCATCCTGGATCACCATCTCGGTGGTGATGGTGGCATCCTGGCTCTCGGCTTCCGGCTCCTCGTCGCTGTCTGCAGCAGCCTTGCCCTTCCCCTTCCCGGATCCCTCCTCGGCACAAATGTTTTCGAAGATGCTATAGTCCTCCGACTCGGTGTCCTCGTCTTCATCCTCGTCCTCGATTTCCACCTCGGTGTCAGGCTCGGTGGGGCCGTCGATGAAGAGGGCGGTGTCCGCGTAGGAGGCGATCTCGTACGCAACAGCCTTGCCGCGTGCAACGCAGTTGGGATCATCTGATCACTTGGAGCCCTGGCGCACTTCGAGGATGGTGTCGAGGTTCAGGTTCTCGTACCAGCTGCATATGAAGCGAAGCATCAGATCGGCGCCTGCCCGAGCTGCGGACGCACGCCATTTCTTCAGCTCGGCCTTTGCACCGTCGAGCTTCTCGGAGAGTGCGCGAAGAGTTTTGGGCACATATTCACGAGGCCAGAACAGATCGTGTAGCTTGAAGGCTGTGGACACCATGCTGGTGCCCAAGCCCCTAAGCCGGTGGAGCTGTGACTGAATGCTCGTGAGGTTGTCCTTGATCGTAGACTTGGTGTTCATGGGCAATCCTTTCTCAGCTCGGATTTCTTGCGCCTTAGCCAGAGCAGGCGTGCTAGCCGCGCAGAGATCAGGGAAGATATCTGAGAGTGCTATCAGAAAGGGTTAGAAATGGAAACAGAGCGGAGATGAAGCCAAGCGAAGAGAAGGAGGAAGCATCCAAGTGCAAAGAAGCGCAAACTTACTGTTGAGGTTAATGAGTAGCGCGTGCAACTTGTTCTTCCAGGCCTCCTCATCGGCAACATGCCTGTCTTCGACTTTACGCGCGTTGGCAAGCTGGAGCATGAGGTTCTCGTTGCACTTCTTCAGCACATCGATTTCCGTTTCGAGGGCCTTCTCCTTGGCATTGGCTGCTGCCTTGACTTGGTCCTTCTCAGCGGCTTGGTCTAGGGCATCATGGAGAGCTTCCTTCAGCTTGACCTGCATCTGTTCGAACTCGGCGCGCTCCGCATCGCGTTCGTCCTTCAGCTCTGCTTCTCGGCTGGCCAGCTGCTGCTGCACCTCGGCAGGCATCAGACAGTTGAGATGCTCTTCCCGGAACTTCTTGTACTCTTCTGCGGGAAGAACAACACGATGAGCAGAATAACAAAGGAAAAGAAAAAAAACAAGCAGAGCAGAAGGCAACTCACCTTCCAATCTCTTGATTGTGCTCTCAGCAGAGGCAGCGAAGACATGGCAGTGTTCGTGCTCCTTCGCCAGCGCGTGAAATTTGCCTGCAGAGTAGAAGGAGTTAGAGCAAAGAGCAAACGCGGGCGTAAACACAAAACGCATTAACCAAATAGCTAGAAGCTTACTCTCAATTTCAGAAATTTGGAGGGCACGATCCACTGCCGCTTGCTCCATTTCGGCGTCATCCTTTCGCTCTTTTTCCAGGCCGCGAGGCGTCTGGTGGCGATTCTATGGTTCCAGAGCAGCCACCAGAACAAGTTGGTCCTCTTCAAGAGGCTATTCTGTGAAGAAGAAAGAAAAGGAGTTAGACAATTTTTTGAAGATTTGGCCCGAGAAGACGGCAACTCGTTTGAGTACCCGTCTACTCGGCCCGAATCACGGGGACTCTGTAGTGGCTAAGGAGAAAAAGAAGAACAGAAGAGAAGAAAAGTCGCAACTCAGAACAAGCAAAAGAAACTTACAGCGTATGTCTGCTCGATGTCTTCGGCGGCTTTGCGGAGAACAAATAACTTCGCGGCCAGTGTGCTTGTGTCGGAGGCGATGGTCATGGGATTGTAGCCCATATAAGCCTTGTTCCAGTCAATACGCCAGTGGTCCAGCGAGACCATGGTGCTGCCATCCCACGTCTTGTTGCCATGGGCGGTGCTTTCCCACACCTGGTCGATGAAGCCTACTCGGTCTATGACCTGCTGAAGCCCCTCGGATTGAACCTCAGTCTCGTCGGCCTCGCGTGAGTAGAACGCAAGGGTCTTCTTCTCCTTCAACTTGGCGTCCACCGCCTTGGCCTGGACGCCCTTCGTAAGGGCGATCCGCTGCTCGCCCCTGGTCAACTCAATGTTATGCTGCTTAGCCATCTGCAACATGTATGGCAGGAAGCTGGGTTGCGCCTGAGCAGCACTCGATCCTTCGCCCGCGCTAGCAGAACTATCAAGAGCGCCAATCGTAAGCTGCGCGCTCTTCGCAGCCGACTTCCCGGTTGGTTTGGGCGGCGGCATCACAGCAGAATCCTGCGCAGCATGGCGCGGCGGATTCCTGCGAGTTGGGGCTTCAGGCTGGATGGCCTTCTTGCTGGAAACATTCGTCTGAGAAGTGGATGGAGGAGCTTGGTGTGAAGTAAGAAGAGGCTTCTTGGTGCCGTGCTTAGAAGGAGGGCTCGGCGCGGTCTTGTGCGTGCTCGGCTTTGCTGGAGGGCTCGGTGCAGTCTTTGCTTTCTTCTGTGGTCATGGAGGGCTCGGTGCAGTAGGTGGAGTAACCTGCTGGGTAGGCGGCACAGGGAGCCGGCTACCCGGCGCAACGTCTGGCTGCACTTGGTCCTGCAGGTTTTGCTCCACCACATTCGTCTCAACCCGCTGCTCGGCAGCGGGATCAGGCCTGGCGTCTTCTGTTTCTTCTACCCGCGGCTGGGCCACGGGGTCGTCTTGAACCGCAGCTTCGTTTTCCGGCTGCTCCAGGTTCTCGTCTTGCCACTCAAAGGCGGCATGTTCTTGGTGCTCGGTTTCTTGTTCAGTATTCTCCCCAGCTGAGGCAGCTGGGGGAGAAGGAGGCGTCTCATCGTGAGCAGCATACCGCGCGCTCTGGTCCGCGCGGGCCTGCTGCTCTAGGTTCATGTTTTGGTCACCAGCGCCCGTGTTCTCGGTGCTGGCGTCTTCTTCTTCTGCCTTCACGGGAGAGGGCGCACGCGTCCTATGCCGTGCTGCAGGCTCGTCCTCATCCTCGGAGAGATCAACAAGCTGCTCAAGGTCGATGACAGGCTTTCTCTGGGAGGTGGTGGGAGCTGCGGCAGCGTCAGCATCCAGAGGATCGCTGAAGGAGAAAGGGAGTTCAGAAACAGAGAGGGGAAGAGAACACCGAGAAGCAGCAGCAGAATGCAACTTGGATGAAATTACTTACCCTTTGCGGGTGGGCAGTTGCCTTCTGGTGGCGACCTTCTTCTTCTTCTTCTCGGTCTTCTTGGGCTTCTTGGCGGCAGGCTCTTGGGCACCACTGCCTACTCTCTTCCGAGTGGTAGGAGCTGCAACTGAGACAGGATCGACATCGAGGGCATCCTCGTCTTCCTCGTCCACCTCAGGATCATCTACAGAGTAGAGGAGAAAAAGGAGTTGAGAAACGGAAATGGAAGTTGGATTGTGCTACTCGCAATTAGAGAGGCAAACTTAGTCACCTTCTTCGTCCTCGGACCAGTCCCGAATGGATGCATCAACTTGGTGCTTACCTGGCTGTTCGGCGTGAGGGATACAGAGGGTGTCCTGGGTATCATAGGCGGTCTCATCATTCTCTTCTCGGTCACTGCTCCAGTTGGCCTCGAAGCGCTCCTCATCTTCAACAGCTTGGCGATCAATATGCTGGAAAGACAAGCAGGCGATACAAATCAATTGAGCACAAGGCTAAGGAGTCCTGCCCGGTACGGAATGCAAACACAAAGCATATAAGTCCAGAAATTCCTATTCAGAGTAGCATGCAAACACAAAGCATATTAGGCTAAGGTTCTCTACTCGATATGGCGTGCAAACACAAAGTACATAAAGCCAATGAGATGCTCGTGGTGTTCTACTCGGCGCAGCATGCAGAGACTAAGCATACTAAGCTGGAAAGCCACCTACTCGGTATCAAAGTGCAGAGACAGAGAATAGAGGGCTAACCTGTTCGATGGGCTTAGGGCGGCTGTACGGCACGAAGCCATACTGCCAGGTGTCGGTGAGGTCGGTCTTCATGATGGATTTCGCCCAGACGGCTACATCGGCGGTGCTGAGCTCGAAGGTGGTGGTCCTCGTGCAGTCCCGGCTGCCTCCCATGTAACACATCATATGGGAGCGGCGCTGAAGCGGGAGCACTCGCCGCGAGATCCAGCACGCGATGGAATCATCGCGCTTGAATCCTAACTCCTTCAATTCGGCGAGGCGCTTCTCGATCTGAAGGATGTCGTCATGATTCTTCGGTTTGTATCCCCAGTTTTGCTTGGTTGGCAGCGTGTTCGTCCACTTCGGGGGCCCTATCCGGTCCGTGATCTGCGCTCCTTCTTCGACGGGAACGTTCTTGACGTAAAGGAAGGAGCGCTGCCACTTGCGTACCGTGTCAAGCCCCTTGATGCGCGGGTGGCTGCCGGTGCTACGCTGCAGCATCATGGCGCTTCCCGTCTTCGTCATCGTGCGGGAGCTCTCCGTGCTCCCAGGCTTGGGGATGCTTTTCTTCCGGAAGAAGAAGTAACGCGCCCAACTATGGACAGTTGGGCGCACGCCGAGAAATGCCTCGCAGACCACGGCGTGGAAGGCGAGCATCACCATGGCATTGGGGGGAAGGTGATGTGGTTGCAGCCCGAAGTGCTTGAGGAATTCCTTGAAGAAGTCCGACACCGGGAGGCCGAATCCCCGCTTGAAGTGCGCAAGGAAGACTACGAACTCGTCCTCCTCCGGCGCGGGGACGATTTCGCCGTCCGGCTGCCTGCACCGCACGCCGGGAGGGACACGACGGGTATTGACAAGCCATTGGCAGTCTTCCGCCGTGACTTCAGATCCCTCCCATCCGGCGCGGGCGTCATCATCTCCGCGAGCCATGGAGATGAGAAGGATTGGTGGAAGATTTGTGGGAGATTTGGGTGAAGGAAGTGCTCTCTGACTTTCCGGCAGCGCGTGGAGCAGCTGCGCGGCAGGATTTGCGGTGGCGGCGTGCTCTGCGGCGACGGAGAGGCGAAGGGGCAGGAGATGGAAGTGAGCAGGAAAGAGAAGCAGGAGTTACCTAGGGGGTATTTATCTCTCTCCTCGAGTTGTCGTTACAAGCGGAGTTAGTGGGATCAGTTGTGCATCGAGATCGTGCAGCGTGGGAAGCGAACCGGTTAGAAACGCACACAGCGCATATCGCGCGTGTAACAGGCGCAGTTGATCCCACGTCGAGATCGTGGGCTGATAAATGCAGTTGAAGTGACCTAACGGGCCGGTGGGCCCTGGTCGCAGTGATGAGCGCGTGTCCTGTCATATCCCAGGCACCGAGGCGTCGGGGGTACGAGGGCGTGACACGTGCCTAGTAGCGACGTGGAGAGATGGATTTGCTCTACCACAGTGAGATTCTGTTCGAAATTTCGCTAAGTCTTTTTACTCGGCGTCAGAGAAGAGAAACGGTGCTACTCGGAGAAGAAAAGACTCAAGCAGCAATTGAAGGCTACTCGGAGGTGCTACTCGGCATCTTACAGTTCAAAGACAAGATTTGTTTTAAGCTGGAAGAGCCCAGTGAGCGAGTTCGCAGGACTCTACCAGCTTCGGGGACTAATGTCGGGGGGTTACCCCCAAGTAGGTTTAAGGCAAGTGCTAAGGGCAAGATCAGAAGGGGCGTTTGGCAGAGTAGCTGGCTACCCGGTACTTGCTACCCGGTCGACTGCTATTCGGCCATACACACTGATGACCAGGAGAAAGAATCAAGGAAGTTACATTCTTCCGAGTAGAGGAAGTGGTCCGAGTAGAGGGAGTGAGTTCCTACTCGGGCCAGAAGTCAAAGGAGCCATTCTGACATAGGATCCCGCGTATCCTGGGTCCGTACTGGCTCACTGTTCATCTGCAGAGCGCGTGCTTATCCGCGCCAGGGTGTCAGCAGGACGGCGCAGGTTAGGGGGCCTACCATGTGGCCGTGACAGTGATAACAGATCATGGACTTGGTTTTGCACAACGACTTTGCACACAAGACAAACTGGGAAGCCAAAGCTGTCAGCGAGAAGCTGGAAGAGTGAAGTGTGCACACCATGCCGACACCCGGCTGTACTTTTCACCTTGGCTGTATTCGGCTGGGCACCAGTATATAAGGTGCCCTGCCCCCTCCTGCGCGAGGGACGTTGGAACGTTGCCCTAATCGCTGCGTTCTAGACTTAGATATTCACGTAGAGAGGAGAGTGGCTACTCGGCTATAGGCCAAACTGTACGGTGGCTACTCGGTAACACACATATAAAGAGAGAAAGGCAGGAGTAGGGGTTTTACCTCCACACGAGGCCCTGAACCTGGGTAGATCTTGTTGTTTGCAGTGCTTGATTCCTCACACACGCGGCTACTCGCTGCGTGATCCCTCCCGAGCACCTCCAGCGTCCATCGACCCCAGATCTTTAGCCATCCTATGGCATCTGCCGTGATACCACCACGACAGCTGCGTCTGCGCAGAGCACCATCTCCTCTCTGCAAGGTGAACAACCTTATTTCTTCTCTTCCTTTGCTTTCTTTTGCTTATCTACTCTGCTAACTCTGTTGTTCTATCCGCAAAAGAATACAAGAACTTCCGGTAGCAGCACCTGCAGTGCCTCACTCCAGCTGAAGCACACCACCAAGTGCAGGTCCGAGAGGCCGAATTGCAGAAGGAGCGTGAGGCCGAGAAGGCGGAGTTTGAGAAGCTGCAAGTTGAGCTCACTGAAGCTCTCAAGACTGCAATCACTACTGTCAACGAGAAGAATGACATGGATAAAATGGCTCCCGCCGAGAAGCAGGAACTCTTGAGGGAGAGCCAATCTCTCTCAGATAGGAATCAAACTCTTGAGGGGCATTCTCAACGAATCGCGCCGAATCCAGGACAAGAACCTCCGAGAAGCGGAAGACTGGAGGACCAAGCTGGGATCCCTCGTGCTAGAACTAGCTTGTGAGTTGCCGCTACTCTTCACCCTACTTAGTATTTATTCTTCTGTCTTTTCCTACCCAGTTTCTCTTCTTCCTTGGTTTCCTTTTCTGATCCAAAACAGCATTTCCTGATCCAGATATCTTCCCGGATCTCAGTGTTGCAGCTGAGACCGCTGTGCAGAAGGCGAGAAGGGCCAGGGCAGCAGCCCGTCCGAAGGTTGATGAAACTCCCAGCATCGAAGATCATCTCGTCAGCATCAAGACCCGGGTGCAATCCCTCAAGGGCCTGGGCACCACCATGGTGTCCACAGCAATGAACCTGCATAAGTTGTTCTGGCCAGAGCGCCAAATCCCTGATACCATCTCCGACATGGCGGCCAACCTGGATCATGTCAAGGAAGAATTGAAGAAGTGGCGCGCTTCCGCGGCCCAGGCAGGAGCTGACGAGACCCTCCACTTCATCCTATCCTGGTACGAAATCCTTGACCTTGACAGGATCTGCACCCGCAGAAATGGCTCCAAATGGACAAAGCAGCCATATTGCGTCCTGCGCCGAAAAGAAGTTGCATACGAGCTCGCTTCCTGGGCTGAAACGAATCAGTACATCGACGGCCCCACCGAGCCGGATACCAATGTCGAAGAAGAGGAGGAGGAAGGGGAAGCCGAGTTCGAAGAAGATGGCAGTGAAGACCGCAGCCGGTGTCGGGGGGTTACCCCCGAGTAGGGGTAAGGCAAGTGCTAAAAGGCAATGTCAAGGGGTTGTTTGACCGGGTAGACGGCTACCCGGGTACTTGCTACCCGGTAGGTTTCTATCCGGATATATCCCCCGAAGGCCAAGAGAAGATATCAAGGAAGTTATATCCGTCCGAGTAAAGAAGTTGGTCCGAGTAGAGGGACTGCGTTCCTACTCGGGCAAGAAGTCAATGGAGCCGTTCTGACAAGGGATCCCGCGTATCATGCGTCCGTACCGGCGTGCGGTTCAACTTACGTAGCGCGTGATTATCCGCGCTACGGCGTGGCTACAGTGCGGTAGGCGCCTGTCAAGTCCTGTCACTGACAGAGGAGACAGGACAGGTCTAGGGGCCTACCCTATCTCACTGACGAGGTGGACAGGCGTACGGCGGGGTGCTTCTCCGCGCGAGATCTCGGAGGCGTGCTGTCGTCACAGTTGTCAAGTCACATCACCGTACCTTATAGTCTTTATCTATTTGGCTGGGCACCAGTATATAAGGTGCCCTGCCCCCTCCTGCGTGAGGGACGTTGCCGCACTTCGCATTTATTTGCTAGAGACAACATTAGAGCTAGAGAACAGTAGATTGGCTACTCGATGAGAGGCATACATTGTAGTGTGGCTACTCTGTTACACACATATAGAGAGGAAATGCAGGAGTAGGGGTGTTACCTCCAGACGAGGGCCCTGAACCTGGGTAAGATCTGGTTGTTTGCAGTGCTTGAGACATCTTAGCGCGGCGCTACTCGCCGTGCGATCCCTCCCCGGATACATCCAGCGTCCATCGGCCCCAACACGTAAGCCATCCCATGGCGTCTGCCGTGATACCACCACGACAGTTGGCGCCCACGGTGGGGCCAGCAGCGGCGCTGGCTGGAGTTCACATTCGGACGGGACCGGTTTCCGCTTCAGGGGAGCGCGTGGTCTGTGGCCTTGTCCACAGATTCGGCTCCTTCGACTTCGTCTCCGACAACGCCGGAGATTTCGGCGGCAGGCCCATGCCTGCAGGTGGCTCGGTGCTCTCCTTCGGCACGCACCTGGTCTACGTCGCCACCACCGTCATCCATGAGTTTCCTGAGGAGGTGCTCGACGCGGAAGATCCTCCTGCTGTACTCGCTGCCCGTGAGAAGCCAACCGGCTGCTCTGCGGATAGCGTGGAGGTGATGATGACAGGCCCGGCTATCGATGTCGGGAAGGGCGCGGCCGCTGCCGCTGGTGTCATCGAGGAACCTGTGGTTGCGCGGGTCCACAAGCCCTACGAGAAGGACTCGAACCTGCCTCCTTCCACCTCTACGGTCATCTCGGCTGTTCGCGCTGGCGTCACCATGCCGTTGGGCATGCCGCAACCCACCGAGGCGGAACTTGCCGCCATGAGGGCGCAAATCGAGCAGTAGCGTCAAGCGCTACTCGTAGAGACCCAGGAGCTAGAGAAGGTTAGGCTTGAGCTCAACCTTGCGCAAAGTGAGTACAATGCAGCGCATGGCTTTACTCCCGTTTCTAGGCTGCCTAGCAAGTTAGGCGTTACGCGTCGCAATTTAGCCGCTGAGCTGGCTAGAGATGCTAGGGCTACTAGCCAATCTGCTAGTTTAGACACTGTGGTTAGGCCCAAATATAGCACCCCCGCCAAAACTCTTAGGGCTGCAGAGTTGCAGCATCTCACCGGCGACGCGCGCGCTAGGCAGCAGGAGAGGCTTAACGAGCTAGTGCTAGAGGCTAGTCGGCAGAATGAGCAGTTCCGGAAGGCCAATCCTGGTGCTGGCGCTTCTCAGATTGTGCACTCGCGTGCGGCCGGATCTATGGGTCAGGGCTCATCGCCGCTTCCCGGCAACGAGAGGGATCAAAGTGTGCACTCTGGGAAGAGCAGACAGATGCAGGTGTACGACCCTGCTGTCGCCGCAAAACAGCTCGCTGTGCCACGGCAGCCCGGTCAAAAACACAACGCTGCAGGAGCAGGCTATCAAGCCACTAAAACTCAGAGTAAGAGGCAAGGAGGAAACATGGCTGGGCCTTCTCGGCAGCAGCCTGCTCAGCCTACTCGGCAGAGGGTGCAGCAACTAGCGGCAACACAGTCGCGTGCAGCTGTGCAGGCAGCCATCCCGATTGTGCAACCCGCAACGGCGCAACAAGACCGCTATAATGATGGTTACTCGGCAATGGGGCTGGCCGGGTACACTGACCCAAGAGACATCACCGATCGCGGGGGTGACCGCATGTTGGAGCCCAACGATGCAAGATACAAGTTGGACCGGATCAATCTGTCCGCGCAGCTCGAGAACAAGGGGCCACCTGGCCCAGAATGCTTTGCTCATCGTATCATGGATGAGCCTTCCGTGAACCACTTTCAGCTGGCCAGGGGGACCAAGTGCTACAATGGGAGTACCAAGCCAGAAGACTGGCTGAGTGACTACGTCACAGCCGTGCACATTGCATGCGGCAATCGGAGATGGGCTGTGCGGTATGTGCCGCAGATGCTAGAGGGTCCGACTAGGACTTGGCTCAACAACCTGCCCAAGAGCAGTATCAACTGCTGGCCAGACTTCTCGGAAGCCTTCATCAGCAACTTCACCAGCACCTACAAGAGGCCGAATAGGCCGCAGCAGTTGTCTGCTTGCAAGCAGCGAGAAGAGGAAACTGACCGCGAGTATCTTGCTCAGGCCATCACTTGGTTTGCCCAGGGCTGTAGGCATGCCAGCATGTTGTGGCAGAAGCTGCAAAGAGAGATGCCGAGTACTCTCGCCGAGACAATCAAGATTGCAGATATGTATGCACTCGGCGATCCTACTCAGCCTCTGCTTGACTCCCCTGAGCCGAGAAGGAAGTTCCAAGATGGCAACATGCGCAATGACTTCCACAACAAGCGCAGAGGTGACCGGATTGATACTCGGTATGATCCCGAGGAGGTGAATGCTGTGACCACGGCTGCTGGGAGTAGGCAACGGCAAAAAACTGCTGGAGTCCAATACGGGCAAAACCAGAATCAGAGCCAAGGCATCAAGAAGCCCTACGCTACTCCTCAGCAGAGTAGCGGCAACTCGGATCTAGCTCCGAACTTCATCTTTGCAAACATGAAAAATGGGCCATGCAGCTTCCATACTCGGCATCCGACTAGGCTAGTCAACCACACTACCCGGCAGTGCAGCTGGTGGGAGCGCATCAAGAATGAAGACTTGCCCCCTCCTCCTCCTCTGCCGGTTGCGAATGCCAATGTGCAGCCTATTCGGGCAGCTGCTCCTAGGCCTACAGCGTTTCCAAGAAGAGAGAATGCGAACCATGTGGCTTTAGGAGCCAACCGCAACTACAACTACGACAACCGCAACAACCGCAACCGCAACTTCTACACCCGCAACAACAGAGGCAACAACAACAACAACCAAGGCAACAACAACAACGGCAAAAATGGTGGTGGAGACCGCAACCAGTACCAGGAGCACCATGAGAGCTACATGATCTTCGTCACCGAGCCACTCGACAAGCAGTCGCAGCGCAGGCGCGATGGAGGTAAACGCCGTGATCCCGGCTGTGCCTCACTATCTGCGCTGGTGCGACCAGGAGGTGACTTGGTCCAAGTCTGATCACCCCAAGGTGATGCCCAATCCGGGTAGCTATGCTCTAGTGGTGGATCCCACTTTCCTGAGACCTGAGAAGAACATCCGCTTCATCAAGGTGCTGATTGACAACGACATCAGCATCAACATCATGTATCTGGACACACTGAAGAAGCTCGGCCTTGCCGAGAACATGCTGCTACCCAGCAAGACCACATTCCATTGAATTGTGCCAGGAGTATCTTGTGCTCCGATCGGCCACATCTGGATGGATGTCCTATTCGGAACCAGGGAGAACTGTCGCACCGAGTGCGTTCAGTTTGAGGTGGTTGATCTTCAGATCCCCTACCATGCCCTTCTCGGTAGGCCTGCCCTCACCAAGTTCATGGCTTCAACCCATGCTGCTTACCTGAAGATGAAGATACCTAGACCCAATGGAGTCATCACCATCTCGGGTGATTACAAGAGGTCCTTGGAGTGTGCCTCTGCTAGTTCTCAGCTGGCGGAATCCATGGTCATTGCGGTCGAGAAGAGGAAGATGTACGAGGTAGTGGCTATGGCGCAGTCAGCGCAAGCTGGTGCGCCTGGTATGCCGAGTTCCCAGTACGGGATTGTGTTCCAGGCGTTCCAAGAGACAAAGAAGATCCAGGTTGACCCTGAGTTCCCAGACCGTGTTGCCATCATTGGCGCCGGGTTGGGAGAGAAGTAGGAAAGCAAGCTCAACCACTTCCTCCGTGAGAATCGGGATGTCTTTGCATGGTCCAATGAGGATCTGCCGGGTGTCCCGAGGGAGTTGGTTGAGCACTCGCTACATGTGCGGCATGATGCCAAGCCGGTTAAGCAGGCTATGCGCCGTTTTGGTGATGAGAGGAGGAAGGTTATCGGTGATCAGATCACCAAGTTGCTGATAAGCAACTTTATCATGGAGGTATTGCATCCGGACTGGCTAGCCAACCCGGTTATGGTTGAGAAGAAGAAGGAGGATCCCAAGGCCTACACCGCATGGCGCATGTGCGTGGACTACACCGACCTGAACAAGGCCTGCCCCAAGGATCCATTTCCGCTACCCCGCATAGATCAGGTGATCGATTCCGCTGCTGGTTGTGAGCTTTGGTCTTTCATAGACGCCTACTCTGGTTTTCATCAGATAGCTCTCAACCCTGATGATCAAATAAAGAGTGCCTTTATTACCCCGTACGGGGCTTATTGCTATCGTGTCATGTGTTTTGGGTTGCGGAATGCTGGGGCTACTTATCAGAGATGCATGCAGAAATGCTTGCATGACCAAATTGGCAAGAATGTACAGGTGTACATAGATGACATTGTCATCAAAATGAATAAAACACATACTCTGCTTAGTGATATCGAGGAAACTTTTGCCAACTTGCGCAAGTACAGGATGAAGTTGAATCCGACTAAATGCACCTTTGGCTTCCCGGCTGGCAAGCTACTCGGCTTCTTGGTGTCCAGTCGGGGCATTGAGGCCAATCCTTCAAAGATAAAAGCTATAGAGAGCATGTGTTTGCCAAGATCACTGAAGGATGTGCAGAAATTCACTAGGTGCCTGGCTTCTCTGAGCCGCTTCTTGGGCAGAATGGGCGAGAAGGCCTTGCCTTTGTATCAATTAATGAAGAAGAGTGACAAGTTTGTCTGGACACCTGTCGGACCCCGGACCCAGAGATATACAAACTGTCATGTGCTCCTAGCAATGAACTCAAAAGGCTTCAGAGTTACCAGCCCCGGCCGCAACAAACAACGGCAGGCAGACCGGATTCATCGGCACGCAGTCCGGATCCCCGGTCTACTACTCCTTGTGTCCATGTTAGTCATAACCAGATATGTATACCTAAGCGTCCACGAGTCGGATGAAACTGAAGGAACGGGACCAAAGTTATACAGAGTTGCTATGTATCCAGAAAGTGCAATAACAATCGAGGGTTACTGGGGTTACCTCGCCCCAGGCCGAATATCTTCGGCAGGCGGGCTCGGACATGGATCATCGGCTCCACAACCCCAAGACTGCGACAACTATGCAGGCATAGCCAAAACTGTATAACAACGGGCTCAAGACCAACAATCGATCAAAGCAGCACTCTAGACATGAAAGCTGTATTAAGCAGGTGTTACTAGAGTATAGCTTACAAGCAGAGGTCACACGACCCAACATTACATCAGACAACAGAAGGCAAATTATGTTGCTAGTCAACAAGAACCAAAAAGGCCTAAGAGGCTACAACATAAGGCGACGTCCCAGCCCATAGATTCCATGCTGCTACCTGGGAACCCCAAACTACCCGTCGATGTCCACGTTGAAACACCATCAAGTGGGAACTTCACCTGAACCAAGTTGAAGCACACATGAGTACGGGAGGTACTCAACAAGACTTAGTTAACCTATTATATATCTGCTAGTTTCAGAAATGGTTTTATGATGGCTATTTTGCGTAAAGCAATCTTTGTTTTCCAAATCGAGGAGGAATAGCACGTCTTGTGGAATGTTTTCAAAACAGATGAGAAAACTACTCATCTACTGAAATCATCATTCTTTTCATCCACCAACATCATTTCCCAGCAACTCACATGCTACAAGGATCACCCCTCCTGGCATCTCCGGGGAGGCACCCTTCAAACATTGCCAACATCTTTTACGCCACTTTCAAGTTATCTATGACCCCGTGACTTTCACCAAGTCATCCATAACCGTGGACACGGCTTTCCGAAAGATTTATCCCTGCAGGGTGGTACACTTTACCCACACGTACCATCTGACTCTTAACGCCACATGTACGCTCGTCCATGGAGCGCGGCAGAGGGTGGCTGGCCACGACCTTTACCTTGTCGAGCCCTATCCATGAGTCAACCCAAACAGGGCCACCCCGTCAACAGGGAGGTGGCCACCTCCTGACGGCACCTGTTCTGTGAGTCGGGATCAAGATCCGTGTACGTCCATCACTTGTCCCGGTCACGCCCTAAACACCTCCAAAAGGTTTTCGACTCACACGCAGATGGAAATCCCAAACTACGTGACTCACGGATAGAACCTAACAAGTTAGTTAGTCGAGCGCGGTCTGTTAGGCCCCGCGTGTGGTTGCATGCTCAGTCTTGGTTTCCGCGACGAGACCTTAATCCTAGGGTTGGCAAGTACAGGACAAACAACCACTTCCCAAGTGGCCTCCCGTCCAAGCCTTAGTCAAGTTAACCACACAATGCTCATCTCACCACGTCATCATATCATACTAGGTTATCGCAGCTCTGATTCATTAACCGGATGGAGCAGAGGTAACAAACATTTAAAGCTAAGCGTAGCAGATATGAGGCTCTGGCGATGCGCGCAAGCAAATCTATGGCGGCTAGGAGCAGTGGATCAGGATATTGAGGCAATGCAGTATATAGGTGAACTATATCTACCAGCATCAAATACTTTGGAATCGAATGCAAAGTACAAGATCAAATGTTGTTGGAAAACGTATATAAGCAGATAAGAAATTATTCTTGCCTTGGTTATAAGAAAACCAAATAAAGATCTTCAGGAATAAAGTGCTTGACTTGTCGGTCAAGATCAAGTATTTTCCATTGGAGTTGTTGGCCTTCACTTCAGAGTCGCGTTCTACCGAGGGGGAACAACATCGAAAAGAAGACCAACAATCAAACATGGCATCGATGCAATGCACAATATGTATGCATGAGCAAGTTAATGCACTGAAATAAATCCCTAAACATGCTCAATGGGTTGCTAGGATTCGTATGTCAGTTATGCATTTTTACTGAAATTATCCCGAAATAGAACCCTGAAGGGCACTTCGGACAATTCTGAAAGTAAGTACCATTTTAATTGCTCAAATGGTTTTGAAAATATCACAAACAGGTTGCATTTGTCATTTTGAGCAATTTGGTATATAACTTTTAATTTTCTAATTTTATTGAATAAAAACTTATTTTCTCATTTTTAAATGATTAAACAACATTAAAATAATGTTCAAAAATCAACTTTCTCAAACATGATTGAAAATAACATATTTGGGTAGATTACATTTTTTTGACCAAAACCATACTTTTATTTTATTTCTCTGGTTAATATTTCAATAGTTATTTAATTTACAAAATTAACTATTTTCTGGAATTTCCTGGAAATATTAAACAGAGGGGGTTATGACATCACTGTGATGTCACTGTGACATCCTATGGGGATGGATCCTCTCTGTGAGCACGCAATCGATCAATCGGTCACCAAATCGATGCAATTACGTGGTGCATAAGCTAGAGCAGGCCAAGGGGAGTAGAGTGGTGGAGGCGGTGGACCATATGGTCGCCGGAACGGCCGGCGGCGAGCAGAAACAATAGCGGCCGGTGATGGTTCACGGCGAGATGGAAAAGCAGAGGGGAAGGGGCGAGGGGGAGGGCACCAGGAGGTGTAGGAGCTCACCACGAGGCTGATGGTGGGGTCGGGGAAGGCAGGGGAACACCGATGGCGGCGAATCGACGGCAGCATCTCCCGCCGGCCGTGGGGAAGATGACGACGGCGCGGCCATCTCCGGCTCTCCCTGCTCACGAGGCCTAGCTTAGGAGCACGAGGAGGACAAGGCGGAGCTCCTGGGACCAACGGAGGGACTCTAGGTGGTTTGCATCGGCGGCAATCGCCGGAATTTGGCGGCGGCCGAACGGGCAGAGTAGAGCTAGGGTTTGGTTATGTTTTGTTCTTCCTGACGATACAAAGAGCGAGAGAGGATAGGGAGGAGGAGGAGAAGGAGGGCACGACGCTCTCCTGGGGGAGTCACCTGCGCAGGGGGGAGGTGGTAGCAGCACGTGGCGCCGACGGCCAAGGAGCTGCTCCCACTGGCAGGAGGAAGAAGACAAAGGAGCATTTTCGATAACCCCCTGAAAAAGCTGAAAACTGCAGGAAGGTCCTTTTCCATTTAAAAACAGAACAGAAATGTCAGACCCCGGACCCAGAGATATACAAACTGTCATGTGCTCCTAGCAATGGACTCACAAGGGCTTCAGGGTTACCAGCCCTGGCCGCAACAAACAACGGCAGGCAGACCGGATTCATCGGCACGCAGTCCGGATCCCCGGTCTACTACTCCTTGTGTCCATGCTAGTCATAACCAGATATGTATACCCAAGCGTCCTCGAGTCGGGTGAAACTGAAGGAACGGGACCAAAGTTATACAGAGCTGCTATGTGTCCAAAAAGTGCAACAACAATCGAGGGTTACTGGGGTTACCTCGCCCCAGGCCGAATATCTTCGGCAGGCGGGCTCGGACATGGATCATCGGCTCCACAACCCCTCAACTGCGAAAACTATGCAGGCATAGCCAAAACTGTATAACAACGGGCTCGAGACCAACAATCAATCAAAGCAGCACTCTAGACATGAAATTTGTATTAAACAGGTGTTACTAGAGTATAGCTTACAAGCAGAGGTCACACGACCCAACATTACATCAGACAACGAAAGGCAAATTATGTTGCTAATCAACAAGAACCAAAAAGGTCTAAGAGGCCGCAACATAAGGCGACGTCCCAGCCCATAGATTCCAGTCTGCTACCTGGGAACCCCAAACTACTCGTCGATGTCCACGTTGAAACACCACCGAACCGAGGAACTCCACCTGAACCAAGTTGAAGCAAACATGAGTACGGGAGGTACTCAACAAGACTTAGTGAACCTATTATATATCTGCTTCTTTTAGAAAGAGTTATGAAGTTTATTTTGCATAAAGCCATCTTTGTTTTCCAAGTTGAGGGAGGAATAGCACGTCTCATGGAGTGTTTTGAAAACAGATGAGGAAACTAATCAACTACTGATATCATCATCTTTTTAAACCACCAAATCATATCAGCACCTCGTGCTTCAAAGATCACCACCTCAAGTTGTTATAGTAACTCTTGCTACAAGGTAACCCCTCTCGGCATCTCCGAGGAGGCATCCTTCATTCGTTATCAGCAAGTTTTAGTCATTCCGTTCAAGTTATGTATGACCACAGAATCCGTCACCAAGTCGTCCTTAACCGCGGACACGGCTTTTCGAAAAGATTTAACCCTGCAGGGGTGTACAACTTTAACCACACGTACCAACCAACTCTTAGTGCCACTAGATTAGCACTATTTCGGGAAGTGCCGGCAGAGGGAGGTTGACCATGATCTTTCCCTTGCTTCGCCTATTCCATGAGTCGCTCCGAGTAGAGATGGACCGCCAATAGGGAGTGGCCATCTCCTGCCGGGTCTCTATCGTTGTGAGCGGTGCTTCAACTACTGTCTCGCCACAGGCTGTTGCACCGCCACGTCCTAGTTTTGCAAACGTTTTTAATATCCCCGCAAATTCAAATGGAACTCCTGAACTAGGCAACTCATGGAACAAACTAGGCAAGTTGAGATCGAGGGGAATCTAAGCCCCGTGTGGATGCACGCTCGATCTTGGCTCGAAGACGAGAACTCGCTCCTAGGGGCATGAACGAGACAACCACCACATACCCTCTGTGGTCTCGTCATCCACACCTTTAAGTCATCTTAATCAAGTATCTCTTAACTTTCCACAACATCCTATCATACTAGATTCATTCGCAACTCTGATTCATCAACCGGATGGAGCAGAGATAACAAGCATGTATGACTAAGCATAGCATATTTAATGCTTTGGCGATGAACACAAACAAACCTATGGCTGCTAGGAGTAGTGGATCAGGATAACTAAGCTATGCATAATATAGGATAACTCTAACTACTGACACAAGATACATTGGAATCGAATGCATTTGTACGAGAATCAAAAGTCTTTTGAAATCATATATGGGCAGATAAGAGGTTATGCTTGCCTTGCTTCAAGAAAACCAGATAAAGTCTTCAGGAATAAGTGCTTGACTTGTCGGTTAGGATCAACTATTCGCCATTGAATTTGTTGGCCTTCTCTTCGGAGTCACGTTCTACCGAGGGGGGGAACAAACACCGAAACAAGAAGAACAACAATCAACACATGGCAACAATGCAATGCGCAATATGTATGCATGAGCAAGTTAATGCACTTAAAGAAGACCTAAACATGTTCTTTGGGTTGCTAGGGTTCGTATGGCAATTAAGCATTTTTACTGAAATTAGCCCGAAATAGACCCCGGAGGGGTACTTCGGACAATTATGAAAGTGGGTACAATTTTAAAAGCTCAAATGGGTTTGAAAACATCATAAACAGGTTTCATTTATCATTTTGAGCAATTTGGTATATAACTTTTAATTTTCTAATTTTAGTGAATAAAAACTTATTTTTCTTTATTTTAAAGGAATAAACAACATTAAATAAATACTCATTTTTGAACTTTGTCAAACATGATTGAAAATGACATATTTGGAAAGAGTACATTTTTCTGAGCATAACCATACTTTTCTTTTTATTTTTCTGAATACACTTTGGAAGAAATTAATTATCCAATTTTATACCTTTTTGTGGAATTTCTTGAAATATCTAAAAAAGGGAAAATGACATCATGATGATGTCACTGTGACCTCACACAGGGATGAATCCTCTCTGTTCTTCACATCTAGGATCAAAGTCGAATGAATTCGTGTGCAATTGAACAAATGAACTACACAACAACGGAGAGGAGCTCAAGGGGAGCCGAGGGGTGCCGGCGGTTGACCAAATGGTCACCGGAAATGGCGCCGGCGACCATCTGCGCGGCGGCGGACGGCGGTTCACGGCGCGGCGGCAACTTAGAGGAGCATGGAGGCAACAGAGGGTACCGGGAGACTCACCACAGCACGGGGAGGCTAGAGAGGTGGTCAGAGGGGGCAGGGGCGGCCGGAATCCGCCGCGGCATGAGGAGAAGGCCGACGGCCGGACTTGGAGAAGATAACGCGATTCCGGCGATTTCAGCCGTCCCGGGAAGCGGCGTTCGGCTCAGAGGTATAGGAGAGGATGGCGGGGCTGGTGGTGGATTCAAAAGCTCCGGGGATGGCCGGAGTCGACGGCAAATCGCGGCAGCCGGTGAGACATTAGGTTTAGGGTTTTGGGTTCACAGGGAGAGAGGCAGAGAGAGGAGGCGTTCGGGTGGGGGGTTCTGCGAGGAGGTCTCGATCCGGAGGGTTCCCAGGGTATTCATCCCCTCCACGTCGTCGCGGAAGCAGGAGGTGGCAGCGGCCACCTCACCATCGCCCTCGTCCTTCTGGCTGGAGCTGGAAGAAAGAAAAAAGAAAAGGAAAACGCGAAAACCCCCTGAAGTTTCTCAGATTTACAAAGAAGCCCTTCTGGGGTTAAAACTGAACAGAAACAGACGTTTTCAGGGCCTTTTTGCAAAAAAAAAAATTTGCAAAAATATTTTTTGGAAACCTTGTCAAATTTGCAAACTCACCATGTCTTTGCTTTCCAATTTTGACATTCTTTTGAAAACAAATTTTGGGTGACCACTTTAAGTGGTTTTTTGGTCAAATCATTTTGTTATTTCGAATGCAAAATTTTAACCCATGTTTTCATGCATGTATGAGATGCCAACAACACACCACCACCCTATTGTAGCAAAACAGGGATGTTACAAATCTACCCCTTACAAGAATCTCGTCCCGAGATTCCCGAAGGAGAAGAAAGAAGAACACCGGTTTTGAACGATCTTCTCGAACCTTACGGTTCTCTTCTTTAAGAGGTTGATCCGTCCCATCATGAAGTGTTGAACGGATACACCTTAGGTAAGAGGGAAGACTCTAAAAAGGTTTGATCTTCATGAAGACCGAGTATCTCATGGCTAACTCATGACAGGAATGTTCATAAAGAACCTTTTGAGTTAACTCGCATGAAACACATCAAGGTAATGGAGGGAATAGGAGAAGGTTTCAAGTTTATCGACGACGGTCTTGACGGATTTAGAATATGAGCTTTGCACAAGACTTTAAATCCTTTTGGAGAAGAAAGGTTGAACAACTTTTGACATAGAGATTTCTTCAAACAGAATACCAAGATGGGAAGGATGGTTTTTGATACCAAAACATAATATCCACAGACGAGGGAAAACACGAGAAAACACCGTAATCGTGCGTCAGAGAGAATTTGATACAGGATCATGTTCACTCTTCGGCGGTGGACACGGAAGATAACGGAACTTTCATTCCGTCAAACTTTGTCGAGATCGTTGTCAAAGGTCATGATGTTACTACACAACGGAGGATGAGTAAACAAAGGATGATGGAACACCGTAGTTGGGGAGGAATTCTTTGTCACACCATAAGGCTGGTTAACCAACGAAGATTGAAACACCAGAAGGAATAGGGAATCTCTTTCCTATTGTGGATTTGACGTAGCAATACGTTTACCACATAGTTAGGATCCCACGGCTGAAGTGACTGACAAATTCACACAATGTGTCAGATGAACAGAACTTCAAGTACAAAAAACTTGAGAAAGGGAGCTGATCAATGGAGGTTACAAAACACCACAAGATGGTCTCATGATGAACTTGTTTTCCACCGGAACAAACATTTGGAGGATTTATAAAGAGACATTGGAAGAATCAACTTCCAGGTTCTCCTGGATGTTCTGGATACCAATATCAACCTTATACAAACCTTCTATAGGTAAACAAGTGGAAGTAAAACACCGGTTTGGAAGAAAGGAGGTTGAAACTTCTAGAAACCACGCAGAAATTCTCACGGAGAGTGGTTGTTCTTACGGATTCAAAGAGATATGACATTAGTCCTTCCGGCTAATGGTGTCAACCACAACATCAACCATGCCATATTTTCAAATGAACCTAATTCTATACTCTTGAGGGAACACCAACCATCGTTGCTGCTTGAGGTTCAGCTCTGGTTAGTGGGTAGATAACTCAGACTCGGTACATTTGATCAGCGGAATTGCACCGGTTACCAACGAGATACGTATGCTAGATTCTCAAGGCATGGACTACGATGCCACACTCAATAAGATGAGTGAGACTGTAGAAATCATGTAATAGCAACTTGCGAAAGACGGTTGCACCTACATGGACTACTTGCAATGAAACACATCGGAGTCCTTGTTGGAAAGATGATTACCAGAATAACGAAGTTCTTACAATTATTCTCTTTCACAAATGGTCAGTCAGTGTCTTAGTGTGGATGCACAACTTCTTCAAGAGATGGAGGTAACAGCCCACCATCTCAAGAATAGTCCACACATGCATGACCGACTTGGGATTATTCCCGAGGGAACAAGGAAACTCTACTCAGATCCATGTCGACAACTTTCACCATAAGCACATGAACCAGAGTAAGTCACTTCGAACATCTAGAACACAACTTCGTATGATACAAAGATGGTTCTCGAAAGTTTCCAACATTACTGCCAATTGTTCAACATGAACCTCTTGCAACTTGGAGAAGTAGGAATGTCATCGTTGGGCTCGATAACACGCTTATCAAAACACTCCAAGAAGGGGGATTCATATGATATATGAACAAGGCAAGATAT
Source organism: Alopecurus myosuroides (assembly GCA_028641055.1). Lineage (NCBI taxonomy): Eukaryota > Viridiplantae > Streptophyta > Magnoliopsida > Poales > Poaceae > Alopecurus > Alopecurus myosuroides. The sequence continues at coordinate 67,206,843 of CM054060.1, forward strand.
TGGTCATACTTGAGGACATGAAGGTGTACTCAGGGAAACACCATGAGTAAAAGCACCATCAAGGTAAACCTTGAATCTGAACTTGATCTGACGATAGCTCAAATCAAGGGTAGAGTGATAGCATGTCCACTACGGAGATACTATCCTGCTTCAACATGAGGAGAACTAGACATCCCTTAAGAAAGGATCAATTTAGGTGGAGTTTTTGCCTTCCAACTCTCCAAGTTGTTGTTTAAGCTCAACCAACTAGTTCAGGGTATCCAGCATAGTTTCTTGGAGAAAGGAGTAGTTCAAATACCCCTTGTTTAGACATCACGGTCAGGTAACCACCTGGTGATACTTCTAGAAAGACAACCAGAATATCACAACCTACCGGTATGTCTCGGAGTTTGAAAGGAATTTTGCTTTTCAAAGCAATCGATATGGTCTTGAGAGCTTCGGCATGAACCTAACTCTTTGACCGAGAAGGTTCACCAGAATGAACGGATTTGGTAACACGGTCAACTTTAAGTAGAAACCGGGTGACCAATAGTGCTAGGAAGGATACAGATGTTTCTTAGATGTTTTTCAAAGCAATGCAAATTGCTAGGAATATCTTATACACACCTCAATGCACACCCAACATTCTCGAGCATTAAAGCTTGTAGAAATGGTGAGTGAAGATGTATAAGAGAATCACTTCATCAACAAGAGCATGAAACTAAGCACGACCTCTTGATATAAAAGAGTGGTATACTCGAAGGTAGAACAGAACAAAAGCTGATGAAACTGCTCTAATCTGCGGATTACAAAACTTTGACCTGGTTTTAGAGATGAACGAGGTACTGGAGTTTGTTTCTCCTGACATTCCAAAGTGGAACATTCTCACGGAAAACAAAAGCAAGGAATTGGAAGACTCCAACATACATATGCAACTTGGTTTCCAAACAACGGATGGAGCTCGGAAAGCAACTAGAAGATAGGAACATGCTCCGGAAAATCTAGAGGCCATGGGGAGTGAACAGGTGATACTCTTTTGTAAACCCATGCTAGAAGATCGATATAGCTGAATTAAAAACGAAGATGTGGACTTCATGATGACCACTCTTGTTGTGATCCCTTCTAGATTACAAGGGAAAACCTACGGCTATTAGAGTTGAAACTACCTAGCCATCCTGCGGTAGAAGATATTCCTCAGGATCCAAAGAAACAAAACTTGGGTTAAAGGTCAGCATCCTGTACTGATAGAGTGAGCATCACATGGTTATAAAACCACATGATTCAACCCACCACCATTCAGCACATTCTGGGACCTTCGGTTCAAGTCCAAGAATTAAAATCACAACGAGAGGAGTAAATACTATATGAGTGCCACAAAGGACACTACCATTAGCAATCACGAGGTATCTTCCAAAAGATAACGATAGCTCCGGAAGAACTTTGAGCAGAGGGCAACAGACACATTCGAGATGAAAAGGAAATATCGAGGTTCAGAATTTTGAGACTTTAGAACAGGGGTATGTGGAATCCACCCAACTCTGAGAGACTAGGATGGAAAGGAAATCTCCCAGTTTGAATCGAGGGATAACAGAACATGGAACACAAACGACTCTAGAAACTAAGCACTAGGTCAACTTGGGTAGATGTGGTGACCCAGCACACCACTGCATGTGTAGTGCGCAAGTCGGTGACATAATACTCACAGAAGGACTTATCCGTGAATATTACATCTCTCAGAGTGGTACAACAGAAACACAGCGGGGCCAAGCAAAGCGATAGGATACAAACTTCATTACAAAATCTTGAGAATCTCCTTAATGCATCAAGAAGATCTCCTGCAGAAGAAACATCAGAAGAAACAATACGCAGCTCCAAGCTGGAGAAGATCTCTAGCTCAGAAATAATCCACTACAGCTGATGTCAGCCCTAATTTATGGCTTGAAATAACTAAGTCTAAGAATGGTCTCTAACTACACCTTGATAGCTTCTCCTCCACCAGCGTTGTTGATGACGATACTTTACCGACTAAGTAGTATAAGACTCCACCTAGCTTCATAAGGTAGAGATGGCTTCACGATGACGACTTCCATAGGCTTCAACTCTAAGCAAGGGTCAAACGGGATAGAATGAGTAACGAGCGTTACTCAGCAAGTTCATGATATATAGTGGGTGGTTGATGCACTAACTACAGCTTTAGACTTGAAAGAGTCATAAGCTAATGCAAGGTTTTGTAAAACTTTCTTCAAGAGGTTGCTTTTAATTCTGAAAACTATGCACGCCATTCTTCACAGGATTAGAACTTTCATGGAGTTGCCTTTCCTGCGGCGTTCGCAGCTCCTTCCCGGAACAAGGGGTAACATGCCACATCCTTTTACACTCTGCAGAGGTGCGTTACTTTACCCATGGACGACCAAGACCATGTTGCACAACCAGGTGTACATTCCTGTCCACTCCCACTCAGGTGTGGGGCCCGGTTGTTGGTCCAAGCCAAACCGTGCTTCTCTGCACAACGCATGCCCACCCATTTCTGCCAGCAGGTTGAACGCCTGATTCCACCCCTCACGATGGATATCTACGCGCCCCTGGCAGACCATCATAGACCCGCAGAGTCCGTGGGAATTAAGGGATCCCACCCATGTGCATGTAGTCCCGCACTACCTACGCGAGAGTACAGCGTACGTCTCTGGCAGCCCGTTGACATGCGAACGAGAAAAGTATCACGGCTGACTTACTTCCCCCATAGAAGATCCATGGTCAACGCGAATTTACGGCGCAAGAATCCTGACGGCATTTGTTGTTAATTCCTAGGTAATACTTTCCCATGCAGATGGAACCTTCCTTTGACCTATTCATCTTACCATGGTTCCATCCGCCCACCAAACAGAACACTACCACTCGGGTAGTCATTCAATTAGTCATATTATTATAAAAATAGGATCATGCATTCTTTTGAGAATAGGTGATAATACGATAGGGTTTTTGCAAATAGTTTGTTATGAAGTACTGCAAAGGATATGAGCAAGTGATGAACTTGCCTGAGATTGAAATGACCATAAGATTCCAGGTCTTCGGGTTCAAAGGTCTCGTAGGAAATCCCAACTTCTGAAAGATAGCAAAGTAGTCCCGGTAAGGACTACAGAAATACTGGCAACATGATACATGCATAATAATGAGATGCAATCGTGAAATACCCTGGAAAATACCCCAGCTTACAAGTGTAAGCCATGTTTAATACGACAACTTATTCTCAAGAGTTTTAGGTGAATTGTTTTGTTATTTGTGGTGATGTTGTTATTACTGGTTTTAGACTTACATGGGTTTCACTTTTATTTACCACACCATTTTTATTATGTTTAGGTTATACATAGTTATCACACGATTAAACTTGAGAACACTATTATATGGAAAACAACTACTGAAAACATAATAAACACATTTGATTTTATGTTATAAAATGTAGAGCTAATAACATCAGGTTTATTTGAAAAATGAGGAACTAAGACATCTAACTCTATTATCATAATACTTTGCTTAATAACTAGTGACGATAGGTTTTAGTTGTTGTGAAATCATGAGGGTTTTATTAATACAGAAAATAATGTTGTGGCAGTTATTTCTGATTATAATGAAACATTATAGAATTTTATATTACCTTTGGAAACAAGTTTATAAGTTGGATAAAATGTTTCATCTTAGGCATATTTGAATTGGAAATTCTTTTCTCTTTAATTGGACATATCATTCAATGTCTTCTGAAAATATTTGAATTAATTATTATTATTATTTTATTAATTTTAAATGAACTAATGATTAGGCAAAGCATTGCACATAAAACTTGGTCAAATTACTTTGTACACATCATAGATGAGTTGCATTTATCATTTGGAGTATTTTGATATATAACTTGTATTTTTCTTATTTTATGAATTATTTATTATTTTCCAATATTTATTGTTATTCTTATAACTTATTTGATTGTTTTCTCAGAAAACATTTGTTAGGGAGTATTTTGCAATGCTCAAAATATCAAAATAATATTGCAAGAATAATTTACATTTGATTAAATAGTTTTGAATATTTCTAAACCTTATTATCAATGTTTTATTATTAAAATATTATTTTGTACCCATATTTTTAAGACTATAAGCAGTATTGGATTATTTTTATTAATCTAATATTCAACCATTTTACTAGATTAAGAATTAGTTGCATTGCAAAGGTTTGGAATTTTATTTGTTGTTTTCTATTATTTTTTTCTAATTCTTTTATTTAAGATTTTTCAGCAATTACTAAAAAAAAACCCTAGGCTGACAGGTGGGCCAACCCACCAGTGGGTTGGGTCAAACCCACTGGTCTGGTCGGGCCGGACCAGACCAGCCACATCCGCACCCACCCCTCAACCCTATCCCCTCTCCTCTCCTCGCGAGGCGACGGAGAGGCGATTCCATCGCCTCCACCCTCTCCGGCGATTTCTTCTGCCCCACTCAGTCCATCTCCTCCACCGTGCCCAAGCGCCGCTGCTTCCCCTTCCTGCCCTCTACTCCGCCTCCCTCCTCGATCTGAGTTTCTGGCTGGGTGGCTCCCGTGGCAACCTCGAACCCTAACCCTAGGTTTCGGTACCCGGGTGCTCCTCCACTTCTCCGGTGACTTTGGCTCCTCGATGAGACTCATGGAGGCTCCTGGAGACTAGGCTGCTGCTGCTGCTTCTCCACGGTGGCTGTGGTTGCGGATGGTTGCGGTGTCGATGCGCCGCCACCGGGACGGCCTTCTGGGCAACCGTGGCTCGTCTCTGTGCTTCGCTCCACCAACTGGTCGTGGTCACCACGAAGGTGACCACCTGTAAGTACTCCACTCCCTCTGCCCCCTGATCTCTCTCTCTCTCTTCCCGATTCCTTCTTCCCCATTTGCTCTAGAACCTGGCCCTCGTCCCAGTGTTCATGCCATGACCAAATATAACCTTTAGAAGGTTGTGGATGAATTAATTGAGCTGTGGGAATTTTCCCTTTGATTTCTTGACACATAGACTATTGAGGATTAGTTATTCTCTGTGATGAATTTGATATATGAATTCTAGGATGTATTGTTATTCTCCTAGGGATCCTCTAACCGATGCACTATACTTGTGGAATGTTTGTGGGTATCCCCTTTGTGCTAGTGGTGCAGAAATGGTCTGGGATTTACTCCCAGCCATTGCTGTGAAATAATTTCCTTTGGATACCTTCTGTGATGAATCCCCTTGACTGGCTATCTGTTGAACAGAGCCCACCATCATGTGTGGCTTCCAAATTTTCTATGGGTGTGCTGTATATTGATAGGTATTACTCTGAATTTGTGATTCAGAGAATATGCCATCATTTTGTCATTCCCTTTTATTACTAGGTTGTTCATATATGGTTGTGTTGAGGTACTGCTCCAATGGACTAGTGCCCAGCAACAGTGGTGTATGCAAATTGGAACTTTTTCTTAGTCCATGTGCTTAGGATTTGTGCTCCAGGTAGCTATTTAATTTGATAAGAACATGATTTACTTGATCTTGGTGCCCCTAGCCTGTGATGCAAAAGTCTGAGGCCCTAGTTTTATTTAAGAACAGGTACTGTGCTTAAGCTAAATGCTTATCTATGATGTTGGTTAATTATTGGCATCTCTATATGCCATCTGGTGGGTACTACTCTGAACCTTAGGGTTCAGAGGATGTGCCACCATGTCCCTCTCATGTTTCTAAGGAATATTTAGCTTGGTGAGTTGTGTTTGAGGTACCAACCTGGATGGTTCTGGTGCCCAGCAGCTATATTATGGATTGTTTGGTTATTATATCTGATATGAACAGATTAATGCTTGTTGATTTGCCCCAAGGCCCATGATGTTGTTCTGAGGCCATCTAATAGATAGGAACATATACTATGTTACCTTTTAGTTCCCTGGGATGATTTTAGCATAGCAATTCTATGCTAGACTGAGGGAAACAAATCCCAGCCACTATCTGTGCATAACTTAGCAAGATCTCTTGTTAGGATGTGTGTAGACATCACCTTTTGGTGTTACTGTTGTGGCTGTGATTTCCTGATGGATCTTGGCTTCTTGATCTACTTCCCTTGAGGTATATCACCTGCTCTGCTTGTAGTCCTGTTGTTGTTGCTCTTCAGACCTGCTCCTCCAGCTCCTAACTTGGCCTTGTTCCCTACTGTTCTTGCTGGCTTGCTCCCCATCTGCAGGTTTGCACTTGCTCCTATCTTGGTCTATCCCATGTTGTTCTTCTCACAACAGGAGGTTGGGTAGTGTGTATTGTTGCTCTGAGGTGTTCTTGGTGGTGATATGAGCTTAGAGCTCAAGATGGACGTGTAAGAGATGGAATGGGTCTTTACTTCTCTTGCTGCACGGCTGTTTGCTTTTTATTAAGCTGTGGTGGTCTTGACAGCACGAAAGTGTGATGGTGAGTGTGCTGTGTGCTTGTCTATGCTGCCTAGGATATTTCCTGTGGGATGTACTCGGTTTGCATCTGATCTTATCCTGGTGTTGTACTTAATTTTGGCTTGCCACTTGTATTACCTGATACTTGCCCATGAGTTTACACTGAGATATTTTTCTGATTTGAACAGATGCTTAACTTGTCTAAGCCTAGACTCGATGATGCGATTAGCAGTGCATCTCACTGCCTAGCTGAGAGTACTAACCCCCCACTAATTTTTTTACTTTTCTTTGCTTTTCTTGTTTATTTTGCAGGATCCAAAGGATATCAATGGAAGACTTGAAGATTTACAAGAATTAGATTAGGAATTTCTTTTTGTAATTGTCAACTTGTAATAGAACATGTAATTTTTTCCATTTGTTGAATGATGTAATAACTTTGTATTATTATTTTATATCAATAAAGTTTATTATTTTCTTTTTCTTATACACAATGAAATTGGAATATCCAATATTTATTATTTTTTATTTGTTTCAATTTGATTATGTTAATTGTATTTTCTTGTTTAATCAAATTGAATTCAAATTCAATTCAACTACTCACAATTCTCAAATCATTCAAGTTTGAACTCCTCCATTTCGAATTTAATCAATAAGTCATGTCGAAATTCACTTTGTTCTAATCGCAGTCTATCTCTCTTTACTAAAACATCGATGAAATCTCGATCACTCCAGGGTATAGCATTTGCGAATAAGTCCCCAATTGCCTCTTCTCGTCTGATGATATCTTAGAGTCAATTACCAACTTGTTCCTATATAATCTAACCTAATGAAACTCAAGTGTTTAATGCCCTTAGAAATAATCTGCTTACAAGATTGATCAGGTCCTGTATTCAAATTATTCTTGTATGACACCAAATACCAGGATTTCACCCCCTCGATTGATATCTTCTATCTTGGCTCCCTCCTGGGTTGCTTCTCTTGTAGCCATGGTCATGCAGGAATGTAGACAAGAGTTTGGAAACATCACAGACGGTGATCAAGGTTTAGTATTGGTTTGAAGAAGGTTTGTTTCCTCGTTCAGATTCATCCTTCGGGACTGATGAGATCATCCAGTTATACTTGACTAACTTGCAGAAGTAAGATCATCAATTCTGTGCTTTGGATACTCACCCTTCTTCGAGTTCGAGATACCTAGTTGATTTCTCTCAAATCACTTACAGACTTGAGGTTAGACTTGTTGGGAGTTAGTGTTGGCCACAACCAATTATGGTTTGTGTAACCAGATGATTTGGTTTCTTAAGATACTTCTTAGAAAGATCACTCCAATTGTCCTCTTGACCAGATGATCTTGTCCTATTTCATCAAGTCAAGTGAAACATTGGTCACTTTGGTTTGTTTAAACTTTCGCGCCAAAATTTCCCGTACTTTTAGATGCATGCTTTGCAAATGCACATATTATATTTAGATCCTTATAACTTCCCAAACACTGGGATATTACAGTATCTCCCCCTTAACAAGAACTTCGTCCCGAAGTTCAACCTCTCTCACGTAAAGATAGGTAGAGAGAACTTCTGTAGACTGTTGAATCTTCACAACTGTTTCTGGTGTTGACCTTGACATGTGTATCCTCTTGTCTTCATTGTTCACCTTCCACGGTCTTGTATGATATTCTAATAGTATGACAGTTGTTAGGACAACTTTGTCTTTTGCTAGGCCTCCCTAATGGTCTCATGAAGAACCACGTGGTATTTCCACCGTATAGTGGGTACCGGGTTTCATTCTCCGATGAATAGGTATGGTTTCCTGAGCTCTCACAACTTTCTGAAGAACAGTTGGTACATCCACCAGGTAATGAATAACCAATAAGATTCTTCCGACACACTGGATATTGTCCATGGTTTGGTCTCCATTTGGTTCAGTCTAATGGTCTGAAGATAAAGATTTTTCAAAGAATCTTGTACAAGGTAGTCTACATTGACTTAGACTCAGTTATTAGTGTAAAAAATCTTCGAGCTTCCTCGAGTTTAGCTTTTTCCTACAGGTGACTATAACCTATTCCATTGGTTACTTCCTAGGGTCCTTCTACAACCTTGGGTTTTGACTTCTATGGGATGACTCTCTGAGTTTATTTATCGAGCTTCTACTCTTTTCCTTCTAGGATATAACTACTCATGTGATTTTCTTGGCATCACTTGTGGTAGCTCACCATGGGTTGATGTAATAGCTCACCAATTCCAAACAAGATGTAAGATGTGGTCCATTACCATCAATGCGTTGTTGATTTCTGCCTTCTTGACTTCAAGGAGTTCCAAAGTTTTGATAGTTGCTTCAATCAGTTGAGATTTCAAACCGCTCTCAAACTAATCCTATACCCTCTAGACCGGTAACATCAAGAAAGAACTCAGTGTTGTTGCACATGCATATGCACATCAAGTTCAATCTTCATGTATAGATCTAGTCAATCAAAGATCCAGATAAGAAGCAATAAATCCCAAATGCAGTTATCACTCATGCATCAAAAGCCTGTGAAATAAAAGTACTTAGAGTAAAACATCTCCAGTGCCAAGGCTCTTAAATGCTATACACTACAAGTAGGTATATAATATCTTGCCATCCTAGTCTACACAAACACTCTTTGACTTGGTAATTATTCCAATTGCATGCCTTACTACAATGGAATAAACTAAGACAAAATGATCCTAAAGTAGTTGTTGTCTAACTTGGTTCCATATAGGACTAAGTATTATGTAATTTAATTACTTTATCTAGATCATGATAAGCTTCTCATCGCATCTGTTGATCCTTCATGGTGTTGATCACATCGTAGGAGTAGTAATGTAGCTTCCATCAATGCTGATGCCTTCTCCTAGTTCTATACTATACTATAATGATTCACCTCTTGACTTGATAACTAAGGATATGGTATATACCCTATAGTTACCATGGTTTATAATAACTCTTAAGGATTCTCAACATCCATTCTTGATGACTCCTATTCTAACTCAATACCATATTCTACTCCATCCTATTCATTCATAGAATGGGGTAATCATCACTTTGACTTAAGCATCTCTGACTATGTCAGAACTTTCTTTTTCTCAATAACACCGATACCTGATAAACTTCTAACTATTCATACCTAGGTATAAAGATACTGGATAAGTAAATTTACTCAGGTTGAGTAAGAATAATTCTATACAAGTCTGATTAATCATTCTCAAGTGAATGATCATCATAGTTGTAGGAAGTGTGGTTTAGATAAGATGGTTTCCTATAGTCTTTACCAACCTACAGATCTCCTAAAAGGTTTTAAACCTAAGGTCGCTTCGCTCTGATACCACCTGTGGTGACCCAGCACACCACTGCATGTGTAGTGCGCAAGTCGGTGACATAATACTCACAGAAGGACTTATCCGTGAATATTACATCTCTCAGAGTGGTACAACAGAAACACATCGGGGCCAAGCAAAGCGATAGGATACAAACTTCATTACAAAATCTTGAGAATCTCCTTAATGAATCAAGAAGATCTCCTGCAGAAGAAACATCAGAAGAAACAATACGCAGCTCCAAGCTAGAGAAGATCTCTAGCTCAGAAATAATCCACTACGGCTGATGTCAGCCCTAATTTATGGCTTGAAATAACTAAGTCTAGGAATGGTCTCTAACTACACCTTGATAGCTTCTCCTCCACCAGCGTTGTTGATGACGATACTTTACCGACTAAGTAGTATAAGACTCCACCTAGCTTCATAAGGTAGAGATGGCTTCACGATGACGACTTCCATAGGCTTCAACTCTAAGCAAGGGTCAAACGGGATAGAATGAGTAACGAGCGTTACTCAGCAAGTTCATGATATATAGTGGGTGGTTGATGCACTAACTACAGCTTTAGACTTGAAAGAGGCATAAGCTAATGCAAGGTTTTGTAAAACTTTCTTCAAGAGGTTGCTTTTAATTCTGAAAACTATGCACGCCATTCTTCACAGGATTAGAACTTTCATGGAGTTGCCTTTCCTGCGGCGTTCGCAGCTCCTTCCCGGAACAAGGGGTAACATGCCACATCCTTTTACACTCTGCAGAGGTGCGTTACTTTACCCATGGACGACCAAGACCATGTTGCACAACCAGGTGTACATTCCTGTCCACTCCCACTCAGGTGTGGGGCCCGGTTGTTGGTCCAAGCCAAACCGTGTTTCTCCGCACAACGCATGCCCACCCATTTCTGCCAGCAGGTTGAACGCCTGATTCCACCCCTCACGATGGATATCTACGCGCCCCTGGCAGACCATCATAGACCCGCAGAGTCCGTGGGAATTAAGGGATCCCACCCATGTGCATGTAGTCCCGCACTACCTACGCGAGAGTACAGCGTACGTCTCTGGCAGCCCGTTGACATGCGAACGAGAAAAGTATCACGGCTGACTTACTCCCCCCATAGAAGATCCATGGTCAACGCGAATTTACGGCGCAAGAATCCTGACGGCATTTGTTGTTAATTCCTAGGTAATACTTTCCCATGCAGATGGAACCTTCCTTTGACCTATTCATCTTACCATGGTTCCATCCGCCCACCAAACAGAACACTACCACTCGGGTAGTCATTCAATTAGTCATATTATTATAAAAATAGGATCATGCATTCTTTTGAGAATAGGTGATAATACGATAGGGTTTTTGCAAATAGTTTGTTATGAAGTACTGCAAAGGATATGAGCAAGTGATGAACTTGCCTGAGATTGAAATGACCATAAGATTCCAGGTCTTCGGGGTCAAAGGTCTCGTAGGAAATCCCAACTTCTGAAAGATAGCAAAGTAGTCCCGGTAAGGACTACAGAAATACTGGCAACATGATACATGCATAATAATAAGATGCAATCGTGAAATACCCTGGAAAATACCCCAGCTTACAAGTGTAAGCCATGTTTAATACGACAACTTATTCTCAAGAGTTTTAGGTGAATTGTTTTGTTATTTGTGGTGATGTTGTTATTACTGGTTTTAGACTTACATGGGTTTCACTTTTATTTACCACACCATTTTTATTATGTTTAGGTTATACATAGTTATCACACGATTAAACTTGAGAACACTATTATATGGAAAACAACTACTGAAAACATAATAAACACATTTGATTTTATGTTATAAAATGTAGAGCTAATAACATCAGGTTTATTTGAAAAATGAGGAACTAATACATCTAACTCTATTATCATAATACTTTGCTTAATAACTAGTGACGATAGGTTTTAGTTGGTGTGAAATCATGAGGGTTTTATTAATACAGAAAATAATGTTGTGGCAGTTATTTCTGATTATAATGAAAAATTATAGAATTTTATATTACCTTTGGAAACAAGTTTATAAGTTGGATAAAATGTTTCATCTTAGGCATATTTGAATTGGAAATTCTTTTCTCTTTAATTGGACATATCATTCAATGTCTTCTGAAAATATTTGAATTAATTATTATTATTATTTTATTAATTTTAAATGAACTAATGATTAGGCAAAGCATTGCACATAAAACTTGGTCAAATTACTTTGTACACATCATAGATGAGTTGCATTTATCATTTGGAGTATTTTGATATATAACTTGTATTTTTCTTATTTTATGAATTATTTATTATTTTCCAATATTTATTGTTATTCTTATAACTTATTTGATTGTTTTCTCAGAAAACATTTGTTAGGGAGTATTTTGCAATGCTCAAAATATCAAAATAATATTGCAAGAATAATTTACATTTGATTAAATAGTTTTGAATATTTCTAAACCTTATTATCAATGTTTTATTATTAAAATATTATTTTGTACCCATATTTTTAAGACTATAACCAGTATTGGATTATTTTTCTTAATCTAATATTCAACCATTTTACTAGATTAAGAATTAGTTGCATTGCAAAGGTTTGGAATTTTATTTGTTGTTTTCTATTATTTTTTTCTAATTCTTTTATTTAAGATTTTTCAGCAATTACTAAAAAAAAACCCTAGGCTGACAGGTGGGCCAACCCACCAGTGGGTTGGGTCAAACCCACTGGTCTGGTCGGGCCGGACCAGACCAGCCACATCCGCACCCACCCCTCAACCCTATCCCCTCTCCTCTCCTCGCGAGGCGACGCAGAGGCGATTCCATCGCCTCCACCCTCTCCGGCGATTTCTTCTGCCCCACTCAGTCCATCTCCTCCACCGTGCCCAAGCGCCGCTGCTTCCCCTTCCTGCCCTCTACTCCGCCTCCCTCCTCGATCTGAGTTTCTGGATGGGTGGCTCCCGTGGCAACCTCGAACCCTAATCCTAGGTTTCGGTACCCGGGTGCTCCTCCACTTCTCCGGTGACTTTGGCTCCTCGATGAGACTCATGGAGGCTCCTGGAGACTAGGCTGCTGCTGCTGCTTCTCCACGGTGGCTGTGGTTGCGGATGGTTGCGGTGTCGATGCGCCGCCGCCAGGACGGCCTTCTGGGCAACCGTGGCTCGTCTCTGTGCTTCGCTCCACCAACTGGCCGTGGTCACCACGAAGGTGACCACCTGTAAGTACTCCACTCCCTCTGCCCCCTGATCTCTCTCTCTCTCTTCCCGATTCCTTCTTCCCCGTTTGCTCTAGAACCTGGCCCTCGTGCCAGTGTTCATGCCATGACCAAATATGTCGGGGGGTTACCCCCGAGTAGGGTAAAGGCAAGTGGTAAAGGCGACTTACAGAAGAGAGGTTTGGTCGAGTAGCCGACTACCCGGTACCCGCTACCCGGTCAACTGCTACTCGGTCTTACCTCAAGATGACCAGAAGGAAGAATCGTTCAAGTTCTCTCCATTCGAGTAGAAGAGTTGGCCCGAGTAAAATTGGCGGGAACCTACTCGGGCCAGAAAGTCAAAGGAGCCGTTCTGACACAGGATCCCGCGTATCCTGGGTCCGTACTTGGCAGCATTCAAACTACTGTTCATCTGGGACCGGCCTGCCTGACAGTGACAGCATGGAAGCGGGCCGTGGCAGAATAAGGGGGGCCTACTCTGTGTTTGGCACAGTGATACCAGTCTGTCCCCTTGTTTTGCCCAACGACTTTCTAGATGCAGCCAAGATTAGGAACCAAAGCTGTCAGCGGGAACCCGGAAGAAGGACGATGTGCACACTATGTCGACACTTGTCCATGTTTGGACGTATCCGGCTGGGCACCATGTATATAAGGTGCCCCGCCGCCTCCTGCGTGAGGATTGATCGCACGCGGAACCCTAGAGATCACAACATCGAACACATCTTGACCTAGTTCTTCATCTTGAGAGGAGAGCGGCTACTCGGTAGCAAGAACATTGTACTGTGGCTACTCGGTGAGACACCATAATACATAGAGAAAGGCAGGAGTAGGGGTTTTACCTCCTCACGAGGGCCCTGAACCTGGGTAGATCGTGTTGTTTGCAGTGTTTACTTCGTACCTCACGCGGCTACTCGTCGCGTGGTCCCTCCCCGAGCACCTCCAGCGTCCTTCGTCCCCACATCTTTAGCCATCCCATGGCATCTGCCGTGACACCACCACGACAGTTGGCGCCCACCGTGGGGCAACCAGCGGCGCTGGCTGGAGTTTCTGTTCGGACGGGATCTTCTTCAGCGGAGCACGTGGTTTGTGGCCTTGTCCACAGATTCGGCTCCTTCGACTTCGTCTCCGACAACGCCGGCTGTTTCGGCGGCATGGCCATGCCGGAGGGCGGCTCGGTGATCTCCTTCGGCTCTCACCTCGTCTACGTCGCCACCATCGCCAACCGCGCGTACCCCGAGCTGGTGCATGACGCGGAGGATCCTCCCGCGGTGATTGCTGCTCGCGGAAGGCCCGCGTGCCGCTCTGCGAACTGCGCTGAGGTGATGGTGACGGGCTTGGCGGCAAACACTGGCGCGGCCGCTACTGGCGCTGCGGTCGTCGTCGAGAATCTTGATGAACCGGCTGCTGGTGGCAGGACTCACCGGCCCTACGAGAGGGAGAGCAACTTGCCGCCTTCCACCTCTACGATCATTCCCGCGTCGGCTGCGCGACCTGGTATGCCGACTCCCACCGACATCGAGCTTCTAGCCATGCGGGAGCAGCTCGAGCGGCAACGCTTGGAGTTGCTTGCCGAGCAGGCGGAGTTGGATAAGGTGAGGTTGGAGTTGAGCCTAGATCAGCTCGAGTACAACAAGGCGCACGGCTTCACACCAGTCGCCAGGAGGGCTAGCAGAGTAGGTGGCACTCGGCGCAACTTGGGTGTCGAGATGGCAACGGTTGCAGAGGTTCCCGCGCAGTCCGCTACCGCGAACACCTCCACAAGGCCAAGGTACAGCACGCCCGCCAAGACGCTCAGAGCTGCAGAGGCCGTGGCTGCCGAGTTGCCGCGTCTCGACGGCGACGCGCGCATCAGGCAGCAGGAGAGGCTCAACGAGTTGGTGTTGGAGGCCGCCAGGCAGAACGAGGAGTTCCGGAAGGCCAACCCGGGTGCTGGAGCTTCGCAGGTGGTGCACTCGCACGCGGCCAGATCTAACGATCAGGCCTCGTCCCCGCACCCTAGCCGCGAGAAGAGCCGCAGTGGACGTACAGGCCGAGATAGGCAAATGCAGGTGTACGACCCGACTGTTGCCGCGAAACAGCGCGCTGTGCCGCAGCAGTCCGGTCAGGAACACAACGCTGCAAGAGCAGGCTCTCAAGCCCATCAAGCTCAAAGCCAGGCCCGAGATGGTGCACGTCCAGGTCCTTCTTGGCAACCCGCAGCTCAGCCTACTCGGCAGAGGCAGCAGCCGCGTGCAGTGGCGCCAGTCGCCAACCCGGTGGTGCAGCCTGCTGCTGTGCAGGTGGATAGGTATGATGATGGCTACTCGGCTATGGAGATGGCTGGTTATGATATTCATGACCGTGTTGGCGAGCGCGTGTTGGCGCCTGGAGATGCAAGGCACCAGCTGGACCGTATCAGCTTGTCGGCGCGGCTTGAGAGCACGGGTCCTCCTGGCCCTGAGTGCTTTGGCCCGCGCATCATGAACGAGCCTTCCGTGAAAGGTTTCCAGCTTGCAAGAGGCACCAAGAGCTACAACGGCAGCACCAAGCCTGAAGATTGGCTCAACGACTATGTCACCGCGGTACATATCGCGAACGGCAACAGGAGATGGGCGGTGCGCTATGTGCCGCAGATGCTAGAGGGTCCAGCTCGCACTTGGCTCAACAACTTGCCCAAGAACAGCATCAACTGCTGGCTGGACTTCTCGGATGCCTTCATCAGCAACTTCACCAGCACATACAAGAGGCCGAATAGGCCACAAAAGCTATCAGCTTGCAGGCAGCGAGAAGACGAGACAGACCGCGAGTACCTTACTCGGTGGAGCACACTGAGGAACACCTGTGAGGGTGTGAATGAAGCACAGGCCATTACATGGTTCGCGCAGGGTTGCCGACATGGCAGCATGCTTTGGCAGAGATTGCAGAGGGAGATGCCGAACACTCTGGCGGAGACCATCAAGATTGCGGATCAGTACGCACTCGGTGATCCTACTCAGCCACTGATGGACTCCTCTGAGCCGAGAAGGAACTTCAACAACAGCAAGCGCAACGAGTTCCGCAACAAGCGCCGAGTAGATACTCGGTATGATCCTGAAGAGGTGAATGCAGTGAATGTTGGAGGCGGTGGTGGCCAAAGGCAGAAACCTGCTGGAGCCTACGGGCAGAACCAGAACCAGGGCCAGGGCAACAAGAAACCGTTCCGTACTCCTCAGTCGGGTAGCGGTAACTCCGAGCAGCCGAAGAAGTTTGTCTTTGATGACATGAAGGATGGCCCATGCAGCTTTCACACTCACCACCCCTCGAGGCCTGCTAACCACACTACTCGGCAATGCGAATGGTGGGATGTGATCAAGAGTGATGGCTTGCCTCCTCCTCCCCTGCCAGCCGCCAATGCTACTGTTCAGCCTACTCGCGCACCCGCAGCTCGGCCGCCAGTGTACCCGAGAAGAGAGAATGTCAACCAGGTGGCTTTAGGAGCCAACCGCAACTTCAACAACGAGAGCTACCGCAACAACAACAACAACTACAACCGCAACAACAACAACAGAGGCAACAACAACAACTATCAGGGCAACAACAACAATGGCAACAATGGGGGCAACGGCTCCAACCAGTACCAAGAGCACCATGAGAGCTATATGATCTTCACTTCTGAGGCAGTCAACAAGCAATCACAGCACAGGCGGGCCATGGAGGTCAATGCGGTGATTCTTGCTGTCCCTCACTACATGTACTGGTGTGACCAGGAGATCAGGTGGTCCCGAGTAGATCATCCCAAGGTGATGCCCAACCCGGGCACTTACGCTTTGGTGCTGGATCCTACCTTCCTGGGTCCCGAGAAGAATGTGAGGTTCAGCAAGGTGCTAATCGACAACGGCAGCAGCATCAACATTGTGTACAAGGACACACTCGAGAAGCTTGGCCTGGCCGAGAACACGATGCTGCCCAGCAAGACCACCTTCCATGGCATTGTGCCCGGAATCTCGTGCAACCCGATTGGCAGAGTGTGGATAGATGTGCTATTCGGTACCCGGGAGAACTGCCGCACAGAGCGCCTGCAGTTTGAGGTGGTTGATCATCAGAGCCCCTATCATGCTCTACTCGGCAGGCCTGCTCTGAGCAAGTTCATGGCCTCTACTCATGTTGCATACCTGAAGATGAAGATCCCTGGTCCCAATGGCATAATCACTATCGCTGGCGATTACAAGAAGTCCATGGAGTGTGCTTCAGCTAGCTCCAAGCTGGCAGAGTCGATGGTGATTGAGGCCGAGAAGAAGAAGATGTACGAGGTGGTGGCCATGGCTCAGTCCGCACAAGCTGGTGCACAAGGTGTGCCGAGTACCCAGCATGGTACTGCCTTCCAAGCTGCCAAGGAGACCAAGAAGGTCCAGGTTGACCCCGAGTTCCCCGACCGCGTAGCCATCATTGGCTCCGGGTTGGCGGAGAAATAGGAAAGCGAGCTCATCCATTTCCTCCGTGAGAATCGGGATGTATTCGCCTGGACCAATGAAGATCTACCAGGAGTCCCGAGGGAGTTGGTTGAGCACTCTTTGCATGTGCGTCCTGACGCCAAGCCAGTGAAGCAGGCTATGCGCCGTTTCGGAGATGAGAGAAGGAAGGCCATTGGTGACCAGATCACCAAGTTACTGATAAGCAATTTCATCATGGAGGTGCTGCACCCGGATTGGTTAGCCAACCCGGTCATGGTCGAGAAGAAGAAGGAGGATCCCAAGGCTGCCACTGCATGGCGCATGTGTGTCGACTACACCGACTTGAACAAGGCATGCCCCAAGGATCCTTTCCCGTTACCTCGCATCGATCAGGTGATCGATTCCACTGCTGGTTGTGAACTGCTGTCTTTCATAGATGCCTATTCTGGTTTCCACCAGATTGCACTCAACCCTGCTGATCAAATAAAGACTGCTTTCATTACCCCGTACGGGGCTTATTGCTATCGTGTCATGTGTTTTGGCTTGAGGAATGCGGGTGCAACCTATCAGAGATGCATGCAGAAATGCTTGCACGATCAGCTCGGCAAGAATGTGCAGGTGTACGTAGATGACATTGTCATCAAAACGAATAAAACACATACTCTGCTTGCCGACCTGGAGGAAACCTTTGCTAACCTACGCAAGTACAAAATGAAGCTGAATCCGAGTAAGTGCACCTTTGGTGTACCGGCTGGAAAGCTACTTGGTTTTCTAGTTTCTAGTCGGGGCATTGAAGCCAATCCTTCTAAGATAAAAGCTATAGAAAGCATGTCTTTATCGAGATCACTGAAGGATGTGCAGAAGTTCACAGGTTGCTTGGCATCTTTGAGCCGTTTTTTGGGCCGAATGGGCGAGAAGGCCCTGCCTCTGTACCAGCTGATGAAGAAAAGTGGCAAGTTTGTCTGGACTCTGCAAGCGGACGTGGCATTCAATGAGCTGAAAGCAATGCTGGCCAGCGCTCCTGTCTTGGCTAGTCCGCTACCCAAGGAGCCTATGCTGCTGTACATTGCTGCGACTAACCGAGTAGTCAGCGTGGTGATAGTGGTGGAGCGAGAAGAAGAAGGCAAGAGCGTGCAGCACCCAGTGTATTACCTCAGCGAAGTGCTGTCCAGCTCCAAGCAAAACTATCCGCATTACCAGAAGATGACATATGGTGTGTACCTGGGCGCCAGGAAGCTGAAACATTATTTCCAGGAGCACCCCATCACGGTTGTGAGTTCTGCTCCCATCTCGGATATCATGGGTAACAAGGAGGCGAGTGGCAGAGTAGCCAAGTGGGCGATCGAGCTAGCGGCGTATGCTCCCGCGTATACGAGAAGAGAAGCCATCAAGTCTCAGGTCTTGGCGGAGTTTCTTGTGGACTGGGCCGAGATGCAGTATGAACCTCCTGCTCCAGTTTCCAACTATTGGAGGATGCACTTTGATGGCTCGAAAGTGAAGGAAGGCCTTGGTGCTGGTGTCGTGCTTACGTCACCCAAGCGAGATCAACTCAAGTATGTGTTGCAGATCCATTTCAAGGCATCCAACAATGTTGCAGAGTATGAAGCAGTGGTACATGGCTTGCGGGTAGCCAAGGAGGTTGGAGTGCAGCGCATCATATGCTATGGAGATTCAGATCTGGTGGTGCAGCAAGTCTCGGGCACTTGGGATGCTTTGGATGCCAATATGGCATCGTATCGCTTCCTGGTGCAGTCTATGACTGGATTCTTCGAAGGCTGTGAGTTCCAACACATTCACCGAGCAGAGAATGAAGCAGCAGACGAGCTATCCAAGTTGGGATCTTCTCGGCAGTCCATCCCGGCTGGGATTGCCTTGGATCATTTGAGGAAGCCATCCATCAAGCCTTCCCCCAACTCGGAATCCATTTTCGTTCCCTCTCTGCCAAGTGAGGAATCTGATCCCATGGACATTGACTGGGAGAATGCTACAGGAAACCCGGGGACTGTCGTTCCCAACCCGGGGACTGCCGTTCTCTACTCGGGGACTGCCACTCCCTACTCGAGGACTGCCACTCCTTACTCGGGGACTGCCACTCCTTACTCGGGGACGGCCATTCCCTACTCGGGGACTGCCACTCCGTACTCGGGGACTGCGGTCCTTAACCCGGAGGCTGTCGCATTCATTGAAGAAGTTCTCGCCAATCGGTCTGGGTTGCAAAGAAGCGCTCCTACTCCTCCTGAGCAACCACAAGTGCATGTCCCGATGGAGCTGGACGAACCAGTGTTTCCTTCACGGGAGACACCGAGTTGGGCTATGCCCATATTATCCTTTCTAAGGGACGGCACCCTACCAGAAGATGAGGTGGCTGCAAGACAGATTCAGAGAAGGTCCAAGGGCTACACTATAGTCCGAGATGTGCTGCACAAGAGAAGTGCCACTGGCGTGCTCCAACGTTGTGTGAGCCCGGAAGAGGGAGAAGAAATTCTGGTGGAGATACATCAAGGGGAGTGCGGGCACCACGCCTCATCTCGGGCGTTGGTCAAGAAAGCTTTTCGGCATGGCTTCTACTGGCTCACTGCTCTGCAGCAAGCTGAAGATATTGTGAGGAAGTGCAATGGCTGCCAGATGTTCGCAAGTAAGATTCACATGCCTGCTTCCGAGTTGAAAACAATTCCTATCACATGGCCATTTGCTGTTTGGTGCCTGGATATGGTTGGCCCCTTCAAGCCGGCTAAAGGCAACATGACACATATCTTGGTCATGGTGGACAAGTTCACCAAGTGGATTGAAGTGAAGCCTATTCGGAAGTGCGATGGGGTCACAGCTGTGAAATTCGTGAAGGATGTGATCATGAGATATGGCTACCCGCACAGCATCATCACCGACAACGGCACCAACTTCGCAGAGGGGGCAATGGTGCGATTCTGCAGAGATAAACATATCCGACTAGACGTTGCGTCAGTCGCGCACCCTGCCTCCAATGGGCAAGTTTAGAGAGAAAATGGAATGGTATTGGCAGGCATAAAGCCAAGGCTGATTGAGCCGCTGCTGAAAACACCTGGGTGTTGGCTAGAAGAGTTGCCAGCGGTGTTGTGGAGTCTAAGGACTACCCCTAACCGGTCAACTGGCTACACGCCATTCTTCTTGGTATACGGGGCTGAGGCCGTGTTGCCAATAGACTTAGAGCATGACTCCCCCCGAGTATCCCTCTACACTGAGGTGGAGGCGAGAGAAGCTCGAGAAGACGACGTTGACCTGCTTGAAGAAGCAAGAGAGCTGACTCTGTCACGTTCGGCTATCTACCAGCAAAACCTGCGGCGTTATCATAGCCGAAAGGTGAACCCAAGGGTTTTCCGAGAAGGAGACATGGTCCTTAGGCTTGTGCAGCGCACAGCCGGGATGCACAAGTTGTCTCCTCCATGGGAAGGGCCTTTCATTGTGAGCAAAGCGCTGCACAATGATGCGTACTACCTTGTAGATGTGCGCCCATCACAGGCGAACAGGGCAGATAAAGCTGGAGAGGAAACCAAGCGCCCTTGGAATGTAGCTCTACTCCGTCGTTTTCATTCGTGAGCAAAGATGTGTATGTACCCTCTTATCCAAGTTGAAATTCTACTCTCCAATCTGAAATCGTTCTCGGGGACTGCCCTCGTTCAAAATTGCTCTAAGTGTTTTTACTGTTTTCCTATTCGGTTGCTTCACTTCGAAACTCATAAGCGTATTGAGTATTGTGCCTAAACCTATATGCCAACTCTTCGACTTTGCTGCTGTCCGAAACCCGGCTTCATGGCAAGCAAGAGAACAAGCAAAAGGTCAATGAGCACAAGAAAATCGCTAAGGAAGAAAAAGTGCTGGAACCGAGTAGAGTGCTTGTTACTTTTGTTCTCTGTCTTGTCTTTTCGGCTAAGTGGTGGGTTACGTTGTTATGTTTGTTTCTAAGCGGCAAAGTATTTGCAGCTCTGCTCTTTGATTCTTGTGAATCGAATACCAAAAAAGCAACAAGTTGCGGGTAGAGCAGAGATGAAAAGAGAGAGTGAATAAGAAACGCAACTCGGGGACTCGCATGGAAACGCAACCCGGCATTGAGCCAGGGCTGATCAAAATGATTAAATTGAAGATAACAAGTGGAAATAAAATTGAGTAGCAAGAAAAGCATAAATAAGTCTGATACATATGCTCCCGGCATCACGGGGATCTGATAAGTGTGCAAGTAAAAAGTGTGCAGGTAAAATCATGTGGAGGAGGCAGTGTTGTCGGCGCTGGCCTTGGCTGCTGCATCTTCTGTGGTGGTCTTGGTTGCCTCTGCCTCCGACTGGACGGTGGCGGACTCTTCCATCTCGACGTCGCGCTCGGTGGCTACCTGGTCAGAAGTAGCCGTGGCCACCGAGATAGGTCCTGGGGCTGAAGAAGCACCAGAGGCTTGGCCAGGGGTGAATACCGTGTCGTCGAGAGCGGCTCCTGATGAGGTGCCGAATCCGAGTGCGGCGGTGTCGATGTGCTCGGCATCCTCATCGCTACTCGCGACGGCGACATTCTTCCCCTTCCCGGCCTCGTCTCTAGGCGAATCGAAGAAGCCGTCCAAGTCGGACTCTGTGTCTTCATCCGCTTCCTCGTCTTCCTCCACTTCGGTGTCAGGCTCCGGGGGACCGTCGATGAAGACGTCCGTCTCAGCGCATTCCGCGACTTCGTACGCAATCAGCTTGCGCATGGCCACGTTGCTGGGGTCTGTCTCCCACTTGGAATTGTTGCGCTTCCCGCGGATGATCTCCATGTTCAGATTCTCGTACCAGGAAGCGACGCAGAGCAGCATCAGATCAGCACCTGCCCGAGCTCCCGAGGCGCGCCACTTCTTTAATTCAGCCTTCACATTGCGCAGCTTCAGAACAAGGCGATCAATGGTCGTCGGCGCGGCATCTTCAGGCCAGAACAGCTTGTGGATCGCGAAGCCGACGCGCACCAGGTCGGTGCCCACGCCGGCTAGGCGTTCGAAGTGCCCTCGCATCACCAGCAGGCTGTCCTCGATCTCGGCTCTGGTGTCCGAGGCCTCGCCCTTCTCAAGGCGAGCTGCTCGGGCCTTGGCCAAGGCTGGCGCACAAGCGGACACGAGATCAGGGAAGATATCTGCACAAAAAGCAAGGAAGAAATTCAGTCACGGGAACCGAGAAGAGGTAGAACCGAGAAGAAAAGATGCAGAGAGGAGGAAACTTACTGTGAAGCTCCTGGCGCAGTTGCTGCAACTGGATTTTCCACTCCTCCTCATTGGAAATGTGCTTCTCCTCGAGCAAGCGAAGTCCGTCCAACTGAGTGAAGTACCCAGCATTGGATTTCTTCAACGTTTCGCACTCCAGCTCGAGGGCCTTGATCTTGGCATTGAAGGTTGTCTCAGCTTTGGCCTTCTCGGCGATCACTCTGTCCCTCTCCTCACCAAGCGTGACAGCATCCTGGAGTGCCTTCTGCAGCTGGAGTTGCAGCTTCTCCACCTCTGTAGTATGGTCCTTCACCAGCTCAACGGCCTGGTCGGACAACCGCTGCTGCACTTCTTCAGGTTTGACGCAGTCTTGGTGTTCTTCAACAAACAATTTATGATCTTCTGCGGAGAGACAGACGAGGTTAGCAGAGACGCAGAGAAGCAGAGAAGCAGGATTCAGGCCGAGTAGACGGCAACTCACCTTCTAATCTCTTGATGGTGGACTCGGCTTTCTCCACAAATGCACGGCATTTCCCGTGCTCCTCAGCTAGGGCCTTCAGGTTCTCTGCAGAATAGGAATGGTTAGCACAAAAAAGCAGAAGCGGGCGTAAACAGAAAACGCAAGAACCGCGCGGCTAAGAGCGTACCTTCCACTTCAGACAGCTTCTGAGTGCTATCTTTTGCATTCTTGTTGGCTGCCTCCGCAACTGTCTTCTCTCGTTCCAGTGCAGCAATTCGCCTCCTGGCG
The DNA here is from genome assembly GCA_028641055.1 of Alopecurus myosuroides. Lineage (NCBI taxonomy): Eukaryota > Viridiplantae > Streptophyta > Magnoliopsida > Poales > Poaceae > Alopecurus > Alopecurus myosuroides. Next base: position 67,230,109 of record CM054060.1, read on the forward strand.
ATAGCATGATTCCAGAGAAGCTGGCGATGCAGACTGGTCCGCTTCAAAACGCTATCCTGAGAAGCGAGAAGAAAACAAGTTAATCGGAGAAGTAAAGATTCAGCCCGAGAAGGCGGCTACTCGGAAGAGCATCCGCCTACTCGGCCAGAACCTCGGGGACTGGGTGATGGTAAAGGAAAATGAAAACGGATAGGAGAGAAGAAAAATGCTACTCGGAGAGGAAAAGTCAAGACTTACCGCGTAAGACTGCTCGAGATCTTCGGCATTCTTGCGGTGCACAAACATCTTGGCAGCAAGAGTAGCGGTGCTGGAGGAGACGGTCATGGGTTTGTAGCCCAAGTCCACCTTGTTCCAGTCGACCCGCATGTGGTCGATGTCGCCCAGGCCAAGGCCATGCCATTTTTCTGTGCCAAGAAGCTTGCTATCCCATTTGGCGTCGATGAAACCAACCATGTCGAGTACCTGCTCAAGGCTCTGGGAAGTTATCGCCTGGGTTTGAGCTCCCCGAGAAGCGATGGAGACGGATCTGTCCTGGTTTGGGGCCGGGGGCTCGGAGTCCACCGGCAAGGCTTTCCTTCCTTTTGTAAAAGCAATCTTACGATCCTCGACGGAAAGGCCGATCTGGCGCTGTTGGCTAATCTTCAACATATAATCCAGGTAGAGGGGCTGATCAGCTATGTTAGCGGCGGCAGGAACCGCACTGGGATTGCGGATAACCAACTGCTTGGACTGTCCAGTCGATGTCGGCGGCGGCATCTGCTCTGTAGCTCGCTTCATCACCCTTTCTTTCTGAGCAGTTGGCTTCTCGCTCTTTTGCTTCTCGGGCTTCTTCCCCTCAACCTTGGCCTTCGCCTTCTCGGAAGCCTCCTTCTCGGCTGCCTCCTTCTCGGCCTCTGTCTTCTCGGCAGCTTCTTTCTCGGCTGCCCTCTTCTCGACCTCTTCCTTCAAAGCATCTAGGGCTTGTTGCCTGGCTTGGTCAGTTGGCGGCGCCAGGGGCGCGCTATCCGGTGCGCCAGTTGGCTGGGCGCTACTCGGTGCGGCGCCTGTTGACGCATCGCTCAATGGATAGTGATCTGTCACGGTGGCATCCGTCATGGTGGAATCTTCCACCCGCTGCTCGGCAGCGGGATTCACTCGGCCTGCAGCATCTGTGGTTGGCTGCTCCTGTTCAGCCTCTGGCCGCTCGAGGGCGGCGTTATCCTGCATCTCTTCATCTTGAGTCTCCTCGGCAGTGTTGGCCGGAGGAGAAGGGGGTCTCTCCTGGTGGGCGGCTGTGTCCTGTGCTGCTGACTCTGCACGGGACTGCTGCTCCGAATCTGCTCCTTGAGCATCAGTACTCTGTGCATTGGCGGCGTCAACCTCGTCATCATCGAGGTTGATAAGTGGTGCTGCTGGCTTCTTAGCCTGATCGGGCGCAAGAGCAGCGTTCGCGTCCATGGGAGGTCTGCAGAGAGAAAGAAATTCAGAAATTAGAAGAGGATTGGGGGAAATAACATAGTGCGAGAAGGGAGACGACAGAGAAGAAACTTACGCGCTGGTGGAGGCGAGCTTTCGCCTTGGTCTCTTCACGACCTTCTTGGTCGTCTTGTCGGTCTTTTTCTTCTTGGCGGGGGGCTCTACGGCGCCGCTGCCGGTCGGCTTGCGAGTAGCGGGCGCAGCGACAGAAAGAGGGTTGACGACAAGGGCTTTATCGCCCTCGTTCTCGTTCTCGTCTTCGTCCCCATCCTCGTTCTCTTCAACAACATCATCTGCGGATTCAGGAAAAGAAGAGGAGCAAGTCAGAAACAACGGGCAGTGGATTGGTGCTTCTCGTGAACAAGCAAAGCAAGTGCGCAGTTACCTTCAAATTCGTCCTCAGGCCAGTCGCGGAGAGACGTTTCCGCATGCTACTTCTCCATGCTGGGGGAACGAGGGAGGTTGATCTGGTCAGCGGTCTCAAGAGAGGCCTGGTCGTCCTCCTCTCAGTCAGGAAACCAGTTGCCTTCAAAACGTTCACAGCTCTCCCTAAGCTGGCGATTGAGGACCTGAAGAGCGGAGAAGTGTCACAAATTAGCCGAGTAGCGGGATGGTATCCTACTCGGATAGGCGTGCAAACATAAAGCACACTAAGCCTAAGTAATTTGACCGAATGTTCTACTCGGAAAGGCGTGCAGGCACAAAGCACACTAAGCCTATACAATTCTACTAAGTACTCTACTCGGTACAGACTACGATTGCTAGTCGCGGCGAGAAGAGGAAGTTTTCTACTCGGAATCCATATGCAGAAAGCAGGGAAAGAAGAACGTACCCGCGAAATCGGCTTTGTACGGCTGAATGGGACGAACCCATACTGCCAGTGCTCGGCAAGGCTCGTTGTCAGGATGGCCCTGGCGTGCTCGGGAACGTCTGCGTTGTCGAGCTCGATGGTGGTCGTCCTGGTGCAGTCACGGGGGCCTCCCATGTAACACATCAGGTGGCAGCGTTCTTGCAGAGGCAGAACGCGTCTCTGGATCCAGCACGCCACTGGATCATCACTCTTAAGGCCCTCGTTGATGAGAGCCCCGAGCCGCGCCTCAATCTCCATCGCGTTGGTGTCGTTGGAGGGCTTCTCCTTCCAGTTCTTCCCGGTGGGAGAACGGAGGCTCCAAGCGGGAAGATTAATCCGGTCAGTTAACTGTCCTCCTTCCGTGGCGGGGATGTTATTGACGTAGAGGAACGTCTTCTGCCACATCCGGACGGATTCCAGCCCCTTGATGCGGGGGTGATTGGTCCCCGACCGCTGCACCATCATGGCGCAGCCGGTGTTAGTTGCCTGTGGCACACCCGTACCTTCCTTCTTCCCGGTGGTCTGCTGGCGGAGGTGGAAGTATTTGAGCCAGGTGTCCGTTGTTGGATGGATGCCGAGGAAGGCCTCGCACACCACGGCGTGGTAGGCGAGGAAGACGACGGCGTTGGGTGGCAGGTGATGCATTTGGAGGCCGAAGTGGTCGAGGAAGCGGCGGAGGAAGTCGGAGGCCGGCAGGCCGAAGCCGCGCTCGAAATGCGCCAAGAACACAACGTGCTCGCCCTCCTCCGGGGTTGGCACGAGCTCGCCCCTAGATGGCCGGCATTGAACACCAGGAGGAACCCTCCTAGTGTTCACGAGCCAGGCGCAATCCTCGGCGGTGACATGCGAGCCAGCCCAGCCGGCGCGAGCAGCCATGGCAAAGGGTGCGCGGATGGTGGAGAATCGGAAGGATTTGGTTGGCTGGGTTGAATTCGCAGCGGCGCAAGAGATTGCGCGGCGGCGGAGAGCTCGGTGGCGGAGAAGAACAGAGAGATGAAAGAGGAAAAGTGCGAGGGAGGATAAAAGGAAGTTACCGGCGGGGGTATTTATATCCTCTCCGCGGTTTACCGTTACCAACGCGGAAGTGGGATCGATCGTGGCGTGTGGTGGGGTCTGTGGCCGACTGGAAACGCACACACGCGCGAGGCGCGCGCGTAATGGCCGCAGCAGATCCCACTACCAGATCGTGGCAAATTACTGCGTGTGATGGGACATAACGAGCCAGTGGGCCCGCCCCGTGAAAACTGGGCGCGTGGCACGTCGTGTCGTGGTAGCGAAACGACGGGGGCCTGGATGCTTGACATGTGTTCAGTTGCGGTGCGAAGGGCTGGATCGTGCTCTGCGCTGCAGAGGCTCAATTCAAGAAAATTCTCCAAGTCTTTTTACTCGGTCGCAGAGTAGAAGTCATCTGCTACGCGGAGGAGAGGAAACTCAAGGTACTTTCTAGAGTACTACTCGAAGGTCTTTTACTCGGCATCTTGAGGTTCAAGGGCTATGAGGCAAAGATTGGTTTTAAGCTGGCAGAGCCTAGTGAACGAGTTCGCAAGACTCAACCAGCTTCGGGGACTGCTGTCGGGGGGTTACCCCCGAGTAGGGTAAAGGCAAGTGGTAAAGGCGACTTACAGAAGAGAGGTTTGGTCGAGTAGCCGACTACCCGGTACCCGCTACCCGGTCAACTGCTACTCGGTCTTACCTCAAGATGACCGGAAGGAAGAATCGTTCAAGTTCTCTCCATTCGAGTAGAAGAGTTGGCCCGAGTAAAATTGGCGGGAACCTACTCGGGCCAGAAAGTCAAAGGAGCCGTTCTGACACAGGATCCCGCGTATCCTGGGTCCGTACTTGGCAGCATTCGAACTACTGTTCATCTGGGACCGGCCTGCCTGACAGTGACAGCATGGAAGCAGGCCGTGGCAGGATAAGGGGGGCCTACTCTGTGTTTGGCACAGTGATACCAGTCTGTCCCCTTGTTTTGCCCAACGACTTTCTAGATGCAGCCAAGATTAGGAACCAAAGCTGTCAGCGGGAACCCGGAAGAAGGACGATGTGCACACTATGTCGACACTTGTCCATGTTTGGACGTATCCGGCTAGGCACCATGTATATAAGGTGCCCCGCCGCCTCCTGCGTGAGGATCGATCGCACGCGGAACCCTAGAGATCACAACATCGAACACATCTTGACCTAGTTCTTCATCTTGAGAGGAGAGCGGCTACTCGGTAGCAAGAACATTGTACTGTGGCTACTCGGTGAGACACCATAATACATAGAGAAAGGCAGGAGTAGGGGTTTTACCTCCTCACGAGGGCCCTGAACCTGGGTAGATCGTGTTGTTTGCAGTGTTTACTTCGTACCTCACGCGGCTACTCGTCGCGTGATCCCTCCCCGAGCACCTCCAGCGTCCTTCGTCCCCACATCTTTAGCCATCCCATGGCATCTTCCGTGACACCACCACGACAAAATATAACCTTTAGAAGGTTGTGGATGAATTAATTGAGCTGTGGGAATTTTCCCTTTGATTTCTTGACACATAGACTATTGAGGATTAGTTATTCTCTGTGATGAATTTGATATATGAATTCTAGGATGTATTGTTATTCTCCTAGGGATCCTCTAACCAATGCACTATACTTGTGGAATGTTTGTGGGTATCCCCTTTGTGCTAGTGGTGCAGAAATGGTCTGGGATTTACTCCCAGCCATTGCTGTGAAATAATTTCCTTTGGATACCTTCTGTGATGAATCCCCTTGACTGGCTATCTGTTGAACAGAGCCCACCATCATGTGTGGCTTCCAAATTTTCTATGGGTGTGCTGTATATTGATAGGTATTACTCTGAATTTGTGATTCAGAGAATATGCCATCATTTTGTCATTCCCTTTTATTACTAGGTTGTTCATATATGGTTGTGTTGAGGTACTGCTCCAATGGACTAGTGCCCAGCAACAGTGGTGTATGCAAATTGGAACTTTGTCTTAGTCCATGTGCTTAGGATTTGTGCTCCAGGTAGCTATTTAATTTGATAAGAACATGATTTACTTGATCTTGGTGCCCCTAGCCTGTGATGCAAAAGTCTGAGGCCCTAGTTTTATTTAAGAACAGGTACTGTGCTTGAGCTAAATGCTTATCTATGATGTTGGTTAATTATTGGCATCTCTATATGCCATCTGGTGGGTACTACTCTGAACCTTAGGGTTCAGAGGATGTGCCACCATGTCCCTCTCATGTTTCTAAGGAATATTTAGCTTGGTGAGTTGTGTTTGAGGTACCAACCTGGATGGTTCTGGTGCCCAGCAGCTATATTATGGATTGTTTGGTTATTATATCTGATATGAACAGATTAATGCTTGTTGATTTGCCCCAAGGCCCATGATGTTGTTCTGAGGCCATCTAATAGATAGGAACAGATACTATGTTACCTTTTAGTTCCCTGGGATGATTTTAGCATAGCAATTCTATGCTAGACTGAGGGAAACAAATCCCAGCGACTATCTGTGCATAACTTAGCAAGATCTCTTGTTAGGATGTGTGTAGACATCACCTTTTGGTGTTACTGTTGTGGCTGTGATTTCCTGATGGATCTTGGCTTCTTGATCTACTTCCCTTGAGCTATATCACCTGCTCTGCTTGTAGTCCTGTTGTTGTTGTGCTTCAGATCTGCTCCTCCAGCTCCTAACTTGGCCTTGTTCCCTACTGTTCTTGCTGGCTTTCTCCCCATCTGCAGGTTTGCACTTGCTCCTATCTTGGTCTATCCCATGTTGTTCTTCTCACAACAGGAGGTTGGGTAGTGTGTATTGTTGCTCTGAGGTGTTCTTGGTGGTGATATGAGCTTAGAGCTCAAGATGGACGTGTAAGAGATGGAATGGGTCTTTACTTCTCTTGCTGCACGGCTGTTTGCTTTTTATTAAGCTGTGGTGGTCTTGACAGCACGAAAGTGTGATGGTGAGTGTGCTGTGTGCTTGTCTATGCTGCCTAGGATATTTCCTGTGGGATGTACTCGGTTTGCATCTGATCTTATCCTGGTGTTGTACTTAATTTTGGCTTGCCACTTGTATTACCTGATACTTGCCCATGAGTTTACACTGAGATATTTTTCTGATTTGAACAGATGCTTAACTTGTCTAAGCCTAGACTCGATGATGCGATTAGCAGTGCATCTCACTGCCTAGCTGAGAGTACTAACCCCCCACTAATTTTTTTACTTTTCTTTGCTTTTCTTGGTTATTTTGCAGGATCCAAAGGATATCAATGGAAGACTTGAAGATTTACAAGAATTAGATTAGGAATTTCTTTTTGTAATTGTCAACTTGTAATAGAACATGTAATTTTTTTCCATTTGTTGAATGATGTAATAACTTTGTATTATTATTTTATATCAATAAAGTTTATTATTTTCTTTTTCTTATACACAATGAAATTGGAATATCCAATATTTATTATTTTTTATTTGTTTCAATTTGATTATGTTAATTTTATTTTCTTGTTTAATCAAATTGAATTCAAATTCAATTCAACTACTCACAATTCTCAAATCATTCAAGTTTGAACTCCTCCATTTCAAATTTAATCAATAAGTCATGTCGAAATTCACTTTCTTCTAATCTCAGTCTCTCTCTCTTTACTAAAACATCGATGAAATCTCGATCACTCCAGGGTATAGCATTTGCGAATAAGTCCCCAATTGCCGCTTCTCGTCTGATGATATCTTAGAGTCAATTACCAGCTTGTTCCTGTATAATCTAACCTAATGAAACTCAAGTGTTTAATGCCCTCAGAAATAATCTGCTTACAAGATTGATCAGGTCCTGTATTCAAATTATTCTTGTATGACACCAAATACCAGGATTTCACCCCCTCGATTGATATCTTCTATCTTGGCTCCCTCCTGGGTTGCTTCTCTTGTAGCCATGGTCATGCAGGAATGTAGACAAGAGTTTGGAAACATCACAGACGGTGATCAAGGTTTAGTATTGGTTTGAAGAAGGTTTGTTTCCTCGTTCAGATTCATCCTTCGGGACTGATGAGATCATCCAGTTATACTTGACTAACTTGCAGAAGTAAGATCATCAATTCTGTGCTTTGGATACTCACCCTTCTTCGAGTTCGAGATACCTAGTTGATTTCTCTCAAATCACTTACAGACTTGAGGTTAGACTTGTTGGGAGTTAGTGTTGGCCACAACCAATTATGGTTTGTGTAACCAGATGATTTGGTTTCTTAAGATACTTCTTATAAAGATCACTCCAATTGTCCTCTTGACCAGATGATCTTGTCCTATTTCATCAAGTCAAGTGAAACATTGGTCACTTTGGTTTGTTTAAACTTTCGCGCCAAAATTTCCCGTACTTTTAGATGCATGCTTTGCAAATGCACATATTATATTTAGATCCTTATAACTTCCCAAACACTGGGATATTACAGTAGAACACGTCCTTGCCAAAGAAGGCACCTAAGTTTTGAATGACTAGAAGAGATAGAAAAACCTTTTGAAATCAAAACAGGTAAGGTGACCCAGAGTTAGAGCGATACCAGATAAGGAGTAAAAAGAATCCTAAGAAGGTTTTTCACAATCCATTTTGGAGTTTCAAAGTAGTTTTCACAAAATCTAGACTCGACATCGACCAAGCAATAAGGTTTTCCTACAGACAGTCCTGCTCTGATACCACTGTTGTCAGACCCCGGACCCAGAGATATACAAACCGTCATGTGCTCCTAGCAATGGACTCACAAGGGCTTCAGGGTTACCAGCCCCGGCCGCAACAAACAACGGCAGGCAGACCGGATTCATCGGCACGCAGTCCGGATCCCCGGTCTACTACTCCTTGTGTCCATGCTAGTCATAACCAGATATGTATACCCAAGCGTCCACGAGTCGGGTGAAACTGAAGGAACGGGACCAAAGTTATACAGAGCTACTATGTGTCCAGAAAGTGCAACAACAATCGAGGGTTACTGGGGTTACCTCGCCCCAGGCCGAATATCTTCGGCAGCCGGGCTCGGACATGGATCATCGGCTCCACAACCCCTCGACTGCGACAACTATGCAGGCATAGCCAAAACTGTATAACAACGGGCTCGAGACCAACAATCGATCAAAGCAACACTCTGGACATGAAAGTTGTATTAAACAGGAGTTACTAGAGTATAGCTTACAATCAGAGGTCACACGACCCAACATTACATCAGACAACAAAAGGCAAATTATGTTGCTAATAAACAAGAACCAAAAAGGCCTAAGAGGCCGCAACATAAGGTGATGTCCCAGCCCATAGATTCCAGGCTGCTACCTGGGAACCCCAAACTACTCGTCGATGTCCACGTTGAAACACCACCGAACCGAGGAACTCCACCTGAACAAAGTTGAAGCAAACATGAGTACGGGAGGTACTCAACAAGACTTAGTTAACCTATTATATATCTGCTTCTTTTAGAAAGAGTTATGAAGGTTATTTTGCATAAAGCCATCTTTGTTTTCCAAGTTGAGGGAGGAATAGCACGTCTCATGGAGTGTTTTGAAAACAGATGAGGAAACTAATCAACTACTGATATCATCATCTTTTTAAACCACCAAATCATATCAGCACCTCGTGCTTCAAAGATCACCACCTCAAGTTGTTCTAGTAACTCATGCTACAAGGTAACCCTTCTTGGCATCTCCGAGGAGGCATCCTTCATTCGTTATCAGCAAGTTTTAGTCATTCCGTTCAAGTTATCTATGATCACAGAATCCGTCACCAAGTCGTCCTTAACCGCAGACACGGCTTTTCGAAAAGATTTAACCCTGCAGGGGTGTACAACTTTAACCACACGTACCAACCAACTCTTAGTGCCACTAGATTAGCACTATTCCGGGAAGTGCCGGCAGAGGGAGGTTGACCATGATCTTTTCCTTGCTTCGCCTATTCCATGAGTCGCTCCGAGTAGAGATGGACCGCCAATAGGGAGTGGCCATCTCCTGCCGGGTCTCTATCGTTGTGAGCGGTGCTTCAACTACTGTCTCGCCACAGGCTGTTGCACCGCCACGTCCAAGTTTTGCAGACGTTTTTAATATCCCCGCAAGTTCAAATGGAACTCCTGAACTAGGCAACTCATGGAACAAACTAGGCAAGTTGAGATCGAGGGGAATCTAAGCCCCGTGTGGATGCACGTTCAGTCTTGGCTCGAAGACGAGAACTCGCTCCTAGGGGCATGAACGATACAACCACCACATACCCTCTGTGGTCTCGTCATCCTCACCTTTAAGTCATCTTAATCAAGTATCTCTTAACTTTCCACAACATCCTATCATACTAGATTCATTCGCAACTCTGATTCATCAACCGGATGGACCAGAGATAACAAGCATGTATGACTAAGCATAGAATATTTAAGGCTTTCGCGATGAACACAAACAAACCTATGGCTGCTAGGAGTAGTGGATCAGGATAACTAAGCTATGCATAATATAGGATAACTCTAACTACTGACACAAGATACATTGGAATCGAATGCATTTGTACGGGAATCAAAAGTCTTTTGAAATCATATATGGGCAGATAAGAGGTTATGCTTGCCTTGCTTCAAGAAAACCAGATAAAGTCTTCAGGAATAAGTGCTTGACTTGTCGGTTAGGATCAAGTATTCGCCATTGAATTTGTTGGCCTTCTCTTCGGAGTCACGTTCTACCGAGGGGGAACAAACACTGAAACAAGAAGAACAACAATCAACACATGGCAATGATGCAATGTGCAATATGTATGCATGAGCAAGTTAATGCACTTAAAGAAGACCTAAACATGTTCTTTGGGTTGCTAGGGTTCGTATGGCAATTAAGCATTTTTACTGAAATTAGCCCGAAATAGACCCCGGAGGGGCACTTCGGACAATTATGAAAGTGGGTACAATTTTAAAAGCTCGAATGGGTTTGAGAACATCATAAACATGTTTCATTTATCATTTTGAGCAATTTGGTATATAACTTTTAATTTTCTAATTTTAGTGAATAAACACTTATTTTTCTTTATTTTAAAGGAATAAACAACATTAAATAAATACTCATTTTTGAACTTTGTCAAACATGATTGAAAATGACATATTTGGAAAGAGTACATTTTTCTGAGCATAACCATACTTTTCTTTTTATTTTTCTGAATACACTTTGGAAGAAATTAATTATCCAATTTTATACCTTTTTTTGGAATTTCTTGAAATATCTAAAAAAGGGCAAATGACATCATCATGATGTCACTGTGACCTCACACAGAGATGAATCCTCTCTGTTCTTCACATCTAGGATCATATTCGAATGAATTCGTGTGCAATTGAACAAATGAACTACACAGCAATGGAGAGGAGCTCAAGGGGAGCCGAGGGGTGCCGGCGGTTGACCAAATGGTCACTGGAAATGGCGCCGGCGACCATCTGCATGGCGGCGGACGGCGGTTCACGGCGCGACGGCAACCTAGAGGAGCATGGAGGCAACAGAGGGTACCGGGAGACTACCACAGCACGGGGAGGCTAGAGAGGTGGTCGGAGGGGGCAGGGGCGGCCAGAATCCGCAGCAGCGTGAGGAGAAGGCCGACGGCCGGACTTGGAGAAGATGACGCGATTCCGGCGATTTCAGCCGTCCCGGGAAGCGGCGTTCGACTCAGAGGTATAGGAGAGGATGGCGGGGCTGGTGGTGGATTCAAAAGCTCCGGGGATGGCCGGAGTCGATGGCAAATCGCGGAAGCCGGCGAGACATTAGGTTTAGGGTTTCGGGTTCACAGGGAGAGAGGCAGAGAGAGGAGGCGTTCGGGTGGGGGGTTCTGCGAGGAGGTCTCGATCCGGACGGCTCCCAGGGTAGTCATCCCCTCCACGTTGTCGCGGAAGCAGGAGGTGGCAGCGGCCACCTCACCATCGCCCTCGTCCTTCTGGCTGGAGCTGGAAGAAAGAAAAAAGAAAAGGAAAACGCGAAAACCCCCTAAAGTTTCTCAGATTTACAAAGAAGCCCTTCTGGGTTAAAACTGAACAAAAACAGACGTTTTCAGGGCCTTTTTGCAAAAACAAAAATTTGCAAAAATAGTTTTTGGAAACCTTGTCAAATTTGCAAACTCACCATGTCTTTGCTTTCCAATTTTGAAATTCTTTTGAAAACAAATTTTGGGTGACCACTTTAAGTGGTATTTTGGTCAAATCATTTTGTTATTTCGAATGCAAAATTTTAACCCATGTTTTCATGCATGTATGAGATGCCAACAACACACCACCACCCTATTGTAGCAAAACAGGGATGTTACAAGAAATCATTGATTTGAGGGCCTTTTTGCAAACATAAAAATTGGCAAATTTACTTTTTGGAAAGCTTATGATATTTCCAACAAAATCATGTTTTTCTTTGGTGTATTTGAAATATTTTCCAATACAAGATTTTGGAAACAAAAATAAGTACTATTTGTGGTACTTTCTCAAACCATTTAAATTCAAGTTTTAAATTGGGTTAAACATTGTTTAAATTTTTGTTTCCATGCATGTATGAGATGACACAACACCACACACCCTAAATTAGCAAAACAGGGATGTTACAACACCGCAAGCCGATGTGGCATTCAAGGAGCTGAAGGCTATGCTGGGTAGCGCTCCCATCTTGGCTAGTCCTCTACCCAAAGAGCCAATGCTGCTATACATTGCGGCTACTAACCGAGTAGTCAGTGTGGTGATTGTGGTGGAACGAGAAGAGGAAGGCAAGACTGTGCAGCGGCCAGTGTACTATCTGAGTGAAGTGATATCCAACTCCAAGCAAAACTACCCACACTACCAGAAGATGACCTACGGCGTGTACCTGGGTGCCAAGAAGCTGAAGCACTATTTCCATGAGCATCCCATCACGGTGGTGAGTTCCGCTCCCATCTCGGACATCATGGGCAACAAGATGCGAGTGGCAGAGTAGCCAAGTGGGCGATTGAGCTAGCCGCGTACAATCCCTTGTATGCGAGAAGAGAAGCCATCAAGTCACAGATCCTAGCAGATTTTCTGGTGGATTGGGCCGAGGTGCAGTATGAGCCTCCCTTGCCGGAAACCAATTACTGGAAGATGCATTTTGATGGCTCCAAAGTAAATGAAGGCCTTGGTGCTGGCGTAGTGCTTACGTCACCCAAGTGATATCAGCTCAAGTATGTGCTGCAGATCCACTTCAAGGCATCCAACAATGTGGCCAAGTATGAGGCCGTGGTACACGGCTTGCAAGTAGCCAAAGAGGTTGGCGTGCAGCGCATCATTTGTTATGGCGACTCAGATTTGTGGTGCAGCAAGTATCTGGTATCTGGGATGCTCTGGATGCCAACATGGCATCATATCGGTTTCTGGTGCAAACCATGACTGGATTCTTTGAAGGATGTGAGCTCCAACACATACACCGAGCAGAGAATGATGCAGCTGATTAGTTGTCCAAGTTGGGGTCTTCTTAGCAGTTCATCACAGCTGGGATTGCCTTGGAGCATTTGAGAAAGCCATCCATCAAGCCATCCCCCAACTCGGAGTCTATCTTCGTTCCTTCGCTGCCAGGAGAGGAAGTTGTTCCCATGGAGATTGACTGGGAGGCTGCAAAAGAGAACCCGGGGACTACCGTCTCCCTCTCGGGGACTGGCGCCTGAAACCCGGGGACTGTCCTTTCTTACTCGGGGACTGCCCCTCCTAACTCGGGTACTGTCGCATTCATCGAGGGGGCCATTTCTGAGTACTCGGGGACTCGTGACCTCGTCCTCAACTCAGAAGAGGTAATGGTGGCTGATCCAATGGAACTGGACGAACCAGTGTTTCCCATCCGGGAGACACCGAGTTGGGCTCTGCCCATATTATCCTTTCTAAAGGACGGCAACTTGCCAAGTGATGAGGTCACCGCGAGGAAAATTCAGAGAAGATCCAAGGGCTATACTATGTTCAGAGATGTGCTGCATAGAATGAGTCCTACTGGTGTGCTGCAGCGCTGTGTAGAGCCAGAAGAAGGAGAAGAAATTTTGGTGGAGATACATCAAGGGGAATGCGGGCATCACGCCTCTTCTCGGGCTCTGGTCAGCAAGGCTTTTCGGCATGGCTTCTTTTGGCTCACTACCTTGAAGCAAGCTGAAGATATCGTGAGAAAGTGCAACGGCTACCAGAGATTTGCAAGTAAGATTCATATGTTAGCTTCCGAGTTGAAGACCATTCCCATTACTTGGCCATTTGCAGTTTGGTGTTTGGATATGGTTGGCCCCTTCAAGCCGGCTAGAGGCAACATGACTCACATCCTAGTCATGGTGGACAAGTTCACCAAGTGGATTGAGGTGAAGCCTATTCGGAAGTGCGATGGAGCCACAACTGTGAGTTTCCTGAAGGATGTGATCCTGAGATATGGCTACCCGCATAGCATTATCACAGATAATGGCACAAACTTTGCTGAGGGTGCTTTTGCAAGGTTCTGCAGAGAGAAGCGCATTAGGCTAGATGTTGCATCTGTTGCGCATCCTGCCTCCAATGGGCAAGTTGAAAGAGGAAATGGCATGGTGCTATCCGGCATAAAGCCAAGGCTGATTGAGCCACTGCTGAAAACACCCGGGTGTTGGCTAGACGAGTTGCCGGTGGTGTTGTGGAGTCTAAGGACTACCCCTAACCGATCAACCGGATACACACCATTCTTCCTGGTATATGGAGCTGAGGGCGTGTTGCCCACTGACCTAGAGCATGACTCGCCCCGAGTAACTGTAACATCCCAATTTTGCTAACATTAGGGTGTGTGGTGTTGTTCATGTCATACATGCATGAAACAAAAATTTAATCATGTTCGAATCAATTTAAATTTGTGAATTTAAATGGTTTGAGAAAAATCCCACAAATAGTACTTAATATGGGTTCCAAAATCTTGTGTTGAAAAATATTTCAAACACACCAAAGAAAAACATGGTTGTCAGGGGGTTACCCCCGAGTAGGGGTAAGGCAAGTGCTAAGGGCAAGGACAAAGGAGAGTTTTGGCTGAGTAGCTGGCTACCCGGTACCCGCTACCAGGTCGACTGCTATCCGGCCATACCTGCTAATGGCCAGAAGAAAGAATCAAGGAAGTTATGTTCTTCCGATTAGAGTAAGTGGTCCGATTAGAGGGAGTGAGTTCCTACTCGGGCCAGAAGTCAATGGAGCCATTCTGACAAAGGATCCCGCGTATCCTGGGTCCGTACCGGCGTGCGGTTCGGCTATAGAGCGCGTGCTTATCCGCGCCAGGGCGTCGGGGGGACAGCGCAGGTCAGGGGGCCTACTCTATGACAGTGACAGAGGGAACAGGTCACGGACTCCGAACGGCGCAACGACTTTGTGCACAAGACAAAGCGAGGGGCCAGAGGTGTCAGCGAGAAGCTGGAAGTGTACGGTGTGCACACAGTGTCGACATCCGGCTGTACTTTCTAATCTTAGTTTATTCGGCTGGTCACCAGTATATAAGGTGCCCTACTACCTCCTGTGAGAGGTTCGCGCTCACTACATCGTAACATTTGATATTCACTTCACGTAGAGAGAGCTAGAGAGCAGAGTGGCTACTCGGCTGAAAGCCTAATTGTACTGTGGCTGCTCGGTAACACACATATAAAGAGAGAGGCAGGAGTAGGGGTGTTACCTCCACACGAGGGCCCTGAACCTGGGTAAGATCTTGGTGTTTGTGGTGTTTTATTCATCCCACACGCGGCTACTCGCTGTGTGATCCCTCCCCGAGCACATCCAGCGTCCATCGACACCAAACGATTAGCCATCCTATGGCATCTGCCGTGATACCACCACGACAGTTGGCGCCCACTGTGGGGCAACCAGCGGCGCTGGCTGGAGTCCATGTTCGGACGGGAACCATTTCTGCTACTGGGGAGCGCATGGTCTGTGGCCTTGTCCACAGATTCGGCTCCTTCGACTTCGTCACTGATAACACCGACGATTTCGGCGGCAGGCCCATGCCGGAGGGCGGGTCGGTGCTCTACTTCGGCTCACACCTCGTCTACGTCGCCACCACCGTCGTCCGCGAATACCCCGAGCTGGTGCTCGTCGCGGAGGATCCCCCTGCTGTCATCGCTGCCCGCGAAAAGCCAACTAGCTGTTCTGCGGACAGCGTGGAAGTGCTGATGACCGGCCCGGCTATCGCTGCCGGGAAGGGCGCAGCCGCAACCGCGGCAGTCGTTGAGGAGCTTGCTGGCACGAGCGAGCTCCCGAGAACGCACAAGCCCTATGAGCTGCCCCAGAACATCCCGGGCTACATCCCTCCTTCCACGACATCGACGATACCGGCATCCGCCGTGCGAGTGGGCATGCCGCCTCCCACCGAGCTCGAGCTCATGACCATGAAGGCGCAGCTCGACCAGCAGCGTCAAGCGCTGCTCGCGGAGCAGCAAGAGCTGGAAAAGGTTAGGCTCGAGCTTAACCTAGACCAGAACAAGTACAACAGGGCTCACGGCTTCACGCCCGTGGTTAGGAGGCCTGTCAAGATAGGCACCACTCGCCGCAACTTAGGCACCGAGATGGCAGCAGTTGGTGAGAATGTTAGCCAAGCCGCTAGCCAAAACACCGCTACCACCAGGCCCAAATACAGCACCCCCGCCAAAACCCTTAGAGCTGCTGAGGCTGTAGCTGCTGAGTTGCCGCATCTCGCTGGCGACGCGCGCGTTAGGCAGCAGGACAGGCTCAATGAGCTAGTGCTAGAAGCTGCTAGGCAGGACGAGGAGTTCCGGAAAGCCAATCCGGGTGCTGGAGCTTCTCATGTGGTGCACTCGCATGCGGTCAAATCTAATGATCAGGCCTCATCACCGCATCCCAGCCGTGAGAGGGACCGGAGTGTGTACTCCAGAAAAGGGAGGCAGATGCAGGTGTACGACCCGGCTGTCGCCGCGAAACAGCAAGCTGTGCCGCGACAGTCAGGTCAAAAACATAATACTGCAGGAGCAGGCTATCAAGCCCATAAAGCTCACAGCAAGACGCGGGATGCAGATCGTCCAGGCCCTTCCCGGCATCAGGTTGCTCAGCCTACTCGGCAGAGGACGCAGCAGCCAGCCGATGCGCAGCCGCGTGCGGTTGTGCTAGCAGCCAACCCGGTGGAGCAACCTGCAGCTGTGCGAGTGAACAGATATGATGATGGCTACTCGGCGATGGGGCTGGCTGGCTATGCTGACTCAAGGGATATCACTGATCGCGTGGGTGAGCGCGTGCTGGAGCCCAGTGATGCCAGGTACACGCTGGACCGGATCAATCGGTCTGCGCAACTCGAGAACACGGGGCCGGCTGGCCCAGAGTGTTTTGCTCATCGCATCATGACTGAGCCATCCGTGAAGCATTTCCAGCTCGCCAGGGGGACCAAGTGCTACAACGGCAGCACCAAGCCGGAAGATTGGCTCAATGATTATGTCACAGCCGTGCACATTGCAGGCGGCAACCGGAGATGGGCGGTGCGGTACATCCCGCAGATGCTGGAAGGACCAGCAAGAACTTGGCTCAACAACCTGCCCAAGCACAACAGCAACTGCTGGCTCGACTTCGCGGAAGCTTTCGTCAGCAACTTCACCAGCACTTACCAGAGGCCGAATAGGCCGCAACAACTGTCCGCTTGCAAGCAGCGGGAAGAGGAGACTGACCGCGAGTATCTTACTCGGTGGAGCACTCTGAGGAACACCTGCGAGGGTGTGAATGAGGCCCAGGCCATCACTTGTTTTGCGCAAGGCTGCAAGCATGGCAGCATGTTGTGGCAGAGGCTACAGAGAGAGATGCCGAGTACTCTCGCTGAGACTATCAAGATTGCGGACATGTACGCACTCGGCGACCCAACTCAGCCTCTGCTGGACGCTGCTGAGCCGAGAAGAAACTACAACAACAACAAGCGCAATGATTTCCGCAACAAGCGCAGAGGGGACCGGATTGATACCCCGTACAATCCTGAGGAGGTGAATGCTGTGGCTACAGGTGCTGGGAGTAGCCAGAGGCAGAAAACTGGTGGAGCCCAGTACGGGCAGAACCAGAATTAGGGCCAAGGAATCAAGAAGCCATACAATGCTCCCCAGCAGGGTAGCGGCAACTCGGGTCCTGTTCAGAACTTTGTCTTCAAGGACATGAAGGATGTGAAGGGGAACGTAGCATAGAAAACAAAA
This sequence comes from Alopecurus myosuroides, assembly GCA_028641055.1. Taxonomy (NCBI): domain Eukaryota; kingdom Viridiplantae; phylum Streptophyta; class Magnoliopsida; order Poales; family Poaceae; genus Alopecurus; species Alopecurus myosuroides. The sequence continues at coordinate 67,247,508 of CM054060.1, forward strand.
ATTTTCCTACGCGAGAGATACCCTAAAGGCCAAGATCTAATCTATGAGATGAAGTGCAACGGGCAACAAAAGGGTTAAGGAGAACACATACCCTCGAAGACTCAAAGTGGTACGAGATCAAATCTCGTTGTTGGCGTAGTCGTACTCACACCGATCCCGATAGCGAGAAGATGGCACCGCAATCCGGCGGTGCATCCGTGATCGGTCACACGTACGGTTGATGATGACCTCCGTTCCCTCGTTCCAGCGGGGCGCGGAAGTAGAGGATCCCTCGGAACTCCAGCAGCACGACGGCGTGGTGTGGTGGAGAAAAACATTGCTCAGGGCTTCGCCAAGCGCACGAACAAGTGGTGGAGCAGCGGCAGGAGGGAGGAAGAGATGACACAAGTGTGTGTAGTGGGAGAGGGAGCTCTCACCCCTCCTTTTATAGGAGGGGATGGAGCCACGAATTTTTGGCTGCCTCCACCTCTCCCTCATCATGTGAGTGGAGTCTCCACTCAACCCACTCATTCTTCCATGAATTCCCACTCAAAATCCCAAGGGTTTTCTTTAATAAATAAATAAAACAATTTTATTTCTTTATTTTAATATTTGTTAATTCCATTAACAAACATTAACATATAACCCCTTGAGTTAGTTGTTAAATCTATTAACAACCATTTGATAAGAATCCCCTTGAACTATTTCAAAATTACTCGAAACAATTTCGGTGACTATTTCAATATTCCCCGAAACAATTTCGGTGCTGTCCAAACTTTTCTCCGATATTCCGTATCCTCTCAAATGCGTCATCGAACCTTAAGTGTGTCACCCTACGGTTCGCGAATAAGATAGACATGATCGAGACTCCTCTCCGATCAATAATCAACAGCGGGATCTGGAGATCCGTGATGACTCCTATATATTCAACGATGACTCTCGTGATCGTGTGAACCAACAACGCCGTGAACTATTCCCTTTGTCTCGCGATATTTTACTTGTCCGAGATTCGATCATTGGTATCAACCATACCTTGTTCAATCTCGTTACCGACAAGTACTCTTTTCTCGTTCCCGTGATATAACATCATTTGTGATCATATCACGTGCTTGCAAGCGGTTTCGATGTGATATCACCGAGAGGGCCCAGAGTATATCTCTCCATCATTTGGATGGACAAATCCCACTCTTGATCCATGATCCTCAACTAATACTTTACGAATACTTAACGACACCTTTATAGTCACCCTGTTACGGTGTGACGTTTGATGCCATCAAAGCACTCTTCCGGTATCAGTGATTGACATGATCTCATGGTCTAAGGAATAAGTTACTTCGTATGTTTGATATAACAATGTAAACTAAATGACTTGATCGCATTGCTATATTATCTTTGGGTATATGTTCATCACATCATTCTTCTAATGACATGACCCCGTTATTAATAACATCCAATGTTCATGATCAGGAAACCTTGATCATCTATTAATCAACGAGCTAGTTAAAAGAGAGGCTTTACTAGGAACCATTGTTTGTTTATTAAGCACACATGTATCAACGTTTCCGGTTAATACAATTCTAGCATGAGAAATAAACATTCATCATAAACAAGGAATAAGATAATAACCATTTTATTATTGCCTCTCGGGCATATTCCCTTCAGTCTCCCACTTGCACTAGAGTCAATAATCTAGTCTGTAAGCACTTAACACATATGGCGTACCAGTGTTATTACCATGCTTCGCATGTGGTAAACATTATCAAAAAGATCTGAACTGTCCAGGTCCTATTGTATTTGCATGTTCTTTGCGTCTACACGCATCACTCATTCTCTAATGAGATGGCTTTGTATATATATGGTCAATTGGTGAAAACTTAATTCCTCAGCTTAAACTGATGTCACTAACATTGTGAAAATGTAGCTTCATAGTGTTAGCATTGTTGGAAACTCACCAAGTTCCGGTGATACCTTAATTCCTCAGCTTAAACTGATGTTACTAACATTGTGAAAATGTAGCTTCATAGTTTCAGCATTCTTGGAAATTCACCAAGTTCAATAAAGAACTCCTTGACACAAAATACGCTTATAATCAGTTGTCAACACAATGATATACTTTAGCCTTTGTTGTAGTATCTGTCACAATATTTTAATTTTGAAACTCTTTCAAATCCAGCATGGAACTTTCTTCCATCCTATTGTGCTACCGTTCATCACATATTTTAATTGAGATAAAATTACTTGATTAAATGACAAGATTATTAGTGTAACATATTACAACTAATATTTTGTCATTACTATATAGGAAAACATATCCTTAGCATTTCTAAAATGACACGAGGATCTCTCCCACTGTTGTCTAATCATCATATGAATTATCCTGCTATAACATTTTATAGCATAGGACTCATCTGGTCGTGTACATAGCATGGAAACATGACTTAGAAATCTCAATTTCAATGATGCTCATCATGTGTCAAAACACATGAATCTTGCTCAATTATTTTCCATGTGACAAGAAATCCTTCTTGTCATTTTCATATTGACTTACTTCAATATTTCATCTATGTAATTTGGCTTCAATCATATCAGGTGCGTCAATCCATCTTTTATAGATATCGATGCCCAATATCTTCTAAGCCTTTCATCAATATGAAATCTTAACCGTGTTAATTTAAAATACATATTTTCCAATCAACCATATGTCATCTACATAAAGTATTGGAAATATGTCATAACGCTCCCACTTAATTTCTTGTAACTCTACAAGCATCTTTATCATTCATGATGGAATCAAACTCTTTTGATAACTTCATTAAGGTAAAGATTTCAACTTCGTTATGCTCACTTCAACCATTGAAGTGCGCATGCCTTTCTAGCAACCTTTTGAATTTTACAAAACTCTCAGACTGTGTCAAGTACACATCCTTGAACAAACTTCCTCGAGAGGAGAATTGGTTTTGTTATTCAACATCCATATCATAATATGTAACTTTGCTAGAACTATCTGCAAAGACTAAGCATCACTACGGAAGATCAAAATCTTGTAGTAGTGAACTCTTTGAACTTCGTCGAAAATAACTTTTCGATAAGTACAACTTTCAAAGGATGTAAAATCCATGTCTTTGTCGCTATATAGACCCTTTTGCTATCGTTAGGCATCATGCCTATCGAAAGGACTACCAAGTCACATACTTGATATTCATACAAGGATACTATGGCGGATATAATGACTCATAGTCAATTTTACGAAGCCAGGGCCCATCATTTGCTTCCTTTATAAGGTCCAAGTCCTTTTGTTGTGAAAACAACACTTTACACTTAAACCACAAGTTGTTCTAAGTACAAAGTTTTTGGACTTTTCTGGTACAGTTCACAAACTCATTTGAAGTATCTACAACATTTGTAGTGTCTTCTACTTAGTCAAAATAGTAAACCCCGGGACAACTTCCAGTGTTGCGCTACTCTTGACATGATAACGAAGATTCTCTAACCTTGTTGAGTTTGTACTGTGCTCCCACTCACTTGTTTCGCAAGAACTACTTTCTCGAGAAATCAACCCTTTCTGACAAACAACATTTGTCTTTTGGTTCGGTGATAGGAGAAACCCAATGTTTTATTTGGGATAACCTTATAAACATATATTTATCCTATTTTGGTTGTAAACATTTTACACATGCTATGCATACCAAAACTTAAGAAAGTGACAATTCGGGTCACTACCCAAACCATATCTTATATGTTGTCAATTTCAGCGGATCATGATGGTGCTCTTTTCAGTGGGAAAAACGGTTGTCACTAATGTATAAACTACAAAATTATAATGGCATTTTTATTAATCTTACCATGTCAAACAAGGTTTGATTTTTTTTGTCTCTTGAATACTCCAATCTAATGTGGGGTATTCGAGAAGTATAAGTTGTAGAACAATTCTGCAACTTCTCAGATGTTTTGCTAAACTTGTAACTCAAAATTTATTCTTTATGATCCAATCATAAATACTTGATTATCTTGTTACATTGATTTTAACTTCATATTAACAACCTTTTGAACCAATTCAAAATGTCAAACTCTGTTCCCTTTAAATAGATATACTCACATATCTACTTAAATCATCGACAGAATTTTATGAAGGAAAAATTAATCCACCATACATGACTACACATAATGGACTATATACATCAATATGTATAATCTCCACTAAATTAGTCGTCCATTCTACTTTGGCCTAAGAACGGAATTCTAGTCATCTTTTGGAAGAGGTCTCACAAGCGTCAATAAAATGACTCCGGAAGTCCATCAATATGGAGTTCCTTCATGTTTTCCTTTCCGATATGAACTAAAATGATGGTGTCACAATTTAAGTGAAAATCTTCAACGTCTTGCAACGTTTAGCATTTAGTCTTATAGATGTTTACTTTACCAACATGATTTATATTAACATATCCATCAATTATGGAATATGATCATAGTTTGAACAATATCATTTGTTCTCACAAAAGACTAGAACAAAATAACAAATTATTAAGTTCTTCAAATAAATCTTGACTGGTTGGTTCGATACGATAATGAACACAATAACACTTTATTTATGTTCTTGTCATAATCGATTCCACATCTATTACTAGTTCCTTTTAGGCCCTTGTATTTCTTTCATTGCGTTGCTTTGTATGACAACTCATACCAACCAATGTGGTATCAAAATACCCAAAAATACTTTGTTAACTAGTAATACATCTATAACTTGTATATCAAGCATATACTCTTGAGCTGGACTTTCCAGTTATCTTCTTTTTCTGCCATATATCGTTTTGTAATTCTATTTTCAATATTCCCTTTCCTTTATAGAAGAATCATTCAATATCAAACAATGCTAGTCTTACTAGCTCATTTTCTTTGGCGTGTTAGTCATATACTATCACCCATTGAGTCATACTTTGAGTTTGATTGTTCTACTAATATCACCATATTAATAGTATTCTTCTAGATTCCACTCTTAGCAATCTCCAAGTAAGGTAAACTACTTTACCCATACTTCTAATCCATCCCCTCATAACAATTTTATGATTAAGCTACTATAGCTCGAAGGAAGGAATTTAGAGGATAATTTTTAGCGCCCAACTTCTTGGAATATTCAAATGCCTAGCGTATTCAATCATTGCATATATTCAGATAATATAAGCAAACATTGTCACGCTAAATTTGCATATATTCAGATAATATAAGCAAACATTGTCACGCTAAATTATATTCTGTCATGTTGCCACAAATAAGTTTCTAGATATCAATATATCTTTCACTTGATTGTTTCTGAAAACAACTCTTTTTAGTTCCTAAATCACCTTGATCAACAAAACATTCTTTTGAAGATAAAGTAATACGGAAGCAACCATGACTCTGGATTCTAAGTAGGAATTATTTGCTCTCTAGATCAATTAATCATTAATCACATGGAGCTAGGTAGGAAATACCAAAAATCTACAATAGGACTCAATTTTAAATTTCACTAATACAGTACCAATCTTAAATGGTATTTACCAGATCATAACAGTTATATCTCAATTAACAATCTAAGTGTAAGGTAGTTATGTGGATGCCAATGAATACTACAATTTGTGCAAATTCACTTTGATTTGTTGTTCATAATAAATAAGTTCAAGTTAATTCAAAAATTAAACCATGAACTCCCACTCAAAAACAACATCCCTCTTAGTCGTCTTTAGTGATTACACGAACCAAATTCACTACACCAAAACCGATCATCACGTGAGATGATGTAGCTTCAAAGGCGAACATCGACATGTTCATCATATCATCCATATGACTCATGCTTTACCTTTCGGTTACGTGTTCCGAGGCCATGTCTGTACATGCTAGGCTCGCCAAGTAGAACCGTAGTATTGCGTGTGTTTCAAGGCCATGTCTGTACATGCTAGGCTTGAAAACACCCGTTGTATGCGAACGTTGAGTCTGTCACACCCGATCATCACGTGGTGTCTCGAAACGACGAACTTTCTTAACGGTGCATACTTAAGGAAGAACACATTATTATCTTGATATTAAGTGAGAGGGATCATCTTATAATGCTACCATCGTTATCTAAGCAAAACAAGATGCATAAAAGGATTAACATCACAAACATCACATGTGAGGATTACGTGATATGATATGGTCCTCCTTGCACTTGATCTCCATCATGTGCATTATGGTATGATCTCAATCATTCCACCGGCGTGGTACCAAGTACCATGGCACCCCAATCTTGATTGTCCATCAATAAGAAGACAATCATATGGATACCTTCCGGTATATCAATAATTTACAAAATAGATCATCTCATAATCAAATTTGTAATATTGACCATATCACATCACAAGCCCAGCAAAAAACTAGTTAGACGCCTCTAATTTATTTTTGCATATTTTACGTGGCTTAGGGCTTTCGATGATAGAACCGTTCATACCTACGAACATCAACCACAACGTTGATAAACACATTTTTAACAACCCTTCATAGATTAGATCTTAACTATAGTAGGAGAAACAGACACCCGCAAGCCACTTATGCAATACAAGTTGCATGTCAGTTGTGGAACAAGTCTCATGTACGTGGACATGTAAGGTTAGTCCGGGCCGCTTCATCCCACTATGCCACTAAGATCATAAAATAGTCAAGGAGGTAATAACATGATCATCAACGCCCACATACACCTATGTGTTCTACCCGTACAAAACATCTACGCATAGATCCGGCTCTGATACCACTGAAGGGGAACGTAGCATAGAAAACAAAAATTTTCCTACGCGAGAGATACCCTAAAGGCCAAGATCTAATCTATGAGATGAAGTGCAACGGGCAACAAAAGGGTTAAGGAGAACACATACCCTCGAAGACTCAAAGTGGTACGAGATCAAATCTCGTTGTTGGCGTAGTCGTACTCACACCGATCCCGATAGCGAGAAGATAGCACCGCAATCCGGCGGTGCATCCGTGATCGGTCACACGTACGGTTGATGACGACCTCCGTTCCCTCGTTCCAGCGGGGCGCGGAAGTAGAGGATCCCTCGGAACTCCAGCAGCACGACGGCGTGGTGTGGTGGAGAAAAACATTGCTCAGGGCTTCGCCAAGCGCACGAACAAGTGGTGGAGCAGCGGCAGGAGGGAGGAAGAGATGACACAAGTGTGTGTAGTGGGAGAGGGAGCTCTCACCCCTCCTTTTATAGGAGGGGATGGCAGCCACGAATTTTTGGCTGCCTCCACCTCTCCCTCATCATGTGAGTGGAGTCTCCACTCAACCCACTCATTCTTCCATGAATTCCCACTCAAAATCCCAAGGGTTTTCTTTAATAAATAAATAAAACAATTTTATTTCTTTATTTTAATATTTGTTAATTCCATTAACAAACATTAACATATAACCCCTTGAGTTAGTTGTTAAATCTATTAACAACCATTTGATAAGAATCCCCTTGAACTATTTCAAAATTACTCGAAACAATTTCGGTGACTATTTCAATATTCCCCGAAACAATTTCGGTGCTGTCCAAACTTTTCTCCGATATTCCGTATCCTCTCAAATGCGTCATCGAACCTTAAGTGTGTCACCCTACGGTTCGCGAATAAGATAGACATGATCGAGACTCCTCTCCGATCAATAATCAACAGCGGGATCTGGAGATCCGTGATGACTCCTATATATTCAACGATGACTCTCGTGATCGTGTGAACCAACAACGCCGTGAACTATTCCCTTTGTCTCGCGATATTTTACTTGTCCGAGATTCGATCATTGGTATCAACCATACCTTGTTCAATCTCGTTACCGACAAGTACTCTTTTCTCGTTCCCGTGATATAACATCATTTGTGATCATATCACGTGCTTGCAAGCGGTTTCGATGTGATATCACCGAGAGGGCCCAGAGTATATCTCTCCGTCATTTGGATGGACAAATCCCACTCTTGATCCATGATCCTCAACTAATACTTTACGAATACTTAACGACACCTTTATAGTCACCCTGTTACGGTGTGACGTTTGATGCCATCAAAGCACTCTTCCGGTATCAGTGATTGACATGATCTCATGGTCTAAGGAATAAGTTACTTCGTATGTTTGATATAACAATGTAAACTAAATGACTTGATCGCATTGCTATATTATCTTTGGGTATATGTTCATCACATCATTCTTCTAATGACATGACCCCGTTATTAATAACATCCAATGTTCATGATCAGGAAACCTTGATCATCTATTAATCAACGAGCTAGTTAAAAGAGAGGCTTTACTAGGAACCATTGTTTGTTTATTAAGCACACATGTATCAACGTTTCCGGTTAATACAATTCTAGCATGAGAAATAAACATTCATCATAAACAAGGAATAAGATAATAACCATTTTATTATTGCCTCTCGGGCATATTCCCTTCAGGATGGGCCATGCAGTTTTCATACTCGGCATCCTGCTAGATCTGCCAACCACACTACCCGGCAATGCAGCTGGTGGGAAGAGATCAAGAACGAGGGCCTGCCTCCTCCTCCTCTGCCAGCTGGGAATGCCAATGTGCAACCCATCCGAGCAGCCGCTGCCAGGCCTCCAGCATTTCCAAGAAGGGAGAACCTCAACCAGGTGGCTTTAGGAGCCAACCGCAACTACAACAACTGCAACCGCAACTTCAACAACAACAATGGTAACCGCAACTTCAACAACAATGGCAATCGCAACTTCGTCAACAACAACAACGGCAACAATGGTGCGGAAGGCCGCAACCAGTACCAGGAGCATCACGAGAGCTACATGATATTCACCTCTGAGCCCGCCGACAAGCAGTCACTGCAGAGGCACGCGATGGAGGTCAATGCTGTGATCCCTGCTGTTCCTCACTACCTGCACTGGTGCAACCAAGAGATCACATGGTCTAGAGCAGATCATCCAAGGGTGATGCCCAACCCGGGTAGCTACGCCTTGGTGGTGGATCCCACCTTCTTGGGTACTCAGAAGAATGTCAGGTTCAGCAATGTGCTGATTGACAACGGCAGCAACATCAACATCGTATACAGAGACACGCAAGAGAAGCTCGGTATGGCCGAGAACATGTTGTTGTCCAGCAGGACCACATTCCACGGCATTGTGCCAGGAGTTTCTTGTTCTCCGATTAGCCGCGTGTGGATAGACGTTCTATTCGGCACCAGGGAAAACTGCCGCACAGAGAGCTTGCAGTTCCAGATCCCCTACCATGCTCTACTCGGTAGGCCTGCTCTCAGCAAGTTCATGGCCTCTACCCATGCTGCCTACCTGAAGATGAAGATCCTTGGCCCCAATGGCGTGATCACCATCGATCTCTGGTGATTACAAGAGATCTTTGGAGTGTGCCTCTGCTGGCTCTCAGTTGGCGGAGTCCATGGTGATTGCTGCTGAGAAGAAGAAGATACATGAGGTGGTGGCTATGGCGCAAGCAGCGCAAGGTGGAGCGCCCGGCATGCCGAGTTCCCAGTACGGGACGACGTTCCAGGCGTCCCAGGAGACGAAGAAGGTCTAGGTCGACCCCGAGTTTCCCGACGGTGTTGCCATCATTGGCGCAGGGTTGGAAGAGAAATATGAAAGCGAGCTCATCCACTTCCTCCGTGAGAATCGGGACGTTTTCGCCTGGTACAATGAGGATTTACCAGGTGTCACGAGGGAGTTGGTTGAGCACTCGCTACATGTCGTGGTGGTGTCACGGCAGATGCCATAGGATGGCTAAAGATGTGGGGACGAAGGACGCTGGAGGTGCTCGGGGAGGGATCACGCGACGAGTAGCCGCGTGAGGTAAGAACTAGACACTGCAAACAACACGATCTACCCAGGTTCAGGGCCCTCGTGAGGAGGTAAAACCCCTACTCCTGCCTTTCTCTTTATATTCTGGTGTCTCACCGAGTAGCCACAGTACAATGGATCTTGCTACCGAGTAGCCACTCTCCTCTCTACGTGATGAACTAGGTCAAGAACCTAGGGTTTCCTGAGTTCTCGTATGCGATTTAGGTCACCGAAGATCTGATGATCACGCAGGAGGCGGCGGGGCACCTTATATACACGGTGCCCAGCCGGATACGTCCAAACATGGACAAGTGTCAACATAGTGTGCACACCGTCCTTCTTCCGGGTTCCCGCTGACAGCTTCGGTTCCTAATCTTGGCTGCATCCGTAAAGTCGTTGGGCAAAACCAAGGGGACAGACTGGTATCACTGTGCCAAACACAGAGTAGGGCCCCCTTATCCTGCGACCGCCTGCTTCCATGCTGTCACTGTCAGGCAGGCCGGTCCCAGATGAACAGTAGTTCGAATAGTGCCAAGTACGGACCCAGGATACGCGGGATCCTGTGTCAGAACGGCTCCTTTGACTTTCTTGCCCGAGTAGGTTCCCGCCAGTTTTACTCGGGCCAACTCTTCTACTCGAATGGACAGAACTTGATTGATTCCTTCTTCTGGTCATCTTGAGGTGAGACCGAGTAGCAGTCGACCGGGTAGCAGGTACCGGGTAGGCGGCTACTCGACCAAACCTCTCTTCTGATAGTTGCCTTTACCACTTGCCTTTACCCTACTCGGGGGTAACCCCCCGACAGCAGTCCCTGAAGCTGGTAGAGTCTTGCGAACTCATTCACTAGGCTCTGCCAGCTTAAAACCAATCTTTGCAACATAGCCCTTGAACCTCCAGATGCCGAGTAAAAACCTCCGAGTAGTACTCTAGAAAGTACCTTGAGTTTCCTGTCTTCCGAGTAGCACCAGCTTTCTACTCTGTAACCGAGTAAAAAGACTTAGAGAATTTCTCCTCTAGCGTCTCTGCAGCGCACAGCACTATCCAGCCTTCCGTGCTGCGACTGGACGCGTGTCAAGCATCCGTGACCCCGTCGTTTCGCTGCCCACGACACGACGTGCCACGCGCCCAGTTTTCACGGGGCGGGCCCACCGGCTCGTTATGTCCCATCAAGCGCAGTAATTGGCCACGATCTGATCGTGGAATCAACTGCGGCCGTTACGCGCGCGCCTCGCGCGTGTGTGCGTTTCTAACCGGCCACAGACCCCACCACACGAGAATCCTGGCCACGATCGATCCCACTATCCCGATGGTAACGGTAATCCGCGGAGAGGGTATATATACCCCCACCGGTAACTTCCCCTTCTTCCTCCTTCGTGCTTTCCTCTTTCTCTGCCCTGTTTCTTTCTTCTCCGCCGAGCTCTCTGCCGCCGCGCAACTGTTTGCGCCGCTGCGGATTCGTTCTCTCCACCCGATTCCTCCAACTTTCCACCACCATCTCACTCCTTGCCATGGCTGCTCGCGCCGGCTGGGCTGGTTCGCACGTCACCGTCGATGACTGTTCCTAGCTCGTGAACACCCGGAGGGTTCCTCCTGGTGTTCAGTGCCGGCCGTCCGACGGCGAACTCGTTCCGGCCCCGCAGGAGGGCGAGCATGTCGTCTTCCTTGCGCACTTCGCGCGAGGATTCGGCCTGCCGGCCTCGGATTTTCTCCGTGCCTTCCTGGATCACTTCGGTGTCCAAATGCACCACCTCCCTCCGAACGCCATTGTCTTCCTAGCTTATCACACCGTGGTGTGCGAGGCCTATCTTGGCGTCCACCCCACGGTGGAGACTTGGCTGAAATACTTTCATCTCCGTCAACAGAGTAAGGGGAAGAAGGACGGCGCGGCCGCTGGCAGCCGGGTAACCGACACCGGCAGCGCCATGATGCTGCAGCGGGCGGGAACCAACCACCCTCGTATCAAGGGCTTGGATTCCGTCCGCCTGTGGCAGAAATCCTTCCTCTACGTCAAGAACATCCCTGCCACGGAAGGGGGACCGATAACGGACCGCATCAACCTGCCTGCGTGGAGCAACCGAGCTCCATCCGGGCAGAATTGGAAGACAAAGCCCTCCAACGACCGCAACTCGATGCAGATGGAGGAGCGGCTCGCCTACCTCACCGGTCAAGGGCTCAGGAGCGACGATCCCGTCGCCTGCTGGATCAAGAATCGCGTGCTGCCTCTGCAGCGGCGCTCCCACCCAATGTGCTACTTGGGAGGCCCTCGCGATTGCACTCGGACGACCACGTTCGAGCTCAGCGACGCGGAGGTCGCTGATCACGCAAGGTCCATACTGACCACAGGCCTCCGCGACGATTGGCAGTACAGATTCACCCCCTTCAGCCGCACGAAGCCGATTCGACGGGTATGTTCTCCTTACTCTGCTTCCAACATATGCAATCCGACTAGAAAACCTTCTCTCCTGGCTGCGACTAGCAATCGCCTTCTGCACCGAGTAGATCATTCTATCGAACTGCCTAGGCTTAGTATGCTTGATGTTTGCACGCCTTGCCGAGTAGGACACATAGGCTTACTCTGCTTTGTGTTTGCATGCCTTGCCGAGTAGGACACTTAGCAAATTTCTCTAGGCTTAGTGTGATTTTTGTTTGCACGCCTATTCGAGTAGAGTGCCTTTGCGCTACCTGGTTAACTCGTGATGATTCTTTGTTCTTCAGATCCTTGACCGCCAGCTTGCCGAGAGCTGTGAGCGCTTTGAGGGCAATTGGTTCGCTGACCGAGAAGAAGATGATGTGGCCTCCTTCGAGACCACAGATCAGATTAATCTCCCTCATTCTCCCACAATGGAAAAACAACGCATAGGAGCGTCTCTCCGCGACTGGTCCGAGGAAGAGGATGCAGGTAATTGGATTTTTCCTGTTTTGTCCGCGAGAAACACTAACCCTTTGCCTGTTGTTTCTGAGTCTTTCCTTTTTCTTCTCAATCTTTATAGATGATGCCGATGCTGAGGACGGGGGAGGAGACGAGGATGAGGACGATGCAGCCTTGGTCGTCCGTCCTCTATCGGTGGCTGCACCTGTTACCCGCAAGCGGGCCGGCAGCAGCGCCCTAGAGCCCCCCGCCAAGAAGAAGAAACCATCCGAGAAGACGACCAAGAAGGTCGTGAAGAGAACAAGACGAACAATTCCCTCCACCAAAGCGTAAGTTTCTTCTCGGTTAATTCCCAATTTCGTACTTCGCTGTTTTTCCTAATCTTCCTCTGCCTCCCTCTAATTTCTGATTTTACCTCCCTCATCAGAGCTCCCTTAGATGCGGATGCTGCTCTCGCGCCTGACCAGGCCAAGAAGCAAGCTGCCCTCAACGTCGACAAGGTTGTCGACCTCGAGGGCGATGAGGCCGACACCACCAACACGCAAACAGGGCCTGAGCAACAGTCCCGCGCCGATCCAGACGCGCAGGATGCCGCTCACCAGGCCAGGCCCCCTTCTCCTCCGGCTAGCACCGCCGAGGAGAACCAAGATCAAGACCAGGAGATGCGCGATGACACCGCCGTTGAGCGGCCAGAAGCTGAACATGAGCAGCCAGCCACAGGGGCTGCCGAACAAGAGAATCCCGCTGCCGAGCAGCGGGTGGAAGATACGATCATGACGGAAGAATATCCTCTGAGCGGCATTCAACCCGGCGCTGCGCAGAGTAGCGCCCTGCGAGATGCTGCGCAAGGCAGCGGGCCCGTGGTGCCACCCATTGATCAAGGCACTACACCGCCAGACCCCTCCTTGGTGCCGCAGACCAAGGACACAACCAGCCCTCCTGCCGGGCGAGTCACCAGGAAACAAGCCCTAGATGCTGCCGAGAAGGAGGCAGCCGAGAAGAACGCTGCCGAGAAAGGGAAAGCTGAGAAGAAGAAAACCGAGAAGCAGAAGATCGAGAAGCCAGCTGCTCAGAAAGAGAAGGCGCAGAAGCGAGCTGCCGAGTTGATGCCGCCGCCCACATCGTCTGGCCAGTCCAGTCAGGTGGCTATCCGTAATCCTGGCGCGGTTGCTGCCGCTGCTGCTGCCGCTGCAGCTGACCAGCCCTGCTACCCGGACTACATGGTGAAGGTTAGCCAGCAGCACCAAATCGGCCTTTCCGTCAAGGACCGGAAGCTTGCTCTTACAAAAGGAAGGAAAGCATTGGCAGTGAACTCCGGGCCCCCAGCCCCCAATCAAGATAAGTCCATCTCCATCGCTTCCCGTGGACCTCAGGATCAAGCGGTATCGTCCGAGAGCCTCGAGTAGGTACTCGACTTGGTTGGTTTCATCGATGCCAAGTGGGATAGCAATCTTCTCGGCAACACCAACTGGAATGGCACCACGCTAGGCGACATCGACCATATGCGGGTCGACTGGAACAAGGTGGACTTGGGCTACAAGCCCATGACCGTCTCCTCCACCGCCGCTACTCTTGCTGCCAAGATGTTCGTGCACCGCAAGAACGCAGAAGATCTCGAGCAGTCTTACGCGGTAAGCCTTAACTTATCCTCTCCGAATTGCAACTTTTCTTCTTTTCTACTCGTCTTCCTTTTCCTTAGCCATCACCCAGTCCCCGAGATTCTGGCCGAGTAGACGAATACTCTCTCGAGTAACCGTCTTCTCGGGTTGAATCTCAACTTCTTTGTCTGATTCATCTTCTTTTCTCTTTTCAGAATAGCGTACTGAAGTGGACTAACTTGCACCGTCAACTTCTCTGGAACCATGCCGTCGCCAAGAGGCGTATTGCTGCCCTTGAGAAGGAGAAGGTAGCTGCCGAGGCAGCCGACAAGGAAGTAATGAACAGCACCATGAGGCTGTCTGAAGTTGAAGGTACGCTTCTAGCTACGCGGTTCTTGCGTTTTTTGTTTACGCCCGCTTCTGCTTTTTTGCTTTAACCATTTCTACTCTGCAGAGAAACTGAAAGCCCTGGCTGACGAGCACGCGAACTGCCGTGCCTTTGTTGAGAATGGCGAGGCCACCATCAAGAAGCTTGAAGGTAAACCACTGTCTACTCGGTTCGCCCTTGTGTCTGTTTCTTTTGCTTTTCCGCTGATCGTGCTTTGCTCTTTTCAGAAGATCATAAGATGTTTGTTGAAGAACACCAAGACTGCCTCAAACCTGAAGAGGTGTAGGTGCAACTGGCAAGTCAATCTGCTGCTCTGCAGAGTGAGCACGCTACCGAGATGGAGAACCTGCAACTCCAGCTGCAGAAGGCACTTCAGGATGCTATCAACCTTGGTGCCGAGAGGGACAGAGTCATCGCCGAGAAGGCAAAGGCCGAGACAACAGCCAATGCCAAGGTGAAAGCCCTCGAGCAGGAGTGCGAGGTGCTGAAAAAAGCCAATGCTGGGCTCTTTACTCAGCTGGAGGGGCTCCGCTTGCTCGAGGAGAAGCATGTATCCAATGAAGAAGCATGGAAGATCCAGCTGCAGCAGCTGCGCCACGAGCTGAATCGTAAGTTTTCTCCTTTCTGCGTCTCTTCTTCTCGGTCCTACCTCTTCTCTAATTCTGTTACTGAATTTCTCACTTGCTTTTTGCAGAGATCTTCCCTGACATCGTGTCCTCTTGTGCGCCTGCTTTGGCCAAGGCCCAAGCAGCGCGCATTGAGAAGGGCGAGGCTGCGGACACCAGAGCCGAGATCGAGGATAGCCTGCTGGTGATGCGAGGGCAGTTCGAACGCCTAGCCGGCGTGGGCACTGACCTGGTGCGCACCGGATTCCAGCTCCACGAGCTCTTCTGGCCTCAGGATCCTGCGCCAACAACCATTTGTGGCCTTGCTCTGAAGCTGCGCAACGTGAAGGCCGAATTGAAGAAGTGGCGTGCCTCGGGAGCTCGGGCGGGTGCTGATTTGATGCTGCTCTGCGTCGCCTCCTGGTATGAGAACTTGAACATGCAGATTATCCGTGGGAAGCGCGCCAATTCCAAGTGGGAGACGGACCCCAACTGCGTGACCATGCGCAAGCTGATTGCGCATGAGGTTGCGGAGTATGCTGACACGGCAACCTTCATCGATGGCCTCACTGAACCCGACACCGAGATGGAGGAGGACGAGGAGGAGGACGAAGAATCAGATTCCGAGTTGGACTTGGGCTTCTTCGATTCGCCTAGGAGCAAGGCCGGGAAAGGGAAGGCCGCGGTCGTCGCGAGTAGCGATGAAGAGATCGAGTAGATCGACACTGCCGCCCTCGAGTTCGGCACCTCATCAGGAGCCGCCCTCGACGACACGGTGCGCCCCCACGGCCAAGCCTCTGGTTCTTCCTTGGCCACAGGGCCTGTCTCGGTGGCCACGGCCACCTCAGACCAGGTAGCCACCGAGCACGACGCCGAGATGGAGCAGTCCACCACCGTCCACTCAGAAGCGGACGCGACCAACGCCAGCGCCGAAGAGGAGGTCGCGAAGACAGCTGATGCCAGCTCGGAGGCGGAGGCAACCAAGACCACCACAGAGAATGAAGCAGCCAAGGCCAGCACCGACAACACCGCTTCCTCAACATGATTTTATCCTGCAAACTTTTTACTCAAACACTTATCAGATCCCCGGGATGCCGGGAGCAAATGTATCAGACTATTTATCTCTTTGCTTGCTACTCAATTTTATTCCCACTTGTTATCTTTAATTTAATCAATTTGAGCAGCCCTGGCTCAATGCCGGGTTGCGTTAGTATACGAGTCCCCGAGTTGCATTTCTCATTCACTCTCTCTTTTCGTCTCAGCTCTACCCGCAACTTGTTGCTTTTTTGGTATTCGAGTCACAAGAGTCAAAGAGTAGACCTGCAAATACTCAGCCGCTTAGAAACAAACATAGTAACGCAGCCCACCACTTAGCCGAAAAGATAAGACAGAGAACAGAAGTAACAAACACCCTACTCGGTTCCTGCACTCTTTTCTTCCTTAGCGATTTTTCTTGTGCTCATTGACCTTTTGCTTGTTCTCTTGCTTGCCATGAAGCCGGGTTTCGGACAGCAGCAGAGTCGAAGAGTTGGCATATAGGTTTAGACACAATACTCAATACGCTTATAAATTTTGAAGTGGAGCAACCGAACAGGCAAACAGCAAAGCCGAGTAGAAACACTTAGAGCAAATTTGGGCGAGGGCAGTCCCCGAGTTCAATTTCAGATTGCAGAGTAGAATTAAGATGTCACGACCCCGGACCCAGAGATATACATACTGTTATGTGCTCCTAGACATGGACTCACAAGGGCTTCAGGGTTACCAGCCCCGGCCGCAACAAACAACGGCAGGCAGACTGGATTCATCGGCACGTAGTCCGGATCCCCAGTCTACTACTCCTTGTGTCCACGCTAGTCATAACCAACTATGCATATCAAAGCGTCCACGAATCGAATGAAACTGAAGGAAACGGGACCAAAGCTATACAGAGATGCTATGTGTCCAGAAAGTGCAACAACAATCGAGGGTTACTGGGGTTACCTCGCCCCAGGCCGATCAAATCGACAGGCGGGCTCGGACATGGATCATCGGCTCCACAACCCCTCGACTGCGACAACTATGCAGGCATAGCCAAAACTGTATAACAATGAGCTCGAAACCAACAACCGATCAAAGCAGTACTCTACACATGAAACTTGTATTAAACAGGTGTTACTAGAGTATAGCTTACAAACAGAGGTCACATGACCCAACATTACATCAGACTACGGAAGGCAAATTATGTTGCTAATCAACAAGAACCAAAAAGGCCTAAGAGGCCGCAACATAAGGCGACGTCCCAGCCCATAGATTCCAGGCTGCTACCTGGGAACCCCAAACTACTCGTCGATGTCCACGTTGAATCACCACCGATGTGAGATCTTCTCCTGAACCAAAATTAAGCAAACCTGAGTACGGAAGGTACTCAACAAGACTTAATTAACCTATTATATATCTGCTACTTTCACAAAAGGGTTTTATGCAGGCCATTTTGCGTAAAGCAATCTTTGTTTTGCAAGTCGAGGAAGGAATAGCACGTCTCATAGAATATTTTGAAAACAGATGAGAAAGCTACTAAACTACTGAGATCATCATTTTCTCGTATTCCACCAAGTCTTTCTCATTCCCACACTATCTCATGCTACAAGGATCACCCCTCCCGGCATCTCCGGGGAGGCACCCTTCAACCATGGTTAACAAGTTTTAGTCATTCCGTTGAAGTTATCTATGATGACAGAATCCGTTGCCAAGTCGTCCGTAACCGTGGACACGGCTTCTCGAGGAGATTTATCCCTGCAGGGGGTACACTTTACCCACACGTACCATCCGACTCTTAACGCCACATGTACGCTCGTCCATGGAGCGCGGCAGAGGGTGGCTGGCCACGACCTTTACCTTGCTCGACCCTATCCATGAGTCAACCCAAACAGGGCCACCCCGTCAACAGGGAGTTGGCCACCTCCTGACGGCACCTGTTCTGTGAGTCGGGAACAAGATCCGAGTACGTCCATCACTTGTCTCGGTCACGCCCTAAGTTTTCTCCAAATCGTTTTCTGACTCACACTCAGATGGAAAGATCAAACTACGTGACTCATGGACGTGGCCAAACAAGTTAGTTAGTCGAGCGCGGTCTGTTAGGCCCCGCGTGTGGTTGCACGCTCAGTCTTGGCTTCGAAGGCGAGAACTCGCTCCTAGGGGCATGAACAGGACAAAACGCCACAACCCATTGTGGCCTCACATCCATGCCGTTGTTTAGTCAGGTTATCAAATATAAATCAAAACACAACAACCTATCATAGTAGATTCACGCAAATGACCAGATCCATCAACCGGATGTATCAGATCACAACTAGGCATGGCTAAGCAAGACTCACAGGGTTTAGCGGAGCGCGCACAAGCAAACCTATAGCTGCTAGGAGCAGTGGATCAGGATATCTAGGTTATGCATTATATAGGAGAACTCTATCTACTGACATCAAATAGTTTGGAACCGAATGCAAAGTACGAGATTCGAAACACTTTGAAACCATATATGAGCAGATAAGAGGTTATGCTTGCCTTGGTTATAAGAAAACCAGATAGAGGATCTTCGGGGATAAGTGCTTGACTTGTCGGTTAAGATCAAGTATTCGTCGTTGGATTGCTGGCCTTCACTTCGGAGTTGCGTTCTACCGAGAGGGAAACAACACCGAAAAGAAGAAAAAAAATCAACCATGGCATCGATGCAATGCGCAACATGTATGCATGAGCAGGTTAATGCGCTGAAATAAAGCCCTAAACATGATCGTTGGGTTGCTAGGGTTCGTATGACAGTTATGCAATTTTACTGGAATTAACCCGAAATAGACCCCGGAGGGGGTTTCGGGCGATTATGGAAGTGAGTACCATTTTGGTTGCTCAAATGGGGTTGAAAACATCATAACTAGGTTGCATTTGTAATTTTGAGCATTTTGGTATATAACTTTTAATTTTCTAATTTTAGTGAATAAAAACTTATTTTTCTATTTTTAAATGATTAAACAACATTAAAATAATGGTCCAAAAAGAATTGTGTCAAACATGTATGAAAATGGCATTTTTGGAAAGAGCACATTTTCCTGATCTCTCCCATGCTTTCATCTTATTTTTCTGAGCAATGTAATAGAAGTTATTCAATTATTAAGATTAATTCATTTTCTGGAAATAATTAAACCCAGGTTGTGACGTCAGGCTGACGTCATGGTGACATCACCCGAGCCCAAAACGGCTCTGAAACCGCTCGATCTCTCGAACGAGCGAACGATCCGGCAATTGGAGGATGCCACGGGGTAGAGGAGGTGATTGCGAGCCTAAGAGGGGCGGCGCCGCTTCCGGGTGGTCGCCGGAGTTGCTCCGGCGAGCACAAACGGCGGCGGCGGCACGGTTGCACGGCGAGGGCAAGCTACGGAGGGGGAGGGAGCAAGGTGGGAGCACCTACGTGCTCGGAAGCTCACCGTGGAGGTTTCTGGGCAGACGAGGAGGCGGGGAACGGCCGGAATCATCGCCGGCGGTCGGAAAACGACGACGGCTGTGGCGGGGACCGGCGATGAAATTGGAGCTCTCCCAGAGCTCCTTGCGGCTGCGCGAGCTCGAGGAATACCAGCAGGAGACGGCGGTTCCAGTGGGCTTAACGGCGGGGCTCCGGAGCGACCGTGTCGCCGGCGGCGAGCGGCGTCCGCGGCGGACACAGTAGTTTAGGGTTTCGGTTCCAGAGGAGATACAGGGAGGGAGAGGGCGCTCAAGGGGGAGTCTGCGAGGGAGAGACCGATCCGGACGGCTCCCGGGTGGTCATCCCCTCCACGTCGTCGCGGAAGCAGGAGGTGGAGGCTGCTGCCCTCCTGTCGCCGGACAGGAGGAAGAAGACAACGGGGAAGAAAAACAAATTACAAAAACCCCCTAAGAAAGCAGAGTTTTGCAAACTGGTCCTTTCCTCTTTAAAAACAGAACAAAAACAGAAGTTTTGGGGACCTTTTTGCAAACAGAAAAATTGGCAAAAATAGTTTTTGGAAAGCTTATGAAATTTCCAACCTCACCATGTATTGCTTTGGTGAAATTGAATTATTTTTCAGAACATGATTTTGGGGACCAAAATAAGTACTTTCTGTGAGATTTCATAAACCATTTAAATTCCAAATTTAAATTGGTTAAAACATGATTTAAAATTTTGGTTTCATGCATGAATGATATGAACTCAACACCACAACACTTTGGTAGGCAAAAAAATTGGGATGTTACAAATCTACCCCCCTTACAAGAATCTCGTCCCGAGATTCCTGAAGGAGAAGAAAGAAGGAACACCGGTTTTGAACGATCTTCTCGAACCTTATGGTTCTCTTCTCGAAGAGGTTGATCCGTAGCATCTTGAAATATTGAACGGATACACCTTAGGTAAAAGGGAAACTCTTAGGAAATGATCTTCACGAAGATCGAGTATCCCATGGGTAACTCACGACAGGAACGTTCATAACGAACTTTTGAGTTAACAGGCATGAAACACATCAAGGTAACAGAGGGAATAAAAGATGGTTTCAAGTTTGTGGACGATGGTTCTTGAAAGGATTTAGAATATGAGCTTTGCACAAGACTTTAAATCCTTTTGGGGAAGAAAGGTTAAACAACTTGTGGAACCGAGGGTTTCTTCAAACAGATCACGAAGATGGAAAGGATTGTCTGGGATATCACAATGTAATATCCGTAGAGGAGGAAAAACAGGAGAAAACACTGTAATCGTGCATCAGAGAGAAATCGATACAAGATCATGTTCACTCTTCAGAGTGGACACGGAAGATAACGGAACTTTCATCCATTAAAGTTTGTCGAAAACTTTGTCAAAGATCGGGATGTTACTTCACAACCGAAGATGAGTAACCGAAAGATGTGGAAACACCGTAACAAAGGAGGAATTCTTGATCACACCATAAGGATGGGTAACCAACGAGGATTGGAACACCGGAAGAAAATAGGGAATCTCTTTCCTATTGTGGTTGGGACGTAGCAATACATCTACCACATAGTTAAGATCCCACGGCTGGAGTGACTGACAAATTCACACAATGTGTGAGGTGAACAGAACTTCAAGTATAAACAACTTGAGAAAGGGAACTGATGAATGGTAGTTACAGAACACCACGAGATGGTCTCATGATGAACCTGTTTACACGAGAACAAAGGTGTGAAGGATCAACGAAGAGATATTGGAAAGATCAACTTCCAGGTTCTCCTGGACGTTCTAGATACCGATATCGGGCTTATGATAAGCCTTCTATAGGTCCAAGTCAATGTAAAACTCCGGTTTGGAAGAACGAGGAGGAAAACTTGTTAGAATAAGTCAGACAAGAATTTCTCACGGGGAGTGGTTGTTCTTACGGATTCAAAGGGATATGACATTAGACTTTCCGGCTAATTGCGTCAACCACAACATCAACCATGCCGGATTTTGAAAAAATACCTGATTCAATACCCTTGAGGAAACACTAACCATCGTTGCTGCTTGAGATTCAGCTCTGGTTAGTGGTTGAATAACTGAGACTCGGTATGTATGATCAAAGAGGTTGCACCGGTTATCAACGAGATACATATGCTGGATTCTCAAGGTATGGACTATGATGTCAAGCTCAAGAGATGAGCGAGATTGCGGATCTCATGTATTAGCAACTTGCGAAAGACGGTTGCACCTACATGAACTACTTGCAACGAAACACATCAGAGTCCTTGTGGAGAAGATGATTGCGAAGATAACGAAGTTCTGAAACTTCTTCTCTTTCACAAACAATCAGTCAGTAGCTTAGGGTGGATGTAAACTTCTTCGGATAGATGGAGGTAACAACCTACCATCTCAAGAATAGTCCACACATGCATGACCGACTTGAGATTATTCCCGAGGGAACAATGGAACTATACTCAGATCCATGGCGACAACTTTCACCATAAGCACATGGACCGGAGTAAGCCACTTCGAACATCCAGAGCACAACTTCGTTATGACACAAAGATGGTTCTCGAAAGTTTCCAATATTAATGCCAAGTGTTCAACATGAACCTCTTGCAACTTGGGTAAATAGGAATGTCATCGATGGGCTCGACAACACACTTATCAAAACACTCCAAGAAGAGGGATTCATATAATATATGAACAAGGCAGTACATTGGTCAGACCAAAGGACATGAGGTGTACTCGGGCCAAACACCATGAGTGAAAACACCATCAGGATAGTCCTTGAATCTGGACTTGATCTGACGATATCCCAAATCAAATCAAGGTAGAATAACAACATTTCCGCAAAGGAGATACTATCCTTCTTCAACACGAGGAAAACTAGATATCCCTTCACAAAGGAACAAGTTAGGCAGAGCCACTGTCTTTCAACCCTCCAAGTTGTTGTTTAAGCTCAACCTACTAGTCCAGGGTGTCTAGCGTAGTTTCTTGGAGAAAGGAGGGGTTCGTACTACCCCTCGTTTAGACATTACGGTCAGGTGACAAACCTGGTGATACTTCTAGCAAGACAACCAGAATATCACAACCTACCGTTATGTCTCGAAATTTGGAAGGGAGGTTTGCTTTTCAAAGCAACTGATATGATCTTGAGACCTTCGGCATAAACCTAACTCTCTGACCAGAAATGTGCACCGGAGTGAACGGATTTGATAACACGGTCAATTTCGAATAGAGACCGGGTGACCGATAATGCTAAGAAGGATACAGATGTTTCTTAGATTTTCTTCGAAGCAATACAAATTGCTAGGAATAGCGGATACACCTGTCGATGAACAGACCCATCATTCTCAAGCATTCAAGCTTGGAGGAAGGGGAGTGAAAATGTGTAAGAGCATCACTTCATCGGTGAGGCCATGAAACTCAACACGACCTCTTGATATAAAGGAGTGTGATACTCGAAGGTAGAACAGAATAGAGGCTAATAAAACTTCTTTATTATGTGAATTACAAAACTTTGACCTGGTTCTTAAGATGAACGAGGTACTGGAGTTTGTTTCTCCTAACATCCCAAGGTGGAATGTTTTGACGGAACTCAAGAAAAATGCATTGGAAGAATCCAACACTCATATGTAACTTGGTTTCAAAACAACGGATGGATATTGGAGTGCAACTGGGAGGTAGGAACATGCTCCGGAGAATCCAGAGATCATGTGGAATGCACAGGGTGATACTCATTTGTAAAACCCATGCGAAAGAGTTGGTATAACTGAAATAAGAACGAAGATGTGGAATTCAGGATGATCACTCTTGCGGTGATCCCTTTTGATTCCTAAAGAAAACCTATGGCTATTGGAGCTGAGATTACCTTGCCATCCTGAGGTAGAACAGATTCCTCAGGATCCAAAGAAACAGAACTTGGGTTAAAGGTCAGCATCCTGTACTGATGGCATGAGCATCACCTGGTTATGAAACCACATGACTCAACTCACCACTACTCAGCACATTCCGGGACCTTCGGTTCAAGTCCAAGGTTAAAAACACAAAGAAAGGAGGAACTACTATCTTAGTGCCTTGAAGGTCACTACGAATAGCAATCACGGAGTATTTTTCGAAGGACAACGATAGATCCGGAAGAACTTGAGCAGAGGATAACGGATACATTCGATATGAAAAGCAGATCTCGAGGTTCAGGATTTAGAACTTTGAAACATGTGAAGAATGTGGAAACCACACTGTTCTGAGAGATTAGAATGGAAAGGAAATCTCCCAGTTGAAACGAGAGATAACGGAATACGGAAGACACACGACTCTAGAACTTAACACTAGGTCAACTTGGGTAACAACGTCCTTGCCGAAGAAGGCACCTAGGTTTGGAGTAATCAGAACCTTTTCAAATCAAAACAGGTAAGAAGACCCAGAGTTTAGAGCGATACCAGATAAGGAGTAAAAAGAGTCCTAAGAACGATTTTCACAATCATTTGAAGTTTCAAAGTAGTTTTCACAAACACTAGACTCAACATCGACCAAGCAGTAAGGTTTTCCTACAGGCAGTCCTGCTCTGATACCAAGAGTTGTCACGACCCCGGACCCAGAGATATACATACTGTTATGTGCTCCTAGACATGGACTCACAAGGGCTTCAGGGTTACCAGCCCCGGCCGCAACAAACAACGGCAGGCAGACTGGATTCATCGGCACGTAGTCCGGATCCCCAGTCTACTACTCCTTGTGTCCACGCTAGTCATAACCAACTATGCATATCAAAGCGTCCACGAATCGAATGAAACTGAAGGAAACGGGACCAAAGCTATACAGAGATGCTATGTGTCCAGAAAGTGCAACAACAATCGAGGGTTACTGGGGTTACCTCGCCCCAGGCCGATCAAATCGACAGGCGGGCTCGGACATGGATCATCGGCTCCACAACCCCTCGACTGCGACAACTATGCAGGCATAGCCAAAACTGTATAACAATGAGCTCGAAACCAACAACCGATCAAAGCAGTACTCTACACATGAAACTTGTATTAAACAGGTGTTACTAGAGTATAGCTTACAAACAGAGGTCACATGACCCAACATTACATCAGACTACGGAAGGCAAATTATGTTGCTAATCAACAAGAACCAAAAAGGCCTAAGAGGCCGCAACATAAGGCGACGTCCCAGCCCATAGATTCCAGGCTGCTACCTGGGAACCCCAAACTACTCGTCGATGTCCACGTTGAATCACCACCGATGTGAGATCTTCTCCTGAACCAAAATTAAGCAAACCTGAGTACGGAAGGTACTCAACAAGACTTAATTAACCTATTATATATCTTCTACTTTCACAAAAGGGTTTTATGCAGGCCATTTTGCGTAAAGCAATCTTTGTTTTGCAAGTCGAGGAAGGAATAGCACGTCTCATAGAATATTTTGAAAACAGATGAGAAAGCTACTCAACTACTGAGATCATCATTTTCTCGTATTCCACCAAGTCTTTCTCATTCCCACACTATCTCATGCTACAAGGATCACCCCTCCCGGCATCTCCGGGGAGGCACCCTTCAACCATGGTTAACAAGTTTTAGTCATTCCGTTGAAGTTATCTATGATGACAGAATCCGTTGCCAAGTCGTCCGTAACCGTGGACACGGCTTCTCGAGGAGATTTATCCCTGCAGGGGGTACACTTTACCCACACGTACCATCCGACTCTTAACGCCACATGTACGCTCGTCCATGGAGCGCGGCAGAGGGTGGCTGGCCACGACCTTTACCTTGCTCGACCCTATCCATGAGTCAACCCAAACAGGGCCACCCCGTCAACAGGGAGTTGGCCACCTCCTGACGGCACCTGTTCTGTGAGTCGGGAACAAGATCCGAGTACGTCCATCACTTGTCCCGGTCACGCCCTAAGTTTTCTCCAAATCGTTTTCTGACTCACACTCAGATGGAAAGATCAAACTACGTGACTCATGGACGTGGCCAAACAAGTTAGTTAGTCGAGCGCGGTCTGTTAGGCCCCGCGTGTGGTTGCACGCTCAGTCTTGGCTTCGAAGGCGAGAACTCGCTCCTAGGGGCATGAACAGGACAAAACGCCACAACCCATTGTGGCCTCACATCCATGCCGTTGTTTAGTCAGGTTATCAAATATAAATCAAAACACAACAACCTATCATAGTAGATTCACGCAAATGACCAGATCCATCAACCGGATGTATCAGATCACAACTAGGCATGGCTAAGCAAGACTCACAGGGTTTAGCGGAGCGCGCACAAGCAAACCTATAGCTGCTAGGAGCAGTGGATCAGGATATCTAGGTTATGCATTATATAGGAGAACTCTATCTACTGACATCAAATAGTTTGGAACCGAATGCAAAGTACGAGATTCGAAACACTTTGAAACCATATATGAGCAGATAAGAGGTTATGCTTGCCTTGGTTATAAGAAAACCAGATAGAGGATCTTCGGGGATAAGTGCTTGACTTGTCGGTTAAGATCAAGTATTCGTCGTTGGATTGCTGGCCTTCACTTCGGAGTTGCGTTCTACCGAGAGGGAAACAACACCGAAAAGAAGAAAAACAATCAACCATGGCATCGATGCAATGCGCAACATGTATGCATGAGCAGGTTAATGCGCTGAAATAAAGCCCTAAACATGATCGTTGGGTTGCTAGGGTTCGTATGACAGTTATGCAATTTTACTGGAATTAACCCGAAATAGACCCCGGAGGGGGTTTCGGGCGATTATGGAAGTGAGTACCATTTTGGTTGCTCAAATGGGGTTGAAAACATATAACTAGGTTGCATTTGTAATTTTGAGCATTTTGGTATATAACTTTTAATTTTCTAATTTTAGTGAATAAAAACTTATTTTTCTATTTTTAAATGATTAAACAACATTAAAATAATGGTCCAAAAAGAATTGTGTCAAAACTGTATGAAAATGGCATTTTTGGAAAGAGCACATTTTCCTGATCTCTCCCATGCTTTCATCTTATTTTTCTGAGCAATGTAATAGAAGTTATTCAATTATTAAGATTAATTCATTTTCTGGAAATAATTAAACCCAGGTTGTGACGTCAGGCTGACGTCATGGTGACATCACCCGAGCCCAAAACGGCTCTGAAACCGCTCGATCTCTCGAACGAGCGCACGATCCGGCAATTGGAGGATGCCACGGGGTAGAGGAGGTGATTGCGAGCCTAAGAGGGGCGGCGCCGCTTCCGGGTGGTCGCCGGAGTTGCTCCGGCGAGCACAAACGGCGGCGGCGGCACGGTTGCACGGCGAGGGCAAGCTACGGAGGGGGAGGGAGCAAGGTGGGAGCACCTACGTGCTCGGAAGCTCACTGTGGAGGTTTCTGGGCAGACGAGGAGGCGGGGAACGGCCGGAATCATCGCCGGCGGTCGGAAAACGACGACGGCTGTGGCGGGGACCGGCGATGAAATTGGAGCTCTCCCAGAGCTCCTTGCGGCTGCGCGAGCTCGAGGAATACCAGCAGGAGACGGCGGTTCCAGTGGGCTTAACGGCGGGGCTCCGGAGCGACCGTGTCGCCGGCGGCGAGCGGCGTCCGCGGCGGACACAGTAGTTTAGGGTTTCGGTTCCAGAGGAGATACAGGGAGGGAGAGGGCGCTCAAGGGGGAGTCTGCGAGGGAGAGACCGATCCGGACGGCTCCCGGGTGGTCATCCCCTCCACGTCGTCGCGGAAGCAGGAGGTGGAGGCTGCTGCCCTCCTGTCGCCGGACAGGAGGAAGAAGACAACGGGGAAGAAAAACAAATTACAAAAACCCCCTAAGAAAGTAGAGTTTTGCAAACTGGTCCTTTCCTCTTTAAAAACAGAACAAAAACAGAAGTTTTGGGGACCTTTTTGCAAACAGAAAAATTGGCAAAAATAGTTTTTGGAAAGCTTATGAAATTTCCAACCTCACCATGTATTGCTTTGGTGAAATTGAATTATTTTTCAGAACATGATTTTGGGGACCAAAATAAGTACTTTCTGTGAGATTTCATAAACCATTTAAATTCCAAATTTAAATTGGTTAAAACATGATTTAAAATTTTGGTTTCATGCATGAATGATATGAACTCAACACCACAACACTTTGGTAGGCAAAAAAAATTGGGATGTTACATAAGAGTACATACACATTTTTTGCTCATGAATGGAAACGATGGAGTAGAGCTACATTCCAGGGACGCTTTGATTCCTCTCCAGCTTTATCTGCCCTGTTCGCCTGTGATGGGCGTACATCTACAAGGTAGTACGCATCATTGTGCAGCGCTTTGCTCACGATGAAAGGCCCTTCCCATGGAGGAGACAACTTGTGCATCCCGGCTATGCGCTGCACAAGCCTAAGGACCATGTCTCCTTCTCGGAAAACCCTTGGGTTCACCTTTCGGCTATGATAACGCCGCAGGTTTTGCTGGTAGATAGCCGAACGTGACAGAGTCAGCTCTCTTGCTTCTTCAAGCAGGTCAACGTCGTCTTCTCGAGCTTCTCTCGCCTCCACCTCAGTGTAGAGGGTTACTCGGGGGGAGTCATGCTCTAAGTCTATTGGGAACACGGCCTCAGCCCCGTATACCAAGAAGAATGGCGTGTAGCCGGTTGACCGGTTAGGGGTAGCCCTTAGACTCCACAACACCGCTGGCAACTCATCTAGCCAACACCCAGGTGTTTTCAGCAGTGGCTCAATCAGCCTTGGCTTTATGCCTGTCAGTACCATTCCATTTGCTCTTTCAACTTGCCCATTGGAGGCAGGGTGCGCGACTGACGCAACGTCTAGTCGGATGTGCTTATCTCTGCAGAACCGCACCATTGCCCCCTCTGCGAAATTGGTGCCGTTGTCGGTGATGATGCTGTGCGGGTAGCCATATCTCATGATTACATCCTTCACGAATTTCACAGCTGTGGCCCCATCGCACTTCCGAATAGGCTTCACTTCAATCCACTTGGTGAACTTGTCCACCATGACCAAGATGTGCGTCATGTTGCCCTTAGCCGGCTTGAAGGGGCCAACCATATCCAGGCACCAAACAGCGAATGGCCATGTGATAGGAATCGTTTTCAGCTCGGAAGCGGGCATGTGAATCTTACTCGCGAACATCTGGCAGCCATTGCACTTCCTCACGATGTCTTCAGCTTGCTGCAAGGCTGTGAGCCAGTAGAAACCATGCCGAAAAGCTTTCTTGACCAATGCCCGAGATGAGGCGTGATGCCCACATTCTCCTTGGTGTATTTCCAGCAGAATTTCTTCTCCCTCTTCTGGGCCCACACAACGTTGCAGCACGCCTGTGGCACTCCTCTTGTGCAACACCTCTCTGATTATAGTGTAGCCCTTGGATCTTCTCTGAATCTGCCTTGCAGTAACTTCATCTTCTGGTAAGGCACCGTTCCTTAGAAAGGATAATATGGGCATAGCCCAACTCGGTGTCTCCCGCGTGGGAAACACTGGTTAGTCCAGTTCCATTGGGACGGGCACCTCTGGTTGCTCAGGAGGATTAGGAGCACTTCTCTGTAGCCCTGATCGGTTGGCGAGGACCTCCTCAATGAATGCGACAGCCTCCGGGTTAAGGATAGCAGTCCCCGAGTAAGGAGTGGCAGTCCTCGAGTAAGGAGTGGCAGTCCCCGAGTAAGGAGTGACGGTCCCCGGGTAGGGAGTGACAGTCCCCGGGTTTCCTGTAGCATTCTCCCAGTCAATATCCATGGGATCAGATTCCTCACTTGGCAGAGAAGGAACGAAAATGGATTCCGAGTTGGGGGAAGGCTTGATGGATGGCTTCCTCAAATGCTCCAAGGCAATCCCTGCCGGGATGGACTGCCGAGAAGATCCCAACTTGGATAGCTCGTCTGCCGCTTCATTCTCTGCTCGGTGAATGTGCTGGAACTCGCAGCCTTCGAAGAATCCAGTCATAGACTGCACCAGGAAGCGATATGACGCCATGTTGGCATCCAGAGCATCCCAAGTACCCGAGACTTGCTGCACCACCAGATCTGAATCTCCATAGCATATGATGCGCTGCACTCCAACCTCCTTGGCTACTCGCAAGCCATGCACCACTGCCTCGTACTCAGCAACATTGTTGGACGCCTTGAAATGAATCTGCAGCACATACTTGAGTTGATCTCGCTTGGGTGACGTAAGCACTACGCCAGCACCAAGGCCTTCCTTCACTCTCGAGCCATCAAAGTGCATCCTCCAATAGTTGGAAACTGGAGCAGGAGGTTCATACTGCACCTCGGCCCAGTCCACAATAAACTCCGCCAGAATCTGAGACTTGATGGCTTCTCTTCTCGCATACGCGGGAGCGTACGCGGCTAGCTCGATCGCCCACTTGGCTACTCTGCCACTCGCCTCCTTGTTGCCCATGATATCCGAGATGGGAGCAGAACTCACGACAGTGATGGGGTGCTCCTGGAAATAATGCTTCAGCTTCTTGGCGCCCAGGTATACACCATAGGTCATCTTCTGGTAATGCGGGTAGTTCTGCTTGGAGCTGGACAACACCTCGCTGAGATAGTATACTGGGCGCTGCACACTCTTGCCTTCTTCTTCTCGCTCCACCACTATCACCACGCTGACTACTCGGTTGGTCGCAACAATGTACAACAGCATCGGCTCTTTGGGTAGCGGACTAGCCAAGATGGGAGCGCTACCCAGCATTGCCTTCAGCTCGTTGAATGCCACGTCTGCTTGCGGAGTCCAGACAAACTTGTCACTTTTCTTCATCAGCTGGTATAGAGGCAGGGCCTTCTCGCCCATTCGGCCTAGAAAACGGCTCAGAGATGCCAAGCAACATGTGAACTTCTGCACATCTTTCAGTGATCTCGGCAAAGACATGCTCTCAATAGCTTTTATCTTTGAAGGATTGGCTTCAATGCCCCGACTAGAAACCAGAAAACCGAGTAGCTTTCCAGCCGGTACACCAAAGGTGCACTTACTCGGATTCAGTTTCATTTTGTACTTGCGTAGGTTAGCAAAGGTTTCCTCCAGGTCGGCAAGCAGAGTATGTGTTTTATTCGTTTTGATGACAATGTCATCTACGTACACCTGCACATTCTTGCCGAGCTGATCGTGCAAGCATTTCTGCATGCATCTCTGATAGGTTGCACCCGCATTCCTCAAGCCAAAACACATGACACGATAGCAATAAGCCCCGTACGGGGTAATGAAGGCAGTCTTTATTTGATCAACAGGATTGAGTGCAATCTGGTGGAAACCAGAGTAGGCATCTATGAAAGACAGCAGTTCACAACCAGCAGTGGAATCGATCACCTGATCGATGCGAGGTAGCGGGAAAGGATCCTTGGGGCATGCCTTGTTCAAGTCGGTGTAGTCGACGCACATACGCCATGCGGTGGCAGCCTTGGGATCCTCCTTCTTCTTCTCGACCATGACCGGGTTGGCTAGCCAATCCGGATGCAGCACCTCCATGATGAAGTTACTTATCAGCAGCTTGGTGATCTGGTCACCAATGGCCTTCCTTCTCTCATCTCCGAAATGGCGCATAGCCTGCTTCACGGGCTTGGCGTCAGGACGCACATGCAAAGAGTGCTCAACCAACTCCCTCGGGACTCCTGGTAGATCTTCATTGGTCCAGGCGAATACATCCCGATTCTCACGGAGGAAGTGGATGAGCTCGCTTTCCTATTTCTCCGCCAACCCGGAGCCAATGATGGCTACGCGGTCGGGGAACTCGGGGTCGACCTGGATCTTCTTTGTCTCCTTGGAAGCCTGGAAAGCAGTGCCGTGCTGCGTACTCGGCACACCTTGTGCGCCAGGTTGCGCGGACTGAGCCATGGCCACCACCTCGTACATCTTCTTCTTCTCGGCCTCAATCACCATTGACTCCGCCAGCTTGGAGCTAGCTGAGGCACACTCTATGGACTTCTTGTAATCGCCAGAGATAGTAATTATGCCATTGGGACCAGGGATCTTCATCTTCAGATATGCGACATGAGTAGAAGCCATGAACTTGCTCAGAGCAGGCCTGCCAAGTAGAGCATGGTAGGGGCTCTGATGATCAACCACTTCAAACTGCAGGCGCTCTGTGCGGCAGTTCTCCCTGGTGCCGAATAGCACATCTATCCATACTCGGCCAATCGGGTTGCATGAAATCCCAGGCACAATTCCATGGAAGGTGGTCTTGCTGGGCAGCATCGTGTTCTCGGCCAAGCCGAGCTTCTCGAGTGTGTCTTTGTACACAATGTTGATGCTGCTGCCGTTGTCGATTAGCACCTTGCTGAACCTCACATTCTTCTCGGGACCCAGGAAGGTAGGATCCAGCACCAAGGCGTAGGTACCCGGGTTGGGCATCACCTTGGGATGATCTACTCGGGACCACCTGATCTCCTGGTCACACCAATACATGTAGTGAGGGACAGCAGGAATCACTGCATTGACCTCCATGGCACGCCTGTGCTGTGATTGTGTCGCACCCTGATTTCTAGAGGATACTCATCGGGCCGAACTGGATAGCAGATGCTTGGATTATGGGGCATAACTGCTCCCACGTCCCAGCTTCCTGGTAGGCCTGCGCTTATGCGCGACAACACAAGCCCTGCTATTCCATCGTCGATGTAAACTATCCACTAGAGACCAAAGGCACTGCTGTCGACGTACTTCATACCAATCACACATGGTACGTCAACAGCTTTGAACAAAGGATATCACAACAGATCTCTACGACACAAAAGATTGAAATAACTTGCAAATGGCTCTCATTAGAGCAGAGATAGCAAATACAATCATTCAGAGGGCACCTGCCCCAACAATACATCATTACAATACAGCGGAAGCATTCAACATGTCTGAGTACAGACAAGAACCAAATAGGCCTAAGAGGCTGGAAATAAACAGACGGAGCCCATCACGAAGTCTCGGATCCTGCCCGGGTCCGCTATCTACTCGTCAGCAGTCTCGTCATACTCCACGTAGTAGCCACCATGTAGATCCTCGGAAACGTAGGTCTGCGGGAACCACAGCCCCAAAGGGGTCAGTACATAAACGTACTGGCAAGAAAGACTCACAATTCACCAAGGTGTAACCCGTCAACACCAAGCACAGATGCCTTGGGTTCAACGGAAGAGAGGGGATATAAAAGATGCTGCAACTGGCTGCACTAACCAACTAAAGAGATTCTACCACTTCCGGCTAACAGAAAGGAGATAATATCGAGGATTGTAACCAACTGAAAGATAACTTCAAACAAACCCATCCTGGATCTCGCCCCTTATCCAAAGAAGCAATCCGAGGATAACTCACACAGTTGTATTAAAGGTGAATCAAGTTATTGTGTCATCAACCTATTACTAGTCAAGTTATTAATCATTGGGTGTAACATGTTTGATCATTATGTTTAAGTTGTCCTGAGTACTTGTTAGCCAGTACTTTCACCAAGTAATCCATAACCGCGGAAAACACGGCTTCTCGAGAAGATTATCCCTGCAGGGTTGCACCAATTTGGCCGTACACGCAAGAATAACCCGCCAGATGGAAATGCACTTCCACCAAGCGGGGCACTCTACACAACTCGACTCTTCTTCGCATCAAGCCCAAAGAACCTTGGGCGCACGGCTAATCGAGCCCAGAAGAAAATGGACCCTCATAGCACTCTAAGAACGTGTCCCCCTATATGCCGACTACAAAAGTTCCACCCTGGCCTGGGCTCGCAAAAACATGCATGCGGCAAATGGAAAACACGAACTAAATGAGGCGATTTGGACGAGATGCGAATCGAATCAAATTGAGGGGGGCGCCCATACTCGCTTCCCACATGCGGTTAGTGCGCTCATCATGGATCAGTAGACAAGACCCTTTTCCTATTAGGGTCGACACTAGCAGGCCTCAAAACCACATAGGGCCTCCTGCCGGTGCCTTATCATCAAATTATTATTTAACAATAACATTAGCATGATTGATTGATTAAACATCGAGCCCCCAGAACATAATAGAGTAGTAACAGAAAGTAACGGGTAACAGACTCGAGCAAAACAACCTAAGCATGCTAGTAAGACACGGGCAACAAGCAAAAGGTTATAGGTATGGAGGTGAGGCAATATCAGGGTTAAGGGATTCATGTGATAGGTTCGTAACAGAAACAACTAATCATATGGCTAGCAACAATAGACAACGGAAAGTATCGGTAACCAATGTTGAAAGGAACACAGTGGTTCATGTGAGTGATAACTTGCCTGCAAAACCTAGTAGCCTGGTACTGAGCTAACTCCTTAGAAGGGGTGTCGTAAGTATCGTCGGTCTCAACGTCGTCGTGTATCCGAGAAGAAGCAAACAGACAATGCAGAAAAGGTAAACAATCAATATCATGACATAGTGCACAAACAATGGGATGATGCATGTCAATTTAATTGATGCATAGAAATAAACTAGTTGACAAGATAACAACATAATTAAATGGACCCACATGCAATTGGATTGCATATGAAAAGCCCATGAATTATGGTTGAATTAATTGTTTTACAACTAACCAACTTGTGTAGGTGAATTAGCATGATGCATGGATGAAGAAAACAACAAAATAACAACAATAGAATCAAATAGAAATAAGGTTTAACAAGTTTGAAAATTTGTTTATTAAGTTAAGAAATTTTGGTTACTTAAAGGTGTCACACAAGCATTTGTTGTTTTCATCAAGTTTAATTGTTCAAAATAGATAACAAAGTTTATATTTGAAAAGAAAACAAGATTTTAGTTAGAATACATGTTTCACTTGTTGAAAAAGGATTTCAAATAAATTATTTATGAATTAAACAAGTTTAAGCAAGAATTAAATGAATTTAATTCAAACATGAACTTATTTGAATTTTTATTTGTAAAAAACATTAAGTGAGATTCATATTTGAAAAGGTTATGCTTTTATGGTTTGAAAACATATTTTATATGTCCCAAAAGAATTTGATTTGATCAAGTTATGAATTTAACAATATTAAATGAATTAAACAAGGTTTAAATCATTGAACCAATTTTAATTATTCAAAACAGAAAACAAAGTTTATATTTGAAAGGGTGGTTTAATTCTGCATGGAAAACATATTTCATTTGTTGAAATTGGATTTAAAATGAGCAAGTTATTATTTTGGCAATTTTAAATGCATTAAATAAGAAACAGTTGTTTTCAGCAATTTAAATTATTCAAAACAGCAAACAAAATTTATATTTGAATAGGGTTTGCAAAATGGTATGAAAAACATATTTTATTTGCCTTGTTTGGAATTAGTATGAATTATTTATGAATTATTGCAAATTACATTTGAATTATTCAAATTTGAATTTTAAATGCATTTGGGAATTTCAAAACAGTACACAAATGGAATATTTGGATAGATTATGTAATTTGGAACAGAAAACATGTAAACTTTTTATTTATTGGATTTACAGATTAAAAGTTATTAAGGTTTGAAGTTTTAGTTTAAATCTATTATTTAAATGATTTTGGAATTAGCAGGAATTTGCGCAGAAAACATTTTGGTACCGTGCTGTTAGCCAACCCCAGCCACTGCAGCATGGGCCTGGGGGGGGGGGGCCAGCGTGGCGCTGCTGCTTGCGTGGCCACAGGAGTGCATGACTGCTGGGCCCTGGCTGTCAGCCTCCAACTAAAAAAAGTGTGGGGATTTAATCCCAGGTGCGAGGGATCGAACCCAGCACCTCGCCCTCGCGTTCGTTGGACTGAACTAGTTCAGCTGTTGCGCGTTTGTTGTCAGTAACAGGCACGCACTGAGGATATGGTTACTGAACGGAAACTGAATTTTTCTGAAGACCAAAAGCTTCCGCGACACTGACAGAGAAATCGCGGATCGCCGGCGTTGAGCTACGGTGGTTGGCTGCCGTGGGCGTGTGCTAGATGCTGGTGCAGATGGTTGCGAGCAGATGGTAACAGAGAGGAGGAGGGGACAGCACGGTGGCTCACCGCGGCTGTAGAAGGAAGCAGAGGCGCGAGGTGGCGGTGACGCAACGGTGACGACGGCAGCCGCGGCGGTGTCGTGGACGGCGGCGCGCATCCAGGGGATCACCGTGCTCCCTCGGGTGTGCAAACGGAAGAAGACGTCGAGGTGGTGCGGTTCCCGTAGCTGGATCACGACGAGAAGTCCGGCAGCGACGGCGGCGAGCACTTATTCAGAGAAAGAGGCCACGGTGGCCGGCGGCGGTGTTGATGATGGCGGCGACGAAACCGTGGGACTCCGTGATCGTTCTGGTGTCGGACAGGAAGAGGACGTGACGGGGGTCTGGTTCCAGTGATTAGGTGGGTTTGAGGTGGCTCATGGCGACGGCGCCGTGGTCGGGTTCAGACGAGGTTCCCCGGTGAGATTCAGAGAGAGGGAAACGGCCGCGAGGGAGGAGAGCTGGCGGCGATCCCGAGGGAGGAGGGAGTAGGCTAGGTTAGGGCTGCGCGGCGCTGCCCTAGGGGGTCTTATAGGGGCTAGCAGCGGCTCCTGGCCGTCGTTCCGCAACGGCGTCGTACGTGGCACGGGCGGATGCCCTGCCGTACGCGAGGACGACGGGGGGCGGCAGGCTGAACCGTTACGGGCCGCTGCGCGCGCGTTAGTGGCTTAGGTGGGCTGGGCTGCGCGGTAGGTTAGCTGCTGCGCGCGTTAGTTAGTTAGTTTTTCTTTTTTCCTTTTTTGCCTTTTCCTGTTTTTTTGTGTGTAGCAATTAGAATTGGAAGAAAAGGAGGGTTTTTAGGTTAGCAAAAATATTAGAAAAATTAGTGTTAGCTAGTTAGGTTAAAAGAAAACAAATGCCAAGTTTTGTTTTCAGAAAACTTTAATTTTGCTTGATGTTTGTTTGTAATTCAAATTTGGGTGCATTTTAATTAAGTGACCATTTAATAAAAACAACTTTGAATAGGGGAACCCCTAGGATTAATTTGATTGAAAGTAGTTGATTTGCTTGTTAAAGTTTATAAGTTCAAAAGTGTTCTTGTTTGATGCATTTGATTTGAAATTGAAGGTGATTTAATTAATTGAGTGAATTAATTGGTTTGATTAAAACCAACAAGTTTAATGAGTGATCAACATGGAATAAAATGGAACAATTTGGTTGTTTTCATTTGAGATTTTTATTTGAAAGGTTGTAACAGAGCAAGTATGAAAACAAAGCATTTGAAATTGTTTGAGTTTCATTGTGAAAACAAAGAATAACAGATGCAAAACAAAAGAAACAAATGCAACAATATGATGACATGATGCAAAACTTTAATAACAAGAAATCAAACATTCTAAATGGTAGGTTTTCATACTTGGGATGTTACAAAACGCCCCCCCTTGAAGGAATCGCGCCCCGAGATTCCTACTGAGAAAAGAAAAGGTCCGTATACTTCTTGGGAAGATCCTCTTGAGCTGTGACACGTGAAACACATCGTGCACATTGGATAGACGTCAGGGAATTTGTAAACCACCGGTACATTTTCAAGTAAAGGGGAGAGATTTTGCACCAAGGGTGTATAGCTGAATGGAACTTGATTCATTTGGAGAATAGATTATCTGGCTAGAATGGTGGAACAGAGTTATTGACATCAATGCAACACCAAGAATAATCATCAATGTCAGAATCATCAACATGAGAGTAACGAGGAATATGTGGCCTCCCATTAGAATTGGATTGTTCTTACTTATCTTGGAAGTCAACATTTTGAGATCCCGGGGAGTGAACAGAGTTTTGATTGCTTAGTGGAACCAGAATTGGGTTGTATGTTGTGGAAAAGATCTTTGACACAAAGGAATTTGATGCTCCAGTATCAAACAACACCTTAGCTGGAATAGAGTTTAGCAGATGAACGGGGAAACTTTGATTAGACGCCGGTAGAAGAATTGAAGTGGAAAACAACAATAAGATTTCAACGGACGAAAAGGATGTTGAGAAGAACAGGATAACGAAGCAACACCGGTGAAAACGAGAACAAAACTCCTGAGGTACTACGGAGAACCCAAAACACGTGAAATCCTAACTTGAAAGTTTAGATGAGAAGGGAAAAATCAACGTTGCACTTCCTTACCAGAAAAGGGAGGGAGGGTGGGGAAAGGAGAAAAAGAACAGAATTCCTACTCTCACATTTCATTTTTCCTATATGGCTACAAAATAGTTTCTAGACTCAACTGCGACCAGTAAAAAGGGATCCTACAGGCAGACAGGCTCTGATAGTGTAACATCCCTGTTTTGCTACGTTAGGGTGTTGGTGTGTTTTTGGCATCTCATACATGCATGAAAACTTTGGTTACAATTTTGCATTTGAAAATAACAAATGAAATGACCAAAAGCACTTAAAGTGGTTCCCCAAATTTTGTTTTAAAAATAAATTCAATTTGGGAAAAACAAAACATGGCAAGGTTGGAAATTTTATAAGCTTTCCAAAATATATTTTTGCAAAATTTTCTGTTTGCAAAAAGGCCCTCAATTCTTCTGTTTTCTGTTCTGTTTTAAAGGGAAAAGGACCTTGTTGTAATTTCCCAGAACTTTAGGGGGTTATTGTATTTCCGTTTTATTTCTTTCTGTTTCTTCTAGCTCTGGCCAGAAGGCAGAGCAGCTGCGTGGCCAAGCTTCCAGGGCCGATTGCCACCTCCTGCTCCCAGTCGAGAGGGGATGGCGACCCCCTTGGAGACGTCCGGATCGTGCACTCCCGGAGAACCTCTTCCTCGCGTGCCCTTCCCTCTTTCTGCCTCTGTGCTGTAACCGAAGACCAAACCCTAGCTTGCTTGCTCCGGCCACCGCTCGCCGTCGCCGTTTCCGGCCGTCCCTGGCCCCGCTGAGCATGCCGTTCTTCCCTTCGTGGTCTCCTCTTCCCCCTCGAGCTCGTTCAGCAACAGAGAAGGCCGGGGAAGGACCAATTTCGTCGCCGTTCCCCGCCACGGCCGCCGCGGACTTCTCGACTCCAGCGACCATTCCGGCGCCCGTTCGCTTCCCCGACCACGCCATCCGCTTCACGGCAGCGTGGTGAGCCTCCCCATGCCCTTCATTCGCCCCCTCCCACTCCGGTTTGGCTGTTCGCCGTTGTCCGCCGTCCGCCGCCGTGTAGCTCCTCACCGGCTCGCCGCCGGTGGCGATAAAGGGGCGGCGCCACCACCTCCTCGTTCACTGTCGTCTCCTCTTGCCCGTGTACCAGTTTAATTCGTGAATTCGCGCGGGAATCGACCGATTCCATGCTCAACAGAGGTGAGCTCCTCTGTGTGATGTCAGCGTGACATCACTATCACGTCAGCAATCCAGTTGTTCCTATTTCCAGAAAATGATTTAAATTACAGAAAATGTTTACTGTTTGTAAAATCAATAAATAATGTTTTATGAATCAGAAAAATATAATTAAGGTATAGAAATGTTCATAAAAATAAACTCTATCCAAATATGTCACTTTCACCCATGTTTGATAAAGTTGATTTTAGACCATTTATCTAATGTGGTTTAATTCATTTAAAAATAGAAAAATAAGTTTTTATTCAATAAAATTAGAAAAATAAAAGTTATATACCAAATTGCTCAAAATGATAAATGTAATCTAGTTATGATGTTTTCAAACCCATTTGGGCTTTTAAAATGTTACTCACTTTCAGAATTGCCCGAATTGCCCCTCCGGGGTCTATTTCGGGACTTTTCCACTAAAACTGCATTTCTGACATATGAACCCTAGCAAACCAACGATCATGTTTAGGGCTTTATTTCAGTGCATTAACTTGCTCATGCATACATATTGCGCATTGCATCGATGCCATGTTTGATTGTTACTCTTCTTTTCGGTGTTGTTACCCCCTCGGTAGAACGCGACTCCGAAGTGAAGGCCAGCAACTACATGGTGAATACTTGATCCTAACCGACAAGTCAAGCACTTATTCCCGAAGACTTTATCTGGGTTTCTTGAAGCAAGGCAAGCATAACCTCTTATCTGCCCATATATGATTTCGAAAGACTTTTCATTCTCGTACAAATGCATCCGGTTCCAATGTATCTTGAGTCAATAGATAGAGTTATCCTATTTATTTGCATAACCCAGATATCATGATTCAATGCTCCTAGCAGACATAGGATTTGTTTGTGTGTATCGCCAGAGCCTCAAATATGCCATGCTTAGTCATACATGTCTGTTGATCTCTGCTCCATCCGGTTGGTGTATCAGAGTTGCGAATGAATCTAGTATGGTAGGATGTTGTGGAATTTAAGAGTATTTGATTAACATGATTTAAAGGTGTGGATGACGAGACCACAGAGGGTCTATGGTGGTTGTCTCGTTCATGCCCCTAGGAGCGAGTTCTCGTCTTCGAGCCAAGACTGAGCGTGCATCCACACGGGGGATTGGATTCCCCTCGGTCTCAACTTGCCTAGTTTGTTCCATGAGTTGCCTAGTTCGGGCTTTCCATTTGGATTTGCGGGGATATTAAAACCTTTTCAAAACTAGGACGTGGCGATGTATCGGCGCTCTGCGGGTAGGTAACCGTCGAGCATTGCGCACAACGATAGAGACCCGGCAGGAGATGGCCACTCCCTATTGGCGGTCCATCTCTACTCGGAGCGACTCATGGAATAGGCGAAGCAAGGGAAAGGTCGTGGTCAACCTCCATCTGCCGGCACTTCCCGGAATAGTGCTAATGTACTGGCATTAAGAGTTGGTTGGTACGTGTGGTTAAAGTTGTACACCCCTGCAGGGTTAAATCTTTTCGAAAAGCCGTGTCCGCGGTTAAGGACGACTTGGTGACGGATTCTGTGATCATAGATAACTTAAATGGAATGATTAAAACTTGCTGATAACTAATGAAGGATGCCTCCTCGGAGATGCCGAGAGGGGTTACCTTGTATCACGAGTTAGTGGAACAACTTGAGGAGGTGATCTTTGAAGCACGAGGTGCTGATATGAGTTGGTGGATTAAAAAGATGATGATATCAGTAGTTGAGTAGCTTTCTCATCTGTTTTCAAAATACTCCATGAGACGTGCTATTCCTTCCTCAACTTGAAAAACAAAGATGGCTTTACGCAAAATAACCTTCATAACTATTTCTAAAAGAAGCAGATATATAATAGGTTAACTAAGTCTTGTTGAGTACCTCCCGTACTCATGTTTGCTTCAGCTTGGTTCAGGTGGAGTTCCTCAGTTCGGTGGTGTTTCAGCGTGGACACCGACGAGTAGTTTGGGGTTCCCAGGTAGCAGCCTGGAATCTATGGACTGGGACGTCGCCTTATGTTGCAGCCTCTTAGGCCTTTCTGGTTCTTGTTGATTAGCAACATAATTTGCTTTCCGTTGTCTGATGTAATGTTGGGTCGTGTGACCTCAGCTTGTAAGCTATACTCTAGTAACACCTGTTTAATACAACTTCATGTCTAGAGTGTTGCTTTGATCGGTTGTTGGTTTCGAGCTCATTGTTATACAGTTTTGGCTATGCCTGCATAGTTGTCGCAGTCGAGGGGTTGTGGAGCCGATGATCCATGTCCGAGCCCGCCTGTCGATATGATCGGCCTGGGGCGAGGTAACCCCAGTAACCCTCGATTGTTGTTGCACTTTCTGGACACATAGCAGCTCTGTATAACTTTGGTCCCGTTCCTTCAGTTTCATCCGACTCTAGGACGCTTGGGTATGCATAGTTGGTTATGACTAGCATGGATACAAGGAGTCGTAGGCCGGGGATCCGGACTACGTGCCGATGAATCCGGTCTGCCTGCCGTTGTTTGTTGCGGCCGGGGCTGGTAACCCTGAAGCCCTTGTGAGTCCATGGCTAGGAGCACATAACAGTATGTATATCTCTGGGTCCGGGGTCTGACAGATACCATTTGTCGCACCCTGATTTCTAGAGGATACTCATCGGGCCGAACTGGATAGCAGATACTTGGATTATGGGGCATAACTGCTCCCACGTCCCAGCTTCCTGGTAGGCCTGCGCTTATGCGCGACAACACAAGCCCTGCTATTCCATCGTCGATGTAAACTATCCACTAGAGACCAAAGGCACTGCTGTCGACGTACTTCATACCAATCACACATGGTACGTCAACAGCTTTGAACAAAGGATATCACAACAGATCTCTACGACACAAAAGACTGAAATAACTTGCAAATGGCTCTCATTAGAGCAGAGATAGCAAATACAATCATTCAGAGGGCACCTGCCCCAACAATACATCATTACAATACAGCGGAAGCATTCAACATGTCTGAGTACAGACAAGAACCAAATAGGCCTAAGAGGCCGGAAACAAACAGACGGAGCCCATCCACGAAGTCTCGGATCCTGCTCGGGTCCGCTATCTACTCGTCAGCAGTCTCGTCATACTCCACGTAGTAGCCACCATGTAGATCCTCGGAAACGTAGGTCTGCGGAAACCACAGCCCCAAAGGGGTCAGTACATAAACGTACTGGCAAGCAAGACTCACAATTCACCAAGGTGTAACCCGTCAACACCAAGCACAGATGCCTTGGGTTCAACGGAAGAGAGGGGATATAAAAGATGCTGCAACTGGCTGCACTAACCAACTACAGAGATTCTACCACTTCCGGCTAACAGAAAGGAGATAAGATCGAGGATTGTAACCAACTGAAAGATAACTTCAAACAAACCCATACTGGATCTCGCCCCTTATGCAAAGAAGCAATCCGAGGATAACTCACACAGTTGTATTAAAGGTGAATCAAGTTATTGTGTCATCAACCTATTACTAGTCAAGTTATTAATCATTGGGTGTAACATGTTTGATCATTATGTTTAAGTTGTCCTGAGTACTTGTTAGCCAGTACTTTCACCAAGTAATCCATAACCGCGGAAAACACGGCTTCTCGAGAAGATTATCCCTGCAGGGTTGCACCAATTTGGCCGTACACGCAAGAATAACCCGCCAGATGGAAATGCACTTCCACCAAGCGGGGCACTCTACACAACTCGACTCTTCTTCGCATCAAGCCCAAAGAACCTTGGGCGCACGGCTAATCGAGCCCAGAAGAAAATGGACCCTCATAGCACTCTAAGAACGTGTCCCCCTATATGCCGACTACAAAAGTTCCACCCTGGCCTGGGCTCGCAAAAACATGCATGCGGCAAATGGAAAACACGAACTAAATGAGGCGATTTGGACGAGATGCGAATCGAATCAAATTGAGGGGGGCGCCCATACTCGCTTCCCACATGCGGTTAGTGCGCTCATCATGGATCAGTAGACAAGACCCTTTTCCTATTAGGGTCGACACTAGCAGGCCTCAAAACCACATAGGGCCTCCTGCCGGTGCCTTATCATCAAATTATTATTTAACAATAACATTAGCATGATTGATTGATTAAACATCGAGCCCCCAGAACATAATAGAGTAGTAACAGAAAGTAACGGGTAACAGACTCGAGCAAAACAACCTAAGCATGCTAGTAAGACACGGGCAACAAGCAAAAGGTTATAGGTAAGGAGGTGAGGCAATATCAGGGTTAAGGGATTCATGTGATAGGTTCGTAACAGAAACAACTAATCATATGGCTAGCAACAATAGACAACGGAAAGTATCGGTAACCAATGTTGAAAGGAACACAGTGGTTCATGTGAGTGATAACTTGCCTGCAAAACCCAGTAGCCTGGTACTGA
The DNA here is from genome assembly GCA_028641055.1 of Alopecurus myosuroides. NCBI lineage: Eukaryota > Viridiplantae > Streptophyta > Magnoliopsida > Poales > Poaceae > Alopecurus > Alopecurus myosuroides. The sequence goes on from CM054060.1 coordinate 67,290,718, forward strand.
GCTAACTCCTTAGAAGGGGTGTCGTAAGTATCGTCGGTCTCAACGTCGTCGTGTATCCGAGAAGAAGCAAACAGACAATGCAGAAAAGGTAAACAATCAATATCATGGCATAGTGCACAAACAATGGGATGATGCATGTCAATTTAATTTATGCATAGAAATAAACTAGTTGACAAGATAACAACATAATTAAATGGACCCACATGCAATTGGATTGCATATGAAAAGCCCATGAATTATGGTTGAATTAATTGTTTTACAATTAACCAACTTGTGTAGGTGAATTAGCATGATGCATGGATGAAGAAAACAACAAAATAACAACAATAGAATCAAATAGAAATAAGGTTTAACAAGTTTGAAAATTTGTTTATTAAGTTAAGAAATTTTGGTTACTTAAAGGTGTCACACAAGCATTTGTTGTTTTCATCAAGTTTAATTGTTCAAAATAGATAACAAAGTTTATATTTGAAAAGAAAACAAGATTTTAGTTGGAATACATGTTTCACTTGTTGAAAAAGGATTTCAAATAAATTATTTATGAATTAAACAAGTTTAAGCAAGAATTAAATGAATTTAATTCAAACATGAACTTATTTGAATTTTTATTTGTACAAAACATTAAGTGAGATTCATATTTGAAAAGGTTATGCTTTTATGGTTTGAAAACATATTTTATATGTCCCAAAAGAATTTGATTTGATCAAGTTATGAATTTAACAATATTAAATGAATTAAACAAGGTTTAAATCATTGAACCAATTTTAATTATTCAAAACAGAAAAAAAAGTTTATATTTGAAAGGGTGGTTTAATTTTGCATGGAAAACATATTTCATTTGTTGAAATTGGATTTAAAATGAGCAAGTTATTATTTTGGCAATTTTAAATGCATTAAATAAGAAACAGTTGTTTTCAGCAATTTAAATTATTCAAAACAGCAAACAAAATTTATATTTGAATAGGGTTTGCAAAATGGTATGAAAAACATATTTTATTTGCCTTGTTTGGAATTAGTATGAATTATTTATGAATTATTGCAAATTACATTTGAATTATTCAAATTTGAATTTTAAATGCATTTGGGAATTTCAAAACAGTACACAAATGGAATATTTGGATAGATTATGAAATTTGGAACATAAAACATATAAACTTTTTATTTATTGGATTTACAGATTAAAAGTTATTAAGGTTTGAAGTTTTAGTTTAAATCTGTTATTTAAATGATTTTGGAATTAGCAGGAATTTGCGCAGAAAACATTTTGGTACCGTGCTGTTAGCCAGCCCCAGCCACTGCAGCGTGGGCCTGGGGGGGCCAGCGTGGCGCTGCTGCTTGCGTGGCCACAGGAGTGCATGACTGCTGGGCCCTGGCGTTCAGCCTCCAACGAAAAAAAGTGTGGGGATTTAATCCCAGGTGCCAGGGATCGAACCCAGCACCTCGCCCTCGCGTTCGTTGGACTGAACCAGTTCAGCTGTTGTGCGTTTGTTGTCAGTAACAGGCACGCACTGAGGATATGGTTACTGAACGGAAACTGAATTTTTCTGAAGACCAAAAGCTTCCGCGACACTGACAGAGAAATCGCGGATCGCCGGCGTTGAGCTACGGTGGTTGGCTGCCGTGGGCGTGTGCTAGATGCTGGTGCAGATGGTTGCGAGCAGATGGTAACAGAGAGGAGGAGGGGACATCACGGTGGCTCACCGCGGCTGTAGAAGGAAGCAGAGGCGCGAGGTGGCGGTGACGCAACGGTGACGACGGCAGCCGCGGCGGTGTCGTGGACGGCGGCGCGCATCCAGGGGATCACCGTGCTCCCTCGGGTGTGCAAACGGAAGAAGACGTCGAGGTGGTGCGGTTCCCGTAGCTGGATCACGATGAGAAGTCCGACAGCGATGGCGGCGAGCACTTATTCAGAGAAAGAGGCCACGGTGGCCGGCGGCGGTGTTGATGATGGCGGCGACGAAACCGTGGGACTCCGTGATCGTTCTGGTGTCGGACAGGAAGAGGAGGTGACGGGGGTCTGGTTCCAGTGATTAGGTGGGGTGGAGGTGGCTCATGGCGACGGCGCCGTGGTCGGGTTCAGACGAGGTTCCCCGGTGAGATTCAGAGAGAGGGAAACGGCCGCGAGAGAGGAGAGCTGGCGGCGATCCCGAGGGAGGAGGGAGTAGGCTAGGTTAGGGCTGCGTGGCGCTGCCCTAGGGGTCTTATAGGGGCTAGCAGCGGCTCCTGGCCGTCGTTCCGCAACGGCGGCGTACGTGGCACGGGCGGATGCCCTGCCGTACGCGAGGACGACGGGGGGCGGCAGGCTGAACCGTTACGGGCCGCTGCGCGCGCGTTAGTGGCTTAGGTGGGCTGGGCTGCGCGGTAGGTTAGCTGCTGCGCGCGTTAGTTAGTTAGTTTTTCTTTTTTCCTTTTTTGCCTTTTCCTGTTTTTTTTTGTGTAGCAATTAGAATTGGAAGAAAAGGAGGGTTTTTAGGTTAGCAAAAATATTAGAAAAATTAGTGTTAGCTAGTTAGGTTAAAAGAAAACAAATGCCAAGTTTTGTTTTCAGAAAACTTTAATTTTGCTTGATGTTTGTTTGTAATTCAAATTTGGGTGCATTTTAATTAAGTGACCATTTAATAAAAACAACTTTGAATAGGGGAACCCCTAGGATTAATTTGATTGAAAGTAGTTGATTTGCTTGTTAAAGTTTATAAGTTCAAAAGTGTTCTTGTTTGATGCATTTGATTTGAAATTGAAGGTGATTTAATTAATTGAGTGAATTAATTGGTTTGATTAAAACCAACAAGTTTAATGAGTGATCAACATGGAATAAAATGGAACAATTTGGTTGTTTTCATTTGAGATTTTTATTTAAAAGGTTGTAACAGAGCAAGTATGAAAACAAAGCATTTGAAATTGTTTGAGTTTCATTGTGAAAACAAAGAATAACAGATGCAAAACAAAAGAAAAAAATGCAACAATATGATGACATGATGCAAAACTTTAATAACAAGAAATCAAACATTCTAAATGGTAGGTTTTCATACTTGGGATGTTACAGATTGCTTGTCGACTGGCTCAGAAGTGAAGATCATGTAGCTCTCATGGTGCTCTTGGTACTGATTGGAGCCTCCGCCCCCATTGTTGTTGTTGTTGTTGTTGCCCTGGTAGTTGTTGTTGTTGCCTCTGTTGTTGTTGCGGTTGTAGTTGTTGTTGTTGTTGCGATAGCCATCATTGTTGAAGTGACGGTTGGCTCCTAAAGCCACCTGGTTGACATTTTCCCTTCTCGGAAACACTGGCGCCGAGCTGCGGGTGCGCGAGTAGGCTGCACACTAGCATTGGCCGCTGGCAGGGGAGGAGGAGGAGGCAAGCCATCACTCTTGATCGCATCCCACCATTCGCATTGCCGAGTAGTATGATTTGCAGGCCTTGAGGGGTGGTGAGTGTGAAAGCTGCATGGGCCATCCTTCATGTCATCAAAGACAAACTTCTTCGGCTGCTCGAAGTTACCGCTACCCAACTGAGGAGTACGGAATGGTTTCTTGTTGCCCTGGCCCTGGTTCTGGTTCTGCCCGTAGGCTCCAGCAGGTTTCTGCCTTTGGCCACCCCCGCCTCCAACAGTCACTGCATTCACCTCTTCAGGGTCATACCGAGTATCTATTCGGTCACCCCTGCGCTTGTTGCGGAACTCGTTGCGCTTGCTGTTGCTGAAGTTTCTTCTCGGCTCAGAGGAGTCCATCAGTGGCTGAGTAGGATCACCGAGTGCGTACTGATCCGCAATCTTGATGGTCTCCGCCAGAGTGTTTGGCATCTCTCTCTGCAACCTTTGCCACAACATACTGCCATGTCGGCAACCCTGCGCGAACCAAGTAATCGCCTGGGCTTCATTCACACCCTCACAGGTGTTCCTCAATGTGCTCCACCGAGTATGGTACTCGCGGTCTGTCTCATCTTCTCGCTGCCTGCAGGCGGACAACTGCTGTGGCCTATTTGGCCTCTTGTATGTGCTGGTGAAGTTGCTGATGAAGGCATCCGAGAAGTCCAGCCAGCAGTTGATGCTGTTCTTGGGCAAGTTGTTGAGCCAGGTGCGAGCTGGACCCTCTAGCATCTGAGGTACGTACCGAACCGCCCATCTCCGGTTGCCATTCGCGATATGAACCGCGGTGACATAGTCATTGAGCCAATCTTCTGGCTTGGTGCTGCCGTTGTAGCTCTTGGTGCCCCTAGCAAGCTGGAAACCCTTCACGGAAGGCTCATTCATGATGCGCGGACCAAAGCACTCGGGGCCAGGAGGACCCGTGCTCTCAAGCCGCGCCGACAAGCTGATCCTGTCCAGCTGATGCCTTGCATCTCCAGGCGCCAACACGCGCTCACCAACACGGTCATGAATATCATAGCCAGCCATCTCCATGGCCGAGTAGCCGTCATCATACCTATCCACCTGCACAGCAGCAGGCTGCTCCACCGGGTTGGCGACTGGCGCCACTGCACGCGGCTGCTGCCTCTGCCGAGTAGGCTGAGCTGCGGGATGCCGAGAAGGGCCTGGACGCTCTCCATCTCGGGCCTGGCTTTGAGCTCTATGGGCTTGGAAGCCTGCTCTTGCAGCGTTGTGTTCCTGACCGGACTGCTGCGGCCCAGCGTGCTGTTTCGCGGCAGCAGTCGGGTCGTACACCTGCATTTGCCTATCTCGGCCAGAACGTCCACTGCGGCTCTTCTCGCGGCTGGGATGCGGAGATGAGGCCTGATCGTTAGATCTAGCCGCGTGCGAATGCACCACCTGCGAGGCTCCAGCACCCGGATTGGCCTTCCGGAACTCCTCATTCTGCCTGGCGGCCTCCAACACCAACTCGTTGAGCCTCTCCTGCTGCCTGACGCGCGCGTCGCCGTCGAGTCGAGGCAACTCGGCGGCCACGGCCTCTGCAGCCCTGAGTGTCTTGGCGGGCGTGCTATACCTGGGCCTGGTGGAAGTGTTTGCGGTGGCGGATTGAGCAGGTACCTCTGCAACCGTTGCCATCTCGGCACCCAAGTTACGCCGCGTGGCGCCTACTCTGCTAGCTCTCCTGGTGACGGGCGTGAAGCCGTGAGCCTTGTTGTACTCAAGCTGGTCTAGACTCAGCTCGAGCCTAATCTTCTCCAACTCCGCCTGCTCGACAAGCAGCTCCTGGCGTTGCCGCTCGATCTGCTCCCTCATGCTCAGGAGCTCGAGGTCGGTGGGAGGCGGCACGTCAACCCGCGCAGCAGATGCAGGGATAGCCGGAGTGGTGGAGGGAGGAAGGTTGCAGCTCCTCTCGTAAGGCCGGTGGGTCCTGCCACCAGCACTCGAGCCAGCAAGATCATCGACGACGGCCGCGGCGCCACCAGCACCCGTGCCGGCGTCTGCCGCCAAGCCAGTCACCATCACCTCAGCGCAGCCCTCAGAATAGCGCGCGGGCCTTTCGCGGGCAGCGATCACCGCAGGAGGATCCTCCGCGTCATGCACCAGCTCAGGGTACACGTGGTCGATGACGGTGGCGACGTAGACGAGATGAGAGCCGAAGGAGATCACCGTGCCGCCCTCCGGCATGGCCTTGCCACCGAAGTCGCCTGCGTTGTCGGTGACGAAATCGAAGGAGCCGAATCTGTGGACAAGGCCACAGACTACGCGCTCCGCCGAGGAAGATCCCGTCCGAACAGAAACTCCAGCCAGCGCCGCTGGTTGCCCCACGGTGGGCGCCAACTGTCGTGGTGGTGTCACGGCAGATGCCATAGGATGGCTAAGGCCCTGTTTGGTTGAGCTTATTATCTGGCTTTTGGCTTTTGGCTTATAAGCCACAAAAGCACCTACATAGGTGCTTTTGGATTTTGGCTTTTGACTTTTGATTGGATATTGTTAGACAATGATATAAGCCAAAAGCCAAAATCAAAAGCACCTATTTAGGTGCTTTTGTGGCTTATAAGCCAAAAGTCAAAAGCCAGATAATAAGCCTAACCAAACAGGGCCTAAAGATGTGGGGACGGAGGACGCTGGAGGTGCTCGGGGAGGTATCACGCGACGAGTAGCCGCGTGAGGTAAGAACTAGACACTGCAAACAACACGATCTACCCAGGTTCAGGGCCCTCGTGAGGAGGTAAAACCCCTACTCCTGCCTTTCTCTTTATATTCTGGTGTCTCACCGAGTAGCCACAGTACAATGGATCTTGCTACCGAGTAGCCACTCTCCTCTCTACGTGATGAACTAGGTCAAGAACCTAGGGTTTCCTGAGTTCTCGTATGCGATTTAGGTCACCGAAGATCTGATGATCACGCAGGAGGCGGCGGGGCACCTTATATACACGGTGCCCAGCCGGATACGTCCAAACATGGACAAGTGTCGACATAGTGTGCACACCGTCCTTCTTCCGGGTTCCCGCTGACAGCTTTGGTTCCTAATCTTGGCTGCATCCGTAAAGTCGTTGGGCAAAACCAAGGGGACAGAATGGTATCACTGTGCCAAACACAGAGTAGGGCCCCCTTATCCTGCGACCGCCTGCTTCCATGCTGTCACTGTCAGGCAGGCCGGTCCCAGATGAACAGTAGTTCGAATAGTGCCAAGTACGGACCCAGGATACGCGGGATCCTGTGTCAGAACGGCTCCTTTCACTTTCTGGCCCGAGTAGGTTCCCGCCAGTTTTACTCGGGCCAACTCTTCTACTCGAATGGACAGAACTTGATTGATTCCTTCTTCTGGTCATCTTGAGGTGAGACCGATTAGCAGTCGACCGGGTAGCAGGAACCGGGTAGGCGGCTACTCGACCAAACCTCTCTTCTGATAGTTGCCTTTACCACTTGCCTTTACCCTACTCGGGGGTAACCCCCCGACACTACATGTGCGGCATGATGCCAAGCCAGTGAAGCAGGCGATGCGCCGCTTCGGAGATGAGAGAAGGAAAGCTATAGGTGATCAGATCACCAAGTTGCTGATAAGAAACTTTATTATAGAGGTTCTGCATCCGGATTGGCTAGCCAACCCGGTTATGGTTGAGAAGAAGAAGGAGGACCCCAAGGCCGACACCGCGTGGCGCATGTGCGTCGACTACACCGACTTGAACAAGGCTTGCCCCAAGGATCCCTTTCCGCTACCCCGCGTTGATCAGGTGATCGATTCCACTACTGGTTGTGAGCTTTTGTCTTTCATAGATGCCTATTCTGGTTTCCATCAGATAGCTCTCAACCCTGCTGATCAAATAAAGACTGCTTTCATTACCCTGTACGGGGCTTATTGCTATCGTGTCATGTGCTTTGGGTTGCGGAATGCTGGTGCTACTTATCAGAGATGCATGCAGAAATGCTTGCATGATCATATTGGCAAGAATGTGCAGGTGTACGTAGATGACATTGTCATCAAAACGAATAAAACACATACTCTGCTTAGTGACCTTGACGAAACTTTTGCCAACTTGCGCAAGTACAAGATGAAGCTGAACCCGAGTAAATGCACCTTTGGCGTCCCGGCTGGCAAGCTGCTCGGCTTCTTGGTATCCAGTCGGGGCATTGAGGCCAATCCTTCAAAGACAAAAGCTATTGAGAGCATGTCTTTGCCGAGATCCCTGAAGGATGTGCAGAAATTCACTGGTTGCTTGGCATCTCTGAGCCGTTTCCTAGGCAGAATGGGCGAGAAGGCCCTACCTTTGTATCAGTTGATGAAGAAAAGTGACAAGTTTGTCTGAACACCGCAAGCTGTTGTGGCATTCAATGAGTTGAAGGCGATGCTGGGTAGCACTCCCATCTTGGCTAGTCCGCTACCCAAAGAGCCTATGCTGTTATACATTGCTGCTAGTAACCGGGTAGTCAGTGTGGTGATTGTGGTGGAGCGAGAAGAGGAAGGCAAGACTGTGCAGCGGACAGTTTATTATCTCAGTGAGGCGCTGTCCAGCTCCAAGCAGAAGTACCCGCACTACCAGAAGATGACTTACGATGTGTACCTGGGCGCCAAGAAGCTGAAGCACTATTTCCAAGAGCATCCCATCACTGTGGTGAGTTCTGCTCCCATCTCGGATATCATGGGCAACAAGGAAGCAAGTGGCCGAGTAGCCAAGTGGGCGATTGAGCTGGCCGCGTATGCTCCTGCATACACGAGAAGAGAAGCCATCGAGTCACAAATTCTGGCGGAGTTTCTGGTGGATTGGGTTGAGGTGCAGTATGAGCCTCCTTCTTCCGCAACCAATTACTGGAAGATGCATTTTCATGGCTCCAAAGTGAAGGAAGGCCTTGGTGTTGGCGTGGTGCTCACATCACCCAAGCGAGATCAACTCAAGCATGTGCTACAGATCCACTTCAAGGCGTCCAACAATGTTGCAGAGTATGAGGCCGTGGTGCACGGCTTGCGAGTAGCCAAGGAAGTTGGTGTGCAACGCATTATATGCTATGGCGACTCGGTGGCGGCGCAGCAAGTTTCTGGTACTTGGGATGCTCTGGATGCCAACATGGCAGCATATCGGTTCCTGGTGCAAACAATGACTGGATTTTTTGAAGGTTGCGAGTTCTAACACATCCACAGTGCAGAGAATGAAGCAGCTGATGAGCTGTCCAAGTTGGGGTCTTCTCGGCAGGCCATCCCAGCTGGGATTGCCTTGGAGCATTTGAGAAAGCCATCCATCAAGCCATCCCCCAACTCAGAGTCTATATTTGTTCCTTCTCTGCCAGGCGAAGAAGTCGTTCCCATGGAGATTGACTGGGAGGGTGCAAAGGAGAACCAGGGGAGTGCAGTCTCCATCCCGGGGACTGGCGCCTGCAACCCGGGGACTGTCCCCTCTTACTCGGGGACTGCCCCTCCTAGCTCGAGGACTATCGCGTTCATTGAGGAAGTTCTTGCCAACTGCTCAGGGCTTCGAAGACTCGTCCCCAACTCAGAAGAAGAAGAAGTGGTGGCTGTTCCGATGGAATTGGACGAACCAGTGTTTCCCACGCGGGAGACACCGAGTTGGGCTATGCCCATATTATCCTTTCTAAAAGACGGCACCCTACCATATGATGAGGTTACCGCAAGGAAAATTCAGAGAAAATCCAAGGGCTACACCATTTTCAGAGAGGTGCTGCATAAGAGAAGTCCCACTGGCGTGTTGCAACGCTGTGTGGAACAAGTTGAAGTTGAGGAGATTCTGGTGGAGATACATCAAGGAGAATGCGGACACCATGCCTCTTCTCGGGCTCTGGTCAAGAAGGACTTTTGGCATGGCTTCTTTTGGCTCACTGCCTTGAAGCAAGCTGAAGATATCGTGAGGAAGTGCAACGGCTGCCAGAGATTCGCAAGTAAGATTCACATGCCTGCTTCCGAGTTGAAAACCATTCCCATTACTTGGCCATTTGTTGTTTGGTGTTTGGATATGGTTGGTCCCTTCAAGCCGGCTAGAGGCAACATGACTCACATCTTGGTCATGGTTGATAAGTTCACCAAGTTGATTGAAGTGAAGCCTATTCGGAAGTGTGATGGAACCACAGCTGTGAGTTTTCTGAAGGATGTGATCCTGAGATACGGCTACCCGCATGGCATCATCACGGATAATGGCATAAATTTTGCTGAGGGTGCTTTTGCAAGATTCTACAGAGATAAGCACATCCGGCTAGATGTCGCATCTGTTGCACATCCCTCCTCCAATGGGCAAGTTGAAAGAGCGAATGGCATGGTGCTATCAGGCATAAAGCCAAGGCTGATTGAGCCACTGCTGAAAACACCTGGGTGTTGGTTAGACGAGTTGCCAGCGGTGTTGTGGAGTCTAAGGACTACCCCTAACCGGTCAACCGGCTACACACCATTCTTCCTAGTTTATGGGGCTGAGGCCGTGTTGCCAATTGACGTAGAGCATGACTCCCCCCCGAGTAACCCTCTACACTGAGGCGGAGGCGAGAGAAGCTCGAGAAGATGACGTTGACCTGCTAGAAGAAGCAAGAGAGCTTACTCTATCACGTTCAGCTGTTTACCAGCAAAACTTGAGGCGTTATCATAGCCGGAAAGTGAACCCAAGGGTTTTCAGAGAAGGAGACATGGTCCTTAGGCTTGTGCAGCGCACAGCCGGGATGCACAAATTATCTCCTCCGTGGGAAGGGCCATTCATTGTGAGAAAGGCTCTACACAATGACGCGTACTACCTGGTTGACGCACAGCCACCACAGAAGAATAGGCCGGATAGAGCCGGAGAGGAATCCAAGCGCCCCTGGAATGTAGCTCTACTCCGACGTTTTCATTCGTGAGCAAAAACGACGTATGTACTCTCTTATCCGAGTTAAACTTCTATTCGGCAATCTGAAATTGAACTCGGGGACTGCCCTCGTCCAAACTGCTCCTTGTGTTTACTTTTGTTTTTGTCTTGTCTATTCGGTTGAACCACTTAGAATTTCAAAAGCACGCGAAGTAATGTGTTCAAACTCACGGGCCAACTCTGCGACTCTGCTGCTGTCCGAAAACCGGCTTCATGGCAAGCCAGAGAACAAGCCAAAAGTCAATGAACACACGAAAAGCTGCTAAGGAAAGGAAACGTGTGGCAACCGAGTAGAGCGTTCTTTACTGCTTTTTGTTAACTTTTTTCGGCGAAGTGGTGGGCAGCGTTACTATGAATGTCTCTAAGTGGCTAAGTATTTGAAACTTGATCTTTGACATCTTGTGACTCGACTACCAATAAAGCCACAAGTGGCAGGTAAGAGCTGAGACGAAAAGAGAAAAGTGGATAAAAAATGCAACTCAGGGACTTGCATGATAACGCAACCCGGCATCGAGCCAGAGTCACTCAAATATTAAGCTTCAAACCTCAAACTGAAATAAAAAGGAGTAGCAACAAAGAATTAATTGTTTGGATACATTTGCACCCGGCATCCCGGGGATCTCACGAAAGTTTAAGGAAAATATTGCAGGCAGCAGCATCAGGAGTGGTGGCGGTGTTGTCCGCAGCAGTCTTCTCGGAGTCGGCCTTCTCGGCGTCAGCTTCAGCATCAATGTCCATTTTTGTGGCTTGCTCGGAAGTGGCCGTGGAGACGGAGATGGGATCGGTCGCAGAGGTGGATGGAGCACCAGAAGTTGAGCCCAACTCGCAAGCAGCTTGCTGGATCACCATCTCGGTGGTAGTGGTGGCGTCCTGGCTATTGGCCTCCGACTCTTCGGCGTCTGCATCAACCTTGGCCTTCCCCTTCCCGGATCCATCCTTGGCGGCAGCTTCCTCGAAAACACTCAAGTCTTCCGACTCGGTGTCCTCGTCCTCATCTTCCTCCTCGCTTTCCGCCTCGGTGTCTGGCTCAGTGAGGCCGTCGATGAAGTGGGTGGTGTCCGCGTAGGAGGCTATCTCATAAGCAACAGCCTTGCGACGTGCAACGCAGTCGGGATCATCGGACCATTTGGAGCCTTGGCGCATCTCGAGGATCGTGTCAAGGTTCAGATTTTCATACCAACTGCAGATGAAGCGAAGCAGCAGATCGGTGCCTGCCCGAGCTGCGGAGGCACGCCACTTCTTCAATTCGGCCTTAGCGCCATCCAGCTTCTGGGAGATCTCGCGAAGAGTCTTGGGCGCAAGTTCATCAGGCCAGAACAGCTTGTGCAGCTTGTAGGCTGTGGACACCATGCTGGTGCCCAAGCCTTTGAGCTGGCGGAGCTGAGACTTGATGCTGGTGAGGTTGTCGCCGATTGTGGATTTGGTGTCCGTGGGCACTCCAGAGGCAGCTCGGAGAGCAGGCGTGCTAGCAGCGCAGAGATCAGAGAAGATGTCTGAGAAGGAAACAAGCAAGAATTAGAAATAGAGAAGAGGAGAAGCAAACCAAGCCAAGCGGAAGAAAAGGAAACAACCAAGTGTAGAGAAGCGCAAACTTACTGTTGAGGTCAATGAGTAGCGCGTCCAGCTTGATTTTCCAGGCCTCCTCATCGGCTATGTGCCTATCTTTGACGCTACGCGTGGTGGCGACCTGGAGCATGAGCTGCTCGTTGTGCTTCTTCAGCACCTCGATTTCCGCCTCGAGGGCCTTCTCTTTGGCCTTGGCTGCTGCCTTGACTTCGTCCTTCTCGGCGGCTTGGTTCAAGGCATCCTGGAGAGCACTTTTGAGTTGGACCTGCATCTGTTCGAACTCGGCGCGCTCTGTGTCGTGTTCGCTCTTGAGCTCTGCTTCTCGGCTCTCCAGTTGCTGCTTCACCTCAGCGGGCATCAAACAGTTGAGATGCTCCTCTCGGAACTTCTTGTACTCTTCTGCGAGAAGAACATCACCATTAGCAGGGTAACCAAGTGAAAGGAGAAACACAGTACAGAATTGACAGCAACTCACCTTCCAGTCCTTTTATTCTGCTTTCAGCTGAAGTAGAGAAGACATGGCAGTTCTCGTGCTCCTTCACCAGCTCATGGAATTTGCCTGCAGAGTAGACAAAGTTAGAGCAAAAAGCAAATGCGGGCGTAAACATAAAACGCACTAACCGAATAGCTGCAAGCTTACTCTCAATTGCAGAGATTTGGAGGGCACGGTCCACTGCCGCCTGCTCCGTCGGAGCATCGTCTTTGCGTTCGGCCTCAAGGGCCGCGATGCGTTTCTTGGCTACGCTGTGATTCCAGAGCAGCCAGCGGAAGAAGTTCGTCCTCTTCAAGAGGCTATTCTGCAAAGGAGAAGAAAAGGAATTAGATAAAGTTTTGGAAGATTTGGCCCGAGAAGACGGCAACTCGGTTGAGTACCCGCCTACTCGGCCCAAATCTCGGGGACTGGGTAGTGGCTAAGGAGAAAAAGAAGAACAGAAGAGAAGAGAAACCGCAACTTAGGAAAAGCAAGAAAAACTTACAGCGTATGTTTGCTCGATGTCCTCGGCGGCTTTGCGGAGAACGAACAGCTTCGCGGCCAGCGTGCTGGTGTCGGAGGCAATGGTCATTGGATTGGTGCCCATGTCGGCCTTGTTCCAGTCGACGCGGTAATGATCAACGTCGCCCAGCACGCTTCCGTTCCAATTCTCGATGTTGTGGGCGTCACTCTCCCAGACTTTGTCAATGAAGCCTACCCAGTCCACGAACTGCATCAGCCCCTCTGATTGGATCTCATCCTCACCGGCCTCGCGAGAGTAGATCTCAATGGGTTTCTTGGCCTTCAGCTTGGTGTCCACTGCCTTGGCCTGGCCGTCCTTCAAAGCGGAGATCCGCTGCTCGCCTTTGGACAAGGTGATGCCATATTGCCGGGACGAAGACATCACGTATGACGGCCAGATGCCTCGTGCCCGAGCAGCGCTTGACCCTTCGCCTGGGCCAGCAGATCCACTAGCAGCGCCAGTGGTGAGTTGCATGCTCTTCGCAGCTGGTTTTCCGGTTGACTTGGGCGGTGGCATCAGAGCAGCATCCTGCGCGACCTGGCGCGATGGATTCCTACCGACAACGGTGGCTTCAGGTTTTGTGGCCTTCTTGGCAGCAATGTACGTCCGAGAAGCGGACGGAGGCGCTTGGCGTGAGGTAGGAGGAGGCTGCTGAGATGCAGTCTTGGTTGCGGGAGGAGGCTGCTGAGATGCAGTCTTGTTGGTGCTTTGCTTACGTGGAGGGCTCGGCGCAGTCTTGGCGGTGCTCTTTGTTGGTGGAGGGCTCGGTGCAGTTGATGGAGAAGCATGCTGGGTAGGCGGCACAAGGGGCCGGCTACCCGGCGCAGCGTCTGGCTGCGCTTGGTCCTGCAGGACAGGCTCCACCACAGTCTTCTCAGCCCGCTTCTCGGCAGCGGGATCGGGTCTGGCGTCTACTGATTCTTCTACCCGCGGCGTGGCCGCGGGGTCATCTTGAACCACAGCTTCGTCTTCCTGCTGTTCGGGGTTCTCGTTTTGCCCCTCAAGGGAGGCACGGTCCTGGTGCGCAACTTCTTTTCAGTATTCTCCCCAGCTGAGGCAGCTGGGGGAGAAGGAGGTGTCTCATCGTGAGCAGCATCCTGCGCGCTCTGGTCCGCGTAGGCCTGCTGCTCCAAGTTCTCGTCTTGGTCACCAGCGCCCGTGTTCTCGGCGCTGGCGTCTTCTTATTCTATCTTCACAGGAGAGGCCGCACGCGCCCTATCCTGTGGTGATGTCTCATCCTCATCCTCGGAGAGGTCAACGAGCTTCTCAAGGTCGATGACAGATTTTCTCTTGGAGCTAGTGGGAGCTGCGGTTGCGTGAGCATCCAGAGGGGCGCTGGAAGAGAAAGAGAGTTCAGAAATAGAGAAGGGGAAGAGCATAGCGAGAAGCAGCAGCAGAACGCAATTCGGATGGAACGACTTACCCTTTGCGGGTGGGGAGTTGCCTTCTGGCGGTGGTGGTTTTCTTCTTCTTCTCGGTCTTCTTGGGCTTCTTGGCGGCAGGCTCTTGGGAACCACTGCCCGTCCTCTTCCGAGTAGTGGGAGCAGCCACAGAGAGAGGCTGGACATCGATGGGATCCTCGTCCTCCTCGTTTACCTCAGGATCATTTGTAGAGTAGAAGAGAAAAAGGAGTTGAGAAACAGAAAAGGAAATCGGATTGCGCTACTCATGGTCAGTAAGGCGAACTTGGTCACCTTCGTCATCCTCGGACCAGTCCCGAATAGACGCGTCAACTTGATGCTTACCCGGCTGGATGGCGTGAGGGACGCAGAGGGTGTCCTGGGTATCGTAGGCGGTCTCATCATCCTCTTCTTTGTCGCTATCCGAATAGGACTCGAAGATCTCCTCATCTTCCTCTGTCTGGCGATCGATGTGCTGGATAGGCAAGCAGATGGCACGAGTAAGTTGAGTTCTAGGCTAAGGAGTTCTACTCGGTATGGCATGCAAACACAAAGCATATAAGGCTAAGGAGTTCTACCCGATATGGCATGCAAACACAAAGCATACAAGGCTGAGGAGTTCTACCCGGTATGGCATGCAAACACAAAGCATACAAGGCTAGGGATTTCTATTCGGAATAGCATGCAAACACAAAGCATATTCGGCTAAGGTTGTCTACTCGACGCGGCGTGCACACACAAAGCACATAAAGCCAACAGGATGTTTGTGATGTTCTAATCGGTGCAGCATGCAGAGACTAAGCATACTAAGCTGGAAATCCACCTACAAGGTATCAAAGTGCAGAGGTAAAGCAATAAAGACTAACCTGTTTGATTGGCTTAGTGCGGCTGTACGGCACGAAGCCATACTGCCAGGTGTCGGAGAGGGATGTCTGCATGATGGATCTCGCCCAGATGGCCACCTCGGCAGTGCTGAGCTCGAAGGTGGTGGTCCTCGTGCAGTCCCGGCTTCCTCCCATGTAGCACATCTTGTGGGAGCAACGCTGAAGCAGGAGCACTCGGCGTGAGATCCAGCACGCGATGGGATCATCGCGACGGAATCCCAGTCCCTTCAACTCGGCGAGGCGCTTCTCGATTTGAACAACATCGTCGATGTTGCTCTTCAGATTGTAACCTCAGTTCTGCTTGGTTGGCAACGCGTTCTTCCACTTCGGGAGCCCTATCCGGTCCTGGATTGGCTCCCCTTCCGCGGTGGCGACATTCTTGACGTAGAGAAAGCTGCGCTGCCACTTGCGCACTGTCTCCAATCCCTTGATGCACAGGTGGTGGCCGGTGCTGCGTTGCAGCATCATGGCGCACCCCGTCTTCGTCATCGCGCGGGCGCTCTCCGTGTTTCCTGGGTTGGGGATGCTCTTCTTCAGGAAGAAGAAGTAGCGTGCCCAAGTGTGGATAGTTGGGTACACGCCGAGAAAAGCCTCGCATACCACCGCGTGGAAGGCGAGCATCACCATGGCGTTGGGGGGAGATGGTGTGGCTGCAACCCGAAGTTCGTGACGAACTCCTTGAAGAAGTCGGAGATCGGGAGGCCGAATCCCCGCTTGAAGTGCGCGAGGAAGACGACGAATTCGTCCTTCTCTGGCGTAGGGATGATCTCCTTGTCCGGCTTTCTGCACCTCACGTCGGGAGGGACACGACAGGTTTTGACTAGCCACTGGCGGTCTTTCGCCGTGACATCGGACCCCTCCCATCCGGCGCGAGCATCGTCTTCTCCGCGAGCCATGGAGGCGGAAGGATGCGTGGAAGATTGGATTGGGTGGAGGAGTTGCACTCTGGCTTTCCGGCGCCGCGTGGAGCAGCGGCGCGGCAAGGATTTGCGGTGGCGGCGTGCTCTGCGGCGGCGGAGAGGCGAGGGGGCGTGAGATTGAAGTGAGCAGGAAAGAGAAGGAGGAGGCGCCAAGGGGGTATTTATCTCTCCCCTCGAGTTGCCGTTACCAGCGGAAGAATCGGGATAGATCGTGCACAGAGATCGTGCGGCGTGGGAAGCGAACCGGTTAGAAATGCACACAGCGCGTATTGCGCGCGTAACGGGCGCAGTTAATCCCATGTCGAGATCGTGGGCTATTAAGTGCAGTCCAAGTGACCTAACGGGCCGGTGGGCCCTGGTCGCAATTATGGGCGCGTGGCCTGCCATATCCCAGGCACCGAGGCGTTGGGGGTACAGGGGTGTGACACGTGCCCTGTAGCGACACAGAGAGATGGATTTTCTCTGTCACAGCGGGATTCTGTTCGAAAAATCCGCTAAGTATTTTTACTCGGCATCAGAGAAGAGAAATGGTGCTACTCGGAGAAGAAGAGATTCAAGCAAGAGTTGAAGGCTACTCGGAGATGCAACTCGACATCTTACAGTTCAAAGACAAGATTTGTTTTTAAGCTGGAAGGGCCCAGTGAACAAGTTCGCAGGACTCTACCAGCTTCGGGGACTAATGTCGGGGGGTTACACCCGAGTAGGGGTAAGGCAAGTGCTAAAGGCAAGGACAAAGGAGAGTTTTGGCTGAGTAGCTGGCTACCCGGTACCCGCTACCCGGTCGACTGCTATCCGGCCATACCTGCTAATGGCCAGAAGAAAGAATCAAGAAAGTTATGTTCTTCCGAGTAGAGGAAGTGCTCCGAGTAGAGGGAGTGAGTTCCTACTCGGGCCAGAAGTCAATGGAGCCGTTCTGACAAAGGATCCTGCGTATCCTGGGTCCGTACCGGCGTGCGGTTCGGCTACAGAGCGCGTGCTTATCCGCGCCAGGGCGTCAGGGGGACAGTGCAGGTCAGGGGGCCTACTCTATGACAGTGACAGAGGGAACAGGTCACGGACTCCGAACGACGCAACGACTTTGTGCACAAGACAAAGCGAGGGGCCGGAGGTGTCAGCGAGAAGCTGGAAGTGTACAGTGTGCACACAGTGTCGACATCAGGCTGTACTTTCTAATCTTAGTTTATTCGGCTGGGCACCAGTATATAAGGTGCCCTACTACCTCCTGTGAGAGGTTCGCGCTCACTACATCGTAACACTTGATATTCACTTCACGTAGAGAGAGCTAGAGAGCAGAGTGGCTACTCGGCTGAAGGCCTAATTGTACTGTGGCTACTCGGTAACACACATATAAAGAGAGAGGCAGGAGTAGGGGTGTTACCTCCACACGAGGGCCCTGAAACTGGGTAAGATCTTGGTGTTTGTGGTGTTTGATTCATCCACACGCGGCTACTCGCCGTGTGATCCCTCCCCGAGCACCTCCAGCGTCCATCGACCCCAAACGATTAGCCATTGTATGGCATCTACCGTGATACCACCACGACAATGGTTTTGTTGGAAATTTTACAAGGTTTCCAAAAAGTATTTTTGCCAGTTTTTATGTTTGCAAAAAGGCCCTCACATCAATGGTTTATGTTCTGTTTTTAATGGAAAAGGACCTCTTTGTGTTTTCTCAAAGTTCCAAGGGGTTTTGCGCAAAACTGTCTTCTTCAACCTTTGATAGAAGGCAAGAACCTGCGTGGAGGTCGAGCCTGCTCCGTTTGACACCTCCTCCTTGCCTCCCTACTTGCGTGGATAGCCTTAGGAGGACGCCCTCGACCTTCTCTCTCTCCCCCATCCCCTCCGTTACCTCCCTCTCGCTCTATTTTTCTGACCCGAGAGCAAACCCTAACCCGGCGGGCCGCCACCTACCTCCGTCGTCTCCGGCGACCCCGCGACAAACTGAGGCTATTCCCTGCTCCGCCTGGCGCTCCTCTACTTCCTCGTGCAACTACGCTTGCCGGGAGCGCACTAATCGCCGGAATCAGCGCCGTCTTCCTCGCCTCCGGCCGGGAGCCGCCGTGCTCGTCGCTGTCGATTGCGACCGACTCCGGTATCCCCGAGCACTCCACCACAACCTAGGTGAGCTCCTGAGCACTAAGGTGCTCCCGCCATCCCTCCTGGCCCTCCGTTTCTTCTCCCCGTCGTATGCCGCCGTCGGCCGCTGCCGCCCGCCGTTGCCGCGCTTGCGCCGGTGACCATTTGGTCCAATCCCCCCCACCCTTAGGCTCCCCTCGAGCTCCTCTAGCCCGTGGTGTAGTTTAATTATTGTTTGGCGTGCGGATTCGTCGAATTTGGAGGATCATCTGTGGCAGCAGATCAGGGTGATGTCACCATTGCATCATGGTGATGTCATAAACCAAATATGGACCTTGGGAATTTTCCTGGGTATCCCTTCCTGCCATGGGTACTGCTGGTGGTATCCTGGTGGGATTCAGAAAGGACAAGTTTGATATTGTATCCCATACTTGTTTTGAATTCTGTGTTGCTGTGACTGTTAGGAACCTTATGGATAATTTTTCCTGGCAGTTGATTGTAGTTTATGGCACTCCCTATTATGATTTTAAATTGCAGTTCATTGCTGAACTGCATAATATCATGGATAAGAGTTCACTCCCTACTTTGATAGGAGGTGACTTTAATCTTGTTAGGGATGCCTCTGAGAAAAACAATGGAACATTTAATGTTAATTGGGCCTTTTAATTTAATGATTGGATTGATTCCTGGGCCTTGATTAACTATGAGCTATCAAAAAGGAGGTATACTTGGTCCAACAACCAAGATGACCCCATTATGGCCACTTTGGATAGAGTCCTTGCTAGCACTGACTGGGATGCAAAGTACCCTCTCACTACTGTCAGGGCTTTGCCTAAACCTATTAGTGACCATACCCCTCTCTTGCTGGACACTGGCTCTGATGCTGCTCCACCTCCTAGATTATTTAGATTTGAAAAATGGTGGCTTGAGTATCCAGAGTTTCATGATCTTGTAAGGAGAGTGTGGGCCTCTCCTTGTACCTTGTCCTCCCCAATTGATAGGTGGCAGTTCAAGCTGAGGAATCTCAGAAAAAGCTGTAAGGGATGGAGCATTAATATTGATGCTGCTAACAGAAAAGAGAGGAATGATCTCATCCAGGAATTTGACATCCTGGATACTTTCTCTGAATCCAACCTCCTCTCTGATCAGGAAAAAACCAGGCTCAAGCAGATCAGGTGTGACCTGGATAGGTTTCTCAAACTAAAAGAAACCAAAGCTTGGTAGAGATCTAGAGATAAGTTTATCAAGGAGGGGGACAGAAACACTTCATATTTTCATGCATTAGCTAATCAGAGAAGAAGGAAGAAACAGCTTGCTGTCCTTGATGGACATGATGGTCCTGTTGACCAAACAGGTGATATGCTTCAGGTACCAGTGGACTTATATAAGTCCTTGTTTGCTGCTGAAACTAGGATGAACCTTAGCTTAGGAGAAGGTTTTTGGGAGCAGGAGGACTTAGTTACCTCTGATGAAAATCTTATGCTCCAGAAACCCTTCTCTGAGAAAGAAATTAAAGAAGCTGTCTTTGGCTCTTATGCTAATGGAGCTCCTGGCTCAGATGGGTTCTCCTTCCTTTTTTATCAAATTTTTTGGGATACTATTAAGGATGACCTTATGGCACTAGTTAAAGAATTTGAGCTTGGTAATCTTCCTGTTGCTAGGCTTAACTATGCTATAGTGACTTTGATCCCTAAGGAGCCTGAAGCTAGGGAGATGAAGAAATTCAGACCTATCAGCTTGGGTAACTGCAGTTTGAAAATTATTTCAAAAGCAATTACTAATAGGCTCTCTCTGGTTTCTAGTAGACTGATCTCTCCCAACCAAACTGCCTTCATCAAGGGTAGATTTATCCTGGAGAGTGTGGTTTCTGCTCAAGAACTAATTCATGCAGCCCATTCCAGGGGGGATCCTGCCCTTATTCTGAAACTAGATTATGAAAAGGCTTATGATAGAGTGGATTGGAATTTCCTAGATGAAATGCTTGCAACTAGAGGGTTTGGTCCTATTTTTAGGAATTGGATTAAAAATCTTTTGGTGGGGGTTCACTTTGTGTTAGGATTAATGACACCAATAGCTCATACTTTAAAGTGGGTAAAGGTCTTAAACAAGGTGACCCCTTCTCCCCCATCCTATTCAATCTTGTTGGGGGTGTGTTTTCTAAAATGCTATCCAAAGCAGCTGCTGGTGGCCTAATCCAAGGCCTTCTTCCCCAGATGATACCTGGTGGGATTATTAGTCTTCAGTACGTTGATGACACAATCCTTTTCCTTGAAGCTAAAGTGGAATTTGCTAGGAACCTAAAGTGGATCCTAGCCTGTTATCAACAAATGTCTGGCATGAGGATAAATTATCATAAATCTGACCTTATGTCTGTTCATGTAGATGAAGTTCAAAAAAATCTTTTTGCTCAGATTTTCTGTTGTAAAACAGCTGATTTTACCTGTAAGTACCTTGGTGTACCTCTGCATTATGCCAAACTGAAAAAAAGAAGACTTACAACCTCTTGTTGATAAAACTTTTAAAAGGTTTGCAGGTTGGAGGGGTAAGCTTCTTAACTACCAAAGTAGATTAGTGCTTCTAAAAGCCTGCCTGGCTAGTATACCTATGTATCTCCTGTCAGTTATTAAGTTCCCTAAATGGGCTATTAAGGCCATTAATTCTCAGATGGCTCACTTCCTATGGAGTGACTCTGAGAATAACAAAAAGTATCATCTAGCCAATTGGGACTTGGTCTCCATGAAAAAGGAATTTGGTGGATTAGGTGTCCAGAATTTAGGAGACTTTAATTTATGCTTAGTGGCCTCCTGGATTTAAAGATATCACAATGACTTAGGCAAAATTTGGAAACAAATAGTAGATTTCAAATATGATCCTGATCCTAATGTTTTATCCTCTGCCCCCAATGTATGTTCTCCTTTTTGGAAAGGAGTGATGTGGGCTGCTAGAGCTGCCAAGTGTGGATATAAATGGAAGGTGGGTAATGGTAGAAAAACCAAATTCTGGAGTGATGTGTGGATTGGGAATTGTAGTCTTGCTGTATACTATTGGAGTTTGTTTGCAATCTCAAATGAGAAGGAAATTACAGTTGCCCAGGCTTACCAAAATGGTGAACTGCATCTCACCTTCAGGAGGAATGTTTCTCCTGAAGGCTATGCTTTGTGGCTTGAACTCTCTCAACTGGTTAACATAGTAACTTTATCAGAAGAGGAGGATGTGCATGTATGGATGTTTCATTCATCTGGCGACAATGTTCGATCCTTCTATGGCTTTGTTAACAACAGAGGGGTTGTGCCCATACACACCCCAGCTGTCTGGGGGCTCAGGGTTCAGCCACGTTTACATGTATTTCTCTGGATCCTTGCCAATAATCGTCTGTTAACTAGAGACAATTTGGCCAAACGCCGTCCAGTTTTGGATGGCTCTTGTCTGTTCTGTTCTGAAAAAGAAACCTGCTGCCACTTATTCTTTGAATGTTTTGTGGCACGTCAGGTCTGGCCTGTAGTCTCTGAGTTATTAGGGGTGAATGTGGGTTCTGGTTTTGAAAGCATAGCCAGATGGTGGATAAGTGAAAATAAGAACTCACATATTAACTCTACATGTGCTGCTGTGTTGTGGGCATTATGCAAACTAAGGAATGCAATGTGTTTTCAGGGGCTTGTCTGGCCAGGTGTTCGGGACGTCTGGAGAAGAACAGTGGAGGAACTGGAGCAATGGAAGATCTTGGCTCCTCCTTCATCCACGGCCATCCTGGACGAGATCATCCTGAAGATGAACAAGCGCCACGGAGAACTCCTTCGAATTGCCTGGAGGTGATGCTGCTACCAGAAGTGGATGCCGCCCAGGAAGCAACGTGCAAAAAAGTTCTTGCCAAGTTCTGGGCCAAGCACTTGCCTTAGTTGTTGTTCGCTCGGTGTGGGAGCTGTTTGTTGCCTGTCGAAACTGATATCTCCCCTGTTTGAGCCTTTGCTCGTTCTGAACTACCAGTTCGCCGTGTGGGCGTTCGCTCGTGTCCTGTAAAACTTAGCAGCCTGTTGGCTGCGTTTTGGTTTCAATGAAGCCAGGGGACACCCTTTTAGTCCAAAAAAATAAACCAATTATCCTATTTTGAGTTAATGGAAATTAATATGACACGTGGACCCACCCTTTTAATTACAGAAAATGATTAAAACTTGTAAATTTAATATCTTTTAATATCTAATTCAGAAAAATAAAAGGAAGGTACCAAAATGTTCAAAAAATCATTTCCAACCCAAATATGTCATTTTCATACATGTTTGACAAAGTTCAAAAATGAGTATTATTTAATGCTGTTTAATTCATCTAAAAATAGAAAAATAAGTTTTTATTCAATAAAATCAGAAAATTAAAAGTTATATACCAAATTTATCAAAATGACAAATTTAACCTAGTTATGATGTTTTCAAACTATTTTGAGCACTTTAACTTGTACTCATGTTCATAATCACCCGAAGTACCCCTCCGGGGTCTATCTCGGGCTAATTTCAGTAAAAGTGCATAATTGCCATACGAACCCTAGCAACCCAACGAACATGTGTAGGGCTTTCTTTCAGTGCATTAATTTGCTCATGCATACATATTGCACATTGCATCGATGCCATGTGTTGATTGTGTTCTTCTTTTCGGTGTTGTTTTCCCCCTCGGTAGAATCCGACTCCGAAGTGAAGGCCAGCAACTCCAATGGAGAATACTTGATCTTAACCGAGAAGTCAAGCACTTATTCCTGAGATCTTTATCTGGTTTTCTTATAACCAAGGCAAGCATAACCTCTTATCTGCTCATATATGGTTTTCAAAGTGTTTGCAATCTCATATGTTGCATGCGTTTCAAAGTATTTATGGTCTTAGATAGAGTTCTCCTATACTTGTTGCATCGCCTAAATATACTGATCCACTGCTCCTAGAAGCTATAGGTTTGTTTGTGCGCACCTTGTTAAAGCCTGTGAGTCTTGCTTAGCGATGCCTAGTTGTGATCTGATCCATCCGGTTGATGAATCTGGTCAATGCGTGAATTTAATATGTCAGGTTGTTGTGATTTTTTTATCTTTGATAACTTGACTAAATAACAGCATGGATGTGAGGCCACAATGGGTTGTGGCGTTTTATCCTGTTCATGCCCCTAGGAGCGAGTTCTCGCCTTCGAAGCCAAGACTGAGCGTGCAACCACACGCGGGGCCTAACAGACCGCGCTGGACCAACTAACTTGTTTGGCCACGTCCATGAGTCACGTAGTTTGATCTTTCCATCTGCGTGCGAGTCAGAAAACGATTTGGAGAAAACTTAGGGCGTGACCGGGACAAGTGATGGACGTACACGGATCTTGATCCCGACTCACAGAACAGGTGCCGTCAGGAGGTGGCCACCTCCCTGTTGATGGGGTGGCCCTGTTTGGGTTGACTCATGGATAGGGCTCGACAAG
Organism: Alopecurus myosuroides; assembly: GCA_028641055.1. NCBI lineage: Eukaryota > Viridiplantae > Streptophyta > Magnoliopsida > Poales > Poaceae > Alopecurus > Alopecurus myosuroides. The sequence continues at coordinate 67,314,189 of CM054060.1, forward strand.
GTAAAGGTCGTGGCCAGCCACCCTCTGCCGCGCTCCATGGACGAGCGTACATGTGGTGTTAAGAGTCGGATGGTACGTGTGGGTAAAGTGTACCCCCTGCAGGGATAAATCTCCTCGAGAAGCCGTGTCCACGGTTACGGACGACTTAGCAACGGATTCTGTGATCATAGATAACTTAAACGGAATGGCTAAAACTTGTTAAACAATGAATGAAGGGTGCCTCCCCGGAGATGCCGGGAGGGGTGATCCTGGTAGCATGTCAGGTGCTGGGAAATGATGTTGGTGGATGAAAAGATGATGAATTCAGTAGTTGACTAGTTTCCTCATCTGTTTTGAAAACACTCCTTTAGACGTGCTATTCCTCCTCGATTTGGAAAACAAAGATTGCTTTACGCAAAATAACCTTCATAAAACCCTTTGTGAGCATAGCAGATATATAATAGGTTAACTAAGTCTTGTTGAGTACCTCCCATACTCATGTTTGCTTCAACTTGGTTCAGGTGGAGTTCCTCAGTTCGGTGGTGTTTCAACATGGACATCGACGAGTAGTTTGGGGTTCCTAGGTAGCAGCCTGGAATCTATGGGTTGGGACGTCGCCTTATGTTGCGGCCTCTTAGGCCTTTTTGGTTTTTGTTGACTAGCAACATAATTTGCCTTCCGTTGTCGGATGTAATGTTGGGTCATGTGACCTCTGCTTGTAAGCTTTACTCTAGTAACATCTGTTTAATACAGCTTTCATGTCTAGAGTGCTGCTTTGATCGGTTGTTGGTTTCGAGCCCGTTGTTATACAGTTTTGGCTATGCCTGCATAGTTGTCGCAGTCGAGGGGTTGTGGAGCCGATGATCCATGTCCGAGCCCGCCTGCCGATGTGATTCGGCCTGGGACGAGGTAACCCTAGTAACCCTCGATTGTTGTTGCACTTTCTGGATACATAGCAGCTCTGTATAACTTTGGTCCCGTTCCTTCAGTTTCATCTGAATCGTGGACGCTCGGATATGCATAATTGGTTATGACTAGCATGGATACAAGGAGTAGTAGACCGGGGATCCGGACTACGTGCCGATGAATCCGATTTGCCTGCCGTTGTTTGTTGCGGCCGGGGCTGGTAACCCTGAAGCCCTTGTGAGTCCATGGCTAGGAGCACATAACAGTATGTATATCTCTGGGTCCGGGGTCTGACAAGTCATGGTATCAGAGCGGGACTGCCTGTAGGAAAACCTTACTGCTTGGTCGATGTTGAGTCTAGAGTTTGTGAAAACAATTTTGAAACTCCAAATGGATTGTGAAAACCCTTCATAGGATTCCTTTTACTCCTTATCTGGTATCGCTCTAATTCTGGGTCACCTTACCTGTTTTGATTTGAAAAGGTTTTGCTATCTCTTCTAGTCATTCAAAATTCAGGTGCCTTCTTTGGCAAGGACGTCTTTTACCCAAGTTGACCTAGTGTTAAAGTTTCTAGAGTCGTGTGTGTTCCACATTCCGTTATCTCTTAAACTGGGAGAAATCCTTTCTATCATAGTCTCTCAGAGTTGTGTGGATTCCACAGTATCCTGTTTTAAAGTCTGAAATCCTGAACCTCGAGATTTCCTTTTCATCTCGAATGTATTCCTTGTCTTTTGATTAGATATTTTCAGAGCTACGTATGGTTTCTGGAAGATACCTCGTGATTGCTATTCATAGTGTCCTTTAAGACACTAAGAGAGTAGTTACTCCTTTGTTTTGGTTTTTAACCTCGGACTTGAACCGAAGGTCCCGGAATGTGCTGAATTGCGGTGGGTTGAATCATGTGGTTTCATAACCATGTGATGCTCATGCCATCAATTCAGGATGCTGACCTTTAACCCAAGTTATGTTCCTTTGGATCCCGAGGAATCTGTTCACCTCAGGGTGGCTAGGTAATATCAACTCCAATAGCCATAGGTTTTCTCTCGGAATCAAAAGTATCCCAATAAGAGTGTTCTTCAGGTTTCTCACATCTTTGTTCTTGACTCTGCTTTACCTCCCGTCTTAGCATGGGTTCTACAAATGAGTATTACTCCATGCAACCAACGTGATCTTAGGAATTCTCCTGAGCATGTTTCTATCTTTTAGTTGCTCTCAGATCTCCATCCGTTGTTTTGGACATCAAGTTACATATGTGTGTTGGATTCTTCCAATGCATTTTCTCTTGTTTTCCGTCAGAACGTTCCACCTTGGAATGTCATGAGAAACAAACTCCAGTACCTCGTTCATCTCTAGGACCAGGTCAAAGTTTTGTAATTCGCAAATTAAAGAAGTTTCATTAGCTTCTATTCTGTTCTACCTCAGGGTATCACACTCCTTTATATCAAGAGGTCGTGTTGAGTTTATGACCTTATTGATGAAGTGATGCTCTTCCATATCTTTACCCACCTTTCCTCCAAATCTGAGTGCTCGAGATGGTTGGGTGTACATTGATATGTGCACCAGATATTCTTAGCAATTCTTATTGCTTTGAAAAATCGAAGAAACATATGTATCCTTCTTAGCACTACTGGTCACCCAGCCTCTTTTTGAAGTTGACCGTGTCACCAAATCCGTTTATTCCGGTGCACATTCTCGGTCAGAGAGTTAGGTTCATACCCAATCTCTCAAGACCATATCATTTGCTTTGAAAATCAAGATCCCTTTCGAACTCCAAGACATGTTGGTGGGTTGTGATGTTCTGGTTGTCTTAATAGAAGTATCACCAGGTTTTTACCTGACCGTGATGTCTACACAAGGGGTAACTTGAACTCCTCCTTTCTCCAAGAAACTACGCTAGACACCTTGGACTAGTGGTTGAGCTTAAACAACAAGTTGGAGAGTTGAAAGGCAAAAGCTCTGCCTAACTTGATCCTTCGTTAAGGGATGTCTAGTTTTCTTTATGTTGAAGTATGATAGTATCTCCTGAATGGAAATTCCATCATCCTACCATTGATTTGATTTGGGTTGTCGTCAAATCAATCGCAGACTTAAGGACAATCTTGATGGATTTTTCGCTCATGGTGTTCGCCCGAGTACACCTTTATGTCCTCTAGTCTGACCAATATTCTGCCTTGTTCATGTGTCATATGAATCCCTCCCCTTGGAGTGTTTTGATAAGTGTGTTGTCGATCCCATCGATAACATCCCTATTTTACCCAAGTTGCAAGAGGTTCATTTTGAACAATTGGCACTTATGTTGGAAACATTCGAGAACCAACTGATGCATGTAAAATGCATACATGAACTTTGCATGTTATTACTTGTTTTTCCTACATATTAGCAACTTATATTCATGTTTTATAATGATTTGGGGGATTTTCTGAACAATCCCCCTTCTTTTGGTTCTAACCCTGTTTTTCCAGAAAACGTACTTTCTAGTGTTTCAGACTTTCCGGGAGCTTCGTGACTTCAAAAAGGGCAAGGCCAAAGAGCACGGTTCAGAATTTTCGATACGAAGACCATGGGCCAAAGTAGAGGGACAAAAGGCCAACCAGGTGGAAAAGAGGACCCTCCACGTGGCCAGATTCCTTGGCCGCGTATGGGGCCCCCTTTTTGCCCCCGTGGCTCCGATGCCGTCGATCTTTCTTCTCCCGAGTGTCTCGTGACCTAAAAACGACTATATAAAGGGTCCCCTGGCCTTTTCGAGAAAGAGGCGGCGCCGAGAGACGAAACCACGAAACAGAGAGACAGAAGGCTGCCGCCGGAGAAGATCGGAGGAGGGAAACGCCGCCGGGATCACCCCCGGAGGGCTCCACCCCCTCCGGCGTGTTCATCATCAACATCTACAGCAAGATCAACTCCATCTCTCCACTTTAATCTCTTGGCAAACACGATGTATGATGCAATACTATATTCCCTTGATGTATTGTGTCTCCCCGTCTATGTTTGAGTAGTGAATTGTTCTTGGCAATGGTGAAATAGTTCGTTGATTGGTTGCATACAAGTTTGTTATCTTCTATGATTATCTTTATGTACAATATATGAGTGCACGCATATGTTGGGGAATGCATGTAAGGTGATCACCGGTAGCATAATGGAGTGGTGGTGACTTGGGAGTGACAGTAACCTGAGACCGAGCATCAAAGTTAAGTTATTGGGGGATATATATAGGGGACCTTAGAACGTAAGGCTATGGTGGGACTTTATGTCTTAATCAATCTTGTGCAGTCATTTACTTGGCCACATGATCCATCATAAGGGGCTGTAGATCATTTACTAGACTATACCTATTAATGGCTCCTTCCTAGAAGAAACAACTAGGACTAAAACATGTGCTTCACTAATTGTGACAACCACACGAACGAAACACCTATTGCTAGAACACTTGATCCCTTGAGATACTTGAGTTATTTGCTGCTTGCTACTTGTGAAACTTGCGTAGAAACTTTCTTTAGAAACTTGCTTTAGGATTACTTGCATTTTAAACTTGCTTCACTAGTTACTAGACAAACCACACTCCACGTCACTTGCTTTTAATTAGTTAGTTCCTTTTAGTCAAACTTATTGCTTTTTCATAAACAACCATATAAGAGGGTTATAGGGCTTTAGAGAATAGATAGCTTACCTTCAGCTCCTCGTGGGTTCGACACTCAAATACTTATCGAAAGGTACTACAATTGATCTCCTGCACTTGGGAGTCATCAAGCACTGTTCTGGCGCCGTTGCCGGGGAGCGTTGTGCTAAGCTTTTATTCTTGTTTGCATTGCATACTAACATATAAACCTAAAACACAAAAAAATTATAAAATGGAAAACAAACAAACAATTTTAGAACTGTATAATATCTACCTTGAATTAGGACATGAAGTGTTTGAGGAGAAATTGAAAAATTATTTGCACAACAATCATATTTGTGGTAGTACTAATTCTTTGAAGACCTTTATTGCTAAGGAAAACCTTGAGCTTGGGGAAGTTTGTCTTGATGAATATGATATTTTTAGTCCCCCTACTATTGAGGATAAAAATGATATACTTGCTGATTCTATGGAAAGTTTTAAGCTTGGGGAAGTTTGTTTTGATGAGCATGATATTTCTAGTTCCCCAAGCTTGGAGGAGAAAATTCACTTTGATGATACTATGCCTCCTATATATGATGATTGCAATGAAAATTATGAATGTTTAACTCCCACTATCACTAATGAGGATTTTACTTATGTGGAGAGTTGTGATTCTTTTATGCATGTGGCTCATGATAAGAATGTTTTATGTGATATTCATATTGTTGAATCTATTCATGATGCTACTGAAAATTATTATGAGAGAGGGAAACATGGTTACACATATTTCAACAATATTAAGTTTCCCCTCTTTATGCCGAAAGTATTGAAGTTGCACTTGATCTACCTTTCTATGCTTGCTATTATGTGCTTCTTTTATTTGTTTCATTACAAAATGCCAATGCATAGGAAATGGGTTAGACTTAAAAATAAATTGTTTAATATTTTTTGGTGTGTTCCTTATGCTTTAATTTCCTATTCGGTTTGAGCACACATTTATGTATTTACAACATGTAAAATTCCTTTACCTACTGTTATGTATCATTTAGTTTAAGATTTTCATTTTATAAAAAAATTTGGGAAAGTAAATGAGAAGGATGAGCAATGGAGAAGTTGGGGTCGACCTTGAACATGTGTTGTTCATGCCAATAAAAACCATTGCAAAGTCTCTATCATTAAAACTTTTTCGAAAGCTAAAAACAATAAAAATATTAGTTCACTACTGTAACATCACATTTCTGTCTTATTTCTCATCTTAAATGGCAAGAATAATCTTATATGAGAGATAGAATTAAACAATAGTAATTAGCTGTCCAGAAAACAGATTCCTGAACTTCACTGCGAAAAATGTTTAAAATCACAGAAGTGGAATTTTGACCTGGTAATTTACGAAAGAAATATTTAGTTATCACTACATATTTCATTAGTTTTAAGTTTTCTGATTTGAGCAACTTAAGTGCCTCTAAAAATTCAGTCTTTACGGGCTGTTCAGTTTTTGGCAGATTATGTCTTTATTTTGCATTGCTCTCATTACTTGTGTTTTGTGTGGTTCTTTTGATCAAGGACCAATGCACAACTGTAGTAACAATAGTTAATATTTAGAATCAACTCATTATGTGTCTTTTCTGTACCTATGTGGATTTTATTTATGGAGGCACTAACCCCTCTAATCAAGTTTTATGTTGAGATTTGTGTAAGAAGAATTTTTCAGGAGGAAGAGTTGAGTGAGATGAACAAAGATCAAGAGGGACAACCAATCAAGCTTGGGGATGTACCCCTGGGCTCACCCTACATGTATCAAATAAGTACAAGAATCCAAGCTTGGGGATGCCGAGCCACCTCACTCCAACCATCATGATGTTAAGTAAGTAAAGCCTAACTATATGGCTATAAAGAAAGCGCTTTACGGGAGGCAACCTGGTTGTTTTTGTTTGGATTTTACTAGTGTCCTCTTTCTGTCTCAAGAGATTAGTTTTTGTTGTTTTAATTATGGATTTTTCAATAAAGAGTCAAGTCAAACCCATTTGGACTTATAAGTTGCTATCCTACTGCATGAAATTTCTGTTTCAGCACGAGTCTGCTCACCGTATGATTTTACGTTTTTTATTGGTATGTCGGATTGCGCTAATTTTTTAGTATGTTCGGCAACTTTTTGTCCTCTATAAGAACAAAACTTGTCTTAATTTTTTGACGAGTCTAGCTTAGGAAAAACGTTCGTTTTGCTTCTGTTGCTTTTCTGGACAAATTCTGCCTTCTTTTGTTTTATGCACTCTTTGGGCTTGGAAATCGAATTTCCATGATTCTTTCAAGCAAGGGAGTGAACATAAAACATAATGAACCTTATTTTCTATCTACTGGAGCATTTTATTTGGAATTTTGCACAGAAGGCATATGATTTGTTTGTCCTTGCTAATCTCACCCCACAGAAAAAGAATGGGAGAATCATCTTTTGTGAAGTTTTTTCACAGGGAATAGAGGAGCTGCGCCTCAAGACATCCAAGAATGGTGAAAGCCATAAGCTTGGGGATGTGATGAACACCCCACTGGAGCTACACTCTTTTGGTTAGCACACGTCTACTTTCTGTTTTTCTAAGCAAAGCATTTATCGTAGAGACTTGAAGCGTCTAGTTTTTATTTTTATTTTTGTTTTGATAAGACCACACCCATCATTTTATATGAGATTGAGATACTGGAGTTTGGGGTTGGAATGTATTGGATGCTAGTATTATGACTTGGAATAGGGATGCCATGGTTGATTTGAAGAGCTACATATGTTTGCATGATTTATAGGCTTTTTATGTGTAGAAATTTGCAATAATGTTGTCTTGAGCTATCTCTTATTCATGTCCTTGATGTTTATTGCTGGTTTATTTAGTTTGTCATGAAATGAGTAGTTCTAGGGACATATGCATGCATAGTAGCTGGTCAACTATCTCCCTCTTGCTAGCCAAAAAAGTAAAAATTCCAACAAGTATAAACTTGTTTCCAACACCCTTTAGCCAAGTATTTCCAGTGAGTCCACCATATCTACCTATTAGCTTTAGAGCTATTCCGAGTATGTTCACCATGTTATAGTGTTATTTATGTTCTAAATTAAGATATTCACTTTATTAATTGTCATGAGCTAAATTTGGGATATGACTCTCACGAACTTTTGAATGCACACCTTTAATTTTCATTGCACTTAATAAACATGACCCAATAACGGGAGCTAAAAGTTTTGCGTTTGACAAGTGTTTGGTTGGGAGCTAGCTATGAACGTGTATCACTGGAAAGCTTTCAACATTGCACAAAAATTTACATTTGGTTGATATCATGTACTTTTGTTTTTGGACTCCTGCCATGCCGAAATGAAATAGAGGAATAGTAAGTTTTGATGAGTAAGTATATTTATGGCTAGAGAAACGCATTGGGCCGCTAACCCAAGCCATGCTTGATCATGGTGGAAATTTACTTACAGCTAGAGTGGACTCTACAAAAACATCCTACAATAAAATAAGAATCTATGCATATAGTGAATGAAATAAAAAAAGGATGATGAGTCTACTCCATTTGTTCATCTTGTCATTGTGACATGGGCTGGTTTCCATGTCATGGGGCAAGAGGTACCGCTTTGCGGTTCTCTATGATGTCATTAATACTTATTATGATTGTACAAAGCTTATTAGGAATCTTCAGTTGAGTAATCATGGAGTAGGTTTTCACACTCACGGGGCATGAGGAATTCAACCAACACCTTGTCAATCACATTACTTCAACATTCACAATTTAAGATGCTAGTGATAAAGGGGCAATGATAGTCTTAGACCAATGGATGCCACATTTCAATTAGTAATTTTAGTTGAATAATTTAGAGGCTAAATAAGACTTGATCATGTTTTACCTCTACTCAATTTTCTCCAAAGTGTCCACCATATTTTCTATTTTCCATTATGCTATCTTTGACCAATATAGGATTTTATTTTTCATTTTGTGTATGCATTTGGTCCATAGTGATTTTATTTCATTATACACTTTGTGAACTTTCATGAAGCATCTTTGCTTGCATATTTGATATTTCTTATAACATGAATTGTATGTTGCTACTCATCTACATTATGAATCATTTGATTATATGTAGCATGAATAATCTTCTTTGATATTCCATTATTGTTTTTAAATGCAAAGTCCATCACCTTCATACTCGAGGACGAGTATGGGTTAAGCTTGGGGATGTTGATGCATGTAAAATGCATACATGAACTTTGCATGTTATTACTTGTTTTTCCTACATATTAGAAACTTATATTCATGTTTTATAATGATTTGGGGGATTTTCTGAACAATCCCCCTTCTTTTGGTTCTAACCCTGTTTTTCCAGAAAACGTACTTTTTAGTGTTTCAGACTTTCCGGGAACTTCGGGACTCCAAAAAGGGCAAGGCCAAAGAGCACGGTTCAGAATTTTCGAGACGAAGACCATGGGCCAAAGTATAGGGCCAAAAGGCCAACCAGGTGGAAAATAGGACCCTCCACGCGGCCAGATTCCTTGGCCGCGTGTGGGGCCCCCCTTTTGCCCCCGTGGCTCCGATGCCGTCGATCTTTCTTCTACCTAGTTTTTCTTGACCTAAAAACGACTATATAAAGGGTCCCCTGGCCTTTTCGAGAGGGAGGCAGCGCCGAGAGACGAAACCACGAAACAGAGAGACAGAAGGCTGCCGCCGGAGAAGATTGGAGTGGGGAAACGCCGCCGGGATCACCCCCGGAGGGCTCCACCCCCCTCCGGCGTGTTCATCATAAACATCTACAGCAAGATCAGCTCCATCTCTCCACTGTAATCTCTTGGCAAACACGATTTATGATGCAATACTATATTCCCTTGATGTATTGTGTCTCCCCGTCTATGTTTGAGTAGTGAATTGTTCTTGGCAATGGTGAAATAGTTTGTTGATTGGTTGCATACAAGTTTGTTATCTTCTATGATTGTCTTTATGTACAATATATGAGTGCACGCATATGTTGGGGAATGCATGTAAGGTGATCACCGGTAGCATAATGGAGTGGTGGTGACTTGGGAGTGACAGTAACCTGAGACCGAGCCACAAAGTTAAGTTATTGGGGGATATATATAGGGTACCTTAGAACGTAAGGTTATGGTGGGACTTTGTGTCTTAATCAATCTTGTGCAGTCATTTACTTGGCCACATGATCCATCATAAGGGGTTGTAGATCATTTACTTGACTATACCTATTCATGGCTCCTACCTAGAAGAAACAACTAAGACTAAAACATGTGCTTCACTAATTGTGACAACCACACGAACGAAACACCTATTGCTAGAACACTTCCTCCCTTGAGATACTTGAGATATTTGCTGCTCCCTACTTGTCAAACTTGCTTTAGGATTACTTGCATTTTAAACTTGCTTCACTAGTTACTAGACAAACCACACTCCACGTCACTTGCTTTTAATTACTTAGTTCCTTTTAGTCAGACTTATTGCTTTGCATAAACAGCCATATAAGAGGGTTATAGGGCTTTAGAGAATAGATAGCTTACCTTCATCTCCTCGTGGGTTCGACACTCAAATACTTATCGAAAGGTACTACAATTGATCTCCTGCACTTGGGAGTCATCACCAACTTTGTTTCATTACGAAGGTTGTGTTCTGGATGTTTGAAGTAACCTACTCCAGTCCATGAGCTTATGGTGAAAGTTGTCGCCATGGATTCGAGTAGAGTTTTCTTGTTCCTTCGGGAATAATCCCAAGTCGGTCATGCATATGTGGACTATTCTTGAGATGGTTGGTTTTTACCTTCATTTACTTAAAGAAGTTTCCATCCACACTAAGCCATTGAGTGATTGTCTACTAAAGGGAAGAATTCCATGATCTTCGTTATCTTTGTAATCGTCTCCCCAACAAGGACTCTGATGTGGTCTTTAAAAAGTAAACCATGTAGATGCAACCGTATTTCGTAAGTTGCTAATACATGAGTTTTGCAATCTCTCTCATCTTCTCGCGCTTGACATCGAAGTCCATATCTTGAGAATCTAGTAACTAGTCTTGTTTGTACCCGGTGCAATCTCTTCGCTCAAACATACCGAGTCAGAGTTATTCAACCCACTAACCAGAGCTGAATCTCAAGCAGCAACGATGGTTGGTGTTTTCCTCAAGGCTATTGAATCAGGTCCTTCCGAAAATCTGGCATGGTTGATGTAGTGGTTGACACAACTAGCCGGAAGGCCTTATGTCATATCCCTTTGTATCTGTAAGAACAGCCACCCTCCGTGAGAATTCTGGTGTGGCTCATTCTAACAAGTTTCCCCTTTCCATTCTTCAAAAACCGGAGTTCTATTTCCACCTGATGACCTATGGAAGGCTTGTCATGAGCCTGATGTTGGTATCTAGAACACCAAGGATAACTTGGAAGTTGATGTCCAATATCTCTCTGTTGAACCTCCAAAACCTTTGTTCGAGTGGAAACAAGTTCATCATGAGATCCACCTCGTGGTGTTTTGCAACTGTCGTTGATCAGTTCCCTTTTTCAAGTTGTTAGTACCTGAAGTTCTATTCATCTCACACATTGTGTGAATTTGTCAGTCACTTCAGCCATGGGTCTTAACCATGTGGTAGATGTACTACTACGTCCAAAACCACAATAGGAAAGAGATACCTTATTCCTTCAAGTGTTTCAATCCCTCTTTGGGTTAAACCATCCTTATGGTGTGACCAAGAGTTCCTCCTTAATTACGGTGTTCCAACATTCCATGGTTACTCATCTTCTGTTGTGAAGTAACATCATGACCTTGACAAAGATCTCAACAAACTTTGACAGAATGGTTGAAAGTTCCGTTATCTTTCGTGTCCACTCCGAAGAGTGAACATGATCATGTATCAAATTCTCTCTGACTCACGATTCCAGTGTTTTCTCGTGTTCTCCCTCGTCTACGGATATTACGTTGTGGTATCCAAGACAAACCTTTCCATCTTGGTACTCTGCTTGAAGAAACCTCGATGTCACGAGTTGTTCAATCTTTCTTTTCCAAAAGGATTTAAAGTCTTGTGCAAAGCTCATATTCTAAATCCTTTCAAGAACCATCATCAATAAACTTGAAACCTTCTCTTATTTCACTCTGTTACCTTGATGTGTTTCATGCACGCTAACTCAACAGTTAGCCATGAGATACTCGATCTTCGTGAATATCAAACCTTTTCAGAGTCTTACCTCTTACCTAAGGTGTATCCGTTCAACACTTCACGACGGTATGGATCAACCTCTTCGAGAAAAGAACCGTAAGGTTCGAGAAGATCGTTCAAAACCGGTGTTCCTTCTTTCTTTCTCCTTTAGGAATCTCGGGACGAGATTCTTGTAAGGGGGGTAGATTTGTAACATCCCAATTTTTCTAACATTAGGGTGTGTGGTGTTTTTCATGTCATATATGCATGAAACAAAAATTTAATCATGTTTGAATCAATTTAAATTTGTGAATTTAAATGGTTTGAGAAAAAATCCCACAAATAGTACTTAATATGGGTTCCAAAATCTTGTGTTGAAAAATATTTCAAACACACCAAAGAAAAACATGGTTTTGTTGGAAATTTTACAAGGTTTCCAAAAATTATTTTTGCCAATTTTTATGTTTGCAAAAAGGCCCTCAAATCAATGGTTTATGTTCTGTTTTTAATGGAAAAGGACCTCTTTGTGTTTTTCTCAAAGTTCCAAGGGGTTTTGCGCAAAACTGTCTTCTTCAACCTTTGACAGAAGGCAAGCACCTCCGTGGAGGTCGAGCCCGCTCCGTTTGACACCTCCTCCTTGCCTCCCTCCTTGCGTGGATAGCCTCAGGAGGACGCCCTCGACCTTCTCTCTCTCCCCCATCCCCTCCGTTACCTCCCTCTCGCTCTCTTTTTCTGACCCGAGAGCAAACCCTAACCCGACGGGCCGCCGCCTACCGCCGTCGTCTCCGGCGACCCCGCGGCAAATTGAGGCTATTCCCAGCTCCGCCTGGAGCTCCTCTACTTCCTCGTGCAACTACGCTTGCCGGGAGCGCACCAATCGTCGGAATCGGCGCCGTCTTCCTCGCCTCCGGCCGAGAGCCGCCGTGCTCGTCGCCGTCGATTGCGACCGACTCCGGCATCCCCGAGCACTCCACCACAACCTAGGTGAGCTCCTGAGCAATAAAGTGCTCCCGCCATCCCTCCTGGCCCTCTGTTTCTTCTCCCCGTCGTACGCCGCCATCGGCCGCCGCCGCCCGCCGTTGCCGCGCTTGCGCCGGTGACCATTTGGTCCAATCCCCGCCACCCTTAGGCTCCCCTCGAGCTCCTCTAGCCCGTGGTGTAGTTTAATTTGTGTTTGGCGTGCGGATTCGTCGAATTTGGAGGATCATCTGTGGCAGAAGAGCAGGGTGATGTCACCATTGCATCATGGTGATGTCATAAACCAATTATCCTGTTTTGAGTTAATGGAAATTAATATGACACGTGGACCCACCCTTTTAATTACAGAAAATGATTAAAACTTGTAAATTCAATATCTTTTAATCTCTAATTCAGAAAAAAAAGGAAGGTACCAAAATGTTCAGAAAATCATTACCAGCCCAAATATTTCATTTTCATACATGTTTGACAAAGTTCAAAAATGAGTATTATTTAATGCTGTTTAATTCATCTAAAAATAGATAAATAAGTTTTTATTCAATAAAATCAAAAAATTAAAGTTATATACCAAATTTCTCAAAATGACAAATGTAACCTAGTTATGATGTTTTCAAACTCTTTTGAGCACTTTAACTTGTACTCATGTTCATAATCACCCGAAGTACCCCTCCGGGGTCTATCTTGGGCTAATTTCAGTAAAATTGCATAATTGCCATACGAAGCCTAGCAACCCAACGAACATGTGTAGGGCTTTCTTTCAGTGCATTAATTTGCTCATGCATACATATTGCGCATTGCATCGATGCCATGTGTTGATTGTGTTCTTATTTTCGGTGTTATTTTCCCCCTGTGTAGAATCCGACTCCGAAGTGAAGGCCAGCAACTCCAATGGAGAATACTTGATCTTAACCGACAAGTCAAGCACTTATTCCTGAGATCTTTATCTGGTTTTCTTATAACCAAGGCAAGCATAACCTCTTATCTGCTCATATATGGTTTTCAAAGTGTTTGCAATCTCGTATGTTGCATGAGGTTCAAAGTATTTATGGTCTTAGATAGAGTTATCCTATACTTGTTGCATCGCCTAAATATCCTGTTCCACTGCTCCTAGCAGCTATAGGTTTGTTTGTGCGCGCCTCTTTAAAGCCTGTGAGTTTTGCTTAGCCATGCCTAGTTGTGATCTGATCCATCCGGTTGATGAATCTAGTCAATGCGTGAATTTAATATGTCAGGTTTTTGTGATTTGTTTCATCTTTGATAACTTGACTAAATAACGGCATGGATGTGAGGCCACAATGGGTTGTGGCGTTTTGTCTTGTTCATGCCCCTAGGAGCGAGTTCTCGCCTTCGAAGCCAAGACTGAGCGTGCAACCACACGCGGGGCCTAACAGACCGCGCTCGACCAACTAACTTGTTTGGCCACGTCCATGAGTCACGTAGTTTGATCTTTCCATCTGCGTGCGAGTCAGAAAACGATTTGGAGAAAACTTAGGGCGTGACCGGGACAAGTGATGGACATACACGGATCTTGATCCCGACTCACACAACAGGTGCCGTCAGGAGGTGGCCACCTCCCTATTGACGGGGTGGCCCTGTTTGGGTTGACTCATGGATAGGGCTCGACAAGGTAAAGGTCGTGGCCAGCCACCCTCTGCCGCGCTCCATGGATGAGCGTACATGTGGCGTTAAGATTCAGATGGTACGTGTGGGTAAAGTGTACCCCCTGCAGGGATAAATCTCCTCGAGAAGCCGTGTCCACGGTTACGGACGACTTGGCAACGGATTTTGTGATCATAGATAACTTAAACGGAATGGCTAAAACTTGTTAAACAATGAATTAAGGGTGCCTCCCCGGAGATGCCGGGAGGGGTGATCCTGGTAGCATGTGAGGTGCTGGGAAATGATGTTGGTGGATGAAAAGATGATGAATTCAGTAGTTGACTAGTTTCCTCATCTGTTTTGAAAACACTCCTTTAGACGTGCTATTCCTCCTCGATTTGGAAAACAAAGATTGCTTTACGCAAAATAACCTTCATAAAACCCTTTGTGAACATAGCAGATATATAATAGGTTAACTAAGTCTTGTTGAGTACCTCCCGTACTCATGTTTGCTTCAACTTGGTTCAGGTGGAGTTCCTCAGTTAAGTGGTGTTTCAATATGGACATCGACGAGTAGTTTGGGGTTCCCAGGTAGCAGCCTGGAATCTATGGGCTGGGACGTCGTCTTATGTTGCGGCCTCTTAGGCCTTTTTGGTTCTTGTTGACTAGCAACATAATTTGTCTTCCATTGTCTGATGTAATGTTGGGTCATGTGACCTCTGCTTGTAAGCTATACTCTAGTAACATCTGGTTAATACAGCTTTCATGTCTAGAGTGCTGCTTTGATCGGTTGTTGGTTTTGAGCCCGTTGTTATACAGTTTTGGCTATGGCTGCATGGTTGTCGCAGTCGAGGGGTTGTGGAGCCGATGAACCATGTCCGAGCCCGCCTGACGATGTGATTCGGCCTAGGGCAAGGTAACCCCAGTAACCCTCGATTGTTGTTGCACTTTCTGGACACATAGCAGCTCTGTATAACTTTGGTCCCGTTCCTTCAGTTTCATCCGACTCGTGGACGCTTGGATATGCATAATTGGTTATGACTAGCATGGATACAAGGAGTAGTAGACCGGGGATCCGGACTACGTGCCGATGAATCCGGTCTGCCTGCCGTTGTTTGTTGCGGCCGGGGCTGGTAACCCTGAAGCCCTTGTGAGTCCATGGCTAGGAGAACATAACAGTATGTATATCTCTGGGTCCGGGGTCTGTCAGTAACCCTCTACACGGAGGCGCAGGCTAGAGAAGCTCCACAAAATGACGTTGACCTGCTAGAAGAAGCAAGAGAGCTAACTCTGTCACGTTCAGCTGTTTACCAGCAAAACTTGAGGCGTTATCACAGCCGGAAAGTTAACCCGAGGGTTTTCCGAGAAGGAGACATGGTCCTTAGGCTCGTGCAACGCACGGCCGGGATGCACAAGCTTTCCCCTCCGTGGGAAGGACTGTTCATTGTGAGCAAGGCTCTGCACAATGATGCCTACTACCTAGTTGACGTACAGGCACCCCAGAAGAACAGGCCGGATAAAGCTGGAGAGGAATCTAAGCGCCCCTGGAATGTAGCTCTACTCCGACGTTTTCATTCATGAGCAAAATGTGTATGTATCCTCACCCGAGTTAAATTCTAGTCGGCACTCTGAATTCGAACTCGGGGGCTGCCCTTGCTCAAACTGTTCCTTGTGTTTACTCTGTTTTACTTTGTCTATTAGGTTGAACCATTTAGAATTTCAAAAGCATACAAAGTAGTGTGTTTAAACCCACAGGACACTCTGCGACTCCGCTGCTGTCCGCAACCCGGCTTCATGGCAAGCCAGAGAACAAGCCAAAGGGTCAATGAACACATGAAAAAATTGCTAAGGAAGGAAACGTGTGGCAACCGAATAGAGCGTTTTTACTATTTTTTCTTGTCGGCTAAGTGGTGGGCAGCGTTACCATGCACTTTTCTAAGTGGCTAAGTATTTGAAACTCCAACTTTGACATCTTGTGACTCGACTACCAAAAAAGCAACAAGTTGTAGGTAAGAGCTGAGATAAAAAGGAAGAGTGGATAGAAAATGCAATTCGAGGACTTGCATAGAAACGCAACCCGACATTAAGCCAGATTTGCTAAAATATCAAACTGAGTAGCAAAGAGACAATAAGTGTACGATTACATCTGCTCCAGACTTCTTGGGGCTAGGAGCGTTGTCTTGGCGTGGAGCAGACGGAGGCACTTGCTGAGAAGTGATCGTGGAGGCAGTCTGTGTTGGTGGAGGGATTGGCGCGTCGGGTGGAGTCGCCTGCTGGGTAGGCGGCACAGGGGGCCGGCTACCCGGCGCAGCATCTAGCTGCGCTTGGCTCTGGAGGACGGGCTCCACCATAGTCTCTTCTACCCGCTGCTCGGCAGCGAGATCAGTTCTTGTGTCAGTAACTTCTTCTACCCGCGGCCTGGCCGCGGGATCATCTTGAGTGCAGCGTGAGTATCCTGCTGCTCGGTGGTGTCGTCTTGCCGCTCCAGGGCGGCACTGTCTTGTTGCTGGAGGTCTTCTTCAACTTTTTCCCCAGCTGATGCAGCTGGAGGAGATGGCGGCGTCTCGTCATGAGCAGCATCTTGCCGCTGTTGGAGGTTGGGATCAGTATCATCACCAGCGCCAGTGTTCTCGGCGCCGGTGTCTTCTTCCACGTCAATAGGAGAAGACGCACGCGTCCTATCCTGCTGGGCTTGTTCTTCCTCGTCGTCTGAGAGATCGACGAGTTTGTTAAGGGGCACAACGGCTTTCCTCTTGGGGCGAGTGGGGGCTGCAGCGGCATCAACGTCCAGAGGGGCGCTGGAAGAAGGAAATAGTTCAGAAAGGGAGAAGGAGAAAAGCACAACGAGAAGCAGTAACAAGTTGGTACTCGGAGGAAACGTTTACCCTTTGCTGGTAGGGGGTTGTCTTCTAGCGGTGGTCTTCTTCCCGCCTGTCTTCTTGACTTTCTTCGGAGGAGGTTCCTGGTCGCCACTACCAACCCTCTTCCGAGTATTGGGAGCTGCCACAGATAGAGGATTAACCTCCAAGAGCTCATCGTCATCGTCCAGCTCATGCTCCTCTGCAGAGTAGAAGAAGAAATAAATTCAGAAATAGAGAAGGGAATCAAGGTGTGTTGCTGTTAAGCAGAGAGGTGAACTCGGTCACCTTCGTCATCCTCGGACCAGTCCCGAATAGACGTGTCAACTCGGTACTTACCAGGCTGATTGGCGTGAGGGATGCAGATGGTGTCTTGGGTGTCGTAGGCAATCGTATCGTCCTCTTCTCGGTCCGGGGACCAGTTGGCCTCGAAGATTTCGGTATCTTCTTCTAGCTGGCGATCGATGTGCTGTTAAGGCAAACATGAAACACTCTGAGTTGTTTTCTCGGCTAAGGATTTCTACTCGGGACAACATGCAAACACAAAGCATATTCGGCTGAGTAATCCTATCCGGCACGGCATGCAAACACAAAGCATATAAAGCCAGATGGATATTTGTGATGTCCTACTCGGTGCAGCATGCAAAGATTAAGCATACAAAGCTGAGAAACCACCTACTCGGTATCAAAGTGCAAAAACAAAGCACAGAATGCTAACCTTTCCAATGGGATTGAGGCGGCTATACGGCTCGAAGCCATACATCCAAGTGTCAGTAAGCGAGGTCTGCATGATGGACCTGGCCCAGATGGCCACCTCGGCTTTGCTGAGCTCGAATGTCGTTGTCCTTGTGCAGTCTCGGGGTCCTCCCATGTGGCACATCTTGTGCGATCGGTGCTGGAGTGGGAGCACTCGGCGTGATATCCAGCACGCGATGGGATCGTCTCGACGGAACCCTTCCGAGATCAACTCGGTAAGGCGTCGCTCAACCTGAAGGACACCCTGGATGGTCTTCTTGGGGTCGTAGCCCCAGTTCTGCTGGGTGGGCCGTGCATTCTTAAACTTTGGAAGCCTTATTCGGTCCTCGATAGGCTTCCCCTTCTCAGCACCAACATTCTTCACATACAGGAAACTGCGCTGCCACTTGCGCACAGTTTTCAATCCCTTAACCCTCGGGTGCTGCCCGGTCTTGCGCTGTACCATCATGGCGCATCCGGTATGGGTCATCGCGTGAGCGCTCTCGGTGTTCCCAGGATTGGGAACACTCTGCTTTCTGAAGAAAAAAATACCTAGCCCAGGTGTGGACGGTCGGATAGACGCCTAAGAAGGCCTCGCACACGACGGCGTGTATGGATAGCATCACTAAGGAATTGGATGGAAGATGATGTGGCTCGAGGCCGAATTGTTTGAGGAATTCGGAGAGGAAATCGGAGATGGGTAGGCCGAAGCCGCGCTTGAAGTGAGAGAGGAAGACGACGTACTCGTCGTTCTCAGGCTTGGGGATGATTTCGGTACCTGGGTGCCTGCACACGACGCCGGGAGGAACGCGGCGCGTGTTGACGAGCCACTGACAGTCTTCTGCTATCACCTGTGAGCCTTCCCAGCCGGCTCGGGCGGCTGCATCGTTGTCTCCGTGAGAAGCCATGGAGGCGGAAGCACTCGTGGCAGATTCGAGGCGGAGGTGAGCGGAGGCGCTTCTCTCTGTCTCTCTCGCGGTGCGTGGAGCAGCGGCGCAACAAGTATTTGCGGTGGCGATGTGCTCGACGGCGGCGGAGAGGCGAGGGGGCGCGAGATTGGGAAGAACAGGAAAAGGGAGAAGGGAGCCTCGCGGGGGTATTTATCTCTCCCCCTCGGGTTGCCGTTACCGATGGATTGATCGTGGCATTGATCGTGGGACACGATCGTGCGACATGGGTTAAGTGACCGTTAGAAACGCACATAGCACATAACGCGCGCGTAACGAGCGCAGTTAATCCCACGTCCAGATCGTGGGCTCTTGACTACAACTGACGTGACCTAACGGGCTGGTGGGCCCAGGTTGCAGAGATTGGCGCGTGGCCTGCCGTGTCCCTGGCATCGAGGCGTCGGGAGCACACGGGTGTGACACGTGCCCCGTAGCGACACGGAGAGGTGGATTCAGTGTTTCAGCGGGATTGTGTTCGAAATTTCACTAAGTTATTTTACTCGGCATCACAGAAGAAAGATAGCGCTACTCGGAGAAGAAGAGATTCAAGCAAGAGTAAAAAGGCCATTTGGAGGTGCTACTCGGCCTCTTACAGTGTGAAGACAAGGTTTGTTTTTAAGCTGGCAGGGCCCAGCGAACAAGTTCACTGGACTCTACCAGCTTCGGGGACTAATGTCGGGGGGTTACCCCCGAGTAGGGGTAAGGCAAGTGCTAAAAGTCAAGGTCAAGGGGCTGTTTGACCGGGTAGACGGCTACCCGGGTACTTGCTACCCGGTAGGTTTCTATCTGGATATATCCCCCGAAGGCCAAGAGAAGATATCAAGGAAGTTATATGCGTCCGAGTAAAGAAGTTGGTCCGAGTAGAGGGACTGCGTTCCTACTCGGGAAAGAAGTCAATGGACCCGTTCTGACAAGGGATCCCGCGTATCCTACGTCCATACCGGCGTGCGGTTCAACTTACGGAGCACGTGATTATCCGCGCTACGGCGTGGCTACAGTGCGGTAGGCGCCTGTCAAGTCCTGTCACTGACAGAGGGGACATGACAGGTCTAGGGGCCTACCCTATCTCACTGACGAGGTGGACAGGGGCTGTCAGGCGTACGGCACGACGCTTCTCCGCGCGGAATCTCGGAGGCGTGCTGTCGTCACAGTTTTCAAGTCACATCACTGTACCTTATAGTCTCTATCTATTCGGCTGTGCACCAGTATATAAGGTGCCCTGCCCCCTCCTGCGCGAGGGACGTTGCCGCACTTCGCATTTATTTGCTAGAGACAATATTAGAGCTAGAGAACAGTAGAGTGGCTACTCGGTGAGAGGCATACATTGTACTGTGGCTACTCGGTTACACACATATAGAGAGGAAAGGCAGGAGTAGGGGTGTTACCTCCACACGAGGGCCCTGAACCTGGGTAAGATCTGGTTGTTTGCAGTGCTTGAGACATCTTAGCGCGGTGCTACTCGCCGTGTGATCCCTCCCCGGATACCTCCAGCGTCCATCGGCCCCAACACTTAAGACATCCCATGGCGTCTGCTGTGATACCACCACGACAGCCGGGGTGCAGAGGATGAAGAGCATGAGGAATCAGAGCACGAGGCAGCGGAGGACGAGGAGGCCGAGCAGCGCGCCACTGGAGAGGAGCCCGGGATGGAGACTGATTCAGAAATCGTCCAGCCAGGAATTGGCTCTGACGAGGCCTGAGTAGAGTCGCAACCCGTAGCGCTGGAGGAGGTTTTCACAACCGAAGTGGTGATTGAAGACCCCGCTCCCGAGCTGAGCTCAAGTGAAGCCGCCACCGAGAACACCGCCTCTCGCGCCTATCTGCTCCCCGGCGCCTCCACTGCTCAAGACACCACCGTTGCCTCCGAGCCAGGATCCGCTATTCCAACTTCGTCCACGCCAGAGGCAGCTTCTACAACTCCTACAACTGATCCAGTGGCGCCTACCAGCACCGCGGCGGACAACACTTCATCAATTCTTGTCTAAGTCCTGCATTTTTATCCTTGAACAATTTATCAGATCCCCGGGATGCCGGGTGCAGATCTAATGAATACATTTATGGTCCCTTATGATACTCAGTTTTTATTTGATTCACTTTTAGCAAGACTAGCTTAATGCCGGATTGCGTTATAATGCAAGTCCCAGAGTTGCATTTCTCATTCACTCAGTCTTTTCGTCTTTGCTCTTACCTGCAACTTGTGGCTTTTTGGTAGTCGAGTCACAAGATTTCAAAAACCAAGTTTCAAATACTTAACCACTTTGAGATTCGCATGTTAACGCTGCCCACCACTTAGCCGAAAAGAGAAACAGAGAATTAAAGAACACCCTACTCGGTTGCTACACTTCTGTTTTCCTTAGCAATTTTTTGTGTGTTCATTGACTTTTGGCTTGTTCTCTTACTTGCCATGAAGCCGGGTTGCGGACAACCACAGAGTCGAAGAGTTGGCCTTTGGGTTTAAACACATTACTAGATATGCACATGAAATTCTAAGTAAACCAACCGAGTAGACAAAGTAAAGCAGAGTAAAATGGCACAGAGCAAATTTGATAAGGGCAGTCCCCGAGTTTGAATTCGGAGTGCCGACTAGAATTTTAACTCGGTTGAGGAAATACATACAATGTTTGCTCATGAATGAAAACGACGAAGTAGAGCTACATTCCAAGGATGCATGGATTCCTATCAAGCTCTATCCGGCCTGTTCTTCTGCGATGCATGTGCGTCAAATAGATAGTAGGAATCATTGTGCAGAGCCTTGCTCACAATGATTGGCCCTTCCCACGGAGGGGATAGCTTGTGCATCCCGGCTGTGTGTTGCACGAGCCTAAGGACCATGTCTCCTTCTGGGAAAACCCTTGGGTTTAGTTTCCGACTAAGATAGCGCCTCAGACTCTGCTGATATATGGCTGATCGTGACAGAGTTAACTCTCTTGCTTCTTCTAGCAGATCAACGTCATTTTTGGGCTTCTCTTGCCTTTTTTCAGTATAGATAGTTACTCTGGGTGAGTCATGCTCTAGGTCAGTGGGCAACACGGCATCAACTCCATATACCAGGAAGAATGGTGTGTATCCGGTTCATCGGTTAGGGGTAGTCCTTAGACTCCACAACACCGTCGGCAACTCGTCCAGCCAACAACCAGGGGTTTGATGTAATGGCTCAATTAGCCTTGGCTTTATTCCGGATAGGACCATGCCATTTGCTCTTTCAACTTGCCCATTGGAGGCCGGATGCGCAACTGAAGCAACATCTAGTCGGATTCTCTTCTCATTGCAGAATCTTGCAAAGGCACCCTCAGCAAAGTTTGTGTCATTATCAGTGATGATGTTGTGCGGGTAGCCATATCTCAGAATGACATCCTTCAAAAATCTCACGGATGTGACTCCATCACACTTCCGAATAGGCTTGACCTCAATCCACTTGGTGAACTTATCAACCATGACCAAGATGTGAGTCATGTTGCCTCTAGCTGGTTTGAAAGGTCCTACTACCATGTCCAAACACCAGACAGCAAATGTCCAAGTAATAGGAATGGTCTTCAACTCGGATGCTGGCATATGAATCTTGCTTGCAAAACCTTTAGCACCCATTGCACTTTCTCACTATATCTTCAGCTTGCCGCAAGGCAGTGACCCAAAAGAATCCATGCCGAAAAGCCTTGTTGACTAGAGCCCGAGAAGAGGCATGATGCCCGCATTCTCCTTGGTATATCTCTCTGAGGATCTCTTCTCCTTCCTCTGGCTCAACGCAACGTTGCAGCACGCCTGTAGGGCTCCTTCTGTGTAGCTCTTTGTTGATGATGGTGTAGCCCTTGGATCTTCTTTGTATCAGTCGGGCTGTGACTTCGTCACTTGGCAGGGTGCCATCCATCAGGAAGGACAAGATAGGCACAGCCCAGCTCGGCGTGGCCGGATAGGGAACACGGGTTCATCTATCTCCATTGGATCCGACACCATTACTTTCTCCGGGTTGAGGACAATTCCCCGAGTCCCCGAGTACTCAGAAATGACCCCCTCGATGAATGCGATAGTCCCCGAGTTCGGAGGGGCAGTCCCCGGGTTGCAGGTGCCAGTCCCCGGGTTGGAGACGGCAGTCCCCAGGTTCTCTTTTGTAGCCTCCCAATCAATCTCCATGGGAATGGCTTCTGATCCTGGCACTGACAGAATGAAGATGGATTCCGAGTTGGGAGATGGCTTTCTCAAATGTTCCAAGACAATCCCAGGCGGGATAAACTGTCGAGAAGACCCCAACACGGATAGTTCTCAGCTCGGTGTACATGATGAAACTCACACCCATCAAAGAACCCGGTCATAATTTGCACCAGAAACCGGTAGGACGCCATGTTGGCATCCAGGGCACCCCAATTGCCGGAAACCTGCTGAACCACCAAGTCCGAGTCGCCATAACAGACGATACGCTGAACTCCAAACTCCTTGGATACCCTCAGGGCATGTACCAGTGCTTCATACTCGGCCACATTATTGGATGCCTTGAAGTGTATCTGCCGCACATACTTGAGTTGATCTCGCTTGGGTGACGTGAGCAATACGCCAGCACAAAGCCCTTCCTTTACTTTGGAGCCATCAAAATGCATTTTCCAGAAGTTGGTTTCCAGCAAGGGAGGCTCGTACTGCATCTCGGTCCAATCCACCAAGAAATCCGCCAGAGTTTGTGACTTGATTGCTTCCCTTCTCGCGTACAAAGGGGTGTACGCGGCTAGCTCAATCGCCCACTTGGCTACTCTGCTGCTTGCATCCTTGTTGCCCATGATCTCCGAGATGGGAGTGGTGCTCACCACCGTGATGGGATGCTCTTGGAAATAATGCTTGAGCTTCTTGGCACCCAGGTTACGCCATATGTCATCTTCTGGTAGTGCGGGTAGTTTTGCTTGGAGCTTGATAGCACCTCGCTGAGATAACACACTAGCCGCTGCACAGTTTTGCCTTCCTCTTCTCTTTCCACCACTATCACCATGCTGACTACCCGGTTGGTAGCCGCAATGTAGAGTAGCATTGGCTCCTTGTGCAGAGGGCTCGCCAGGATGGGAGCGCTACCCAGCATGGTTTTGAGTTCCTTGAAAGCCACATTAGCTTGCGGTGTCTAGACGAACTTGTCAGTCTTCTTCATGAGCTGATAGAGAGGCAAGGCCTTCTAGCCCATTCTTCCAAGGAAGCGGCTAAGGGATGCCAGGCATCCGGTAAATTTATGAACATCCTTCAGTGATCTCGGCAAAGACATGCTCTCTATAGCTTTTATCTTTGAAGGATTGGCCTCATTGCCCCGGCTGGATACCAAGAAGGCGAGTAACTTGCCAGCCGGGACGCCAAATGTGCACGTAGTCGGATTTAGTTTCATCATATATTTGCGCAAGATGGTAAATGTTTCCTCAATATCACTAAGCAGAGTATGTGTTTCTTTCGTTTTGATGAAAATGTCATCTACGTACACCTGCACATTCTTGCCGATTTGGACATGCAAACATTTCTGCATGCATCTCTGATAGGTAGCCCCAGCATTTCTCAATCCAAAACACATAACACGATAGCAATAAGCCCTGTACGGGGTAATAAAAGCTGTCTTTATTTGACCAGCCGGGTTAAGAGGTATCTGATGAAAACCAGAGTAGGCATCAATGAAAGACAAAAGCTCGCACCCGGCAGTGGAATCGATCACCTGATCTATGCGGGGTAGCGGAAACAGGTCCTTGGGCACGGCTTGTTCAAGTCGGTGTAGTCCACGCACATGCGCCATGCCACCTCGGCCTTGGGGACCTCCTTCTTCTTCTCAACCATTACCGGATTGGCTAGCCAATCCGGATGCAACACCTCCATGATGAATCCACTTATCAGCAGCTTGGTGATCTGATCACCGATAGCTTTCCTTCTCTCTGCCGCAAAGCGGCGCATTGCCTGCTTAATCGGCTTGGCGCCAGGGCGCACATGTAGCGAGTGCTCAACCAACTCCCTCGAGACACTTGGCACGTCCTCATTGGACCATTCAAAGACATCCCGATTCTCACGGAGGAAGTGGATGAGCTCGCTTTCCTATTTCTCGGCCAACCCGGCGCAAATGATGGCAACACGGTCTGGGAACTTGTAACATCCCAATTTTTCTAAATTAGGGTGTTGTGGTGTTGTGTTCATGGCATAGCATGCATGTAAAATTTAAATCAAGTTTGAATTTGAATTTAATAAGATTTTGCCCAAAAACCACTTAAAGTGGTCACCCAAAATTTGAATTAAAACAATTTCAATATTGGAAAACCAAGTAATGGTTTGGTTGGAAATTTGATGAGCTTTCCAAATACCATTTTTTTTCTTCCAAAATTGTCTGTTTGCAAAATGGCCCTCAACATAATGTTTTCTGTTCTGTTTTAAGATGGAAAAGGGCTTTTCTGCTTAATCCGAAAACTGCAGGGGGTTCTATGCAAAA
Source organism: Alopecurus myosuroides (assembly GCA_028641055.1). Lineage (NCBI taxonomy): Eukaryota > Viridiplantae > Streptophyta > Magnoliopsida > Poales > Poaceae > Alopecurus > Alopecurus myosuroides. The sequence goes on from CM054060.1 coordinate 67,339,368, forward strand.
CCGCCTTCTTCTTCATGTGCCAGTAGGAGCAGCTGCGTGGAGGCCACCCCGGCGCCGTATGCCACCTCCTGCTTGCCTTCCGCAGAAGGATAAGGACACCACGGAGACCCTGCGCTCCCCCTCCTTCACCTCCTCCTCGAACCCTCCTCTCTCTCTGCTCCTGTACGGGCGAACCCTAACCCTAACACATCCGGCCATCTCAGGCCGATAGGAAGCTACCTTGAGGACCGCCTGGATCCCCTCTTCCCTCTCGTGAGGTCACGCGTGCCGGGAGAGACGGAGGCGCCAGAATCGGGCCGTCTTCTCCACGGCCGGCCGCCGTCCTTTCTTCACGGCATCGCGCAGTCCGGCCCCGACTCGTCCAACCAACCACTCCGTCGCGGTCTTGGTGAGCTCCTGAGCACGTAGGTGCTCTCCTCCATCCCCCTCCCCCTCTGGTTCTTCCTAGCGGCGTGCACCGCCGTCCACCGCCGCGCGGATGGTCACCGGCGCCAAGTCCGGCGACCATTTGGTCCTTCCGCCACCACCCCTAAAATCCCCTTGAGCTCCTCTATCCCGTGGTATAGTTTGATTCCTAAATCGCGCGCGAAATCGTCGGATTGCGAGCTCACTTGTGAAGATCAGAGGAGCTGACGTCACCTCTGCGTCACGCGGACGTTGTGACGCCCCGAGATCGGGCACTATGCAGATTTCAGCATTCCCGCCAAAATCCACATAATAACCGATTCCAGGTTGCCACTTGTGATAACATTACAACAGTTCACGAATAATCCACAACAACAACAGAAAAGATATATACAATAAGACTCAAACGAGTCAAGGATACAACTGATACAATACAAAGATCCAAATAACAGCGGAAGAATCAACATAGCGTCCGACTACGGACAAGATACAAATTGGACTAAGAGTCCTGAAGATAACCGAGAGCGTCCAATCCCTGCCCAGGCCAAGCCGGAGGGATTCCCAAGCTAACGTCGTCAGACTTCAAACCTGTTGACTGCAATGTTGAATATGCAGCCACGAAAAAGGATTCGTGGGTCAGTACGGTTAAGTACTGGCAAGTGGATAAACCATACTCACAAGATACCGGCGTAACCAGTCATCACAAGATACAAATACTTTGGGATCAACGGAAAGGAAGGGATTATTGCAAATAAGCGGCAGCGGGCTGCACTAACCAACTACAGAAACTCACTACAACATCCGGCTAAAAGAGGGGGATAAGATAGCGTATCGTAACCAACTACAACTAACCACCAAACAAACCCATCCAATGTTACCCCCTTCTAAGGAAGCAACCCAAGGATAACTCACACTGTTGATTAGGGTGACATCATTTATATGGTTGAGGTAAGATATATTACTAATCAAGTTATTATAGTTAGGTGTAAGTTGTCTGAGTACTTGTTAGCCAGTACTTTCACCAAGTCGTCACATAACCGCGGACAACACGACTTCTCGAGAAGATTCATCCCTGCAGGGTGTGCTCTAGTACCCGTACACACTCGAGCCACCAACTAAAACTCAGGTTGGTTCGACACGACCCAAACCATCTCTACAACCCATCCTAGGAGCCACGGAGCTATAAGGTCCCAGCCACGCAGCCGAATACTCAGCGCAGGTGTGCAAAACTCCCGCAGGACACAACACCCCGGCACTACAGGCCTCGCCCTATATGCATCATCATCATCATCAGTAACCATGGGGGCGCCTCCCATTATGCAAAGGAGCAAATGGAACACCCGAACTAAGTGTGGCTCTTCGGACAAGTTGCAGATCAGGTCTAAGTCGAGGGGGGTCCTATACTACCACCCGGATGCGGTGAGCACGCTCATCATGGATCAGTAGACAAGACTCTTTTCCTAATTAAGTTCGACACTAGCAGGCCTCAAAACCCTAACCTGGGCCTCCTGCCGGTGCCTTAACATCAAATTATTATTACCCAAAACATTAACATGTTGTTGATTGAATTGAAACCCAACTATCAAACTAAACAGGTGATCAGACGGACAACAAGACTTGAGCGCAAACAACACTAAGCATGCAACTACGACACGAGGGCCAACAGGGTAAACAAACAACAGTTAATAGGAAGTGGAAGGAAAGGCTATATCATGGCTGCAAGGTAAACATATAATAGGATCGTGACACAAGCATCGAACATAAGGCTAGAATAAGAACAACGGAAAGAATCGGTAACAAGTGATGAAAAGGCATCCTATTGGCAGCAAGTGAGTATACTTGCCTGGAATCCAGCAAGTAGAGGTACATCCGCAGAACTTGTCGTTGCTCACATCATCTCAACGTCCTATCCGGGAAGAAGCAACGAACCTCGAACAAACACCGGATGCAACAATTACTTCTACGGCAAAAGATCCAGCATGATCAAGATATGGATGCATGACAAGTTTAAGGATGCATAGAAATAAACTAGTTGACATGATAACATGTTTAAATGGACCCATATGCAATTTGAGTTGCATATGAAAAGCCCATGATTTATGGTTGAAACAATTGTTTTACAACTAACCAACAGGTGAAGGTGGATTAGCATGATGCATGGATGAGGAAAACAAAAAGAAAACAACAATAGCTTCAATTTGAAAAGGTGTTTACCAAGTTTGGAATTTTATTTATTAAGTTAGGAAATTTGGCTTCTTAAGTGAGTTACACAAGTATTTATTGTTTTCACCCATTTTTAATTGTTCAAAACAGATAACAAAATTTATATTTGGAAAGAACACAAAATTTTAGAGGGAAAACATATTTCATTTGTTGAATTTGGATTTTAGATGAGCAAGTTATTAAATTGACAATTTTAAATGCATTAAATAAGAAACAGTTGTTTTCAGCAATTTAAATTATTCAAAACAGAAAACAAAGTTCATATTTGCAAAGTGCATGAAAAATGGGATGGAAAACATATTTTACATGTTGGAATTGGATTTGAATTGCCCAAGTTATGAATTTTGCAATTTAAAAGGTTTAATTAAAGCATTGAATTATTGCACCACTTTTAATTAGGGAAAACAATAAACAAATTGCATTGAAAAGATGGAAAACATGTAGCAAATGTTTCACTGAACATTTAGAGCTATCAAACATAATTTTTGGGTTATTATTGAATTTATTATGCAATTTTCCATAAATAGTCTTATTCTGCCCTTTTTAGTAAACAGAGGAAAACATGTTCAAATTTAATTCAATTGTGTCCAAATAAAATACCAATTGTGTAGAGTTTGTTAAGACAAATTTTTAGAGACCAAGTTTGCTTAAATTGGATGAGTAGAACTAAAGTTATGAAATTCCAAAGTTTCCAATTTTTATTGCATTTTCAGTAATTAATTATTTAGTGCAAAAATTGTTACAGAAACATATTGCAAACTTGACATTAACAGAAAGGGCTCAAGATTATGAATCCACAGGATTTTGAATCATTCAAATTGGAGCAATATTCAATTTTATAATGATTTTAGAGTTAATGCCTCAGATCTGAGTTTCTGAAATTCGGGCAGAAAAAGAAAAAAAAACAGAAAATAATAGGGGTGGCTTTATGCGCCTAAGGGGACTCGATCCTGGGTCTTCCCCAGCGCGCGCAAGGAACAGGGCCAGTGGGCTGGCTCTCTTGGTTGTGATAGAAGGGGAGCGATGCGCATACTGAAGTGTGCTCCATGTCTATGCCTGACGAAACTGAAGGAGCAACTGCAGGTGACGAACGTGATCGACGGGAAGCAGGCCGATCGCCGGAGCCATCTGCGGCCGCGCGGGGCAGTCACGACAGAGCAAGGGGAAGGGAGGAGGAAGCCCTAGGGCCTGGGAGGGGGCCCTCACCTCGGGCGCGTCGTCGTCGAAGGGAGAGGCGCAGGGCGTCGCTGTCCCTGCTGCCGTTCGAGGAGGCAGATGGCGGCGGTGCTTTCCGGCGACGGCGCGGCCGATGCAAGCGCCCACCGCCCGGGGTTCCTTCGGGAGAAACGGGGATGGAACCCTCCTGGTTCCATTCCCGTTGAGAGCGCGGGCCGGCGTCAAGCAGCGCGGCGGCGCCATGGTCGCCAAGGTGCGGCCATGGAAGGGGTTCAGGGAGAAATTTCAGAACAGACGAGAAAAAGAAGAGGGGATCGTGGGGAATATAGGGAGGTGGCGGGGGAAGGAAGAGGGAGAAGGGGCGGACTAGGGTTAGGGTAGGGCTAGGTGGTATTGTAGGGATCGGGAGCAGGTGGTCCATGGTGGGGGGTGAAAAGACAGCGACACCCCCCCTTTCGGTGCGTCCGTACGAGGAAGACGACCGTGGTGGGCTGGTTGCTGTGGGCTGAGGGGGAATGGGCTGGGGGTTGGGCTTTCTCCCTCAGCTCACCTCTTCCTTTTATTCTATTTTTCTGTTCACAGTTTTTTTTTTGTAGAGGGAAGAGAGAAAAAAAAGAGAGAGAGGTTTTTAGGGTTTTTATTTATGAAAATATTTTTTACTTGATTTACAAAACAGCAACAACAAAGGTAGGTTAACTTATTTTCAACAATTTGAATTATTAATTTGATATTAAATTGTTAGTTGAATTTCAAATAGGGTTTGGTTTGGAATTTTGGGAATAAACAAGTTTTATTTAATAAGTCCAAATACTATGAAAACTTAGTGAGTTATAAAAGTTTGCAAGTTGTTAATTTTTAAACCACAATTTGATCATGCCCATTATAAATGATTTGATTTGAAGTTGAATTGGAATTTACCATTAGGGTATTAATTAAAGGAAAATTTATTAACAAGCAAATCAACTTCAAACTATTGAAAACAATTGGATTTGTTTAGTTTGCAATTTTCAAAATTGGAAACTGTGGACAATGTTTGAAAATTTAATTTTGGTTTGAATTTTTGAGTTGTTTCGAAAACATGGTGCAATGCATATGATGCATGTGATGCAATGCAACAAAAAGAAAAAAAAACAACCAACTTTCTAACCTAGAGGAACACCCTAGGTGTTATAGACGACACCACTAACAAGGGATTGCGCCCTCGCAATCCACCTGCTAACCCGGGAGGGGAAAGAAGTTCAACTAACGATTCTTCATGCTTCCAGTTGATCTCCTCGACACCACTAACAAGAGATTCTTGCTCGGGCTGACGACGATGTTCTTCCACCAGGAATCTTCCGATGATCGAACCTAGTAGGTTAAAGGCTCAGAAAACGTCCACCCACGTAGGATCCTAACACCTTGATAGATAGACAAGGGGGGGAGACTCCAAAACAAATAAGATGGGAGGGGAAATAGAATAGGGATAAGGAGAAAAACAAGAATCCTATTGAGATGTTTTCCAAAATAGTTTAGCAGAAATAGTTTTTGACATTCTAGAAATACCAACCGTTAGCTAGGTTATCCTACAGGCTTTGCGGACCCGTTGCTTCGATAACCATTCGTATCGAAACAATCCCGGGAATCGGAACCAAGGCTCTGATACCATTTGTGACGCCCCGAGATCGGGCACTATGCAGATTTCAGCATTCCCGCCAAAATCCACATAATAACTGATTCCAGGTTGCCACTTGTGATAACATTACAACAGTTCACGAATAATCCACAACAACAACAGAAAAGATATATACAAGAAGACTCAAACGAGTCAAGGATACAACTGATACAATACAAAGATCCAAATAACAGCGGAAGAATCAACATATCGTCCGACTACGGACAAGATACAAATTGGACTAAGAGTCCTGAAGATAGCCGAGAGCGTCCAATCCCTTCCCAGGCCAAGCCGGAGGGATTCCCAAGCTAACGTCGTCAGACTTCAAACCTGTTGACTGCAATGTTGAATATGCAGCCACGAAAAAGGATTCGTGGGTCAGTACGGTTAAGTACTGGCAAGTGGATAAACCATACTCACAAGATACCGGCGTAACCAGTCATCACAAGATACAAATACTTTGGGATCAACGGAAAGGAAGGGATTATTGCAAATAAGCGGCAGCGGGCTGCACTAACCAACTACAGAAACTCACTACAACATCCGGCTAAAAGAGGGGGATAAGATAGCGTATCGTAACCAACTACAACTAACCACCAAACAAACCCATCCAATGTTACCCCCTTCTAAGGAAGCAACCCAAGGATAACTCACACTTTTGATTAGGGTGACATCATTTATATGGTTGAGGTAAGCTATATTACTAATCAAGTTATTATAGTTAGGTGTAAGTTGTCTGAGTACTTGTTAGCCAGTACTTTCACCAAGTCGTCACATAACCGCGGACAACACGGCTTCTCGAGAAGATTCATCCCTGCAGGGTGTGCTCCAGTACCCGTACACACTCGAGCCACCAACTAAAACTCAGGTTGGCTCGACACGACCCAAACCATCTCTACAACCCATCCTAGGAGCCACGGAGCTATAAGGTCCCAGCCACGCAGCCGAATACTCAGCGCAGGTGTGCAAAACTCCCGCAGGACACAACACCCCGGCACTACAGGCCTCGCCCTATATGCATCATCATCATCATCAGTAACCATGGGGGCGCCTCCCATTATGCAAAGGAGCAAATGGAACACCTGAACTAAGTGTGGCTCTTCGGACAAGCTGCAGATCAGGTCTAAGTCGAGGGGGGTCCCATACTACCACCCGGATGCGGTGAGCACGCTCATCATGGATCAGTAGACAAGACTCTTTTCCTAATTAAGTTCGACACTAGCAGGCCTCAAAACCCTAAACCGGGCCTCCTGCCGGTGCCTTAACATCAAATTATTATTACCCAAAACATTAACATGTTGTTGATTGAATTGAAACCCAACTATCAAACTAAACAGGTGATCAGACGGACAACAAGACTTGAGCGCAAACAACACTAAGCATGCAACTACGACACGAGGGCCAATAGGGTAAACAAACAACAGTTAATAGGAAGTGGAAGGAAAGGCTATATCATGGCTGCAAGGTAAACATATAATAGGATCGTGACACAAGCATCGAACATAAGGCTAGAATAAGAACAACGGAAAGAATCGGTAACAAGTGATGAAAAGGCAGCCTATTGGCAGCAAGTGAGTATACTTGCCTGGAATCCAGCAAGTAGAGGTACATCCGCAGAACTTGTCGTTGCTCACATCATCTCAACGTCCTATCCGGGAAGAAGCAACGAACCTCGAACAAACACCGGATGCAACAATTACTTCTACGGCAAAAGATCCAGCATGATCAAGATATGGATGCATGACAAGTTTAAGGATGCATAGAAATAAACTAGTTGACATGATAACATGTTTAAATGGACCCATATGCAATTTGAGTTGCATATTAAAAGTGAAAGTATAGTATGGGCACCTAGAGGGGGGGGTGAATAGGTGCTACGGAAAATTTTAATTTTTCTCAAATTTAGGCTTGACAAGAAAGGTAAATTCTCTAGATAGTGCAACTAGTGATGAATTTACCTATATGACAATACAAGCAAACAATGCAACAAGTACAAGTAAGTAAAGGTAGGGAGGAACGAGGTAACCAATGGAAGCACACGGAGACACGATGTATTTCCGAGTTCCTCCTTTTTAGGGGAGTACGTCTCGTTGGAGAGGTGTGAGCTCGCCACAAAGGCCTACTCAACGCCACTAAGGCTTCACCTTATTCTCCGATGAACTTCGCCACAAAGGCCTAGTTCACCTTCCACTATAGAACCCCTTTGAGGCGGGGATCAAATCCTTTACAAACCACTTGGGGCACACACCCACAACTTAATTGGGGGCTCCCAAACCTTCTTGAATCACCAACAAGAAACAAGAAGCCTAGGTTCTCCACAAGAGGAAACCCTAGGCAAGATCCCTCGAGCTAGAGAGGGGGAAATGAAGAACGGGTTGGTGAAGATGTAGATCCGGTGGTCCTCCTTCAATCCTCAAAGAATCAACGAGTTTGGGTGGAGGAGGAGGGAGATCTTGCTAGTGGGTGAGCTCCATTAATGGTGTCTTCAATGCTGGGAAGAGCTAACCCTTGGAGAGAGAAGTGAAGCTCTATTTATAGCCTCCAAGAAAACTAGCCGTTTTTGGGCCAGATTTCGACCAGCCCGGAATGGTCCGGAATTTTCCGGACCCCCGGAATATTCCGGAGCAATCCGGATGCCACCCGAGCAATTCGCCGTTGTGGCCGGAATGGCCCCCGGAATATTCCGGATGCCAACAGAACAATTTCCCGTTGTGGCCGGAATGAACCCGGAAAATTCCGGCTGCCGGAAAGTTCCGGAATATTCCGGATTGCAACAGAGCAATTTCCCATAGTGGCCGGAATAATCCGGAACCATTCCGGATGCCCGGAATTTTCCGGCCTTTCCTTTGAAACTCTGTAGAAGGCCAGAAAAGTTCCATTGATCTTCGAATTCTTCACCATTTCTTTGACACCGTATACGTGCTGATTTAAGACCAACCTTTTAACAAAATAGCGCATACGGTTAGCAACTTCTTTATGTTGTTAACAAACACACAAAACCGTGAGATATCAAGAATGCACTTTCAATCTCCCCCTTTTTGGTGTTTGATGACAACATAAAGATTTCACGGGAGAAACAATATGAACTAAAGAAATGGTGTCCAAAAATTAGACGGAGTTCTTCCTCGATGTGTGTCGTGAGACACACACTTCATAGGCTTTGCTCCCCCTACGTTTTAAACACCAAGCCGGGTAAACAAGTTCATACAACATGCATAGATAAAAATAGACAATAAAGGTACGCATGATAAAAGTAACATAACCACGGGAGGGGTGACACGAATACGTCACGAGGTTCCACACACATAGAACAAAGTTTTAAAACTAGGAAACGAAATAAAGATACCGGAGCACAAGCCTATAAGATCGAAATCAAAAGCAAAAGACTTGTGCCCCAACCCTTGCAAATCCCGTGGAAACCTAATATGGGGGACTCCTTCTCCCCCTTTGGCATCAAGACGCCAAAAAGGGACAAAGAGTCCTACTAGCGCCCCAAGAGATCACTCCATGAAGTCATCTTCTCCATGCCCTTCCTCATCATCGCCTTCTTCCTCATCACCGCGTCCTCCAAGCCCAGCAGCATCAAAGTCATCATCATCATTGGACAGCTCCTCCTCCTCATCATCAACATCTGCCGGTGGGACCCCGAAATAGAAGTCATCATCATGGATCTCGGGCATCTCAATGGCGACAAGATCAGCAGCAGCAAGTGAGGTGGGATCAGCAGGCACATCAAACCCAGCAAGCCTACGGTCGGCGTTCTGAATACACCGAGTCTCCTTGGCCAACTCATGCGCCTCATGGGCAATGGCCCTAGTGTCCTTGCACATGTTGAACATAGCCTTGAAAAACTTTGCAATTCCACCAGAGGGACGCTCAGGAATGCCACTTGAGGAAGCAGAAGGAGTGGCCGAGGGGGACTTGGACTTCCCTTTGGCAAACTCCGGAATCTCATCACCATTGATCAACCGAGGAGCCATCTTCTTGCACTTGATCACATCATAGTTTTCCATGATTTCAACCCCTACCTTGGAATTGATGAACTTCTGAATGAGTGGGCCATAAGCGGGCTTCCTCTTCTCCATGACCCCTAGACAAATCTCCCGGTAGATGAAATCCATCACGTCAATCTTCCTTTGATTTTTAGGCCTTGTGAGGAACATGAGGTTCACCATGAAGGCCCTAATAGCTGAGAAGTCACCGGCCTTGATCACAATGGAGGCACGGAAGATCTTGGAGAGCAAGTTGTAGTAGGGGTACATGTTGGAGTTGAAGGGCTTAGTCTTGCCCTTAGCATTGGGAGGATAGCAGAAATCCAGACTGGAGATATCATACTCAGGGGCATCATGAATTCTGTAACCGTGATCAGCATAGGTGGCAGTCCAGGTGTACCCCAAGGCCTCAGCAAACTCAGTCAAATTGCTGGAGATCTTCTGCTCTCCACACATCCAAGTCATGGAGCGTGTGGCATCACCCTTAGCATGGAGTGTGCAGTAGAACTGAGCAACCAACTCCGGGCAGTACTCACCCTCAGAATTGTCGAACAGAGGCATCATGCCAAACTTCTCCAAACAGGCATGCACATGGCGAAGCTCAGAGTTCTTGTACCTATTGTAGACGTCCATGTCCACTTGAGCTTGCACACAAGTAAGAGGCCGCTGAGTAGAATAGAATTCATCCCAACACTTGAGCTGCAGATTTGTCCAGAACCGAGGATCCTCACAGGTGGAATCGGGGAAACGGTAAGGATTCTTCCGCTTGATATACTTCCACTGAGGGACGGAGCAGGCTTTCAGATCAATCTCAGGAACTGATTCAGTGTTAGCATCCTCACGAGTCTCATGAAAGGAGGAGGAACGACCAGCCCGTCCTCTGACCGGACGAGCACCCCTTGAAACAGATTGCTTCCTTTTCAGACCAGTACGAGCTCCAGGACCTGCGAATGGAGGATACAGGAGTAGCAAAGATAAGTGCATATGCCATATGGGACAAAAGGAACTCCAAAAGGTTAGGTGTAGTGCAAAAACTCGAATTCCTGGCAGCATCCGGAAAATTCCGGAGTGATCCGGAATATTCCGGCTGGTCCGGAATGGTCCGGAATATTCCGGCTGAGCCGGAAATTTCCGGAGCAATTCCGGGCTCCTCGATTTGATTCGTGGAACTGCCTAAGACTTCGAATTTTTGTCTCACAACTACACCAAACATCTAGGAAAACCAGAGAGGATGCGCCTAGAATAGATCTACGTGCTGGAAAAAACTGGGAAGGCCACAAACTAAGATATGGATCTAAGTCTAGATGTATATTGGTTAGACTAGATCGAGGGAAAGCATGGCATCTAGGTAGTGAATGGCAAGATAAACACATTGATAGAACTTGGAACTAGATCAAACCCTAGTGAGATTGCATCTAGAGCCAAAATCAACCAATCAAAACGAAGAATAAGAGATGCCAATCAACATACCGTCCATGGGGATGTCCTTGTCCAAGGGAGGGATCCAACAATCCTCCCTAGGGGCAACGGGGACGAAATCGACGAAAGGAGGCGGCTAGGGCACGGGAGGAGTGAAAGAAGTGGAGGAAAAACTTCCTTCCGTGCGTGCGGGGTATTTATAGACGAAAACTGCCCATCCGGAATGGCCCGGAAAATTCCGGAGGTCCGGAATATTCCGGGGCAATCCGGCTATCCGGAATGATCCGGAAAATTCCGGATGGTCGGAATTTTCCGGCAGGAGCAACAATCAGCTCCAAAAATTTCGGAGGGGGCAAGTTTTGAAAGGCAAGGAATGATGTGTGATGTGTGGAGTATGGCATATGCAAAGATGAACATGGGAGAGGATACATAGAGCAAAACACAAGGGTTAGGTTTCCTAGTCTTACTTCTCGGAAAAGAACCAAATAAGATCGAAATAGCAACAAGAAGTAGTATTCGGACAAGAAACACTATAACCATAAGATATTCAACTAAGAACCAACTCTTCACGTGGGAAGAGGTTGGTGGCCTAAGCCACCATGTAAGAGTTCATGGTATGCAACCGCGAAGATATATCTTGGGGGCATTGCCAAAACTCAACATTGAAGCTCACAATTCAACATTAGAAAAAGAGATCACAATGAATTTTTGCTATGGGCATAATGGGGGGAGGGAGAACCCAATGTGTTAGGATAGCACTCCCCCTATGTCCATGCCTACATCTAAGCTCGAACACGTTTCATCTATAGGGGTGTGCGCAAGATAGTCAAGCCAAGCTCCTTGAATCAATCACATTTAGCTCATTCCTCAAGAACATGAACCTTGCATCATCAAGTGGCTTCGTGAAAATATCCGCAAGATTGTCCTTGGTGGGCACATAACCGAGTGCAATGTCTCCTCTTGCCACGTGATCACGGATGAAGTGGTGGCGAATCTCAATGTGCTTCGTCCTTGTGTGTTGCACCGGATTGTATGCAATCTTGATAGCACTTTCATTGTCACATAGAATAGGTACTTTGTCCAAATGAACTCCATATTCCTTGAGAGTTTGCCTCATCCATAGCAATTGGGTGCATGCACTTGCGGCGGCAACATATTCCGCTTCGGCGGTGGAGAGAGAGATGCAATTTTGTTTCTTCGAGGACCAACTTACAAGGGACCTACCAAGAAATTGGCAAGCCCCCGAAGTTGACTTCCTATCATCTTGATCACCCGCCCAATCGGAATCCGTATATCCATTGAGAGTAAATTGTGCCCCCTTTGGGTACCACAAACCAAATCTTGAGGTATGAACCAAATAACGGAAGATTCTATGAACCGCCATTAGATGGCAATCCTTAGGAGCAGCTTGATACCTTGCACACACACCTACACTCAAAACGATATCGGTCCTAGATGCACAAAGATAGAGCAAAGAACCAATCATAGAACGATAGAGCTTTTGGTCCACATCCTTACTCCCTTTTGGATTACGAGAGAGATGACACTTGACTTGCATAGGAGATGTCTTGATCTTAGCATCTTGGAAGTTAAACCTCTTGATCATATCTTGGGTATACTTGGCTTGAGAAATGAAGGTCCCACGAGCCAATTGCTTGATCTCAAAGCCAAGAAAGAATTTAAGCTCACCCATCATAGACATCTCAAACCTGTCAGTCATAAGCTTAGAGAACTCATTATTGAAAGCTTGGTTAGTTGAGCCAAATATGATATCGTCCACATAGAGTTGGCATATGAAAAGCTCTCCCTTTACTCTCTTGGTGAAGAGAGTGGGGTCAATCTTCCCAACTTCGAAACCACGATCATCTAACAACTCCCTAAGGTGCTCATACCAAGCACGAGGGGCTTGTTTGAGACCATAGAGAGCCTTGTCAAGTTTGTAAACGTGGTTGGGAAAGTTGAGATTCTCGAACCCCGGAGGTTTCTTAACATATACCTCCTCTTTTAGTGGACCATTCAAGAAAGCACTTTTCACATCCATTTGTTGCAATTTGAAATTGTGTGAGGAAGCATAAGCAAGGAGGATACGGATGGACTCAAGGCGAGCCACGGGCGCGTAGGTTTCATCAAAGTCAATGCCTTCAACTTGGGTGTACCCTTGAGCGACCAATCTTGCCTTGTTCCTAATGACAATGCCATTCTCATCTTGCTTGTTCTTGAATATCCACTTGGTGCCAATAACATTGTGGCAATCCTTGGGTTTCTCAACCAATCTCCAAACTTTGTTGCGCTCAAAGTTATTGAGCTCATCATGCATAGCTTCAACCCAATCGGAGTCCTCAAGAGCTTCATACACTTTCTTAGGCTCCACCATAGAGATATGAGCTTGATGCTCACAAAAATGAGCCAATTGCCTTCTAGTGGATCTTCTAGTTTGAACATCCTCCAAGACCTTGTCATCTTGGGCATCAATTAGCTTCAACGCTCTTCTTATCCTTTTGATGCGACGGGCTTCGATCTCCTCATTATTGCGAGGAGTAAATACTTGATCATATTGATCATTTGGGTCCCCATCTTGACCATCATGGCCTTGATCATCAACATCATCATCAACAATATCTTCACTACTAGCTTCAACTTGAGAAGAGGATGACGAGGACGATTGATCTTGGCCTTGATCTTGACTCGCATTAGTGAGAGGAGTGGGTACGACTTGCGGAGTCACTTGATCAACGAGAGGAGGGTCTTGAATATGTTCTCGGTTAGGTGTAGTAGGTGGCTCCTTGGCTTGATCTTCAAATGTAGAGGAGGGCTCCACTTGGGTAGAGCATAGTCCTTCTCGAGTCGCCATAAGGTGTCCCTCGATGGGGCGGAAGAATCCCACACCCATCCTTCCTATGGCTTCTTGAGGCATTTCAACATCTACATTTGAAACATGAAATTGCGCCACTTGGGAGCCGTCATTTTCCTCGAAAACCACACTACAAGATTCTATGACAATCCGTGAGGCTTTGTCATAGACTCTATAAGTGTGGGATTCGGCACCGTAACCAACAAAGATACCCTCAATAGTTTTGGATCGAAATTTCGACAACCTAATACCCTTGATCAAATAGAAGCACTTACAACCGAATACACGGAAGTAGGATACGTTGGGCTTGTTGCCGGTGAGGATCTCATATGGGGTCTTGCACAAGCCTTTGCGGATGTAGAGGCGGTTGGAGGAGTGGCATGCGGTGGATACGGCCTCGGCCCATAAATATTGGGGAGAAGAGTACTCCGCCAACATGGTCCTTGCCATATCCAAGAGAGTGCGATTCTTCCTTTCGGCAACACCATTTTGTTGAGGAGTGTAAGTGGCGGAGTATTGGTGATGAATGCCTTCTTCACTAAGAAATTCATTCAATGTATAGTTCTTGAACTCCGATCCATTATCACTCCTAATAGCCATGATTTGCACATTGTGTTGACGTTGCACTTCGTTGGAGAAGTCGATGATGGTTTGTTGAGTCTCACTCTTGCACTTGAAGAAATAAACCCAAGTGTATCTTGAATAATCATCGACAATCACCAAGCAATACTTCTTGCCGCCAAGACTTGCCTCGGGCACGGCACCAAAGAGATCAACATGGAGAAGCTCCAAGATCCTCTTTGATGAGATAATAGTCTTGGCCTTGTGCACAATGTCATGCATCTTCCCTTCAACACACGACCTACAAACGCGATCCTTTGCAAAGGAAACATTTTCTTTTAGTCCAACAATAAGGCCACTTTTGTGAAGACTTTGCAAAGTTCTCATGTTGACATGGGATAGGCGGCGATGCCACAACCATCCCAAGTCCGCCTTCCCGAAGAGACACATTGCTTGAGTGTTGGTTGACTTCGAAAAGTCCACCACATACAACTCATTTTCAACATGTCCCACGTGAACGACGTCAAGAGTCTTGCTTCTCAAAAGGACCACAATATCACCATCAAAGAAGACGGAAAGACCCATCTTACTAAGAGAACGGACGGAAAGTAAATTGTAACCAAGGGATTCGACAAGCATGACGTTCACGATAGTGATATCGGGAGCCACCACAACCTTGCCAAATCCGGATACCTTAGACTTGGACGAGTCCCCATAGGTGACGGTTGCTTGGATGTCATTCGGTTGCAACTCCGTCACAAGCTCTTTGCTTCCGGTCATATGATTAGTGCAACCACTATAAAGAATCCATTTAGTCCCACCGGAAGCATAGTCCTGCAAGAGATCATTGACTAGAGTTAGGACCCAAGTTGGGTCCCTTCATGTTAGCAACAAGGGTCTTTGGAACCCATATAGTGTAGTCAATAAAACCCTCAATTGGACCAACATATTTAGCTTGCACAACACCATAATAATCAACATATAAGAAATGGTGTGGGTTGTTAGTTCCCGCGGAGGAGCTACGAGTAGTGTTGTCCCTCATGACACTACCACCCGAAGCCCCATGTTTGTTCTTCTTCTTGTTCTTCTTCTTCTTGTTCCTTTTCTTGGCTACATAGCCAAGACCTTGCTTGCCCACTTGTTGCCTTGGAGCACTCACTTGTGGTCTAGAAATGACCGCATTAGTGCTTGAGGCAACCACTTGTGGGGCGGCAAGCACCACCTTTTCAACTTGAGTGCGTTTGCCCTTGAGTCTTGCTAGCTCATCCTTCAACCTAGCATTTTCTTCAATGATATTTGCATGATCACAAGAAGAAGTAGAAGTGCTAGGATGGTTAGCTTGAGTAAGTTGAGTTTGAAGTTGTTCATGCAACTCTTTGAGGGATGAGTGTTGGCTTTCCAAAGCTTTGTGAGCAATGGTTAGCTTTTCAAACTCCTCGGTTAGTTTACCATGACCAACCCCAAACTCTACTTTATCCTTTTTAGCCTTTTTATATTTAGCAATAGCAA
This sequence comes from Alopecurus myosuroides, assembly GCA_028641055.1. Classification (NCBI taxonomy): domain Eukaryota; kingdom Viridiplantae; phylum Streptophyta; class Magnoliopsida; order Poales; family Poaceae; genus Alopecurus; species Alopecurus myosuroides. The sequence continues at coordinate 67,355,158 of CM054060.1, forward strand.
GATCACGTTCCTTAATGATTTTAGAGACAAGTTCATTATGAGTGGTTTCAATAGTTTCAAGTTCATCCTCTAGGGAAACTCTACCATCATGCTCTTCCTCAAGAGTCATTGAGAGAGATGCAATTTCATCCGCATCCCTTCTCTCAATCTCACCTTTCTTCTCAAGGGCCTCTTGGGCCTCTCCCAATTGCCTCATGAGATGCTCAAAGTACTTCTTGGTCTCCCCTTGCATGTTAGACATAAAACGGTCCAAGGAGGCTCTTTCCTCTTCTTCTCTAAGACAAGTAATATGTTCTAGTTCACTAGGGGTCTTAGAGTTAGGAGAAGATGATACCTCCGTGGCCTTAGCCATGAAGCACTTGGCATCACGTTGAGGAAGATTTTCATTGGGGGATTCAAAGAGAGATGACGAAGATGGAGTGGAAGCAATAGCTAGAGCGGCCACTTCACTTGTTGTTTCTTCTTCTTCATCACTCCCGGAATCATACTCCTCTTGAGTCAAGAGCACAAACTTGGTAGGAGTCTTCTTGTTGAAAGGCTTCTTCTTGAAATGAGGTTTCTTGTATTCAACCTTGGATGTGTCCTTGCGGATTAGCTTGCCGCTATGGTTCTCTCTATTCTCATAGGGGCACTCCGCAATGAAATGGTACTTGTCTTGGCAATTGAAGCAAGATCTCACTTTTTGAGCCCCATCATTACCATAACGAGACTTGGTCTTCTCCTCAACAAACTTCTTGCCTTTTGGGGGATTGTTCCAAAACTTTTGCACGGTGAGAGCTATTAGATCCTTTAGAACGGGATCATATTCTTGTTCCTTCAATGGAGGCAATGCTTCTTCACCATCTTCATCATTCTCAACTTCTCTTGTCAACACCTTGGCCTTCAAAGCAACGGAAGCTCCTTGATGCATTCCAATGGCCCTAGCACGGTTGTCAAGAGCATTCTTGGTTTGCACTTTGTAGGAGCTCAACTCTTGCATGACTTGGGTAGAGGTCATGGTGGAGAAATCATGTCTCCCTTGAATGCTCTTCATATCCGTGCCCTCGAAAGGCATCACGGCAATTATGAACTTCCTCTTGATCCAAGCATCATCAATATGTGTTGCACCCGCATTAGAGAAAGCGGTGGCAAGAGATTTGAGCCTCCGATACATGTCAACGTGATCTTCTCCATCACGCATGAAGAATCCTTCGGCCTGATTGGTCAAGGTGTCATAGCGATTTCTTTGCATGCTTTCATTCCCAACAAACATGACGACAAGGGCATCCCATGTCTCTTTGGCGGTGGAGAAGTGTTGAAGATGCGGCATGTGATTGGGGCCCACGGCTTGATGAAGGATGGACAAAGCGGTGTAATTGAGTTGGCAATCTACAACCTCTCTTCTTGTGAGATTCTTGGGATCATATGGCTTGTATCCATCACGAGTGATTCTCCAAAGATCTATACAAGAAGAGTTCAAGTGAGTCTCCATGTAGTATTGCCATTCACGAAAAGAATATGCATCAATTTTAGGTGGATCTCCCCTAGGAATTATATGAGGAAAAGGGATGGGAGGATCGGGAGAATAGTGGCCTTCAACGGCATGATATCCTTCCTTTCCATTCACACCCTTCTTAGCGGATTGTTCGGCGGAAGCAGTTTTAGGTGGTTCACCATCAACCCCAATCTTGGCACCCTCCGTTTCCGGAGGGGATGAGTCGACCACCTCCGGTTCCTTGGCTTTGAGGAGTGTTGTCATGAGTAGACGCAACTCCTCAAATTTAGTGTCTATGGATGAGGTCAATGATTCTCTCAAAGCATTGAGATCATTCATGGACACATTTCCTTCGGACGGAGCGTCATCCTCATCACCCATACTTAAACTCTTAGGCGGTTAAGCCCGATAGAAGAGCCGAGGCTCTGATACCAATTGAAAGTATAGTATGGGCACCTAGAGGGGGGGTGAATAGGTGCTACGGCAAATTTTAATTTTTCTCAAATTTAGGCTTGACAAGAAAGGTAAATTCTCTAGATAGTGCAACTAGTGATGAATTTACCTATATGACAATACAAGCAAACAATGCAACAAGTACAAGTAAGTAAAGGTAGGGAGGAACGAGGTAACCAATGGAAGCACACGGAGACACGATGTATTTCCGAGTTCCTCCTTTTTAGGGGAGTACGTCTCGTTGGAGAGGTGTGAGCTCGCCACAAAGGCCTACTCAACGCCACTAAGGCTTCACCTTATTCTCCGATGAACTTCGCCACAAAGGCCTAGTTCACCTTCCACTATAGAACCCCTTTGAGGCGGGGATCAAATCCTTTACAAACCACTTGGGGCACACACCCACAACTTAATTGGGGGCTCCCAAACCTTCTTGAATCACCAACAAGAAACAAGAAGCCTAGGTTCTCCACAAGAGGAAACCCTAGGCAAGATCCCTCGAGCTAGAGAGGGGGAAATGAAGAACGGGTTGGTGAAGATGTAGATCCGGTGGTCCTCCTTCAATCCTCAAAGAATCAACGAGTTTGGGTGGAGGAGGAGGGAGATCTTGCTAGTGGGTGAGCTCCATTAATGGTGTCTTCAATGCTGGGAAGAGCTAACCCTTGGAGAGAGAAGTGAAGCTCTATTTATAGCCTCCAAGAAAACTAGCCGTTTTTGGGCCAGATTTCGACCAGCCCGGAATGGTCCGGAATTTTCCGGACCCCCGGAATATTCCGGAGCAATCCGGATGCCACCCGAGCAATTCGCCGTTGTGGCCGGAATGGCCCCCGGAATATTCCGGATGCCAACAGAACAATTTCCCGTTGTGGCCGGAATGAACCCGGAAAATTCCGGCTGCCGGAAAGTTCCGGAATATTCCGGATTGCAACAGAGCAATTTCCCATAGTGGCCGGAATAATCCGGAACCATTCCGGATGCCCGGAATTTTCCGGCCTTTCCTTTGAAACTCTGTAGAAGGCCAGAAAAGTTCCATTGATCTTCGAATTCTTCACCATTTCTTTGACACCGTATACGTGCTGATTTAAGACCAACCTTTTAACAAAATAGCGCATACGGTTAGCAACTTCTTTATGTTGTTAACAAACACACAAAACCGTGAGATATCAAGAATGCACTTTCAAAAAGCCCATGATTTATGGTTGAAACAATTGTTTTACAACTAACCAACAGGTGAAGGTGGATTAGCATGATGCATGGATGAGGAAAACAAAATGAAAACAACAATAGCTTCAATTTGAAAAGGTGTTTACCAAGTTTGGAATTTTATTTATTAAGTTAGGAAATTTGGCTTCTTAAGTGAGTTACACAAGTACTTATTGTTTTCACCCATTTTTAATTGTTCAAAACAGATAACAAAATTTATATTTGGAAAGAACACAAAATTTTAGAGGGAAAACATATTTCATTTGTTGAATTTGGATTTTAGATGAGCAAGTTATTAAATTGACAATTTTAAATGCATTAAATAAGAAACAGTTGTTTTCAGCAATTTAAATTATTCAAAACAGAAAACAAAGTTCATATTTGCAAAGTGCATGAAAAATGGGATGGAAAACATATTTTACATGTTGGAATTGGATTTGAATTGCCCAAGTTATGAATTTTGCAATTTAAAAGGTTTAATTAAAGCATTGAATTATTGCACCACTTTTAATTAGGGAAAACAATAAACAAATTGCATTGAAAAGATGGAAAACATGTAGCAAATGTTTCACTGAACATTTAGAGCTATCAAACATAATTTTTGGGTTATTATTGAATTTATTATGCAATTTTCCATAAATAGTCTTATTCTGCCCTTTTTAGTAAACAGAGGAAAACATGTTCAAATTTAATTCAATTGTGTCCAAATAAAATACCAATTGTGTAGAGTTTGTTAAGACAAATTTTTAGAGACCAAGTTTGCTTAAATTGGATGAGTAGAACTAAAGTTATGAAATTCCAAAGTTTCCAATTTTTATTGCATTTTCAGTAATTAATTATTTAGTGCACAAATTGTTACAGAAACATATTGCAAACTTGACATTAACAGAAAGGGCTCAAGATTATGAATCCACAGGATTTTAAATCATTCAAATTGGAGCAATATACAATTTTATAATGATTTTAGAGTTAATGCCTCAGATCTGAGTTTCTGAAATTCGGGCAGAAAAAGAAAAAAAAACAGAAAATAAAAGGGGTGGCTTTATGCGCCTAAGGGGACTCGATCCTGGGTCTTCCCCAGCGCGCGCAAGGAACAGGGCCAGTGGGCTGGCTCGCTTGGTTGTGATAGAAGGGGAGCGATGCACATACTGAAGTGTGCTCCATGTCTATGCCTGACGAAACTGAAGGAGCAACTGCAGGTGACGAACGTGATCGACGGGAAGCAGGCCGATCGCCGGAGCCATCTGCGGCCGCGCGGGGCAGTCACGACAGAGCAAGGGGAAGGGAGGAGGAAGCCCTAGGGCCTGGGAGGGGGCCCTCACCTTGGGCGCGTCGTCGTCGAAGGGAGAGGCGCAGGGCGTCGCTGTCCCTGCTGCCGTTCGAGGAGGCAGATGGCGGCGGTGCTTTCCGGCGACGGCGCGGCCGATGCAAGCGCCCACCGCCCGGGGTTCCTTCGGGAGAAACGGGGATGGAACCCTCCTGGTTCCATTCCCGTTGAGAGCGCGGGCCGGCGTCAAGCAGCGCGGCGGCGCCATGGTCGCCAAGGTGCGGCCATGGAAGGGGTTCAGGGAGAAATTTCATAACAGACGAGAAAAAGAAGAGGGGATCGTGGGGAATAGAGGGAGGTGGCGGCGGAAAGAAGAGGGAGAAGGGGCGGACTAGGGTTAGGGTAGGGCTAGGTGGTCTTGTAGGGATCGGGAGCAGGTGGTCCATGGTGGGGGGGTGAAAAGACAGCGACAGCCCCCCTTTCAGTGCGTCTGTACGAGGAAGACGACCGTGGTGGGCTGGTTGCTGTGGGCTGAGGGGGAATGGGCTGGGGATTGGGCTTTCTCCCTCAGCTCACCTCTTCCTTTTTTTTTCTGTTCACTGTTTTTTTTGTAGAAGGAAGAGAGAAAGAGAGAGAGAGGTTTTTAGGGTTTTTATTTATGAAAATATTTTTTACTTGATTTACAAAACAGCAACAACAAAGGTAGGTTAACTTATTTTCAACAATTTGAATTATTAATTTGATATTAAATTGTTAGTTGAATTTCAAATAGGGTTTGGTTTGGAATTTTGGGAATAAACAAGTTTTATTTAATAAGTCCAAATACTATGAAAACTTAGTGAGTTATAAAAGTTTGCAAGTTGTTAATTTTTAAACCACAATTTGATCATGCCCATTATAAATGATTTGATTTGAAGTTGAATTGGAATTTACCATTAGGGTATTAATTAAAGGGAAATGTATTAACAAGCAAATCAACTTCAAACTATTGAAAACAATTGGATTTGTTTAGTTTGCAATTTTCAAAATTGGAAACTGTGGACAATGTTTGAAAATTTAATTTTGGTTTGAATTTTTGAGTTGTTTCGAAAACATGGTGCAATGCATATGATGAATGTGATGCAATGCAACAAAAAGAAAAAAAAACCAACTTTCTAACCTAGAGGAACACCCCAGGTGTTACAGACGTCATCGCTGTTTTTTCTGTTTTTGGTAAACTAGTAGTCTGGCACGTGCAATCGCACGTCTATGCAATAGATCAAAAACATTTCGTTTAATGACATATAGTACTTGTTACCGTGACGTCGCGCCCTCGAAGAGCATGTTGACGGGTCGGTCGATGATGGTGGTGACCTTGATCCACACGCCACTGATGCCGCAGAAGCATGTGTACACCTCGTCGAGAATCCAGGCCCATCCCTTAATGAACATGTGAGTATCCAAAATGCGGCGTCTCCATCTCCCCGCATCTCCCACCTCCCGACCTTATGCCGCATGTGATGTAAGCCTTGGCAAACGACATCATCGTGTTGGTAGCCACCAACTTGGTGTCTTCATCTCCTCGCATCTTGGACCCACCCCAGCTCCGTTGGCAATGGAACCCCTAGCATACGCCATCATTGCATTGGAAGACACGATCTTGGCGTGGATGCGGGAGCACCCAGCGACGGCATCCCAGTCGATGGAATCAAGCGTTGTATCACCATACTCTGGGGTGCCCCGCGGTGACAATGAGGGGATCTCAAAATAGTCAGAGATGAGTGTCGAATCTGAGACTCTACAAATCCCTCGGGTGAACCCATAGGGTTTCGAATAGGAGAACCCATGAGCGCTCGTGGCGATCGTCGGCTAAACAGGGGGCGAGATTTACCTAGGTTCGGGGCCCTCGTAGAGGTAAAACCCTTACTCCTGCCTCTGTCGATCTGTATTATTGAATAGATCGGTTACAATGGTGGTTGCTCAAGTCGAGAGTACGATCTCGATCTCAAGGCTTTGGTGGTGCGGTATTGCTTGGTCCTCTTCCGGTGGTTCCCCTGGCCTTATATAGGTGGCCAGGTCTCAAATCCTACCCGGAGAGGACTCGAACTCTAACCCTATGTCGGTTACAATTTTCCTAACTTAGCCCGTAAGGCATTGCGGTTGGGCTTCATGTGGGCCTTCCAGAATATTCCAAGGGCTTCCCTTCTTGGGCCATAACCTTGGGCCTGAGACGGTGTGTCCTTATCCGCAGGGTCTAAGATCCATCCCTTCGTCAGTAGCCCCCGAGCGTTTGCTCGATTGGGTTTTTTTTTCAGTCGAGTAGACGGTTAGATTTTTCATCCTTCTTTCTTTCGGATAACCAGTATAGTCGTTTCCTGTTTGGAGGGTGTGTACCCTGTGTGACGAGTTTTGTACACCCGAGTATCGAGTAATGAAAGTGCCTGTTTTTTATGGCTGTTTATCGCAGAAGGATATGGCGCAGTAGCTTGGCTCTCCCGAAAGATCAGGGCCAATTAATTGCAACTAGGGCAAAAACAGTTCTGGCCTACACAGATTCGAGACCTCCGACTCAAACCCGATGAAGTGATCGTTGCGACTGGGCCGTAGTGGTCTTATCGAGTCGAACTTAACCTATGGGGGTACCCGGCGCGTCCGCTAGGATTTTTCTTCGTGTTGTTGACACGGAATCATACCGGAGGACGCAGCTTGAGTGCGATTCCAGGCCCTCAAGAGAGATCTTTTGGGTCTTACCTTCATATTCAAAAAAATATGGCATCCGGATGTACCTAGTCGGCTGAACAATCCAGGTTTATGATGTGCAAACACCGTGTGGATGAGTGGCAGGATCTGCCTACTCGCGTAGTTTTGGGTTTGTAGTTCCTTGTCCATACGAAAGAGTTTTCGTGTTAGGAGTTTTTATGCCCATATGAAAGAGTTTTCATGTTTGGGGTATCGTGCCCATACGAAAGAATTTTCGTGTGTAGGGTATTTTTTCCTATGAAAGAGATTTCACGTCATGATTTGTCCATAAAAAGTTACTTCCGTGTTTGGACTTTCTATTCGAAGGAGTTTGTCCATACGAAGTTATTTTCGTGTTTGAACTTTCCATTCGAAAGATTCTTCAGCATGATGATGCACGCTATGACGTCATGACGCACTTTTATCCTCCCGATGGGACGTGATGGAGTGAGAGCAGAAGGGCTGGCCCACTTTGTCAGCTTTTTGACCGGAAACGAGACGTCGTTCCCGGTTTTTACGCGAACTGCGCAGTAAATGCGCACGATCCTCTGTTAAGATCGTGGCATGAAACAGCATCCGCCGCCCTTTCGTTTCGCCTTCGCACGCGGCGGCTGCGATGGACGCCACGTGGCACAGCGAGTGGCCAGGATCGACTAGCCCTGTGTATAAATGCAGGCCTTGGTGAAACGGTGAAAATTTCCCAGCCTTTGCCTTCTCTGCTCATCTTCTTCCTCATGCTCCGCCTTCTCTCTCTTCGAGCTCGTGCTAGCAGTAATGGCGGGAGGCAAGAAACATGCCGTCGTCTCGTTGTCGAGGGCATCAGGGGAAGTCCCTGTGCCACCCGCGCCGCGCTCGGGCGATTGGCGCTCGCCCAACACCACGGCCAAGAGCATCAAGGGAATGCAGCGAGACGGATTACTGCCTCCGGAAGCGGAGAAACGGGTACGCCTCGGCAAGAAAGAGGAGATACCTAATCCCCGCACGAATGAACGCGTGATCTTCGCGGATCACGTGTCGCGCGGGCTTTCACTCCCTCTTCACCCTTTCCTCATGGCTCTGCTGTATGTCTACGGCATACAACTCCATGATTTGCCTCCAAACGCAATGCAGCACATCTCGTGCTTCTTTGTCCTTTGCGAGTGCTTTCTGTGCATTCGCCCCCATTGGGGTCTCTGGAAGGCCCTCTTCAAGGTGTGCGTATTCCGCGAGAGATCGCGGGTGGAGACTGAGCTCGGGGAACCGTTGCGCACCGGCGGCTTCGGGATCCAGGCGAAGTCGGAGAACAGCTACTTCACGATGCACTTCATCGACTCTGCCCAAGGATGGAGGAAAAAATGGTTTTACGTCACCGACAACAGCGCGGATGGAGTCAACGAATTCCATCCGTTCGCTGTTTTGAAGAAACGGAAGTCTTGGGCGCACAAACTCTCGGCTGAAGAAAACCGGGTTGTCGCTCCTCTACTCGCCAAGGTGGCCACTCTCCGTGACCAAGCCGCAGGAATTGCGCCGAACGGCCTGTACTTGGAAAGTGTCTTCCTCAAACGCAGGGTTCAGCCCCTACAGGATAGGCCATCCGCGATGTGGGAGTACCAAGGCGCCGGGGATCCTAGTCGCGTGAGCCGAGAAGAACTCTCGAATGCTGAATTTGAGAAGAAGATCGCGGCTATCACCAGTTTAAAAAAGGGCGACACCTTCCCCGACTGCCCAGTAACCGCTTTTGAGGCATCAAGGCCACCGCCAGCTGAAGTAAGTTTTGAATTTTCTCTTGAATTTCGTCTTTTTCCAGCTCGAAAGTTTTTAGTTGACTGAAATTCTTCTTTCCTTCTGTCTTCTTCAATAGAGCCTAGCCGTAGCCACCTGCTACCCGCCCACGTCCGGAGAGGATGCCTCGGATCTATTGGCAAGTAACCTGGACGGCCCAGCCGACACCAGTGTTGCTGATGCCTCCTCGAGCTCCGAGAGTGGCTCATCGGATGAAGCGGGGGATTCGGGTAGCGACCGCCTCCTCCGCAAACGCCGTCGAGTGGGGGATGATGAGGCCACTTCCAAAGATAATTCTTTGGACAAGGAATCGCCCAGGAAGGAGCCCATCACCGTCACTCTGTTGCGTACGCGCGCCCCTTCTCCTTCGTTTCCAACAATCCAGACCGCTTGGAACACGGATATTTTGGATGAAGAAGATGACGACGAGTGAGCTTCTCTTCTTGCTCTTAGTCGAACATTTCCTTTCGCGTCTCTTTTGATGTATTGTCTTCATTGTAGCCTGCAAGCTACCAGTCCTCGCGAGTTCGTCTCTTCCCTTCCTCTCGAAAAGAGGAAGAAAGTGGGAGCCGTGGGTGAGACTCCTACCGCCGACACCATCCAGAATTCACCGAGTGTAGCCCCCAACGCGGCGACTACGGAATACAGAATTCCTAGTTTCGCTGCTGGGGCTTCGACTCCGAAGGAGGTGTCGAGTAGCTCGGCGGATCCTCTCTCCTTCGCTCAAGGCCAGGTAAACTTTACTGCATGCTTTCTTCAGTGTTTTATCAGCTTTGGATTTGTTATCGGGTGCACATTAGTGCTCCCGATAGGAGTAGCCCCCGAGGCTGTAGTCGATCGCATGCGATTGGCTATAGGCTCAAAGATAGTCTCTTGTTTCTTCTTCTTCTTTTTATCGGGTGCACGACAGTGCTCCCGATGGGAGTAGCCCCCGAGGCTACACTCGAATGTTTACAATCGAGTATAGGCTCAAATTTCTCTTTTCTGAATCTTCCATCATCATGTTCCTTCCAGTCGCTTATCGATTACCTCGTGGCCGTTGGTCGTCGTGTTCTTCTCGCTGAGGCGGAATGCGGGATCCTTCGATCAGACCATGATCGACTCGCCTCGGAGAATGAGCTTCTTCAAAGTAAGTTCATCATCTTCTTCCGTCTCTATTTTTTTTGTTTCCACCAATTTTTCGTCTCTGACAATTATTGTTGCGCAGCTCAAGTTGAGTTTATGAAGACTGAGAAGGCGAGTGCCTCCACTCGGGCAACTGCTCAAGAGGCTGAGCTGGCAGCTACTCGACGGGAACTCGAGTCCTCCCGCGTGCTGTCGGATGATCTCGAAGGAAAGCTTGTGGCTGCCTAGGATGCTCTGAAGAATTTGGAGGATGCTGGCACCAAGGCGGATGCCGACCTTGTCGACTTCCTTCGTCCACTCGCCGAGCGCTTTGCGGGTAAGTTTCTTTTGGCCTGTGATTTGTCTTCTGTATTGGTGAGTCCTTCGGATTTTAACATTTTTCCTTGTAGGTCTTCTGGGCATCCCACTGGAGCTTCCTGGGGTCCTGCGGGTGGATGCGCTGACCGATTCCCTCGCTCAGCTCAGGAAGCATGCCGAAGGGGTTTGCACCTTGATTGGCGATGCCACTCGAGTGCTGACACAGCTGCACGGCCGCCTTCTATTCAACGCCGTGTCTCCACCCGCGCTGGGTGATCTGCTGAAGATCTTCTCGGAGAGCAATCTCTTTGATACCTACGCGGTTCCTCAGTCAGAATCTGGGGCGAAGACCGCCATCCAGTTCGCGCTGGTGCATGGAGTCACCGGCCTGGAGGAGGCCTACTCGGAGCTTCCTGTCGATCCTTCTACGGGCAACAAGGTAGGGCTTCATCGTTTTGGCGAGCCAGCCGGAGTCCTTGCTCGGAAGTTATCCGAGTTATTTGCTCGTGCTAGGGGAGGGACCACCGCCGCGAGTGGCAGCACAACTGTAGCCCCTTAGTATATTTCTTTTGTATTTCGCGGTTTCGATTGTAATGAACCTTGGGATGTGCTCCCATATTTTCATTGTTTTAATCGAGATGTTCTTCTGAAATGCTTCCCGCGATTGTGTGTTTCCTCCCGATGGGAGTAGCCCCCGATCACCTGTCGAATAGGTGGTTGATATATCTCGAATAGGTCATCTTATTTCTTTAATTTCCTTGTATTCTTCCAGGTAGCTGGGGTTGCCGCGGAGTCTTCAGGCAGACTTGCTATTCCAGCAAATCCTCTTGTTGCCGCTGTTGGGACCTTTGCAGGTCTCCGTGATCGTGTTTCGGAGGGTGAACGCAAGCTGAAAGCTTTGCGTGGGGTAACCGATGTGGCTAAGTCCAAAAAAAAAACTAGCGATTGAACGCGAGCAGTTCGTGATGGATGAGTTGGCGTCTGTTGCCAGGGATTTGCTCTGTAAGTAATGCAGCCCCCAGGTCTTGTTTGTCTTGTATCCTTTTTTGATCATGTATCTTTGCTTTTCAGTTGTTCAGCCGGATGACAGGAATGAGAAACAATGGGTGGAGAACCACATCCTTCAAGAAGCTGGCAGTTCAAAACCTCATGCGAATAATTTTTGGTCCGATCGTAGTCGAGGCTTTGTGCTGGCTACCTTGAAGTTCCGAGTCATCCAGGCGAAGATACTCGTGAGTTCCTTTCATGAGGTTTTGATTCAATGAACGCTGCTTTCTATCCGCTGCAAAGGGGTCCTAAAGATTGGAGCCATCTTCTCAGGGTGTTCGGGCGAGAAGGAGAGATTCGCGAGTGTGTTCGCAATCAGATGACATGCGGCTCGGTGGTGGCTCTCTCTTTCGTCCGGTTCTGGCATCCTGAGGTGAACTTCAACTCCATAGCTAGACTTCCTGATGGTCCAATCGATGACATTTCTCCTCATTATAAGGCTGTTCGACCTGCAACGGAAGAAATCATTTGATTGACCTCGGATGAGGTAGATCAGGTTTTGGCGGCTGAGAATGCTCAGCGCCATGTTTGATCGTAGGATGTACATATCCTGTCGTGTTGTATAGTTTGTAAAAACTGTTGTAAGGTGTTAACCTTGTATATATAAATTTTCTTGTGATGCTGAGTTAGGCGTAGCCCCCGTGTGTTTGTGGGGTGTATACCTGTTACTTTTAGCATGTAAGGATGAAGAATCTTCGAGTATCTATGGTTGAGAAACCATGTATTTTATTGCAATGACTGAGAAGTCATGTGTTTTTCTGTCGAGCTACAAAATGGCTAGTATAGCCTTATTACTGCGAGTAAAATAAATCTAGGGATAAAATTTGCGGAGTTGTGCAACATTCCAAGGATTGGAATAGATGCCTCCAGTCGTCGGGTTCTTCAGTCGATAGGCTCCACCTGGGATAACTTCGTGTATTACGAATGGTCCTTCCCATGGTGGCTCGAGCTTGTGTCCTTCCTTCTGCTTGAGTCGTAGTACCAGGTCTCCTACTGCGAAGGCTCTGTGGCGTATGCGGCGACTATGATAGTTTTGCAGCGACTGTTGATATATTGCGGATCTTGCGAGTGCAATATCGCGCATTTCGTCGAGTGCGTCCATATCTTCCGCGAGTGCCCTGTTGGAGGTTTCTTCGCTGTAGGCAACAACTCGTGGGGCGCTGAACCTGACGTCCTCGGGAAGGACTGCTTCTGCCCCGTATACCATGAAAAATGGTGTGTAGTTTGTGGATCGATTTGGAGTTGTGCGTAGGCTCCATAGCACGGAGGGTAGCTCTTCTGCCCAATGTCCCTGCTACCGGGTGTAGACGATTGAGTAGACGTTTCTGATGGGTTCGTTGCATAGAAAACAAAAAAATTCCTACACGAGAGACACCCGAAAGGCCAAGATCTAATCTAGGTGACGAAGTGCAACGGGCAACAAGAGGGTTAAGGAGAACACATACCCTCGAAGACTCAAAGTGGTACGAGATCAAATCTCGTTGTTGGCGTAGTCGTACTCACACCGATCCCGATAGCGAGAAGATGGGCACCGCAATCCGGCGGTGCATCCGTGATCGGTCACACGTACGGTTGATGACGACCTCCGTTCCCTCGTTCCAGCGGGGCGCGGAAGTAGAGGATCCCTCGGAACTCCAGCAGCACGACGACGTGGTGGTGGTGTAGAATCCCACGGTCAGGGCTTCGCCAAGCCGGAGACCATGAAATGGAGCAGCGGGTGGAGGGAAAGGGAAGTGGCCAAGTGTGTGAATGAGGAGGAGCCCTCACCCTCCTTTTATAGGGAGAGGGAGGCAGCCCAAAGGTGGGGTGCGGCCAGCCATGGTGGTGCCCCCACCTCTTCCCTCTTCATGTGAGTGGAAGCTCCACTCACATCCACTCATGCTCCCGTAATTTCCCACTTGGAAAATCCAAAGGTTTTCTTTTAATAAATAAATAAAACCTTTTTATTTCTTTATTTCAGCATTTGTTAATTCTATTAACAAACTTTTGCATATAGCACCTCGAATCATTTGTTAATTCTATTAACAACCATTCGACGAAAAACCCCTTGAACTATTTTAATTTTCCCCGAAACAATTTCGGTGCTGCCCAAAATATTCTTCGATATTCGGTATCCTCTCAAACGCGTCATCGAACCTTAAGTGTGTCACCCTACGGTTCGCGAATAAGATAGACATGATCGAGACTCCTCTCCGATCAATAATCAACAGCGGGATCTGGAGATCCGTGATGACTCCTATATATTCAATGATGACTCTCGTGATCGTGTGAACCAACAACGCCGTGAACTATTCCCTTTGTCTCGCGATATTTTACTTGTCTGAGATTCGATCATTGGTATCAACCATACCTTGTTCAATCTCGTTACCGACAAGTAATCTTTTCTCGTTCCCGGGATATAACATCCTTTGTGATCATATCACGTGCTTGCAAGCGGTTTCGATGTGATATCACCGAGAGGGCCCAGAGTATATCTCTCCGTCATTTGGATGGACAAATCCCACTCTTGATCCATGATCCTCAACTAATACTTTCCGAATACTTAACGACACCTTTATAGTCACCCTGTTACGGTGTGACGTTTGATGCCATCAAAGCACTCTTCCGGTATCAGCGATTGACATGATCTCATGGTCTAAGGAATAAGTTACTTCGTATGTTTGATATAACAATGTAAACTAAAATGACTTGATCGCATTGCTATATTCTCTTTGGGTATATGTTCATCACATCATTCTTCTAATGACATGACCCCGTTATTAATAACATCCAATGTTCATGATCAGGAAACCTTGATCATCTATTAATCAACGAGCTAGTTAAAAGAGAGGCTTTACTAGGACCAATGTTTGTTTATTAAGCACACATGTATCAACGTTTCCGGTTAATACAATTCTAGCATGAGAAATAAACATTCATCATAAACAAGGAATAAGATAATAACCATTTTATTATTGCCTCTCGGGCATATTCCCTTCAGTCTCCCACTTGCACTAGAGTCAATAATCTAGTCTGTAAGCACTTAACACATATGGCGTACCAGTGTTATTACCATGCTTCGCATGTGGTAAACATTATAAAAAAGATCTGAAATGTTCAGGTCCTATTGTATTTGCATGTTCTTTGCGTCTACACGCATCACTCATTCTCTAATGAGATGGCTTTGCATATATATGGTCAGTCGGTGAAACCTTAACTCCTCGGCTTAAACCATTGTCACTAACATTGTGAAAATGTAGCTTCATAGTGTTTAGAAATCTTGGAAATTCACCAAGTTCCGGTGATACCTTAATTCCTTAGCTTAAACTGATGTTACTAACATTGTGAAAATGTAGCTTCATAGTGTCAGCATTCTTGGAATTTCACCAAGTTCAATAAAGAACTCCTTGACACAAAATACGCTTATTATCAGTTGTCAACACAACGATATACTTTAGCCTTTGTTGTAGTATCGGTCACAATATTTTAATTTTGAAACTCTTTCAAATCCAGCATGGAACTTTCTTCCATCCTATTGTGCTACCCTTCATCACATATTTTAATTGAGATAAAATTACTTGAATAAATGACAGGACTATTAGTGTAACATATTACCACTAATATTTTGTCATTACTATATAGGAAAACATATCCTTAGCATTTCTAAAATGACACAAGGATCTCTCCCACTGTTGTCTAATCATCATATGAATTATCCTTCACATTTTATAGAATAGGACTCATCTGGTTGTGTACATAGCATGGAAACATGACTTAGAAATCTCAATTTCAATGATGCTCATCATGTGTCAAAACACTTGAATCTTGCTCAATTATTTTCCATGTGACAAGAACTCCTTCTTGTCATTTTGATATTGACTTACTTCAATATTTCATCTATGTAATTTGGCTTCAATCATATCAGGTGCGTCAATCCATATTTTATAGATATCGATGCCCAATATCTTCTAAGCCTTTCATCAATATGAAATCGAAAATCTTAACCGTGTTAATTTAAAATACATATTTTCCAATCAACCATATGTCATACATAAAGTATTGGAAATATGTCATAGCGCTCCCACTTAATTTCCTGTAACTCTACAAGCATCTTTATCGTTCATGATGGAATCAAACTCTTTTGATAACTTCATTAAGGTAAAGATTTCAACTTCGTTATGCTCACTTCAACCATTGAAGTGTGTATACCTTTCTAGCAACCTTTTGAATTTTACAAAACTTTCAGACTGTGTCAAGTACACATCTTTGATCAAACTTCCTCGAGATGAGAGCTGGTTTTGTTATTCAAGTTCCATATCATAATATGTAACTTTTGCTAGAACTATCCGCAAAGATTGAAACATCACTACAAAAGATCAAAATCTTGTAGTAGTCAACTCTTTGAAATTCGTCGAAAACAACTTTTCGATAAGTACAACTTTCAAAGGATGTAAAAATCCATGTCTTTGTCTCTATATAGACCCTTTTGCTATCGTTAGGCATCAAGCCTATCGAAAGAACTACCAAGTCACATACTTGATATTCATACAAGGATACTATGGCGGATATAATGACTCATAGTCAATTTTACGAAGTCAGGGCCCATCATTTGCTTCCTTTATAAGGTCCAGGTCCTTTGTTGTCAAAGCAACACTTTATTCTTAAACCACAAGTTGGTCTAAGTACAAAGTTTTTGGACTTTTGTGGTTCAGTACACAAACTCATCCGAAGTATCTACAACAGATGTAGTGTCTTCTACTTTGTCAAAATAGCAAACCCCGGAACAACTTCCAGTGATGCGCTACTCTTGACATGATAACGAAGATTCACTAATCTCGTTAAGTTTGTACCGTGCTCCCACTCACTTGTTTCGCAAGAACTACTTTCTCGAGAAATCAACCCTTTCTGACAAACAACATTTGTCTTTTGGTTCGGTGATAGGAGAAATACCCAATGTTTTATTTTGGATAACCTTATAAACATATATTTATCATATTTTGGTTGTAAACATTTTACACATGCTATGCATACCAAAACTTAAGAAAAATGACAATTCGGGTCACTACCCAAACCATATCTTATATGTTGTCAATTTCAACGGATCATGATGGTGCTCTTTTCAGTGTGAAAGCGGTTGTACTTAATGTATAAACTACAAAATTATAATGGCAATTTTATTAATCTTACCATGTCAAACAAGGTTTGATTTTGTCTTTTGAATACTCCAATCTAATGTGGGGTATTCGAGAAGTATAAGTTGTAGAACAATTCTGCAACTTCTCAGATGTTTTGCTAAACTTGTAACTCAAACTTTATCCTTTATGATCCAATCATAAATACTTGATTATCTTGTTACATGTATTTTAACTTCATATTAACAACCTTTTGAACCAATTCAAAATGTCAAACTCCGTTTTCTTTAAATAGATATACTCACATATCTACTCAAGTCATCGACAGAATTTTATGAAGGAAAAATTAATCCACCATACATGACTACACATAATGGACTATATACATCAATATGTATAATCTCCACGAAATTAGTCGTCCATTCTACTTTGGCCTAAGAACAGAATTCTAGTCATCTTTTGGAAGAGGTCTCACAAGCGTCAATTTATTCAAAATAAAATGACTCCGGAAGTCCATCAATATGGAGTTCCTTCATGTTTTCCTTTCCGATATGAACTAAAATGGTGGTGTCACAATTTAAGTGAAACTCTTCTACGTCTTGCAACGTTTAGCATTTAGTCTTATAGACGTTTACTTTACCAACATGATTTATATTAACATATCCATCAATTATGGAATATGGTCATAGTTTGAACAATCTCATTTGTTCTCACAAAAGACTAGAACAAAATAAAAACTTATTAAGTTCTTCAAATAAATCTTGACTGTTTGGTTCGATACGAAAATGAACACAATAACACTTTATTTCTGTTCTTGTTATAATCGATTCCACATCTATTACTAGTTTCTTTTAGGCCCTTGTATTTCTTGCATTGCGTTTCTTTGTATGACAACTCATACCAACCAATGTGGTATCAAAATACCCAAAAATACTTTGTTAACTAGTAATACATCTATAACTTGTATATAAAGCATATACTCCTGAGCTGGACTTTCCAGTTATCTTCTTTTTCTGCCATATATCCTTTTGTAATTCTATTTTCAATATTCCCTTTACTTTATAGAAGAATCATTCAACATCAAACAATGCTAGTCTTACTAGATCATTTTATTTGGCGTGTTAGTCATATACTATCACCCATTGAGTCATACTTTGAGTTTGATTGTTCTACTAATATCACCATATTAATAGCATTCTTCTAGATTCCACTCTTAGCAATTTCCAAGTAAGGTAAACTACTTTACCCATACTTCTAATCCATCCATCACAACAATTTTATGATTAAGCTACTATAGCTCGAAGGAAGGGATTTAGAGGATAATTTTAAGCGCCCAACTTCTTGGAATATTCAAACGCCTAGCGTCTTCAATCATTGCATATATTCAGATAATATAAGCAAACATTGTCACGCTAAATTATACTCAGTCATGTTGCTACAAATAAGTTTCTAGATATCAATATATCTTTCACTTGATTGTTTCTGAAAACAACTCTTTTCAGTTCCTAAATCACCTTGATCAACAAACATTCTTTTGAAGATAAAGTAATAAGGAAGCAACCATGACTCTGGATTCTAAGTAGGAATTGATTGCTCTCTAGATCAATCAATCATTAATCACATCGAGCTAGGTAGAAAATACTGAAAATCTACAACATGATTCAATTTTAAATTTCACTAATACGGTATCAATCTTAAATGGTATTTACCAGATCATAACAGTTATATCTCAATTAACAATCTAAGTGTAAGGTAGTTATGTGGATGCCAATGAATACTACAATTTGTGCAAATTCACTTTGATTTGTTGTTCATGATAAATAATTTCAAGTTAATTCAGAAATTAAACCATGAACTCCCACTCAAAAACAACATCCCTCTTAGTCGTCTTTAGTGATTACATGAACCAAATTCACTACACCAAAACCGATCATCACGTGAGATGATGCAGCTTCAAAGGCGAACATCGACATGTTCATCATATCATCCATATGACTCATGCTTTACCTTTCGGTTACGTGTTCCGAGGCCATGTCTGTACATGCTAGGCTCGCCAAGTAGAACCGTAGTATTGCGTGTGTTTCAAGGCCATGTCTGTACATGCTAGGCTTGAAAACACCTGTTGTATGCGAATGTTGAGTCTATCACACCCGATCATCACGTGGTGTCTCGAAGCGACGAACTTTCTTAACGGTCCATACTTAAGGAAGAACACATTATTATCTTGATATTAAGTGAGAGGGATCATCTTATAATGCTACCGTCGCTATCTAAGCAAAACAATATGCATAAAAAGGATTAACATCACAAACATCACATGAAAGGATAACGTGATATGATATGGTCCTTCTTGCACTTGATCTCCATCATGTGCATTATGGTATGATCTCAATCATTCCACCGGCGTGGTACCAAGTACCACGGTACCCCAAACTTGATTGTCCATCAATAAGAAGACAACCATATGGATACCTTCCGGCATATCAATAATTTACAAAATAGATCATCTCATAATCAAATTTGTAATATTGACCATATCACATCACATGCCCAGCAAAAACTAGTT
This sequence comes from Alopecurus myosuroides, assembly GCA_028641055.1. Classification (NCBI taxonomy): domain Eukaryota; kingdom Viridiplantae; phylum Streptophyta; class Magnoliopsida; order Poales; family Poaceae; genus Alopecurus; species Alopecurus myosuroides. The sequence goes on from CM054060.1 coordinate 67,374,177, forward strand.
AGACGCCTCTAGTTTATTTTTGCATATTTTACGTGGCTTAGGGCTTTCGAGGATAGAACCGTTCATACCTACGAACATCAACCACAACGTTGATAAACACATTTTTAACAACCCTTCGTAGTTTAGATCTTAACTATAGTATGAGAAACGGACACCCCCTTAGCCACAAGTGAGACAACTCTCGCGTACATAGTACACGTAAACTTAGTCTGGGGCAGCTTCATCCTACTATGCCACTAAGATCATAAAATACTCAAGGAGGCAATAACATGATCATCAACGCCCACATACTCATATGTGTTCTACCCGTACAAAACATCTACGCATAGATCCAGCTCTGATACCACTGAAGGGTTCGTTGCATAGAAAACAAAAAATTTCCTACACGAGAGACACCCGAAAGGCCAAGATCTAATCTAGGAGACAAAGTGCAACGGGCAACAAGAGGGTTAAGGAGAACACATACCCTCGAAGACTCAAAGTGGTACGAGATCAAATCTCTTTGTTGGCGTAGTCGTACTCACACCGATCCCGATAGCGAGAAGATGGGCACCGCAATCCGGCGGTGCATCCGTGATCGGTCACACGTACGGTTGATGACGACCTCCGTTCCCTCGTTCCAGCGGGACGCGGAAGTAGAGGATCCCTCGGAACTCCAGCAGCACGACGACGTGGTGGTGGTGAAGAATCCCACGGTCAGGGCTTCGCCAAGCCGGAGACCATGAAATGGAGCAGCGGGTGGAGGGAAAGGGAAGTGGCCAAGTGTGTGAATGAGGAGGAGCCCTCACCCTCCTTTTATAGGGAGAGGGAGGCAGCCCAAAGGTGGGGTGCGGCCAGCCATGGTGGTGCCCCCACCTCTTCCCTCTTCATGTGAGTGGAAGCTCCACTCACATCCACTCATGCTCCCATAATTTCCCACTTGGAAAATCCAATGGTTTTCTTTTAATAAATAAATAAAACCTTTTTATTTCTTTATTTCAACATTTGTTAATTCTATTAACAAACTTTTGCATATAGCACCTCGAATCATTTGTTAATTATATTAACAACCATTCACGAAAAACCCCTTGAACTATTTCAATTTTCCCCGAAACAATTTCGGTGCTGCCCAAAATATTCTTCGATATTCCGTATCCTCTCAAACGCGTCATCGAACCTTAAGTGTGTCACCCTACGGTTCGCGAATAAGATAGACATGATTGAGACTCCTCTCTGATCAATAATCAACGGCAGGATCTGGAGATCCGTGATGACTCCTATATATTCAACGATGACTCTCGTGATCGTGTGAACCAACAACGCCGTGAACTATTCCCTTTGTCTCGCGATATTTTACTTGTCCGAGATTCGATCATTGGTATCAACCATACCTTGTTCAATCTCGTTACCGACAAGTACTCTTTTCTCGTTCCCGTGATATAACATCCTTTGTGATCATATCACGTGCTTGCAAGCGGTTTCGATGTGATATCACCGAGAGGGCCCAGAGTATATCTCTCCGTCATTTGGATGGACAAATCCCACTCTTGATCCATGATTCTCAACTAATACTTTCCGAATACTTAACGACACCTTTATAGTCACCCTGTTACGGTGTGACGTTTGATGCCATCAAAGCACTCTTCCGGTATCAGCGATTGACATGATCTCATGGTCTAAGGAATAAGTTACTTCGTATGTTTGATATAACAATGTAAACTAAAATGACTTGATCGCATTGCTATATTCTCTTTGGGTATATGTTCATCACATCATTCTTCTAATTACATGACCCCTTTATTAATAACATCCAATGTTCATGATCAGGAAACCTTGATCATCTATTAATCAACGAGCTAGTTAAAAGAGAGGCTTTACTAGGAACCAATGTTTCTTTATTAAGCACACATGTATCAACGTTTCCGGTTAATACAATTCTAGCATGAGAAATAAACATTCATCATAAACAAGGAATAAGATAATAACCATTTTATTATTGCCTCTCGGGCATATTCCCTTCAGTTTCTTGATGCCAGCCGAAACTAATCCGTTGGATCTTTCGACTTGGCCATTGGTTTGCGGATGGGCAACTGAAGAGAACTTGAACATGATGCCCTTTTCTTCTCAGAATTGTTGTGTTTCCTTTGCCGTGAAGTTGCTACCATTGTCAGTAGTGATGTCGTGTGGTATTCCAAACCTGCATACGATGGAGTTGAGGAATTTGACGGCGCATTGGGCGCTAGCTGCGGTTACTGGCATGGCTTCGATCCACTTGGTAAATTTGTCGACTGCGACTAGCAAGTGTGTATATCCACCTGGCGTGGACTTGCGTAGTGGTCCTACCATGTCCAGCCCCCATTGGGCAAAGGGCCAGGCGCTGGGTATCATATGCAATTCCGTAGCGGGTGCGTGATGTTTTGGTGCGAATCGCTGGCAAGCGTTGCATCTGTGGACCAGTTCCTTTGCGTCTCTGGCTGCTGTAAGCCAGTAGAATCCTGCTCGGAAGGCTTTTCCCATGATTTCTTTCCAGCTAGCATGATGTCCACAATCTCCTTGGTGGATGTCTTCTAGTAATTCCTTTCCATCTTCGGGTGCTATACATCGCTGGAGTATGCCCGAGATGCTCTGCTTGTATAACTCTCTGTTGACCACCCGAAAGGATTTACTACGTTATATTATCTGTCGAGCCTCGCGAGGGTCTTCTGGGAGCTGTTTGGCGGACAAGTAGTCGAGGTATTTCTGCGTCCAGACTGGCTCGACCAGAAAAACTTGTCGCAAAATATTATGAATGAGCTCGATAATAGCAACTTGCGGGCTGACCTCTGTTTCCAGTGCTGCGGGTGCTCCTGCAGTTTTCTTGACTTTGACTGATCGTTTAGTCATCCGTTCGAAATATATCCCTGGCGGTATGGGTGTGTTTGTGGAACCCATGTTTGCCAGCCTGTCTGCTTCTTCGTTGCTGGATCTTGCAATATGCTTCAACTCGCATCCTTTGAAATTTCCTTCGAGTAGGTTGTACATGTCACGATAAGAGACCATGTTTTCAGCGAGAGCGTCGCACTCCTTTATTGTCTGTTGCACGATGAGGTTGGAATCACCGTAGATCATCAGTCGGGTGTCTCCACACGCAACTACCATCTTCATCCCATGTAACAGAGCCTCATATTCTGCGTCATTGTTCGATGCTGGATCATCGGGTGGAAAATCCAATCGTAGGACGTACTGCAGCTTGTCTCCAGGTGATATTAGGACGATTCCAGCTCCTGCTCCTTCATTTCTCTTGGTCCCGTCGAAGTACATGATCCAGTTACTCGTGTATTCTGGCGGCCCGGGCGTCTGTAGCTCTGTCCACTCGCTCAGGAATTCCACGAGTACCTAGGATTTTACTGAATTGCGTCCTTCATAGGTGATGTCCCAAGCGCCCAGCTCGATGCTCCACTTTGCTATTCTTCGGATGCCATTGGGTTGTTCATGATTGTACCGAGTGATGCATCATTAACCACTGTGATGGTGTGTTCCTGGAAATAGTGCTTGAGCTTTTGAGCCGTGAGAACAACTCCATATGCGAGCTTCTGATAGTGAGGGTATCGTTGGTTTCATGGCGAGAGCACTTCACTGATATAGTAGATCGGTCGTTGAACTCCATATGCCTTGCCCTCCTCAGATCGTTCGACTACGATGGTCGTGCTCATGACCTGGTTTGTTGCGGCTATAGGTAAAGTGGCTCCCTCTCTTGCGGTGTTGCAAGGATGCGCCTGCATTGCAACGATCGTTTCAGGTCTGCGAATGCTTGCTTAGCCTCTGGTGTCCACTCAAATTTGTCTGTCTTCTTCAACAGCTTGTAGAAGGGTAATGCCTGCTCGCCCAATCGCGTGATAAATCTGCTCAAGGCGGCTAGTCGCCCTGCGAGCTGTTGGACTCCGCGTAGATTGGTTGGCTCCTTCATTGTCAAGATTGCTTGTATTTTCTCTGGGTTGGCTTTGATGCCTCTGGCGGATACGAGGTACCCGAGAAGTTTTCCTGCTGGGACGCCGAAGACGCATTTTGTCGGATTGAGCTTGATCCTGTATGCGTTGAGCGTCGAATGTTTCTTTAATGTCCTCGAGGAGTGTATCCTCTACTCGAGTCTTGATGACGATGTCGTCAACGTACACTTGTACGTTCTTGCCAATGAGCTTGGAGAGGAATTTTTGCATTCAGCGCTGATATGTTGCGCCTGCGTTCTTGAGCCCGAAGGGCATTGTCGTGTAGCAGTATACACCGTGGGGTGTGATGAATGCTGTATTTTCTTTGTCCTCCTGCTTCATCTGGATCTGATTATATCCCGAATAGGCGTCTAGGAAGGAGAGGCGTTGACGGCCCGCAGTAGAGTCCACGATCTGGTTGATTCGCGGGAGGGGAAAGTTATCCTTGGGGCAGTGCTTATTTAATGACGTGTAGTCAATGCACACTCGAAGGATGTCAGTGTTCTTCTTTGGGACCAGCACCGGGTTTGCTAACCAAGTGGATATCTTGATCTCCCTGATGAATTTTGCTGCTAGCAATCTGTTTACTTCTTCTCCAAGCGCTTTCTGCTTGGGTTCTGAGAACCGTCGAGTGGTCTGCTTGATGGGTTTCGCATCTTTGAAGACTTCGAGTGAGTGCTCGGCGAACTCCCTGGGTATTCCTGGCATATCTGAGGGCTGCCAAGAGAAAATTTCCCAATACTCACGGAGGAGTTCGACGAGCGCGCTTTCCTATGCTTGCGAGAGGGTAGTTGAGACCATCGCTGTCTTCGCAGGATCTGTCGGGTGCACCTGATGTTTTCGGGTGTCGGTGTTGGCACTGAACTCCAATTCTGGCGCGTTTTTCTTCGTGAGGGGCATCACGGAGTGATCCGTGGTCTTTGCCAGCTCCTGCAGTTCTTCTTGCATCCCGAAAGATTTTGCGATCTCGTTGAACTCGATGTCGCACTTGTTAGATTTCTGGAAATCTCCGTCGATGGTGATGACACCATATTCCCCGGGTAGCTTGAGCTTCATGTACGCGTAGTGTGGTACCATGAATCTGGCGAACGCTGTTCGACCAAGAATGGCGTGATACTGTGAGGGCCAGTCGACTACTTCGAAGTTGAGGAATTCTCTTCTGTAGTTGCGTCGATTTCCTAACACAACCTCTAGGTTGATTGTTCCGAGTGGAGGGATCGCCTTTCCTGGAACTATCATATGGAAGGATGTTTCTGATTCCGCAAGGCCGTCCAGGTTCCTGTTCATTCGGCGGAGTGTATCCGCGTAGATAATGTTGATGCCACTGCCACCATCCATGAATACGCGGGCCAGTTCGTATTTGCTAATCTGCGCTTGGATTACGAGGGCAGCGTGTCCTGGTCGATAGACTCGTGGTGGGTGATCCTCCATTGAGAATGTGATCGATTGGTCCGCCATCTTCAGGTACTCGGGCCTTGTTGGCGGGGTCTGCACAGCCATGCATAGCTGCCTTGTGTTTGTCTTCTAAGCTCTGCGGGATGGGCAGACCTTCTGGATCATTCCTAACTGTCCTGCCGGGTTCGGGTACGCGTTGGCCCCGGCGTTTGTGCGGGTGGTGCAGGTAGTGCGGCTAGCACCATGTTTGGATTTGCTGTTTGAGGTAGGGGTTGTGGCGGCTGGAATCGTTGGTGTCCTCCTCCCGGAAGTGGCGGGTAATTTTGATTGGCTGCCGATCTGCTTTTCTTCGAGAAGGCCTCAGTGATGTCGATAATCTTTCGGCAGTTCTTAAGAAGGTGTGTTGCCTTAGTTTTGCCCGTGCGCTTATCTGTAAATAGATGTAGCGAGCAGTATGCATCGAGGTCCTCCTCGGGAGTTTTGTCTTCAGCCTTCGGTCTCCACTCGCGACTTCCACGGCGTCCACTATCGCGACTTCGCGTGAATTCCGCTGCTACCATCTCTTCTCGATCCTCGTGATCGTAGTATTTCCTCCTTTTCCTTCGACCATGGCGATCTTCTTCGGGCGCAGGCGATGAAGCTCTCTCGTTGCGCACTTCGTCTTCTCCATTAGCCCATTTGTCGGCTATGACCATCAGCTCCCCAATAGTTTTGGGTGCGGCTCGTCCCAGTTCTTCTCCGAAAGTAGTTCGTCGGGCGCCTTTCGCGAAGGCCTCAACCGCTACTTCTTCCGAGATGTTTCTTGCGGTGTTCCTGAGCGTGGTCCATCGCTGGATATACTCGCGGGTGGACTCGCCGCTTTTTTGTTTGCAGGCTCGCAATTCTTCAATGGTTGCTGGTCTCTTGTAGGTTGACTGGAAGTTTTTGCAGAAGTCGCGGTGCAGGTCGTCCCATGATGCGTAACAGGATCTTGGCCTTGCTTCCAGCCAGCTACGTACCGCGCCAACCAATGTAGATTGAGCAACTGCATAGCCGTGTTCTTGTTCCCACGTTGGCATTTTACTGCCGTGAGGTAGTCGTTTAGCCACGACGAGGGCTCGAGTGAACCATCGTACTTTGTTACTTCTGTGCTGAGCTTGAATCTTCTGGGTAGGGGTGCTTCGCGGATGCCGCGGGTGAAGCAAAGTGCCCCGCAGGTCTCGTCATCCGAAGAACCGGATGAAGAGCGTTTGCGGTTCCTCGCTGCTCTTGCCTTATCCACCCTATTTTGCGCGATGTCCGATCGCGCGTTGTATCCTGGCTGGTCGCGATCAGTTTCCTTCCTTGGCTCCTTGCTGCGTTTTCGCGAGCGGCTGCTGTGATGTCGCGAGCTTTTATCTCTTGGGCTGCCTTTGCTGCTGCTTCGACTGTCATCGCGGCGTCGAGCTTCTTTTCCTCGACCGCGGCGAGGCGACTTGTCTCTTCTTGGCGAAGTGCTCCTATGCTTGCGGGATGCTTCTTTTTCCTTTTCTTTCTCCTTCTCTAGTTGTTCGGCGGCCATCCTACGGTCGTAGGAGGCAAGCCTTGCGGCTGCCATGCCTAGTCCCTTGCGCACTTGCTTGTATTGTTCTGCACGAGGATTGTTTTCCACCGGCTGGTTCATCTGCATGTAAGTTGCTGCAGACAGGACTGCTGCAGCAGGAGTTTGCGGGTAGACGTTTCCGTCTTCATCAACCCGCATAAGGGAAGGTGAGATCGACCTGTTGGCTCCGCCCAAGGACTCGACGTCCATGGATGTCTATGCGTATCCCCTCCTTGCGGGTCGGGTTCCGACCGAGGGTGTTAGGGACAGCTCAGCTCGTCGCTGACTTGATTCATCCGCCGCTCTTCTTCGACGGGCCAGATCTATCCGAGTTTCTTTGATGGTTGCGGCCGCTCTCACTAGATGATAGTGGTAGGCGACCATATCTACGTGTGGCGCTCCAGCTGCGGGTGGCTTGCTTGTTCGCATAGCCTCCTTGGCTCGGTCCCAAGCTTCCCGCGTGGCGCCGATCTCAGCGCGTTCGGCTGTGTTGTGTTCCGTTTCTGGAGGTGGTTGATCCGATCCTGCCATGCTGACTTGAGCCAGTCGTGGCCCGTGAGTCCTAGGCGTGTTTTTAAGAGTTTTTTTTTGCTCGAGAGGGTTCCTCTGTCGAGAGGGTATGGAAGTCGCCAAAGTTGAAGCGGATGGACTCGCTGCTTTTCTCCAGGTAGGGTCGCGAGTCGACAGCTTCTGACTCCGATCCCGATTCTTCAGGGAAGTGGAGGATCCCGTCCCTGTTGGTCACGAATTTCAAGCTTCCGAACGTCAGGGTGACGCTCCTTTCCAGCTCGCTGAACACCGGGCGTGATTCCGGCAAGTGAGGAGTGACCACGACAGATCCGATCCGGATAGGATTGGTCGGAGCCGTAGTCGAGGGTTTCCAACGTTAGTTGGTTGTCGATGAAGCCGAAGATGCCGGAGATCCAGCGCCCGCCGTTCCCACAGACGGCGCCAATTGTCGAATCTGAGACTCTACAAATCCCTCGGGTGAACCCATAGGGTTTCGAATAGGAGAACCCATGAGCGCTGGTGGCGATCGTCGGCTAAACAGGGGGCAAGATTTACCCAGGTTCGGGGCCCTCGTAGAGGTAAAACCCTTACTCCTTCCTCTGTCGATCTGTATTATTGAATAGATCGGTTATAATGGTGGTTGCTCAAGTCGAGAGTACGATCTCGATCTCAAGGCTTTGGTGGTGCGGTATTGCTTGGTCCTCTTCCGGTGGTTCTCCTGGCCTTATATAGGTGGCCAGGTCTCAAATCCTACCCGGAGAGACTCGAACTCTAACCCTATGTCGGTTACAAGTTTTCTAACTTAGCCCGCAAGGCATTGCGGGTGGGCTTCATGTGGGCCTTCCAGAATATTCCAAGGGCTTCCCTTCTTCAGCCTTAACCTTGGGTCTGAGACGGGGTGTTCTTATCCGCAGGGTCTAAGATTCATCCCTTTGTCAATGAGGAGGGTCGATCAGGTTTTATTTATTTTTCTAGTAACGTGTGCGCCGGCTTTGGAATTCCTGATCGTGCCTAGGTATGCATGCTAGCTTTTTCTTTGAGAAATTATGCATGCTAGCTAGCTTAACTACATTTTGGATCGAGTAGTTATAAACATTTTCAACTTGCATGTTTGAAACCAGAAGCTAGCTAGCTAATCTATGTACTTCTTTTTCACAAAAGGTGAATACACCAGCCTACTCCAGCTATTATCCGAGCAGAAGAAGTGGACCAAGAGGTCCAAGTAAAAGAAAATAGAAAGTTTTGATCAAGAAAATAGAAATAGGTGTGGGTTTCGCTCAAATTCAAGGTGGACGCCCCTGACCAGTATCAGGTCGTCCCCCGGTTGAGCAGCTCGTCTCACTGCTTGCCAAGTTGGACGCTGCGCCGAAGGATGGCAACGGAGAGGTGTGCATTAGCACGGTTCAAGAATTCAGAACAACATGTATGTATGTTAGTTTTTCACAGTGGGTCTACGCAGGCTACCGAGAAGACATGCCGAGGTCGAGGGAGCAGTGCGCTCGGGGGAGTTTCTTGCGGCAACCAGGGAAGTTCATGGCAACGAAGGCAAATGTTCGTGGCTAGGCTGACACTAGTAGAGAAATGCCATTCTATGGAATGGAATCTGTGGCGCATCATGATTTGGTGCGCCATAGAAATATTATTTTGTGGCGCATGGCCACGGGTGCGCCACAGAAATTGCAATTTTTGTGGCGCATAGACCAGAGGTGCACCACAGAAACAGTGCGGGGCCCACCCCAATCATTGGACTGGGTGTCAGAAGCCATATTTTTATGGCGCATGCCCCCTGGTGCGCCACAGAAAAGGCCACTTCTGTGGCGCACAGCTGTGCTGCGCCACAGAAACACCATATTCTGTGGCGCATCTATCAAAATGCGCCACAAAATATGGTGTTTCTGTGGCGCAGTACAGCAGTGCGCCACAGAATAGTGTACAGGTGCGCCACAGAATAGGTGCACTGTGCACATAAAGATGGCAGCCCCCCCTCTGTCTCCCCCCCCCACTCATTTCATTCCAAGTGGATGTTGCTCACTCGCCTCCCCCTTCTCTCCACTCCATTTTTACACATTTAATTCTCCTTTTTTGGTAGGTGAACCTATTTATTCGATGTATAATTGTTGGTGAAGTTTCTTGTTGTTGGGGGGGCTAATTACTTCCATCTATACTCCGGTCCCTCTCTCTCCTCGCTCTTTTCGCGTCTCGGTATCGAATCTACTAGGTGAGTGTAGTTGGAGGTGCATATGTCTCGTGTGGCCATCGATCGATGTGTATGGGTGTTTGTCATGCATGTGCAGGTGGACCGATCGATTGTCGCGCGTGTGGGCGGTCATGGTGCATGGATGTTTGCCGAAATGTTGATTCACTTCCATTTCGGCAAACTTTTGCACCCCATATGTCCTACTTATAGGAGAGGTCATGCCGAATTTTTCCGGCGACTATGCATGCATGTTGTGGTTCTAATTTTCTGCTCTCTATGTGTCTGTGCAGGCAACCATGGTACTAGAAATGAGCTCTGCTCGAATCTCTAGATACAAGAAAGACGCGAAGGCGGACATGATTCGGTGCAACAGGCGGCAGATAAGATGTCCGTGTCGATCATGCAAACTCGTGCGCTGGATTGACCCTGATTCCGGACAATTGGAGGAGCACCTTCTCAGACGCGATTTCTTTGACAACCGCAACCACGTGGCACCGCCGGCAGCAAAAGTTGTGCACGAAGAAGAGGGCGAGCGAGGTGACGAAGGAAATGACGGTGAAGAAGATCATAATGAAGAAGGATATGTCGGCGGAGAAGATCGACATGACGATCAAGGCGTGAACACGGAGACCCTGCTAATTTCGGCCTTGCGGGACTCTCATGTTCAGGATCTGCTGCTTAAGGAGACGAGCAACGACATAGCTGCAGCTAGGGAGAAAGCCAAGCTGGCGCAAATGGAGATAGACAGGGTGACTCCGTTGTTTCCTGGGTGCCGCCCCGAGGATACGAGCTTGCATGTAACGCTTGCTGCTCTGAAGATGAAGACGCAAAACAAATGGACCGACTCGAGCTTCAACAAGAACTTGAAATTCTGGCACGATCGCCTTCCCGAGGGGAACACATTGCCAAGCAGTATCAACGAGGCTAAGAAAGTCGTGTGCCCTCTTGACCTACCTCACGAAAAATTTCACGCCTGCATCAATGATTGTGTAATTTATCGGGGGGAGTACAAGGACACAACCACATGTCCGAAGTGCGGCCACGGACGATACAAGTGTGGATCCAACAACAAGAAAATTCCTCGAAAAGTGGTATGGTACTTTCCTATCACTCCCCGTCTTCAACGGTACTACGTGGACCCTAAGGAAGCAAAGCTCATGCAATGGCACGCGAAAAGGGAGAAGCCGGAAGAAGATCCGGAGAAGGGCTATATCATGACACATCCTGCAGACGCTGCCCAGTGGGAAGCATTGGACATAGCTTTCCCGAGTTTTGGGGGCGACGCGAGGAACGTCAGGCTGGGTATGAGCACCGATGGACTCAATCCGTTCGGCAACCAGAGTAGCACACATAGCAGCTGGCCCGTGTTTGTATGGCCTTACAACCTACCCACGTGGCTGTGCACCAAGCAAAAGTACATACACTTGAGTATTCTCATCCAGGGGCCAAAACAACCAGGTGTCGACATGCATTTGTATCTCGGGCTGCTGAAAGACGAGTTAGACACGTTGTGGAAGACGCCACCCCGTACGTGGGACGCGTACACTAGAGATTATTCCCATATGAAAGCCGCGTTGCTGACGACGGTCACAGACTATCCTGGTTACGCGTATGTATCTGCCCAGGTCGGCCACGGATTCTGCGGCTGCGTGAAGTGCATGGACGGGACCCCGCATCTCCAGCTACCAAGGGATCATGGGTCTTCGAAAACCGTGTACCCAGGGGCTCGAAGGTGGCTTCGCCTGGATCACCCGTGGAGAAAACGCAGTGAGTTGTTCAATGTTAAAGACGAGCCCGATGGAGCCCCGCGCACGAGGAGCGGCGAAGAAATCGACAAGCTTCTGAAAAATTGGGACGAGTGCCCTTCGCCGGGAAAGAAGCGACCCAAGCCAGAGCCGCTGCTGGGTGTATGGAAAGCGAGGTCTGTTTTCCACGACTTGGAGTACTGGCCGGTCCTCCACGCGCCTCATAGCCTTGATGTGATGCACATTACGAAGAATGTTACGGAGAGTCTGCTTGCCACTATTTGCAATTCGGAGAAGTCCAAGGATGGGCCGAAAGCAAGATACGATCTAAAAAAATTTGGCATTAGGAAAAATCTACAGGTCCCCGCCGATAGTGATGATGATGATGACGATGAGGATAAGACGGAAGGGACTCAACGTCCTCCCCGCAAAAAGGCTAAGAAGAACACCGTAGTGCTTCCCGCTGCCTGCTTCACATTGAGTCCGCCGGAGCTTGAGCAGTTTTTCAGGTGCCTCCTAGAAGTCAAAGTTCCTCACGGATACTCAGGGAGTATAAGCAGATATCTGGACTTAGCGAAGAAGAGGTTCACCGGGATGAAGTCTCACGATTGTCATGTGCTCATGACGCAGATACTTCCTGTTGCGATCCGAGGGATAATGGACGAGCATGTCCGTGATACGTTGTTTGGCCTTTGCAACTTTTTCGACGTTATCACCCGGAAATCGATCGGCGTGAGGCAGCTCAAGATGCTACAGGATGAGATCATGGTGATACTATGCGAGCTCGAGATTTACTTCCCGCCGGCATTCTGTGATATATGTGTACATCTCCTTCTCCATGTCGTTGATGACATCAGGCATCTCGGCCCGACGTTTCTGCACTACATGATGCCGATGGAAAAGCAGAATGGTGTCCTGAAAGGATACGTTCGCAATAGGGCCCGTCCAGACGCAAGCATGGCCAAAGGATTTCTAACCAACGAGTGCATCTCTTTCTGCGACAATTACCTAAGCACCGAAGACGATCAGGATGTCGGTTTGTCCACCAGGACGCACCTTGGCAGGCTCAACGGAGTCGGTCACCGCGAGGGCTGCCGCGACGTCCATGTCGGCATTCAAAAACGACGCGACGACTTTGAAAGGGCTCACCGGGTCGCGCTACAACACTTAAAGTTGATCGAGCCTTTCGTGGAAGAGCACAAAAGCTTAATCAATCAGAATTATATTGAAATGGGCGGGCCGAGGAAGATGGGAGACGTAACCAAAGAGCACAACTCCGGCTTCACGCGTTGGTTCAAGCAAAGTCAACTGACTGAAGCACGGAGAAAAATGCCTTCTACGAAGATGAAAAACTCATATACATCTTATCACAGGGCCCCGGGCAGAACGTAAGGACCTATCAGGGGTACGACATCTCCGGTTACAGATTCTCCACCGAGGACAAGGACATGAGTAGCGAAAATCAAAACTCAGGAGTAACTATGCTATCATATGGCGATGCCGAGACTAATGTGGAAGAAAGATACTTCGGAAAGATCGAGGAGATATGGGAGCTCAACTACTGCGGAGAGACGGTGGTGCCAATGTTCCGTGTGAGATGGGCCAAGAATGTCAAGAAAGAAGGACGGTATTTCACCACAATGGTTATACCCGATGCCAAATCGAAGAACGCATCCGCGAAAAATGAGCCATGGGTACTCGCTAGCCAAGTTGACCAATGCTTCTTCATCACCGACCCGTCAAGGCCTAGCCGTGTTGTCGTGAGGAGGGGCAAGAGGAGCATCATCGGAATGGAAGGAGACGCCAACGAGGAAGACTTGGACAAGAACGGTGATCCGAAGATCGAGGAGGAGTTCGACAAGCACTTCGACATGCCTACTACTGGTAAAGTAAGAAGGAAGACATCCCTACCTACCCACGGTTGTCCGTTCACGCGAAGAAATCTCAAGGTGGCCGGCATAAAGTATTCAGTCGCCAACAAAAAGGGAAAGAGACGCTAATTAATCTAGATTGGAACCGATCGAGACAAATTAAGAAGATTTTTGTGTGTATATACATGCATGTGTATGTGTGTATGTGAGACAAGCACTTCTTTCTATATATATATATATGTGCATGTGTATGTGAGACAAGCACTTCTTTATATATGTATATGTACATGTATGTATGTGAGACAAGCATTTATTTCTTTAATTATTTGTATTTTAATGTTTTCTTTCTTTAATTATAATTAAATAAAATATTAAAAAAATGTGGGGCAACCCAGGATTCGAACCCATGCCCACTAGGCTAATTTACTTCACTGCTAAACCAATTGGGCTAGTAATAGATATCTGTCACAGTACAGCATTTTACTTTTTTTATTTATCTATCCATGAAATTCTGTGGCGCACCAGTAAAGCATGCGCCATAGAAATCCAAGAATTCTGTGGCGCACCCTCTGGGGGATGCGCCATAGAAATACCTATGTCCCAATGACATGTGGCCCCGCAAGCGTGGCCACAAAATAGGCCCAAGAAATTATGTGGCGCACCGCTAGAAGAATGCGCCACAGAATATGCCTCTCTGTATATGGCATGTGGCCCCGCGCGCAATCCTCCACACTTAGGCAAAATTCGATCGATCCCAAGTTCATCGCGCGCGCGACGAACCCTAGCCTTCTCTTCTCCCTCGTGCTCGATCGCCACCGTGTGGAGGAGGAGCCGCGCCGTCGAAGAGGTACCCGTGGAGGTGCAGGACCGCGCGCGCCGTGACCGTCTGCATCGACCGCCACCGTGACCGTCTGCATCGAGAAGGAGCATCGAGGAGCACATCGAGGAGGAGAGGAGGAGCCGCGCCGTCGCCGTCTGCATCGACCGCCGCCGCTCGACACCGTCTTCCTCGACGCCTTCCACCTAGGGCAGGTAAGCCCCCTCTTCTCCCTATTCCAGCCTCCTCTCGTTTGCAATCAGTGAATTCATCACCAACTACTGCCCCTTCTTTCTCCATTTCTGGTGATGAATTTCTGGTGTGACCGTGTGTGCATAATCGTGTGAATTGGCAAATACTAGCACCAATTTAGTTTCCTGATGCCATGCTTATCTGTACCCCCATGTGTTGCTACAAGTCAACAACAACTCCATTTGAGCATGTCTGCATCTGGGCTGAATATGGTGTACTGCCCAATGCCTGAACCATAAAGTAGAGCAGATATTTTCGCAGCAAATTGGTATTGTATACCCCGATTCAGACAGGTAACCATTGAAAAAGGAAGTCCGGCCTTGGTGAACATGATTAGGCAGCAGTTAGATTCCCATTGTCGCTCACGTCTGGTTAGGTAAGTCGAGGATTAGTCTAAGCTGCTGAAAATGACAAGGTCTCTTGTAGAATAACATTGTGTCAGAACAGATGCAAAAAATTCTTCTAGTATTTGCTGTCAGACGTGTGAATTGGCAATTTGTGAAATTTGGTATCTTTGGCAATTTGTGAATTGGGAGCTCTCTGTAATTCAGGAGGAGGGACAATTTTTGGCAAGCTGAGTAGTGTAATTGTTGCAGGTACACATTGATCGAGTTGCCAATGTTTCGCCGGATCGTCTATTCGTTTCCGATCCGGCGAATTTCTGGCACTCTGGCATGGCATTTTTTAGCAAAGGTCATGCCGATTTTTTTCGTCCAACTGTTGACATTTTTTAGCAAAGGATAGAAAAGACCAAGCAACAAATTCATCAAAATCATGGCTCTTTCACTTGGCAAATTTCTGGATGCTACATGAACCAATGTCCCCCTTCAAGACATGAACCACTCCCTATTACTAATAGCAACACCAGCTTTGCCTTTTGTTGTCTTGTCACCAAACACAACCAGAGCCACACCACCAAACCAGTGTTAAGGAAAAACAAAGGGCGCCACCCAACACACACAGACATGGCCACAATTTGATTCTACTAGCTTGGATATCTTGGCTCCGGACAGAGCAAATGATTGACAGTTTGGTCTATCCAGACCACCAATCTCTCACCTTTTATCCATGAGGTTTTGGTAGGGAGGTGTTGGAGTTGTTCCGCCAAAAAGCTCTATCGATATATTATTTTTTGCGAGTAAGGGAAATAGACACAAGCCCAGTGAGAGCAAGGAACAATCCCTGGCAACACTTGTTGACAGTACCCGTACAATGCTACATTGGGAATGTAAACTTAAACTTACTGCTCGAGTTAGCAATAGACCAGAGACCACATCAATCAACTTGGCCTTGGACATCGAGGTAGTATGTTGTTTGTTTTGTATGGAGTTCAAATTAAGAACTAGGCAGAAATAGACAGAATAATCCTCAGCTATATGGACTTCCAAGGTAGTCGAGAGCTAGGCAATACTAACTCCAAGGTGGGGAGCAGCTATAGTATTAGTACTAGTACTGTACTGCAAGTAGGATGAGCTTGAAGGACGCTGTATTTAGGCTGCGTGCACGTGGTTGGCTCAATAATAGTAATCTGACTATAGCTAGATCTGAGTGCTCATCAGAAACGATGGAACATGCACGTTGGAGTTCTTATGTGGGCACCAACATCGATCTTCGAATAATATACAAAAATCTTTTCGCTCCCCGATCAGATACTCATTTCATATTTTTCTGAAGTTTCTCAAACCAAGCCATTTTTTCCAAGTAATATCAATTGAAACTGCAAGGGCAAGGCCCTTATTTAGCTTCTTGTAGTTTTTGTGCTCGTAGCTATGGAAAAACATTAAGAAATAACACAATACAATGTCAACAGAAACTGAAAAAAAAAACGAACCGTGGTTTCTCATAAGCTTCTTCCACCACATATTCTGTGGGTAGAGAGGGTTAACCTGTTTCCCGAGAAACTTAAGATGAAAAGGATTAGGCCGTAATAACAAAAACGACATCCTTTTCTCTGAGACAAAAGTTGTTTCTAGAACACTACAGTTTTTTTTGAGATTCCATGATATCTTCCCTATTTTTCCATCAAAAGAGTTGTTTAGCCCAAATTCTATGACACGGTTTCATATCAGTGTAGGCAACAACCGTTTTTATACTCATTCACGTAAGACATGGACTGATTTTGTGTGTACTCCATCAAATATTCATTCTAAGATCTTTCATATTTTGCACTTGCAAATATGTTGAAATCATGTCTATTTATGTGTTATAACAATTACATGTGGTATATTATATTAGCAAAAAGTACTTCCCTCTATTTGCGAAGATTTTTCTTTTCATTTCTTTTCTAACCCATAATACAAAGAATTTTGCACTGTGATTTTGCATTCTTGTAGGATGCGTCATTTACTACATGTACATTTTTGTTTCCAGATTTTCTGAAAATCTGTAAATATGATTTTTAATTTGCTTACAATAAAGGGAACACGATAGCTCAGGAGCCAAAATGACTTCGTACAAGACCAGCCCTACAAAAACAACACATGTCCTTGGTTAAATTTAATGTCCTTCCTTCTACACTCGCCATCGGCGTGCCATGAGAAAATATCGATGTCAGCTATGAATCTCTGAAACACCCTGGACCAAGGATAATGTTGTTCATGTAGCATCCAGAAAGTTGCAAAGAAAGGATCTTCTCCCTTAGAGCTTTACTTCGACCTCAATGTCCCCCTTCAAGACATGAACCACTCCCTATTACTAATAGCAACACCAGTGGCTTATCCATGAGCTTAGTTCAAGAGGAGACCACCAGGCTTGCACTGGTCGTCTGGTCCAGCTCAACTAAAGGCACACCGTACATATTTTGTTTGATACTGTGTTTTGGGGTACAGAACATTCTATTAATTTGGAAAAAAAGGTATTTGATGGTCAAATTAAGCAATAGAACATTCTATTATATTGGCTGAAATCTTATGCTTGCTTGTAGCCCTCACCCCTCAGAATTGTTAGCTCTGGATTTCTGTCATATTAAGGTTTTCATATTCATTCAAGTATACATACACTATTTTCCTCAATATATACATACACTATTTTCCTCAGTATAGTGTTAAATCAGCAAAACTCACTCTCAGTTAAAGCAAAGTAGATTTGGTCATCTGTCATGTACAGTTGTGTAGGCCATGTCCTGTATCGTCTATCATTTTTTTTTTTTTACAGTTAGAATGGACATGTATGCTAACTTGTTCATTGAAACAGTCCTCCCACGGTCCCACCAACAGAACCTGAAAATAGATATGTAGATATTTAGGTTGTTTGCTTAAGCCCCTAAAATGAAAATATGCACACTCATAGTCTGCTGCCACATACTCATACATGGTTTTAAGTTTGAGCCAGCATTCTGGACACTATTAGGATCTGAAAGTCACCAGACATAGATACCTTACCCAGTGGATACCATGTGCTATGTATAGGTTCAGTAACATGAGAGGGCGAAAGATCCACTCACCACCATATTACTTGTCTAGTGCACTGTGCCATTTTCCATGTTCTATGCCATATGGTCCTTGATTATTATGCTCAAAGTGTACTTTTGGGCAGCACACAGCAGATGCTAACCCACATATGGGCTCGTGTTCTTTTTCGTGGTGTAGCTTATCTTCTTCTTCAGTCTATTCATTCTTCGGAAATTGAAATAAATAAAAAATCTTGTTCAGCTCGTATCCTTTACATCCTTCCCTCCCATTTTTACACCAACAACTATATGTGTCCCAAATTTTTTAATGAACCTGCAAGGTAAATCTGACTGTAGCAAAGCAACAGTAAGACTGATACTACTGATACAAGTGGATCCAATGGTGCATTCTTAGGAATCTGACTAAGCACATGTGATGTTTAGGATTAGGGATGTTTTTCACTAACATCCAGTTATAGGGATTAGGAATCATACCTCATACATGAATGATAACGAAGTAGTTTATATTGAATAATTTGAAATCCAACTCAAAAACTCAAATTTGAATGTTATTACAGAAACATGTCTGGCTCTTCCAAGCACGGGTCCGTGCCCGAAGCCGGTGCCGAGGAAGAGGGTTGGGATGCCCACGCTGCAACCAGAATTGAGGAAGAGGACCGGGAGGACGGCGGTGATATTGATTGGGGGTACTTGGAGGAAGAGGACCAGGATGACAGCACCGATGGTGGCGGCACTGACCGCACGGCGGATGGTGGTAGGGGCGACGCCGCCCCGACGACCGATAAGAAGAATAAGAAGCCCCGGGCCCCAAGGAAGGATCGTAAGCCGCAAGTGGTCGCGAACGTCACCGATACAATCACCGAGGTCTCGCCGAGTGGCCTACCATTGGCGCCTCGAGCTGTTGCCTCAGGGTACGGCATGCAGCTAGGGTGCATCGTGCGGGAAAGCATGTCGATCAACACGATGGATCTTAGAAGCAGCGACAACAAGGCTTTGGTCGAAATCCTCCTGAAGAAGCTTCACCAGCGATACACGTTCCCGGAGCCGTTCAACAAAATGGTGGACTCTTTAGCCATCACGAAGATGAGCACCGCGTTGAGCAGCTGGAAATCCCGGGTGAAGAAGAAGATTGAAAAAGGTAAAGCTGGGAGGAGATCAGTCGAACAGACCCGACGCTTGAGAAAGAAGATTTCGACATATTTAAGGCGTACTTGAACACCGAGGAGTGTAAAAAATGGATAAAATGGGGGCAGGATATGCGGGAACAAAACATAGGGCACCAACATTGCGGAAGCGGTGGTTACCGAGGAAAACAGCCTATTTGAGAGAAGGAGGACCGCGAGATGGAACGTCTCGGAAAAGATAACCCCTGGCACAAAATCACGGATATACAAGTTAGGAACTTTGTTCGATCCCGGTACTTCTTAGACTGGAAGACGGGGGAATTCGTGACGAAAGACGAGGACGTGAAGGAATTCGAGAAACATTTGGTAAGGATACATATATCTCAAGTACATGTATATTGCATTGATCTAATAATTAGATAATGGGCTCACCTTAATTTCCTTTTGACCGAAGGAGAGGGAGTTGCGGAAATCTGACTCGTCCGAAGGGTCGACGAGTCGGTGGGACACGCCTTTCAACAGAGCGACGAACGCATACAAGAAAAGGCCGTTGGATGCCCCGCCGACGTCAGCTGGCCGTATCTCCGGCTTTGGGCTAAACATGAAGGTAGCCGAGTACTACTCATCAGATGCCAAGTCGTCGAGAAAGAAGAGGAAGACGACATCGACTAAGGATGATCATGAGGTCGCGGAGCTGAAGAAGCAGATGGCGGCTCTAGAGAAGAAACTTGAGAGCAGAGAGGTGGACCCCGACACGCTCAATAGATTAGTGGATGAGAGGCTCAAGGAAGTCATCCCCCTGGGCTGATGGAGGGGATAGCTTCTTGGAATGCGGGGGGTCAAATTGGACCGATCCATCTGCCCACCTTCGTCGGCAGCAACTCAAGCATGAACCAGCAAGTGCCGCCGCAACAGCTGACCCCCCAAACGCCGGCGCCGCTCCTTCTGGTCACATCGCCGCCCCCTTTCGCAGCAATGCCGAAGAATGATGGGCCGGCCGCCGGCACCGTCGCCCTTGTCTCGACACCCGCCGAGCTTGACGCCATCACCAAGGTAACTAATTAGTTAGGCGTGATCTAACTACGCCTTATCAAGATGACTGTCATCTCATGATGCCTAGTATGTTGCCCAATAGGACGAACCTTGCGTACTCCTGCATCGTGTGGTGCCCGGCGGAGAGTTGGTGGATGTTGCTACCGGCACTATTATACAACCCATGCAACGCACTATGCACCACTCTCGAATGGACGAGAACATGATGAAGGTGAAGTTGGCCAATGTAGTGCCGGAGTATCGCGACGTCCTCCCCCCCCCCCCCCTTCAACCTCCAGGCTGCGACGAGGAGAACTTGGTACTTGGAGAGTGCATGACTTGGGTGATGAAATGGCCGAAGAGCCAGATTCGTCTGGGGGGGGGGGGTCTTATGATCAAGCGCAACACCGCCGCCACATCCCCTATGGCCCCGCCGAATAAGATCGTCCGGCCCACGAAGCAAAGAGCCCTCCAGACAGCACCCAAGGCCGCCGCCCCTCAGAAGGAAACGGTAGTCGTCGCCACCACCACCCAGAAGGAACCGGCGGTTGTTGCCACCACCACAAGGCACAAAGTGTTGTTGGGAAATATGCCGCAATGACCGGCCAAAAGATCATCAAATGCAGTTGTGCCTCAACCGCCGGCATCACAGCCGCCGGCATCACAGCCGCCGTCACCACCAAAGGACGTGGACAACCAGTTTGCTGGAGCCGCCGATGTCGATGACTATCATTACGATGACAATGTCGACATCAATGCCTACCTCAACACGGGATACAGCCAAGATAGGTACATGCCGGATATGGATCATGACGATGAAGCCTTCCGCAGTCACGACGATCAACCTAGGCGTACTAAAGTCACGCAGCGCCTGACCTACCCGGAGGGTACAGTATTCAGCCCTGGCACACTGCATAAGACAATCGTAGGGTCGTCCCGAGCACCCGAACCCCCAGCTCCCGCAGCAGATCAAGCCACCGCCAGCAAGAAGATTAGGAAGAGACCTGCTAAAAAGGTCCAGCATACTAAGATCTTGGCCGACGCCGTGGTACGACCCCGTAAGGATGGCTTGACCCGCTTGCATGAAGCTGGGAAACCGATACTGGGTCCGGACGAGATACAGGGGGCAACTGGACCAATGCTCACATTGCAGAACATTATCGTGATGCTAGAGGGCCTCCTTCTTCAAGACAAGAGTCCAAATTACCCTGCGTTCGTGGTCAAGGTGCCAGAGGGCCCGGACTTCGTCCATGAAGACCCTGCGGGACTGTTCTTCATAGCGTACGAGGATATCTTCAATCTATTTCACTCGAGACGGCTGGACTATAACTTGGTCCGCCTATACGCGCTCAATGCTCAGCTGCAGATCCAGCGAGAGTTACCCCCTCACGTTATGGTAGCGGATCCCTACTACATGCGTGATAGCCAGCTGGAGGAAGGATCAAGTACACGGACCAAGGCAGTGAAGTACCTCGAGAGCTTCATGTTGAGAAACAGTGAGAACAAGAGGGACATTCTTTTGCCTGTCTTCCCCGAGTAAGTCTCGCGACCGTCGTAGCTAATGTTTTTTTTCTAGATTTCATCCATTGCTTATCCTGGATTCAATTGCATGTGTTGAGCAGGGATACATACTGCACACTCATCGTGCTTTGCCCAAAGTGGTCACTTGCCCAGTACTTCGACTCGTCGAATAAGACGAAGAGGAAAGACTACACCAGAATAAGGGGTGTTCTCGATGAGGCTATCAATGGCTACGCCCAAAATGGAGGCACATTCGAAAAGAAACAAGAATGTATCAGGCCGGCTACTGGCAAATACGGTTTCAGGCATGTGACCGAGTTCCCCTGCATCAAGAAGCCGGCTTGGAGCACGAAAGAGGCCTTCTATGCCCTCCATCACCTCAAAGGGATTGTCCGCGATGCAAACAATATGAATCATCCTTCTAGACTCCGAGACTGGTCCAACAAAATGGCGGGGGAAATCTCACAGGTAGATCTTATACAAGATTTTCATCGCATCAAAGTCAAGTTGTTGGAGATAATCATTGAAGATGTCACAAAAAAGGGAGGGTCCTTGCACCAACCCATAGGGTTATGCTAGAGGGATATCCAGGAACGCCTAGAGCGGCAGGCTGATCGTAGGACGTGGATGACGAAGGACCTATATAAGCCGTTTCCGGCGCCGCTCCAGTTGAGGTATCGTTGATCGAGGTGTGCGTAGCTAGCTACTATTAGTTTGTTTAACAAAAATTGCTTAACTTATATAAGCCTAGCTACTATATTAGTTAGCTCTAAACTTAATGAGGCCTAGCTAGCTACTATTAGTTAGCTCTAAACTTAGGCCTAGCTTTATGTTTGTATATCTTTGATGTTTATTTTTTATTTCCTTAGTTGTTTTTTGTGAACATATATGCCTTAGTTGTTTTTTGCATTATCTCTACCTAATAATAAAAGCATTAAGGTTTCTGCCAAAATTTTCGTCCAACATAAATTTACCAATTTGCCCTCCCACCAAATTACATAATACTGCAAATTGCCATCGTACCGGTTCGTGGTCTTTTCTTCTCCCACGCCGTCGGGTGCTCTGCTCCTCCATGGCTCTCCACCGTCGGCTCTCTCCACCAGATTAGATCTCCATCCTACTCCTACCGTAGCCCATCAGCTGGACGAGGACCGTCAACCATCCACCGGCCCTTCCAGTTGCCGTCAAAATCCGCGACCAAGATGGTACTGGTCGGTGGAGCTACGCGTGCATACAGCCAGTGCGCCCCCAACTCGAGTTCTCCGGCCTCCAGGAGTGAGAAGGTCGGCGGCTGCGTCAGATATGTAAGGTCGGCGGAGGAAACGTGCTATGTGTCCATGGAGAGGATTTTCTGGCCGTTGAGGGCCAAACTGAAGCTCCGAAGCTCTCAATCTAGCCATGGAGGCGATCCGTCCTATCTGGCCATGGAGGGCCGGACTGAAGCTGCCAAGTTCCAGATCTAGCCATGGAGGGAACGTCATACCAACGACGTCCACTTCCTCCGGCCAATGAAACAGAACAGCGGAGGCCCAGAACCTCCGAGCCCGCACCCTTCCCGACCGTGACCTCCCCAGGCCTGCGTCCGTTCGAGCCCGACTGGAGCTCTAGACCCCGTTAGGCCGTTACAGCTGCTCCGCAGCAGCGTGAGTAAGAGAAGTACCAGTGCTAGCAATACATCTCCCGTCGTCCCATATCTTTTTTGTTCGAGTGCTAGCACAAGGTCTGAATCTCCGATCAGATTTGCATCTACTCTGTCCAGTCCTGCCTACATAAGGTTCAGCATTATGCCGTTGTATACGTACTACGTGTGATCAGCCAGTAGAAATAAAAGTGGACCAGATTGAAGACCACATCAATTTGCATCGATGTATGAAATTAGCTATGCGAGGAACTCTCTGTGCACCTTTATTGCCGATGTACATTTCCAGAAAGGTATATATGGGTGCCCCTAGCTCTAACCTCTACAGCAGATTCAGATTCACGTATTTGCTCTCATCCATTATTTGGCTGCTGATTGCTGAAGTTAAATTTCCATGACGTGCACTGGCTGAAGTAAAACGAGTTTCAGCATCAATATATATGGATTTCTTTGAAGTAGATATTGCCTAATACTTCCTGTAACACCTTGAAACAATTTTTTAAACTGCTGACTCAACATAGTACAAACCTGCTATCTTTCTCAAGCATTACCGAGGCATTAGTCTCTGGTTTTATAAGTGCCTGATCCTGGTCCAAAGTGACTGAGAGTTGTGTCAAAATCAGGCGCATTCATTCTATGCTAAGTATTTGAGCTTTCTAAACTCGGCTTGATGTTGGTTCCGACCTGAATCATAGTTGGTGACCTGTTATGAACTTATGATGCACACCAAGTAATGATCTACAGTATCACGTTTGAAAAGAGGATTATTTGCTCGCTTTCAATATTGTCAAACCATGCACACTTTCCGTGGATTCACTTGGAGAATTAAAGGGTCTTGTCACGATATTGGAAGATAATGTTTGGCTGGAAGAAACTCATGATTATATTAGTCTGATGGTCAGATGCCCTTTACAGATTCAGATGTATGTCATGTTTAATATGCTATTCTTCTATTTGTTATTCATTCGCACATTTTTTTTACTTTCTACCCTAACGGCTTATATTAGCTGCTAATAATATAAACACATTTTCCATTTAAATATAGTAGACCAGATTCCAAGAACAAACCCATTATGAACATTTGTGTTGTCAGTAGTAGTTGTTGAAGAGTCAAATATGAACACCTATTAATTATTCATCAAAGGCAAACTTAACTATTAGCTTGAGTGACCGGATTTGGGTGATGTTAAGTACATCATAGGGGTCGGTATATATGTATAGCAGAGATGGCCATTTTATTATATTTCTATATCAAAATCTACATCATCGCAGTAATCATGAACATATATTATCAATTTGATCGAGATCTTCTCAAGTTATGGATTCCTTTCTTTCATGAAACTTGCGCCGTTTGATAAGAAATTTTATTTCTTCACTTTGGTCATGGATCTCTTACCCATTTGGTATGCCAATGTTACAAATTCCATCGATCGAAACTATTCCAATTTTATATATGAGATGTTCCTCTGCCACAATTGTTTTATTCTTTTTGGTATGATCAATAAGGAGAGGGATCTCACTAAGGAGATGTTTGCACATGAAATGATCAATGTTTGTAGTGGCAAAGACCAGAACCAAACTCGGCACATTGATGTTTTATGAGAGGATGGTTAAATGAATGAGACATCCGTGTGAATAATTTGTCCACGATGCATCATAGCTACCTGAAATTACACTTTTATAGGTTCCATTGTTTTGTTTCCGTAGCAACGCACGGGCAAATTTCCTAGTACTTACTAATATGATTTGTGTCTATCTATATAGATGACGTACTACGTGGTGTTCGAGGGTCGGGTTCCAGGAGTCTATGCCGAGTGGAAGGACTGTAAAGCACAGTTCGACAAGTTCAGCCGCAACTGCTATAAAGGATACGAGACTAGACACGAGGCGGTTGCAAAGTGGAGGGACCACCAGTCGAAACAGAAGAACAAGATGAAGACCTCCATCAAGCTACCGTTCTTGATCACCATCGTCGCCGTGCTTGTAGTCTATTTCATCTTAGCTTAGGCCTTATCGAGTAACTATGTGGTGTCATGTTCGATGAACTATGTGGTGGCATGTTCGATGATGTTTGAATATGTATCACTATGTTCGATGATGTTCGATGAACAAAATTTGATACTTTTGCACTATGGATCACTATTGTATATTATGTTATTATCGAGTAATGTGTGACTTATATCTTTGTCAAATATCACTTCTATGTTTATATATTTGTGAAATATCACTGCCTGTATTCAAACTGTATAAATACTGTAATATACCTGTTATTTACACCTGGTATTTATACCAGAAACAATTTAAATTTCGTAATACTGCAGATATTTCTGTGGCGCACCGTAAAACAATTCTGTGGCGCACCTATTTCTGTGGCGCACCAGGCGGGGATGCGCCATAGAATTCACTATTTCTGTGGCGCACTGGCTGGGTGCGCCACAGAATCCACTTTTTCTGTGGCGCACGGTGGGGTGCGCCACAGAATATATTTTTATGGCGTGTATTCTGTGGCCTGTGGCCCCAGGGTGCGCCACAGAATACATTTTTGGTGCGCCACAGAAGAGGGAATCTGTACTAGTGTGAGCGGTCCCAGCCGAGCGATGTGCACGGCGTGGTAGCAGCGTGGCCATTGTGGCACGGTGGCGGGCATTGCAAGCAACCTTGCTGCGAGCGGTGCACCAGACTGACGCGGTGCCGCGGAGTCGTGGCCGGAATCAGTGCAGGAGTGGGAGTCCACGCAAGGGCTTGCCATGTCGTCCAGAACAGTGTCGGCAAGAGTTCACGTGGGATGCTCACTGAAGTTCTCTGCTCAGGCTAGACATTGAGCAGGGAGGCCATTAGTGCCACGCCCAAGCAGGGGTGTAGGAAGCAGACGGTGCCCCTCCGCACCTGGCCAGCGCTCCTCCTCGTCGTCTGCGTGGCTGCCGCGTACCCAAATGCTTCAACTTCTCTTGTCACCCTAGGCACAACCTTGATCCACCGCATGATTAAATGAGTTCTGCTCGTGTTGCTTCTCTAGATCGACACCGACACAAGTTGGTGATGGTCCGATCGAATTGGTTTATTTCTGGTTTCCTTTTTTTTAACATACGTGTGTGCAACCGTGTTGAGTTGAGCTCAATATTGGAGCAATTTTAACCCTCAACATTGGAGCAATTTTAACCCTTGATCATTGATGTTTGATAGCCCAGATTTAATGTATCTACGAAGTTTGCTCTTTTATAAGTAGTTTAGGTGAATATTAGCTGACACGTGGACCCCACCTTTATTTAAATTCCAGAAAATTATAAAAACTTGTAAAATGAATAACTTTTATTCTGTTAATCAGGAAAATAAAATAAAAATATGGTTTTGTTCATAAAATTATTTCCAACCCAAATATGTCACTTTCATACATGTTTGACAAACTTTAATTTTGACCATTATTTAATATTCTTTAAATCAATTAAAAATAGAGAACATAATGTTTTATTCACTAAGTTTAGAAAATTAAAAGTTATATACCAAATTGCTCAAAATGACAAACGCAACCTATTCATGATGTTTTCAAACCCCTTTGAGCAATTAAAATTGTACTCACTTCCAAGATCGCCCGAAACCCCTTCGAGGTCCATTTCGGGGCTAATTTCAACTTAATCGCATAATTTTCATATGAACCCTAGCAACCCAAAGAACATGTTTAGGGCTTCTTTAAGTGCATTAACTTGCTCATGCATACATGTTGCGCATTGCATCGTTGCCATGTGTTGATTGTTGTTCTTCTTGTTTCGGTCTTTGTTCCCCCTCGGTAGAACGTGACTCCGAAGAGAAGGCCAGCAGCTCCATGACGAATACTTGATCTTAACCGACAAGTCAAGCACTTATTCCTGAAGACTTTCTCTGGTTTTCTTGAAGCAAGGCAAGCATAACCTCTTATATGCCCATATATGATTTCAAAATACTTTTGATTCTCGTACATTGCATTCGATTCCAACGTATCTTGTGCCAGTAGTTAGAGTTCTCCTATATTATGCATAACCTAATTAATCCTGATCCACTACTCCTAGCAGCCATAGGTTTGCTTGTTTATCGCCAAATCCTTAAATATGCTATGCTTAGTCATACATGTTTGTTATCTCTGCTCCATCCGGTTTATGAATCAGAGTTGCGAATGAATCTAGTATGATAGGATGTTGTGGAAATTTAAGAGAATTTGGTTAACATGATTTAAAGGTGTGGATGACGAGACCACAGAGGGTCTGTGGTGGTTGTCTCGTTCATTCCCCTAGGAGCGAGTTCTCGTCTTCGAGCCAAGACTGAGCGTGCATCCACACGGGGCTTAGATTCCCCTCGGTCTCAACTTGCCTAGTTTGTTCCATGAGTTGCCTAGTTCGGGCTTTCCATTTGGATTTGCGGGGTGTCGAGACATCGTAGTAGTTTTCATAGACGGGGGTGCCATGAGACTACGGGTAGATACGTGGGGTAACGGGATCGCGTTGTAGACAAAGACACAGGATTTACCCAGGTTCGGTACGTCGTGATAATACGACGTTCCTACTCCTGCAATCTCACTAATCAGGACTAAAGCATGTGTATACAATTACAATGTGAGGTTTGTCGGGGGGTTACCCCCGAGTAGGGTAAAGACAGGTGGTAAAGGCCGCTTACAGAAGAGAGGTTTGGCCGAGTAGCCGACTACCGGGTACTCGCTACCCGGTCGACTGCTACCCGGTCTCACCTCAAGATGATCAGAAGGAGATATCAATCAGTTTCTACCATGTCGAGTAGAAGGTTTGGCCCGAGTACAATTGGCGGGAACCTTTGGCGGGAAACTACTCGGGCAGGAAGTCAAAGGAGCCGTTCTGACACAGGATCCCGCGTATCCTGGGTCCGTACTTGGCAGCATTCGAACTACTATTCACGTGGGGACGGTCTGTCTGACAGTGACAGCATGGAAGCAGTCGGTGGCAGGATAAGGGGGACCTACTCTGTGACTAGGTACAGTGATACCAGTCTGTCCCCTAGTTTTGCCCAACGACTTTACAGAAGCAGCCAAGACCAACGACCGAAGCTGTCAGCGGGTACTCGGAGAAAGGACGATGTGCACACTATGTCGACACTTGTCTAGGATTTGGACGTATCCGGCTGGGCACCATGTATATAAGGTGCCCCGCCGCCTCCTGCGCGGGGCACGTACTCAGAGAGGCTCATATGCTCCCATAGTGGCTCACTAGAAACCCTAGAAACCCTAAGTCCTTGACCTAGCTCTACTCGGAGAGGGGCAAGGGGCTACTCGGTAGCGTTACCATTTGTACTGTGGCTACTCGGTGAGACACCATAATACATAGGGAAAGGCAGGAGTAGGGGTTTTACCTCCTCACGAGGGCCCTGAACCTGGGTACATCGTGTTGTTTGTGTTGTGTGGATCTTACCTCACGCGGCTACTCGTCGCGTAATCCCTCCCCGGACACCTCCAGCGTCCATCGTCCCCACATCTTTAGCCATCCCATGGCATCTGCCGTGACACCACCACGACAGTTGGCGCCCACCGTGGGGCAACCAGCGGCGCTGGCTGGAGTTTCTGTTCGGACGGGATCTTCATCTGCAGAGCGCGTAGTTTGTGGCCTTGTCCACAGATTCGGCTCCTTCGACTTCGTCATCGACAACGCCGGCTGTTTCGGCGGCAAGGCCATGCCGGAGGGCGGCTCGGTGATCTCCTTCGGCTCGCATCTCGTCTACGTCGCCACCGTTGCCAACGACGCCTACCCCGAGCTGGTGCACGACGCGGAGGACCCTCCCGCGGTTGTTGCTGCTCGCGGAAGGCCTGCATGCAGTTCTGCGTGCTGCGCTGAGGTGATGGTGACGGGCGTGGCGGCCAACGTTGGCGCAGCTGCTACTGGCGCTGCGGCCGTCGTCGAGGAGGTTGACGACCCGCCCGCGGGTGGCAGGACTCACCGGCCCTACGAGAAGCAGAGCAACCTGCCGCCTTCCACGTCTACGGTCATCCCCGCGTCTGCAGCGCGAACCGGCATGCCCACTCCCACCGACGTCGAGCTCCTAGCCGTAAGGGAGCAGCTCGAGCGGCAACGCCAGGAGCTGCTCGCCGAGCAGGCGGAGTTGGAGAAGATCAGGCTTGAGCTGAGTCTAGACCAGCTTGAGTATAACAAGGCTCACGGCTTCACGCCGGTTGCCAGGAGGCCTAGCAGGGTAGGCGCAACCCGGCGCAACCTGGGCGCCGAGATGGCCACTGTTGCGGAGGAGCCCGCGCAGTCCGCCACAGCGAACACCTTCACAAGGCCAAGGTACAGCACGCCCGCCAAGACGCTGCGGGCTGCAGAGGCTGTGGCTGCCGAGTTGCCGCGCCTAGAGGGAGAGGCGCGTCGCAGGCAGCAGGAAAGGCTTGGCGAGTTGGTACTGGAGGCCGCCAGGCAGAACGAGGAGTTTCGGAAGGCCAACCCGGGAGCTGGAGCTTCGCAGGTGGTTCACTCGCACGCGGCAAGATCTAACGATCAAGCCTCATCTCCGCATCCTAGCCGCGAGAAGAGCCGCAGCGGGCGTACGGGAAGAGACAGGCAAATGCAGGTGTATGACCCGGCTGCTGCCACGAAACAGGTTGCTGTGCCGCAGCAGCCCGGGCAGGAACACAACGCTGCAAGAGCAGGCTCTCAAGCCCATCAAGCTCAAAGCCGTGTCCGAGAAGCCGCACGCCCGGGTACTTCTCGGCAACCCGCAGCTCCGCCTACTCGGCAGAGGCAGCAGCCGCGCCCGGTGGCACCGGTCGCCGGCCCGGTGGAGCAGCCTGCTGCTATGCAGGTGGATAGGTATGATGATGGCTACTCGGCTATGGAGATGGCTGGTTATGACATCCATGACCGCGTGGGTGAGCGCGTGTTGGCGCCTGGAGATGCAAGGCACCAGCTGGACCGTATCAGCTTGTCGGCGCGGCTTGAGAGCACGGGTCCTCCTGGCCCCGAGTGCTTTGGCCCGCGCATCATGAACGAGCCGTCCGTGAAGGGCTTCCAGCTCGCGAGAGGCACCAAGAGCTACAATGGTAGCACCAAGCCTGAAGATTGGCTCAACGACTACGTCACCGCGGTCCATATCGCGAACGGCAACAGGAGATGGGCGGTGCGCTATGTGCCGCAGATGCTAGAGGGTCCAGCTCGCACTTGGCTCAACAACCTGCCCAAAAACAGCATCAACTGCTGGCTGGACTTCTCGGATGCCTTCATCAGCAACTTCACCAGCACCTACAAGAGGCCGAATAGGCCACAGCAGTTGTCGGCTTGCCGACAGCGAGAGGACGAGACGGACCGCGAGTACCTTACTCGGTGGAGCACCTTGAGGAACACCTGTGAGGGTGTGAATGAAGCGCAGGCCATCACTTGGTTTGCGCAGGGTTGCCGACATGGCAGCATGCTGTGGCAGAGATTGCAGAGGGAAATGCCCAACACCCTGGCCGAGACCATCAAGATTGCGGATCAGTACGCACTCGGTGACCCTACTCAGCCACTGATGGATTCTTCTGAGCCGAGAAGAAACTTCAACAGCAACAAGCGCAACGAGTTCCGCAACAAGCGCCGAGTAGATACTCGGTATGATCCCGAGGAAGTGAATGCAGTGAATGTTGGAGGCGGTGGTGGCCAAAGGCAGAAACCTGCTGGAGCCTACGGGCAGAACCAGAACCAGGGCCAAGGCAACAAGAAACCGTTCCGCACTGCGCAGCCGAGTAGCGGGAACTCCGAGCAGCCGAAGAAGTTTGTCTTCGATGACATGAAGGATGGTCCATGCAGCTTCCACACTCATCACCCCTCAAGGCCTGCGAACCACACTACTCGGCAATGCGAATGGTGGGATGTGATCAAGAGTGATGGCTTGCCTCCTCCACCTCCTCTGCCAGCCGCGAATGCCACTGTTCAGCCTACTCGGGCACCCGCAGCTCGGCCGCCAGTCTATCCGAGAAGAGAGAATGTGAACCAGGTGGCTTTAGGAGCCAACCAGAACTTCAACAACGAGAGGTACCGCAACAACAACAACAACAACTACAACCGCAACAACAACAACAGAGGCAACAACAACTATCAGGGCAACAACAATGGCAACAACGGCAACAATGGGGGCAATGGCCCTAACCAGTACCAAGAGCACCATGAGAGCTATATGATCTTCACTTCCGAGGCAGTCGACAAGCAGTCACAGCATAGGCGGGCCATGGAGGTCAATGCAGTGATTCCGGCTGTCCCTCACTACATGTACTGGTGCGACCAGGAGATCAGGTGGACTCGGGCGGATCACCCCAAGGTGATGCCCAATCCGGGTACCTATGCCTTGGTGCTAGATCCCACCTTCCTGGGCCCCGAGAAGAACGTGAGGTTCAGCAAGGTGCTGATCGACAACGGCAGCAGCATCAACATTGTGTACAAGGACACACTCGAGAAGCTTGGCCTGGCCGAGAACATGATGCTGCCCAGCAAGACCACTTTCCATGGCATTGTGCCCGGGATCTCATGCAACCCGATTGGCCGAGTGTGGATTGATGTGCTATTCGGTACTCGGGAGAACTGCCGCACAGAGCGCCTGCAGTTTGAGGTGGTGGATCATCAGAGTCCCTATCACGCTCTACTCGGCAGGCCTGCTCTGAGCAAGTTCATGGCCTCTACCCATGTAGCTTACCTAAAGATGAAGATCCCCGGGCCCAATGGCATCATCACCATCTCGGGAGATTACAAGAAGTCCATGGAGTGTGCCTCTGCTAGCTCTCAGCTGGCGGAATCAATGGTGATTGCTGCCGAGAAGAAGAAGATGTACGAGGTGGTGGCCTTGGCTCAGTCCGCACAAGCTGGCGCACAAGGTGTGCCGAGTACTCAGCACGGTACTGCTTTCCAAGACTGCTTTCATTACCCCGTACGGGGCTTATTGCTATCGTGTCATGTGTTTTGGCCTGAGGAATGCGGGTGCAACCTATCAGAGATGCATGCAGAAATGCTTGCACAACCAACTCGGCAAGAATGTGCAGGTGTACGTAGATGACATTGTCATCAAAACGAATAAAACACATACTCTGCTTGCCGACTTGGAGGAAACCTTTGCTAACCTACGCAGGTACAAAATGAAACTGAATCCGAGTAAGTGCACCTTTGGTGTACCAGCTGGAAAGCTACTCGGTTTCCTGGTTTCTAGTCGGGGCATTGAAGCCAATCCGTCTAAGATAAAAGCTATTGAAAGCATGTCTTTGCCGAGATCATTGAAGGATGTGCAGAAGTTCACGGGTTGTCTGGCATCACTGAGCCGTTTTCTGGGCCGAATGGGCGAGAAGGCTCTGCCTCTGTACCAGCTGATGAAGAAGAGCGACAAGTTTGTCTGGACTCCGCAAGCGGATGTAGCATTCAATGAGCTGAAAGCAATGTTGGCTAGCGCTCCTGTCTTGGCTAGTCCGCTACCCAAGGAGCCTATGCTGCTATACATTGCCGCGACTAACCGAGTAGTCAGCGTGGTGATAGTGGTGGAGCGAGAAGAAGAAGGCAAGAGTGTGCAGCGCCCTGTGTACTATCTG
Source organism: Alopecurus myosuroides (assembly GCA_028641055.1). NCBI lineage: Eukaryota > Viridiplantae > Streptophyta > Magnoliopsida > Poales > Poaceae > Alopecurus > Alopecurus myosuroides. The sequence goes on from CM054060.1 coordinate 67,406,723, forward strand.
AGCGAGGTGTTGTCGAGCTCCAAGCAGAACTACCCGCATTACCAGAAAATGACCTATGGTGTGTACCTGGGCGCCAGGAAGCTGAAGCATTATTTCCAGGAGCATCCCATCACTGTCGTGAGCTCAGCTCCCATCTCGGACATCATGGGTAACAAGGAGGCGAGTGGCAGAGTAGCCAAGTGGGCGATCGAGCTAGCCGCGTACGCTCCCGCGTATACGAGAAGAGAAGCAATCAAGTCTCAGGTACTGGCGGAATTTCTTGTCGACTGGGCCGAGATGCAGTATGAACCTCCTGCTCCAGTTTCCAACTATTGGAAGATGCACTTTGATGGCTCAAAGGTGAAAGAAGGCCTTGGTGCTGGCGTTGTGCTTACATCACCCAAGCGGGATCAGCTCAAGTATGTGTTGCAGATCCATTTCAAGGCATCCAACAATGTAGCCGAGTATGAGGCAGTTGTGCATGGTTTGCGAGTAGCAAAGGAGGTTGGCGTGCAGCGCATTATCTGTTATGGCGACTCAGATCTGGTGGTGCAGCAAGTCTCGGGTACCTGGGATGCCTTGGATGCCAACATGGCGTCGTATCGCTTCCTGGTGCAGTCAATGACTGGGTTTTTCGAAGGCTGTGAGTTCCAGCACATTCACCGAGCAGAAAACGAAGCAGCAGATGAGTTGTCCAAGTTGGGATCTTCTCGGCAGTCCATCCCGGCAGGGATTGCCCTGGAGCATTTGAGGAAGCCATCCATCAAGCCTTCCCCCAACTCGGAATCCATCTTTGTCCCTTCTCTGCCAAGTGAGGAATCTGACCCAATGGAGATTGACTGGGAGAGTGCTGCAGGGAACCCGGGGACTGCCGTCCTATACTCGGGGACTGCCATTCCCTACCCGCGGACTGCCATTCCCTACCCGGGGACTGCCACTCCGTACCCGGGGACTGCCACTCCCTACCCGGGGACTGCCATTCCTTACTCGGGGACTGCCGCCCTCAACCATGAAGCTGTTGCATTCAGTGAAGAAGTTCTCGCCAATCGATCTGGGCTGCAGAGAAGCGCTCCTACTCCTCCTGTGCAACCACCAGAGCCTGTCCCAATGGAAATGGACGAACCAGTGTTTCCCGTGCGGGAGACACCGAGTTGGGCAATGCCCATATTATCCTTTCTAAGGGACGGCACTTTACCTGAAGATGAGGTGACTGCGAGGCAGATTCAGAGAAGATCCAAGGGCTACGCCTTAGTCCGAGATGTGCTGCATAAGAGAAGTGCCACTGGTGTGCTGCAACGCTGTGTAAGCCCAGAGGAAGGAGAAGAAATCCTGGTGGAGATACATCAAGGAGAGTGTGGGCATCACGCCTCTTCTCGGGCTTTAGTCAAGAAAGCTTTTCGGCATGGCTTCTACTGGCTCACTGCATTGCAGCAAGCTGAGGACATCGTGAGGAAGTGCGCCGGCTGCCAGATGTTCGCAAGTAAGATTCACGTGCCAGCATCCGAGTTGAAAACAATTCCTATCACATGGCCGTTTGCTGTTTGGTGCTTGGATATGGTTGGTCCTTTCAAGCCGGCTAAGGGCAATATGACACATATCTTGGTCATGGTGGACAAGTTCACCAAGTGGATCGAGGTGAAGCCTATTCGGAAGTGCGATGGAGTCACAGCTGTGAAGTTTGTGAAAGATGTGATCATGAGATATGGCTACCCGCACAGTATCATCACCGACAACGGCACCAACTTTGCAGAGGGGGCAATGGTGCGATTTTGCAGAGATAAGCATATCCGACTAGACGTTGCGTCAGTCGCGCACCCTGCCTCCAATGGGCAAGTTGAAAGAGCAAACGGGATGGTACTGGCAGGCATCAAGCCGAGGCTGATTGAGCCACTGCTGAAAACACCTGGGTGTTGGCTAGAAGAGTTGCCAGCGGTGTTGTGGAGTCTAAGGACTACCCCTAACCGGTCAACCGGCTACACGCCATTCTTCTTGGTATACGGGGCTGAGGCCGTGTTGCCAATAGACTTAGAGCATGACTCCCCCCGAGTAGCCCTCTACACTGAGGTGGAGGCGAGAGAAGCTCGAGAAGACGACGTTGACCTGCTTGAAGAAGCAAGAGAGCTGACTCTGTCACGTTCGGCTATCTACCAGCAAAACCTGCGGCGCTATCATAGCCGAAAGGTGAACCCAAGGGTTTTCCGAGAAGGAGACATGGTCCTTAGGCTTGTGCAGCGCACAGCCGGGATGCACAAGCTGTCTCCTCCATGGGAAGGGCCTTTCATTGTCAGCAAAGCGCTGCACAATGACGCGTACTATCTTGTAGATGTGCGCCCGTCGCAGGCGAACAGGGCAGATAAAGCTGGAGAGGAAACCAAGCGTCCTTGGAATATAGCTCTACTTCGTCGTTTTCATTCGTAAGCAAAGATGTGTATGTACCCTTTCATCCGAGTTGAAATTCTACTCTGCAATCTAAAATTGTTCTCGGGGACTGCCCTCGTCCAAAATTGCTCTAAGTGTTTTTTACTCGGCTCGTTCCTTTGTCTATTCGGTTGCTTCACTTCAGAACTCAAAAGTGCATTGAGTACTGTGTTTAAACCTATATGCCAACTCTTCGACTTTGCTGCTGTCCGAAACCCGGCTTCATGGCAAGCAAGAGAACAAGCAAAAGGTCAATGAGCACACGAAAATCACTAAGGAAGAAAAAGTGCAGGAACCGAGTAGATTGTCGGTTACTTTTTGTTCCTCGTTTTCGTCTTCTCGGTTAAGTGGTGGGCTGCGTTATCATGATTGTTTTCTAGCGGCTAAGTATTTGCAGTCTTGTTCTTTGATTCTTGTGACTCGAATACCAAACAAGCGACAAGTCGCAGGTAGAGCAGAGATGAAAAGACAGGGTGAATAAGAAAAGCTACTCGGGGACTCGCATGGAAACACAGCTCGGCATTAAGCCATTGTCGTGCAAATTGATTAATGTCAACGTAAACCGAGTGGGCATAAAAACTGAGTAGCAAGCAAGATAAAGGTAGTCTGTTACATCTGCTCCCGGCATCCCGGGGATCTGATAAAATGTTCAAGTGAAAGAAAAGATTGCAGGTTGCTTCAAGTTGCAGTGGAGATGTTCTCGGCGCTGGCCTTGGCGGCTGTTTCCTCGGCGGCGGCCTTGGCAGCAGTTTCTTCAGTAGCAGTGGCGGTAGCTGCTTCTTCGGTGCCGGCTTGAGTGGCATCCGCTCCCGTCTGCACGACGGTGGATTCCTCCATCTCGGCATCCTCCCGAGTGGCCGTATGCTCGGAAGTGGCCGTGGCTGCCGAGACGGGTCCTGGAGCCGAGGAGGAGCCTGAAGCGTGGCCAGGAGGAGGCACCGTGTCGTCGAGAGCAGCACCTGAGGAGGTGCCAAAGTCGAGTGGCTCGCTGTCGATGTGCGCCCCTTCGTCTTCATCGCTACTCGCGACGACGGTGGCCTTGCCCTTCCCGGCTTTGCCCTTGGGAGATTCGAAGTACTCCCCAAGTTCTTCCTCATCGTCATCTTCGTCGTCCTCGTACTCGGTGTCGGGTTCGGGGACGCCATCGATGTAGACCTCCGTCTCGGCGCACTCTGCGACATCATATGCAGTCTGCTTGCGCAAGGCCACGCTGTCGGCATCAGTCTCCCACTTGGAGTCATTGCGCTTCCCGCGGATGAGCTGCATGTCCAGGTTCTCATACCAGGACGCAATGCAGAGAAGCATCACATCCGCACCAGCACGGGCTCCGGAGGCTCGCCACTTCTTCAACTCGGCCTTCACACCTTCCAGCTTGAGGGCGAGCGCCCGCATGCTTTTTGGCTCAGGATCATGGGGCCAGAACAGCCGGTGGAGCTCAAAGCCCGCATGCATCAAATCAGTCCCGCAGCCGGCCAGCTGTTCGAAGTAACCTTTGAGCACCTGCAAGCTGTCCTCGATATCAGCCCTGGTGTCGATCGGCTCGCCCAGCGAAAGGCGAACTGCTCGGGCCTTGGCTATCGAGGGCGCAGAGGTAGACTCAAGGCGAGGCCAGATATCTGAAATAGCAAGTGGCAAGATCAAAAACCGAGAAAGAGAAAAGGAAGCCGAGAAGGAATAAGACCGAGAAGAAAAGATGCAATGAAGAAAAGAACTTACCGACTAGTTGTCGGCGCAGTTGCTGCAGCTTGGTTCTCCAAGATTCCTCGTTGCGAATGTGCTTTGATTGGATCTGGCGCAGGGCGTCCATCTGAGCGAAAAGATCAGCATTGGCCTTCTTCAGAGTCTCGCATTCAGCCTCGAGGGCCCTCTCCTTGGCCTTGAAAGCGGTCTCGGCCTTGGCCTTCTCGGCGATGGCCTTGTCCCTCTCGGCGCCAATCTTCACGGCGTCTTGGAGCGCGTTCTGAAGCTGGACCTGCAGTTTCTCCATCTCGCTGGTGTGGTCCTTAATCAGAGTAATGGCCTGATCGGACAGCTGCTTTTCCACCGCTGCTGGCTGGACGCAATCTTGGTGCGCCTCAGCAAATGACTTATAATCTTCTGCGAAAAGATAAGATAAGGTCAGCAGATATGCAGAGAAGAAACAAATTCGAGACAGAACCGAGTAAACAACAAGCTCACCTTCAAGTCTCTTTATGGTGGCCTCGGAGTCTGCCACAAAAGCACGGCACTTCTCGTGCTCGTCGACTAGGGCCTTCAGGTTAGCTGCAGAGAAGGAAAGGTTAGTGCCAAAGAAAGCAGGAGCGGGCGTAAAAATAAAACGCAGAAACCGCGTAGCTAAAAGGCCTACCCTGCACTTCAGCCAGCTGCTGGCTGCTCTCATTGGCGTTTTTGCTTGCGGCCTCGGCATCTGCCTTCTCTTTCTCCAGTGCGGTGATGCGTCTCCTGGCGATGGAGTGGTTCCAGAGAAGGATGCGGTACAAGTTGGTCCGCTTGAGAACGCTATCCTGAAAACCGAGAAGAAAATGAGTTAGGCAAAGCAGAGAAGATTCGGCCCGAGTAGGAGGCTACTCGGAGAGTGTCCACCTACTCGACCCAAATCTCGGGGACTGGGAGTGATGGTGAGAAAGAAGAAGGGCGAGTAGAAGAGAAGAAAATTCAACTCGGAAAAGGCAAAAAGACTTACTGCGTAGCTCTGTTCGATATCCTCGGCGTTCTTGCGGTGCAAGAACATCTTGGCTGCGAGGGTGGCGGTGTCGGTGGAAACGGACATGGGCTGGTGTCCCAGGTCGATCTTGTTCCACTCCACGCGGTAGTGGTCGACGGAGCCAAGGGTCAAGCCGTGCCACTTATCCTCTCCGAGAACCCCGCTGTCCCACTTGGCGCTGATGTAGCCGACAGTGTCCAGTACCTGCTCAAGACCCTTGGAGGTTATTGGCTTGTCTTGGGGTCCCCGAGAAGCAATATTGGTGGGTTTATTCTGGGCTGGATCGAAGGGAGGAGTATCCCTGGCTACTGCCTTTCTCCCCTTCTGAATAGCTACAGCTTTATCTTGGGGAGGGAAGCCGATGCGGTGTTGGTGGCTAACCTCAATCATATATTCCGGGTAGCAGGGCTGGCCAGCAGCGCGAGCGCCCGCAGAGAGTGCAGCAGGAATCGGGCCGGAGTCGCGGATCACGAGTGCTCCGCCTGCGGATGCGCCTTGCTCCCTGGCCCTTTTCTTCGTCTGCTCCTTCTCGATCTTCCGCTTCTCGGGATCCTCGGGTTTCTTCCCCTCTGTCTTGGCTTTTGCCTTCTCGGCGACTGCTTCCTCGGCAGCTCGCCTCTCGGCTTTCTTCTGTTCAGCCCTGGCCTTCTTCTGCTCGGCCTTGGCTCTCTCAGCAGTTTCTTTCTCGGCTTTGGCCTTCTCGGCGGCTTCCTCCTTGGCCTTGGCCTCCTCGGCAGCCACCTTATCGGCAGTCTTCTTCTCGGAAGGGCCCTTCTCGGAGCAGTAGTCCCTCAGAGCATCAAGGGCCCGTTGCCTGGTTACTCGCCCAGGAGGGCTGGAAGTGTCCTTGCTCTGAGGAGACGAGGAGGAGGTTGGTGGTGTAGGGCCTTGTGCAGTCGGTGGCGTAGGGCCCTGCGCAGTTGGAGGCGCCGCTGCAGCTCCTGGCAGAACACCACTCGGTACGCCGCCTGGCAGTGGGTAAACATCTTCTACGGTGGCGTCCGCAGCGGCGTTGTCTCCTACTTGCTGCTCGGCAGCAAGATTGTCTCGTGCACCAGCCTCTGTGCTGGTTTGCTCTTGTTCTACTTCAGGCCGCTCGGGGGCGGCAGTGTCTTGCATATCCTGGTCTCGGACCTCCTCGGCATTGCTAGCCGGAGGAGAAGGTGGTCTTTCGGGGTGGACGGCAGCGTCCTGAGCTGCCGCTTCTGATCCTGCTCCCTGAGCGGAAGTGATCGGTGCTTTGGCGGCAGCAGCGTGGGCAGTGTTGTCCTCCTCGTCGTCATCAACGTTGATCAGAGGAATTGGAGTTTCCTTGGCTTGGCCGGATGCGCAAGCGGCGTTCACATCCAGGGGAGCTCTGCGGAAAGAGGAGAAGGGAATCAGGAATTGGAAGAAATTGGGGAAAGTGGTACTGCGCGAGAAGAAAGACGACCGGGAAGGAAGCTTACGCGGTAGTGGAAGAGAGCTGTTTCCTCTTTCTCTTCGTGGTGAGCTTGGTGGGTTTCTTCTTCTCGGGGGTCTCTCCCTCCTCGGCGGGCTTCTTCTTCTTCTTGGCAGGGGGCGCTCGTGCTTCGCCGCCTGTCCGTTTGCGAGTTTCGGGAGGGGCAACCGACAGAGGCTTGACGACAAGGGGCGCATCGCCCTCGTTCTCGTCCTCATCCTCGTCGTCCTTCTCCGCAGCGGCCTCATCTGAGAAATTCAAAGGAAAGAAGAAGTGAATCAGAAATAGCAATACAAGGAGTTGATGCTTCCCGGAAACAAGCAAGATGAGGATGCTATTACCGTCAGAGCCGTCGTCCGCCCAAGTGTTAAGGACGTCGCGCTTCTCGGGAGCGGGGCTGCTCTGCTCCGCGTCATCAGAGGGGGGTACATCGTCCTCCTCGCGATCCTTAGACCAGTTGTCCTCGAAGACCTCGCTGCTTTCAGTGAGCTGGCGAGTAAGAGTCTGAAAGGCAGAGAAGGATCACAAGTTAGCCGAGTACCAGAATAGAATTCTACTCGGGTAGGCGTGCACCCACAAAGCACACTAAGCCTAGGCCTTTTTCTAAAAATTCCTACTCGACGAGGCGTGCAGGCACAAAGCACACTAAGCCTAAGGCGAGTTAGCTAAGTGTCCTACTCGGTGCACAAGGCGATTGCTAGTCGAGGAAAAAGGAGAAGCTATCTACTCGGAAGGCAGAGACGAAAACAGAGTAAGGGAGACGTACCCGTAAGATTGGAGTCCTACGGCTGAACGGGAGGAACCCGTACCGCCACTTCTCGTTGAGGCTGGTCTTCAGGATGTTCCTGGCAAGCCTGGGAACGTCAGCATCGTCGATCTCGACGGTGGTGGTCCTGGTGCAATCGCGAGGCCCTCCCATGTAACACATGAGGTGGCATCGCTCCTGCAGAGGATGCACCCGGCGTTTGATCCAGCACGCTACTGGGTCGTCATTCCTGAGGCCATGCGTCTTCAGCCAGGCGAGTTGCGTCTCTATCTCGGTGGCGTTCTCGTCGTTGACGGGCTTCTCCTTCCAATTCGACCCGAGTGGAGCACGCTTGCTCCAAGGGGGCAGGTTGATGCGGTCGTCGACGGGGGCTCCATCAGCGGCGGCAACGTTCCTCACGTAGAAGAACGTTTGCTGCCACATTCGGCAGGAATCCAGCCCCTGGATGCGGGGGTGGTTCGTCCCGTTGCGCTGCACCATCATGGCGCAGCCGACGTCGGTGGCGCGGGCAACGCCCGCGCTGTCCTTCTTCCCGACGGATTGTTGGCGGAGATGGAAGTAGTGGAGCCACGTCTCCACGGTGGGCCTGATGCCGAGGAAGGCCTCGCACACCATGACGTGGTATGCGAGGAAAACGACTGCATTGGGCGGCAGATGGTGCATCTGCAGCCCGAAGTGATTCAGGAACTTACGCATGAAGTCCGATGCTGGCAGCCCGAATCCGCGCTCGAAGTGGGACATGAACACCACGCGTTCTCCGTCCCTGGGCTTGGGCACGACCTCGTCGTCAGGTGCCCGGCACTCCACGCCGGGGGGAACCCTCCTCTCGTTCACGAGCCAGGCGAGGTTGGCTTGGGTGATGGAAGAACCGGCCCAGCAGGACTTGGCCATGGTTGCGAGTGGAAGAATCGGAAATCAGACGGGGTTGGTGGTGGAGCGAGTCCGCGGCGGCGCAGAGGCTAGTGCGGCGGCGGAGCGCTCGGTGGCGGAGAAGAACGGGAGGAAGAAGAGGAAATGAGCAGGGAAGGGGAAAAGGAAGTTACCGCGGGGGTATTTATACCTCCTCGGCGAGATTACCGTTACCGCTACGGGAGTGGGATCGATTGTGGCGTGTGGTGGGTCCTGTGGCCGGCTAGAAACGCACACACGCGAGAACCGCGCGCGTAACGGCCGCATTGGATCCCACTACAAGATCGTGGCCAGTAAATGCGCGTGATGGGACATGACGGCCGGTGGGCCCACGGCGTGAAAACTGGACACGTGGCGTCGTGTCCTGGGCAACCAAACGACAAGGTCGTGGATGCTTGACACGTAGGCAGTGCCTGCGTGAAGGGCTGGATGTTGCTCTGCGCTGCAGAGGCTCAGTTTGCGAAATTTCGCTAAGTCTTTTTACTCGGATACAGAGTAGAAAGCAAGTGCTACTCGGAAAGAGGAGACTCAAGATACTTTCCGGATAGCTACTCGGAGGACCTACTCGGCATCTTGAGGTTCGATGGCTGGGATGCAAAGGCTGGTTTTAAGCTGGCAGAGCCTAGTGAACAAGTTCGCAAGACTCAACCAGCTTCGGGGACTGCTGTCGGGGGGTTACCCCCGAGTAGGGTAAAGACAGGTGGTAAAGGCCGCTTACAGAAGAGAGGTTTGGCCGAGTAGCCGACTACCGGGTACTCGCTACCCGGTCGACTGCTACCCGGTCTCACCTCAAGATGATCAGAAGGAGATATCAATCAGTTTCTACCATGTCGAGTAGAAGGTTTGGCCCGAGTACAATTGGCGGGAACCTTTGGCGGGAAACTACTCGGGCAGGAAGTCAAAGGAGCCGTTCTGACACAGGATCCCGCGTATCCTGGGTCCGTACTTGGCAGCATTCGAACTACTATTCACGTGGGGACGGTCTGTCTGACAGTGACAGCATGGAAGCAGTCGGTGGCAGGATAAGGGGGATCTACTCTGTGACTAGGTACAGTGATACCAGTCTGTCCCCTAGTTTTGCCCAACGACTTTACAGAAGCAGCCAAGACCAACGACCGAAGCTGTCAGCGGGTACTCGGAGAAAGGACGATGTGCACACTATGTCGACACTTGTCTAGGATTTGGACGTATCCGGCTGGGCACCATGTATATAAGGTGCCCCGCCGCCTCCTGCGCGGGGCACGTACTCAGAGAGGCTCATATGCTCCCATAGTGGCTCACTAGAAACCCTAGAAACCCTAAGTCCTTGACCTAGCTCTACTCGGAGAGGGGCAAGGGGCTACTCGGTAGCGTTACCATTTGTACTGTGGCTACTCGGTGAGACACCATAATACATAGGGAAAGGCAGGAGTAGGGGTTTTACCTCCTCACGAGGGCCCTGAACCTGGGTACATCGTGTTGTTTGTGTTGTGTGGATCTTACCTCACGCGGCTACTCGTCGCGTAATCCCTCCCCGGACACCTCCAGCGTCCATCGTCCCCACATCTTTAGCCATCCCATGGCATCTGCCGTGACACCACCACGACAAGGTTCGATCTAGCTATTCGTTGAGGATCAACTTCCCGGCGGGTTAGCCTATAGCTTCTTGTCCATCTATCATATCTCCCGTCCGGCTTTATATAATAGCCGGGTTAGGGCATACAGAATAGGAAAGCTAGAAGACTACGTTAACTATCAACTTGGAAAGTAAGGAATCCGCCTTCTCCTCCAAGCCAGATCACGTGGGCCGTGATCCGGGTCCTTCTAGAATCCGGCTTCTCTGCGTCAGCTTACTGGGCCTCCCAATAGACCATAGCCCACTACCACTTGGGCCACCCTGGTAATCCGGCACTTATGACTACCATCTGATATACCCCTATTCAGTATATATCCGACATTAGCCCCCAAGAAGGATTAAAACTCTGATTCGCCGCCTTTCGCCAAATGGATATTGTCCGAGAAATATCGGCCAGCAGTCTTGATTCTTCTTATTCTTCTTTGAGAACAGATGGTAACGTGAAATTCGGAATTCCGAAAATCCGGCTTTTCTCACAGACCCTTCGCGGAGAAGGAACCTCCTACGTCAGCGCTTTAATCATGCTGACGTAAGGGACGCTTGGGTTTCACGCGGGAAACCCAGAAACGTATCTCTAACAGATTCTCGCGGGAAACGAGGAGATAGCCATCATCACCCTGTCGATTCATTTCTCGGATTTTCCGGCGAGCGACACGCGTTGATCATCCAACGGTCAAAAGAGATGTTGGCACGTATCGTGATGGATTTCCGGCTATATATAGCCTTCTTCATCCTCCCGGAAAACCTTCCGCTCTCACTTCCAAGCCATTACAGCGCCCAAGCTCCCGAGCAGAGAGAAAACTTCCGAACGCTCACCGCGCCCGAACCCTCACCGGCGACGAGCCAACGCTGCCACCGATTGGCATCTCCGCCGTCTTCTCATGCCCGCACCGTTGCGCGTGACATCGAGGATATCATCAACGATATAGATCCAATGCTGGATTCGCCAACACACGCCGGCGGCGAGCCGGTGAAGACCGCGGGCACCGCGGCGGACGGAAGAGATTCTTCCGCCGCCGTGAATCTTGCGGGCTCGAGCTCCGCGCCTTCTCCGCCGTTCGCTCCCGAGACGACGGAGGAGAAGATTACGCTCGTCGGCGACGAGCTCGCGGCCGCGGAGGCCGCCGCGTCCGCCGCTACTGGAGCCGACGAGGAAACGGAAACTGCAGGCAATTGGATTGCCTGCAGCATTCCGCCATCCCTCCTTCCAAACATGGAAAAGGAGGGGTTGGTTCTGAAAGGGAAATGGCGGCTTCCGGAAGACGAGACTGAACCCCTGCCAAACGACGGCGAACGGGTTCTTCTCTCCTCCCACCTTCTAAGAGGTATGGGATTACCTCCTTCCGCCTTCTTCCTCCAAGTCCTCTCCCATTACAATATCCATCCCCATAACCTGCCACCCAATTCCATTCTTTATATGGCCGGCTTTCAGGCCCTCTTCGAGGGTTTCCAAGGCATAGAACCTTCTGGCAATATTGCTTCGGGGTTAAGCGAAACTCTTCGGAGGGCGCACTCCCGACTTGCGGAACCATCTCCTTCACTCTTAGGAGATTTAGGGAAGATTGGTTCCCCAAGATCAAAACCTCGGAATCCGTCAAATTCTGGACGGGTTCCTTCTTTTACCATCCCGATGTCCCTTTCCCAAAAAAAGGCCATCGGGGTTTCACCTTTCTCAAACACTGCTGCCGTTCCCCAAGAGAATTGGGGAACTGAAGCCGTCCAAGTCCTGCCGCCTGATCTTCTAAGGATCAAGCGGCGCATCACCAAGCTCACTTCCTCCGATCCGCCTCTAACCGGCATGGACACTGTCCTTTGCTGGTTGGACAGGCGGATCCAGCCATTAGCCAACCATGGCGGCCGTCTCCTTTGCGAGTACACGGGCGCCGGCGACAAAATGCGGACAACCAGCAAAGATTGGGCCGTGAGGGATCTGCGGCGGCGCGTGAACCAGTTGGTCGCATCACGCGACCAATATGAAGCAAGTCGGCCCATGTATACGGCCGACAACCCGGTTCCCAAGGTATTTTTCGTCATTTGGGTTTTTTATGTTTTCTCGGATTTCTTGTCTCTAACTCTGATTTTTCTTTTCGACAGCTCGCCGACCTTCCCGAATCGGAGCTTGCCTCCGAAGCTGAAATGGAGGCGTTGCGCGCCACCTTTGCAGGTGGGCGAAAGCGCAAGAAGATCTCTTCCTCTAAGGAAGTCATTGATCTTGACGGGGTTCCCGTCGCCACCTCCAGGTTAGATCATCCGGGTTGTTTTCTTTTGTCAGAGTTTCTTTTTGTCTTCGGAGTTTTAACCTTTTCCGGGTTTTTTGTTTTTAGCCTACCTCCCTCGAACTTAAACCCGAAGAAGCTGAAGAAACACAAAGTTGTGTCCAGCAGAGGCGCTCAACCTTCTCCCGTCATCGCCCCGGACACACCGTCCACGAAGGCGGAAGAGCATGCTACAGCCCCCACCACCGAGTCGTTGGAGCCCAGCCAGCCCATTGTGCCGGACACGGACACGAGGTAAAGGGCGGCTCCAGAGGTGGGAAATTCTTCTGACAATCGATGAGGAGATTCCCACCTTTGACAAGGACTTCAAGAATCTCAACGACGGCCTAAGCGCGGCCGGAATTCTTTTTGTGGAATACGCAAAAGAGTTCAATGAAAACTTGGCGGGTTTGCAACGAATGAGCCAGGTATTTAACTCTAGCCCTCAAGCATTAAACAAAATGTATACTTTTTGCCTTGATGCTTTTTAGTTACTCCTTTCCTTGTCATGTTCCAGCAAACCGCTGAATCCATTAACATGGAAGTTTTCAATAAACTTTCCGTCAAGAATAAAGAAGTTAGAAATCTTCTTTCTATTCTTGATGTGAAAGAGGCGGAGCTGGCATCGTCTCAGCTTCAGCTGGTGGAAACAGCAAGTATAGTTTTTCCTATGAAATTTCTGATTCAGCCTTTTGTCTAAGTACTTTTTCCGAGTCTTATCTAAAGTCGGAATTCTTTCCTTGCTTTCCAGCTGCTTTGGCTAAGGCCAAGGAGATAGCTGAAGATGCCGACAATGCTGCCAGTCTCCGTCAGGAGAATTTGGATCTTCATAAGGAACTTATGAAGGCCAAACAAGATCTGGAAGCCAGTAATATGGCCCTTGGAATTTCACAATCCAAGGCTTCCGAGCAGGCAGAGAAGGACAAGTCCACCATTAAGGACTTGGAAAATGCTCTAAATCTGCGCCTGGAGGAAGGCTCCGAAATCGACAAGATTGTCGGTAAGTGTATTTCATTTACCAGTTTATCTATGTCTTGCTTTTTTTCTCTGCTTTTTCACTTAACCTTTTGGTTGTTTTGTCTGAAAAAACAGGAGATAACCCAGATCTTACTCGGATTGATAAAATCCGAGCCTTTGGGAAGACGTGGACTTCGATCAGAGCTGCTGGCATGCAGCCGATCAACAAGTTCCTTCCCACAAGGACTGGGGAGTTCTCGGAAGTTGAAAAACTTCCGGGTGCTATCATGGAGGTGGCGGAGTCCCGGGAGTCCATCCTACGCTCCGCTGCACGGGGTGGTGCACGCATGACTCTTGGCCTTGATGGAGGGATGATAACCCGGTAGGCCAACGCCAAGGAGTAACTCGGCCCAAAGGACGCTGCGCAAGACCCGGCTTAAGATAAAGGAGTTTCTAGAAGGCCCAGGAACGTAGGCCTCGTAACCCGGATTGTGGGTTCCGATAAGGAAGTTTAGGGTTTGTAAGCAGTGTCCGGGTAGGATTCAGAGTGCGCCTTGGAGAGTAGGCCAGGGGGTCCGGATATTATATAAGCCGGCCCCTAGGGTTAGACCAAGAGAGATCCAAGAGTTTGAGCAACATTGTTAGGTATCGAGTATCCAGTGTAACACGAAAGTTGAGTTAATATATTCAGATCGGAGACTCGGCGACTTGATTGCCGGCTGCCATATCGCATATCACCATGGTTCCCTTCGAGCTAAACCCTCTCCCAAACACTCGAGTCGATTTTCCCCAAGACAAGTTACCCCCGGTAACGTCTGCCGTGATTATCCCACGACAGTTGGCGCCCACCGTGGGGTCTACGTCCAAGGGTGTTTACATCACGGGAGAAGCTCGGAAGAACATGGAGAACCTTGTCATCGGCGAGATCTACACCGACCCCAAAGGAGAGAAGATGGTGGACGATTCCGGCTCGGGGCCAGAGTCGGATCTGCTCGAATCCGGATCTGTCATGACAATTGGCCAGATCAACGTCTTCATCGGCATGGTACGTACGTCCGGTTCAATCCCTGACGATTTCGGGTTTGATTCTGTGTCAGCGGAGGCCACCTACGCTCAGTCAGATGGAGAAGAATCGGTCGGGACGGTAGATCCGACAGAAGAGCCCACCACGAAGAGGGAACAGCCGGAGGAGCCGGCATGGACCCCGCGTGGCCGGGTCATGAGAGAAGATGATACCGAGTCTATCTTGCATCTGCTGGAGGACCGGTACGAGGAAAATAGCAGCGAAGAGGAAGAGTACGAATCTGCGCCAAGCATTGTGCGCCAGGTTGCGGTTTACACGGCTCCTGCGACCAATCTTAATCAGGGGAACGTGACCGCAAACACAGTCGGAGCAGCACAAGCACTGGCCCAGCGGCAAGGTCCGGTTGACGGAAACCCGGTTCTCACCCGGGTTGACGGAGAATCGGCATCAGTTACCAGTCATGCGGCGGATAGTGAGTTGCAGGCAAACACGTTTGGATATCTGGCAAACCGGACGCCAGGGGCGGGTCCTTCAAACCCGCAACACCCGGCCCTATTCAACAACAACTTGATTCTGGATCCAACCGTTCTAGCCACCGTTATCACTCCAGAAAACGCGGCGGAACGTGTTAGAGATCTGGATGTAGCCCGTCGTGCATTGGAGCAACAGAGAAGGCAAGTAGAAGCAGAAAGGCAAGGGATGGCCACGCGCCAACGTGAACTGGATGCATTGGAAACCCGGCTCCGAGAAGAAACAACTAGGGTACGTCAAAGGCATCAGACCAGATTACCGGCAACGGGTGGAGTTATAAACCCGGCCACGCTATTCGTCACGCCCCAGGATCAACCGATCCCAGTGGCAAACCAAGGAACTGTACATCAACCCGCAACCGGAGGAGCACAGCCGGCAAACATACAAGCCGGGTTACCCATATTGCAGACCGGAGTCACTGCCGGCAATACATTACCACCACCACCACCATCACGATTTCGCACACCAGCAGGTCATTACAATAACTCCATGGATAACGTGTACGCAGCAACACTCGCATTAAATCAAATCCCCGTGAGAGTCACCCCACGCAGAGGAGACCCGTCGGGCGATAGATCTATTGCGCACCGCGGTGGCGCAACAAGTTAATTACCCGGATCACAGAAGTGGAATGCATGGGACACCATATATCAGCCAGCAACGAGGCAATACCGGCAATATCCAGACAAGTTCAGCACCGCGGAGGGAAGAGCAGCAGCAAATGTCGTCTCCTCCCCGCGTTCAGGCAGCACTAGCAGCATCAGCAGCACAAGCTATCGTGGATAGTTCCAGAGCCAGGAGAGCCGCGGCCGGGTCTGCGGTGCATGGACCACCAGCAGTACCGTGTCCAGCCGCACCCCCCGCAGGATCACACGTTTCCCGAGTGAGGCCAGTTCCGACTAATCTCGCTGGGCCTAAGTGTCTGTCGGATAACATCAGGGCTGAGCCTTACCCGGATAAATTCAAGGAACCGGGTAAAGTTGTGAATTATGAGCCGACTATGGATCCAGAAACATGGTTGAGCAGTTATGAGATGGCTATGTCGATTCGCAATGCATCCGAAAATCTTCAAGCCAAGTTCATGTACTTGATGATGTCAGAAGGAGCAGCAAAGTTATGGTTCAATAATCTACCGGAAGGATCTATCAAGACATGGGAGGAGTTGAAAACTGCGTTTATCAAACACTTTCATGGGACGTGCAGAAAGCTATTTACTATTGACGACCTAGAGCGATGTGTCCAAAAGAAGGGGGAATCGGCGCGCAGCTGGGTGCGCCGGGTTATGGAGATACTTCACTCATCTACAGATATTCAGCCCAAGGATGCGTTACAAGCTATGGCAAAGACGTGCAAGTACATACCTTTAGTGCAAAAGTTAACTCGCATGAAATCTAGTCGGAATGCTTCAGAGGTTACGATGGGAGAGCTAATGGATGCACGCAACAAACACGCTGCAACGGATACTACAGAAGAGGATGTCGATGACAAGAAAGCAAAAGCAAACACAAATAATAGCGGAAGAACCGGCAATGGATCAACGCCGGGTAATAATGGAGGTAACAATGGGAACAACCAGAACAAGCGCCCGTTTGAGGGAGGCTCCGAGTTTGTCGCTAGCACAGAAGCCGGGTCTTAGAGACCTAGGGCAGAAGGAAATTTCAATGCTGGAAATCACAACGGAGGAAATTATGAAGGGCCACCAAGGCCGGGTAACAATTGGGATATCTTCAGAATGGCGTGCCCAAAGCACAGCAGGAACGGTAGGCCGGCTAACCACTCATTGGAGCAATGCGCGGATCTACAGAGATGGAAGAATGAGGAAGTAAACAGGGCTATGCGAGGTGCAAGTCGGGGAGGAGGACCGGGTCCGGGTGGAAACCCGGGCAACGGCCCACCCCCAGCCGGTAACCCGGCAGGCGGAAATCGGGGCAACAACCAAGGGGGAGCTGGAGGTTTCCAAGCTAACCCCAAGAAATTGGGACAATATCATGTGCATACCACAGGAACTTCTAATAAGGATAAAAAGATACTGAAACAAGCTGTAAACTCGGTTTCCTCGGCTGTTCCGAGATACCTGAGGTGGTCGGAGCAGGACGTAACGTGGAGCAGAAGAGATCACCCGGAAAAAAATAGAACACCCGGGAGTCTTAGCATTGGTGGTTGCACCGCAAGTCAATGGTTATGAGCTGAAAAAGGTCCTAATGGACGGTGGAAGTAGCATCAATATCTTGTATTGGGAAACCTTTCTACGCATGGGTCTCAAGGAGTCTCAGCTACAGAAAAGCTCGACAGTTTTTCATGGGATTGTGCCGGGTCACTCAGCGTGCCCCGAGGGAAAAATCACATTGGAGGAAGCTTTTGGAGAATCGAAGGATAATTACCGAGTCGAGTGGCTTACTTTCGAGGTGGTTAAGTTGCCCAGTCCTTATCACGCGCTATTCGGAAGGCCGGCTTATGCTAAGTTCATGGCCAGGCCGTGTTATGTGTATCTACAGGTAAAAATCCCGGGTCCCAAGAAGACCATCACCATACATGGGAGCTGGGATATAGCAGCTGAGTGCGACGAAGGAGATGCAGCCATGGCGGAGCAAGCTTGCAGAAAAGAGGAACTCAAGTATTACCGGTCTCAAGTAGACCCGGATGACAGAACAGCGTTAAAAATACCAAATACCGAAGATGAGGGAGCAAAGTTCAAGGCAGCACAGGACACCAAGATGGTAGCTTTTGTCGAGGGTGATCCCTCTAAGAAATTTGCTATAGGATCTAACTTGGACAGCGAGCAGGAGAAAGCACTTGTGGAGTTCATTCGTTCAAATCAGGATGTGTTCGCCTGGACGCCTAGCGATATGTCGGGTATCCCCACAGAGTTGGCAGAGCACAGTTTGCACGTCGATCCCAGGTCCAGACCTGTGAAGCAGGGCTTGAGAAAGATGAATGAGGAAAGAAGGAAAGCTATAGGAGAAGAAATTGCTCGGCTGCTGATAGCCGGCTTTATCATGGAAGTATTTCACCCAGACTGGTTAGCAAATCCGGTTCTCGTGATGAAAAAGACCAACGAGTGGAGAATGTGCATTGATTACACGAGTCTCAACAAGCATTGCCCAAAGGATCCGTTTGCACTACCAAGTATAGATCAGATCATAGACGCAGTGGCTGGAAGTGACCTATTATGTTTCCTGGAGGCATATTCTAGGTATCATCAAATCAAGCTCAAGAAGGAGGATTGGGAGAAAACATCATTCATAACCCCTTTCGGGGCCTTTTGTTACAAAACCATGACATTTGGATTGAAGAACGCTGGCGCAACCTATCAGCGGTGTATCCAGAAGTGCTTTGAGGACCAAATTGGACGCAATGTCCACGCATACGTGGACGATGTGGTGATCAAGACCAGAAAGGCGGAGACATTTATTGTAACACCTGGGGTGTTACCTGTTTGTTTTCTTTTGCTTGCATCATCTGCATCCCATGAGCATTGCATTATGTTTTTCAAAAACAATTTAAACTTTCACACATGTCTAAAAGATTTCCAATTTAAGAATTGCAAACTACAATAACTCAATTGTTTCCATAGTTTTGAAGTTGAGTTATTTAAATTTTGCTTGTTAATAAAATCCCTTCTTATCAACACACTAATGACCAATTCAAATTCAAATCAACTCAATCCTATTTGGCATATTTCAAATGTGGGTTTAAAAAAAATTAAAATCTTGTAAACAAATTAAATTCAATAATTTTCATAATTGTTTGGGCTTATTAAATAAAATTTGTCTATTTTAAAAATCAAATGAAACCCTATATGAATTTCAAATACTAAATTTCAAACTAATTGTCATTTTTCAAATTGTTGAAAATAAGTAACCTACCTTGATGTTGCTGTTTTGTTAATCAATAAAATATATTTCATAAAATATAAACACCCCAAACCCTATTTCACCTCTCTCTCTCTCTTTAGCTCTTACAAAAAAAATAATAAGGAAAAATAAATAAAAAGAAAGCAAAGCTTAGGAGAGGGACATGGCCCAACCCTTTTCTTTTCTTCCCCCTCCAAGCCCACTTACCTCTGGCCCACTACCCCTCTACTGCTTGTCGTCTTCTACCTTTGGTACGAACACGTTCAGAACCGCATGATTCTCCTCCCCCTCTAGGATCTCTGCCGTACTAGGCTACCCACTCCTTATAACAGCCACCCTCCCCGAGCCCTACCTAACCCTAGCTAGTTCCTAACCCTAGCGCCGCGGCGCCCTCCTCTTCCTCTAACCTCGATCTCCCTCTGCTCTGTAAACACCTCGACAGACTGAACCACCCGAGGCCGCCACCTTCCTTCCCTAGCCCCGGTCGCCACGATCCTCCTCAGACCGAGCCAACTCCGGGAATGGAACCGGGGTGGGTTCCTCGTCGACTTTCGTGAAGGAGCGGAGGCGGGAGGAGGCCCGAGCCGGCGGCGCCGTCCATCTCTTCCTCCGCCGCCGGTCCCTGTCGCCCTTCTGCTCTCGACATCGAACAGCCGGTGAGCGCTCGCCTCCCTTCCCTTCTCCTCGCTCTCTCCTCTCCCTGCCTCGGGCGCTCACCGCACCCGCACCTCACCACGCACACCACCGCGAGCGCCCCTCCCCCGTAGTGCACCGCCGGCGAGCTGCCCACGATCGATGCCTCCGGTTCTGTCAGGTTCAGATAGGAACGATCTGTTCCAAGTTTCAGTTAACGTTTTTTTTCTGAAGCTAACCTGGTCCGCTGCTGCTATCTGTCAACAACTTCGTAACAGCTGCAGTGGTAGCGATCCTTGCGCGCCTGGGGCAGGTCGCGGGTTCGATCCCCGCGGCTGCAAAGGCCCTTTTTTTCGCAAATCCTTCCGCGTCTCACCACAGGGCCCACCTGTCATGCTCGCTGGAAGCCCAGTCAGCCTCCACCCGCGCCACAGTGGCGCCACGCGGGCGCTGGGCCCATCTGTCATCCAGCATGGGTCTGTTCTCCCCGGGTGCAGAAAGTTCCAGGCCCTTTTCTGTTTTTCCAAAAATTCCAGAAAACGAGTGAATTTTCTAAAAATCATAACTTTTAATTGGTAACTCCAATTTGCACAAATTTTATATGTATTCCAATCAAAATTCCATGAACTTTTCAAATATAACATTTGTTATCTGTTTTGCACAATTCAAATTGTTTCAAATTTCAAATTTAAACAATTCATCTCAAAATTGGTTAATTCCATAATTAATTCATAATTAATTCAAATCACACAAATCAAATATGTTTTTCAGTTCAAATTCAATGTACTCTCTGTTTGTCAACTTTGTTTTGCAATTTGGTCAATTAAAATTAATGTTATTTAATAATCCTTAAATTGGTTAATTAATTGGCATAATTAATAACTTTCAAATGGTTGCTCCAAATTAAATACTCCAAACATGTTTTTCATCCAAAATTGAATGCCACACTTGAATATCAACTTTGTTTTCTGGTTTGCAACATCTAAATTGAATAATTGTTTCACCTCTTATTTAATGCAACTGAAATTGCCAAAATTCATAACTAATTCATTTAATTCCAAATCAAACAAATAAAATATGTTTTCCAATCATTTTCATATCTTTAATATGTTCATGCCATCCATATTCCTGTTTGCATCTTGTCTTGTGCACTTTAGATCTTGTTATGCATGTTCACCTATATGACAACATATGGAATGTGTGGGCTAATTATTTCCAGCTGTTGCCCCCTTCCATTTAAATTGCCTAACTCATCTATTCCTTTGTTGCCATGCTAAATAACAATTAAGTTGATGGTTAGATAAACAACTTGAACCAATTCCTATTTCTCCGGACTCCGGTTCCGATTAAATTGCTTAAGTTGTTTCCCCTGTTGCATCTTGCCATGTCATGCATATAAAATAGGATCATGCTGGATCTTTTGCCGTAGTAGTAATTGTTGCATTCCGTTGTTTGTTCGAGGTTCGTTGCTTCTTCCCGGATAGGACGTTGAGATGATGTGAGCAACGACAAGTTCGGCTACCTTGCGGGATCTCAGGCAAGTATACTCACTTGCTGCCAAATGGCTGCCTTTCATCACTTGTTACCGATTCTTTCCGTTGTTCTTTTCTGCTAGCCTTGGTAGTAGTTGTTTCTGTTACGAACCTATCACATGAATCCTTTAACCCTGATATTGCCTCACCTCCACACCTATAACCATTGCTTGTGCCCGTGTCTTACTAGCATGCTTAGGTTGCTTTGCTCGAGTCTGTTACCCGTTACTTTCTGTTATTACTTCTTTATGTTCTGGGGGCTCGATGTTAATCAATCAACCTGTTATTAATAATATGCTGATAAGGCACCGGCAGGAGGCCCTAAGTGGTTTTGAGGCCTGCTAGTGTCGACCCTAATAGGAAAAGAGTCTTGTCTACTGATCCATGATGAGCGTGCTCACCGCATCCGGGTGGTAGTATGGGACCCCCCTCGACTTAGACCTGATCTGCAACTTGTCCGAAGAGCCACACTTAGTTCGGGTGTTCCATTTGCTCCTTGCATAATGGGTTGATCACCCATGGTTACTGATGATGATGATGATGCATATAGGGCGAGGCCTGTAGTGCCGGGGTGTTGTGTCCTGCGGGAGTTTTGCACACCTGCGCTGAGTATTCGGCTGCGTGGCTGGGACCTTATAGCTCCGTGGCTCCTATGATGGGTTGTAGAGATGGTTTGGGTCGTGTCAAGTCCACCTAAGTTTTAGTTGGTGGCTTGAGTGTGTACGGGTACTGGAGCACACCCCTGCAGGGATAAATCTTCTCGAGAAGCCGTGTTTTCCGCGGTTATGGATTACTTGGTGAAAGTACTGGCTAACAAGTACTCAGACCACTTACACCTAATGATAATAACTTGACTAGTAATAGTCTTATTGACACAACAACCTGATCCATTATTCATTAATCCAACTGTGTGAGTTATCCTCGGATTGCTTCTTTGGATAAGGGGCGAGATCCAGGATGGGTTTGTTTGGAGTTACTTTCAGTTGGTTACGATACTCGATCTTATCTTCTTTCTGTTAGCCGGAAGTTGTAGTACCTCTCTGTAGTTGGTTAGTGCAGCCCGCTGTCGCTTATTTGCAATAACCCCTTCCTTTCCGTTGAACCCAAGGTATTTGTAGCTTGTGATGACTGGCTACGCCGGTATCTTGTGAGTATGGTTTATCCACTTGCCAGCACTTAACCGTACTGACCCACGAATCCTTTTTCGTGGCTGCATATTCAACATTGCAGTCAACAGGTTTGAAGTCTGACGACGTTAGCTTGGGAATCCCTCCGGCTTGGCCTGGGCAGGGATTGGACGCTCTCGGTTATCTTCAGGACTCTTAGTCCAATTTGGATCTTGTCCGTAGACGGACGATATGTTGTTTCTTCCGCTGTTATTTTGGATCTTTGTAATGTATCAGTTGTAACCCTGGCTCGTTTGAGTCATCTTGTATCTATTTGTTTCTGTTGTAATTGTGGAACATTCGTGAACTGTTGTAATGTTATCATAAGTGGCAACCTGGAATCGGTTATTATGTGGATTTTGGCGGGAATGCTGAAATCTGCATAGTGCCCGGTCCTGGGGATTCACAAATGGTATCAGAGCCTTGGTTCCGATTCCCGAGATTGTTTCGATACGAATGGTTATCGAAGCAACGGGTCCGCAAAGCCTGTAGGATAACCTCGCTAACGGTCGTTGTTTCTAAACTGTCGAAAACTATTTCTGCTAAACTATTTTGGGAAACATCTCAATAGGATTCTTGTTTTTCTCCTTATCCCTATTCTATTTCCCCTCCCATCTTGTTTGTTTTGGAGTCTCCCCTCTTGTCTATCTTTCAAAGTGTTAGGATCCTACGTGGGTGGACGTTTTCTGAGCCTTTAACCTAATAGGTTCGATCATCGGAAGATTCCTGGTGGAAGAACATCGTCGTCACTCCGAGCAAGAATCTCTTGTTAGTGGTGTCGAGGAGATCAGCCGGAAGCATGAAGAATCGATAGTAGAACTTCTTTCCCCTCCCGGGTTAGCAGGTGGATTGCGAGGGCGCAATCCCTTGTTAGTGGTGTCGTCTGTAACACCTGGGGTGTTACCTGTTTGTTTTCTTTTGCTTGCATCATCTGCATCCCATGAGCATTGCATTCTGTTTTTCAAAAACAATTTAAACTTTCACACATGTCTAAAAGATTTCCAATTTAAGAATTGCAAACTACAATAACTCAATTGTTTCCATAGTTTTGAAGTTGAGTTATTTAAATTTTGCTTGTTAATAAAATCCCTTCTTATCAACACACTAATGACCAATTCAAATTCAAATCAACTCAATCCTATTTGGCATATTTCAAATGTGGGTTTAAAAATAAATTAAAATCTTCTAAACAAATTAAATTCAATAATTTTCATAATTGTTTGGGCTTATTAAATAAAATTTGTCTATTTTAAAAATCAAATGAAACCCTATATGAATTTCAAATACTAAATTTCAAACTAATTGTCATTTTTCAAATTGTTGAAAATAAGTAACCTACCTTGATGTTGCTGTTTTGTTAATCAATAAAATATATTTCATAAAATATAAACACCCCAAACCCTATTTCACCTCTCTCTCTCTCTTTAGCTCTTACAAAAAAAATAATAAGGAAAAATAAATAAAAAGAAAGCAAAGCTTAGGAGAGGGACATGGCCCAACCCTTTTCTTTTCTTCCCCCTCCAAGCCCACTTACCTCTGGCCCACTACCCCTCTACTGCTTGTCGTCTTCTACCTTTGGTACGAACACGTTCAGAACCGCATGATTCTCCTCCCCCTCTAGGATCTCTGCCGTACTAGGCTACCCACTCCTTATAACAGCCACCCTCCCCGAGCCCTACCTAACCCTAGCTAGTTCCTAACCCTAGCGCCGCGGCGCCCTCCTCTTCCTCTAACCTCGATCTCCCTCTGCTCTGTAAACACCTCGACAGACTGAACCACCCGAGGCCGCCACCTTCCTTCCCTAGCCCCGGTCGCCACGATCCTCCTCAGACCGAGCCAACTCCGGGAATGGAACCGGGGTGGGTTCCTCGTCGACTTTCGTGAAGGAGCGGAGGCGGGAGGAGGCCCGAGCCGGCGGCGCCGTCCATCTCTTCCTCCGCCGCCGGTCCCTGTCGCCCTTCTGCTCTCGACATCGAACAGCCGGTGAGCGCTCGCCTCCCTTCCCTTCTCCTCGCTCTCTCCTCTCCCTGCCTCGGGCGCTCACCGCACCCGCACCTCACCACGCACACCACCGCGAGCGCCCCTCCCTCGTAGTGCACCGCCGGCGAGCTGCCCACGATCGATGCCTCCGGTTCTGTCAGGTTCAGATAGGAACGATCTGTTCCAAGTTTCAGTTAACGTTTTTTTTCTGAAGCTAACCTGGTCCGCTGCTGCTATCTGTCAACAACTTCGTAACAGCTGCAGTGGTAGCGATCCTTGCGCGCCTGGGGCAGGTCGCGGGTTCGATCCCCGCGGCCGCAAAGGCCCTTTTTTTCGCAAATCCTTCCGGGTCTGACCACAGGGCCCACCTGTCATGCTCGCTGGAAGCCCAGTCAGCCTCCACCCGCGCCACAGCGGCCCCACGTGGGCGCTGGGCCCATCTGTCATCCAGCATGGGTTTGTTCTCCCCGGGTGCAGAAAGTTCCAGGCCCTTTTCTGTTTTTCCAAAAATTCCAGAAAACGAGTGAATTTTCTAAAAATCATAACTTTTAATTGGTAACTCCAATTTGCACAAATTTTATATGTATTCCAATCAAAATTCCATGAACTTTTCAAATATAACATTTGTTATCTGTTTTGCACAATTCAAATTGTTTCAAATTTCAAATTTAAACAATTCATCTCAAAATTGGTTAATTCCATAATTAATTCATAATTAATTCAAATCACACAAATCAAATATGTTTTTCAGTTCAAATTCAATGTACTCTCTGTTTGTCAACTTTGTTTTGCAATTTGGGCAATTAAAATTAATGTTATTTAATAATCCTTAAATTGGTTAATTAATTGGCATAATTAATAACTTTCAAATGGTTGCTCCAAATTAAGTACTCCAAACATGTTTTTCATCCAAAATTGAATGCCACACTTGAATATCAACTTTGTTTTCTGGTTTGCAACATCTAAATTGAATAATTGTTTCACCTCTTATTTAATGCAACTGAAATTGCCAAAATTCATAACTAATTCATTTAATTCCAAATCAAACAAATAAAATATGTTTTCCAATCATTTTCATATCTTTAATATGTTCATGCCATCCATATTCCTGTTTGCATCTTGTCTTGTGCACTTTAGATCTTGTTATGCATGTTCACCTATATGACAACATATGGAATGTGTGGGCTAATTATTTCCAGCTGTTGCCCCCTTCCATTTAAATTGCCTAACTCATCTATTCCTTTGTTGCCATGCTAAATAACAATTAAGTTGATGGTTAGATAAACAACTTGAACCAATTCCTATTTCTCCGGACTCCGGTTCCGATTAAATTGCTTAAGTTGTTTCCCCTGTTGCATCTTGCCATGTCATGCAGATAAAATAGGATCATGCTGGATCTTTTGCCGTAGTAGTAATTGTTGCATTCCGTTGTTTGTTCGAGGTTCGTTGCTTCTTCCCGGATAGGACGTTGAGATGATGTGAGCAACGACAAGTTCGGCTACCTTGCGGGATCTCAGGCAAGTATACTCACTTGCTGCCAAATGGCTGCCTTTCATCACTTGTTACCGATTCTTTCCGTTGTTCTTTTCTGCTAGCCTTGGTAGTAGTTGTTTCTGTTACGAACCAATCACATGAATCCTTTAACCCTGATATTGCCTCACCTCCACACCTATAACCATTGCTTGTGCCCGTGTCTTACTAGCATGCTTAGGTTGCTTTGCTCGAGTCTGTTACCCGTTACTTTCTGTTATTACTTCTTTATGTTCTGGGGGCTCGATGTTAATCAATCAACCTGTTATTAATAATATGCTGATAAGGCACCGGCAGGAGGCCCTAAGTGGTTTTGAGGCCTGCTAGTGTTGACCCTAATAGGAAAAGAGTCTTGTCTACTAATCCATGATGAGCGTGCTCACCGCATCCGGGTGGTAGTATGGGACCCCCCTTGACTTAGACCTGATCTGCAGCTTGTCCGAAGAGCCACACTTAGTTCGGGTGTTCCATTTGCTCCTTGCATAATGGGTTGATCACCCATGGTTACTGATGATGATGATGATGCATATAGGGCGAGGCCTGTAGTGCCGGGGTGTTGTGTCCTGCGGGAGTTTTGCACACCTGCGCTGAGTATTCGGCTGCGTGGCTGGGACCTTATAGCTCCGTGGCTCCTAGGATGGGTTGTAGAGATGGTTTGGGTCGTGTCAAGTCCACCTAAGTTTTAGTTGGTGGCTTGAGTGTGTACGGGTACTGGAGCACACCCCTGCAGGGATAAATCTTCTCGAGAAGCCGTGTTTTCCGCGGTTATGGATTACTTGGTGAAAGTACTGGCTAACAAGTACTCAGACAACTTACACCTAATGATAATAACTTGACTAGTAATAGTCTTATTGACACAACAACCTGATCCATTATTCATTAATCCAACTGTGTGAGTTATCCTCGGATTGCTTCTTTGGATAAGGGGCGAGATCCAGGATGGGTTTGTTTGGAGTTACTTTCAGTTGGTTACGATACTCGATCTTATCTTCTTTCTGTTAGCCGGAAGTTGTAGTACCTCTCTGTAGTTGGTTAGTGCAGCCCGCTGTCGCTTATTTGCAATAACCCCTTCCTTTCCGTTGAACCCAAGGTATTTGTAGCTTGTGATGACTGGCTACGCCGGTATCTTGTGAGTATGGTTTATCCACTTGCCAGTACTTAACCGTACTGACCCACGAATCCTTTTTCCTGGCTGCATATTCAACATTGCAGTCAACAGGTTTGAAGTCTGACGACGTTAGCTTGGGAATCCCTCCGGCTTGGCCTGGGCAGGGATTGGACGCTCTCGGTTATCTTCAGGACTCTTAGTCCAATTTGGATCTTGTCCGTAGACGGACGATATGTTGTTTCTTCCGCTGTTATTTTGGATCTTTGTAATGTATCAGTTGTAACCCTGGCTCGTTTGAGTCATCTTGTATCTATTTGTTTCTGTTGTAATTGTGGAACATTCGTGAACTGTTGTAATGTTATCATAAGTGGCAACCTGGAATCGGTTATTATGTGGATTTTGGCGGGAATGCTGAAATCTGCATAGTGCCCGGTCCTGGGGCTTCACATTTATTGATGATCTAAAGGAAACATTCAAGAACTTGAGAATGTATCAGATGAAACTCAACCCAACGAAGTGTGTATTTGGAGTTCCAGCCGGGAAATTACTCGGCTTTATCGTTTCCGAGAGAGGAATTGAGGCAAATCCGGATAAAATCAAAGCTATCCAAAGTCTGAAAAAGCCGGAAAATTTGAAACATGTTCAGAAACTCACAGGGTGCGTAGCAGCCCTGAGCCGGTTTATATCCAGACTCGGAGAGAAAGCAATACCATTGTACCGACTCTTGAAAAAATCCGATAAATTCGTTTGGGATCAAGAGGCGGACGAGGCGTTCGAGGCACTAAAGAAGCAACTATCTGAAGCACCAGTCCTAGCAGCCCCGGGTCCTAAAGAGCCTATGCTGCTATACGTAGCAGCTGGCCCCCGAGCGGTTAGTGTAGTGGTTGTTGTCGAGCGAAAAGAGGATGGAAAAGAATACCCGGTCCAGAGGCCGGTTTATTACGTCAGTGAGGTGTTATCAGAAGCAAAGCAGCGATACCCGCATTGGCAAAAGCTGGTTTTCGGGGTCTTCATGGCCAGCCGGAAATTGAAGCCATATTTTCAGGAACACCCCATAACAGTGGTGAGTTCTATACCAATGTCGGATATCATCAGAAACTCGGATGCAACAGGTAGAATAGCCAAGTGGGCGGTCGAGATGGGGGATTATCATATCAATTACAAGCCAAGGTCAGCAATCAAATCTCAAGCTCTAGTCAATTTTATTAATGATTGGACGCACACAGGCATGCCCACCATGGCTCCAAACTCCGAGTCTTGGATCATGCACTTTGATGGTTCCAAGCAATACGAGGGGTCAGGAGCTGGAGTGGTGCTAACATTACCCAAAGGAGACAAGTTGAGTTACGTGCTGCAGATTCACTTTGATTGTTCCAACAACGTGGCCGAGTATGAGGCCTTATTGCATGGTTTAAAGGTAGCCAAGGAGATGAACATTAAGAGGATACGATGCTTTGGAGATTCGGACCTTGTGGTACAGCAGGTCTCAGGAACTTGGGATAGAAAAGATGCAACTATGGCAGGATACCGCAGAGAGGTTGATAGGGTTGCCGGGTGTTTCTCCGGGTATGAGGTGGAGCACATAGACAGAAGAAAAAACGAGGCAGCAGATGCACTCGCCAGACTCGGCTCGCGCAGAGAGCCGGTTCCACCTAATGTTTTCCTGGATGAACTATGGCGACCATCAGTTAAAACCGAGTCTGAGGAAGAACTGGCAAATCAAGACCCGGATTTGGAGCTCGTGGCCACAGTATGTGCTCTTCCCGAGTGGACAGAGCCGTTCTTGGCCTACCTATCACGGGGCGAGTTACCACAGCAGGAGGTATTAGCAAGACAAATTCTGAGGCGAGCAAAAGGATATTCTATCATCAATGGGGAGTTATACAAGAGAAGTGCAACATGAGTCTTTTTGCGCTGTGTAGCACCAGAAGAAGGCCGACAGATCCTCAAGGAAATCCATGAAGGTGATTGTGGGCATCATTCATCCACAAGATCCCTTGTGGCCAAAGCTTATCGACATGGTTTTTTCTGGCTCACGGCCCTAGCAGACGCGGAGCGCTTGGTGGCAAGGTGTGACGGATGTCAAAGGTACGCTCGCCAAACCCATGTGCCGGCTATGGAACTACGGACTATCCCGTTAACCAGGCCGTTCGCTGTTTGGGGTATGGACATGGTTGGCCCCTTTCACATCTCACCTTGCAAAAAGACACACCTCTTGGTGGCTATTGACAAGTTTACTAAGTGGGTTGAGGTTATGCCAGTTACCAACTGTGAAGCAATTACAACAGTCAAGTTCCTGAAAAAGATCATCTATCGGTTCGGGTATCCCCATAGCATAATTACAGACAATGGAACCAACATGTCCCTTGGCGAGATGGAGAAATTTTGTGGTAACAACGGAATCCGGCTTGACATAGCTTCAGTGGCCCATCCACAGGCCAATGGACAAGTGGAGAGGGCAAATCAAGAGTTGCTTCGTGGATTAAAGCCACGACTGCGAGTTCCGTGTATCAGAGCTGCTGGTGCATGGGTCGAAGAATTACCTGCAGTGGTTTGGGGTATCAACACAACACCTAACAGATCTACTCAGATGACACCGTTTTTCATGGTTTATGATGCAGAGGCGGTGTTGCCGAGTGATATCATCCATGACTCACCTCGAGTGTCGGCTTACGTCGAGGTGGAGAACGAGAAAACCCGGCAGGACGTCGTGGATATGTTAGAAGAGCATAGGGAACAAGCTTTGGAAAGATCAGCCGTATACCAGCAGGATCTGCGGAGATATCATAGCCGGCGCGTGAAAACCCGGGTCTTCCAGGAAGGAGACCTGGTTCTGCGCCTGGTACAGTCAAAGGAAGGAAAACACAAGTTATCACTGCCATGGGAAGGACCGTTTATCATAAGCCGGAATCTGCACAATGGATCATATTACTTGATAGATGCAAGTGAAGAGTCGGCTACGGTTAACGACACCGCTCATACCACTTCATCTATGCAAGAGAGAGAAAGACCATGGAACGTAGCTCAGCTGCGTCCCTACTATACCTAGTATAGACTAGACTCACAACTGGAATTACACGATGTAACAGGCAGCAGGTTTCAGACGCACTCTTTTCCTATCCAGGGTACCTAAGGGGACTGGAGGGTTTTTAATGAGGCGGCCTGCTGACCTAACTTTCTCGTATCAATAAAGAGATGGTTAAGCAACATATCGTTCTTTTTTGTTTTTTGCCAAGTTTTTTATTTTTCTGTCATGTTTTTTACTTTTCTCCCAGGTAAGTATTATTTATTGTTCTTAGTACATTAGTTTCTTTAGTATGGTGCATATATTTAGGTCTTGGGGGCTGATTGCTTGAATAGCACAGTTACAAACTCAAAGCCCCGGCCACGATGCCTATGAGTTATAAGGGCCGATTACTCGCAAACGAGTACGGCTGCAATCTTATAACCGGACAAAGGAGCCAAACTTTCTTGACTTTTCTTACTTAAGCTCGATGTGACTCGCACCAAGGGGCATGATTTGCTCGCATATGATCACAATCAGCCATGATGCCCAATGGGACTTGCCTGACCCTGTCTTCGTATAGATGTAGCAACATGATTGTCCACGCGAAAGCCGGCTTACAGTACAAGAGAGCCAAAAGGGTCATCTAAACCACAAGTTATGCAGAGTACAGGGTTAATAACCGGAAACTCACTGTTTATTAAGCATAACTTCAAAACCTATGTGAAACGGCTCTAGGTTTTGGGCTCAGCAAAAATGATTTGTCCTCTTTGAAAACCCTAACACCCTAGACTCGGAAGTTCGGGCCTTGGGGACTGGGGATTTTGAAAAAAGAAACAAATTATCTAGCTATTAAGCTCAAAAACCCAAAAATCCGAGTCTTGGGGACTTGGGGACTTAGAGAAAAGTCCACCTGTCAAAACCCACGAGACCCGGAAACCGAGTCTCACAAAAGGAACCATAAAGTAAGTCGGAATATCAAGAATAAACAAACTCAAAAGCAGATAGATATCAAATTCATCCAGGGGCCAGAAGGGCCACGAAAGCTATTAAGTTTCAAAATGTATTACAAACCATGATAGTAGTATCAAAGGTGCACAGGAGCACCATCAAAAACAATTGTTTAAAAAGGCCCATTGGCCGAATGACGCATTTGATGACAGTGGATAGCAAATATCACTCGGCACCTTGGGTTGAGGCATCCATCTTCCCCTTGCCCTTGCCAGCCGGGTCCTGTCCCTTGACTTGCTCTTCGGCACTCTTGGTAGCAGCAGCACCCGGATCAGCAGTAGTGCCGGCCCGTGCGGGAGGAGGGACGATTGGCGTGGAGGTAGCAGGCGCAGAATCGGCCTCATCCTTCTTCTTCGCGGCCTCCTCTCTCAACTGGGCAGCCTCCGCCTTCCATCGGGCCAGCATATCGTATGGCTTGGGAAGATCCGACTTGATAGCCTTGTCGTCAGAATCATATGCTGGAATAATGACACTAAGGTCCAAACCATCGGCAATCATGCTGGCCGGGTGACAGACTTCCTTCTGGATGGCCTTGAAATTCTTCGCGGAAAACTTGGACCCGTCGTGGTTAAACTCGGGAAACCCGCCTATAAGCTTGGCCGGCTCGAGTTTGGGAAAATACGCCTTAGCCAGCGCAAGACCCCGGGTTACCCCAACCCGGCAGGACGATCGTTTCCAGTGCCCAATCCACTCGGGGACGGTGGAGCAAGCGTCCAGCAGCATCTTCAGGTTGCCGTGCCCGGAACCCGGCCACCTCAGCTCCTGAAGGATCCATTTGGTTCTGGCACACAGCTGCCGGATAGTGCTCTTGATGGTTTTTAGCTTGGTGATATCATCTTCATCCGGGATTACCTCATCCGGACCTGCAGAGAATAGGAAAAAACAACGAGTAAGGAAATCCGACTATTTATCAGAATGAGAATCCGGATCATAATTATCAAGTTAGCAATCATACCAGTCAAAGCACGATATGTATCGGCAATTTGAACAGAAAGCTTTGTCACCTCATCTTCTGCTGCATGAGCCCTCCTCCTATACTTCCTCGTGATCTTCCCGCTCCTCCTAGCTTCAGCTTCAGCCGCCTCACGCAGAGCCACCTCCTTCTCAACGAGCTTGGTGGCCTTCGCCAATTTTTTCTCGGATTGGGTCACGAAAGCCTGAGTGGAGACACAAGGAAGGATTAGTCGGATATGCTACGAAGTTCCAAGCAAATTATCAATAAATTAACTCGGAACTTGGGGACTAGATAAGGATCCAGGCAATATTATTCGGATTTACCTCATGTTTAGCTATCAAAGCTTCTAAGATATTTTCTTCATCGGCCCTCAAGGTGTGCAGGGCATCAAGCATCTAGGAGAACGTCATGTCTTCGGGCCTGACACCAGAAGAGCCGGCAGCTTGATCCTCTGGCGGGTGAACTTTCCCCGACTTTGGGGTCGAGACCCGGACTGTCTGGGTGTCCGGGTTTGGAGAACCCGTCTTTGTGTCCAGGATCACAACCTCGTCCTCAGCCTCTTCAGATGGCTTCGGAGACCCGGCTTCTTGGTGAGCTGGGTCACCCAAGGGGCCTTGTTCCTGGTTGTCTTCAACATCACCGCCAGTCGCGGCGTCCATATCATCAGTCGGCCCCTCCGTCTCCCGGTTGTCTGTTTCCATGTTCTCCGGGTCACTAAGTGTGACTTGGGCGCTATGGAAAAGAGAGAGAAATAGTTAGCGGCAGTGGATGAAAATATCAAGTATACGAGGATATCATACAGCAAAGACTCACCCGGTGTTCACAGCGTAATCTGGTGGGAGCTCGCTGCTGGAAGCGGATGAATCTATCACAGGAACCGATAGCAGAACCCGGAACTGCCCAGCCCG
Source organism: Alopecurus myosuroides (assembly GCA_028641055.1). NCBI lineage: Eukaryota > Viridiplantae > Streptophyta > Magnoliopsida > Poales > Poaceae > Alopecurus > Alopecurus myosuroides. The sequence continues at coordinate 67,439,003 of CM054060.1, forward strand.
TGGATGGTTGGGGGAGGGGTGACGCTGAGGAGAGTTGGAAGGGTGAGGTGAAGGAGTACCAGCACGGCGAACCGGGGATGTGGAGATGCCCGGGTTAAGGGGATCGTCACCCGGGGAACTCCGGGTCACTCTACGCTTAGTCGGAAGATGGTCCTTCAAGTGTGACGAGTTGGATAGTTGTCGGTTAAGCTTACACATGTTATCAAAAGAATAGGGTTCGGAGGACATGAAGGAATAGGGAACCTTGGATACCACCCCTCTGGTTTTTCTCTTGGTCCCAACCGTTGCTTCTTGCTCAGGGTCGCTTTGGTCGGACTCGGTGGCCTCCGGGTCCCCCTCGTCCTTGTCATCTTTGTCCTCCAACCCTGAAAAGCCCGGAGTGTGCAGTCGGAAAAAAGTGAGATATGTGAGAGAGGAATGGTATAAGTGGAATTGATCGAATACCCGGATAAATACCTTCATCATTGTCAGCCGGTTCTTCATCCTCTTCCGGGTCTCCGGAAGAAGGGGAGGTCTCAACGTTCCAGAAGACGTTATCAGCCTGAGATAAAGGCATAAAAATAAGAGCTAGTGGTTGTATCAAGTCGAAGTATGAGGATAAATGCATAGGTATCGGATTTTACCGCTGGATCCGGGTTATCCCGGGTAAATGGTGCTAACCCGGCGATGTTTTTTATCACCTCCAACTTCTCCGTCAAGAAACTCTTGATGGTCTTGTTGGTATCGCCAGCTGGGTAATTCTTAGAGGAATATCGGAGCACGTCCATGACGTGCCCCGAATAGTCGCACATCAGCTTGGTGCGGATGGAGTTGGGCTGGATCCTAAAGTCCACCCATGCCTTGACCAAGTTGAGCCCAAGGAGACCTTGGGCGGAGAGGACGGCTATCTTGGTTAGAAGAGGTTGGATGGCCTCCCTGTCCGACTCAGGGGCAAAGGCGTTGAAAGACCCGGAGATATCAAGGAGACCCTCCGAGTAACCCGGCAATTTCCTTTCGCCGGGTGGGGAGGTGTCTCGGCAGTAGAAGAAGGACAATTGCCAATGCTTAACGTGGGAATTCAAGTTAAGAGTCGGCATTGGTGAATTCTTGCGGCGCTGGATGGAAACCCCGCCGCAAGCAAGAAGCGCCCCGTCACCGCTTTCGCAGCACGGTTTGCATTGGAAAAGTTCAATAAAAAGAGCCAGATTTGGCAGAATGCACAAATAAGACTCGCAAAGGACGATAAAATGGGTAATGTTCAACATAGAGTTAGGCCCTATGTCGAACACCCGGAGGCCATAGTGGCTCAAGACCTCGTGGAAAAAAGGATGACCCGGAGGGCGAAACCCCCGGGTCACATGCTCAATGAAGCAGATTACCTCGTTGGCAGCAGGTGTAGGCCGGGTCTCGTCACCCGGCACTCTCCAATGGATATCTTCCTGAGGGGGGAGGACCCCTAACTCGGCCAGCTCCTCTAGCTTGGCCTTGGTGACGGTGGATCGCGCCCAGTTGGCGGATATTGATTGGGTCATCCTTGTTTTGGCTTGCTGCTTCCCTTGCTTCTTGGGAGCCATGGGTTCAGTCTGCAAAACACGAGACAAAAAGGTACAAGATATAAGACTCGGAAATCATGAGTTAGCCGGATATACGTAAGCGGCATCAGTAAGAGGCATGGGAACTATGAGTTGTCCGGGTGTCACCGGACGGAGCGAAAGTTACAGATTATCCGAGTATCGAGTAACAGTACAGAAAATATGGGACATCTACGTGTTGGCAAGCATTCATAGTGAAAGGTTGGTGGCCTATGTATCAAGTGCAAGCAAAAGAACCGGAAGAAGTGGACTTTCCGGGTATCAATAGCAGCCGCGGAAAATTTGGGCGGACTGAACCTAGATTGGGAATCTCACTATCGATTTCGCGGAGAAATTGATGATTATGGGCGATAGGAGAGTGAAGTTGGGTCAGTACTTAAGCGATTGGATGAACTAGCAAGTATCTATGCGACTTAATCCGGCGCGGAGCAAGAAATGGCCGCGGTTGACCTAGATCCAATCTAGGTCAAATAGAGAAATCGCAAGATTGAATCAAGGGAGTAAGAAACTTACTGGAGCGGATCGGAGCAGAGCGCGACGGCGACAAATGGCGCAGTCCTGATGCCCCTTTGCGACTGCCGGCGAGCTGGTCGAGGGTGCGGCGGCGGAGAATGGCGGCGGCGCGGGACGAGCCGTAGAAGAACGTAACCGGCGGCGGCTTTGTTCCGGCAGCGTGCGCGAGGTCTCCGTGGTGGCGCTCCGTGAGCTCGGGTGTGGATGTGCTGGTGAGGAGGAAGAAGATGGATGGAATGGACCGTTGGGGTTAGGTTATCCCCTAGGTACCTATTTATAGGTGCGGGTGGGAGAACCTAGGCCAACGGGCGGGAACCAAAATTTCCGGGATAAGGGATACCCGTCCGAGATTTTGGGGATATGCGTTAAGTGCACGAGAGCGAAATCCGGACAAGATAAGAGGTGAATCATTTTCGTGATACTAGGATCAATTAACGAGAGAAGTAAGCCGGATCTTTGACATTTTCATCAGGGCATTGACTCGGAAAAGTAAACAATGGACTTGGAGAAAGCCGGGTTATTATATGGCCACCATGGACTTAGGCCTAGTTGTTTATCAAAGCAACCTAACCCGGCCTCTATGGACCTGTATGTTTGTTATTTTTGCAGGGAATAGCGTGCGCTTCAAGGGGGATCCCATGAAGCCCAAGCTATTCTGGGGACTACTGATGGAGGGATGATAACCCGATAGGACAACGCCAAGGAGTAACTCGGCCCAAAGGACGCTGCGCAAGACCCGGCTTAAGATAAAGGAGTTTCTAGAAGGCCCAGGAACGTAGGCCTCGTAACCCGGATTGTGGGTTCCGATAAGGAAGTTTAGGGTTTGTAAGAAGTGTCCGGGTAGGATTCAGAGTGCGCCTTGGAGAGTAGGCCAGGGGGTACGGATATTATATAAGCCGGCCCCTAGGGTTAGACCAAGAGAGATCCAAGAGTTTGAGCAACATTGTTAGGTATCGAGTATCCAGTGTAACATGAAGGTTGAGTTAATATATTCAGATCGGAGACTCGGCGACTTGATTGCCGGATGCCGGATGCCAGATCGCATATCACCATGGTTCCCTTCGAGCTAAACCCTCTCCCAAACACTCGAGTCGATTTGCCCCAAGACAAGTTACCCCCGGTAACGTCTGCCATGATTATCCCACGACAGGCCTCATGCGTATGTGTAACACCCGGGGGATTTCCCTCAGATAGAATTGCTTGTTTTCCATTTGGCATTGCATTGCATCATGCATCGTTTGCATTGGCATGTGTTTCCATCTTGTTTTCTGGTGTTTCCAGTTGTTTTCAACTTGAATTCAAATTCACATCTCACCACTTGGTTCATACTTGGTATGTTCCAATGGGTTTACAACATGTTACAAACAAAAGTATGTCAAAAGGGTTCTCCAAGTTTGAATTTACAAAACCATCCATTTGTCCAAATTTTAATTAAAGCAAGTAATGTGAAATTCATCCAAATTCAATTCAAATTTCAAATCAGTGCCAACTTTGAAAATTTGGGAAACAAAACATTGTATAAGTGGGCTTTTTCAATTCTAAATCCATCGAAATTAACCTCATATTTTTCTGAGTTTTAAAAGTTCTCCAAAGTCTATTTTTCTCTCCCTCTTCTCTTACAAAAAAAATGTTTTGTGGGGAGGTAGCCCACCACCTCTCCACCCGGCCCACCTCCCTGTTTCTTCTCCGTACGGACGCACGAGGAGGACGTGACCCCCCCTCATGTCGCTTTCAACAGCAGAGCCGCACCCTCCTCACCTGCTCCCCTCCTTCCCCTCCTTCTTATCTACCTGGGAGAGGATCCCCAAAACCCTAGCCCTCTCCCCTCTCCCTCCTTTCCGCCGCCATCTCCCTCCCTCTCTTCCTTCTCTCTGTTTTCCTATACCACCGAGAGCCATGGCCGGATACTAGAGTTCTTCACAGCGCCGCCGCCATGGAGCACCAGGAGGCACGCGGAGCGCGGGAATGGAACCCCCTTGGAGTCCCCTCCGTCCTCGACACCGCGGCGGGAACAGAGACGTCCCAGATCATCGGGGACGGGACCTTCTTCTTCCTCCTCTGTTCGGCAGGGTTCAGAAACCCGCAGGACATCGCTGTCCTCCTCTGAACCGCACCACGACGCCCCCGAGCTTCTCTTCTTCGACTACAACCCCGTGGTGAGCATCCGTCCGCCTGGACCTCCTTCCCCTCTCCTTCCCTTGCTCTTTGTGCCTTCGCCATCGAGCGTTGCAAGCTGCAGGTCGCCGCCGATTCCGTTCTGTGTCACCGTCCCGTGCAGCAAACGTCCCTGTTCTTAAGTTTCGTCAGAATACAGGCGTTGGTTTTATCTCTTAAACGTTCAGTTCTGTACCTGTTCAAAACCTGCACCACCACCCAGTGGCTTGGGCCTTCCGAGCGCAGCGCAGGGGCGCGAGATCGAATCCCCGCGGGCGCAAATAACCAACCTTTTTGCCGATTTCTTCGCGGAAGGGCAGGGCCCACTTGTCATGCGCTGCGGTGGCCCAATCACACCTCACCCGCACCCAATCAGCGCCACGCTGGCCTGGCCCCACAGGTCAGCCCCTCTGGCTATGCGTGCGCGCGGTGAAAGTCAGATCCACATCTGCGCGAAAATCACAGAGAGGCCCCTGCCATTTCAAAATCTTTTGCAGTTTGGCCCCTAAATTTCAAACATGAATAACTTCACCAATTCAAATCCAAATTGGGCAAATAAAATATGTATTCCATTCAAAATTTCCTGTACTTTTCAATTATGCACTTTGTTTACTGTTTTGCCTAATTAAAATTGGTGCAATAATTCAATACTTTAATTACACCTTTTAAATTGAAAAATTCATAACTTGGGCAATTCAAATCCAATTCCAACATGTAAAATATGTTTTCCAACTAGAAAAATGCAAGGAACATTAATATACCATCCATGCTCATGTTTGCATCTTGCATCTTACCTTGTTAGTAGTGTTATGCATGTCCACCTAATTAATAAACATGGAATGTGTTGGGCTATTTAATTCCCTTTGTGCCCTATTCCATTTAATATTGTTTAGCTCACCTACTTACTGTTTTGCATGTTAATGAACATTTAATATGATGGTTAGATAAACAACTTAAACCATAATTAAATTGTCCGGACTCCGGGTCCGATTAAATTGTCTAAGTTGTACTTTTGCATCCCGCATGTCATGCATATAAAATAGGATCATGCTGGATCTTTTGCCGTAGAAGTAATTGTTGCATCTGGTGTTTGTTCTAGTTCGTTGCTTCTTCGCGGATAGGACGTTGAGATGATGTGAGCAACGACAAGTTCTGCTACCTCTACTTGCTGGATTCCAGGCAAGTATACTCACTTGCTACCTATGTTGCCTTTCCTCACTTATTACCGATTCTTTCCGTTGTCTTTATGCTAGCCTAGTATTTTCGATGGTTGTGTTCCGATCCCATCACATGTTTACCCTGCTGCCACGATATTGCCTTACCTCCACCCCTATAAGCCTGTTGTTTGTTGGCCTGTGTCGTACTAGAATGCTTAGGTTTGTTTGCGCTCTAGTCCTGTTATCCTTTGTTCTATCACCTGTTTAGTTGATAGTTGGGCTTGTCTTAATCAACAACATGTTAATGTTTTGGGTAATAATAATTTGATGATAAGGCACCGGCAGGAGGCCCGGCGTGGTTTTGAGGCCTGCTAGTGTCAAACTTAATTAGAAAAGGGTCTTGTCCTCCGATCCATGATGAGCGCACTAACCGCATGTGGGAAGCGTGTATGGGCGCCCCCCGCAATTCTGATTCGATTCGCATCTCGTCCAAATCGCCACACTTAGTTCGGGCTTTCCATTTGATGCATGCATATGCAGGTGCGAGCCCTTGGCGCCAGGGTGGAACTTTTGTAGTCGGCATTTAGGGCGGTGTGGTCTTCCAGTGCTATGAGGGTCCCCCTTTTCTTCGTGGGGGCTCGATTAGCCACGCATGCACAACACGTGGTTCTTTGGGCTTGATGCAAAGAAGAGTTGGGTTGTGTTGAGTGCCTCGCTTGGTGGAAGGGCCTTTCCATCTGGCGGGTCATTCTTACGTGTACGGCCAAATTGGTGCATCCCTGCAGGGTTAATCTTCTCGAGAATCCGTGTTGTCCGCGGTTATGGATGACTTGGTGAAAGTGCTGGCTAACAAGTACTCAGACAACTTACACTTAACAATGATAACTTGACTAGTAATATACATCACCTCCACCATAAAAATGAATGTCACTTTAATCAACAGTGTGAGTTTCCTTGGGTTGCTTCCTTAGTAGGGGGTAACACTGGATGGGTATTGTTTGGTGAGTAGTTACAGTTGGTTTTGTCGCCCTATCTTATCCCTTTCTTTTAGCCGGATGTTGTAGCGCGTCTCTGTAGTTAGTTAGTGCAGCCCGCTGCCGCTTCTTTGCAATAATCCCTTCCTTTCCGTTGTACCCAAAGTATTTGTATCTTGTGATGATTGGTTACGTTGGTATCTTGTAAGTATGGTTTATCCACTTGCCAGTACTTAATAGTACTGACCCACGAATCCATTTCGTGGCTGCATATTCTACGTTGCAGTCAACAGGTTTGAAGTCTGACGACGTTAGCTTGGGAATCCCTCCGGCTTGGCCTGGGCAGGGATTGGACGCCTCTTCAGGACTCTTAGTCCAATTTGTATCTTGTCCGTAGTCGGACACTATGTTGTTTCTTCCGCTGTTATTTGGATCTTTGTATTGTATCAGTTGTATCCTTGACTCGTTTGAGTCGTCTTGTGTATACCTCCTCTGTTGTTGTTGTGGATTATTCGTGAACTGTTGTAATGTTATCACAAGTGGCAACCTGGAATCGGTTATTATGTGGATTTTGGCGGAAATGCTGAAATCTGCATAGTGCCCGATCTCGGGGCGTCACAAATGGTATCAGAGCATGGTTCTGATTCCCAATGTTGTTTCGATACGAATGGTTATCGAAGAAACGGGTCCACAAAGCCTGTAGGATAACCTCGCTAACGGTCGTGTTTCTAGAGTGTCAAAAACTATTTGTGCAAAATCTGTTTTGGAAACCTCTCGATAGGATTCTTGTTTATTCCTTTCCTCTATTCTACTTCTCCTTCTATCTTATTTGTTTTGGAGTCTCCTCTCTTATCTATCTTTCAAAGTTTTAGGATCCTACGTGGGTGGACGTTTTCTGAGCCGTTAACCTAATAGTTTCGATCATCGGAAGATTCCTGGTGGGAGAAGATCGTCATCAACCCGAGCAAGATTCCCTTGTTAGTGGTGTCGAGAAGTTTCTTAGTGGTGTCTAGGAGATCAACATGGAGCATGAAGACTCGATAGTCCGGCTTTTCCCTCTCTCTTGGCGTTGGCGGATTGCGAGGGCGCAATCCCTTGTTAGTGGTGTCGGCTGTAACACCCGGGGGATTTCCCTCAGATAGAATTTCTTGTTTTCCATTAGGCATTGCATTGCATCATGCATCATTTGCATTGGCATGTGTTTCCATCTTGTTTTCTGGTGTTTCCAGTTGTTTTCAACTTGAATTCAAATTCACATCTCACCACTTGGTTCATACTTGGTATGTTCCAATGGGTTTACAACATGTTACAAACAAAAGTATGTCAAAAGGGTTCTCCAAGTTTGAATTTACAAAACCATCCATTTGTCCAAATTTTAATTAAAGCAAGTAATGTGAAATTCATCCAAATTCAATTCAAATTTCAAATCAGTACCAACTTTGAAAATTTGGGAAACAAAACATTGTATAAGTGGGCTTTTTCAATTCTAAATCCATCGAAATTAACCTCATATTTTTTCCGAGTTTTAAAAGTTCCCCAAAGTCTATTTTTCTCTCCCTCTTCTCTTACAAAAAAAAATGTTTTGTGGGGAGGTAGCCCACCACCAAGCCCAGCGCACCACCTCTCCACCCGGCCCACCTCCCTGTTTCTTCTCCGTACGGACGCACGAGGAGGACGTGACCCCCCTCATGTCGCTTTCAACACGCAGAGCCGCACCCTCCTCACCTGCTCCCCTCCTTCCCCTCCTTCTTATCTACCTGGGAGAGGATCCCCAAAACCCCAGCCCTCTCCCCTCTCCCTCCTTTCCGCTGCCATCTCCCTCCCTCTCTTCCTTCTCTCTGTTTTCCTATACCACCGAGAGCCATGGCCGGATACTGGAGTTCTTCACAGCGCCGCCGCCATGGAGCACCAGGAGGCACGCGGAGCGCGGGAATGGAACCCCCTTGGAGTCCCTCCGTCCTCGACACCGCGATGGGACCAGAGACGTCCCAGATCATCGGGGACGGGACCTTCTTCCTCCTCCTCCGTTCGGCAGGGTTCAGAAACCCGCATGACATCGATGTCCTCCTCTGAACCTCACCACGACGCCCCCGAGCCTCTCTTCTTCGACTACAACCCCGTGGTGAGCATCCGTCCGCCTGGACCTCCTTACCCTCTCCTTCCCTTGCTCTCTATGCCTTCGCCATCGAGCGTTGCAAGCTGAAGGCCCCGCCGATTCCGTTCTGTGTCACCGTCCCGTGCAGCAAACGTCCCTGTTCTTCAGTTTCGTCAGAATACAGGCGTTGGTTTTATCTCTTAAACGTTCAGTTCTGTACCTATTCAAAACCCGCACCACAGCCCAGTGGCTTGGGCCTTCCGAGCGCAGCGCAGGGGCGCGAGATCGAATCCCCGCGGGCGCAAATAACCAACCTTTTTGCCGATTTCTTCGCGGAAGGGCAGGGCCCACTTGTCATGCGCTGCGGTGGCCCAATCACACCTCACCCGCACCCAATCAGCGCCACGCTGGCCTGGCCCCACAGGTCAGCCCCTCTGGCGATGCGTGCGCGCGGTGAAAGTCAGATCCACATATGCGTGAAAATCACAGAGAGGCCCCTGCCATTTCAAAATCTTTTGCAGTTTGGCCCCTAAATTTCAAACATGAAAAACTTCACCAATTCAAATCCAAATTGGGAAAATAAAATATGTATTCCATTCAAAATTTCCTGTACTTTTCAATTATGCACTTTGTTTACTGTTTTGCCTAATTAAAATTGGTGCAATAATTCAATACTTTAATTACACTTTTTAAATTGAAAAATTCATAACTTGGACAATTCAAATCCAATTCCAACATGTAAAATATGTTTTCCAACTAGAAAAATGCAAGGAACATTAATATACCATACATGCTCATGTTTGCATCTTGCATCTTACCTTGTTAGTAGTGTTATGCATGTCCACCTAATTAATAAACATGGAATGTGTTGGGCTATTTAATTCCCTTTGTGCCCTATTCCATTTAATATTGTTTAGCTCACCTACTTACTGTTTTGCATGTTAATCAACATTTAATATGATGGTTAGATAAACAACTTAAACCATAATTAAATTGTCCGGACTCCGGGTCCAATTAAATTGTCTAAGTTGTACATTTGCATCCCGCATGTCATGCATATAAAATAGGATCATGCTGGATCTTTTGCCGTAGAAGTAATTGTTGCATCCGGTGTTTGTTCTAGTTCGTTGATTCTTCGCGGATAGGACGCTGAGATGATGTGAGCAACGACAAGTTCTGCTACCTCTACTTGTTGGATTCCAGGCAAGTATACTCACTTGCTACCTATGTTGCCTTTCCTCACTTGTTACCGATTCTTTCTGTTGTCTTTACGCTAGCCTAGTATTTTCGATGCTTGTGTTCCGATCCCATCACATGTTTACCCTGCTGCCATGATATTGCCTTACCTCCACCCCTATAACCCTGTTGTTTGTTGGCATGTGTCGTACTAGCATGCTTAGGTTTGTTTGCGCTCTAGTCCTGTTGTCCTTTGTTCTATCACCTGTTTAGTTGATAGTTGGGCTTGTCTTAATCAACAACATGTTAATGTTTTGGGTAATAATAATTTGATGATAAGGCACCGGCAGGAGGCCCGGCGTGGTTTTGAGGCCTGCTAGTGTCGAACTTAATTACGAAAAGGGTCTTGTCCTCCGATCCATGATGAGCGCACTAACCGCATGTGGGAAGCGTGTATGGGCGCCCCCCGCAATTCTGCTTCGATTCGCATCTCGTCCAAATCGCCACACTTAGTTCGGGCTTTCTGTTTGATGCATGCATATGCAGGTGCGAGCCCTTGGCGCCAGGGTGGAACTTTTGTAGTCGGCATTTAGGGCGGCGTGGTCTTCCAGTGCTATGAGGGTCCCCCTTTTCTTCGTGGGGGCTCGATTAGCCGCGCACGCACAGCACGTGGTTCTTTGGGCTTGATGCGAAGAAGAGTTGGGTTGTGTTGAGTGCCTCGCTTGGTGGAAGGGCCTTTCCATCTGGCGGGTCATTCTTACGTGTACGGCCAAATTGGTGCATCCCTGCAGGGTTAATCTTCTCGAGAAGCCGTGTTTTCCGCGGTTATGGATGACTTGGTGAAGTGCTGGCTAACAAGTACTCAGACAACTTACACTTAACAATGATAACTTGACTAGTAATATAGATCACCTCCACCATAAAAATGAATGTCACCTTAATCAACAGTGTGAGTTTCCTTGGGTTGCTTCCTTAGTAGGGGGTAACACTGGATGGGTATTGTTTGGTGAGTAGTTATAGTTGGTTTTGTCGCGCTATCTTATCCCTTTCTTTTAGCCGGATGTTGTAGCGCGTCTCTGTAGTTAGTTAGTGCAACCCGTTGCTGCTTCTTTGCAATAATCCCTTTCTTTCCGTTGTACCCAAAGTATTTGTATCTTGTGATGATTGGTTACGTTGGTATCTTGTGAGTATGGTTTATCCACTTGCCAGTACTTAATAGTACTGACCCACGAATCCATTTCGTGGCTGCATATTCTACATTGCAGTCAACAGGTTTGAAGTCTGACGACGTTAGCTTGGGAATCCCTCCGGCTTGGCCTGGGCAGGGATTGGACGCCTCTTCAGGACTTTTAGTCCAATTTGTATCTTGTCCATAGTCGGACACTATGTTGTTTCTTCCGCTGTTATTTGGATCTTTGTATTGTATCAGTTGTATCCTTGACTCGTTTGAGTCGTCTTGTGTATACCTCCTCTGTTGTTGTTGTGGATTATTCGTGAACTGTTGTAATGTTATCACAAGTGGCAACCTGGAATCGGTTATTATGTGGATTTTGGCGGAAATGCTGAAATCTGCATAGTGCCCGATCTCGGCGCGTCACAGTATGCACTACCCTGGTGCAAAGTCTTGGCGCGTGGCGTCCGGTATCCCTCAAGGATACACGGAAACCCAGCGAAACACCATCTTTGATGAAATCAAAGGCCACGCCACCAAGATCGCCTCCATGGTGAATATCTCCATCACCTATCCGAAAGAGGAGATCCCTGAAGCCCCCGAGGATGACAGCAGCGACGACGACTCGGATGCTTGAAGGGCTGTCTTTAACCTGGATGGTGGAAGTAGACAATAGGAGCATTACTGCACTTTTACAATGTAATTCATATTGTAATTCTTCTATTTTTTTGTATAAATAAGAACTCCGCCTTTCGCAGTCTTAATTATAAAATTCTTTGCAAGGTTTCCGGGTTTTAATATTCCTTTATCTGCTAAGTTCTCTGGCTTATGTGTTTTAACTATCCTTAGTGTTTGAAATGGCTCAATAGTACGATGAATCATCATGCCGAATTACTGGATATGACCAATCAGTTTAAACTCGGAAACATGGATCATACTAAAGGAATTTTTACTAACTAGCTCCAGTGACCCAACACATAAACAATAAGATAATACTTAGATGTAACATCCCAAATTTTGCTATAATTGGGTGTGTGGTGTTGTGTTCATCTCATACATGCATGAAACAACAATTTAAAACATGTTGAAACAATTTAAATTGTGAATTTAAATGGTTTGAAAAAAAAATCCCACAAATAGTACTTCAAATGGGTTTCAAAATTTTGTGTTGGAAAATATTTCATTTACACCAAAACAAAACATGGTTTGGTTGGAAATTTGATAAGGTTTCCAAAACCTATTTTTGGCAATTTTTCTGTTTCGAAAAAGGCCCTCAAAACAGTGGTTTATGTTCTGTTTTATTTTAGAAAAGGGTTGTTTTGTAAAATCCAGGAACTTCAGGGGGTTTTGCGCAAAACTGCCTTCTTCAACCTTTGACAGAAGGCAAGCACCTGCGTGTCTTCCATGCCCCGTCGATGCCACCTCCTCCTTGCCTCCCTCCTTGCGTGGATAGCATCAGGAGGATGCCCTCGGTACCCTCTCTCTCCCTGTCCCCCTCCGCTCACTCCCTCTCCTTCTCTGTATTTCTGCCGGGAGAACCCGAACCCTAGCCTCCGTCGGCCGCCGTTTGTCCCGCCGTCTCCGGCCACCCGCGGCCTCACCGAGCCATCCATCGTAGTCGCCATCCTCTGCTAGCCCTCCTCGTAAACGGAATCGAGACGAGGTAGCAGGAATCGCCGGGATTCCATCCCCGTTTTCCTCTCCGGCCGTGGCGCCGCCACCGTCGACTCTCCACCGTTCGTCCCTCTCCGGCCTCAACGACCACTCCCCTGCACTCCTGGTGAGCTCGCCATCCTCCGGGACTACTTTTCCCTCTCCCTCGAGCTTCGATTGCTCCGGCCGCCGAGAGTCACCTTCCGCCGCCGCCAACTTGCTCGCCGGTGTAATTTCCGGTGACCATTTGGTCACCTCCGCCACCGTTCGACTCACCGTGGTCCCCTCTAGCTGCTGCTCCTCTTCGATCCGCGAATGGCGCGGCCAGTCGACGGATTTGCTCCGTGCCAGAGCCACAGCTCCCACGGGCTGACGTCACCGTGATGTCATTGTGACGTCACGGGGGCGCTGACGTCAGCGTGATGTCATTAATCGGTTTTCTTTTCGAGAAAATGTTCAATATTTCAGAAAATGATTCAAAATTGTAAAATCAATATCTCCCAAAATATAATTCAGAAAAATATAATAAAAATATGGGAGTGATCAAAAAATAAGATCTACATGAATATGTCACTTTTATATATGTTTGACAAAGTTGTTTTTGGACCTTTATTTAATATTGGTTATTCATTTAAAAATAGAAAAATAAGTTTTTATTCACTAAAATTAGAAAATTAAAAGTTATATACCAAAATGCTCAAAATGACAAATGCATCCTATTTATGATGTTTTCAAACACATTTGAGCAACTAAAATGGTATTCACCTTCATAATCGCCCGAAACCCCCTCCGGTGTCTATTTCGGGTTAATTTCAGGAAAATTGCATAATTGTCATACGAACCCTAGCAACCCGATCTTCATGTCTAGGGCTTTATTTCGGTGCATTAACTTGCTCATGCATATATATTGCGCATTGCATTGATGCCATGGTTGATTGTTCTTCTTTGTTTCGGTGTTATTTTCCCCCTCGATAGAATCCGACTCCGAAGAGAAGGCAAACAACTCCATGACGAATACTTGATCCTAAACGACAAGTCAAGCACTTATTCCTGAAGACTTTATCTGGTTTTCTTATAACCAAGGAAAGCATAACCTCTTATCTGCTCATATATGATTTCAAAGTGATTTGAATCTCATACTTTGCATTCGGTTCCAAACTATTTGATGTCAGTAGATAGAGTTCTCCTATATACTGCATAACCTAGATATCCCGATCCACTGCTCCTAGCAGCTATAGGTTTGTTTGTGCGCGCTTCGCTAAACCTTGTGAGTCTTTCTTAGCCATGCCTAGTTGATGAATCTGGTCAATGCGTTAATCTACTATGTCAGGTGTTTATGATTTGAATTACCTTTGATAACTTGACTAATCACGGCATGGATGTGAGGCCACAATGGGTTGTGGCGTTTTGTCCTGTTCATGCCCCTAGGAGCGAGTTCTCGCCTTCGAGCCAAGACTGAGCGTACAACCACACGTGGGCCGATGAACCCCGCCCGGCTAACTAACTTGTTTAACCTTATCCATGAGCCACGTAGTTTGAGCTGTCCATCTGCGTGTGAGTCGGAAAATGTTTTGGAGAAAACTAGGTCGTGACCGGGACAAGTGATGGACGTACACGGATCTTGTTCCCGACTCACAGAACAGGTGCCGTCAGGAGGTGGCCAACTCCCTGTTGACGGGGTGGCCCTGTTTGGGTTGACTCATGGATATGGTTCGACAAGGTAAAGGCCGGGAATCGACCACCCTCTGCCGGCACTTCCCGGACTAGTGCCAACCCGGTGGCACTAACAGTCGGTTGGTACGTGTGGGTAAAGTTGTACACCCCTGCAGGGTTAAATCTTTTCGAAAAGTCGTGTCTGCGGTTAAAGACGACTTGGTGACGGATTCTGTGATCATAGACAACTTAAACGGAATGACTAAAACTTGCTGATAACGACTGAAGGATGCCTCCTCGGAGATGCCGAGAGGGGTTACCTTGTAGCATGAGATAGTGTGGAACAACTGGAGGAGGTGATCTTTGAAGCACGAGGTGCTGATATGTTTTGGTGGATTAAAAGATGATGATACCAGTAGTTGAGTAGATTTCTCATCTGTTTTCAAAATACTCCATGAGACGTGTTATTCCTTCCTCGACTTGCAAAACAAAGATTACTTTACGCAAATCAGCCTTCATGAAACCCTTTTCGAAATAGCAGATATATAATAGGTTAACTAAGTCTTGTTGAGTACCTCCCGTACTCAGGTTTGCTTAATTTTGGTTCAGGAGAAGATCTTACTTCAGTGGTGAATCAACGTGGACATCGACGAGTAATTTGGGGTTCCCAGGTAGCAGCCTGGAATCTATGGGCTGGGACGTCGCCTTATGTTGCGGCCTCTTAGGCCTTTTTGGTTCTTGTTGGTTAGCAACATAATTTGCCTTCCGTTGTCTGATGTAATGTTGGGTCGTGTGACCTCTGCTTGTAAGCTATACTCTAGTAATACCTGTTTAATAAAGCTTCATGTTTAGAGTACTGCTTTGATCGGTTGTTGGTTTCGAGCTCATTGTTATACAGTTTTGGCTATGCCTGCATAGTTGTCGTAGTCGAGGGGTTGTGGAGCCGATGATCCATGTCCGAGCCCGCCTGTCGATTTGATCGGCCTAGGGCGAGGTAACCCCAGTAACCCTCGATTGTTGTTGCACTTTCTGGACACATAGCAGCTCTGTATAACTTTGGTCCCGTTCCTTCAGTTTCATCCGACTCGTGGACGCTTGGGTATGCATAATTGGTTATGACTAGCATGGATACAAGGAGTAGTAGTCCGGGGATCCGGACTACGTGCCGATGAATCCGGTCTGCCTGCTGTTGTTTGTTGCGGCCGGGGCTGGTAACCCTGAAGCCCTTGTGAGTCCATGGCTAGGAGCACATAACAGTATGTATATCTCTGGGTCCGGGGTCTGACATTAGAGAAAAGTAAGGAATTTTTTTTTTGAAACTTGGGCACGCAGGCACAATCCGAGTTTCCTTTAGCCGTTAGCAGGCTGAAAATCATTCAGTTTTTTAACGCCGAGCACGCAGGCACAATTCGGGTTAACATTGAGTATTTTGTAAGATCATTGGGAAATAGATAAGGTGGAATCATGCTTTGTACTATAATAAACTTGTAAAAACATGGATACAGGAATTCCGACAACTTTATTTCATGATCTCAAAGATGTTTACATAGAAATTGAACTAAGTATAGAAGGGACGTAACTGCTGGATACTCCAAGGCCTCCTCTGTCCACTCGAATTTGTCGGATTTTTTCAGCAACTTGTAGAGTGGTAAGGTTTTATCCCCCAGCCGACTAATAAATCTGCTGACTGCAGCGGTGGAACCCGTCAATCTTTGGACATCTTTCACACACGTGGGTTTGGAGATGTTCAAGATGGCTTTGATCTTTTCCGGGTTAACTTCTATTCCTCTGTGAGAAATGATGAAACCCAGAAGTTTTCCTGAGGGAACCCCGAATACACACTTTGATGGATTTAACTTCATCTTGTAAGTGCGCAAATTTTCGAAGGTTTCTCGCAAATCCTCAAAGAGTGTGTCTTTTTCCTTGGTTACGACATCAATATCGTCCACGTAAACATGGACGTTTTTGCCAATCTGACTATGCAAACAACGTTGCATGCAACGCTGGTAAGTTGCACCTGCGTTCTTCAGGCCAAATGGCATGGTTACGTAATAATACGTCCCGTACGGGGTTATAAAAGAAGTCTTAATTTGATCTTCCTTTTTTCATGCGTATTTGGTGATACCCGGAATATGCATCCAAAAAGCATAAAAGCTCAGAGCCTGCGGTGGCATCTATTATTTGATCGATTCGCGGTAACGCGAACCTATCTTTTGGACACAATTTTTTCAAGCCTGTGTAATCTATACACATTCTAAGAGCAGTAGTGTCTTTCTTCGGTACTAATACCGGATTTGCAGACCATTCAGTGTGAATAACTTCCAGGATGAAATCTGCTGCTAAAAGCCGGATAATTTCCTTGCCAATAGCCTTCCGTCTTCTTCCGTCAAATCGACGGAGACCTTGTTTGACGGGTTTTGAGCCTGGAATCACCTTGAGTTGATGCTCAGCAAGTTCCCTGGGTACGCCTGGCATGTCAGCTGGACACCAGGCGAAAATATCCCAGTTCTCACGGAGGAACTTGATGAGCTCGCCTTCCTATTTGTCGGTCATCCCAGTCCCTACGACGACGAATTTTGTCGGATCTTTGGGATCTAGGATTACCTGTCTTGTATTCTCGGACGCCTTGAAGCTATCTGCTGGCTTCCGGGTTTCTTTTCCTGCCGGCATTTCTATTGGCGATACCTCCTTGGCCAGCTCCTTCAGCTCTTCCTTTGCTATGACTCTCTGAGCGCAAAGGGCGTTTTCTTTTTCCAGCTCGTTTGACAGCTTGAAGTCTCCAGCTATGGTGATTACTCCTCCTCTGGGTCCTGGCATCTTCAGCTTGTTATAGATATAACATGATCTTGCCACAAATTTGGCGAAAGCTGGACGTCCGAGTATTGCGTGATACACGCTTTCGAACGGCACCACTTCAAAGGATACTTTTTCCTGCCGGAAGTGATCTTTATCTCTGAAAGTGACATCTAGGGAAATTTCTCCTAGGGATCGTGCTTGTCTTCCAGGAACAATGCCATGGAAGCGTATGTTGCTGTAATTGAGCTGGGACTCGGAGATTTTCAGATGCTTCAGCGTATCCAGATACATTATGTTAATGCTGGATTCTCCGTCCATCAGCACTCTTTTTAGCCTAGTATTCTGGACAATAGGGCTTACGACAAGAGATTGTGTGCCGGGTTCAAGGATATTCCCGGGATGATCAGACTGATCCCAGGTAATTGGTGTGTTTGAATACTTCAAGAATTTCGGGGTTGCCGAACAACCGCGTTTGTTTCTCGAAGCGTTCTTTTGGCCACTTTTGCTGACGGAGTTGCTAAGAACGTTAACAGTGCCTCTCCATCAACTCTCGGAAATTTGGGTTCGCCTTTTCGCTGTTGTTCCTGGATTTTTTCATCAGTGTCCGATTCACTGTCTTTTTTCTCAGCTTCTGGCTTTTGTTTGGGGAATTTCCTTTTGGAACTCTTCCCCTTATTTCCGGATCCTGCACTGCCTTTCATGTCCTTATTCCGCCGGCATTGCGCGTTTGTATGGGTGGGTTTCCCAAATTGCGAATGGTGGACGCAGGGTTCCGACTTAATCCTCTCCCACTCTTCTTTAGTGTAGTTGATTGGTTCTGGACTGCGTCCTTTCCACTTATTCCCTTTTTCACTTCCAAAGGCTATGTTGACCTCTTTGGGTTTTGTCGTCGTTTCTGAAGTTCCTTTTTTCCCAGGGCGGGGATTTTTCTTGGCAAGTATCAGTGCGTCGATATTGCCTCCTCTTGCTCTGATGTCGTCTTCGGCTGCAGCGTGTTCATTGGCGGTTGTAAGCATAGATCCGAGATCTTTGTGCTGTTTGGAACCAACCATGAACGGTACAAGTCCGGGTTTTAGGCCATTGACGAAAGCATGCATTGCTTGTACGTCCGTTACTCCAGAACAACTATTCTTCATTGCAGTCCATCTAGAGATGAAATCCACGTATGGTTCATCTTCGAATTGGGTGCAACGGTTCATCTGGTTGATGCTGTTCGGGCGTTTGTAAGTTCCCCGAAAATGCTGAGTGAATACTCGAGTCATATCATCCCAGCTGTCGACAGTTCTTGATGGCAATCCATTGATCCAATCTCTGGCTCCATCTAGTAACATTAGGGGAAGAAACTTTACAGCTTCCAGGTCTGTCCCATTTTTAATCTGGACGGCTGTATAGTAGTCTGAGAGCCAGGTATCCGGGTTTGTGCTGCCGGTGTATTTCTGGTACGTTGGACCGACCTTGGCAAAGCCAGAATGCAGGGTTATCCTTCGGATCCTGTCAGTGAAACACTTAGGTCCAAAGTATAGATCGTCCTTTTCCGCTCTATCCATGTGTGCGGAATACCTTCCGGCTGAATGGACAGAAGGGGATCTACTCCTTTCTTTTCCATTGTTGCGCGGACGCGCTTTTCCGGGATCGTTTCTATTTCTTCCGAGATCACGCCCTTTTGGATGAGGCGGAGTTCTACTCATGTGCCTTTCTTTATTCTTAGGAGGTGTCCGAGATCTCTCACGTCTGTGAGGTACATCATGTCTTCCAGCTTTTTCACCTGGGTGTCTCGGAGGTGGCATTGTTTTGCCGTCATTCCGGTATTTTTCTCCCCGATCGTGGGGTTTGAGTCCACCTTTCGGGAGATGGGATCCGGTTCTAGACGCTTCATCCCTATTGTCGGGATTTTTCTTGTCTTTTCTCGGATCCGCTTTCTTATCCTTTGAATTGTCTAAATCTCTAGGTTCTTCCGGTCCAGGTGCTCCAGCGGCGCAAGTAGCTGTTTTGCATAGGGCGGAGTTGTCATGCAACCTCGCTGATCGCTCTTGGCCCCGCTGCTGTTGTTGCAATGCTTTTCCTAAGAAAGCATACACCCCTTGAAGTTTTTCACCGTTGGAGTACATGTCATTGTTGAGGATCGCGAACGCTGCTTCCGCGTTTGCTGCTGCGGTTTTGTATATTGGTTCACCTCTGGCGTCTTTGCCATTTACCTGCTTTTGCCAAGATGGGTTATGAAACCTTTCTTTTGGCGGCAGTACTTCCGGTCTCGCGATTCCGGGTAACCTTGTAGGTTTTAAGGCAGATCTATTCTTTTTCTCGTACTCCTCGATTTCTACCTTCATGAGCTTGATGTCAGCCTGGGTTTTCTGGAGGTGTTCACGAGATCTGAGTAGATGTTGCTATTGCCGTTGGAAAGCTCGTCTCCTGGCTTCCAGAATCTCAGGGGATTCGTTTGGTCCCACTGGCGCTTGTAACAGTTCCTGTTCTTCCTGTTCCGTCATTGGCGGAACAAGGATTTCCTTGGTTTTCTTCTCCGCGGGCTTTGTTCCGCTTGCATCTCCTACTTCCGGGCTTTCGTCAGCTGGGTCAGCTGATTTTTTCTTCCGGATTTTGTATTGGAGCTTTTTAGCGGCCCGGTGCTTTTTCTTGCAAGAGGGAGGCTTTTTGACAGGTTCATCCTCTGTCAATTCCTTGACGTTGGGAAATACCGGAGAAGTTTCTCCGTCTTCTCTCTCTTCCTCTGGTGGAGGAGTTTTAGGGCTTTCCTGACTGCCGACATCCGTGGTTTCAGCCGGTTTTGCCATTAGCACTTCATGGAATCCCTCTTGAAGAGATTTTACCTTTCTTTCGAAGGTATCCTCATCCTCATCCTCATCTTCGGAATCGAAATCATCCGATCCGGTTTCTGACACTAATCTTGCCTCAATGGCGGCTAGCACTGAGTCAGCTTCCGAGTTCATCGCCATGTTGACGGATGTCGGATCTTCCACATCTGTGGTGGGTGTGCTGTTGTCTGCCTCTTGCACGGGATTTCCGCCATCCGTGTTTTCGGCGACTTCGGATTGCACCATGCCGATAAAGTGTGCATCACTTTTGTGTCGGCGATCTGAGCAGAATCTGGTATCATAGTCATCTTCGACTGGTTATAGGGCGGGTGGGAAAAACTTGCTTCCACCGCAAAACCCCATGGCCTCTGCAGCTAGTCCGATAAAGATATTAGCAGATCCGATCGGTAAGACGCAGGCACTTACCAGATGATTTTGCGCCGGTATGTAGGATCCGTTGTCGAGGAAGCGTCCGACGTCGTCGTCGAACTCCAGGCTTCCGACAGTTATCGATCTGCCGATTCCGCCGAGTATCCCAGATCGGAACTTCACGCCTGACGTCGTTTGCCCCACGGTGGGCGCCAACTCTCGAGACATCGTAGTAGTTTTCATAGACGGGGGTGCCATGAGACTACGGGTAGAGACGTGGGGTAACGGGATCGCGTTGTAGACAAAGACACGGGATTTACCCAGGTTCGGTACGTCGTGATAATACGACGTTCCTACTCCTGCAATCTCACTAATCAGGACTAAAGCCTCTGTATACAATTACAATGTGAGGTTCGATCTAGCTATTCGCTGAGGATCAACTTCCCGGCGGGTTAGCCTATAGCTTCTTGTCCATCTATCATATCTCCCGTCTGGCTTTATATAATAGCCGGGTTAGGGCATACAGAATAGGAAACCTAGAAGACTACGATAACTATCAACTTGGAAAGTAAGGAATCCGCCTTCTCCTCCAAGCGAGATCACGTGGGTCGTGATCCGGGTCCTTCTAGAATCCGGCTTCTCTGCGTCAGCTTATTGGGCCGCCCAATAGACCATAGCCCACTACCACTTGGGCCACCCTGGTAATCCGGCACTTATGACTACCATCTGATATACCCCTATTCAGTATATATCCGACACGGGGATATTAAAAACCTTTTCAAAACTAGGACGTGGGGATGCATCGACGCTCTGCGGGTAGGTAACCGTCGAGCATTGCGCACAACGATAGAGACCCGGTAGGAGATGGCCGCTCCCTATTGGCGGTCCATCTCTACTCGGAGCGACTCATGGAATAGGCGAAGCAAGGGAAAGATCATGGTCAACCTCCATCTGCCGGCACTTCCCGGAATAGTGCTAATGTACTGGCATTAAGAGTTGGTTGGTACGTGTGGTTAAAGTTGTACACCCCTGCAGGGTTAAATCTTTTCGAAAAGTCGTGTTTGCGGTTAAGGACGACTTGGTGACGGATTCTGTTATCATAGATAACTTGAACAGAATGACTAAAACTTGTTGATAACGAATGAAGGATGCCTCCTCGGAGATGCTGAGGGAGGTTACCTTGTAGCATGAGGTACCGGAACAACTTGAGGTGGTGATCTTTGAAGCACGAGGTGCTGAAATGATATTGGTGGCTTAAAAGATGATGATATCACTAGTTGAGTAGGTTTCTCATCTGTTTTCAAAATACTCCATGCGACGTGCTATTCCATCCTCAATTTGAAAAACAAAGATGGCTTTACGCAAAATAAACTTCATAACTATTTCTAAAAGAAGCAGATATATAATAGGTTAACTAAGTCTTGTTGAGTACCTCCCGTACTCATGTTTGCTTCAACTTGGTTCAGGTGGAGTTCCTCAGTTCGGTGGGGATTCAACGTGGACAACGACGAGTAGTTTGGGGTTCCCAGGTAGCAGCCTCGAATCTATGGGCTGGGACGTCGCCTTATGTTGCGGCCTCTTAGGCCTTTTTGGTTCTTGTTGGTTAGCAACATAATTTGCCTTCGTTGTATGATGTAATGTTGGGTCGTGTGACCTCTGCTTGTAAGCTATACTCTAGTAACACCGGTTTAATAAAGCTTCATGTCTAGAGTGCTGCTTTGATCGGTTGTTGGTTTTGAGCTCATCGTTATACAGTTTTGGCTATGCCTGCATAGTTGTCGCAGTCGAGGGGTTGTGGAGCCGATGATCCATGTCTGAGCCTGCCTGCCGATGTGATTCGGCCTGGGGCGAGGTAACCCCAGTAACCCTCGATTGTTGTTGCACTTTCTGGACACATAGCAGCTCTGTATAACTTTGGTCCCGTTCCTTCAGTTTCATCCGACTCGTGGAAGCTTGGGTATGCATAATTGGTCATGACTAGCATGGATACAAGGAGTAGTAGACCGGGGATCCGGACTACGTGCCGATGAATCCGGTCTGCCCGCCGTTGTTTGTTGCGGCCGGGGCTGGTAACCCTGAAGCCCTTGTGAGTCCGTGGCTAGGAGCACATAACAGTATGTATATCTCTTGGTCCGGGGTCTGACAGACTCAGGGTCAACCTGCACCTTCTTGGTTTCCTGGGAGGCCTGGAAAGTGGCTCCATACTGAGAACTTGGCATGCCAGG
Source organism: Alopecurus myosuroides (assembly GCA_028641055.1). Lineage (NCBI taxonomy): Eukaryota > Viridiplantae > Streptophyta > Magnoliopsida > Poales > Poaceae > Alopecurus > Alopecurus myosuroides. The sequence continues at coordinate 67,461,320 of CM054060.1, forward strand.
CATACCGACTTGATCTGCTTGAGCCATAGCCAGCACCTCGTGTATCTTCTTCTTCTCAACAGCGATAACCAAGGACTCCGCCAGCAGAGCGCTAGCAGATGCACAATCCAGGGAGCGCTTGTAGTCACCCGAGATAGTGATGACACCATTGGGACCAGGTAGCTTCATCTTCAGGTAGGATGCATGGGTTGAGGCCATGAACTTGGTGAGCGCATGCCTGCCAAGTAGAGCGTATTAGGGGCTCTGAAGATCAACCACTTCGAACTGTAGGCACTCGGTGCGGCAGTTCTCCCTGGTGCCGAATAGCACATCTATCCAGATGCGGCCGATTGGAGCACAAGACACTCCCAGCACAATGCCATGAAAGGTGGTCCTGCTGGGTAGCAGCATGTTCTCGGCAAGGCCGAGCTTCTCCAGGATATCTCGATACATGATGTTGATGTTGCTGCCGTTGTCGATCAGTACCTTGCTGAACTTGACGTTCTTCTTGGTCCCCAGAAAGGTGGGGTCCACCACCAGTGCATATTTACCCGGATTGGGCATCACCTTGGGATGATCATCCTTGGACCAGGTAATCTCTTGGTTCACCAGTGTAGGTAGTGCGGCACAGCTGGTATCACTGTGTTCACCTCCATCGCATGCCTGCGCTGCGGATGCTTGTCATCCGGCTCGGTGGTGAACACCATATAGCTCTCATGGTGCTCCTGGTACTGGTTCCGGTCTCCACCACCATCGTTGCCGTTGTTTTTGTTGCCATTGTTGTTGTTGCGGGTGTAGAAGTTGCGGTTGTTGTTGCGGTTGGCTCCCTGAGTCACTTGATTCACATTCTCCCTTCTCGGATTCTCGGTCGGCCTGGGAGGAGCTGCCCGAATAGGCTGCACATTGGCACCCACATGCGGCAGAGGAGGAGGAGGGGCAGTTGACTAAAGCCTTCACTCTTGATGTGGTCCCACCAGCTGCATTGCCGGGTAGTGTGGTTGGCTGACCTACTCGGATGCCGAGTATAGAAGCTACACGGCCCATCCTTCATGTTCTCAAAGATGAATCTCTGAGCATCTCTGGCTTCCGGGTTGCTGTTGCCTTGCTGGGGGGCATTGTACTGCTTCTTGAAGCCCTAGCCCTGATTCTGGTTCTTCCCGTATTGGGCTCTAGCAGTTTTTTGCCTTTGGCTGCACCCGGCAGCCGCAGTGTCTTGGTTCACAACATTCACCTGCTCTAAGCCGTACCGAGTATCCGGACGGTCATCTCTATGTTTGTTCCGGAAATCTTGGCGGTCTCGGCGCCGGTTGGTATCTTGGTTTCTTCTTCTCGGCTCGAAGGAATCGAGCAGAGGCTGAGTAGGGTCTCCGAGTGCATACATGTCAGCTATCTTGATCGTCTCGGCGAGCGTACTCCGCATCTCTCTCTGCATCTTCTGCCACAACATACTGCCATGCCTGCAGCCTTGAGCGAACCAGGCGATTGCATGTGACTCATTCACACCCTCACAGGTGTTCCTCAATGTGCTCCACCGAGTAAGGTATTCTCGGTCAGTCTCCTCTTCCCGCTGCTTGCAAGCCGAGAGCTGTTGCGGCCTATTCGTCCTCTTGTACGTGATGGTGAAGTTGTTGATGAAGGCTTCCGAGAAGTCAAGCCAGCAGTTGATACTGTCCTTTGGAAAGTTATTGAGCCAGATCCGGGCAGGGCCCTCCAGCATCTGTGGGACGTATCTCACGGCCCATCTCCGGTTACCGCCTGCAATGTGCACGGCGGTGACATAGTCATTCAACCAGTCATCCGGCTTGGTGCTCCCATTATACGACTAGGTCCCCCTGGCCAGCTGGTACTTGGTTACAACAGGCTCTCCCATGATTCTATGACCAAAACAGCTTGGGTCGGGTGGCCTCTTCTCTTCTATTTTCTCGGACCGGTGAATCCGGTCTAACTTGTACCTTGCATCACTGGGCTCCAACATCCTGCCATCCAGGCGATCGGTGAGATCCCTTGGATCAGCGTACCCGACTTCCTCCATTGCCGAGTAACCATCATCATAGAGGTCTTGCTGCACAAGACCGGGTTGAGAAACCGGGTTGGCCGCTTCCACAACGGCTTGCGGCTGCACAGCTTGCTGAACTGGGATGGCAGCCCGACGCCGAGATGGGCCATCTCGGTTTCCTCCTTGCCCCTTGCTGCGAGCTTTGGTGGGTTGATAGCCAGTTCCTGTAGAGTTGTGTTTCTGACCGGGCTGTCGCTCTACAGCGTTCTGTTTTCCGGCGACAGCCGGGTCGTACACATGCATCTATTTGTTGCTCCCAGAGTTCACACTCTGGGCCCTCTCAGTGCCGGGAAGCGGTGACGAGGCCTGATCCACCGATCTACCCCCATGCGAGTTAACAACATGGGAAGCACCGGCTCCCGGGTTGGCTTTCCGGAAAGCCTCGTTCTGCCTGCCAGCTTCTAGCACTAGCTCATTAAGCCTATCCTGCTGCCTAGCGCGAGCGTCGCCAGTGAGATGCGGCAACTCGGCAGCGACTGCCTCTGCAGTCCTAAAAGTTTTGGCAGGGGAGCTATATTTTGGCCTACTAGCAGTATTCAAACTAGAAGATAGACTAACAGCCCTACGATCTCTAGCTAGCTCAGCGCCCAGGTTGCGACGAATAACGCCTATCTTGCTAGGCAGCCTAGAAACAGGACTAAAGCCATGCGCCCTATTGTACTCATTTTGATCTAGGTTAAGCTCAAGCCTAACCTTCTCCAGCTCCTGGGCCTCCACGAGTAGCGCTTGACGCTGCTGCCCGAGTTGCGCCTTCAACGCCATGAGGTCCGCGTCGGTGGGCGGTGGCACGCCCAGCTGCTCGTGGCGGCAACGCGAACAGCTGGTATGGCCGTTGACGTGGAAGGATCCACGTAACCCGAAATATTCCGGGGCATGTCGTAGGGCTTGTGGGCCTTGCGAGGTGCCTGCTCGTCCACCACTTCAGGCGCAGCGGGCGCGCTTTTCCCGGCATCGATAGCTAGGCCCGTCATCGTCACCTCCACGCTGTCCGCAGAGCAGCCAGCCAGCTTCCCATGAGGAGCCAGTACAGCAGAAGGATCATCCGCGACGAGCACCTCCTCCGCGAACTCACGGATGACGGTGGTGGCGACGTACACCAGGTGCGCGCCGAAGGAGAGGACCGAACCGCCTGCAGGCACGGGCCTGCCTCCGAAATCGCCAGCGTTGTCGGTGACGAAGTCGAAGGAGCCGAATCTGTGGACAAGGCCACAGACCACGCGCTCCCCCGATGCAGAAAACGGTCCCGTCCGAATATGAACCCCAGCCAGCACCGCAGCTGGCCCCACGGTGGGCGCCAACTGTCGTAGAGTGGTGAAGACAGATGCCATGGGATGGCTAAGAGTTGGGCCGATGGACGCTGTAGGTATTCGGGGAGGGACCGCACGTCGAGTAGACGCGCACAGAAACACTGCAAACACCTCAATCTACCAAGGTTCGGGGCCCTCGTGTGGAGGTAACACCCCTAAACATGCATATCTATCTGTATATGTCTCGACCGAGTAGCCACAGTACAAGTTCTCTCCCTTCCGAGTAGCCGGCTGCTCGCTCTCTCTCTCTCTCTCTCTGTGTGTGTCTAGTGCTAAGTCTTGTAATAAATGCTCTCACTAGTACAAAAAGCCTTATCTGTGGCGCACCATTTTCCAATTCTGTGGCGCACCTAGGGGCCAGAGAGGTGTGCCACAGAATTCACGCCATAGAATATTTTTCTGTGGCGCACCGTGGCCGTGCGCCACAGAAATGTCAATTCTGTGGCGCACCTCAGCCGTGCTCCACAGAAATTTGCAATTATGTGGCGCACCAAGTAGGGGTGCGCCACAGAATTTTTTTTTGAATTTCAAAAAAAAAGGCGGCCAGATCTGGCCGCGGGAATTTTTCGAAATTTCGAAATTTCGCCGGATCTCATCAGATGCTCGCCGGAGTTGGTGGGTGGAGGATGGGGGTCACCGGAGTTAGTGGGGAGGAGAAGGAGAAGCTCGCCGGAGGTGGTGGTGGTGGTGGTGGTGGAGGAGGAGGAGGGGTGGTGGAGGAGGAGGAGGAGAGGTGGTGGTGGAGGAGGAGAAGGAGAGGTGGTGGTGGTGGTGGAGGGGGAGAAGGAGGAGGAGAGGTGGTGGTGGAGAAGGAGGAGGAGCTCGCCGGAGGTGGTGGTGGTGGAGGAGAAGGGGTGGTGGTGGTGGTGGTGGTGGAGGAGGAGAGGTGGAGTAGTAGGTGGAGGAGAGGAGAGAAGTGGAGAGGTAGAAGAGAGAAGGGAAGATGAGAAGTGGAGGAGAAGTGGAGAGGAGAAGGGAAGAAGAGGAGGGGAGGAGGGTAGAAGAGGAAGAAGATGAGGGGAGGAGGCAGTATTTCGAATCCTGCCTCCACAATTCTCTGGCGCACCAAATAAAGGGGTGCGCCACATAATTTTTTTCTTTTTTTTATTTTCTAGTCAAAATCTTCAAATGGCCATAACTTTTGTTCCTTTTGGAATTTGGCGATTCTAAAAAAAGCTCACAGGCCGAAGGCGAGTGAGGTTGGGTTCCTTTTTCTCTCTAGTTTTTTTTGATATCTTGATCATTTTTTTTCGACATCGTATGCAAAAGTTATGCCCATTTTACTTTTTTTAACGAACTTTTGCTCAGAAAGTCGAAATTCATATTTCAAAATTTGATTAAAAAAAGTAGACCTTAAACTCTCCGTGCATCTATAAGGGATTTATTTGTTGATGCTTTTTAGACCGCCAACTCTTCCGTCAAAAACTAGAAAAGGCGTTCCGGGGGGGGGGGGGGGGAGTTCGTGCATGTGGACGGAAATTTTGGAGATGAGAATTCTTTGGCGCACAGGATAGTGGTGCGCCATAGAAATGTCATATTTCTGTGGCGCACTAACCACCATGCGCCACAGAATATGAGTGGGGCAATGATTGGGTTGGGCCCCAGCATATTTCTGTGGTGCACCCCTATCCCGTGTGCCACAGAATTCCTCTTTTTTGTGGCGCACCCCGGTCCGTGCGCCACAGAATACCTCTTTTCTGTGGCGCATGCCCACCCGTGCGCCACAAAAATATATTTCTGTGGCGCATGGTGTAACAGCCCAATTTTTGGAAGATAGGAAAAACTTGTTTTCAATAACCCAAAAATCAGGGCCAACAAAAACTTTTTAATATGTTTGACTTATGCTTGTGTTTTCATTTCTATTTGGTTGTTGTATGTGTTTGTGTTTGAGTTTGTTAACAACTAATATTAAAAACAATGATCATAACTTTCTTAAAACACAACCCTGGTGATCAAGTCATGACAAGAAATCTTATCATCTTCATCCATCCCACTGTTTTGGCAAAAACCTTTTTGAAAGTGTTTTGATTTTAAAAGAAACCCAAAGACCAAGTTTTGAGGAAAACAAAAGATAATTTCCAAAACTATATGAAAAGTATTTTGGAGCTGATCATCTCCAACCTGTTTTCAACCAAGATGTTTTTGCAAGTATTTGAAAAACTCCTTCCCACTCCCTTCCTTTGCAAAAACAATAAGAGGGGACTATGTTACCCCTGTGTTTAACCTCAAATATATTCTTTTGGAAATAACAACTTCTGAGATGAACCTCTTTACAAAATCATCTTTTCATGGTATGTCTTGATCACTACCTCTGTTTAACACTTGAGAAGAATACCTAGAAATTAATTTGAAGAACATAGTTGTTTGAGTGATCTTGTGTGACTTGTTATTTTACCTGCTTGTTGTGTGATCTTATCTTGTGTATGCTTGAAGTATTTATTTATGTTTGTTGATTAATGTGTGTTGCTCTAAGTAAATAAAACCTAGTAATAGCAAAGTCAAACATCAATATCATATTTCATCTCATGTCCATATCATCCTTTGTTTTCTTAAAAATCTCCAACTTTGGAGACATGCTTCTATGGCAAATCTTGAGCCAATCATCATACATCTCATTGCATATATCTATGCCATCCATCCTAGTTGTTATTCTTGATATTTAAAACACTTTGGTATCATTTATCAAAGTCCTATTGAAGGCATCCCCAAAAATAATGATCATATCCCTATTATCTTGATGCACTTTTTCTGTGATACTCCAAATCACTCCTTATTGTTTTCAATCCCCATAAACTTACCCTTGTACTCTCCATGACCCATACATCACCATCATATGGTCCATTTATTTTCCAAAGACCATTTGATTATTTATCTCTCATGGTTTTTAAACTATTAAATAAACTCCTGTTTTCACCATTTTTCCACTTGGTGCCTCAAATATTTTCAAAAGAGTTGTTTGTTAAAAATCACTTTTGAGACCTATATCATGTACTATCTCATCACAACTCAAAAATATTTGTTTTAAAAGCATTCGACTATTTATTATTTTCCATTTTTCAAAAGGCCAGAAATGGACTTTAAAATATTTTGTGAAGAAAAGTATTTCCTAAAATCTTGGAAAAATTACCCAACATGCCTATTGTCATGTGGGACCTACTCATACAAAAACATTTGCAAGTTGTTTTGAAAATTTTGGAGAAAACATTTAAAAACAGTTTCTGCCATTTTTGAATTCCCAAAATTTTGTGAAAGAAAATTTTCAGAAAAACTTGAGACCACCACCCCTAGACTCCATTTTTCATCCTCTATCCAATGGACATGATATTTCATATCTGTTCTATTCAAAATTTTGGTGAAAACAATCAAAAACTACCTCTGGTTACTCTGGTCACTATTGAGTTCATACATATGTTGATCAATCATTGCCTCCTCTCCACCTCTATCTTCATCCCTGGCATTGTAAACATCCATATTGCACTCCTAGACATGGTCTACCAACCCCTAGCTCTCTCCCTCTCCTTTTCTCTCATCCATTAGCATGTGGACAAAGATGGTGGTCACCCCTTATTTCTCAATCCACCACCCTAGTCCATTCCAGGCAAGGCCCTTGCGCCACAAGGCTTCTATCACACCCGTGAACCCTCTGGAACGAGCCCTAGATCTCTCCTTGTCTCCATCTCCCTTACTCGTGAGCTGTCCATGGAGTCCAGAGCGCGCTCGCCACGTCGTTGGCGTTCCAACACATGGACAACATGCCGAGCCTCGCTTCCTTGTCTACTCGCTCCACGATCTCTCCAGGAGCATGCCCGTGCTCTCCCTTGGTCTTTATCGCCCCCCTTCTCCCCCAGAAGCTTGTCGAACACCTGCGGGTGTGGGGAAGGAGCTCCTGAATCCGGTCGTCTCGGACCGTCTACCTCCACCCAATCTATCCCTTGAGGACCCCCTAACCATGAACTATTCCCGTGGCTTCTCTCGCTCTCGGAATCCGTGGAAGCGCTCGCGCCCGAGCTCTCTGGTCCGCCATGGCCGCGGGTCGCCATGGTCATCGTTGGCTAGGTGTCGATCACCTCACGACCCCCTATCCCTTCCCTCAGCTCTAGTACCTCCTCAATCAGATTTTTGTTCGCTCAATTTCATATCCTACCCCTTGCAGGAATGCCGCCATCTTCGACTTGGGTCACCGCCGCAGGTCCATGTCGAACTCTGGCTGGGAGCCTTTCCCAGCAAGCGCTGGCAGGGGCACCGATCTCGCGTCGTCTCGCTGGTCCCCCTAGACCTTCCTGCGCATCCCGGCGACCTCCAAAGGGGCGTGCGGCGATCCTCCGGCGAGACTCCGCCCCTGGCCTCCGCCCTGTCCGTTTTCCACCGCCACCTCTTGGTCCTCGCCGATGGGGACTGACGCGGCGAGATCTCAGCCGCCGGATCCCCATCCGACGGAAACATACCCCTTCGGGGCAAGTAAGCCACTGACCGGTGGACCCTGTTGGGCCCACGCGTCAGAGGTTTGACTTCCTCCGCTGGCAGGAGATCTACTCGCGGGCCGGACCATTGCCGCGCTGCTCTCTTCCCGCCTGGCCTGTCTCCGTCTGGCCCAGCTCCTTGCCAGATCCGGCCCTTTTACGTTTTTCTGCAGGTTGTTTCTTTTTTTCCTGAGCATCTGTTTCTAGCTGTTTGCTTTTATTCAAAATGAAAATGCTATCTAGTAAAATGTGCCACACTAAAAATCACAGAGGTATATCTACAAAATCTTAACCATATCCAACTTGTAGATCTGCATTTTGTGCTATAGTTTAGGAGAAATAAAAGAAATGGCAGAAGCACTCATTAACACCATTTCTTTAATAAATTGGGTTTTAAGTATCCAAATCATGCAAACTCAACTTTTCTGAGTAGCCCTTGATAATATCTATCTGTGGGAATTAACCTTGTGTTGACTTGAGTTGTGGTGTGAAAATGACATGCATGTTAGTTTTAGGCCAGAGAGCACTTATGTGAATTGTTTGATTTTATTGGTGATGAGTTTTGAAGTGAATCCAATTGTGTTGGTTTGATAATGACTAGGAGCACATTATACTAGCTTTTTATGATGTTAGGAGTTACATAATAGGATTGGTGCAATATTTAGTGTTTAGCCATTTTTCTGCATATTATTGCTATGCCTTTATTAAATTGTGTGTTATATTGTTTTTGTTATAAAAGTGATTCCTAGCATGTGAAAGGTATTAATACATTATTGAGATGTGTTTTGATTGTTTCACTAGCATGATAGGGTTTGGTGTGGTAAATCATGTTTGTTATAGTTTTATTCTCATATGGGTGTTTTTCCTAGTAATAATAGGTTAAATTGTTGTTATTCTTCATATTGGTATGATGAATCGAATAAATGCTTTAGTATTGTTTTCCATGGAATAGCTACTGTTATTATAGCATATTATACTTGATTTCATGCTTGAGTGAGCTCTAGGTCAAATAGTCTTGCATGATAGTTTTAGATGATTTTCTGCCATAGTAGTTATTTGCAAGCTTAGTTTTTGATAAATTGTTTAGGTTGTTATTTTGATATTACTAGCATGTATAGGTGTTGTTTCCTATGTTATTTGGATGCTATCTTATATGTCTATCAAGTAGAATAAATCTTGTTTAGTGATCTATTATTGTTATGCATGTATGCATGTCTAAATGGCCCCTTTTGCATCTCTAGTTTTAGTAGTCTTTTGCTCCATGATTATTTCCATGTATTGAATGATGCCATGATATGTTTGGTATTGATTTGTCTCTGTTATTAGGTTTCTTAGCTACTGGTTATATTATTTCTCCATGTTTAGAAAAGCATGTGTTACTATGGGCTTGTAGTATTGCTTGTTAATATTTTCCTATGCATGTGTATGTGTTCCTAGGTTGTTTTCTTGTTATTTTCTCATCCTCATGAATGACCAGAGAGTCATTTGACTTTATTTGAGAATGTTATGATAGTGGCACACCCACTGGACTCATGCCATTTTGGTTGAGGATCCATAACATCAATTCTAGTGCTATTCATGGGTGTTGTCTGTGCATGTTCTGCTTGTTGGTGTGCACCCTAGTAATTTTGTTTGTGAGTGTACTTGTTTGATGAAATGCTTGCTGTATGTTTACTTTTTGTCAAGTGCTTGCCTTTGTTTGGTTCTGATTGGGTGTTTTCCTTTTTGTGTTTACGACGTTAGATAACGAAGACGGTATTATTTCCCGGAGAGGTTTTATTTGCAACTCTTGTTTATTTCAAGAGCAAGACCAAGACCAGTGCCAAGGAAATCCAATATAAATGCTTGCTGTTGTTTTACTTATCATTATCTATCTTGCATGTTTTACTTCTGAAGTTTTACAAAAGTTTGATTCAAAAACTGTTCTTTTAAGTGGACTATACCACTATTTATTTTATGTATGTAATATGTTATATCCACTATATAATCTTGGTGTTACCAAGCCCTTTAGATATTTTAGTATCATCACTTAATCAACTTAAGTCCCCTAGTGGACATTTTAACTTGGTGTTTTTGGAAAGCAAAATCTTGGAAAACCCCCGAGGAAAGGTGGGACCTTGTCCGAGGGAGGTTTGTGAAGAAGGAAATGTTTTCGACTTGTTTTCCAAAAATGACACATAACCTAGTCTTCGCCGGACAACCAAGCCGTGCTGCCACATTACCCCAATATGGGAACGGGGTCTAGCTAATTGCTTGTCGGTGTTAGTCCGTGTCTACCTCAAAGTGCTATAGGGGTTAGAGTCCCCCGAACCGAATTGTCGCCGGGAGGGAGAAACGGGACATTCACAGTGTGGGATTAAGTTCACTACCGGTTGCAGCAATTGGGTCTCCTGCCATGGCGGTGTGTTGTCAGGGGAACCGGATCGATACGGCTGACTCACTCGGTGCCGGGGAGAACAAACCCAGTTGAAGAGGTAGTCATTTACTAGCACTGACATAGTGGATGGTTAGGACCAGTTATCCGATGTTTGCATACTGTCTCGGCCAGTCCGTGGTTGTTCACGGCGGATGTACTGGATCTTGTGGAATGTGTACACCTCTGCAGAGTAAAACTATTCAGAATAGCCGCTTCCTCGGATATGGACAGTTGAATGGCCATGTAGCTAGCATTGTGTCAATGTTTTCAAAAAGACTGGAAAGTGTTTTGAAATTGTACCTGGGAGGTACGTTGAAAGGGAATGATTGTACCTTTGAGGTACCGGATAAATGATGATCTTAAAGATGTGTTTTTCCAAGAAGTTTTGCAAACAGAAATGTTTTCTTTCTTTAGAATGCTTTATCAAAACCTTGTGGACATGCTATATCTACAAGAGAAATGAAATATCTTTTGAAGTATCTTCTTCAACAAAGCAAAAATAAAACTTGTGCAACTATGATGGGTCTTAAATTCATCATGGCTAGTTGAACCTTAATTACAGCCTTCCTACCCCCTATATATATGCATACTTGCATTATTAGCTTTCATTTGGGGTGTCTTGTGGAGTACATTCAAACGTACTCACATTGGTTTCGTCCTTGGCTATTGTCTTAGCCAGATTTTGAGCAAAAACCCGGAGAACCTGAAGAAGATGGTGTCGCTGACGGCTATGCGAACTAGGAACGTCTCCGAGTCAGTAGCCTGTAGGTAGTCAAGGCGTGACTTGGGTTTACCACGAGTGTGTTTTGCAGTCTTCCGTTGTTTTTAGTGTGTGTTCCTGCCCTGCGTGGCAGTTGTTTTCAACTGAGTCAAGTGACCAGTTGTGTAAGCCGTGTATTCGTGTAGTGGATGTTGTAATCTGCAATGCCAACTCGAGTATGTTGTTCACGACTAACTGATCATGGGATCGTGAATGTATGCATACTGGAGGTCTCGGACTTCTAGTCTGGGGTCCCCACACATGGCTTCTTGGTGCGCCACAGAATCTGTTCCATACAAAGGCACTCCTCTACTAGTGTCTCAGGGAAACGTCCCTCGCGCAGGAGGGGGCTTGGCACCTTATATACTGCTACCCAGCGAGTAAACAATAATAAAAGGTACAAGAAAAGACATCTCAACTGTGACACGGAGCACGCCTCTGTGTTCCCGCTGACGCGGTGGCGAGAAGTCGCCGCGCCGTCCGGCTGACAGGACTTGTCCACCCTGTCAGTCTCACAGAGTAGGTCCCTGACATGTCCTGTCCCCCTTGTCAGTAACAGGACGTGACATGCGCCTACCCTCAGTGTACCCACGTTGTAGCGCGGATAATCATGTTCCTTGTAAGTTGAATCGCACGCCTGTATGACTGCGGGATACGCGGGATCTTGTCAGAACGGCTCCATTGACTTTGTGCCCGGGTAGGATTGCTGCCCATCTACTCAGACCACTTGATCTCTACTCGGATGATTATGATCTTCCTCATTATCTTCTCCTGACCTTCAATACTTACCACCGAGTAGCGTATACCGGATACCAGATACCCGGGTAGCCGCCTACCCGGCAAACAGTACTCTGATCCCTATTTTATCACCTGCCTTATGCCTACTCGGGGGTAGCCCCCCGACAGAAAAAGAAGGAACTATCGTTCTGACCCTCTACGTGAGCCGGAAGGGGGAAGGAAAGTGGAAAAAATTTCTTGGTTGTGTTAGGTTAGGCCCAAGGAACACCCAATACATTTATAGGACCCACATCTTGGCAAGATTCCCCCAGCTCTGTCAGATCCGGGAGTTTCGGGCTCTAAGTAGTCATGGAACACGCAAGAGAGAATCTGACGCCGGTGAAGCCCTAACACAGAGAGCGAGGTAATCTCGGGTATCCAAGAGCACTACAAACTCTAACACGCATGATATGTCATACCATGTAATTTGGTGGCATTCATACGATCCAGAGCCCCCCTCCGAAGAAACCATAGCCCCGCTGGGGAAAAGGCGGAACTGCCGTTTTGGCCCCTCTACATGAGCCGTAAGGGGTAGCAAAGTGGAACCAATTTTTTTGTTGTGTTAGCTTAGGACCAAGGAACACCCAATACAATGGTAGTGCCCACCTCTTCGAAAGATTCCCAAGGTCCCGTCAGATCCGGGAGTTTCGGGCTCTAATGTCCTCAAACCCGTAGAGAGAATCTGACGCCGGTGAAGCCCTAACACAGAGAGCGAGTGAATCTTGGTCATCCAAGACCCATGCCACACTCTAACACACATGGTATGGCATACAATGGGATTTGGTGGCAATCAGACGATCCGGAGCCCCCTCTCTGGAGAAACCATAGCCCCTTTGGGGAAAATGATGGAATTGCCGTTCTGACCCATCTACGTGAGCCGGAAGGGGGTAGCAAAGTGGAAAAAGTTTCTCGTTTTTGTTATATTAGGCCCAAGAAACACCCAATACATTTGTAGCGCCCACATCTTGGCAAAATTCCCCAGTCTCGTTAGATCCGGGAGTTTCGGGCTATAATTAAGTAACCCTCAAAACAGAGAGAGGGGAAATCTTGGTAATCCAAGACCCATGCCGCACTATAACACACATGGTATGGCATACAATGGGATTTGGTGGCAATCAGCCGATCCGGAGCCTCCTCTCTGGAGAAACCATAGCCCCTTTGGGAAAAAGAAGGAACTGTCGTTCTGACCCTCTACGTGAGCCGGAAGGGGCTAGGAAAGTGGAACCAATTTCTTGGTTGTGTTAGGTTAGGCCCAAGGAACACCCAATACATTTGTAGGTCCCACATCTTGGCAAGATTCCCCCAGCTCCGTCAGATCCGGGAGTTTCGGGCTCTAAGTAGTCATGGAACACGCGAGAGAGAATCCGACGCCGGTGAAGCCCTAACACAGAGAGCGAGGTAATCTCGGGTATCCAAGACCATGACACACTCTAACATGTATGGTATGTAATACAATGGGATTTGGTGGCATTCATACGATCCAGAGCCCCCCTCCGGAGAAACCATAGCCCTGCTGGGAAAAAGGCGGAAATGCCATTTTGGCCCCTCTACATGAGCCGGAAGGGGGTAGCAAAGTGGAACCAATTGTTTGGTTGTGTTATGTTAGGACCGAGGAACACCCAACACAATGGTAGTGCCCACCTCTTAAAAATATTCCCCCTGTTCCGTCAGATCCGGGAGTTTCAGGCTCTTATTAAGTAGTCCTGGAACCTGTAGAGAGATTCTGACGCTGGTGAAGCCCTAACACAGAGAGCGAGTGAATCTTGGTCATCCAAGACCCATGCCATACTCTAACACACATGGTATGGCATACAATGGGATTTGATGGGAATCATACGATCCGGAGCCCCTCTCTGGAGAAACCATAGCCCCGTTAGGGAAAAAGAAGGAAATGCCGTTCTGACCCATCTACGTGAGCCGGAAGGGGGTAGCAAAATGGAACCAGTTTCTTGTTTGTGATAGGTTAGTCCCAAGGAACACCCAATACATTTTTAGGGCCCACATCTTTTCAAGATTCTCCTAGTCTCTGGGAGTTTAGGGCTATAATTAAGTAAGTCCTCGAACCTGTAGAGAGAATCTTGCGCCGGCGAAGCCCTAACAAAGAGAGCGGTGAAATCTTGGTCATCCAAGACCCATGCCACACTCTAACACACTTGGTATGGCATACAATGGTATTTGGTGGCAATCATACGATCCGGAGCCCCCTCTCTGGAGAAACCATAGCCCCGTTGGGGAAAAAGAAGGAACTGTCGTTCTGACCCTCTACGTGAGCCGGAAGGGGGTAGGAATGTGGAACCCATTTCTTGGTTGTATTAGGTTAGGCCCAAGTAAAATCCAAGACAATGGTAGTGCCCACCTCTTCGAAAGATTCCCCATGTCCCGCTAGATCCGGGAGTTTCGGGCTCTAATTAAGTAGTCCTGGAACCCGTAGAGAGAATCTGACGTTGGTGAAGCCCTAACACAGAGAGCGAGTGAATCTTGAGCATCCAATACCAATTCCACACTCTAACACACATGGTATATCATACAATGGTATTTGGTGGCAATCAGATGATCCGAAGCCATCTCTCTGGAGAACCCATAGCCCAGTTGGGGAAAAAGAAGGAACTATCGTTCCGACCCTCTACGTGAGCTGGAATGGAAGGGGTAGGAAAGTGGAATCAATTTCTTGGTTGTGTTAGTTTAGGCCCAAGGAACACCCAATACATTTTTAGTGCCCACATCTTGGCAAGATCCCCCCAGCTCTGTCAGATCCGGGAGTTTCGGGCTCTAATAGTCATGGAACACACCAGAGAGAATCCGACGCCAGTGAAGCCCTAACACAGAGAGCGAGGTAATCTCGGGTATCCAAGAGCATGACACACTCTAACACGCATGGTATGTCATACCATGTGATTTGGTCGAATTCATACGATCCATAGCCCCCCTCCGGAGAAACCATAGCCCCGCTGGGGGAAAGGCGGAACTGCCGTTTTGGCCCTCTACATGAGCCAAAAGAGGGTAGCAAAGTGGAACCAATTGTTTCGATGTGTTAGGTTAGGACCAAGGAACACCCAATAAAATGTTAGTGCCCACCTCTTCGAAAGATTCCTGCAGTCCCGTCAGATCCGGGAGTTTCGGGCTCTAATTAAGTAGTCCTGAAACCCGTAGAGAGAATCTGACGCCGGTGAAGCCCTAACACAGAGAGCGAGTGAATCTTGGTCATACAAGACCCATGCCACACTCTAACACACATGGTATGGCGTACAATGGGATTTTATGGCAATTAGACGATCCAGAGCCCCCTCTCTGGAGAAACCATAGCCCCGTAGGGGAAAAAGAAGGAGCTACCGTTCTGACCCATCTACGTGAGCCGGAAGGGGGTAGCAAAGTGGAACCATATTCTTGGTTGTCTTAGGTTAGTCCCAGAGAACACCCAATAAATTGGTGGGGCCCACCTCTTGGAAATATTCCAGTTCCCTCATACCCGGAAGTTTCGGACTCTAGTTAAGTAGTCCTGGAACCCGTAGAGAGAATCAGGCGCCGGTGAAGCCCTAACAGATAGAGCGAGGAAATATTGGTCATCCAAGACCCATGCCACACTCTAGCATACATGGTATGGCATACAATGGAATTTTGTGGCATTCAGACGATCTGGAGCCCCCTCTCTAGAGAAACCGTAGCCCAGTTGGGGAAAAAGACGGAACTACCGTTCTGGCCCCTCCACATGAGCCGAAACGGGGAAGCAAAGTGGAACCAACTGCTTGGTTGTGTTAGGTTACGACCAAGGAACACCCAAAAATGGTAGTGTCCACCTCTTCGAAAGATTCCCCTAGTCCCGTCAGATCCGGGAGTTTCGGGCTCTAATTAAGTAGTCCTGGAACCCGTAGAGAGAATTCGACATCGGTGAAACCCTAACACAGAGAGCGAGGGACTCTTGGGCATCACAGACCCATGACACACTATAACACACATGGTATGGTATACCATGGGATTTGGTGGCATTCAGACGATCCGGAGCCCTCCTCTGGAGAAATCATAGCTCCGATGGGGGAAAAGACGGAAGTGTCGTTCTGCCCCATCTACGAGAGCCGGAAGGGGCTAGCAAAGTGGAACTAACTTATTGGTTGTGTTAGGATAAGCCAAGGAACACCCAAGAGAAGGGTATGTCCCACCTCTTGGCAAGATTCCCCCAGTTCCGTCACACCCGGGAGTTTTGGGCTCTCACTAAATAGTCCTCGAACCCACGAGAGAGAATCTGACACCGGTGAAACCCTAACACAAAGAGTGAGGGAATCTTGGGCATCCAAGACCCATGCCACACTCTAGTACACATGGTATGGAATGCAATGGGATTTGGTGGCATTCATACGATCTGGAGCCCCATCTCCGGAGAAACCATATATAGCCCTCATGGGAAAAAAGACGGAACTACCGTTCTAGCCGCTCCACATGAGCCGAACCAGGGAAGCAAAGTGGAACCAACTGCTTGGTTGTGCTAGGTTAGGACCAAGGAACACCCAAGACAATGGTAGTTCCCACCTTTTCGAAAGATTCCCTCAGTCTCGTCAGATCCGGGAGTTTCGGGCTCTAATTAAGTAGTCCTGGAACCCGTAGAGAGAATCTGACGCCGGTGAAGCCCTAACACAGAGAGCGAGTGAATCTTGGTCATACAAGACCCATTCCACACTCTAACACACATGGTATGGCATAAAATGGGATTTGGTGGCATTCATACGATCCGGAGCCCCCCTTCGGATAAACCATAACCCCGATGGGGAAAAAGGCGGAACTGTTGTTCTGCTCCATCTACGAGAGCTGGAAGGGGGTAGAAAAGTGGAACTAACTGATTGGTTGTGTTAGGATAGGCCCAAGGAATACCCAGGAGGATGGTAGGGCCCACCTCTTGGGAAGATTCCCCCAGTTCCGTCACACACGGGAGTTTCGGGCTCTCATTAATTAATTAGACTTGGAACACACGAGAGAGAATCCGACACCGGTGAAACCCTAACATAGTGAGCGAGGGAATCTTGGGCATCCAAGACCCATGCCACACTCTAGCACACATGGTATGGCGAGCAATGGGATTTGGTGGCATTTATACGATCTGGAGCCCCATCTCCGGAGAAACCATATACAGACCTGATGGGGGAAAATACGGAACTACCGTTGTGGACCCTCCACATGAGCTGAAACGGGGTAGCAAAGTGGAACCGACTGCTTGGTTGTGTTATGTTAGGACCAAGGAACACCCAAGAGAATGGTAGGGCCCACCTCTTCGAAAGATTCCCCCAGTTCCGTCACACCCGGGAGTTTAGGGCTCTCATTAACTAGTCCTAGAACCCGCGAGAGAGAACCTGACACCGTGAAACCTTAACACAGAGAGCGAGGGAAACTAGGGGATCCAAGACCCATGCCACACTCTAGCACACATGATATCACGTGTAATGGAATTTGGTGGAATTCAAACGATCTGGAGACCCCTCTCCGGATAAACACTCTGCCCCATCTACGTGAGCGGGAAGGGGGTAGACACTTGGAACTAACTGTTTTGTTGTGTTATTGTAGGCCCAAAGAACACCCAAGAGAATGGTAGGGCCCACCTCTTGGCAAGCCTCCCCAAATATGTCACACCTGGGAGTTTTGGGCTCTCATTAATTAGTCATGGAACCCGCGAGAGAGAATCCGACATCGGTGAAACCCTAACACAGAGAGCGAGGGAATCTTTGGCATCCAAGACCCATGCCACACTCTAGCACACATGTACATGGTATGGATTGTAATGGGATTTGGTGTCATTGAGATGATCTGGAGCCCCCTCTCCGGACAAACCATAGCCCCGATGGGGAAAGAGACGGAACTGTTGTTCTGCCCATCTACGTGAGCCGGAACGGGGTAGCAAAGTGGAACCAACTGCTTGGTTGTGTTAGGTTAGGCCCAACTAACACCCAAGATAATGGTAGGGACCACCTCTTGGCAAGATTCCCCCAGTTCCGTCACACCCGGGAGTTTTGGGCTCTCATTAATTAGCCTTGAACCCGCTAGAGAGAATCATCTGACACCAATGAAACCCTAACACACAGAACGAGGGAATCTTGGGAATCCAAGACACATGCCACACTCTAGAAAACATGGTATGGCGTGCAATGGGATTTGGTGGCATTCAGACGATCTGGAGCCCCCTCTCCGGATAAACCATAGCCCCGTTGGGGAAAAAGACGGAACCATCGTTCTGCCCCATCTACGTGGGCCGGAAGGGGGTAGAAAAATTGAAATAGATGTTAGGTTGTGTTAGGTTAGGTCCAAGGAACACCCAAGAAAATGGTAGGGCCCACCTCTTGGCAAGATTCCCCTAGTCCCGTCAGATCCGGGAGTTTCGGGCTCTAATTAAGTAGTCTTGGAACCCGTAGAGAGAATATGTCGCCAGTGAAGCCCTAACACAGAGAGTGAGGGAATCCTTGTCATCCAAGAAACACTCTAGCACACATGGTATGGCATACAATGGAATTTGGTGGCAATAAGACGATCTGGAGCCCCCTCTATGGATTAACCATAGCCCCGTTGGGGAAAAAAGCGGAACAGCCGTTCTGGATCTTCTACGTGAGCCGGAAGGGGGTAGCAAAGTGGAACCAATTGTTTGGTTGTGTTAGGTTAGGCCCAAGGAACAGAAAATAAAATGTTGGGGTCCACCTCTTGGCAAGATTCCCCTAGTTCCGTCAAATCCGGGAGTTTCGGGCTCTAAGTAGTCCTCGAACCCGCTAGAGAGAGAATCCCACGCGGGTGAAGCCCTAACACAGAGAGCGAGGGAATCTTGGACATCCAAGACCCATTCCACAATCTAACGGCGTACCATGGGATTTGGTGGCATTAAGACGATCCGGATCCCCCCCCCCCCACTCCGGAGAAACCATAGCCCCGCTGGGGAAAAAGATGGAACTTGTAACATCCCAAGTCTGAAAAATAGCCTTTAGAATGTTTTGCTCTCTGTTATTTTATGTTTTGCATCATGGCATCATGTTGATTGCATTTGTTTTTTTTGTTTTCCATTTGTTTTCCTCTGTTTTCATTTGTTTTCCAACTGTTTTCCTTTGTTTTCCTTTGTTTTCTATTTGAATTTCAACTCAAATTTCAAACCTTTTGTTTCATCCTTGTGATGTTACAATTTCTAAAAAGATATTTCAAAATAAAACAATTATTTGTTTCCATTAAAGTGTGATTCCAAACTATTGTTTTATTTCTATAAAAATGCATCCAATAATCAAACCCTTTTCAAATTCAATTTGTTTTCCATTTGAAATTCCAAACCAACATCCAAATAGTTGTTTCCAAATAAAAACCTTAATTGTTTCCAATTATCCCATAATGTTCAACTAATAAAATGGTGTTATAAATTCCACTAAGTCATCCCAGATTGGTTTTCAAATTCAAAGCAAACCATCAACAACACCTCATTTGGAAATTATCAAATAACAAACCATTCCAATGTTTCTAATCCAACTAATAACAGGGTTCACCCTATTAAATTGTTGGTTCTAATCAATAATTTAATTTCCAATCATATTTTAAAATTCAAATCAAGCCTCAAACAACAACCAATTTGAATTCATGCAAATTATAACACAAATTTAATCAAGGGGTTATAAATTGCATAGGGGTCACCCTATTAAAATGCCTGTTTTCAGAATGTTTAAGTATTATTAAAATTCCTTCAATTTTGCTTTATTTCCTAAACATCAATAATTTTGAAAACTTTGCAAAAAACCAGAGTTAGCATTTGTTTGCTACTAACCTAATAAGCTTAACCTAATTTTTCTAAAAAATTTACTAACCCACAAAGCATCCTTTTTCTTCCAATTGGTTTTCAGCAAAAAAAAATAAAACAGAACAAAAATAACAAAAGAGAAAAAGGAGCAGCACCTAACCTATCTAAGCCTAGCCCAAACTCATTCTCTTGGCCCAGTACCCCTTCCACGTTGCCCCCTTTCTCCCTCCTCTGGCTGACGTCGACAGTACGAACACACCCAACACCCTCCGATCGCTCCATGCCCTCCCGATGATCAGCCGTACAAGCTCCAAGCCTATATCTACCCTACCCCGGAGCCGCAGCTAGCCTAACCCTAGCGCCCCCTCCTTCCCCATCGCCGCCAGCTTCCCTCCCTTGTTTCTGAACCTGCAGACTGCAACCACCACTGCCTCCCGTCAGAACACCGCTACCACCCCCTCGCCTTGGTCGTCTCGAGAAGCCCCCGAGGGCGGGAATGAGACCGCGGCATCCTCCTGAAGCTCCCCATGCCCTCGCCTCACGCTGGGAGAGCTCGTAGCGACCGCGCCGTCGCCGGAATCTTCCGCCGCTTTTCTGCTCTGTCGACTGAACGACTACAACGGGACAATCGCTGTGAGCCCTGCTCCTCGTTCCCTCTCCCTCCCTCTGCACTGCTATCGTACGTACTTCCCAGCGCCCTAGTACGCCTCGTGATCGCGTCGTTCGCTGTTGAATTCCTAGCAGCCGCATCATCTCTTTCTTCCCTGAACCTGCATGTCTGTCTTTCCTGTTAAAATTCAGTTATCCTACGAGAGCGAGCACATCTACCCCTTGCATCTGTATCCCAACAAAACGAAGTCAGTACCGCAGCGGTACTGCGACCGTGCTCGCGAGCGCAGCGTCCCGGGGTCGAATCCCCGCGGGCGCACCCCATTTTTGGGATTTTTCCCCTCCCACACCCCCACTGGCCCCACCTGTAAGCCCCTTGGTTGACAGCTGTACTGCCACGCGCGCGCGCGCACCACGTAGGCCCGCGGCCCCACTGGCAGTGGCTGTGGGTGGAAACCCACGCGGTAACAAATGGTTTAACCCCCTTTTTTCTGTTATTTCATAATTCAATTAAATGGCAGAATAAACAATAAACTTTAAAAAGCAATAACTTTTAATCCATAACCCCAATAAATAAAAACTTTATATGTTTTCTGTTCAAAATCAAATGATCTTTCCAACTAACCTATTTGTGTTCTGTTTTGAGTTTTCAAAATACATTTAAATTTCAAATTTGAATAATTCAAATGCAATTTGTAATAATTCATAACTAATTCATACTATTTCCAAATAATGCAAATAAAATATGTTTTTCATACCATTTTGAATGTTCTATTCAAATATAAAATTTGTTTCATTGTTTGAATAATTTAAATTGCCTAAACAATTTAACTCTTGTTTAATTCAATTAAAACTTGTTTAATATTGTTTAATTCATAAGTAAATAATCCTAATTCCAATTTCAATATGTGAAACATGTAATCCAACTAAAATTTGATGTTCTTTTCAAATATAAACTTTGTTATTTGTTTTGCACACTTTAAATTGATGAAAACAACAATTGTTTGTGTGACATCTTTAAGTAACCAAATTTTCCAAACTTAATCAATGATTTCCAAAACTTGTTCCAATCCTTTTCCCTTGCATCTATCATTGTTATTTGTTGTTATTTTGTTGTTATCATCATGCATGCATCATGTTTAACTACTTACACTTATTGATCAAATGTAGATCATTGCTTCAACCTAAATCATTTGCATCCATATGCCATTCACTTTGCATATGGGTCCAATTAAATTGTGTTATCTTGTCAAGTAGGTTATTCTGATGCATCTATTAACATGACATGCATCATCCCATGTTTGTGCACCTATGCCATGATATTGATTGTTTATCTTCCTGCATTGTTTGTTTGCTTCTTCTCGGATACACGACGACGTTGAGACCGACGATACTTACGACACCCCTTCTAAGGATTTAGCTCAGTACCAGGCTACTGGGTTTTGCAGGCAAGTTATCACTCACATGAACCACTGTGTTCCTTTCAACATTGATTACCGATACTTTCCGTTGTTCTTTTCTGCTAGCCTTAGTAGTAGTTGATTCTGTTACGAACCTATCACATGAATCCCTTAAACCTGATATTGCCTCACCTCCCTTCCCACAACCCATTGTTTGAGCCAGTGTCCTACTAGCATGCTTAGGTTGTTTTGCTCGAGTCTGTTATCCGTTACTTTCTGTTACTATATCTATTACGTTGTGGGGGCTCGATGTTTAATCAATCAATCATGCTAATGTTACTATTAATAATAAATTTGATGATAAGGCACCGGCAGGAGGCCCATGAGAGGTTTTGGAGCCTGCTAGTGTCGACCCTAATAGGAAAAGGGGCTTGTCTACTGATCCATGATGAGCGCACTACCCGCATTTGGGAAGCGAGTATGGGCGCCCCCCTCAACTTGACCTGATTCGCATCTCGTCCAAATCGCCTCATTTAGTTCGTGTTTTCCATTTGCCGCATGCATGTTTTTGCGAGCCCAGGCCAGGGTGGAACTTTTGTAGTCGGCATATAGGGGGACACGGTCTTAGAGTGCTATGAGGGTCCCTTTTCTTCGGGGCTTGATTAGCCGTGCGCCCAAGGTTCTTTGGGCTTGATGCGAAGAATGGTTGGTTGTGTTGAGTGCCCCGCTTGGTGGGGTGATCTCCCATCTGGCGGGATATTCATGAGTGTACGGCCAAATTGGTGCAACCCTGCAGGGATAATCTTCTCGAGAAGCCGTGTTTTCCGCGGTTATGGATTACTTGGTGAAAGTACTGGCTAACAAGTACTCAGGACAACTTAAACATAATGATCAAACATGTTACACCCAATGATAAATAACTTGACTAGTAATAGGTTGATGACACAATAACTTGTTTCACCTTTAATACAACTGTGTGAGTTTTCCTCGGATTGCTTCTTTGGATAAGGGGCGAGATCCAGGATGGGTTTGTTTGAAATTATCTTTCAGTTGGTTACAATCCTCGATCTTATCTCCTTTCTGTTAGCCGGCAGTTGTAGTATGTTTCTGTAGTTGTGTAGAGCAGCCAGTTGCAGCATCCTTTATATCCCCTTCCTTCCGTTGAACCCAAAGCATCTGTGCTTGGTGTTGACGGGTTACACCTTGGTGAATTGTGAGTCTTGCTTGCCAGTACGTTTATGTACTGACCCCTTTGGGGCTGTGGTTTCCGCAGACCTACGTTTCCGAGGATCTACATGGTGGCAACTACGTGGAGTATGACGAGACTGCTGACGAGTAGATAGCGGACCCGGGCAGGATCCGGGACTTCGTGGATGGGCTCCGTCTGTTTGTTTCCGGCCTCTTAGGCCTATTTGGTTCTTGTCTGTACTCAGACATGTTGAATGCTTCCGCTGTATTGTAACGATGTATTGTTGGGGCATGTGCCCTCTGAATGATTGTAT
The DNA here is from genome assembly GCA_028641055.1 of Alopecurus myosuroides. Classification (NCBI taxonomy): domain Eukaryota; kingdom Viridiplantae; phylum Streptophyta; class Magnoliopsida; order Poales; family Poaceae; genus Alopecurus; species Alopecurus myosuroides. The sequence goes on from CM054060.1 coordinate 67,484,327, forward strand.
TTGCTATCTCTGCTCTAATGAGGGCCAGTTGCAACTTATTTCAATCTTTTGTGTCGTAGAGATCTGTTGTGATATCACTTGTTAAACGCCGTTGACGTACCATGTGTGTATGGTTGAAGTACGTCGACAGAAGTGCCTTTGAACTCTAGTGGATAGTTTACATCGACGATGGAATAGCAGGGCTTGTGTTGTCGCGCATAAGCGCAGGCCTACCAGGAAGCTGGGACGTGGGAGCAGTTATGCCCCATAATCCAAGCATCTGCTATCCAGTTCGTACGGTGAGTATCCCCTAGAAATCAGGGTGCGACAGAACTATCGTTCTGGCCCCTATGTGAGCCGAAAGGGGGTACCAAAGTGTAAACAATTGCTTAATTGGGTTATGTTAGTATCAAGGAACACCCAAGACAAATGGTAGGGCCCACCTCTTGTCAAGATTCCCCCAGTTCAGTTAGATCCGGGAGTTTCAGGCTCTCATTAAGCAGTCCTGGAACCCGCGAGAGAGAATTAGACGCCGGTGAAACCCTAGCACAAAGAGCGAGGGAATATTGGGCATCCAAGACCCATGCCCCACTCTAACACATATGTTATGGCATACCATGTTTTGTGGTGGCATTCAGACGTTCCAGAGCCCCCTCTCCGGAGAAACCATAGCCCCGCTGAGGGATAAGACGGAACTGGCGTTTTGGCCCCTCTACATGAGCCGGAAAAGGGGTAGCAAAGTGGAACCAATTGTTTGGTTGTGTTAGGTTAGACTCAAGGAACAACCAAGACAATGGTAGGGTAATTTATTTATTAGTAATAGTTTAGGTCTGTAATTTATAGATATCTTCCCATTATCCTTAAATAACATATCTCAATAATGGTTATCTTTTTAGGCCATCCATCATGTATCCAACGGCCAGCAATGTTCTCTAGCCAATTTACCAAAATTTGGCAGGCGCAGAAAATTTCGCGCCGCCCACCCAAATTATCGACCAAAAACTTTGCCGCCTATGCCGCCCTAAATTTCGAACCTCTCCCTCTTATCTGCCCCCTCGCTGACGTTTCCCCTCCTCTTCTTGTCAGAAATCTCCCTTTCCTCCTAAACCACATCTACTCCGCCCCGGCCTTTCACCTTTCCATGTAGCTCTCCTTCCCGCGCTTCCACCTTGTTGTCCCCGGTCTTCCACCTCGCCGTGCAGCTTGCCTTCCCGGGCTTCCACCTTGCCGTCCCCGGTCGTCCACCCCGCCGCTCAGCTCGCCTTCCCGGGCTTCCACCTCAGTGTCCAGGACGCCATCCAGATCTGCCACCTCGCCGTCCAGATTTGATACCTCACCATCAAGGTCGCCGTCAAGATCTGCCACCTCGTCGTCCAGGTCGTCGTCAAGATCTGCCACCTCGCCTGCTTGGTAGACGTCAAGTTCTTTTGGTCAGAGTTTGCTTATTTTCTAGCTTGTATAATGCTTAAGATAACTTCTCCTGTGATTCTATCATACTTAGGTCCACAAATTAGATTACTGATATGATATGGTCAAACAGAGAATTACATCACTAAGATTTTCTAACTCTATGTTGTCACATCCCAATGAAAGATAAGGCTATTTGTAAAGAACATGTATGCGCTATTTATTTTCATTTATTCGTATAAATCATCAATTCTAGACTTATAGTGTTAGCTATTTATTTCCATTTATACCATGTCCACCATCTAGACAAGGCATGCCTTGCATGATAGCTCAACAATAAAGATACTTATGATGTGTTGAACTGCTGGGTTAATTACCATTATGCCATGTATTTTGTGCTATTATCCTAGTTGACTTGATACATATGAACTGTGCAGCTTAAGAACATTAAAGTCAAGAGTACATCTGATAAGACAAAGATGTCTCCTGGTGGACATGGTTGTAAACGCAAGCTCGTCAAGGCCCATCGCGAGCATGCAGTTTCCCATGTCCATCCGTATGCAGATGACGAACTCAAGGGACCAGTGGTCCAAGACAAGGAGGCAACTCCCCAAGGACAGCGGGAAGCTGCCCAAGGCGAGCAAGCACTTGCCCATGGCCAGCTGGAAGCTGCCACAGAAGGAGGAGGCTGACCACCGTGAGGAGGTAGCCTCCCAATGCGAGCAGGTACCTCCATACAATGAGCTGCCAGGTGTGCAAGGCGAGCTGCCACCATTCCTAGGCGAGGGGAAAGGTTCCCAAGTCGAGGAGCAAGGTGCCTGAAACGAAGAGCAAGATGACATATCACAGAGATTGCATGCTCTACGAGGGGACATGTGCGGAGGGAAATCCAAATTGCAGAATATTAACTCTAGAAATGTCACAATTTCTGTAGATTACCCATGTGAAGACATTGTTTCGAGTGGTGCGGTTGGGAGGAGAAGAAACATGTCCAAAGGAAACAGGATCAGAATTGTTATTCCTCTGGGAAAGACAAGGCCAGTGGACCCAAAGGTTGATGCCATGTATGCTACTGCGTGTTCTTTAGCTGTGAAGCACACTGTCCCTGTCTTCCCCCATTGGAAAGAGTACAAGGGAAGGTGATGGGGGGGATGATAACCCGGTAGGCCAAACTCCAAGGAGTAACCCGGCCCAAAGGACGCTGTGCGGGATCCGGCTAAGGATAAGGAAATTTGTGGAAGGCCCAAGCTTGTAGGCCCAGCAACCCGGATTGTGGGTTACTGTAAAGGAAAGTTAGGGTTTGTGCGCCGTGTCCGGGTAGGATCCAGGATGCGCCTTGGAGAATAAGCCAGGGGGTACGGGTGCTTTATAAACCGATCCCCAGGTATAGTTTAGGCAGAGATCTAAGAACCCTAGCAATATCGCTTGATATCGAGCATCTAGTGTGATCCCAGAGTTGAATTGTTATATCAAGATCGGAGACTCGGCGACTTTGATTGCCGGCTACCAGATCGAATTGCATCATGTTTTCCTCTGAGCTAAACCCTCTCCCAAATGCCTGTGTCGTCTTGCCCCAAGATCAGTTACCCCCGGTAACATCTGCCGTGATTATCCCACGACAGTTGGCGCCCACCGTGGGGCCTGCGTCCAAAGGTGTTTACATCACGGGAGAAGCTCGGAAGGGCATGGAGAATCTTGTCGTCGGCAAAATCTACATCGACCACAAAGGAGAAAATATGGTGGACGATTCCGGCTGGGGGCCAGATTCGGATCACCTCGAATCCGGATCCGTCGTGACAATCGGCCGGATCAGCGTCTTCATTGGTATGGTATGTACTTCCAATTCGATCCCTGACAACATTGGATTTGATTCAGTGCCAGGAAAAGCCATGTCTATCCGATCAGATGATGAAGAATCGGTTGGAACGACACATCCGGCAGAAGAACCCATTGCGGAGTGGGAACAGCCGGAGGAGCCGGCATGGACCCCGCGCGACCGGGTCGAGAGAGAAGAGGATACCGGGTCTATCCTGGATCTGCTGGAAAACCGGTATGAGGAGGAGAACGGCGAGGAAGAACAGCATGAATTTACACCGGATATTGTACGCCGAGTTGCAGTCTATGCGGCTCCCGCGGCCAATCTCAACCAAGGAAACGCAACCGCGGTACCAGTCGGGGCGGCTCAGGCGGTGGCCCAGCAGCAGGGCGCGGCTAACGGAGACCCGGTTTTGGCCCGGGTTGATGGGGAGTCGGCATCAGTAACCAGCCGTGCAGCGGATGAGGAGTTGCATGCAAACACGTTCGGATTCCAGAGAAACCGGACACCAGGGGCGGGTCCTTCGAACCCGCACCACCCGGCCCTATTCGATAATAATCTGATTCTAGATCCCACGGTTCTTGCAACGGTTATCACTCCGGAAAACGCAGCGGAACGTGTCAGGGACCTGGATGTGGCTCGTCGTGCGCTAGAACAGCAAAGAAGTCAGGTAGAGGCAGAAAGGCAAGGGATGGCCGCGCGGCAGCGTGAGCTGGATGCGCTGGAAACTCGGCTCCGAGAGGAAACGTCTAGAGTACATCAAAGGCATCAAACCAGGTTACCAGCAACGGGCGGGGTTATTAATCCGGCTAATTTATTTTTCACACCTCAGGATCAGCCGATACCAGTGGTGAACCAGGGAACCGCGCCCCAACCGGCGACAGCAGCGACACATCCGGCAAATGAACGGACCGGGTTACCCCCACCACAGACTAGAGTCACAACCGGCAATGATCTACCACCACCACCACCATCACGATTCCGCACGCCAGCCGGCCACTACAATAACCCCATGGACAATGTGTATGCGGCGACACTCGCGTTGAATCAAATCCCTGTGGGAGAGTCGCCCCATGCAGAGAAGACCCGGCAAGCCATCGATCTGTTGCACACTGCGGTGGCACAGCAAGCCAATTATCCGGATCATAGAAGCGGTATGCACGGGACGCCATACGTCAGTCAACAGCAAGGGAATATCCAAACAAGTTCAGCACGGCGGAGGGAAGAGCAGCAGCAAATGCCGCCTCCTCCCCGCGTTCAGGCAGCATCAGTGGCACAGGCTGTCATGGACAGTTCTAGAGTCCGGAGGGCCGCGGCCGGGCCTGCAGCGCATGGACTTCCCGCCGCATCGCGCCCAGCTGCGCCCCCCGCGGTATCACACGTTTCTAGAGCAAGGCCGGCCTCAGCCGTTCTTGCGGGACCCAAGTGTCTCTCGGACAATATCAGAGCTGAACCTTACCCGGAGAAATTCAAAGAGCCAGGGAAAGTAGTGAATTATGAACCAACTATGGATCCAGAAACATGGCTAAGTAGTTATGAGATGGCAATGTCGATTCGCAACGCATCCGAGAATCTCCAAGCCAAATTCATGTACTTGATGATGTCAGAAGGAGCAGCAAAGTTGTGGTTCACCAATTTGCCGGAAGGATCGATCAAGTCCTGGGAAGAATTGAAGACCGCGTTTGTCAAGCACTTTCACGGGACATGCAGGAAATTGTTCACTATTGATGATCTAGAGCGATGCGTCCAGAAGAAGGGAGAATCGGCGCGCAGTTGGGTGCGCCGGGTCATGGAGATACTTCACTCGTCCACGGATATTCAGCCCAAGGATGCACTACAGGCCATGGCAAAAACATGCAAGTACATACCTTTAGTGCAAAAGTTAACTCGCATGAAGTCTAGTCGAAATGCGTCGGAAGTTACAATGGGAGAATTGATGGATGCGTGCAACAAACACGCTGCAACAGATACTACAGAAGAGGAAGTTGATGACAAGAAGGTAAAAACAAACACAAGTAATAACGGAAGAACCGGCAATGGATCAGCACCGGGTAATAACGGAAATAGTCAGAACAAGCGCCCGTTTGAAGGAGGCTCCGAGTTTGTCGCCAACACAGAAGCCGGGTCTTCGAGGCCCAGAGCAGAGGGAAATTTCAACGGAGGTAATCACAATGGAGGAAATTATCAAGGACCGCCAAGGCCGGGTAACAATTGGGACATATTCAGGATGGCATGCCCAAAGCACAGCAGGAACGGCAGGCCAGCTAACCACTCCCTGGAACAGTGCGCCGACTTACAAAGATGGAAAAATGAGGAAGTGAACAGAGCTATGCGAGGTGCAGGACGGGGAGGAGGACCGGGTCCAAGGGGAAACCCGGGCAACGGTCCACCCCCAGCTGGTAACCCGGCGGCTGGAAATCAAGGTAATAACCAAGGGGGGGCAGGAGGTTTCCAGGCTAACCCCAAACAATTGGGTCAATATCATTTGCATACCACAGGAGGCTCTAACAAGGACAAAAAGATACTGAAGCAAGCGGTCAACTCAATTTCGTCAGCTGTCCCGAGATACTTGAGATGGTCAGAACAGGAGGTAACATGGAGCAGAAGGGATCACCCAGAAAGAGTGGAGCACCCGGGAGTCTTGGCATTGGTAGTCGCACCGCAAGTCAATGGATATGAACTGAAAAAGGTTTTGATGGATGGTGGAAGCAGCATCAATATACTGTATTGGGAAACCTTCCTACGCATGGGCCTCAAGGAGTCTCAGCTACAAAAAAGCTCAACAGTTTTTCATGGGATAGTGCCGGGTCATTCAGCGTGCCCCGAGGGAAAAATCGCATTGGAAGTAGCCTTTGGGGAGTCAAAGGATAATTATCGAGTCGAGTGGCTTACCTTTGAGGTAGTCAAATTGCGCAGCCCTTATCACGCGTTATTTGGAAGGCCGGCTTACGCCAAATTCATGGCTAGGCCGTGTTACGTATATCTACAGCTAAAAATCCCGGGTCCCAAGAAGACCATTACCATACATGGAAATCGAGACATAGCAGCTGAATGCGACGAAGGAGATGCAGCAATGGCCGAGCAGGCCTGTAGAAAAGAAGAACTCAAGCATTACCGGTCTCAAGCAGACCCGGCGGACAGGGCCACGTCAAAAAGGCCGAGTACTGAAGGCGAAAGAGCAAAATCCAAGGTAGCACAAGATGCTAAAATGGTGGCTTTTATCGAGGATGACTCCTCCAAACAATCCGCCATGAAAGAAGAAGCTGCACGATCACTCGCAACCAGCCATGTCGTGGAAACACGACACCCGGCTTGGCTGGTAAACCCGGTATTCATCATGAAAAAGTCCAACATGTGGAGAATGTGCATCGGTCACGCCAGTCCGGGATCGGTGCCCATGAAGAACTAAACAATGTAACGGGCAGCAGGTTTCAGACGCGCTCTTTTCCTACCCAGGGTACCTAAGGGGACTGGAAGGTTTTTAATGAGGCGGCCTGCTGATCCAAACTTTCTCGCATCAATAAAGAGATGGTTATCAAGTCCTATTTCGTTACAGCCTGATTACAAGTAAGTAGTATCCATGTGACATCAATATTTCAGTATCATTAAGAACGTTGAGCATATTTAGGTCTCGGGGGCTGGTTGCTCAAGCAGTCCAGCCACAAACCCGAAAGACCCGGCCTTGATGCCTATAAGTTATAAGGGCCGATTATTCGCAAACGAGTACGGCTACAATCTTATAACTGGACAAAGGAGCCAAATTTTCTTGACTTTTCTTACTTAAGCTCGATGTGACTCGCACTAAAGTGGCATGATTTGTTCGCTTACGATCGCAATCAGCCATGAAGCCCAATGGGACTTGTCTGACACTGTTTTCGTATGGATGTAACGACATGGTATCCACGCGAAAGCCGGCTTACAGTACAAGATAGTCAAAAGGGTCATCTAAACCACAAGTTTATGCAGAGTACAAGGCTAATAGCCGGAAACTCAATAACTATCAAGCATAACTTCAGTATTTACGCGGATGGCCTTAGGTTTTCGACTCGGTAAAAAACAATTTGTTCTCTGAGAAAGGCCACACCCCCATGACTCGGACTTTGGGTCATGGGGACTGGGGACTTCGAAACAGAAACAAACTACTTGGCTATCACAGATCGAAAAGCCCTAGCATCCGAGTCTTGGGGACTTAAAGAAAAGTCCGCTTATCAAAGCCCCTGGTACTCGGAAAACCGAGTCTTACGAAGGGAGCCAAAATAGAGAGTCGAGTATCGAGAAAAAGCTCAAAGAATAGACAAGCAATACGGTTATCAAAAGGCCAGGAAAGCCACAAAGTGTATCATGGACTAAAAGCACGTTACAAGTTACGACATCAGTGTCAAGGGTGCACAGGCGCACCATCAAAAGCATAATAGTTTGAATACAAAGCATCACGTAAACAAAGTATTATGGTGGTACTGCCCTATTCGGCCTCCTGAGTACGGTCTTCCGGCTCTGGATCCTGGGCTTGTGGCTTAGCCTTCCCGGCACCCTTACCCGGACTCACTGCATCAGGGCGGACGGGTGGAGGGACGGCTGGTGTAGAGGCAGACGGACCTGATCCTAGCTCGGCTTCTCTCTTCGCAGTCGCCTCCCTCTTCCTGGCCGAGTTAGAAACCCACTTCTCCAAGATATCAAAGGGCGGGGGTGCTTCCTCTGTAACAACTTTGCCATCAGCGTCGTATGCACTCATGATCGTGTTTAGATCCAAACTATCGGCCAAAGTGGTAGCCGAGGGGCGCACTGCGGCTTGTATGGCCTTGAAATCTTTGGGTGTAAATTTGGAACCATCCGCCTTGAATTCGGGAAACCCGGATATTACCTTTGCCGGGTCAAGCTTTGGAAAGAAAGCCTTGGCCAGGGTGAAAGCCCGGGTCATCCCAATCCGGCATGATGAGCGTTTCCAGATTTCAATCCAGCCAGGCACAGTGGAGAGGGCTTGAATGAGATTTTCTTCACCCGGGTATACTTCCGTAGGCCACTTCACGGCATCCAGTATAAATTTTGTGCCGGCAAAGAAAGTCCGGAGCACGGTCTTTAGGGTTTTAGCCTTGACAATGGCATTCTCCTCTGGGGCCGCAAGGTTAGCACCTACAGTTGTAACAAAGGAAAGAACGTATCAGTAATACCGAGTATGATATAATAAAGCAAAGACATGAAGCCAATCGGCAGCAAAAACTTACTAAGCAAGATCTGATAAGTATCGGTGACTTGGTCGATAGTTTCTTCAGTTCGGTTTGAGCGGCATTGCACTTCTTCTTGTATCTGGAAACATCCTTCTTCAAAGTTTTCATGTCATCCTCAAGGATTTCCCGTCGTTTTATCTCGGCAAGAAGAAGTTGTTCGGTCTTCAGTAAAGTTTCATCAGACCGGGTTATCTGTGCCAGTAAGTAGCAAGGAATGCAAGTATTAGTTGGATATTATGGTAAGCTGAATATGGCGTAAAGTACCAAGCATAACTTTTGCAAGTCATACTCGGAACTTGGGGACTAGGTATGCAATATGAGATACCAAGTGTCCTTACCTGGTGCTCTGCAGCCATGCGCTCCAAGATCTTGGACTCCGAAGTCTTCATAGTGAGGAGGGTGTTCATCAATTGATCAATAGTGTCTTTACTTGTATCAGAGGACCCGGGGCCTTGGAAATTCCGAGAAGGACCTTCTTCTTAGTGGGAGGCGGAACCCGGGTCATTAGTGCGTCGGAATCCGACGCTCCTTCTTCTGCACCAAAGACGGTGGCTTTGTTCTTCTTGCTTGCATGGGAAGCAATCGGATACTCGGCTTCTTGTGTGTCCGGCTTTGTCGGCGATGCTTGTTTTTCGCCGCTTGACGCGGCTGTATTCTTATCAGTCGGGCTCCCCTTACCTGGGCCCTCGGTCTCCATATCCTCTTGGTCGCTGGTAACGACCGTGGCCCTGTAGATGTTGTCAGTGAGCAGCTAAATACGCAGTTAGGAAAGGGTGATGAAATGTGGCGAAGCATCAGGAAGGGGATTTTACCCGGCGTTCACCGCAAAGTCACTAGGAAATCCGTCGCTGGACTCGGGAGAGGCTGGAAATTATCAAGTTAGATGTCATGTGGGAATGGTTCAAGGAGAATGTTTTGACCGAGAAAAGATAGAGTAATTACCAGCCCGCCGAGTGGGGGTCGATGAAATACCCGGGTTAAGGGCATCGTCACCCGGGTGATTTCGAGTTGACCTGCGCTTGGTCATGGGCGACTCCTTCAAGAATGGCCAGTGGAATAACGTCAAGGTAGCTCAAGTATATCATTAAGGTAATGCGAATTGAATGCGAGGAGGAGATATGAAACCTTGGAGGTGGCCTCTTGAGTTTTTCTTTTGGATCCGACTTTGATTGTCGGCTCCAGTTCCTCCTCGTCGTCGCTGGCAGTTTCTACTTTGCCGTCGGAGTTTTCTTCCTCGTCATCTTCTTGTTCTGGATATCATCGAAGTTATAGTTGGAAACGAAGGGATTATGGTGAGCTCGAAGGAGCCAAGTAAAATCCGGAAAGTACCTTCGTCCGAGTTAACAGTTTCCTGCTCCTCTGGACTTTCGGAGCTAGGGGAGGCGTTGGTTTTCCAAAAAACATCATCAGCCTGAAAGGTGTTAGTGCAAGGGTTATCAACTGTATCAAGTGGAAAGAGCGAAGGTAAAGGCATCAAAGTCGGGTTTTCACCTTGGGGGCTGGGTTCTCAAGTGTGAAGGGCTCTAACCCGGATATGTTCCGGATTACCTCGAGCTTTTCTGTCAGAAAACCCTTGATGGTTTTATGAGTGTCGCCAGCTGCGAAGATGTTGTCGGAATACCGGAGCGGGTCTGTAGATTGCCCTGAATACTCGCACATCAACTTTGTGCGGATGGAGTTGGGTTGAATCCGGAAATCGACCCAAGTCTTCACCAGGTTGAGCCCGATGAGGCCTTGGGCCGTGAGAGTGGTAATTTTGGCTAGAAGAGGTTGAATTGCCTCCCTGTCCGAGTCAGGGGCGAAGGCACTAAATTTATCAGAGATGTCAAGAAGACCCTCTGAGTAACCCGGCAGCTTCTTTTGGCCGGGTGGGGAGGTGTCTTGGCAGTAAAAGTAGGAGAGCTGCCAGTGCTTGACATGGGAATTAAGGGTGAGGGGTGGCATCAAAGAATTCTTGCGGCGCTGGATGGAAACCCCGCCGCAAGCGAGAAGCGCCCCGTCACCGCTCTCGCGGCACGGTTTGCATTGAAAAAGCTCAATGAAAAGAGCTAGACTTGGCGAAGTGCACAAGTATGACTCGGAAAGGACTATGAAGTGGGTGATGTTTAAAACAGAATTAGGCCCGATATCAAAGACGCGAAGGCCGTAATGCTTTAGAACATCACGGAAAAAAGGGTGACCCGGTGGGCGGAAGCCCCGGGTCACATGTTCCACAAAGCAAATTACCTCGCCTTTTGTCGGGGTGGGCCGGGTCTCCTTACCCGGCACTCTCCATTGGATATCCTCTTGAGGAGGAAGGACTCCCAGCTCCACCAGCTCCTCCAACTTGGCCTTGGTGACCATAGACCGCGCCCAGTTGGCGGATATGGAGTTGGTGGCTTTAGCTTTGGTTGGAGTTTTCCCCTGCTTTTTGGGAGCCATGTGGTTGACCTGCAAAGTACAAAGTAAAAGGATAAGAGGGCTAAGGCACGGAAGTTGTGAGCCGGCCGAGTATCGGCAGGGTAATATTGAGACATGAAAAATTGCGTGTAATCCGGGTGTTAGCTCGCCAAGCAAAGTTCGAAATTAACCGGCTATCAAGTATTATGGCGAAAATTATGGGGATCTAAGTGTTGAAGGAGTTTTTGAGGACGATGGATGGCCGCCTAGGCACTTAACGCGAATAAAAGGAACTGAAAAGGGGAAGTCCGGCCGGGTGATTGAGGCCAAGGCGGAAATTTTGAGTGGATCGGGCCCCGATTGGGAATCTTATCTTCAGATTTGTGGCGAAATTAATACTTGCGGATAGTAGGAGAGTGGGTTGGAATCCATAACTTATCTATTAGGCGAGCTGGAAAGAATACTAGCAACCTAATTCGGCGTGGCCGAGGAATCATTGGCGGGTCGATTTGGATCTAATCTAAGGTGAAATCAAAAATTGCAAGGGCGAATTAATGGGCGCAAGAGGCTTACCGGAGGAGATCTGAGTGAGGCTTTGCGGATGCAGATGGCGCAAGCCTGGTGTCCCTTCGCAGTTCTTGACGGGCCGGATGGAGATTCGCCGGTGGATCTTGGCGGCGGCGCGGGGAGAGCTGTGGCGGAGCGCAGCCTCCGGCCGATGGGCTCCGGTGATACGCGCGGGATTTCCGTGGTGGTGCTCAGTGAGAGTGAGCTTAGAAGGAGAAAGGAAGCGGAGTGGGGGAAATGAGCCGTTAGGGTTAGGGTTACCCCCAAGGAGCTTATTTATAGTGCGAGTGGATAAGCCCAGTTCCGTGAGCGGGAGCCGGGGGTTGCGGAAGTAAACGACTATTTATTTGAGTTTCTGCGAGATTTGCGCCAAGTATTGAGCAAGGCATCTGAACGAACAGGAGAAGGAGATCCATTCCGTGATATCAGGACAATTATCAAGTATAGGATCTTGACATTTTGGGGTTTTACCTGGGAAAGTAACTTAGGTAATTGGGGAAGAGCCGGGTTACTATATGGCCACCATGGAGTAAGGCCTAGCTATTTGTCGAGGCGCTTTAACCCGGCCTCCACGTACTCGTGTGTTCGATATCTTTGCAGGGAATAGCGAGCGCTTCAAGGAAGGATCCATGAAGCCCAGGCTATTCTGGGGACTACTGATGGGGGGATGATAACCCGGTAGGACAAACTCCAAGGAGTAACCCGGCCCAAAGGACGCTGTGCGGGATCCGGCTAAGGATAAGGAAATTTGTGGAAGGCCCAAGCTTGTAGGCCCAGCAACCCGGATTGTGGGTTACTGTAAAGGAAAGTTAGGGTTTGTGCGCCGTGTCCGGGTAGGATCCAGGATGCGCCTTGGAGAATAAGCCAGGGGGTACGGGTGCTTTATAAACCGATCCCCAGGTATAGTTTAGGCAGAGATCTAAGAACCCTAGCAATATCGCTTGATATCGAGCATCTAGTGTGATCCCAGAGTTGAATTGTTATATCAAGATCGGAGACTCGGCGACTTTGATTGCCGGCTACCAGATCGAATTGCATCATGTTTTCCTCTGAGCTAAACCCTCTCCTAAACGCCTGTGTCGTCTTGCCCCAAGATCAGTTACCCCCGGTAACATCTGCCGTGATTATCCCACGACAGAAGGGAAGATATATTTTCCTCCTACCACGGCCATGTGTCTGTAAGTTTTGTAACCCAGCCTTCTAGTTCATTCCATTGTTGTTCATATAACTGAAAAAGTGCTCTTTTGTAACATCCCAAGTATGAAAATCTCCCCCCTAGATGTTTGTTTCTTGTTTTATTTTTGTTTTGCATCATGTCATCATAGTCATTGCTTTTTGGTTGCATTTGTTTTGCATTGATTTCATCTGTTTTCATTTGTTTTCCAATTGAATTTGAAACCAAATTCAAACCTTTATTCATACTTGTTATGTCACAATTTTCCAAATAAAACTTCAAATAAATCATCCATTTGTTTCCATTAAGAATTAAAAGCTCAAACTATTGAATTGTTCTTTTTAATATTTCACTTAATTCAAATTGCATACAAATTCAATTACAAACAACAACCAATTTTGAAATTATGAAAATTGCAAAACAAAGCAATCACTTGTCTCACAATAAATTTGAATTTAAAACTTCTAAGTGGCTTAAATCAAAATTAGTCAATTAATATTGATTTCAATCAAATTTCAAACAAATTTCAAACCAACAACATATTTAAAAAATTTGGAAAACCAAAGTGCGTACTTGATGCTATTACAAAACTTAATCAATAAAAAAATTGTCCCAAAAAATTTTGCTAAACCCTAACACCATTTGTTTTTCTCTCTTTTCCCAAATCTGCAAAAAAAAAAACAGAAAAGGAATAAAGAAGGAGAGGGGGAATAAGACATTCAGCCCAATTGGGCCAGCCCAAGTGCTCCTGGCCTGCTACCCCTCACGGTTGTCTTCTTCCTCCTGTACGATCTCCATCCATGGTGTCCACGTGGGATACAGAGGAGGGCAACGGTGATCGGCAGCTCCCCTCCTCCTATAACCTAGCTCGAGCTCCCCCTCCTAGCCCTAATCTTCTTCCACCTCCTCTTTTCCCTCGAGCGCCGCAGCTCCTTTCTCCCTTTCTCTGCACCCTTCTGCTCCTCCCTGTTCCTCTGTTACTCCCCCGAGAACACCACCGCAGCCTCCCTCTCCGGCTCGCCGCCGGCGCCACGGTGCCCGCCCGGCCGTGCTTGGGCCGGGAACGGAAAGGTCCCGACTTCCTCTTCCTCGCCGTGGCCTCGGTTTCCCCCGAGGTGCACCGAGTCGCCGCCGCCATCTTGATTTCGCCGCCGGCCGCACCCTGTCGACCACCACGGACGGCTCCTTCCTCTCCCTCGCTGTAAGCCGCTCCTCTTCCCCTGCCTTCCCTCTCCTCCGATTCCCTCACCTCGCACGACCGGCCACCGCACGGCAGCACCACCGCACGGCAGCACCGGCCCGCACGAGCACACGCACGGGCAGCGCCCAGCGCAGCCGCGGCAGAAGGCCGCTGTCTGCCTCTGTCCGGCGATCGGCAGTAGCTGAACCTGTTGTTCAGATTCGTCAGGTAGTTAAACTGACGGAAAGCACACCTTAAAAACTTCCGCACACCTACCCTATCAAAACCGCTCAGTTACCACAGTGGCCAGCGCGCAGTGCTCCCAACCGCGGGGTCGTGGGTTCGACTCCCCCCCCCCCCGCGCGTTAGCCACAAATCTTTTTGTTTTTTTTTCAGATCCAGCACAGCACTCCATATTTCGCACAGGTCCTTGTATATCTATTCTAGGTCCCTGCAATTTTGTTCTAAGTCCCTAGCTGTGGAATAAAATGGCAGATTATCAACCGAACTTTAAAAATGCCTAACTAATTAATTACAACTCCAAATTTAACATTTTAAATATGTTTTCCATACCAAATTTAATTCTCTATCTAATTAAGTCATTTGTTTTCTGTTTTGCGCATTGCAAATGTTTTCAAATTTCAAATTCAAACTTTTCCTTTCACATTTGCTAAATTCCATAACTAATTCGATATTAATCCAAATAACACAAATAAAATATGTTTTCCATGTCAAATTAAACCACCTAACCAAATATAAATTTTGTTTCATGATTTGAATAATTAAAATTGCTTAAATAATTTAAACCTTGTTTAATTCATTTAAAATTGCTAAATTCATAACTTGCTCAAATTAAATTATTTTTGAACATATGAAATATGTTTTCAAACTAGAAAAGTATAAACTTTTCAAATATGAAATTGGTTTAATGTTTTGAGCAAATAAAATTCAAATAATATTCCTACTTGAATTTAATTCATTAAAATCTTGTTTAACTTGTTTAATTCATAAATAATTCATCCTAATTCCTTTTTCAATAATTGGAACATGTATTCCACCTAAAATTGTGTGTACTTTCCAAATATGATTTTTGTTATTTGTTTTGAACAATTAAAATTGGTGAAAACAACAAATGCTTGTGTAACACCTTTAAGTAACCGAAATTCCAACACCTACTAAAAAAAATTCCAAACTTGGTAAACCTTATTTCAAAATTGTTCTATTGTTGTTATTTTTCTGTTTTCCTCATCCCTGCATCATACTAATCCACTTTCACCTATTGGTTAGTTGTAAAACAATTGTTTCAACCATAATTCATGGGCTTTTCATATGCAACTCATTTTGCATGTGGGTCCATTAAATCATGTTGTTACCATGTCAACTATTTTATTTTGATGCATCAGTTAAATTGACATGCATCATCCCATGATTGTGCACTATGCCATCATATTGATTGTTTATCTTTCTGCATTGTTTGTTTGCTTCTTCTCGGATAGACAACGACGTTGTTATAGACGATCTTACGACACCCCTTCTGAGGACTTTAGCTCAGTACCAGGCTGCTGAGTTTGCAGGCAAGTATTCACTCACATGAACCACTGTGTTCCTTTCAACCTTGGTTACCGATACTTTCCGTTGTCTAATATGCTGGCCCTATGTATCGTTGCTTGTTCTCCGAACCTATCACATGAATCCCTTAACCCTGATATTGCCTCACCTCCACTCCTATGACCCCGTTGTTTGAGCCCGTGTCTTACTAGCATGCTTAGGGTTGTTTTGCTCAAGTCTGCTGTCAGTTACTTTCTGTTATCATATTCTATTATGTTCTGGGGCTCGATGTTAAACAATCAACATGTTAATGCTATGGGTAATAATAATTTGATGTTAAGGCACCGGCAGGAGGCCCGTCGTGGTTTTGAGGCCTGCTAGTGTCGACTCTAATTAGGAAAAGGGTCTTGTCTACTGATCGATGATGAGCGTGCTCACCGCATCCGGGTGGTGGTATGGAACCCCCCTCGACTTTGATCTGATCCGCAGTTTGTCCGAAGAGCCACATTTAGATCGGGTGTTCCATTTGGCTCATACGCATAAATGGGTCGCTCCCATGGTTACTGATGATGACGCACACATATAGGGCGAGGCCTGTATTGCCGGGGTGTTGCGTCCTGCGGGAGTTTTGCACACTTGCGCTGAGTATTCGGCTGCGTGGCTGGGATCTTATAGCTCCGTGGCTCCTAGGACAGACTGTAGTGATGGTTCGAGTCGTGTCAAGCCAACCTGAGTTTTAGTTGGTGGCTTGAGTGTGTACGGGTACTGGAGCACACCCTGCAGGGATGAATCTTCTTGAGAAGCCGTGTTGTCCGCGGTTATGTGACGACTTGGTGAAAGTACTGGCTAACAAGTACTCAGACAACTTACACCTAACTATAATAATATGACTAGTAATAGGTTTATTGACACAATAACCTGAACCATCATTAATCCTACTGTGTGAGTTATCCTCGGATTGCTTCTTCGGATAAGGGGCGAGATCCAGGATGGGTTTGTTTGGTGGTTAATTGTTAGTAGGTTCCGATACGTTATCTTATCTCCTTTTCTGTTAGCCGGAAGTTATAGTATTTTTCTGTAGTTGGTTAGTGCAGCCCGCTGCCGCATCTT
The DNA here is from genome assembly GCA_028641055.1 of Alopecurus myosuroides. NCBI lineage: Eukaryota > Viridiplantae > Streptophyta > Magnoliopsida > Poales > Poaceae > Alopecurus > Alopecurus myosuroides. Next base: position 67,500,712 of record CM054060.1, read on the forward strand.
TTATATCACCCTTTCTTCCGTTGAACCCAAAGCATCTGTGCTTGGTGTTGACGGGTTACACTTTGGTGAACTGTGAGTCTTGCTTGCCAGTACGTTTATGTACTGACCCCTTTGGGGCTATGGTTTCCGCAGACTACGATTCCGAGGATCCCGTGATGGCTTCTACGTGGAGTATGACGAGGCTGCTGACGAGTAGATAGCGGACCCGGGAAGGATCCGAGACTTCGTGGATGGGCTCTGTTTTCCTTTCATTGCCGGCCTCTTAGGCCTATTTGGATTTGTCTGTAATCAGACCTGTTGAATGCTTCCGCTGCTATGTAATGATGATATGATGGGACATGTGTTCTCTAGATGATTGTATTTGCTATTCTCTGCTCTAGTGAGAGCCATTTGCAACTTATTTCCATTTTTTGTGTCCTAGAGATATGTTGAGTTATCATTCTGTTAAACGTCGTTGACGTACCATGTGTGTATGGTATGAAGTACGTCAATGGTAGTATCCTGATTTCTATGGGATAGTTTACGTCGACGCTGAACAGATAGGGGTTGGTTGTCACACATACGTGTGTTGGCCTACTCGTAGGAGGACGCGGGTGCCGGTAAGCCCCGTAATCCAATCTACTACTGTTCAACGGAACGGCGAGTATCCTTTAGAAGTCCGGGTGCGACAAATGGTATCAGAGCCTGTCTGCCTGTAGGATCCCTTTTACTGGTCGCAGTTGAGTCTAGAAACTATTTTGTAGCTATATAGGAAAAGTGAAACGTGAGAGTAGGAATTCTGCCATTTTATTTCTTTCCCCACCCACCCTCCTTTTTCTGGCAAGGAAGTGCAACGTTGTTTTTCTCTTCTCACCTAAACTTTCAATTTAGGATTTCACGTATCCTGGTTTCTCTAGGATGGTTATATCTACTAGACCATAGGAATGGAGGTGGTTGTGACATGATTTATCATGTTGCCTACTCACGATTGAGAACGGAGGCGTGTAAGCCCCGGAAGCAGATCCTCTATTCCTCAAGCAGTAGATATTGATCCTTTAGAAGCCCGGATGGGTTTTCTCCGTAGTACCTCAAGTGTTTGTGGTCTCCTGTTTCCCAGTTGTTGCTTCGATATCGTCCTTCACAAATCTTCCCTTCCGTTGTAACAACTTATCTGTTAATCCGTTGTTAACATCCATCCTTGTTCTATGCTGTCGACTTACCGTCTGAAGTAATCATTTTAAGCACTTATATTGGATTTTGTTATCCGGTTAGTGTGTTAATCTTGGTATCCTCTTCAGGATGGAAAGTGGTGACGAAGAACACACACTGCCACCTGAGATGGGGAAAGTGCTGTCTCAGGTGACACAAGTTATAAGGCAGATGCAGCAGAACCAAGACCTTGGGAGTAATGGCAACGCCCGTGTGTCTATTCGGGAGTTCCCTGAGCTCAATCCGCGCACGTTTGATAACTCCTCCGAGCCATTGGATGCTGATGACTGGCTCCGTGAAATGAACCGTACTCTTATGGTAGCTCATGTGGCTGACGAGGACCGTGATCCTTACGTGACCTACCTTCTCCGTGGACAATCCATGTCTTGGTGGGAGAATTTCCAAGAAATGAGAGGTCCTAGTGTGGCAATCACATGGGAGGATTTCAAGCAAGCCTTCGTGCGCCATCACATTCCCGATGGGCTCATGGAGAAAATGCGTGAGGAATTCTATTCTTTCACACAAGGCAATCTGGACGTTCTCGAATACCAAAGAGAGTTCAATCGTCTGGCTCGCTACGCTGGAGATGAAATCCCCACGGAAGCGAGAAAGATGGCAAAGTTCCGCAGGGGTCTCAACCCGGAACTCAAGTATGCTCTCACCAACGTCAAGGCCAAGAATTTTGAGGACCTCATCAACATCGCTCTAAATGAAGAGCATGGGCGCAAGTTGGTAGAGGAATCTCGTAAGCACTCTCGCGAACAGGCTAATCTCTCAAAAGCTATCATGCCTCCACAAAAACGAAGAATTTGGGTTCCATATACCACTCCAACACCGCCCATCTGTTTGCCAAGCCCGGCATGATTTCTTGCCCTCCCTCCCACCCCAGTGGTATCTTCAGGAGGTGCTCCATCTCAGCCAAGTCCAACAGCTCCTCGTTCTGCTAGTACATGCTTCAAGTGCGGTCTACCAGGACACTACTCCTACAAGTGCCCGCAGAACAAGCTACCATCACTACCTATCTCTAAGGTCAATCATGTGGTGGTACACACTTCTTCGCCTAGGCGCCGCAACAGGAACAAGTCTCTCTTGAGAACTGTGAGGGTGAACCATGTCAAGGCCCAGGGAGCAGAAGAATCTCCAGAGGTTGTAATGGGCACACTTCTTGTGAACTCGTTTCGTGCTAAAGTCTTGTTCGATTCTGGTGCTTCACACTCTTTCATCTCTCAATGCTTTGCAAACAACAGTGGAATCAACTTCGAACAGTTGTCTATCCCTCTCCTAGTGAAATCACCGGGATCTAGCTGGCAAAGCAATAAAGTTAGCCAGAACATCGAGATCACAATTGGAAACCTTCCATTCCAGGCATCTCTGATAGCTCTCCACTCTTCAGATATTGATGTCATTCTTGGGATGGATTGGCTGGTAGCCAACAAAGCAGTCATTGATTGTCCTGCTAAGTCTGTCAAAATCACACACCCTTCTGGCCAGATAGTCTACTTCCATGCTGAAAATCCAGTTGTTCAACTCTACACTCTAAATGCAAATCCTCTACCATCTATTGAAACTATTCCGGTGGTTTGTGAATTCCCCGATGTCTTTCCAGAAGAATTGCCAGGAATGCCTCCTGACAGAGCAGTTGAGTTCGTGATCGAGCTGGAACCAGGTACTGCTCCAATCTCTAAGCATCCATACAAGATAGCTCCTCCTGAACTGAAGTTGTTGAAGGAGCAAATCGATATGTACATGGAGAAAGGTTACATTCAACCTAGTTCCTCGGCTTGGGGTTGCCCAACTCTGTTCGTTGCGAAGAAGGATCAAACAAAGAGACTCGTTGTTGAATATCGTCCTCTCAACGAGAAAACCATCAAAAACAAATATCCAATTCCTCGTATCGATGATCTTTTTGATCAACTTGCTGGAGCCTCAATATTCTCCAAGCTGGACTTGAGAATGGGTTACCATCAAATCAAGATCAGAAAGAAAGATATTCCAAAGACAGCTTTCACCACTCGCTACGGTCTATATGAATACACCGTCATGTCCTTTGGTCTCACCAATGCACCGGCGACCTTCTCTCGACTCATGAATTCTGTCTTTCATGAATACCTCGACAAGTTCGTTGTGGTATATCTTGATGACATTCTTGTCTACTCAAAATCCGAGGAAGAGCATGGAGAACATCTTCGTCTCACTCTCATGAAACTTCGCGAGCATCGTCTATATGCCAAGTTCTCCAAATGTGAGTTCTGGATTCCAGAAGTTGCTTATCTTGGTCATGTCATCTCTGCCAAGGGCATAACCATTGATCCAGAAAAGGTTAAGGCAATTGTTGATTGGAAACCTCCTAAGACGGTGAAGCAAGTCAGAAGTTTTCTTGGTTTGGCTAGCTATTGTCGTCGCTTCGTCCAAAACTTCTCCAAGATTGCCAAACCTCTCACTGACCTCACAAAGAAGGACAAGAAGTTCGTTTGGTCTCCACAATGTGATGAAAGTTTCAATCTCCTCAAGACTAAACTCACTTCTACACCAGTTCTGGTTGGCCCAGATACTACCAAACCTTTCCAGATATTCTGTGATGCTTCCCTCCAAGGTCTAGGAGCAGTTCTTATGCAAGAACGTCAAGTTGTGGCTTATGCTTCACGTCAGTTGAACGCACATGAGCTCAATTATCCCACACATGACCTTGAACTTGCAGCAGTTGTGTTTGCCCTCAAGAAATGGAGGCAATACTTGTTGGGTAATCGCACTGAAATCTTTTCCGATCATAAGAGTCTGAAATACATCTTCACTCAGCCAGATCTAAACCTCAGGCAAAGGAGATGGATTGAAAAGATTAAAGACTTCGATCTTACCATTTCTTACACTCCAGGCAAGGCTAATGTTATGGCCAATGCCCTCAGTCGCAAGTCGTATTGCAATAATCTCATGATCATGGAAAGCCAACCTCCACTTCATGAAGAATTCCAGAAGCTGAACCTTGGTCTTGTTCCTCAAGGTTATCTTGCAAACTTGACAGCCAGTCCAACTCTCGAGGACAAGATTCGTTCTGAACAACTTCGTGATGATGAGATCAAGAAGATCGCAAATAACATCAAAGCAGGCAATGTGAAGTATGAGTGCTTCTCAATTGATGACAAGGGAACTGTGTTCTTCGAAGGACGCATTGCGGTTCCTCAAATTCAAAGTCTCAAAGATGTTATTCTCAAGGAGGCTCATGAAACTCCTCTTTCCATACACCCTGGAAGTACAAAGATGTACCAGGATCTCAAGACAATGTATTGGTGGTCTGGCATGAAACGTGAAATTTCTCAATACGTTTCTGAATGCGATGTTTGTCAACGTGTTAAGGCAGTTCATCAGAAAACAGCCGGTCTTCTCCAACCTCTGAAAATTCCTGAGTGGAAGTGGGACATGATTGAAATGGACTTCGTCACTGGTTTTCCAAAGTCCAAGAGGGGCAACGATGCAATCTTCGTTGTTATTGATCGTGTCACTAAGGTAGCTCACTTCTTTGCTGTCAAAGAAACAATCTCAGCTAGCCAGTTAGCAGAGCTCTACACAACAAAGATTGTTCCTCTTCATGGTGTTCCATTGGAAATAAGCTCAGACCGTGGAAGCATATTCACTTCTCATTTCTGGAAGAGTTTTCAAGAAGCATTGGGCACCAAACTTCTGTTCAGCACAGCTTATCACCCTCAGTCTCAAGGGCAAGTCGAAAGAGTCAATCAGATTCTCGAGGATATGCTCAGAGCATGTGGTCTCTCCTTTGGCATGAAATGGGAGGAATGTCTTCCATATGCTGAATTCTCCTACAACAACAGCTTCCAGGCAAGCCTAGGCATGGCACCATTTGAAGCACTCTATGGCCGCAGATGCAGGAGTCCAATCAATTGGTCTGGAGCTGGTGAACGTTCACTCTTAGGTCCTGACATTGTTAAGGAGGCCGAAGATAAAGTTCGCATCATTCGTGACAATCTCAAGATTGCTCAGTCTCGTCAGAAAAGCTACTATGACAGCAAGCACAGGGATATGATCTATGCACCTGGTGACAAAGCATATCTCCGTGTAACTCCCCTCAGAGGCACTCATCGTTTTGGTGTGAAAGGAAAACTTGCACCAAGATACATTGGTCCTTTCAACATTCTCTCAAGGCGTGCGGAAAATGCCTATCGTCTTGAACTTCCAGAAAAACTATCCAAGGTGCACGATGTGTTTCACGTGTCACAGCTCAAGAGGTGTTTCAAAGATCCAGATCGTGCAGTTGATCATGATTCCATTGAACTGCAAGATGATCTATCTTATGAGGAGCACCCTGTTCGTATTCTCGATGAGACCGAGCGTAAGACTCGCAACAAGAGCACCAAGTTCTTGAAAGTGAATTGGTCGCATCATTCCGATAAAGAGGCAACGTGGGAGACCGAAGAGGATCTTCGCAAGAAGTATCCGGACCTTTTCTCTTCTCAGTAGGAATCTCGGGGCGCGATTCCTTCAAGGGGGGCGTTTTGTAACATCCCAAGTATGAAAATCTCCCCCCTAGATGTTTGTTTCTTGTTTTATTTTTGTTTTGCATCATGTCATCATAGTCATTGCTTTTTGGTTGCATTTGTTTTGCATTGATTTCATCTGTTTTCATTTGTTTTCCAATTGAATTTCAAACCAAATTCAAACCTTTATTCATACTTGTTATGTCACAATTTTCCAAATAAAAAGTTCAAATAAATCATCCATTTGTTTCCATTAAGAATTAAAAGCTCAAACTATTGAATTGTTCTTTTTAATATTTCACTTAATTCAAACTGCATACAAATTCAATTACAAACAGCAACCAATTTTGAAATTATGAAAATTGCAAAACAAAGCAATCACTTGTCTCACAATAAATTTGAATTTAAAACTTCTAAGTGGCTTAAATCAAAATTAGTCAATTAATATTGATTTCAATCAAATTTCAAACAAATTTCAAACCAACAACATATTTAAAAAATTTGGAAAAGCAAAGTGGGTACTTGATGCTATTACAAAACTTAATCAATAAAAAAATTGTCCCAAAAAATTTTGCTAAACCCTAACACCATTTGTTTTTCTCTCTTTTCCCAAATCTGCAAAAAATAAATAAAAGAAAAGCAATAAAGAAGGAGAGGGGGAATAAGACATTCAGCCCAATTGGGCCAGCCCAAGTGCTCCTGGCCTGCTACCCCTCACGGTTGTCTTCTTCCTCCTGTACGATCTCCATCCATGGTGTCCACGTGGGATACAGAGGAGGGCAACGGTGATCGGCAGCTCCCCTCCTCCTATAACCTAGCTCGAGCTCCCCCTCCTAGCCCTAATCTTCTTCCACCTCCTCTTTTCCCTCGAGCGCCGCAGCTCCTTTCTCCCTTTCTCTGCACCCTTCTGCTCCTCCCTGTTCCTCTGTTACTCCACCGAGAACACCACCGCAGCCTCCCTCTCCTGCTCGCCGCCGGCGCCACGGTGCCCGCCCGGCCGTGCTTGGGCCGGGAACGGAAAGGTCCCGACTTCCTCTTCCTCGCCGTGGCCTCGGTTTCCCCCGAGGTGCACCGAGTCGCCGCTGCCATCTTGATTTCGCCGCCGGCCGCACCCTGTCGACCACCACGGACGGCTCCTTCCTCTCCCTCGCTGTAAGCGGCTCCTCTTCCCCTGCCTTCCCTCTCCTCCGATTCCCTCACCTCGCACGACCGGCCACCGCACGGCAGCACCACCGCACGGCAGCACCGGCCCGCACGAGCACACGCACGGGCAGCGCCCAGCGCAGCCGCGGCAGAAGGCCGCCGTCTGCCTCTGTCCGGCGATCGGCAGTAGCTGAACCTGTTGTTCAGATTCGTCAGGCAGTTAAACTGACGGAAAGCACACCTTAAAAACTTCCGCACACCTACCCTATCAAAACCGCTCAGTTACCACAGTGGCCAGCGCGCAGTGCTCCCAACCGCGGGGTCGCGGGTTCGACTCCCCCACCCCCCCCCCCCCCCCGCGCGTTAGCCACAAATCTTTTTGTTTTTTTTTTCAGATCCAGCACAATACTCCATATTTCGCACAAGTCCTTGTATATCTATTCTAGGTCCCTGCAATTTTGTTCTAAGTCCCTAGCTGTGGAATAAAATGGCAGATTATCAATCGAACTTAAAAAATGCCTAACTAATTAATTACAACTCCAAATTTAACATTTTAAATATATTTTCCATACCAAATTTAATTCTCTATCTAATTAAGCCATTTGTTTTCTGTTTTGGGCATTGCAAATGTTTTCAAATTTCAAATTCAAACTATTCCTTTCACATTTGCTAAATTCCATAACTAATTCAATATTAATCCAAATAACACAAATAAAATATGTTTTCCATGTCAAATTAAACCACCTAACCAAATATAAATTTTGTTTCATGATTTGAATAATTAAAATTGCTTAAATAATTTAAACCTTGTTTAATTCATTTAAAATTGCTAAATTCATAACTTGCTCAAATTAAATTACTTTTGAACATATGAAATATGTTTTCAAACTAGAAAAGTATAAACTTTTCAAATATGAAATTGGTTTAATGTTTTGAGCAAATAAAATTCAAATAATATTCCTACTTGAATTTAATTCATTAAAATCTTGTTTAACTTGTTTAATTCATAAATAATTCATCCTAATTCCTTTTTCAATAATTGGAACATGTATTCCACCTAAAATTGTGTGTACTTTCCAAATATGATTTTTGTTATTTGTTTTGAACAATTAAAATTGGTGAAAACAACAAATGCTTGTGTAACACCTTTAAGTAAAAATTCCAACACCTACTAAACAAATTTCCAAACTTGGTAAACATTATTTCAAAATTGTTCTATTGTTGTTATTTTTCTGTTTTCCTCATCCATGCATCATACTAATCCAATTTCACCTATTGGTTAGTTGTAAAACAATTGTTTCAACCATAATTCATGGGCTTTTCATATGCAACTCATTTTGCATGTGGGTCCATTTAATCATGTTGTTACCATGTCAACTATTTTATTTTGATGCATCAGTTAAATTGACATGCATCATCCCATGATTGTGCACTATGCCATGATATTGATTGTTTATCTTTCTGCATTGTTTGTTTGCTTCTTCTCGGATAGACGACGACGTTGTTACAGACGATCTTACGACACCCCTTCTGAGGACTTTAGCTCAGTACCAGGCTGCTGAGTTTGCAGGCAAGTATTCACTCACATGAACCACTTTGTTCCTTTCAACCTTGGTTACCGATACTTTCCGTTGTCTAATATGCTGGCCCTATGTATCGTTGCTTGTTCTCCGAACCTATCACATGAATCCCTTAACCCTGATATTGCCTCACCTCCACTCCTATAACCCCGTTGTTTGAGCCCGTGTCTTACTAGCATGCTTAGGGTTGTTTTGCTCGAGTCTGCTGTCAGTTACTTTCTGTTATCATATTCTATTATGTTCTGGGGCTCGATGTTAAACAATCAACCTATTAATGCTATGGGTAATAATAATTTGATGTTAAGGCACCGGCAGGAGGCCCGTCGTGGTTTTGAGGCCTGCTAGTGTCGACCCTAATTAGGAAAAGGGTCTTGTCTACTGATCCATGATGAGCGTGCTCACCGCATCCGGGTGGTGGTATGGAACCCCCCTCGACTTTGATCTGATCCGCAGTTTGTCCAAAGAGCCACATTTAGTTCGGGTGTTCCATTTGGCTCATACGCATAAATGGGTCGCTCCCATGGTTACTGATGATGATGATGACACACACATATAGGGAGAGGCCTGTATTGCCGGGGTGTTGCGTCCTGCGGGAGTTTTGCACACTTGCGCTGAGTATTCGGCTGCGTGGCTGGGACCTTATAGCTCCGTGGCTCCTAGGACAGACTGTAGTGATGGTTCGAGTCGTGTCAAGCCAACCTGAGTTTTAGTTGGTGGCTTGAGTGTGTACGGGTACTGGAGCACACCCTGCAGGGATGAATCTTCTCGAGAAGCCGTGTTGTCCGCGGTTATGTGACGACTTGGTGAAAGTACTGGCTAACAAGTACTCAGACAACTTACACCTAACTATAATAATATGACTAGTAATAGGTTTATTGACACAATAACCTGAACCATCATTAATCCTACTGTGTGAGTTATCCTCGGATTGCTTCTTCGGATAAGGGGCGAGATCCAGGATGGGTTTGTTTGGTGGTTAATTGTTAGTAGGTTCCGATACGTTATCTTATCTCCTTTTCTGTTAGCCGGAAGTTATAGTATGTTTCTGTAGTTGGTTAGTGCAGCCCGCTGCCGCATCTTTTATATCACCCTTTCTTCCGTTGAACCCAAAGCATCTGTGCTTGGTGTTGACGGGTTACACTTTGGTGAACTGTGAGTCTTGCTTGCCAGTACGTTTATGTACTGACCCCTTTGGGGCTGTGGTTTCCGCAGACTACGATTCCGAGGATCCCGTGATGGCTTCTACGTGGAGTATGACGAGGCTGCTGACGAGTAGATAGCGGACCCGGGAAGGATCCGAGACTTCGTGGATGGGCTCTGTTTTCCTTTCATTGCCGGCCTCTTAGGCCTATTTGGATTTGTCTGTAATCAGACCTGTTGAATGCTTCCGCTGCTATGTAATGATAATATGTTGGGACATGTGTCCTCTGGATGATTGTATTTGCTATTCTCTGCTCTAGTGAGAGCCATTTGCAACTTATTTCCATTTTTTGTGTCCTAGAGATATGTTGTGTTATCATTCTGTTAAACGCCGTTGACGTACCATGTGTGTATGGTATGAAGTACGTCAATGGTAGTATCCTGATTTCTATGGGATAGTTTACGTCGACGCTGAACAGATAGGGGTTGGTTGTCACACATACGTGTGTTGGCCTACTCGTAGGAGGACGCGGGTGCCGGTAAGCCCCGTAATCCAATCTACTACTGTTCAACGGAACGGCGAGTATCCTTTAGAAGTCCGGGTGCGACATCTTTCTTTTGTTTCAGTCAAAGTTTCATCTGAACCCCAGAGACCCTGTTATTTGTCAATCTCTTTTGATGCATCTCTAGAACTGTACAAGACAAACACGCCATATCTGAAGCAAGAATTTTTTTACAGCGTTAGAGACAAGAGTAAAGTTGTACGAACGTCTCCTAATGCAGTTGGACACATGATCAAAGCAGAATGGTGCAGTCTAGTCGATAACTAGTCCTCAGTCAGGAAACAAGTATTGTCTTTGTTCACTCTACCTTGCCATTGTTTCTATTCCATAACCTGGACTGTGTCTAATCAGTTCATACTTCGTTTATGTAGATGACTTTTATGAAAGCCAGGCAAAGCAGACAGGCCGTCCAGTTCCATAATGCCGCAGGTTCTCATAGCTACGAGGTTTGCTGCGACATGGGGGGAGATTCCTTTGAATTGTTCAAAGCTACGCACAACAGCAAAACACGTGGATTCTCTTCGCCGGTGAAAAGAGCAATTGTAATTCCCTCAGAATTCTGTTTATCTCTGGGATCAACAATTACCTCAATATATTCTTCTAGATACGTACTGATGCTTCCCTTTGTGAATTCTGATGCAAACTCCTACTATTTCACCTATGCTTGTTGTCTCATAGTTCATGCATATGCATGTTGCTTGATTTTCATCTGCTAGTTCATCTATCCCTTTGAGCTGTTATTTTCATTTATGTTCTGTACGTGCTTGTCGTGTGCTATTTTCATCTATGTTTACTTACATGTCTGTCATGTGATGTTTTTCATTTATGTTCCTTACAAGCTTGTCATGCATGCTTAATTGCTTGTCATCTGCTATTTGCATCTTTGTTATGTACAAGCTTGTCATGGTATCAATGTTCCTTACAAGCTAGATCAACTTCTATTTCATCTAAAACTTTTAATGCTTTATAGGAAGAAATGCAATATCATATGCTAGAACCTACTTCAGTAGATGGCGCTGTCAAGGAACCTCTTTCTGCCACCGAAGCTGTCGCTGCCGTGCTGACCAAGAACCGTCTAAAGTCTTCGTTCCTGAATACCATGGGTGGGGTCACAACCAGTGCAAGAGCAACAAAGTGTCAGCTTCATCTTCAACTTGATTATGAGAGAAAATAGAGGCAGGACCTGTAGTCTGTAGTTGATGAGTTGAAGCAGGCCAAGGAACAAGTTGATGCAGATAGGATGAGGCATCGACAAGAACTGTTGCGTATGACGGAGGAACACAAAGGTTTGAAGAAGAGTCAAGAAATGTACAAAAACCTTATTGGTGGCATGTTGGCTCAAGTTCGTCCGAGATATGGAACTGGGTAGCCCTTTGTGAAACCGCTTATTGTCTGTTGAGCTGTATTAGACTGCCTTTGTTGGCGAGCTATGTTGTGACCTTATTCGGAATTTATGTATTTGTTGTGTTTGCTTTGCTGTGAAAACTAGTATAGTATTTTCCATGCTTATGAATACGAGGACACGTGGTACTATATGGTAGGTCCATGAGGCGACACCTTATCGGATGGAAATCGCGACAAAAAAAACACGTCACGGAAACGTTTTGACGTGGACATGCCGTGTTGGTCCACGTGTTGGCTCATGATTCGCGACGTCTTACGACGAACTAAAACGTCGCACCGTCGGACAATGTTATAAATTCGTCGAGAATAAGCGTATACGTGGAACATTATGAGAGCGACACGTGGCATCTTATACTGCTTGTACCCGCGACGAGCAAATAAACGTCGCACATATTATGACGTCATTAACGGAGGTAACGGTAGTTCCAATCGCGACGTTTTTAAAATGTCAAGACATTGATGACGTCAGGAACGGTAGAAGTGACGTCAGGAACGGTAGAAGTGACGTCAGTGACGCTCTTAACGGGTAACGGAAAAAACGATGGCACGTGTACACACACTGCGACGAAAAAAACGTCGCTCCTTGTCGGGTCTTGTGTTGGGCCGGCCAGTAGCTCGCGACGGTTTAGCGTTCATTTAATCGCCGCAGAATCATCTGTGACAGTCGATCAGGGACGTTCTCACTCCGTCGCGTAAACCGTCGCGGATGGCACTTAGCGACGGTTTGGAGCCCATCCGCAACGTTATTGAAACGTCGCCGACCGCGCAGAATTTGGTAGTGTTATCAAGATCTAGTCGAGCATATGATGAACTTCATAGAAAACCAGTAGCACATTTTTCTTATGATTTGGTGCAATCATGTGTCTTTCTGATTTATACTGCATAAACTTTTATTTGTATCATTTTTTTTTCCAGTTTTGTTGTAAAACAACTTACGCATCACTATTTGGTCATGCCAAGAGAAATGAACAAAATTATCTATGGATTTAAGCCGGGAGCCGATGGAGGCTTCTCAGGCCATCTGTCGAGTCCACTGGCACTCTGGTGTGGGCCTTCTTTTTCACATTTGGGCATGCGGTGCAAACGCATCTTTTCGGCCACGTGTTGCTTCAGTTGTCGGTTCCATCTCCCAGTCAATCCCCGTCTCCTCTCCTCCGAACAAACCTACGGCGATCGACCTCGACGAGCGGTGCTCCTACCTCTCTCTCACCAGCACTAGCAGTCGCACATCGCCGATCCAGATCACACCCCTTCCCAAGGTTAGCGCTCCCCCTCTCTCTCCTCGGCAGAGCAGGTTGCGGGAAGAGCACCACCATGGAAAGAATCTCCGGGATCTAGCCTCCTGGACCCGCACCAGAACCAGCTGTCGCACGCGCTCCATATCCTTCATCTTCCCATGGCCGGCGCCCTCCTCTATCTCCCTTCCATGCCCACATGCCTGAGTTCCGCCATATCCAATCCCCTTTTCCACCGAACGTGGTGTGTTGAGGATAAGAAGCAGAAGGAGGAGAGAGGGGGCGATGTGTGTGTCGGTAGAGCAGGTGGCAGGTAACAGTGTCGTTGGTGATATGTGGGGGGGGGCACTAGAATGGAGGTTAGCGAGCACGCAAAGATTTCCCCTCCTTTTTTTGGGATCAATCGCAAAGGACTAACTAGCTAGGAGATAATAAGCAACAATCAGGGGCGGTGATGCTAGAAGGCTGATCCTGCCTCGTCTCGCGCTCCCTGCCGGGATGCCGCGAGCCGGGGTCTGACTGGGCGTACCTCACCAACGACAACGAGGTCTCCTTCCTCAGGGACGAGGCCCAACATCGGAGGACGAATTCGATGTACAAGACATGTACAAGGTGGAGGGCGGTAGCAGCGGGAAGCGCAACAAGTCGCCCTCCCCTAGCTGCACATGCCGGACTTCAAGTAGGGACATGTCTCCCCAGGCAGTGTTGGAGACCAGCAAGGCTCTGGGAGTATTGGTGAGATTGGTCGTGACCTCTCCATTAACTGCCTCCTCTGGCTCTCCAGGTCAGACTACAACTATGTGGCCTCCCTCATAGGGGAATTCAATTCCATGGTGCGAAATGGGGAGGTCTACTGCCTAATGGATCATTTGGCGGCTCGTGGCCTCCCTCAACAGTGGCTTCTTATTTCCCTTCTATTAGTACAAAACTAACTAGAATAGTTACACTATTCACGAGTTGTTATATTTGTTGATTGGTACCTTTCATATAACTATGGCTTTTGGGAACAACAGATAAAGCTAGATGAGGTGAGGCCCAAAGAGATCACCTAGATCAAGTAGTATTGCTTCCTTGCTTAGTCATTGGACTGAATTTCTTCCATCAAGTTTAGGATAAAAATAGTCATTACAGTAACCAATGTGCAATTTTTGTTCACATGCCTTTTTTAACAAACCATGTTAGAATTACAGACATGTGTTTTGTGCTCTGATCGATCTAATATATTTGTTGATTAATGTGCTGATCGGCTGTAAATGTCGGTCACTCTGAAGATAGAAAGTTTTATTTCCAAAATGTATCACTGAGGTAAGATGATGAGAATAATCTCTACAGTCTAATATCACTTTTGCACATTGAAAAAAAATATTTTGGAACCGGGGAGATCCCATTAGTAATTGGGCATTGATAACTTCGTATTACTTCCATCTTAAAATATAATAATATTAGTTGTCTATGTATCCGTCAATTATAATGGAATCAACAAGAAGCAATAGGCGGGAGTTCATCCATTGCTGCAAAGTGAGGAGGATAGACAGATTCACCATCACCATATTTGCTTGGTATCACCTATTAGTGTATTTTCGGTTGTGTTTGTCTTAATGGTGTGAGACCAAACATATTTACACAGACAATTTAGGGGTAAGCACTACTCTACTTCTAGAAATGATGTCCCTTTATGCACATAAATCTCTCTCTCTCTTTCAGTTAAATGACGTGAATGAATTAGTTCTAAATGCACTTTTATTCTGGTTTGGCTTGATGAGGCTGTCTTTAAGCAAACAAGATGCTCATGGTGCTAGATGTTTTGTAGGTAATTAATATCCTCCTGCAGGTAGATTTTTTTGGTTTCCTCAAATCTTTACCTAATCTCTACCTAATAATAAAGGAGCTAAGGTTTCCTTAGTTGGTTTTTGGTTGGTTCGTACGTCAATCATCAATAATTAGCTTCCTTCGTCAAACGTTTCCATCGTTCTCCCGTTTTCCCAGGCTGTTCGTATCCGTGGTGATCTCCTTGGTACGCACTACGTCACGGTTGATATACGGAGGCACAAAAAAATGCCTCAAAAAATACATAAAGTGCCTAAAAAATTTATTTAGGGCATTTGAAAAAAGTGCCCATTCAAATAGGGTAGGCAAAGATCTTTTGAGGCACTTTGTTAATTATGCCTCAAAAAAAAAACGAGGCACTTTTAGGTTTTTTAAGGCACTAAAAACCAGTTTTGAAGGCATTTTTTAAAAAGTGCCTCAAAAAAATAGTTTTTCTAGGCACTTCGAAAAATGCCTATAAGAAAGTGTCTTAAAAAATCAACCGTCACATAGTGACGTTTCCTTCCTAAGTCGCTCCTACACGCTCCCTGGCGCTCATTAAACAACTTGTACGACTCCTGATCGGGTCAGATCTGTCTACAACTAGAAATCGTAAGCGCCAAAATCACCCGGAGTTCACGCTAGAATAGATACGTTATTGTCTTCCACCCCAAGTAACTTTTTAAGAACGCGTGAAGTGCACGCCTTTTTTATATAGAAGAGGAGAACCAGACAAATACAAGACACAATCCACTATGTCCCTATTGTCTTCCACCCCAACTATGACACCGGCCAGGCCTAGAGTCCGGACCATGGTTTGCGGTTGCCTCTATAAGATCAGATCAGATGGCCGCAGCCTCCACCATTGATTTCTGCATCCAACATCCCCTAACGAATTCAGAAATAGGTTACCCTAAAACAATCAACCCATGGCCGTGCCCGTGCGCCATGGCCAGCGCCGGTGCGGAAGATGCGCCGAAGTCCAGCAACGCGGATGTTGTGTCGTCCATCTGTTCCGAGGCAAGACGGTGGCTGCAGTCGATATCCCTACAGCCCCAGTATTGAACTCAAAGAGCACCGGTTGGAGGCGGTGCTGCTTGCGCGGACCTAGCGGTCTGCAAGCCCCACAGGCGGCGATCCGCGCGTGGAGAAGATAAGGCATGACCACTGTCACGGCGGGCCTTCTTCTACTGCGACGTCATGTACAGTTGGCCCAAGATCAAACTCGGTGTTGTGCTCTACAAGAGGCATGCCGGGATATCTGACGACGTCCGCACCGTCACTATGGCGCATTCCACCCAAAACATATGTGGAAACCAAAGGCTGGGTGAACGTCGCAAACAAGACTTCTTGGCCGCGATGCCAGCATGGGCTTGGTATGCCGCAAGATGCATGGCCACAAGTACATGCATGGATGGCGTACACAACGGGGCCGCTGTGTTCGAGTTGTTCCTTATGGCAGACTTGCGCTAGGTGCTATTCGTCCTGAGCGTCGTTGACTGTAGCAACAACCAGAAGGTGCTTGTCATCAACTTTCCAGGCAACAATAATCTGCTATTCGTCTGTCATCGTATAATCTGCTCTTCGTCCTGGGTATGTAGTACCGCAAGGGAGCTCCGGAAGAACCTCCCATTGGTAAGCGACCCGCAGGCTGGCAGGGTTACCGCGGCGCTCATGAAGTTGTGATCGCTGGTGCAAAGTGCTCCAACGGGAGGACAACAAGGATGTGGATATTCTCTTTCAGGTCTCGAGACCATGGAGGTGGCAAGATGCAAGCACAGGACAAGAGCTTATCCCTATGAGGCTATGAGCTGCCATGGCCACGGATCTTGCAATCCTCTTGGGTGCGTTGTACTTACATAACTTACTAACTCTCCGAATAAACTGTCTTATTGCAATATAGGATGTACGGTTAATCCTTACTATAGGCTTTAGTCGATTCTGATGATGGTGATAACCATGAGTACTAAACATTGTCACTTAGTTCAAAGTTGAATACTACCTCACCGTCCAAGAAAAGGTTTGGTTTTAAACTTCCCGTTGCAACGCACGGCATATATGCTATATAAATATATTTATACCTAATAATAAAGACGTTTGCTTTCTTGGTTGGTTGGTCGGTTGGACCGTCGTCGAAATTGACATCTATAAGTTGTGAATAATTACCCACCGCACCACACATAAGTCATACCTCCTCTTTTTTTTTATACGTGCCTGAATCATAAACTGTGCTGAAGTCGACTTATCAAAAAAAAAAAGGGACTCTCTATATCTCAGTCGACTGAGATTTAACTAAATCTCAGTCGAGTTGCTGACGTCAGCTTTTGTGGCCGTTTTGTTGTGTCTGTGTCTTGACTTGTTGTATTTTGCCTCTTTTCCTTGTCCACGACCCTCTGTTGCACCCTCGTTTTTTCCCTGTGAAGGAAGCCCAGCAAAAAAGGTGAACTGGAGCCCAGCGAAAAATGCAGTAGCAGACACACAGACAAAAACGTGCATGCAAAAAAGCCCAGCTAAAAAAAGGCACTACAAGACAAGCTACTACCAGGTGCACGAAAGACTTTGTCTTAGTAGCAGCAGGAACCCCCCTCCCCCGTGTTAACCCCTGCCCCCCCTTCCCTTTTCTTCCCTGGGGCTCCCTGCCGATGGTTTTTCCTGGGTAGCCGCCATGGACAACCACTCTAGATCTAGATCTCCATCTGTTCTGTGTTAGCTTTGTGGATCGGAAGGGAAAGCAGAGATTGTGAGGGAGTGAGAGAGAAGGATCGTCTGAACATCCAGGGGCAAAGAAGAAACAGAGGGGAATAAAAGGTGAAAAAAGAGAGAAATAAGGGAGTGTAGGTGTTGTGGACAAGAAGTAGAAGCAAAGGGGATACTCACGTGGTCTGAAAAAATTAGCCGGGGAGGTTGTCTGGGAGAAATCCACAGCAAGTAGATGGAAGGGGACCCTAAGAAAAAGGCCAAAACTATGACTGGAATAAGCTCAGGAGATCAGCTGCAACAGCAAGAAGTTGAGGATGAAGGTACTTACATGGACCTTGAATTGCTGTTGGTTTGTTTGTGGCAGTCTACACTGCTCTCTTCCCTGTTCCCTAACCTGCACAATTATTTCTTGATCTTAGATTTGTATGAGAAACTGCACTGTATGAGAAACTGCATTGTACAAACAACTCTACAAATGGTTTTTAACTCCATTTGTTTTTTCGAAAAAAGAACTGAATGAAATTGTTTTGCTTGAAAAATAAATTGCAGGGGTTGATGAGGAAACTGCAAGCATCATATGTACACAGGTGAAGTGGAAAAAAAAGCAAAACTGGTCAACAAAAAATAGCTTACTTCTAGTTGTTGTTTTTTTATTAATGCAGTCACGTTTGCTGTGTTAAGCAGATTCCTCCGAATGGAATGAACCATTCATTAGCAGAGAGTTCCGCATTTCTTGGGCACCCATATCAGGTAACTAGCAAAAAAGAAAAGAAGAAAACAACATTTAACTGAAAAAACTCCCAGTGACAAGAAACCAAAGAATGACAAAAACTAAATTTGCATTTTGTTAACAGGCTGGGTCGTCTAGAGCGACAAACATGTCTTTTACAGAGATGTTGCTTGCGTCTGATCCCAATGATGGCATCGAGGTACTTCCTTCTTTAGTCATTGGTGAACCAAAAAAATAAAAGTGACAACAAGAATACTAAGAAGCACAAAATGATTTTTTTGCAGAACTTAGTTGGAGGATTTGGTAACATGATTCATGAGCCTATGGGGTCTGAGGTATGCAAAAAAGCAACTTATGGTTTTTCCACTTATAAAATGTATCATCTAGCCTATTTTTCTCTAACTATAAGAGTCTACTCTTAAAAAAATGCAGAACAAGCTGTTTATGATCACAGGGCGGTATTTCTCTAGCAGTCAGAATGATGAAAGCCTTGCACAGAGTCAAACGCTCAGAAGTGAACTTGATGATGGTAATAGATTGGATTGGTTCGCTAGTTGCACTGAAGGAGCGAAAGCTGCATTTGATCATGTGAACATACCAGGAGCTTGTGGTCATGAACTCAATGAAACACCCAATTTATCGAGTGAAGGGGCAAATGAAAGAGTCGCAGAGGCTACTGATCAAGCCGGCAATGAAAGTCATGACATTGATTCGGATGAGGGGGACATGAACATGCATGATATCCCAGACCTGTTTGGAGAAACATTACAAGATGAAGCGCATGAAAGAGTGGCAGCAAATGAGGAGCCTGGTGCAGAACAGCTCACACAGGAGGACATCCTCATATTCCTGGAAAATGACAGCGTTGCTGCTGCACAGAGCTGTAGTCAAGAAATGCGGAGCCACCATGTTCCTCATTTGAATAAAGTATTTGATTCTGAGGAGTTGGCATATGCTTTCTACAATGAGTATGCATCTATTTGTGGGTTTTCAATTAAAAAAGCTGGGACCTATCATGGAAAAAGGGTGGCATCAGGGGCTGCGACAAGACACACATACAGGTGCAACAGGTCAGGGAAAATCCTAGATGAGTCTATTATAGAAGAAAGAAAGAAACAGAAGCTCCTAAGGAGGCAAGAAAAAACAGGGGTTGTGCCGGCTGAGAACACGAGAAAACGGAAAAGGAATGTGATAGAGATAACTGACTGTCAAGCAAAGATGGTTATCACACTGAAGGATGGGAAATGGCATGTTATAACCATTGATCTAGAACACAACCATGAACTTTCTCCCCCCGAAGAATCCAAGTTTCTTCATTCACACAAGCACATGACTGACGAGGAGAAAATGTTAATCAGAACATTTAACTCGGTCAAGTTGCCGACAAGGAAGATGATGGCGATTTTGTCTTATCTCAGGGGGGGCATTCGAGCTGTCCCTTACACTAAAAAAGATGTGAGCAATGTCCGACACGCCATAACGTCAGAAAGCAATAAGAATGACATGACACAGGTGCTCGAATACTTCAGAAAAAAAGCAAGATGATGATCCAAGATTCTACTATGCTTTCAAACTTGGTCCGCGCAATAAGGTTCAAAGCATATTCTGGTCAGACGGCAGATCTAGACGGATGTATGATCTATATGGTGATTGCCTTAGTTTCGACACAACCTACAAGACCAATCGCTATAACATGCCGTTCGCGCCGTTTGTTGGCATTACTGGTCATGGAAATAACTGCCTTTTTGCTTGTGCTATTATTCAGGACGAGACGATAGCAACTTTCACATGGCTTTTTGAAACTTTTCTCCAGTGTATGGGAGGCAAAGTACCTATCACAGTAATAACGGATCAGGATAAAGCCATGAAAAATGCTGTTCCTGCTGTTTTTACTGGTTGTAGGCACAGAAATTGCTTTTTTCATGTGAAGAAAAAGGCTGGGGAGAAGTGTGGCAGATTGTTTGCCAAACAGCCAGAACTTCATGCTGAATTCACAGATGTACTTCGGAATTCATTAACAGAAGCAGAGTTTGAACAGCTTTGGCAAGAAATGGTACAGAAGTATCAGGTTGGGCATGTCAAATTCCTTCAAACTATGTGGAACACAAGAAAGCAGTTTGTCCCAGTATACTTCAAGACAGATTTTTTCCCCTTTATTCACTCAACTGCAAGGAGTGAAGGGACAAATGCAGTATTCAAGGACAATGTGGGCTCTACGTACAGTGTGATTAGTTTCCTTGGTGAATGTGAGAGAATAATAGACAACACAGAAGAAAGAGAAAGGGAGCAGGACTCAATAACAAGAACTACAGACCCTACGTATTGGGTGCGTAGTGACCTTGAGTTACAAGCTGGGAAAATCTATAACCGACAGATTTTCTACAAGTTTCAAAAGCAGATAGCATTCACTGCAAAGCTGCATGTTGATGAGCTTGAGAGGAACATAAGATATGAAGTCTACAAGACTAGGTTGGTTGCTTTAAAGGATTTTAGGCCTCGCAGATATTTAGTTTTGATCAATCTCCAGAGTGAAGATTTTTCTTGCATTTGTGGCAAGTTTCAAAAAGATGGTTTGTTGTGTTCCCATGTTCTTCGGGTTCTTACGCATCTAAACATCTCAGAGCTTCCAGAGAAGTACTTCATTGATAGATGGAGGCCAAAAGAAAGGAAATAATTGAGGGACAAGCAGTTCAATGTGCCGCTAGAACTGACAGCAGGCAACTCGCATTTCAGGTTCAACATGTTGTCTAAAAGACTAATTGACTTGGCCTCAGAAGGTTCAAAAACAAATGAGAGGTATTTGTTACTGGTTAATGAATGCAAGAAAATAGAGGAGAAGCTAGATGAACTTTGCAAGCTAGAAGAGTTGAGAGAAGCAAATGCAAAGCAGGCTGGCAAGCAACATTCAATGCCTGCTATGGAGGTTGTTGATGGCTATGCAGATCAGCTAGTTGACCCTGAATTTGTTCCTTCGAAAGGGCGGCCGACAGTTGGTGGAAGGCAGAAAACACTAGTGGAACAGATTGTTTCAAAACAACAAATCACTTGCAGCCATTGTGGTTCGCATGGGCACAATATCGCAACGTGCACAAATTTGCACATTGACAAATCATTTTTTCAGAAGAAAAAACCTACAAAGAGCACAGGTTGTTATCTGCCCCCTTTCTAACTCTTAATTCAGAGTTGTTTTGTTTTTTAGGAAAAGATTAAATGCTTTCATTTGTTTATCAGGGCATAAATGCTAAAAAAATCAAACACAAAAACAAAATTTTGCAGGTGGTTCGAGTGCACCAAAGTCAAGACGCAAACCAACTAAACATGCAGTATCAGATAAAGAAGAACAAGGAGAACATTCCTAGATGGTTGAAAAGAGCAAAGAACTACTAGTAGTTTTATCTGTCTCTACTAGTATCAGTTATGATGCTGTCATGTTTGTGTGAAGTAGATGATGTATTATTCAGTGAAGGGACCAAAAAAAGCTTGTAATATAAATTTCGTATGGATATTGTACCTGTGGTGAAAATACATGTGTGCTCCTCTGTCTCCTCCTCCCCCCCCCCCTTTTCCTAACAGCAGTTGGTCCGAAAAAACAAAAAGAAACCTGCAGTGAAATCATAAAAGAAAAAAGCAGGAAACAGAAAGCAGGGAAAAACAAAAAATAATGATTCTGGCAAAAACGAACAAAGTGGAATGAACACATGGTATTACATCATGTATTTAGTGTATCATATTTTGGGGGACATGGAGATTACAGGAAAACGTATTGTGCCGCGAATCTGTTATCAGAACAATCATTTTCTCTGGAAAAAAAACAGTGACACAGACTGCATTCAGAAAACCCGTTTTATTGCGGGGAGTCACGCATCCCTGTTTCTTCCTGGATTCGAACTTGCGTTTGGAGATTCGTTCTAGTACTTCGAATTGATCTTGAATTCCTAATATACAGTTCAAAAAGAAGATAAGGATAAAGAAGAAAAATGTAATGACAAGGGATTATTTGCTTATTTAGCAGGGGGCTTTATTTGCTTGGAAAACATAGAGGGGAAAATTTAAAAAACATGTAAAAGATGAATTCTAATGGAGCAAAAAGAGCTAACCTTTAGATTGAAGTTCTGAATAAGGTTTTTCCCAGCTTCTTCTTTATTGTGTTCACTGAATAAATTGTCGAGTGCTAGCCTCATCCGGAAGTAAGGAATATCTTTCATAGAGAAAATGCAAGACATTGGGTTCCGAGGGCACCACAATTCCATCAACTTCATCGCAAAAACTCCACAATCATCACTGTGTTGAGAAAGAGCGCACAAACGTTAACACATAATTTGTTGTACTATGAATGTGCATAGACTTATATTTTTTGTACTCTTGGATTGTATTTATCATGAAAAAACATCAAAAAGAGAACAAACAAAAAAAGCAATTGGAGATCGCTTACCCTCCTGTTTGTTTTGGTACTCTTGGGTAGATTCGTCCAAAATTTTGGAATTCGATATTCTTCTGCTCACTTTCTTGCCAAGTCCTCGTGAAGTTGTTTATCTGGTTTGAACAGAGAGATCAATAAAAAACATAGAGTAAAAAAGGGGTAAAACTCCAGAGTTAAGTAGAAAGAGAATTACACTAAAAATCGGGTAAAACAACTTACCATCATCTCTCTGATATTCAGGTGATAGCTGCTATTCTCTCCAAAAAGCGGATCCAAGAAGATAAAATTCCTAGCTTTTAGATCAACAGCAAAAACAAACCAATGGGACTCATACTCTGATGGGAAGTACAACTGCGAACAAAAACAAAAAAAAGACGTAATTCAATTAGATATTCTGCTAAAAAAGATTCACTAAATTTTTTGTTGAAAAAGGATGTTGTAATTCAAACATAATTGTAGCAGAAAAAGAGAAGAAAAAATTACCCTCTCAACCAAGTGTAGCTTTTTGGCTGAACCTGGTCCAATAAATCCCCTTATTACATTATCTCTCCACCTCAAACGTCCGGATTCACTCTTGTATTTCTCAAGGAAGTATTCCTGTAATGGATGGTGAAGTAAAAAGGCAGAGTTCATTTGCACATAATGTAAAGTAAAAAAGACAGAGTTCATTTATGTGGTAAAAAAGGGAAAATGAACTCACAGATGATGTGTGAAAGAAGTAATGCTTGTTCGATTTTCTTGGGTGGTTGTCTCTGAATAGTTTCCGGCAGAATGCATTTATGACGTATGCTTCTACCCAGCCTCCAGATTTGAAAGATTTTCCTAACTGTCCTAAAGACACTGTGCAATTGTCGATGTTTATGGCCCATGTACTGCAAGAAAAATAAAAAAAGGGATGAACGAGGGGAAAAGTTAAATTTGAAACACAATGACTGAAAAAAATAATTCATATACATGACCAAAAAAACAACATACTCTTGGAACTCTGGCAAATCACAAATTGTTGTTAGGCACTCATACAACTTAGCTTCTTGTGCTGTGATGGAACTTCTTGGGAAATTGTCATAAGGAGAAACTATGTACTTGCTTGGAGGAATTAGTCTTTTTTGCTGAAAACAATTCTCTTTGCCGCCAGTAGAGTTTGAACTCCCGAGAGTTAATCGTGTGTTGTAAAATGAATCACTTTCCATGGTCATGTTATTGCAAGTCATCTTGAAGTTCTTTTCACCAATAAATTGTATTTCTGGTGAGGACTGCTGCAATAAATTATAACAAAAACCAAAATAAATTACAGCAAGCTAGAAACAAGAAAAAAGGGAAAACAGTTTAAAGTACCTTAAAAACAAATGAAAAACAATTGACGTACGCTCTCTTGCTTTACTACTGGTACCCTGCTACTTATTTTATTGATGCCTACTTGCGCCTTTCTTGCTTGATACATGCAACAGAAAAAAGGTGTGTCTACTTGCACTTTGTTTACTATTACGCTGCAACTTAGCACAGTGTACTTTATCATAGTGATTCCTAGTTGCGCATCTCTTGCCTGGTACATGCAACTGAAAAACTAGAACAAGAAACTGGTACCTACTAGCTTATTGTTGTACCTACTAGCTTATTGTTTACTCGCTACCCCTTCAAAAATCATTTGTGATTCCTAGTTGCGCATCGCTTGCCTGATACATGCAACTGAAAAACACAGAACAAGAAAGCTTATTGTTTACTGGCTACCCCTTCAAAAATCATTTGTGATTCCTAGTTGCGCATCTCTTGCCTGATACATGCAACTGAAAACCCAGAACAAGAAAACTGGTACCTGCTAGCTTATTGTTTACTGGCTACCACTTCAAAAATCATTTTGTGATGATAGTTGTGCATCGCTTGCCTGGTACATGCAACTGACATTTGTGGTTGCTAAGTTGCGCATCGCTTGCCTGGTACATGCAACTGAAAATTGTGGTGGCTAAGTTGCGCATCGCTTGCCTGGTACATGCAACTGAAATAATTGTGGTTGCTAAGTTGCGCATCGCTTGCCTAGTACATGCAACTGAAATAATTGTGGTTGCTAAGTTGCGCATCGCTTGCCTAGTACATGCAACTGAAACTAAAAAAACGAAACCTCTGTGTTTAATTTCACATTGTTTACAAGAACCCCCTGCAACTTGTCGTAATGATTTTATGTTTGAGTTGCGCACCGCTTGCCTACTAGTTGCAACTCATTTTTTGATTTCATGCCTACTTGCACATAGTATCTACTTGGGTACTCATACGAAAAATAAAATGTCTACTTGCGCATCGTTTGCCTACTGGTTGCAAGTTGGTAACAACTTCTTGTGACTCAAAAATAGTTGAGAACATGGAAAAGTGGGAATGTAAAATAAAAAGGCAAAACTAAATTCATATAAAAAGGAGGGGGAGGGGGGCAAAAAATGTCACATTGACTTGGTCGTTGATCTCGTTGTGTGGTGTCATATTAAGATCGTCTTCAATTCTGGGACCGAACTCGTCAGTGAATAGCTTGCGCCCCAAAATGACTGTCTTCCCTTGGAATTTATACCTCTGTTCGGAATCCTATTGCCAAAAAAAAAGAACTTAACAAAATGTAGATGGGTACCAAAAAACACATCAGAGGCAAAACGATATACGTATATATATATAGAGCACAACGAAAATAACTGAAAAACGCAAAAAGGTGTTTTGACCTTTAGTAGTGCTCGTGGATTGTCCGTCAGACAATCATAACTCGGTAATTTCTGCACACAAGTCACAATGTCATTGGGCATTTGCTGCGCGCACTGGACGCTGGAAACTGTCTCTTTGTGTGTATATTCACTCTTGGCATCTGCCTTTGCGATGTTATCCTAGTTTTAGAGGTGGCAAGATAAATCAGTTTGTAAAAAAAAGAAACAAGAAAATTGCGGTGTTGTAAAACTCATGGCTGCTAAAAAAAAATCCCCCTGTATCTACTTTTATATCAGCAAAAAAAAATAACAACACTCTCCTACCGACTAAAACAACTGCAAGAAAAGCTACTAGGAAGCAGAAACAAAAAGACAGCACACCCCAGCCATTCTAGTCCCTGTATGCCTGGATGCGACTGCAAAAACACACGAACAGCAAAGCAAGTAAACCTTTGAACCGACATACGTGAAATAAAAGTATCTCAAACAGGGCTGTGTAGTTTGTGTGTTTTGAGCAATAATTGCAATTTGCCCTTACACCTACAGTTAAGAAATATACATGCACAACTAGCATGCTAACCTGATTGATCGACAAACACCACCAGATGCAGATTTTGGGCGTGTGTGTATGTATGTATCTAGTCAGCAATATACAGGAGGATAACCACTTCACTCTCGTAGGCATGGGAAAAATTGACGAAAAAAACAAACAAAAAAAAATACACGGGGGAGTGAGAGACGGAAACTACCTCAACAAGCTTGTTATACTCATTGTCGCTTATCCCTATAGGACGCCACAGTTCAGCCTCTTCGATATTAGTTCCGTAATCGTCTTCACCCTCATAAATCCTGTAAGAAGGTACCGAATCGTCTTTGAATCTATATTTTTTTCTCGCTTCTTCAAGTACTCTACGCCTGGTCATCGGGCTCCCTGGCTTAAACTCTATCTCAAACAGCTTTTGGTCTGATGAAAAAGGAAAAAAAAATATACAGTGAGAGAGACATACATGCAAAAATGGCATAGACAGAGAGCTAAAAATATAATAAAAGCAAAAATAAAATGAAGTATTAAAAATTGGATTACCTATATCTAAATGTTGTGGTGCGGTTAAATCAACAATGGGTTTCAGCGAGGGATTGATTTGTTTTTTCCTGTTGTTCATAAAACCAGAGAAATATCCGTGTGTGTTGATTTTTTCATCATGCGGCTGTTGATTCGGAAGCGCCGTTATTGGATTAACACCTATAGGGGGGGGAATGGGATTTAGTTAACAGCAAAAACTTTGCAACTGATGTCAAAAAAGAAATTTAGAGTTGAAAAGAAAACACACATGAGCTGGCCTCAATCTTATTTCCCTGGGCTTCTTTTTTGGAATCTGTTGAACATTTTATCATGTGGTCTAGGCTGACACTTTTCTCAATGACTGACTCCTCTTTTTTAGTTTCCTACAAGACAGAAAACATACAGAAAAGAAAAAAAGGTTATAGAAATTTGTAGCAAAAACACAAGTACAAAAAAGGGAGGGAAAAAAGAAAAAAATGCGACGCAAAAAGAAAAGAGAAAAAACAAAACCTCGATACGGTCCTCGAACATGTTCATCTGTCGTTCGTCGGTTCTGTTCCTGATAGCTGTTTTATCCAATGCATTGTTTGACCCCATGGACTGCTGACTATAATAGTGACCATCCCCTGTATACAAAAAAAGGGAAAGCACAAAAGAGAAATTAAAAAAAGGCTGAAAACTAAAAAGGGATTTTGTTTTGGAACATCAATAAAGGGGAAGGATAGCCCACAAAAAATGGAACCAACAGAAAAAATATACCTTCCTCTTTTCGAACTTCAGTGTCATATGAACGTGCCCGCTTGGAGCCTACATGAACTTCATCATCACGAGTGCGTGGCCTCTTCGAATTGCTTGTTACATTGTTTTCAAGTTCGTTTGATAACTCTAGGCTTTCTGAACCGTCTACTTTGATTGTCTCCATTGACTCTGGAATAGCAGTAAGCTTTCTCATAACATCAAGTAGGAGAAGGTGAGCTTTGTTGCAAGATTTCAAAGGCTGATCCTTCATATGAGTAACAAAATCCATTATGATGTCTTCCTTGACCTATAAAATCATAGAGGAAGCATAGAAAAAAAAAACACAAAAACAAAAAACAGAAAATTGTTAGAGCTACCAGACAAAAGAAAACTTCTATGCCAAAAACAAATTGAATTGGGTGTTTCAAAATTAATCGGGTGGAAAGAAAATATACCTTGTCTGCCACATGGTTGCCAACAACCGCATCCATTGAATCTTTTAGAACTCGTTTATCAAAACTAGCTAAACGCCCAGCTGCATCGCAAGCATAGCAGGTTTCTGATTCTTCTTTTATCTAACAAAAAAAGACAGCCGCGTAAAAATCAAGTGTAAAAATAAAAAAAAAGAGTCAGCCCTTCAAACTGCTCGCATGTGAGCTCCACCCTCCCCTATCTAGGCACCGTATAAAAAAGATCAAACAAAAAGAAAACAGTAATAAAGGGCGAAGCACAACAAAAGGGAAAAAAGGTTAGCACACTCACTGGGCGTGATCCATAATTCCCATTTTTTCCTATGGCCATGTCACTGAATAATTTGATCAACTCTCCTTTCCAGATATGTATTCTTGGTAAACTATGAGACATCTGAATCAGCCCAAAATCCATGAAATCAAGGCATCTCACCTGTCCCCGTAGGAAAAATAAAAAAAAACGTTTAGATTAAAAAAGAACACAAAAGACATATACAAAACAAACAGAAATGATTAGATGCAAAAACAAAAAAACTCACCACTAGATGATATATGCAACCGCCAAGTGTGAGGGAGACCCGATTCAATTTCGCTTTCTGTTTCAGGTATTTTGCAATGTACACTAGTAGCCATTTGTGTACAAAACTGCACCAGTTCCGTTTCTTTATCAGCTCAACATCAACCAATGCTCCCATGTATTTGGTGCTCGGTTTTGTGTTCGAATTTGGATATAGAAATGTTGACAAGCAGACACTCATGTAACATCTACAGAAAACAGCATCTTCTAGTGGCTCTGCAATTATCTTGTTCCCGAAGTATGAAATTGGAGGCACATCGCTTAACCCGAACAAAGCCAGAAAATTCATTTTCCCTGTCTCTTCATCACCTTCTACGTTGAGGTTGCCTGCCGGTAGATTCAACACATCTTTTACAGATTCTTCATTCAGTGGAATTGACCTGCCATCTATAACTATGGCCTCAAGTTCTGTGTTTGCGTGGTCTGCTACCCACTGTGCAAAAGCCCTTGGAACATAGCAGTCATCAGTCATCTTCAAAACGTCCCCAAAACCCATATTTTTTACTACATCAGTATAGTGAGTGTTCTTGAG
Organism: Alopecurus myosuroides; assembly: GCA_028641055.1. Classification (NCBI taxonomy): domain Eukaryota; kingdom Viridiplantae; phylum Streptophyta; class Magnoliopsida; order Poales; family Poaceae; genus Alopecurus; species Alopecurus myosuroides. The sequence goes on from CM054060.1 coordinate 67,529,166, forward strand.
GACAAATCTGTTGATTTCACAGAAATACGATAGACTGCATCTGCTATATGCTACAGGGAGAGCATCGTCTATGGTTGGGTTGGTTTTAGTCCTCTATAAAAAAAAATATCTTAGGGCACCCTCGCAAGTAAAAACAAAAAATTCAGAGACTAGAAATAGCAGTAAACAAAATGAGAAAGCGACAAAACAAACATTCACATAGTTTTAGTGGTATTACCTTCCTGATTTGTTTGCGCACAGTTTGACGCCTTTCTCTTCTCTTTACACTCCCAGCAATCTGATGATACAAACAAGAAAGTACAAAACAAATAAAAACGCATGTTGTTTTAGATAGAATGACTAATCCACAAAAATGACACTAATCAAAACAACTGTTTTTGCACATACCATTCTCTTGACACCCTCGTAGAATAGGTCTTGTGACAACTCAGTGTCACTCATATCTTCATGCAGATGTTGACTGAAGGCGCGTATCTCGTTACCATCACGTATGATGGCTCTAAAACCTTTATCATTATTCTCGCTGCCGGAACTTGTTGCTTCTACTTCCATGGTAAGATGACCTTATACACAAATTAAAAGAAAAACGTCTATCAGTTCCTCATGTGTATTTGGCGGGTAACAAAAAACAAAAACAGAGCATGACCTACTTCAACCAGCCCTTGCTATTGTGGATTTATTTCCAACACAAAAAAAACAACAACACCCATTCCACCAACAAAAGGGAGCTATTTAAACAAAAAAGAATCAGCAAAGAGCACCCCCTTGTTTGTAGATATCTATCAGTTATGCTGCTCAGTCCAGTGTAAACGGAGCAGTGAGCACCCCCGTGTGTGTAAAACAGCAAAGGGAAAAAAGTGAGAAAAATCTGCAGGCACACTCAAAAAGGCCTCTGCCTTTTTGAAGAGATGTCATTCAACGTGCAAAACATTTAAGCTAGTGGCAGCCCACCAGTGATCTCACTCAGGTGTGATCCCTAGGTACTGTGTCAAATGGCTGACCATGGAGCGTCCTGCGCATGATGGGCTTATGTATCTCAGAGTTATAGCTACAAAAACAGACCGAGAGGATGTCCAGGCAGAACTAAGCGACTCAGACCACGCTGACAGAATAAAAATTTGACTCAAAACTGTAAAACCCATACACAAGATCGGCCTACACTACATCCGGCAGAAACTAGTCAAACCATTGTTGGGATGATCACCACCAACACAAAAGTTGACGCGGGATTGCAAAAACCCATACACTGCAGAAACTACTCAAATTAAGGACTACTGGGATGGTCATTGTCAACTCACATAAAGCAAATCAGAGGCACAGAAAAAATGGCACCCATCCATTCATCTAGTCCAACAGAAACACACAGAAAAAATCTAGCAGGAACTTTTAACCAGCATCTCAATCTTAAGCATTCACGCCACTGCCTATCGGCATCGCCATCAGTAGTGTACTTAGGGTGTTCAACTTCAAAAACCATGCAACAGGGAGAACCATAGTGGAAGTATTCAGCAAAGAGTACTACTCACAAAGGTGTGAGAACCCAGCAGGAGCTTAACAGGTAGCCAGGACAAAATGAAGAAAAACCTGTGCTGGTTTTTCATATGGCTACTATGAATCACCATTTTGCTGCTCGCATAGGCACCCACCCAAAAAAACAACCACACATCAAAAAACATCGCACAGCAAAAACCTGCAGTTCCTGTGCATCATACTGAACAAAAAGGCACCTGCACTTCCTGTCCATTGTACTGAACAACTTACTCGACCTGAAACTTACTGAACAAAACCTTACTGACAAAATCAAAGCACCTGCAATCTTATCAAACGAACAAAACATCTGCATCATACTGAACAAAACTGGAGCCACGCTTGTTATACAACGAGATCTACGGCTACTATGCATCCTTCACACTACGGCGAACCACCGAAAATCACCCCCCATCACGGCAGCCCCCCCCCCCCCCCCCCGCGATTCGGGTGCTTCGCACTGTGGTAACACCCATCCATTCATCGCGCGATTTCAGGTGCTCAATCTATGGCGAAAACCGCCCCCCACCCCCCTCGCGCGATTCAGAATCCCACACCGCACGAAAAATCGGCTTCAAAATCGAGACACCAGGAGGGGACGAACCAACGGGAGGATGTGCCGACGGGAGATGCGATGTACCTGGACTGGAGTTTCGCGACCTTGGCGGTGAGGGAAGCTCCGCAGCAGCGACCTCCTGCCGGCGACCCTCCGCCGCTCTCGGCTCCTGTGCTTATCTCGCTCGTCCCTTCCTTTTCTCTCTGCACTCCACTGTTTGAAATGGGGGAGGAGATAAGACAAACAGACAGCACCGAATCGAAACGACTCCTCTGTCCAGAAACGGCACACAGCGGTGGCACTGCGGCAGAAAAAAGACAGCGGAGAAAAAAAATACAAGGCGCGGCCCGTTTATTCCAGTGCGCGCACAAACGCAGCCCACAAAAAAGCCGTGCCATCGCAAGAAGAAATAAAAAGACAGCGCGCTGGACAACGAAAAAAAACAGAAAGCACGCATCTCCGCGCAACAGATCGGACGGTGGGGGGCGTGACTGAGATTTTGTTAAATCTCAGGCGACTGAGATCTAGCAAATTCGAAAAAAAAAACATCTATCGGGTGCCCGCACGCGAGAGTTCATGTGGTGATAGTATCTGAATAGCTGTCGGAAAATATTATGCGCGGGTCGAGCGACCATGCATTGCCCATCTCATCGGCCGGGTCAAAGGCCTCCAGCTATGCTCTGAGCGCCCATGGGAAAAGAACAACAACAGCTATGCCAATGTAGTACGTCCAGAAAAAAATACCATAGGTAGGAAAAAAGAATAAGATCACCTCTAGCTAGACAACTGCCAACCGAGCAAAATAAAAAAGAAACGAGGATCATTCCCAATTAGCTAGGCAACTACCGATCGGATCTCGCGTGAAAAGAAAATAACAATGTACTTCCTCCGTCCACGAATAAGTGTACATCTACTTTTACACTTAGTCAAAGTTTTTAAACTTTGACCAGATTTATAAAAAATTATAGCAATTTATATGACATTAAAATGATATATTTTGAAACTTCATGTCAAAACAAATCTAGTGACATTAATTTGGTGTCATAAATGCTAGTACTTTTCCCGATAAAGTTAGTCAAAGTTTAATAAATTTGACCGACGAAAAAGGAAAACGTACACTTTATCGTGGACGGAGGGAGTAGATTAAGAAAGAAAGGCCGCGCATTATTGCTCGCGCCTTTTTCTTACCCGTGAGCTGAATTTTTTTTCTCCCGCCGGGATTCCTCCATGCTGGTCGAACAGCTCCGGCATGTGGTTGTGGCCTTCTGGCAACTTCTACGACGAGGTCCGCTATGGCACGATACCCCTCGGTCTCGGCACATTTGACACCGCCTACGAGGCCGTCCACGCGTACGGCGCGTCGGCGTGGCTACTCGGCCGTTAGGGACATGAGATGAGTTTTCACGATATATGGACGCGCCACCAGGCGCCCATGAGAGGCTGCTCGGCAAGTACGAGCTCGTCCGCCTCCTTGGTCGCGACACCTTCGCGAAGGTATACCTGGCGCGCTCCCTCGTCGGCGGAGAGGTTGTGGCTATCAACGTGCTCGACACCACCGCCGGCATGGACGCGTGCATCCTCGACGAGGTCTCCGCCATGCGCCGCCTACGCCACCCCAACGTGTTGCGCCCCCGTCGACGACCTCCTCTCCAGGCTCGCCTCCCTCTTCGTCATGCTCGTCGGTCGCCTGCCGCGCCAGCATGAGCCCATGAGAGGCTGCTCGGCGCCTCCTTGGCCGCGACACCTTCGCAAAGGTATACATGACACGCTCCCTCGTCGGGGAAGAGGCCGTGGCTGTCAAGGTGCTCGACACCACCGCCGGCATGGACGCGCACGTCCTCGACGAGGTATCCGCCATGCGCCGCCTCCGCCACCACAACGTCTTGCACCCCCATCGGCGACCTCCTCTCTAGGCTCGTCTCCCTCTTCGTCATGCTCGTCGGTCGCCCGTCGTTCGATGATTCCAACATCCCAGACATGTGCAGGAAGGCGCACCACCGCGAGAGTACATGCTCCCAGCGTGGGTGTCGCAGAGGATGACCCAGCCACCCGGCAATTTGGGGTGTCTGTTCCACCGTAGTGTTTTCGGCCCATAAAAGCGCGATTTTTGCGCCCCTTGTCCGTACCGCTAGATATGCTCTTAGTGAAACATCCTTTAGCAAGGATATTTGGATATGTATGCTACCGAAAAGTAGAGAGACCAGATAATTAGGGTGAATATGTGCGCGTTACGTCCCACGGTCACCGTGCTATAGATAGAGCATTAAAGTGATCCATGTTTCTCTCTTCATCTTTATGGTTTCCTCCGTCTGGCCCGATTGTCCCTCCACTTACGCGTACCTCCTTTTCTTATCACATTTTTTTTGTTTGTTTGATTTGTTTGACGAAGACAAGTCCATGTAAAGTTAGCTTTGTTGTTTTTGGCGGGATGTTGGATGAAAGAATCGAAACCTAAATTTGATCAGCCATAGAAATGTACGGTCATTTTTTTGCTATAAGTCTAAATTTGATCAGCCGTAGCAACGCACGGGCATTTTTGCTAGTAATAATAAAAACACTAAGGTTTCTTCCCCAAAAATTCCGTCCGTTTCCTTGGTTGGTTCATCCGTCATCCCTCACGTGCAATATTTCGTCCGTCGTTGGCATTGTTTGGTGTATCGTCGTTGCCATTGTTTGCTGGAAACTTTTTCATACAGAGTTGCTCTCGATCAGGGCTCTCCTCTAGGGGTAGTCGGTACGGACTCTGGTTGTTTGGGTGGAACCCTCGCATAAATATGCCCTCGAGACTCGAAGCAGCGCGCGTAGCCATCAAAGCAGGGAACATATGTCAGGCTAGTCATAGTGGGGAGTAACTACGAGTAGTAACTTCACGATGTTACTATTCTATGTTACCACCTCCATAGTGGGGAGTAACATACACATGGTGTCATGCAAAGTTGTATTAATTGCCTTATAGACTCATAGTGTATTGGAAAGTGTGATGTTATGGTAATTAGCTATGTTACCACTACAATCTCTCTCTACATTAACTACTTGCCACGTCAGATTTTTTGCCTATGTGACACTGAAGTTACTACTTAGTTACTACCCACTACCCACTATGACTAGCCTCATGGAGTAGGAAGAGCAGAGCCGAGGCCAACGGCGACAAAGCGGACATCCATATCCTGGCCTTGACCAGTCTCTCCCGAACACCCAAGCGCCGCCTAGCGCAGCGAGCGGACACCCAAGCCAAGGCCAGGGACGACTTCGTCGTTGCCACCCTGGGCGAGGTCAATGAGCGACGAGTCGCGAGCGGAAACGGGAGAGATTGGATCCCCGCGCGCGCCACACCATCATTGGGCCGATGGAGGACATGAGGTGTTGTTGCTGGACTAGATGAGAGGAATGTCCTTTACTTGAGAGGGTCAAGCGGGGAGCCTGCAGCAACCACAGGGGATCGCCTAGGTAACCGCCTTCTGGGAGCCCACGTTCGTGCTCGACCGCCGCGACAGCCCAAGCCCGAGCCCACCGGCCTCGGCTTCCACGCTGTCTCCCAAGTGGCGACCCTCACGGGCGGCGGCAACGCCAAGAACGTCTCCCCGCCGCCACAGGCATGGCCGCCCGGGGAGGAGGCGGGGGTTAAGGAGGAGTCGGCGCCGGCGACGGCTGGGACGCCACGGCGCAGTCTGGGCTCACCGGCCCTGACAACACGTTCCTCCGCTGGATCATTGACGGCGGGGAGGACACGGCAGGCGTCATGGACCCGCCCGTACTGGAACTCGACCACGCCACGTCCATGATGTCGGCGCCAGCCACAGCGTTCGGGCCCAACCTGTCGTTGTTCGCCCCGGCCATGGAGGACACCAAAACGGCGCCTTTCGGCCACGCGCCTAGCGTCCCGATGCACCAGCACCACCCCCAGCACTTGCTAGCCAATCCATGTAAAGATGGATCATGCCTCTCTACACGGTAAGGTGGGGCACGCAACAATTCACGATTCTTTTTTTCTTATGGCGTTTCTAATTCTAATTTTCCTCCGTCCGATTCTCTAGGGACAAAAGGCCAACTCGTGTTGACCCCAAGGCTGATCGCTGGTAAGGACCGTTTTCTTCTGACCCTTCGAATTTGGCAGTGGTTAAGTCGATTCATGTAGGATATTTTCTCCCGTTAAAAAATTGGCCCAGTGATTTCTCTCATTTGTACAATTCTTCCCTTTTCTCTCACGTGATTCACTAATTGGTCATGTACTTTATCCCCTTTCTATGGATTTCAAGATAATGGACGAATCTCCTTCGGACAGATTAAACAAGGGTTTGGAAAGATTGTAATAAGATCTTAGTAAAGATAGAACATTTACTAAGTGATACTCATAGTTGGGGAGCAGTTGCGGAGCTACTTTTTTTTTTTTTGAATTTTCCATATATAAATAAACAGCAAACAAGCCGCCTCGTTAAAAACCTTCCAGCCCCCTCAGGTACCCTGGTAAGGAAAAGAGTGCGAACTTGCTGCCCAAATGTTAAGTGTTTACAAATAGGTTTACATCGTCTGCGAGGAATCCTTTGATACAGTCAGGAGGATCTCAAACCAGACCTGCAAACCATGACCACTAGCCATAGACGCTAAAGTATGAGCTACAACATTGCTCTCCCTAGGAGCAAACTCAAAAATGATCCTATTAAAACCTTTCGCAAGGAAGGTGCACTCCTCGTAGATAGCAGCCGAAGGTCTGATAGAATTACCCGCATCATTCATTGTATCGATCACCTCCATGCAGTCACTGTTAACCACAACGTTCGTGCATACCATCTGTCCCGCCAGTATGAGCCCATCTTTGAGGGCTCTTGCTTCAGCCATGGACGCATCAGGGGCAAGAGGGATCGCGCAGCAGCTCCCGGCCATGAATGCACCACGAGCGTCGCGGATAACGGCACATGTAGCTCCACGCCCCTCCTGTGGATAAAACGAAGCATCAACATTAAGTTTTGTAAAATCCTCTCGGGGTTTTTTCCACCCCTCTCTCTTAACGCCCGCGTTTTTCTTCTGGGCGCGAGCATAATTGATCGCACACGCAGCGATGGACTGCGCCGAGTAAGCCGGTTTTGTAACCTCTTCGCCATGAACAATTTTCCTCCTTTCCCACCATACATACCAGCACGTCGTTGCAATGAGCTCCCTTAGATTAATATCATAGCCGGGTACAGGAGCCACCTTCTGTTTGAGCAAAAGTTCAAAGACTTGGGGCCCTTCATGGAACTCACCGCAGTCTCGCTGTATGATGCTAAATAGGCCCAGATTCTCCCAAATCTCACAAGCTCTCAAGCATGTAAAGAAGGTGTGCGTCAGATCCTCACAGTGCACTTTGCAGACTGGGCCAAGGCTAGAGTTAATGATGTGTCTGTTTGCCAAAATGCAGTTGCAGGGAATTGTGTTGTGGAGAAAACGCGAGGAAAAGATTTTCACCTTTGAGGGCACATTCAAATTCCACAAATTAGTCCATATCGCCTCCCTGTCCGAACTACCTTGGCTATTTGTTCGAGCCAGTTTGGATCCATGTTGATGATCCCATTCCTTGTGATACGCCGATCTCACCGAGAAAACCTCAGTTTTTGTATAATTCCATGAGATAAAGTCTTCCATCATACCAACAGCCAGGGGGATATTGAGTATTCTTACAACATCGTAAGGGCAGAAGATGTCGCGGATCATTTCCTCATCCCACTGACCCGTATCTTGATTGATTAATTCCGAGACATGAGTAAGCAGAGTGTTACCTCTTTGAGTAATAATTTTTCTAGTAGGGTTGTCCGAAATCCATGCATCATCCCATATATTAATCCTTGTACCATCACCCACTCTCCATATATGACCTCGTTTGAAAGTTTGGATCCCAGCAAATAAGCTTTGCCAGGTATAAGAGGAACCCTTCTTGAGTGTCGCATTTAAAATGTCCCCCGTAGGGTAGTATTTCACCCTCAGAACTTGGGCGCATAGAGATTCTGGCTCGCAGAGGAGACTCCATATTTGTTTTGCAAGCATTACGAGGTTAAAACAGGGGAGATCCCTAAACCCCATGCCACCTCGCTTCTTAGGGATACACATCTTCCACCATGCAAACCAATGCATATGTTTTTTATCCTCTTCATCTCCCCACCAGTAACAGGTCATAGCATCTGTGATCCCTTTTGTTATCTGCTTGGGAAGCCTGAAAACCGACATTACATACGCCGGGATTCCCTGTGCAACTGCTTTGAGAAGTACCTCTTTTCCCCCGTGGGAGAGAAGTTTTTCCCTGAATCCCGCTAGGCGGGCACAAACCCTGACAATCAAGTGTTTGAAGCAATCAGAACGATCAACACCGATAAGGGGTGGGAGCCCCAAATATTTGTCCGTGATTGACTCCGTTAGGATGTTAAGAGTGGAACACACCTCCTCCCGAATCTCAGGGGGGGTACACGGGCTGAAAAACACACTCGATTTCGCCTCACTCACCAGCTGTCCCGAGGCTGAGCAGTAGGATTGCAGAATGTGTTTCAGAGTTAGAGCATTGTTATTATCAGCTTTCATAAGAATCAAGGAATTGTCTGCAAACAATAGGTGTGTGATCATTGGAGCATTGCGACAAACCTTGACGCCAACCAGATCACCTTTTTCCTCAGCATCATTGATTAGACTTGATAAACCTTCCGAACAGAGAAGAAACAAATAGGGGGACAGTGGGTCCCCCTGTCTCAACCCTCGGGTGGGCATAAACTCATCAGTATCACCTCCATTGAAACGGACATGGTATGAGACAGTAGAAACACGGGCCATGATCATAGAAATCCATCTCGTATCAAAACCCAATTTAGTCAGAATCTTCTCGAGAAAAGACCACTCCACTCTATCGTACGCCTTATGCATGTCTAGTTTGATAGCACAAGTACCGTACTTCCCCGTCTTCTTGTTTGCATGATACGATTCATATGCCACCCGAACATTGTCAGTAATTAGTCTCCCGGGGACGAAGGCACTTTGATTTGGCGTAATGATTTCAGGCAGTAGATTTTTAAGCCTAGCTGTCAACACTTTAGAGATAACTTTATAAGTAACATTGCAAAGACTGATAGGGCGATACTGTGTTACCTTTGTGGGACTTTCAGTTTTCGGTATTAGGACAATTGTAGTCTTGTTCCACTCAGCTGGTATAGTCCTTGTGTTAAGAGCATGAGAACCACCGTAGTGAGATCCTCGCCAATTAATTCCCAATATCTTTTAAAGAATACCGCTTGAAGACCATCCGGCCCCGGGGCCTTCAAATCTACAATATTGAAAAGAGCCCTCTTTACCTCCTCTCTTGTAAACCGCACACAAAACCTCATTCATAGCCATAGTTACTCGAGGTTTAACTTTATTGATAACTTCATTGTTTGCAGCATCACATTGCTTCACAAAAATCTCCTTAAAATAGCCAGAGATATGGTCATAGAGATCATTCCCTTCAATAGAATTCCCCGCCTCATCTTGTAGCTTCTTAATCATATTTGTTTTCCTGCGGAAATTTGCAAAGTTATGAAAAAATTTGTATTACGATCTCCCTGTTTCATCCAGTTTGCTCGGGCGCGTTGCACCCATTTCACCTCCTCCTGTTCTTGTAGTTTCTCGATCTCTGTTTGTATCTCGCCTTGTTTCCGTATAGCCTCTTCCGTCAGGGGCCCCTTCATTTACCACGTTCAGCTCCTTGTTAAGATCCTGGAGCGATCGACGATACTTACGTAAGACTTGCATGTCCCGTGCATGGAGTGCACCATGCACGTATTCAAGCTTGCGGCCCATATTTGACAGTGAACTAGACTGGGCCTCGGCCCAAGCCTGCTCGACAATTTCGTCCACCGAGTCCTCCTGCAGCCAGCGCGCCTCAAATCTCCTCGACCCAGAGGGTTTAGTCGCTAGTGAGTTCTCCATGTAGTGGAGATCTACTGATATGGGTCTATGATCAGACCTCGCAAAATCACCATGGATCACTGTTGCCGATGGGAAGAGATCATTCCAGCGGTGGTTGCAAACAGCTCTATCCAGTCTTTCTCTGATTCTCCCTCTGCTCCAGGTAAATTTATCTCCCACATATCCCATATCATATAAATTGCAGTCATCGAGGGCTTCACGAAATCCTTGCATACGTCTTTGTGCTCTTGGGGCACCCCCTTCCTTTTCATCCCCAAGTAAGATCTCATTAAAATCACTGAGAACCAACCATGGTAGATCGATCATACCATTGAGATTCCGTAAGTATTCCCAGGTTAGGTGCTTTCGGTATGTGCTAGGTTCTCCGTATATGCCAGTGATACGCCATCCCGTCCCGCTGGACTCGTCTATACGGATATCTAGAAAATTTCTATGCACCTCTGAGGAGGTGACTTTCAGCTCCTTTCTCCAGAACATAAGCAGACCTCCACTGCGTCTGTCACTCTCCCAAATCAACATGTGATCGAAGGAAAGTTTGCGTCTCATTTTTCCGACCTTACTTTATCCAGATGTGTCTCGGGTAGGAAAAGAACATCTGGTTTTGCTCGCTCCTGGACTCCCAGAAACGAGCGCACCGCCGGGGTTTTTTTAAGACCCCGGCAGTTGTATCCCACGATTCTCATTGCTCCCGGTCGAGCTCACTGGAGCTCGCCGACATAATTTTGCTGTTTCCCGCATTAGCTTGCGTTTCGCTCTTCTGCCTTTTGCTTCCTTGAGTAGAAGCGTCGCTCTCCGATCCGTGTTGCTCCTCCCTCTCACTGTCGCACCCGGACTAATAGAGGATACTCACCGTACGAACTGAACAGTATTTTGATTGGATTACGGGGCTTACCGGCACCCGCGTCCTCTTACGAGTAGGCCAACACTTATGTGTGACAACCAATCGTTACTGTTCACCGTCGATGTAAACTATCCCGTAGAAATCAGGCCACTACCATTGACGTACTTCATACCATACACACATGGTACGTCAACGGCTTTGAACAAGATGATAACACAACATATCTCTAAGACACAAAAGATTGAAATAAGTTGCGAATAGCTCTCACTAGAGCAGAGATAGCAAATACAATCATCCAGAGGTCACATGTCCCAACATAACATCATTACAATTCAGCGGAAGCATTCAAAAGGGTCTGAGTACAGACAAAATCCAAATAGGCTTAAGAAGCCGGGAAATGAAAGAAAAACGGAGCCCATCCACGTAGTCTCGGATCCTGCCCGGGTCCGCTATCTACTCGTCAGCAGCCTCGTCAAATTCCACGTAGTAGCTGTCACTGGGATCCTCGTAAGCGTAGTCTGCGGAAATCACAGCCCCAAAGGGGTCAGTACATCCAAGTACTGGCAAGCAAGACTCACAGTTCACCAATGTGTAACCCGTCAACACCAAGTACAGATGCCTTGGGTTCAACGGAAGGAAAGGAATATAAAAGATGCTGCAACTGGCTGCGCTAACCAACTACAGAAACACTACAACTTCCAGCTAACAGAAAAGGGGATAAGATAGCGTATAGTAACCAACTGAAAGATAACCTCAAACAAACCCATCCTGGATCTCGCCCCTTATCCAAAGAAACAATCCGAGGATAACTCACATAGTTGGATTAATGGATAATGGATCAAGTTGTTGTGTCAATAATTCTGTTACTAGTCAAGTTATCAATAGTTAGGTGTAAGTTGTTCTGAGTACTTGTTAGCCAGTACTTTCACCAAGTTAACCATAACCGCGGAAAACACGGCTTCTCGAGAAGATTTATCCCTGCAGGGTTGCACCAATTTGGCCGTACACGTATGAATAACCCGCCAGATGGGATGCCTCCCACCAAGCAGGGCACTCAACACAACTCAACTCTTCTTCGCATCAAGCCCAAAGCACCTTGGGCGCACGGCTAATCGAGCCCCGAAGAAAGGGGACCCTCATAGCACTCTAAGAACGTGTCCCCCTATATGCCGACTACAAAAGTTCCACCCTGCGCTGGGCTCGCAAAAACATGCATGCGGCAAATGGAAAACACGAACTAAATGAGGCGATTTGGACGAGATGCGAATCGAATCAAATTGAGGGGGGCGCCCATACTCGCTTCCCACATGCGGGTAGTGCGCTCATCATGGATCAGTAGACAAGACCCTTTTCCTATTAGGGTCGACACTAGCAGGCTCCAAAACCACATAGGGCCTCCTGCCGGTGCCTTATCAGCATATTATTATTAACAGGTTGATTGATTAACATCGAGCCCCCAGAACATAATGGAAATATAGTAATCAGAAAGTAACGGGTAACAGACTCGAGCAAAACAACCTAAGCATGCTAGTAAGACACTGGCTCAAACAATGGGGTTGTAGGATTGGAGGTGAGGCAATATCAGGGTTAAGGGATTCATGTGATAGGTTCGTAACAGAAACAACTACACATAGGGCTAGCAAAATAGACAACGGGAAGTATCGGTAACCAATGTTGAAAGGAATACAGTGGTTCATGTGAGTGATAACTTGCCTGCAAACTCAGCAGCCTGGTACTGAGCTAGATCCTCAGAAGGGGTGCTGTAAAGATCGTCTGTCTCAACGTCGTCGTCTATCCGAGAAGAAGCAAACAAACAAGACAGAAATATAAACAATCAATATCATGGCATAGTGCACAATCATGGGATGATGCATGACAATTTAATAGATGCATCATAATAAACTAGAGGACTTGGTAACACAATTTAAATGGACACATATGCAATTTTGAGTTGCATATGAAAAGCCCATGGATTTTGGTTGAAACAGTTGTTTTCCAGTTAACCAACAGGTGAAGGTGGAATAGTATGATGCATGGATGATGATAACAACAAAATAACAATAATAGATGCAAGTGAAAAGGAATTTAACAAGTTTGGAAATCATTTATTAAGTTTGGAAATTTTTGGTTACTTAAAGATGTCACACTAGCATTTGTTGTTTTCATCAAACTAAAAATGTTCAAAACAAATAAAAAAATTTATTTTTGAAAAGAACACACAATTTTGGGTGGATTACATGTTTCAAATATTGAAAAAAGATTTAGGATGAATTTATTATGACTGAAACAATATTAAACAAGTTTTAAATGAATTTAAAACAAGCATGAATTTGATTTGAATTTTATGTGTTCAAAACATAAATTCAAACTCACATTTGAAAATTTTATGTTTTTCTGGTTTGAAAACATATTTTGCATGTTCAAAAATAATTTAGTTTGAGCAAGTTATGATTTTATCAAATTTAAATGATTTAAACAAGGTTTAAATTATTTAGGCAATTTAAATTATTCAAACCATGAAACAAAATTTATATTTGAAAAATTTATTTGAAATAGCATGGAAAACATATTTTATTTGCATTATTTGGATTAAGAATGAATTAGTTATGGATTTTAGCAAATTGCAATTGAATTATTTGAATTCAAATTTGAAATGCATTTGGGAATTTCAAAACAGGAAACAAATGGTACCAATAGGTAGATAATTGAATTTAGATCAGTGCACATATTTTATTTTTGTTATTTGGAATTATAAAACAAAAGTTATTATCAAATTAGTTTCAGGGGCCAATCTGTAAAATAAAAGGACCAGTTTTGAAAACAGGAAAGCTTAAAAACATTTGTTACCGCACATAGGGCTAACCTAGCCACTGCCAGTGGGCCTAGGGCCACTGTGCGCTTGCGTGGCAAGTGTGTGGCTAACAGGGGGCCCTCCCTGTCAGCGCTGCGGTCGAAAAGGATGGGGTATTTGCGGAGCCAGGGACTCGAACCCTGGATCTCCCCCCGTGCGCGCGCTGCCTGAACCAGTGCGGTGTTTTACGTTTCTTGTCAGTATACCGTGCGCGGACAGGATAAGGTGTTGTTCGTTTACTGAACTTAACTGACGAACAAAACCTTCTGCAACCTGACGGCGACAGACAGCGGGCCGGCGGCGATCACCGGATGTTGCTCGTGCTCGTGGGTGGTGGTGATGTGCGCGTGCTTGCGAGCAAGGTGGACCAGACAGGAAGAAGGAGGAGGTGGACACGGTGGCTCACCGCCGTTGTAGTGGTTGCATAGGGTCGAGGAAGTTCCCGCGGCGGCGAACGGCGTGGACGTGGACGGCGTCGTCGATCTGCTTGATCTCCGGGGTGGCTCCGGTGTGCGATCGGAAGAGGGCAAGGAGGTGGGTTGATTTCGGGGGTTAGGATAGTTGGTGGAGGTCCATGGCGGCGGTGGTGGACGGAGATTCAGAGGTGGCGCGCTCCGGCGAGCTGACAGAGAGGTGGGAGCACGGGGCAGAGAGGGAAAAACGACGGCGCGAGCTCGGGGAACGAGGGAGGCTAGGTCTAGGGCTGCGCGCAGGGCTATGGTTAGCTTATATTGGCCACTAGGGGAGCTCCTGGCCGTCGGCGCGCGCCACTACCGCCGTGCCACCTCTGGATGGCGCGCCGTACACGAAGACGACGGCGGATTAGGAGGGCGAACCGTTTTCGGGCCGTGTGGGCTGGCTGCGCGCGAGGAAAATGAAAGAGGTGGGCTGGGCTGTGTTGCTAGCTGCCGCGCGCGCTGTTTTTCTTCTTTTTCCTATTTTTTGTTTTTCTGTTTTTTTTTTAGCAAGTGAAATTGGAAGCAAATGATAGGGTTTTGAGTTGATAAAAATTTGGAAAAATTCATTTGAGTTTGTTAGCTCAACATCTACCATTTGGAAACTTAGGCTTTTGAAAATTCAAATTTATTTGTTGTTTTTGTAATGGCTTGCATTTGGATGAATTTTGGTTAATAATTGGTTATTTAAAACAAGATTTTTAATTATGGTAATCCAATGAGTTTAATTGGAAACAAATGAGTACATTTGTTTTGGTATTTTTCACAATTTGAAAATGGTGTTGTTTGTTGATTTGAAATTTGAGTTTGGAAGCAATTTGGAATTATTTAATTGAAATAGAACCACCATTTTACTAGTTGAACTAACATGGAAATAATTGGAAACAAAAGTTTGTTTGAATTGAACTTTTATTTGAAAACAAGATTGTAACATGACAAGTATGATAACAAGTTGAATAATGTTTGGATTCCATTATGAAAACAGAATAAAAACAGAAGCAAAACAAATAGTAAACAAATGCAAACAAGGAAATAAACATGATGACATGATGCAATACTTTGATTAAACAGGAGATCAAACATTCTAGGGGTATTTTCATACTTGGGATGTTACAAAACGCCCCCCCCCTTGAAGGATCGCGCCCCGAGATTCCTTACTGAGAAGTGAAAAGGTCCGGATACTTCTTGCGAAGATCCTCTTCGGTCTCCCACGTTGCCTCTTTATCGGAACGATGCGACCACTGCACTTTCAAGAACTTGGTGCTCTTGTTACGAGTCTTACGCTCGGTCTCATCGAGAATACGAATAGGGTGCTCCTCATAAGAGAGATCATCTTGCAGTTCAATGGAATCATGATCAACTGCACGATCTGGATCTTTGAAACACTTCTTGAGCTGTGACACGTGAAACACATCGTGCACCTTGGATAGCTTTTCTGGTAGTTCAAGACGATAGGCATTTTCTGCCCGCCTTGATAGAATGTTGAAAGGACCAATGTATCTTGGTGCAAGCTTTCCTTTCACACCAAAACGATGAGTGCCTCTGAGGGGAGTTACACGGAGATATGCTTTGTCACGAGGAGCATAGATCATATCACGGTGCTTGCTGTCATAGTAACTCTTCTGACGAGACTGAGCAATCTTGAGATTGTCACGAATGATACGAACTTTCTCCTCGGCTTCGTTAACAATGTCAGGGCCTAAGAGTGAACGTTCACCAGCTCCAGACCAATTGATTGGACTCCTGCATCTGCGGCCATAGAGTGCCTCAAATGGTGCCATGCCTAGGCTTGCCTGGAAGCTGTTGTTGTAGGAGAATTCAGCATATGGAAGGCAATCCTCCCATTTCATGCCAAAGGAGAGATCACATGCTCTGAGCATATCCTCGAGAATCTGATTGACTCTTTCGACTTGCCCCTGAGACTGAGGGTGATAAGCTGTGCTAAACAGAAGTTTGGTGCCCAAAGCTTCTTGAAAACTCTTCCAGAAATGTGAAGTGAAGATACTTCCACGGTCTGAGCTTATTTCCAATGGAACACCATGAAGGGGAACAATCTTTGCTGTGTAGAGCTCTGCTAACTGGCTAGCTGAGATGGTTTCTTTGACAGCAAAGAAGTGAGCTACCTTAGTGAGACGATCAATGACAACGAAGATTGCATCGTTGCCCTTCTTGGACTTTGGAAAACCAGTAACGAAGTCCATTTCAATCATGTCCCACTTCCACTCAGGAATTTTCAGAGGTTGGAGAAGACCCGTTGTTTTCTGATGGACTGCCTTAAAACGTTGACAAATGTCGCATTCAGAAACGTATTGAGCAATTTCACGTTTCATGCCAGGCCACCAATACAGAGTCTTGAGATCCTGGTACATCTTTGTACTTCCAGGGTGAATGGAGAGAGGAGTTTCATGAGCCTCCTTGAGAATGACATCTTTGAGACTTTGAATCTGAGGAACTGCAATGCGTCCTTCGAAGAACACAGTTCCCTTGTCATCAATCGAGAAGGACTTGAATTTATCGTTGCCTTCTTTGATGTGCTCTACAATCTTCTTGATTTCAGCATCACGAAGTTGTTCAGAACGAATCTTGTCCTCGAGAGTTGGACTGGCTGTCAAGCTAGCAAGATAACCTTGAGGAACAAGACCAAGGTTCAGCTTCTGGAATTCTTCATGAAGTGGAGGTTGGCTTTCCATGATCATGAGATTATTGCAATAGGACTTGCGACTGAGAGCATCGGCCATAACATTAGCCTTGCCTGGAGTGTAAGAAATGGTGAGATCAAAGTCTTTAATCTTCTCAATCCATCTCCTTTGCCTGAGGTTTAGATCTGGCTGAGTGAAGATGTATTTCAGACTCTTATGATCGGAAAAGATTTCAGTTTTGTTACCCAACAAGTATTGTCTCCATTTCTTGAGGGCAAACACAACTGCTGCAAGTTCTAGGTCATGTGTGGGATAGTTTTGCTCATGTGCATTCAACTGACGTGAAGCATAAGCCACAACTTGACGTTCTTGCATAAGAACTGCACCTAGACCTTGGAGAGATGCATCGCAGAATATCTGGAAAGGTTTGGTAGTATCTGGGCCAACCAGAACTGGTGTAGAAGTGAGTTTAGTCTTCAAGAGATTGAAACTTTCATCACACTGCGGAGACCAAACGAACTTCTTGTCCTTCTTTGTGAGATCAGTGAGGGGTTTGGCAATCTTGGAGAAGTTTTGGACGAAACGACGGCAATAGCTAGCCAAGCCAAGAAAACTTCTGACTTGCTTCACCGTCTTAGGAGGTTTCCAATCAACAATTGCCTTAACCTTTTCTGGGTCAATGGCTATGCCTTTGGCAGAGATGATATGACCAAGATAAGCAACTTCTGAAATCCAGAACTCACATTTGGAGAACTTGGCATATAGACGATGCTCGCGAAGTTTCATGAGAGTGAGACGAAGATGTTCTCCATGCTCTTCCTCGGATTTTGAGTAGACAAGAATGTCATCAAGATATACCACAACGAACTTGTCGAGGTATTCGTGGAAGACAGAGTTCATAAGTCTAGAGAATGTCGCCGGTGCATTGGTGAGACCAAAGGACATGACGGTGTATTCATATAGACCGTAACGAGTGGTGAAGGCTGTTTTTGGAATATCTTCCTTTCTGATCTTTATCTGATGGTAACCCATCCTCAAGTCCAACTTTGAGAATATTGAGGCTCCAGCAAGTTGATCAAAAAGATCATCGATACGAGGAATTGGATACTTGTTTTTTATGGTTTTCTCGTTGAGAGGACGATAGTCAACCACGAGTCTCTTTGTTTGATCCTTCTTGGCAACAAACAGAGTTGGGCAACCCCAAGCGGAGGAACTAGGCTGAATGTAACCTTTCTCCATGTACATATCGATTTGCTCCTTCAACAATTTCAGTTCAGGAGGATCTATCTTGTATGGATGCTTAGAGATTGGAGCAGTACCTGGTTCAAGCTCGATCACGAACTCAACTGCTCTGTCCGGAGGCATCCCTGGCAACTCTTCTGGAAAGACGTCAGGGAATTCACAAACCACCGGAACATTTTCAATTGCAGGAAGAGGTTTTGCATCGAGGTTGAACAGCTGAACAGAACTTGATCCATATGGAGAATAGACTATCTGGCCAGAAGGGTGAGAGAGAGTTATTGACTTTTGAGCACAGTCAATTTTAGCTTCATTGATCTTCAACCAATCCATGCCCAGAATGACATCAATGTCAGAATTTCCCAGCAACATGAGTGAAGCAAGGAATATGCGACCTCCAATTAGGATTTGATTGTTCATACTTATCTTGGAAGTCAACATTTGAGATCCCGGAGAGTGAACAGTGATTTGATTGCTTAGTGGAACCAGAACTAGGTTGTACGTTGTAGCAAAGATCTTTGACACAAAAGAATGCGATGCTCCGGTATCAAACAACACTTTAGCTGGAAAAGAGTTAACGGGTAATGTACCGAGAACTACGTCAGCAGCTTCCTCAGCTTTGTCGGCCTTGATATGATTCACCCTCGCGGTCCTCCCGACAGGCCTGTTGTTGGAGTTGAAGGCTTTAGCCGGAGGAGCACGAACCATTGCCTGGTTGGTGTTTGGGCGAGGAGGTGGAGGTAGCTGCCTCTGAGTGCACTTATCAGCGTAGTGTCCCGTCTCCTTGCACTTGAAGCAAGTGACGACACGAGGAGGACCTGGCCTTGGCTGCCCCATTGGAACCCTCTGACCCTGCATCTGAGATGGGTTGGGTGGGCGGGGAGCAAAGCCTGGAGAAGCTTGGGCATATGGAGCCCGAGTGACAGCACCATTTGGCACCCAGATGCGGCGCTTCTGCGGAGGGGTGGTCATGTTGGAGGAGGAACCACCCTCACGCGAGTGCTTGCGAGAATCCTCGAACGCCTTGCGCCCATTTTCCTCATTGAGCGCGGTGTTCACGAGCTCCTCGAAGTCTTTGCACTTGATGTTTGTGAGAGCGTACTTCAGTTCCGGGTTAAAACCTCGGCGGAACCTCGCCATCTTCTTAGCCTCAGTGGACACTTCGTCACCAGCGTATCGAGCGAGGCGATTGAACTCAGTCTGATAGCTGATAACGTCTAGCTTGCCCTGCTTAAGAGAGCAGAACTCTTCACGCATCCTTTCCATGAGACCATCTGGGATGTGGTGCTTCAGGAAGGCATCCATGAAACAACCCCAGGTGATAGGATAGCCAGCTCTCATGGTCTGGTAGTTCTCCCACCAGGAAGCTGCCTGACCCTTCAGCAGGTAGGTGGCATACTTGACCTTGTCTTCCTCAGCAACGTGAGCAATGTCCAGAGTCCTGGCTATGTCACGGATCCAGTCATCAGCATCCAGGGGCTCGCGTGTTGCCACGAAAGCTTTTGGGCCCAGACTGAGGAACTCCTTGATGTTGACCCGTGGAGCATTCTGGTTGTTGTGCTGGTTAGCCTGGAACTGGGCCATCTGTGCCACGACCTGAGTCATCTGAGTCAACAGCTCCGTGATCGGAGGTGGTTCAGGCGGGTTGCTCCTTGTTGGCGGCATCCTGAATGGAAACGCATTTTAGCACAACAAAAGAAAAGGATAGACTTGGTAACCAAAAGATAGATTATTCCGACGCATGAATAGATAACCAACAGGTACATCATCACATGTTCAAATACATCAGAATATCCAACACACCATAAATGGTTCGAATGCCAAAGGATAACTAAACATAGCTAGGAACGGACACATCGGTACTCCCATGCTCATCACGCATGACGGCGGTGAGTAGTACGACGAGAGATACGGTGAGGAGGAATCCAACGGAAGTAAGTAGAACGACGATCCACGTAGATCGGGACTGCTCTGAGAGCAACTCTCGGTGTGGTGAAGTAGAAAGCGCCGTCTCCCTGTGCTCCAAAGCGGGGAATCCCAGTGTAACCAGGACCAAGGTCGAGGAGTGGACCTCTGATCGGCTCGTAACCTCCAGCATCTGGCAAACTACGTCCAACTGTCTGACGGAAACGTGCAAAGCGCTCATCTCCAACAAAGTCTGTGGTGTAAGTCGCCAGACGAGTCAGAGCAAGGTAGAGCTGCTCCCTGACTGAAACCAACTCCTGAGAAAGTGTGGTGGCAACTGCGTCACTGTGCCTCACAAACTGAGCGGTGGTGTGCAGCCTGGAACTATCACGCTCATAAACATCCAAGTTGTCGTAGAGAGTGAAGTGATGTAACCACGGGGGATGTGGCGATAGATAGAATCGTCAAACCCCAGTAGTCAGCACGAAGGACGGTGAGACTCACATAAGCTGCCTGCTGCACGGCCATATCCACTGTGGAACCTACTGCCTCGTAGCGGTGGACAACGCTCATGCCATCATCTGACGGGATGTAGACGATAGCCTGGTAGTAGGTCTGGTCAAACTCTCGCTGCTGCTCGTAGACCTGGTACTCTGGTGCCCAATGGAACCCCAGATAAGTGACCATGTCCCTCAGCATCTCCGGATAACCGGCGGTGCTCTCACGGCGAGTCATCCGAACCACCTGCGGGTAGAACCTGAGATCCATCTGCAGATGATTTGGGAGGTTTTGATTAGACGCCGGTAGAAGAATTGAAGTGGAAAACAACAACAAGGTTTCAACGGACGAAAAGGTTCTTTAGAAGAACAGGATATCGAAGCAACATCGGGAAAACGAGACCGAATCTCCTGAGGTACTACGGAGAACCCAAAACACGTGAAATCCTAACTTGAAAGTTTGGGTGAGAAGAGAAAACAATGTTGCACTTCCTTACTAGAACAGGGTGGGTGGGTGGGTGGGGAAAGAAGAAAAATGGCAGAATTCCTACTCTCACGTTTCATTTTTCCTATGTAGCTACAAAATAGTTTCTAGACTCAACTGCGACCAGTAAAAGGGATCCTACAGGCAGACAGGCTCTGATACCATTTGTCGCACCCGGACTTCTAGAGGATACTCACCGTACGAACTGAACAGTATTTTGATTGGATTACGGGGCTTACCGGCACCCGCGTCCTCTTGCGAGTAGGCCAACACTTATGTGTGACAACCAATAGTTACTGTTCACCGTCGATGTAAACTATTCCGTAGAAATCAGGACACTACCATTGACGTACTTCATACCATACACACATGGTACGTCAACGGCTTTGAACAAGATGATAACACAACATATCTCTTAGACACAAAAGATTGAAATAAGTTGCGAATAGCTCTCACTAGAGCAGAGATAGCAAATACAATCATCCAGAGGTCACATGTCCCAACATAACATCATTACAATTCAGCGGAAGCATTCAAAAGGGTCTGAGTACAGACAAAATCCAAATAGGCTTAAGAAGCCGGGAAATGAAAGAAAAACGGAGCCCATCCACGTAGTCTCGGATCCTGCCCGGGTCCGCTATCTACTCGTCAGCAGCCTCGTCAAATTCCACGTAGTAGCCGTCACTGGGATCCTCGTAAGCGTAGTCTGCGGAAACCACAGCCCCAAAGGGGTCAATACATCCAAGTACTGGCAAGCAAGACTCACAGTTCACCAATGTGTAACCCGTCAACACCAAGTACAGATGCCTTGGGTTCAACGGAAGGAAAGGAATATAAAAGATGCTGCAACTGGCTGCGCTAACCAACTACAGAAACACTACAACTTCCAGCTAACAGAAAAGGGGATAAGATAGCGTATAGTAACCAACTGAAAGATAATCTCAAACAAACCCATCGTGGATCTCGCCCCTTATCCAAAGAAGCAATCCGAGGATAACTCACACAGTTGGATTAATGGATAATGGATCAAGTTGTTGTGTCAATAATTCTGTTACTAGTCAAGTTATCAATAGTTAGGTGTAAGTTGTTCTGAGTACTTGTTAGCCAGTACTTTCACCAAGTTAACCATAACCGCGGAAAACACGGCTTCTCGAGAAGATTTATCCCTGAAGGGTTGCACCAATTTGGCCGTACACGTATGAATAACCCGCCAGATGGGATGCCTCCCACCAAGCGGGGCACTCAACACAACTCAACTCTTCTTCGCATCAAACCCAAAGCACCTTGGGCGCACGGCTAATCGAGCCCCGAAGAAAGGGGACCCTCATAGCACTCTAAGAACGTGTCCCCCTATATGCCGACTACAAAAGTTCCACCCTGCGCTGGGCTCGCAAAAACATGCATGCGGCAAATGGAAAACACGAACTAAATGAGGCGATTTGGACGAGATGCGAATCGAATCAAATTGAGGGGGGCGCCCATACTCGCTTCCCACATGCGGGTAGTGCGCTCATCATGGATCAGTAGACAAGACCCTTTTCCTATTAGGGTCGACACTAGCAGGCTCCAAAACCACACAGGGCCTCCTGCCGGTGCCTTATCAGCATATTATTATTAACAGGTTGATTGATTAACATCGAGCCCCCAGAACATAATGGAAATATAGTAATCATAAAGTAACGGGTAACAGACTCGAGCAAAACAACCTAAGCATGCTAGTAAGACACTGGCTCAAACAATGGGGTTGTAGGATTGGAGGTGAGGCAATATCAGGGTTAAGGGATTCATGTGATAGGTTCGTAACAGAAACAACTACACATAGGGCTAGCAAAATAGACAACGGAAAGTATCGGTAACCAATGTTGAAAGGAACATAGTGGTTCATGTGAGTGATAACTTGCCTGCAAACTCAGCAGCCTGGTACTGAGCTAGATCCTCAGAAGGGGTGTTGTAAAGATCGTCTGTCTCAACGTCGTCGTCTATCCGAGAAGAAGCAAACAAACAAGACAGAAATATAAACAATCAATATCATGGCATATTGCACAATCATGGGATGATGCATGACAATTTAATAGATGCATCATAATAAACTAGTGGACTTGGTAACACAATTTAAATGGACACATATGCAATTTTGAGTTGCATATGAAAAGCCCATGGATTTTGGTTGAAACAGTTGTTTTCCAGTTAACCAACATGTGAAGGTGGATTAGTATGATGCATGGATGATGATAACAACAAAATAACAATAATAGATGCAAGTGAAAAGGAATTTAACAAGTTTGGAAATCATTTATTAAGTTTGGAAATTTTTGGTTACTTAAAGATGTCACACTAGCATTTGTTGTTTTCATCAAACTAAAAATGTTCAAAACAAATAACAAAATTTATTTTTGAAAAGAACACACAATTTTGGGTGGATTACATGTTTCAAATATTGAAAAAAGATTTAGGATGAATTTATTATGACTGAAACAATATTAAACAAGTTTTAAATGAATTTAAAACAAGCATGAATTTGATTTGAATTTTATGTGTTCAAAACATAAATTCAAACTCACATTTGAAAAGTTTATGTTTTTCTGGTTTGAAAACATATTTTGCATGTTCAAAAATAATTTAGTTTGAGCAAGTTATGATTTTATCAAATTTAAATGATTTAAACAAGGTTTAAATTATTTAGGCAATTTAAATTATTCAAACCATGAAACAAAATTTATATTTGAAAAAGTTATTTGAAATAGCATGGAAAACATATTTTATTTGCATTATTTGGATTAAGAATGAATTAGTTATGGATTTTAGCAAATTGCAATTGAATTATTTGAATTCAAATTTGAAATGCATTTGGGAATTTCAAAACAGGAAACAAATGGTACCAATAGGTAGATAATTGAATTTAGATCAGTGCACATATTTTATTTTTGTTATTTAGAATTATAAAACAAAAGTTATTAAACAAATTAGTTTCAGGGGCCAATCTGTAAAATAAAAGGACCAGTTTTGAAAACAGGAAAGCTTAAAAACATTTGTTACCGCACACAGGGCTAACCTAGCCACTGCCAGTGGGCCTAGGGCCACTGTGCGCTTGCGTGGCAAGTGTGTGGCTGACAGGGGGCCCTCCCTGTCAGCGCTGCGGTCGAAAAAGATGGGGTATTTGCGGAGCCAGGGACTCGAACCCTGGATCTCCCCCCGTGCGCGCGCTGCCTGAACCAGTGCGGTGTTTTACGTTTCTTGTCAGTATACCGTGCGCGGACAGGATAAGGTGTTGTTCGTTTACTGAACTTAACTAACGAACAAAACCTTCTGCAACCTGACGACGACAGACAGCGGGCCGGCGGCGATCACCGGATGCTGCTCGTGCTCGTGGGTGGTGGTGATGTGCGCGTGCTTGCGAGCAAGGTGGAGCAGACAGGGAGAAGGAGGAGGTGGACACGGTGGCTCACCACCGTTGTAGTGGTTGCAGAGGGTCGAGGAAGTTCCCGCGGCGGCGAACGGCGTGGACGTGGACGGCGTCGTCGATCTGCTTGATCTCCGGGGTGGCTCCGGTGTGCGATCGGAAGAGGGCGAGGAGGTGGGTTGATTTCGGGGGTTAGGATAGTTGGTGGAGGTCCATGGCGGCGGTGGTGGACGGAGATTCAGAGGTGGCGCGCTCCGGCGAGCTGACAGAGAGGTGGGAGCATGGGGCAGAGAGGGAAAAACGGCGGCGCGAGCTCGGGGAACGAGGGAGGCTAGGTCTAGGGCTGCGCGCAGGGCTAGGGTTAGCTTATATAGGCCACTAGGGGAGCTCCTGGCCGTCGGCGCGCGCCACTGCCGCCGTGCCACCTCTGGATGGCGCGCCGTACACGAAGACGACGGCGGATTAGGAGGGCGAACCGTTTTCGGGCCGTGTGGGCTGGCTGCGCGCGAGGAAAATGAAAGAGGTGGGCTGGGCTGTGTTGCTAGCTGCCGCGCGCGCTGTTTTTCTTCTTTTTCCTATTTTTAATTTTTCTGTTTGTTTTTTTGCAGCAAGTGAAATTGGAAGCAAATGATAGGGTTTTGAGTTGATAAAAATTTGGAAAAATTCATGTGAGTTTGTTAGCTCAACATCTACCATTTGGAAACTTAGGCTTTTGAAAATTCAAATTTATTTGCTGTTTTTGTAATGGCTTGCATTTGGATGAATTTTGGTTAATAATTGGTTATTTAAAACAAGATTTTTAATTATGGTAATCCGATGAGTTTAATTGGAAACAAATGAGTACATTTGTTTTGGTATTTTTCATAATTTGAAAATGGTGCTGTTTGTTGATTTGAAATTTGAGTTTGGAAGCAATTTGGAATTATTTAATTGAAATAGAAGCACCATTTTACTAGTTGAACTAACATGGAAATAATTGGAAACAAAAGTTTGTTTGAATTGAACTTTTATTTGAAAACAAGATTGTAACATGACAAGTATGATAACAAGTTGAATAATGTTTGGATTCCATTATGAAAACAGAAGCAAAACAAATAGTAAACAAATGCAAACAAGGAAATAAACATGATGACATGATGCAATACTTTGATTAAACAGGAGATCAAACATTCTAGGGGTATTTTCATACTTGGGATGTTACACTCACTGTCTTTTCTCACCACTAGTTCCCGTCCTATTCTGTCTCCATGATCGCTAGGTATATTCTCGAGTGCTAGCCTTTTACGAGAAGAGGGGTTTGTATCCACCTCCATCCCACTAGTTTGTTTCAGGGGGCTTGTGCCAGTATCTCGGAGATCATCATCATTCCCTTTGTTAGATTTCCACTCCGACGCCATATGGTCATTCCTGTGTCCTTGTCTACCCCCCCCCCCCGGTCTGCCTCCTCTGTGGGTGGCCCCTCTAAAGGGAGTCCATTCGGGTTGAGGTGCCAACAACCAATCACCCCATTGCATCTCCTTCTCTGCATGTTTCCCGTTCCCATGCTCCAGATGAACATGCCCCAGCATCCCACAAACGAAGCAAAATTTCGGAATCTTCTCATAATACACTTGGTAGAAAGACTTTTGTTGGTTCTTTGTGATTGACACAAACCTGGTGAGTGGTTTGTTCACGTCCACTTCAAACCTGATCCGAACATGATCGCCATCGCCTCTCGGGGCCAAGTTAACCTTAGCTACTTTGCCCACTCGCTTGCATAGAGCCTCGAGAATTTCTTTCTTCGTGTAGGCAGTAGGAAGGCCCTTCAGTTGAGTCCACAATGGTATCTTGTTCAATCCGACGTCTTGTGGATTTAAAAATCCATCATACTTTTCAATCAGGACACCGTTATCTCGAAAAATCCATGGACCTTGATCCATGATCCTATTACAATCTCCCAGGCATCTAACTTTCAGTGTAAACTTGTTGTTCCCAACTGGCTCAAAAGTCACGCCTTGGGCTAAACTCCACGCCATCCGCATGTACGAGTAGAACGCCTCCCTCGAGAAGGGTTTTGATGTATTGTAACATCCCAAGTATGAAAATACCCCTAGAATGCTTTGTTCTTTGTTTTATTTCAAGCAATGCATCATGTCATCATGTTTACTTATTGTTTGCATTTGTTTTCCATCTGTTTTATTCTGTTTTCACAACTCAAATTCAAACCTTTTTCAAACATGGTTTCATACTT
Source organism: Alopecurus myosuroides (assembly GCA_028641055.1). Lineage (NCBI taxonomy): Eukaryota > Viridiplantae > Streptophyta > Magnoliopsida > Poales > Poaceae > Alopecurus > Alopecurus myosuroides. The sequence goes on from CM054060.1 coordinate 67,555,713, forward strand.
GCTCTGTTACAACCTTTGGAACCAAAATAACAAACAAAAACAACCCTTTTAATTCCTTGTTTTCACTTATGAAATTGTTTCCTCAAATCATTCCTTTTAATTCCACCAATTAAATTCAAACCATTTCCAAATTCTCAAATCAGTACCTTTTGGGAAACCATAAAAATCACCAAACTTTTCTACCCTCTAAATCATTCTAAAACCCTAGGGGTAACCCTATTTTTGTTATTCATGTTTTATCAAGATTTTATTAACCTCAAATCCCCTATTTTGAATTCAAACACAAACCACAATTTTAAATTTCAATTTTTGAAAACCAAGTTTACAATGTGGTTTCTAATTGTTTAAAAAGCTTAACTTAATTTTTCTATAATTTTTCTCAAATAAATCCTTAACAGATTTCTTCCAAAAGCAAAAGTACAAAAAAAAATATAAACAGAAAAAGAAAAACGCAGCTAACTAGCGCGCGCGCAGCAGCTAACCTAAGCCCAGCCCATCTAGCCTACCCCGCGCAAGGCCCAGCCGCAGCAGCACAACTTACCGCTTCGCGGTTGCGCCAAGATGCGTGCGCGCGCCCTCCTTCATCTCCCTCCCGTACGGCACGCATCCGCCGGTGCCACGGCGACCCCGCGGCGACCACGGCGGCCCCAGGCGCCATCTGCGCCTATAAATTGCGCCCTAGCCCCCCTAGGTGTGCCCTAAGCTCTAGGGTTCCTCTCCGCCGCCGTTCGTTTCCTCCCCAACGCCAATTCCTCCTCTGAATCTCACGCCGGCGACGGCCCTCTGAAGAACTCCATGGCGCCACCGCACCTCGCTCCCAACTAGCCACCTCTGCCTTGCAATCGCGTCGCCGTCACCTCCTCTTCCCCTTGGACACCTTCAAGATCCACGGTGAGCAGCAGATCGACGATGCGATCCTTTTCTTCTCCTCCGGCCACCGTGCCGTGCTTTTCTGAATCCGGCCATCTCGTCGCCGTTGCAGGCCACCTCCGCACCCACCGTCTCCTGGAACAGCACCGCCACCTCGCCCTCGACGCGTTGAGCACCAGAGCGCGCACGGGGAAGCATCACATCGACGGCGCCGTCCACATCGTCTCCGCGGCCACCGTCGTCACCCCGGCGTCATCAGTTCGTCATCACCGCCTCCCTGCTCCCCTGAACCACGGTGAGCGTCCACCGTCTACTTCCCTCTCTCCCTCTGCTGTTTCCGAGCGCGTCCAGCATCTCAGCAGCCCCGCCGCATGAGCACAACGTCGTTGATCGCCGCCGTTGAGTTTCTGTCAGCGAGCACGCGCGCGTTCTTCAGTTTCGTCAGTGTAACACGTTTCTGAAGCTTATCCTCCCTGCGTGTTGTTTACTGACAACAAACGCGAAACAGCCCAGTGGTTCAGTCGAGCGCGCGCGAGGGAGAGGTGCTGGGTTCGAATCCCAGCACCCGCAAAATCCCACCTTTTTTCTCCCGAGTGCTGACAGGGAGGGCCCCCTGTCAGTCACTCATGTGGCCACGTAGGCACAGCAGCACTCGGGCCCCCCTGGCAGTGGCTGGGTGTGTGTCTCTGTGCGTATAAAAAGATTAAAACGATTTCTGTTTTTGTTTTCTAATTATTTAAAATAGCAGATTAAGGAATAAACTTTAAAATACAATATCTTTTGTTTTATAAACCCAACAAATACAAACTTTATATGAAACTTGATCTAAATTTCATAATCTTTCCAAATTTGCAATTTGTGTTCTGTTTTGAATATTCAAAATTCACTTAAATTTCAAATTTGAATAATTCAAATGCAATTTGAAATAATTCATAACTAATTCATACTGTTTTCAAATAATACAAATAAAATATGTTTTTCACCCCATTTTGAATGCTCTATTCAAATATAAATTTTGTTTTCTGGTTTGAACAATTTAAATTGCCTAAACTATTTAAATCTTGTTTAATTCAATTAAAAATTGTTTAATATTGTTTAATTCATAACTAATTAATCCAAAGTCCAATTTCAAATTGTGAAACATGTAATCCAACTAAAATTTGATAACTTTTCAAATATAAAATTTGTAAATTGTCTTGCACACTTTAACTTGATGATAACAACATTTACTTGTGTGCCATGTTTAAGTAACAAAAATTCCAAATTTGATAAATGCCTTTCTAAATTGCTAACTATCATTCCACCTGCAATTAACTTGTTATGTTATTGTTATTCATCATGCATGCATCATACTAACTCAACTACACCTAATGCCTAGTGATAGAACAATTAATTCAACTCCAAGCATGGGCTTCCATATGCATCCTTTTGCATATGGAATCCATTTAAATTTGTGTTTCATGTCAAGCAAGTTATTTTGGTGCATCTATTAAACATGACATGCATCATCCAATGTTTGTGCACCTATGCCATGTATTGATTGCCTGTCTTCCTTCGTTGTTGTTTTGCTTCTTCTCGGTTAGACGACGACGTTGGTACCGACGAGCCTTACGACACCACTACTCAGGACCTAGCCCAGTACGAGGCTGAGCTGCCAGGCAAGTTATCACTCACATGAATCATTGAGTTCCTTTCCACACTTGTTGTCGATACTATCTTTTTGTCTACTATTGCTAGCCCTACGTATCGTTGCTTGTTCTCCGAACCCATCACATGATACCTTGAGCCATGATATTGCCACCACCTCCACACCTACAGCCATTGCTTGTGCCTGTTATTATCTAGCATGCTTAGGGTTGCTTTTACTCGAGTCTGTTGTCGGTTACTACTGTTGCTATCTTATTATCTTGTACCGGGGCTCGTTATTAATCAATCAATCCTGTTAATTGCTAATGGTAATAATAATTTGATGATAAGGCACCGGCAGGAGGCCCATGAGTGGTTTTGGAGCCTGCTAGTGTCGACCCTAATAGGAAAAGGGTCTTGTCTACTATTCCATGATGAGCGCACTACCCGCATTTGGGAAGCGAGTATGGGCGCCCCCCTCAACTTGACCTGATTCGCATCTCGTCCAAATCGCCTCATTTAGTTCGTGTTTTCCATTTGCCGCATGCATGTTTTTGCGAGCCCAGCGCAGGGTGGAACTTTCGTAGTCGGCATATAGGGGGACACGGTCTTAGAGTGCTATGATGGTCCATTTTCTTCTGGGCTTGATTAGCCGTGCGCCCAAGGTTCTTTGGGCTTGATGCGGAGAATGGTTGGTTGTGTAGAGTACCCCGCTTGGTGGGTTAGCTTCCCATCTGGCGGGTTATTCTTGAGTGTACGGCCAAATTGGTGCAACCCTGCAGGGATAATCTTCTCGAGAAGCCGTGTTTTCCGCGGTTATGGATTACTTGGTGAAAGTACTGGCTAACAAGTACTCAGGACAACTTCAACATAACTATCAATCATGTTTCACCCAATGCTTAATAACCTGACTAGTAATAGGTTATTCACACAATAACTTGATTCACCTTATCACAACTGTGTGAGTTATCCTCGGATCGCTTCTTTGGATAAGGGGCGAGATCCAGGATGGGTTTGGTTGAAGTTATCTTTCAGTTGGTTACAATCCTCGATCTCATCTTTTCTGTTAGCCGGAATTTGTAGTTATATTCTGTAGATGTTTAGAGCAGCCAGCAGCAACTTTTATATCACCCCTTCTTCCGTTGATCCCAAGCATCTATGCTTGTGTTGACGGGTAACTCCTTGATGAAATGTGAGTCTTGCTTGCCAGTACTTGGATGTACTGACCCCGTTGGGGCTGTGGTTTACGCAGAGTACTACTACGACTACGATGCTTCCCAGGATGGCTACTTTGTGGAGTTCGACGACGCTGCAGACGAGTAGTTAGCTGGACCAGGGCAGGATCCAGACCTACGTGGATGGGCTTCGTTTTCCTTTATGTTCTCAGGCTTCTTAAGCCGTGGATTTGTCTGTACTCAGACCCCTTTGATTGCTTCCGCTGTTGTAATGAATGATATGTTGGGACATGTGTCCTCTGGATGACTGTATTCGATATTTTCTGCCTTAGTGAAGGCCAGTTGCCCTTATTTCATTCTTTTGTGTCTTAGAGACATTCTGTGTTATCATTCGTACCAACTGTTGACGTACCGTGCGTGTTTGATTATGAAGTACGTCGACAGTAGTGCCTTTAGGTTCCTAGCGGATAGTTTACTTCGACGGTGGAAGCAGGGCTTGTGTTGTCGCGCATAAGCGCAGGCCTACCAGGAAGCTGGGACGTGGGAGCATGTATGCCCCATAATCCAAGCACCTGACTTCCAGTTCGTGCGGAGAGTATCCTCTAGAAACCCAGGGTGCGACAAATGGTATCAGAGCCTGTCTGCCTGTAGGATCCCTTTTTACTGGTCGCAGTTGAGTCTAGAAACTATTTTGTAGCTATATAGGAAAAATGAAACGTGAGAGTAGGAATTCTGCCATTTTTCTTCTTTCCCCACCCACCCACCCTTTTCTGGTAAGGAAGTGCAACGTTGTTTTCTGTTCTCACCTAAACTTTCAAGTTAGGATTTCACGTGTTTTGGGTTATCTGTAGTACCTCAGGACTTTTGGTCTCGTTTTCCCGATGTTGCTTCAATATCATGTTCTTTTCAACATTATTATCGTCCGTTCAACCTTGTTGTTGTTTCCCACATCCTTTTTCATCTACCGGAGTCTAATCAAAACCTTCCAAATAATCTGCAGATGGGTCTCAACTACTATCCGCAGGTGGTTCGCATGACTCGCTGTGAGAGCACCGCCGGTTTTCCGGAGTTGCTGAGAGACATGGTTACCTTTCTGGGGTTCCATTGGGCACCAGAGTACCGGGTCTACGAGCACCAGCGAGAGTGTGACCAGACTTGCTACCGGGCTATCGTCTACATTCTGTCGGATGATGGCAGGAGCATTGCACACCAGTACGAGGCAGTAGGGTCCACAGTGGATATGGCAGTGCAGCAGGCAGCGTACGTGAGTGTCACCGTTCTCCGTGCTGACTACTGGGGGTTTGATAAGTCCAGCTTTCGTCACATCCCCCGTGGTTACATCACGGCAGCAGGAGCTCACTTCACTATCCACCGCGACATGGATACCTACGAGACTGATAGCTCCAGGCTCCAGGTCACTGCCCAGTTTGCTAGTCACAGTGATGCCGTTGCTTCCGCACTTTCTCAGGAGTTAGCCTCAGTCAGGGAGCAGCTCCGCCTTGCTCTCACTCGTCTGGCGACGTACACCACAGACTTTGTTGGAGACGAGCGCTTCGCACGTGTCGTTCAGCCAGCTGGTCTTCCGTTGCCAGATGCTGGAGGTTACGAGCCTATCAGAGGCCCACTTCTCGATCTCGGAGTTGGTTACACAGGGATTCCCCGCTATGGAGCACAGGGATACGACGCTTCCTACTTCACGACACCGAGAGTTGCTCTCAGAGCAGTTCCTATCTACAGGGATCGTCGTGATACCTACTTCCGTGGGATTCCTCCTCACCGTATCTCTCGTCGTACTACTCACCGCCGTCCTGCGTGATGAGCATGGGAGTACCGTTGTATCCATTACTAGCTGTGTCTAGTTTATCCTTTCGTTTTCGAACCATGTATTGGTCTGTTGGATATTCTGATGTATTTGAACATGTGTTGATGTACCTGTTGGTTATCTATTCATGCGTCGGAATAATCTATCTTTCGGTTACCAAGTCTATCCTTTTCTGTTGTTGTGCTAAAATGAATTTCTGTTCAGGATGCCTCCAACCAGGAACAACCCGCCACCGCCACCACCAATGGGGGAGCTGTTGGCTCAGATGACCCAAGTGGTGACACAGATGGCCCAGATCCAGGCTAACCAGCAACACAACCAGAATGCTCCAAGGGTCACCATCAAGGACTTCCTCAGCTTGGGCCCAAAAGCTTTCGTGACAACACGTGAGCCCCTGGATGCTGATGACTGGATCCGTGACGTAGCAAGAGCTCTGGAGATAGCTCATGTTGCTGAAGAGGATAAGGTCAAGTACGCCACCTACCTACTGAAGGGTCAGGCAGCTACTTGGTGGGAGAACTACCAGGCCATGAGGGCTGGCTTTCCTATCAACTGGGGATGTTTCAGAGATGCCTTCCTGAAGCACCACATCCCGGATGGTCTCATGGAAAAGATGCGTGAGGAATTCTGCTCTCTCAGACAGGGCAAGCTGGACGTTCTCGGCTACCAGAACGAGTTCAATCGTCTCGCTCGGTACGCTGGTGACGAAGTGTCCACCGAAGCCAAGAAGATGGCGAGGTTCCGCCGAGGTTTTAACCCGGAACTGAAGTACGCTCTCACAAACATCAAGTGCAAGGACTTCGTCGAGCTTGTGAACACCGCGCTCAATGAGGAGAATGGGCGCAAGGCGTTCGAAGAGTCGCGCAAGCACTCGCGTGAGGGTGGTTCCTCCTCCAACATGACCACCCCTCCGCAGAAGCGCCGCATCTGGGTGCCAAATGGTGCTGTCACTCGGGCTCCAAATGCCCAAGCTTCTCCAGGCTTTGGTCCCCGCCCACCCAACCCATCTCAGATGCAGGGTCAGAGGTTTCCGATGGGGCAGCCAAGGCCAGGTCCTTCTCGTATCGTCACTTGCTACAAGTGCAAGGATACTGGACATTATGCTGATAAGTGCACTCAGAAGCAGCTACCACTACCTCCTCGCCCCAACACCAACCAGGCTATGGTTCGTGCTCCTCCGGCTAAAGCCTTCAACAACAACAATAGGCCTGTCGGGAGGAACGCGAGGGTGAACCATATCAAGGCCGACAAAGCAGAGGAGGCTGCAGACGTCGTTCTCGGTATATTACCCGTAAACTCTATTCCAGCTAAAGTGTTGTTTGATACTGGAGCATCGCATTCATTTGTGTCAAAGATCTTTGCTACAACGTACAATTTAGCTCTGGTTCCGCTAAGCAATCAAATCTATGTGCACTCTCCGGGAAATAAAATGATTACTTCCAAGATAAGCATGGACAATCAGATCCTAATTGGAGGTCGTGTATTCCTTGCTTCACTCATGTTGCTGGGAAATTCTGACATTGATGTCATTCTGGGTATGGATTGGTTGAAGACCCACAAAGCAAAAATTGACTGTGCTCAAAAGTCAATAACTCTCTTCCACACTTCAGGCCAGATAGTCTATTCTCCATATGGATCAACTTCTGCTCAGCTGTTCAGCCTTGATGCCAAACCCCTTCCGGCAATTGAAAATGTTCCGGTAGTTTGTGAATTCCCTGACGTCTTTCCAGAAGAGTTGCCAGGGATGCCCCCGGACAGAGCAGTTGAGTTCGTGATCGAGCTCGAGCCAGGTACTGCTCCAATCTCTAAGCATCCATACAAGATAGCTCCTCCTGAACTGAAATTGTTGAAGGAGCAAATCGATATGTATATGGACAAAGGTTTCATTCAGCCTAGTTCCTCCGCTTGGGGTTGCCCAACTCTGTTTGTTGCCAAGAAGGATCAAACAAAAAGACTCGTGGTTGACTATCGTCCTCTCAACGAGAAAACCATCAAGAACAAGTATCCACTTCCTCGTATCGATGATCTTTTTGATCAACTTGCTGGAGCCTCAATATTCTCAAAGTTGGACTTGAGGATGGGTTACCATCAGATAAAGATCAGAAAGGAAGATATTCCTAAGACGGCTTTCACCACAAGGTACGGTCTATATGAATACACCGTCATGTCCTTTGGTCTCACCAATGCACCGGCAACGTTCTCAAGACTCATGAATTCTGTCTTCCACGAATACCTCGACAAGTTCGTTGTGGTATATCTTGATGACATTCTAGTCTACTCAAAATCCGAGGAAGAGCATGGAGAACACCTTCGTCTCACTCTCATGAAACTTCGCGAGCATCGTCTGTATGCCAAGTTTTCCAAATGTGAGTTCTGGATTCCAGAAGTTGCATATCTTGGTCATATCATCTCTGCCAAAGGCATAGCCATTGACCCGGAAAAGGTTAAGGCAATTGTTGATTGGAAACCCCCTAAGACGGTGAAGCAAGTCAGAAGTTTTCTTGGCTTGGCTAGCTATTGCCGTCGTTTCGTCCAAAACTTTTCCAAGATTGCTAAACCTCTCACTGATCTCACAAAGAAGGACAAAAAGTTCGTTTGGACTCCACAATGTGATGAGAGTTTCAACCTCCTGAAGACTAAACTCACTTCCACACCTGTTCTAGTTGGCCCCGACACCACCAAACCTTTCCAGATATTCTGTGATGCATCTCTCCAAGGCCTAGGAGCAGTTCTTATGCAAGAACGTCAAGTTGTGGCTTATGCTTCACGTCAGTTGAACCCACATGAGCAAAACTATCCCACTCATGATCTTGAACTTGCAGCAGTTGTGTTTGCCCTCAAGAAATGGAGACAATACTTGTTGGGTAACAAAACTGAAATCTTTTCCGATCACAAGAGTCTGAAATACATCTTCACTCAGCCAGATCTGAACCTCAGGCAAAGGAGATGGATTGAGAAGATTAAAGACTTTGATCTCACCATTTCTTACACTCCAGGCAAGGCTAATGTTATGGCCGATGCTCTCAGTCGCAAATCCTATTGCAATAATCTCATGATCATGGAAAGCCAACCTCCACTTCATGAAGAATTCCAGAAGCTGAACCTTGGTCTTGTTCCTGAAGGATACCTTGCTAGCTTGACAGCCAACCCAACTCTCGAGGACAAGATTCGTTCTGAACAACTTCGTGATAATGAAATCAAGAAGATTGTGGATCACATCAAGGAGGGCAATGATAAGTTCAAGTCCTTTTCAATTGATGACAAGGGAACTGTGTTCTTCGAAGGACGCATTGCAGTCCCTCAGATTCAAAGTCTCAAGGATATCATTCTCAAGGAGGCTCATGAAACTCCTCTATCCATTCACCCTGGAAGTACAAAGATGTACCAGGATCTCAAGACTCTGTATTGGTGGTCTGGCATGAAACGTGAAATTGCTCAATACGTTTCTGAATGCGACGTTTGTCAACGTGTTAAGGCAGTCCATCAGAAGACAGCAGGTCTACTCCAACCTCTGAAAATTCCTGAGTGGAAGTGGGACATGATTGAAATGGACTTCGTTACTGGGTTTCCAAAGTCCAAAAAGGGCAACGATGCAATCTTCGTTGTTATTGATCGTCTCACTAAGGTTGCTCACTTCTATGCTGTAAAGGAAACTATCTCAGCTAGCCAGTTAGCAGAGCTCTACACAGCAAAGGTTGTTCCCCTTCATGGTGTTCCATTGGAAATAAGCTCAGACCGTGGAAGTATTTTCACTTCTCATTTCTGGAAAAGCTTTCAAGAAGCATTGGGCACTAAACTTCTGTTCAGCACAGCTTATCACCCTCAGTCTCAGGGGCAAGTCGAAAGAGTCAATCAGATTCTCGAGGATATGCTCAGAGCATGTGGTCTCTCCTTTGGCATGAAATGGGAGGATTGCCTTCCATATGCTGAATTCTCCTACAACAACAGCTACCAGGCAAGCCTAGGAATGGCACCATTTGAGGCACTGTATGGTCGCAGATGCAGGAGTCCAATCAATTGGTCTGGAGCTGGTGAACGTTCACTTTTAGGCCCTGACATTGTTAAGGAAGCCGAGGAGAAAGTTCGTATCATTCGTGACAATCTCAGGATTGCTCAATCTCGTCAGAAGAGCTATTATGATAGCAAGCACAGGGATATGGTCTATGCACCTGGTGATAAGGCATATCTCCGTGTAACTCCCCTCAGAGGCACTCATCGTTTTGGTGTGAAAGGAAAGCTTGCACCAAGATACATTGGCCCTTTCAACATCCTCTCAAGACGTGCAGAGAATGCTTATCGTCTTGAACTTCCAGAAAAACTTTCCAAAGTGCACGATGTGTTCCACGTGTCACAGCTCAAGAAGTGTTTCAAAGATCCAGATCGTGCAGTTGATCATGATTCCATTGAGCTGCAAGATGATCTATCTTATGAGGAGCACCCTATTCGTATTCTCGATGAGACCGAGCGTAAGACTCGCAACAAGAGCACCAAGTTCTTGAAAGTCCAATGGTCGCATCATTCTGATAAAGAGGCAACGTGGGAGACCGAAGAGGATCTTCGCAAGAAGTATCCGGACCTGTTCATTTATCAGTAGGGAATCTCGGGGCGCGATTCCTTCAAGGGGGGGCGTTTTGTAACATCCCAAGTATGAAAATACCCCTAGAATGCTTTGTTCTTTGTTTTATTTCAAGCAATGCATCATGTCATCATGTTTACTTATTGTTTGCATTTGTTTTCCATCTGTTTTATTCTGTTTTCACAACTCAAATTCAAACCTTTTTCAAACATGGTTTCATACTTGCTCTGTTACAACCTTTGGAACCAAAATAACAAACAAAAACAACCCTTTTAATTCCTTGTTTTCACTTATGAAATTGTTTCCTCAAATCATTCCTTTTAATTCCACCAATTAAATTCAAACCATTTCCAAATTCTCAAATCAGTACCTTTTGGGAAACCATAAAAATCACCAAACTTTTCTACCCTCTAAATCATTCTAAAACCCTAGGGGTAACCCTATTTTTGTTATTCATGTTTTATCAAGATTTTATTAACCTCAAATCCCCTATTTTGAATTCAAACACAAACCACAATTTTAAATTTCAATTTTTGAAAACCAAGTTTACAATGTGGTTTCTAATTGTTTAAAAAGCTTAACTTAATTTTTCTATAATTTTTCTCAAATAAATCCTTAACAGATTTCTTCCAAAAGCAAAAGTACAAAAAAAAATATAAACAGAAAAAGAAAAACGCAGCTAACTAGCGCGCGCGCAGCAGCTAACCTAAGCCCAGCCCATCTAGCCTACCCCGCGCAAGGCCCAGCCGCAGCAGCACAACTTACCGCTTCGCGGTTGCGCCAAGATGCGTGCGCGCGCCCTCCTTCATCTCCCTCCCGTACGGCACGCATCCGCCGGTGCCACGGCGACCCCGCGGCGACCACGGCGGCCCCAGGCGCCATCTGCGCCTATAAATTGCGCCCTAGCCCCCCTAGGTGTGCCCTAAGCTCTAGGGTTCCTCTCCGCCGCCGTTCGTTTCCTCCCCAACGCCAATTCCTCCTCTGAATCTCACGCCGGCGACGGCCCTCTGAAGAACTCCATGGCGCCACCGCACCTCGCTCCCAACTAGCCACCTCTGCCTTGCAATCGCGTCGCCGTCACCTCCTCTTCCCCTTGGACACCTTCAAGATCCACGGTGAGCAGCAGATCGACGATGCGATCCTTTTCTTCTCCTCCGGCCACCGTGCCGTGCTTTTCTGAATCCGGCCATCTCGTCGCCGTTGCAGGCCACCTCCGCACCCACCGTCTCCTGGAACAGCACCGCCACCTCGCCCTCGACGCGTTGAGCACCAGAGCGCGCACGGGGAAGCATCACATCGACGGCGCCGTCCACATCGTCTCCGCGGCCACCGTCGTCACCCCGGCGTCATCAGTTCGTCATCACCGCCTCCCTGCTCCCCTGAACCACGGTGAGCGTCCACCGTCTACTTCCCTCTCTCCCTCTGCTGTTTCCGAGCGCGTCCAGCATCTCAGCAGCCCCGCCGCACGAGCACAACGTCGTTGATCGCCGCCGTTGAGTTTCTGTCAGCGAGCACGCGCGCGTTCTTCAGTTTCGTCAGTGTAACACGTTTCTGAAGCTTATCCTCCCTGCGTGTTGTTTACTGACAACAAACGCGAAACAGCCCAGTGGTTCAGTCGAGCGCGCGCGAGGGAGAGGTGCTGGGTTCGAATCCCAGCACCCGCAAAATCCCACCTTTTTTCTCCCGAGTGCTGACAGGGAGGGCCCCCTGTCAGTCACTCATGTGGCCACGTAGGCACAGCAGCACTCGGGCCCCCCTGGCAGTGGCTGGGTGTGTGTCTCTGTGCGTATAAAAAGATTAAAACGATTTCTGATTTTGTTTTCTAATTATTTAAAATAGCAGATTAAGGAATAAACTTTAAAATACAATATCTTTTGTTTTATAAACCCAACAAATACAAACTTTATATGAAACTTGATCTAAATTTCATAATCTTTCCAAATTTGCAATTTGTGTTCTGTTTTGAATATTCAAAATTCACTTAAATTTCAAATTTGAATAATTCAAATGCAATTTGAAATAATTCATAACTAATTCATACTGTTTTCAAATAATACAAATAAAATATGTTTTTCACCCCATTTTGAATGCTCTATTCAAATATAAATTTTGTTTTCTGGTTTGAACAATTTAAATTGCCTAAACTATTTAAATCTTGTTTAATTCAATTAAAAATTGTTTAATATTGTTTAATTCATAACTAATTAATCCAAAGTCCAATTTCAAATTGTGAAACATGTAATCCAACTAAAATTTGATAACTTTTCAAATATAAAATTTGTAAATTGTCTTGCACACTTTAACTTGATGATAACAACATTTACTTGTGTGCCATGTTTAAGTAACAAAAATTCCAAATTTGATAAATGCCTTTCTAAATTGCTAACTATCATTCCACCTGCAATTAACTTGTTATGTTATTGTTATTCATCATGCATGCATCATACTAACTCAACTACACCTAATGCCTAGTGATAGAACAATTAATTCAACTCCAAGCATGGGCTTCCATATGCATCCTTTTGCATATGGAATCCATTTAAATTTGTGTTTCATGTCAAGCAAGTTATTTTGGTGCATCTATTAAACATGACATGCATCATCCAATGTTTGTGCACCTATGCCATGTATTGATTGCCTGTCTTCCTTCGTTGTTGTTTTGCTTCTTCTCGGTTAGACGACGACGTTGGTACCGACGAGCCTTACGACACCACTACTCAGGACCTAGCCCAGTACGAGGCTGAGCTGCCAGGCAAGTTATCACTCACATGAATCATTGAGTTCCTTTCCACACTTGTTGTCGATACTATCTTTTTGTCTACTATTGCTAGCCCTACGTATCGTTGCTTGTTCTCCGAACCCATCACATGATACCTTGAGCCATGATATTGCCACCACCTCCACACCTACAGCCATTGCTTGTGCCTGTTATTATCTAGCATGCTTAGGGTTGCTTTTACTCGAGTCTGTTGTCGGTTACTACTGTTGCTATCTTATTATCTTGTACCGGGGCTCGTTATTAATCAATCAATCCTGTTAATTGCTAATGGTAATAATAATTTGATGATAAGGCACCGGCAGGAGGCCCATGAGTGGTTTTGGAGCCTGCTAGTGTCGACCCTAATAGGAAAAGGGTCTTGTCTACTGATCCATGATGAGCGCACTACCCGCATTTGGGAAGCGAGTATGGGCGCCCCCCTCAACTTGACCTGATTCGCATCTCGTCCAAATCGCCTCATTTAGTTCGTGTTTTCCATTTGCCGCATGCATGTTTTTGCGAGCCCAGCGCAGGGTGGAACTTTCGTAGTCGGCATATAGGGGGACACGGTCTTAGAGTGCTATGATGGTCCATTTTCTTCTGGGCTTGATTAGCCGTGCGCCCAAGGTTCTTTGGGCTTGATGCGGAGAATGGTTGGTTGTGTAGAGTACCCCGCTTGGTGGGTTAGCTTCCCATCTGGCGGGTTATTCTTGAGTGTACGGCCAAATTGGTGCAACCCTGCAGGGATAATCTTCTCGAGAAGCCGTGTTTTCCGCGGTTATGGATTACTTGGTGAAAGTACTGGCTAACAAGTACTCAGGACAACTTCAACATAACTATCAATCATGTTTCACCCAATGCTTAATAACCTGACTAGTAATAGGTTATTCACACAATAACTTGATTCACCTTATCACAACTGTGTGAGTTATCCTCGGATCGCTTCTTTGGATAAGGGGCGAGATCCAGGATGGGTTTGGTTGAAGTTATCTTTCAGTTGGTTACAATCCTCGATCTCATCTTTTCTGTTAGCCGGAATTTGTAGTTATATTCTGTAGATGTTTAGAGCAGCCAGCAGCAACTTTTATATCACCCCTTCTTCTGTTGATCCCAAGCATCTATGCTTGTGTTGACGGGTAACTCCTTGATGAAATGTGAGTCTTGCTTGCCAGTACTTGGATGTACTGACCCCGTTGGGGCTGTGGTTTACGCAGAGTACTACTACGACTACGATGCTTCCCAGGATGGCTACTTTGTGGAGTTCGACGACGCTGCAGACGAGTAGTTAGCTGGACCAGGGCAGGATCCAGACCTACGTGGATGGGCTTCGTTTTCCTTTATGTTCTCAGGCTTCTTAAGCCGTGGATTTGTCTGTACTCAGACCCCTTTGATTGCTTCCGCTGTTGTAATGAATGATATGTTGGGACATGTGTCCTCTGGATGACTGTATTCGATATTTTCTGCCTTAGTGAAGGCCAGTTGCCCTTATTTCATTCTTTTGTGTCTTAGAGACATTCTGTGTTATCATTCGTACCAACTGTTGACGTACCGTGCGTGTTTGATTATGAAGTACGTCGACAGTAGTGCCTTTAGGTTCCTAGCGGATAGTTTACTTCGACGGTGGAAGCAGGGCTTGTGTTGTCGCGCATAAGCGCAGGCCTACCAGGAAGCTGGGACGTGGGAGCATGTATGCCCCATAATCCAAGCACCTGACTTCCAGTTCGTGCGGAGAGTATCCTCTAGAAACCCAGGGTGCGACATGTATGCACCCTGCAGATCGCCATGAACTCAGAATCTGCTTGTTCATGGGGGAATTCTTCATCAAAGTTGAGGTCATCCTCCTCTTCCTCTCGCAGATTTAATCGTTGGAGAAGGTCGTTGATCGGGATTGACTTCCCTCGATCTCCCCCTGATGTTCTACTGTTCGCCAATGAAGACGTGGTTTCGCTCGCCATGGTGTAGCTTGGCGACGATCCTCCGTTGCGATTCCCTCCCAAACCCTAATATGATCGGGTGGAAAAAAACCCCCTTCCGTACCGACCACGAGTACTTGGCCGATCCGGATAGGGAAGATGAACTCACGTCGGAGATCAGTCCGCCGGAGGAGTTGAAACCCTAGGTTTATCGCCTAGGCGAGTTTTTTTTTGGAGAAGCTTTGACTTGTTGATGATTTTGGCATGCATGACCGGAGCAGCCTCTACTTAACGATACATGCATGACGTTTATATCATTATCACTTAAGGCCCCGTTTGGCAGCCCGGATTTCACAGGTCTTACGGTGTAACTTCCCATCCCAATATAGTACACACCAAAACGATGCTAAGTTGTTTGGCAAGCAGGTCTTAGCCAGGCCAAGACCCGTCAATTCGCCGTCGGGTCGACGTGGATATGGGACACCCCACCCACCTCATGTTTATGCGGTTGCTCGCTGCTCTGGCTATGCATCCAGTTCGGATACACGCATG
Organism: Alopecurus myosuroides; assembly: GCA_028641055.1. NCBI lineage: Eukaryota > Viridiplantae > Streptophyta > Magnoliopsida > Poales > Poaceae > Alopecurus > Alopecurus myosuroides. Next base: position 67,571,005 of record CM054060.1, read on the forward strand.
TACCAAACAACATTTTTCCAGGGAGGGTTGTAGGGGATTAATGGAAAGTGGATTTGAGGGGATTGGGTGATATAAGTGTTTTCACCCAAAACACTGTGTATAATACTCTATAATACACTCTAATACATGTCTACCAAACAAGGCCTAAAGTGTTGGCCGATGTCTTGGAGACCGAAGGGTTCAAACATCTCACGGTATATGAATGGCTGGTGACTTATGCTCGTGTTTATTCAACAACTTCTTTGGATAGCTTGTGAAATATACCTTTTATGTCTCTTATCTTAGTGAGACACATATATAAAAATAGTGTGTGTTATATGTCACATAAAATCGTAGAATAAAATAAAATTTTTGAGTAAATTACAAAAAAAACTACAACATTTGGAGCACTCGTTACGAGTTAGTACCGATCTTGATGATTTTTTCAAAATTCTACAATGTCTGGGGCACGACGTTACAAATCACACCGATTTTCATCTAAGAGCATGTTGACAGGCCGGGGCTGATTTGTCAGGATGACATGGCACAGTTAACGTAGAAGGAGACGCAGAGGTGGACATGGGCCCCACCTGTTAGCCCCCATTTCTTTCCGACACCTCTTTTTTCTCTGATTAAAACATATCAAGTAATCTGTTTTTTACTCCCGTTGCAACGCACGGGCATTTCTGCTAGTAATAATAAAGGCGTTAAGGTTTTCTTGGTTTGGTTTGGTTTGGTAGGTCATTCAAGATACCCTTAAAGTTGTACATAATTACCCACATATGCCATGTACGTCAAAAAGAAAAAAACGTTTTGTCTGTCTGATAATTAACTTGTACATAATTGTGCACGCTCCCTTGGCCAACCGAACCAATCCGATTTGACTCCAACTCTGATCATATACGGTATGTATGTGTCGGGGGGTTACCCCCGAGTATGGTAAAGGCAAGTGCTAAGGGCAAGATTAGAAAAGACGTTTGGCAGAGTAGCTGGCTACCCGGTTCTCGCTACCCGGTCGACTGCTATTCGGCCATACACGCTGAAGGCCAGGAGAAAGAATCAAGGAAGTTATATTCCTCCGAGTAGAGGAAGTGGTCCGAGTAGAGGGAGTGAGTTACTACCCGGGCCAGAATTCAAAGGAGCCGTTCTGACACAGGATCCCGCGTATCCTGGGTCCGTACTGGTGCACTGTTCATCTGCAGAGCGCGTGCTTATCCGAGCCAGGGTGTCAGCAGGACGGCGCAGGTTAGGAGGCCTACCCTGTGGTCGTGGCAGTGATAACAGATCGTCAACTTGGTTTTGCACAACGACTTTGCACACAAGACAAACTAGGAAGCCAAAGCTGTCAGCGAGAAGCTGGAAGTGTGCAGTGTGCACACTATGTCGACATCTGTTTGTACTTTTCCCTCTTGGATGCATTCGGCTGGGCACCAGTATATAAGGTGCCCTGCCCCCTCCTGCGCGAGGGACGAGACGACACGACGGAACCCTAGGTCGCTGCATTAGAGAGAACACTTAGCTTACGCATCACGTAGAGAGAAGAGTGGCTACTCGGCTATAGGCCAAAACTGTACTGTGGCTACTCGGTGACACACAAATAAAAAGAGAGAAAGGCAGGAGTAGGGGTTTTACCTCCACACGAGGGCCCTGAACCTGGGTAGATCTTGTTGTTTGCAGTGCTTGACTCATCATACACGCGGCTACTCGCTGCGTGATCCCTCCCCGAGCACCTCCAGCGTCCATCGACCCCAACAGATTAGCCATCCTATGGCATCTGCCGTGATACCACCACGACAGTTGGCGCCCACCGTGGGGCAACCAGCGGCGCTGGCTGGAGTTCACGTTCGGATGGGATCCATTTCTGCTACTGGGGACCGTGTGGAATGTGGCCTTGTCCACAAATTCGGCTCCTTTGACTTCTCACCGACAACACCGGCGATTTCGGCGGCATGGCCATGCCGGAGGGCGGTTCGGTGCTTTCTTTCGGCTCGCACCTCGTCTACATCGCCACCACCATCGTCCGCGAGTACCCCGAGCAGGTGCACGTCGCGGAAGATCCCCCTGCTGTCATCGCTGCCCGCGGAAAGCCAACTGGCTGTTCTGCGGACAGCGTGGAAGTGCTGATGACCGGCCCAGCTATCGCTGCCGGGAAGGGCGCAGTCGCAGCTGCGGCAGTCGTCGAGGAGGCTGCTGGCCCGAGCGAGCCTACTAGGACACACAAGCCCTATGAGCTGCCCCAGAACATCCCGGGCTACATCCCTCCTTCCACAACATCGACGATACCGGCATCCGCTGTGCGAGTAGGCATGCCGCCTCCCACCAAGCTCGAGCTCATGACCATGAAGGCGCAGCTCGACCAGCAGCGCCAGGCGCTGCTCGCCGAGCAGGTGGAGTTGGAAAAGGTTAGGCTTGAGCTTAACCTGGACCAGAACGAGTACAACCGTGCTCACGGCTTTACGCCTGTGGTTAGGAGGCTTGTCAAGGCAGGAACCACTCGCCGTAACTGTCGTGGGATAATCACGGCAGATGTTACCGGGGGTAACTGATCTTGGGGCAAGTCGACACAGGTATTCGGGAGAGGGTTTAGCTCGAAGGAAGACATGGCGGAAAGCAATCTAAGAACCGGAAAATAACTCGCCGGATCTCAATATGAATTAGGTTGGATACTCGATAACAGGTGTCACAACTATGACTTGAATCTCTCCCAGGCTAAGCCTAGGGGTTGGTTTATATAGCACCCATACCCCCCTTGGCTTGCCCTACAAAGCGCACCCTAAGTCCTACTCGAACTCTTTATACAAACTCTAACTTTCCTTATCGCAACCCACAATCCGGGTTACGAATCTTACAAGCCTTGGGCCTTCCAGAAGTTTCTTTGGCCTTAGCCGGATCCGGTCCAGCTGCCGTTTGGGCCGGATCACACCTGGGAGTTGGCATACCGGGTTACTATCCCCTCATCAGTAGTCCCCAGGATAGCGCGGGTTTCACAGATTCATTCTTGAAGCGCTCGCTATTCCCTGAAAAAGATACGAAACACCCAAGTTTATGGGAACCGGGTTAAATTGCTTTGACAGATGGCTAGGCATAGCTCCATGACGGTCATACGGTAACTCGATCCTCCCCCGAATGCCTAACAGGCCCTTCCAGAGTTGAACCCTAAAATGTTAAGGTCCCACTCTCGATAGGGATCCCTGATATCTCGGGGTAAGTTGCGTTTCCTCCGCCAACGGAACATTTTACCTCGTTCCGAACGCATGCAACGCCAAATCCGCGCAGATAATTACGGCTCCGTAACTTCCGGTTTTCCAGCCACGGGTGAGCTCACCACCTCCCTTATAAATATCAATCGAAGGTAAACCTAGGCCTTTCACCTCGCCTCATCATCCCCTTTCTCCTCGCTCCCTCGCAGTTCCTGCCGCCGGGCTCGCGCACACTACAAAAGACAAGGCCACTGCCGGCCGCGCTCGACCTCGAGCTATCCAGCACCGCCATCAAGCATCGTCGTCACATCTTCGCTTCTCTCATCGAGGGCCGTGGAGAGACACCCTAGCCGCGCCACGCACCACCCTCATTTCGGACCTCAATCCCCTCGGTAAGCCTCTCTCAATCATCCAATTGAAACTCGCAATTTCTTCAATTTGACCAGGATCGGATCTGGATCAACCCGTAAATTACCTTCCTGGTGTCGTCAAATCAAACCGCCTCGATAGTCCTTAGCTCCTCTAAGCACCTGATGCGTAGTCGCAGCTCATCCCCGCGCATTTATTGACCATCAAACTTTATATAAGATCGCTCGCAAGCTTTTCAACCTAGATCTGTTCCAACTTGTTTTTTCCGCTTGCCTCATTAACATCCGGAAAATCCTCTTTTTCCAGCTATTTCCTTCGCAATAAAGGTATGGGCAACCATCCATGTTCGCCCAACCCACCTCAATACGTAAGTAATTAACAATTTACTCAACCTCATCTGACACCCGGAAAATCCTCCACATTTAACATCGTAGCGCGTTACCCGGGCATTATTTTAGCCTTCGCATTGTCTTGATATTTCCAGACTCGGACAATCTGATACTCCGAATCTTACTCCATACATCTCTTGTCCCTTGCAGGTCAACTCCATGGCTCCGAAAAGACAGGGAAGGCACCCGGCTCCGACCAAGACCCCTCAAACCACTTCTGCCAACTGGGGTCGGTCTTCAACGACGAAGGCCAAGCTGGAAGGAATGGCCGAATTAGGAATCCTTCCCTCTCAAAAGGAGATACATTGGAGGGCTCCTGACGATGAGACCCGTCCTACTCCTGCCGGGAATGAGGTAATCTGTTTTACCGAGCACGTGACCCGGGGATTTCGTCCTCCGGGTCACCCTTTCTTCCGGGAAATCTTAAGCCACTACGGCCTCCGGGTGTTCGACATAGGGCCTTACTCTATGCTGAATATTACCCATTTCATAGTCTTGTCCGAATCTTACTTATGCATTCCACCAAGCCTGGATCTTTTTATTGAGTTATTCCAATGCGAGCTGTGCCGCGAGAGCGATGACGGAGCTCTTCTTACTTGTGGCGGGGTATCTATCCAGCGCCGCAAGCACTCACTAATGCCAACTCTTAACTTGAACTCCCACGTCAACAACTGGCAACTATCTTTCTTCTATTGCCATGACACTTCTCCGGATGGTGAGAGTAAATTGCCGGGTTACTCGGAGAGCCTCCTTGAACCCTCCAAGTCTTTTAGCGCTTTTGCACCCGAGCCTGATAGGGAAGCAATTCAGCCCTTTTTGGCCAAACTAGCAGCCCTCTCAGCCCATGGCCTTCTTGGGCTTAATCTAATAAAGACTTGGGTAGATTTCCGGGTTCAGCCCAACTCCATTCGTTCGAAGTTGCTACACGAGTACTCGGGTCACATCACGGACTCCCTCCGCTACTCCACCAAGAACTTCCCTGCTGGCAACACCAACAAGACCATCAAGGGTTTCCTGATGGAGAGGCTAGATGTTATAAAGAACGCTATCGGGCTACCCCCGTTTACTCGGGAGAATCCCGCTCCAGCGGTAAGACCTGACCCCCTTTTTCTTGTTTCAGCACTTTTATCCGCTATAGTCTCTAACCACTACTTGCATTTACTTGTTCACAGGCTGACGATCCCTTCTGGAAGGTCGAGAACTCTCCGCCCTCCCAAGACCCCGAAGGGGAAAACGAGTCCATTGATGACGACGAGGGTACTCTTTCATAACCTTTATATCTGCCTTTCATCCGTGCCACCTTTCTTACCACTCGTCCTTTCTTATCTGATACTTACTCGGCTTTCAGGGTCAGAGGACGAAGAGGAGGAAGAAGAAAATGACCCGGAAGCCACCGAGTCTGACCAAGAACCCCCAGTTGGAAACAAAAGGAAAGCTAGAGGGGTAGTTGAAAAGGTTCCCTTCTCTTCCATGTCTTGTGCGCCTTACTCCTTTGCCACTATGCGTGAACTTAATGTGCGATTATCACATTCACCCTTCTTGAAGGACCCTCTCCCGACTAAACGTAGGGTGACCCGGAGTTCTCCGGGGGATGATCCCCTTAACCCGGGTATCTCCACCTCACCCGCTCGTCGAGCCAGCACCCCTCCAGCTCAACCTTCCCAATCTCCTCAACGTCATCCATCTCCTAGTCATCCACTTGCCGGGCAATTTCGCGTACCGCAGCCAGTGCTTTTACCAACGTCATCCGCCTCCAGCTGCGAGCTTCCCCCGGACTATGCTGTGAACACCGGGTAAACTACCTTTACTTACATTCTCTCGCACATGTTATCTTTCTTTTTTCCATACATTCCACTAATCAATGTCTCCTTTTTTCCTTTCAGCGCCACAGTTACGCTGAGTGACCCGGATATTCCTGAAGCAGAAAGGCAGGGAGAGGAGAAGCCGAGTAATAACATGGACATTGAGGTTGAGGATGAGGCCGAGGACGGAAATAAAGAAGACCCTTTTAAGGACCCACCTCCACCAAAAACTGCATCACCCCAGCCCTCTGAGGAGGTGGACGAAGATATCATTTTGGAGACCAAGTCGGGTTCTCCTAACCCGGACACTCAAACGGTCCGGGTTTCGACCCCCAGACCCGGAACAACCCTTCAACAGGAAGGCCAGTCTTCCGGCCCTTCTCGACTTCGACCTGAAGACATGACCTTTGCTCAAATGCTAGATGCCCTCCATACCTTGAAGGGTGATGAAGAAAACATACTAGACGCCTTAATAACCAAGCACGAGGTAATCCCGAGTAGTACCAATTGTTTCCCCACATAGTCCCCAAGTTCCAAGTAAATTACTAAGTAACTTGCTTGGAACTTTGTATAATGTTTCTGGCTAATCCCTCTTTATGCTTCCTTATAGGACTATGTTTCACAGTTGGAGAAGAAGCTGACCAAGTCCACTAAGCGTATTGAAAAAGAAACGGCCCTTCGTGAAGCTGCGGAGACTGAAGCTCGCAGGTGCCAAAAAATGACGAAAAGGTACAGGAAAAGAGCTCACAAGGCTAAGGATAAGCTGACAACACTTTCCATGCAAATTGCTGACGTTTATCGTACCGCGACTGGTAAGATTTTTAAATTTCACCTTTTTTATGACCCGGATTCCTTTGATATGAACCACTGTACTTGCTTACTTATTATCTTTGCTCCCTTGGCCTCTTTAGCAGGCCCAAGTGATGCTGCCCCCGAAGAAGATGACGCTGCTAAGCTAAAAACCATCAAAAATACTCTTCGCCAACTTTGCAGCGGAGTTAGCTGGATACTTGATGAGTTGCGACTGCCGGGTGTCAGGCCAGATAATATGAAGAGATTACTGGAATTCTGCTCCACGATCCCCAAGTGGATTTGGCACTGGAAACGGTCCTCCTGCCGATTTGGGGTAACCCGGGGGCTCGCGTTGGCTAAAGCCTACGCTCCCAAGCTAGAGCTGGCCAAACTTATGAGCGGATTTCCAGAGTTCAACTTGGATGGGTCCAAGTTTTTGCCAAAGGACTTCAAGGCTATTCAGAAAGAAGTCCGTCATCCGGCTAGCGTTATCGCTGATAGCTTAGAGATTGATGTGATTCTCCCTGCTTATGATGCTAATGACAAGATTGTCAAGGCGAACCGCCCCCAGCCGTTCGATATGCTTGCCCGTTGGAGGGAGGAGGCAATCAAGATAAGGGACGGAGCTGCCAAGAAGACCGATGCCGACTCTGCTCCTGCAACTTCGCAACCCGGGACTGCTACTGATCCGAGTGGCGCCGCCACCACCAGTGGCAACAAGGGCAAGGCCAAGATGGATCCTGCAGCTTGAAGTAATGAATATCGCCTATCATTCCATATGCGTCAGTCGGCAAAGCGTCGTTAAAACAGCTTTATTATTTGTTTTAAGCGGAGCGCCTGTGCTCTTTTGATACTTTAGGGTTTTTGTAATATTTTTGTTTAAACTCCCGATGCACTTTGCGCCCCTTTGGGCTTTTGATTAATGTGTCTTTGCACCCGCTTGTTCTTGATATCCACTTACTTTATTCTTGATACCTTGTACATTTACTTTTTTTTTATGCTTTCCTTGGCGAGACCCGACCTCCGGGTTTCGTTGACATCTGGGGAACGGGCTTACACCCGGATCCCTAAGCCCCCGAGACCCGGATGCATGGCTCGTTGGAATTTTATCGGCTGGATAACGTTGTTTCTTCTTCAGGGCTCACAAGTCCCCCAGTCCGGGTTTCCGCGTCTAGGACACGTGATTGTTTCTTTTCAAGGAAACGAATCGCCTGTCGCTAAATGCCCAAGACTTCAGGACAGCTTTTTATGATGTTTGAAGTTATGCTTGATAATCGTTGAGTTTCCGGCTGCTAGCCTTATACTCTGCATAACTTGTGGTTTAGATGACCCTTTCAACTACCTTGTACTATAAGCCGGCTTTCGTGTGGATACCATGTTGTTACATCAATACGAAAACGGGGTCAAGCAAGTCCCGTTTGGGTCCCATGACCGACATTAATCGTAAGCGAACGAATCATGCCACTTTGTTGCGAGTCACATCGAGCTTAAGTAAGAATAGCCGAGAAATTTGGACTTCTTTGTCCGGTTATAAGATTGTAGCCGCACTCGTTTTTTTCGAGTGACCGGCCCCTATAACTCATTGGCATCAAGGCCGGGTCTTTTTTGAGTTTGCAGCTGTGCTTATAGGAGCAACCAGCCCTCAAGACCTGAATATGCACACCGTATAAATGACAATTGCCTCTTTTCCTGATAATCTCCTTTTTATTTGATATGAGAAAATTAGGCCAGCAAGCCGCCTCATTAAAAACCCGTCCAGTCCCCAAGGGTGCCCCGGATAGGAAAAGAGTGCGTCTGAAACCTGCTGCCTGTTACATCGTTTTCTGCTAAGTATAGTACGGACGTAGCTGAGCCACGTTCCATGGTCTATCTCTTTCTTGCATAGGTGTAGTAGTGTGAGCAGTGTCGTTGATTGTAGCCGATTCTTCTCTTGCATCTATCAAGTAATATGACCCATTATGCAGACTCCGGCTTACGATGAAAGGTCCTTCCCATGGTGGCGATAGTTTGTGCTTTCCCTCGTTTGTCTGAACCAAGCGCAGGACCAAGTCTCCCTCCTGGAAGACCCGGCTTTTCACCCGCCGGCTATGATATCTTTGCAAGTCCTGCTGATATATGGCTGACCTTTCCAAGGCTTGCTCCCTTTGTTCTTCTAACATATCCACGGCGTCTTGCCGGGTCTTCTCGTTCTCCACTTCGACATAGGCTGTCACTCTTGGTGAATCATGAATGATGTCGCTTGGTAATACTGCTTCTGCGCCGTAGACCATGAAGAAAGGTGTCATCTGGGTGGATCGGTTAGGTGTAGTATTGATACCCCAGACCACGGAAGGAAGTTCTTCAACCCATGCCCCAGCGGCCCTGATACAAGGAACCCTCAGTCGTGGTTTCAATCCACGAAGTAGCTCTTGGTTCGCCCTCTCCACTTGCCCGTTGGCTTGCGGATGTGCCACGGATGCTACATCAAGCCTGATTCCATTGCTGCCACAAAATTTTTCCATCTCTCCAAGGGACATGTTGGTTCCATTGTCGGTAATTATGCTGTGGGGGTATCCAAACCGGTATATAATTCTTTCCAGGAACTTGACTGCTGTGGCCGCTTCGCAATTGGTGACCGGCATAACCTCCACCCATTTGGTAAACTTATCAACAGCCACTAAAAGGTGCGTCTTCTTGCAAGGTGACATATGGAAGGGGCCAACCATGTCCATACCCCAAACAGCGAATGGCCAAGTTAATGGGATGGTCCGTAACTCCATAGCCGGCACATGAGTTTGGCGAGCGTACCTTTGACATCCGTCGCACCTTGCCACTATCCGTTCCGCGTCTGCTAGAGCTGTGAGCCAGAAGAACCCATGCCGATAGGCCTTGGCCACAAGGGACCTTGTGGACGCATGATGCCCACAATCACCTTCATGGATCTCCTTAAGGATCCGTCGGCCTTCTTCTGGTGTCACACAGCGCAAAAAGACTCCTGCCGCACTTCTCTTGTACAACTCCCCATTGATAATAGCATATCCTTTTGCCCGCCTCAGGATTTGTCTTGCTAGTACCTCCTGTTCTGGTAGTTCGCCCCGCGATAAGTAGGCCAGATATGGCTCTGTCCACTCGGGAACGTCACGTATTGCAGCCACAAGCTCCACGTCCGGGTCTCGATTTGCTAGTTCTTCTTCAGACTCGGATTTAACTGATGGTCGCCATAGCTCGTCCAGGAAAACATTAGGTGGAACCGGCTCCCTGCGCGAGCCGAGTCTGGCGAGTGCGTCCGCTGCCTCGTTTTTTCTTCTGTCTATGTGCTCCACTTCATACCCGGAAAAACACCCGGCAACCCTATCAACCTCCCTGCGGTACGCTGCCATAGTGGCGTCCTTTCTATCCCAGGTTCCTGATACCTGCTGCACCACGAGATCCGAATCTCCAAAGCATCGTATCCTTTTAATGTTCATCTCCTTGGCTACCTTTAAGCCATGCAACAGAGCCTCATACTCGGCCACGTTGTTTGAACAATCGAAGTGAATCTGCAGCACGTAACTTAGTTTATCCCCCTTTGGTGATGTCAGCACCACTCCAGCTCCTGACCCTTCGTACTGCTTTGATCCATCGAAGTGCATGGTCCATGACTCGGAACTTGGAACTGCGGTAACCATTCCAGTGTGCGTCCAGTCGTTAACGAAATCAACCAAGGCCTGGGACTTGATTGCCGATCTGGGCTCGTAGCTGATATGATAATCTCCCATCTCTATTGCCCATTTGGCTATTCTTCCCGTTGCATCCGAGTTTCTGATGATATCCGACATTGGTATTGAACTAACCACTGTTATGGGATGTTCTTGGAAATATGGCTTCAACTTCCGGCTGGCCATAAAGACCCCAAACACCAATTTTTGCCAATGTGGGTAACGCTGCTTCGCTTCCGATAACACCTCGCTGACATAATAAACCGGCCTCTGGACCGGGTAACCTTTCCCATCCTCTTTGCGTTCCACGACAACTACTGCGCTGACGGCTCGGGGACCGGCTGCCACGTATAATAACATAGGCTCTTTAGGACCCGGCGCCGCTAGTACTGGCGCTTCAGATAACTGCTTCTTTAGTGCTTCAAACGCCTCATCTGCCTCCTGATCCCATACGAACTTATCTGATTTCCGCAAAAGCCGGTACAAGGGTATTGCCTTTTCTCCAAGCCTGGATATGAACCGGCTCAAGGCTGCTACGCAGCCCGTGAGCTTTTGAACGTGCTTCAAATTTTCCGGTTTCTTCAAACTCTGGATGGCCTTGATTTTATCCGGGTTTGCCTCGATTCCTCTCTCGGAGACTATAAAGCCGAGTAACTTCCCGGCCGGAACTCCGAATACACACTTCGTTGGGTTAAGCTTCATCTGATACCTTCTCAAGTTTTTAAACGTTTCCTTTAAATCATCAATAAATGTCTCTGCCTTCCGGGTCTTAATAACCACATCATCCACATACGCGTGCACGTTGCGCCCAATTTGATCCTCGAAGCACTTCTGAATACACCGCTGGTAAGTTGCGCCCGCGTTTTTCAATCCAAACGTCATGGTTTTGTAGCAGAAGGCCCCAAAAGGGGTTATGAATGACGTTTTCTCCCAATCCTCCCTCTTGAGTTTAATCTGGTGGTACCCCGAATATGCGTCCAAGAAACATAGCAAGTCGCTTCCGGCTACCGCGTCTATGATTTGGTCTATCCTTGGCAGCGCGAACGGATCCTTTGGACAATGCTTGTTGAGGTTCGTGAAATCGATGCACATCCTCCATTCATTTGTCTTTTTCATCACAAGAACCGGATTTGCTAACCAGTCGGGGTGAAATACTTCCATGATAAAGCCTGCGGTTAATAGTCGCGCGATTTCCTCACCTATAGCTCTTCTCCTTTCCTCATTCATTTTTCTCAAACCTTGCTTCACAGGCCTGGCCTTGGGATCCACATGCAAACTGTGCTCTGCCAACTCGGTGGGGATACCCGGCATGTCGCTGGGTGTCCAGGCAAACACATCCGCATTTGAGCGTATGAACTCCACTAGTGCCTTTTCTTGCGCGCTTTCCAAATTGGACCCTATAGTGAACTGCTTGGTGGGGTCTCCTTCCACAAAATCTACTCTCTTGGTGTCTTGAGCCGCCTTAAATTTTACTCTTTCGTCCTCGGAATCTGGTCTTCTCAACGCTGTGCCATCATCCGGATCCACCTGAGACCGGTAATATTTAAGTTCTTCCTTTCTGCAGGCTTGTTCAGCCATTACCGAATCTCCCTCATTGCATTCTGCTGCTATATCCCGGTTTCCATGGATAGTGATGGTCTGCTTGGGGCCTGGAATCTTTAACTGCAAATATACATAGCACGGCCTAGCCATGAACTTAGCGTAAGCCGGCCTTCCGAACAACGCGTGGTAAGGACTGTGCAACCTGACCACCTCAAACGTGAGCCATTCCACCCGATAGTTATCTACCGACTCTCCGAAGGCTACTTCCAATGTAATTTTTCCTTCGGGGCGCGCCGAATGACCCGACACGATTCCATGAAAAACCGTCGAACTTTTCTGTAGCTGAGATTCTTTGAGGTTCATGCGCAAGAAGGTTTCCCAATATAGGATGTTGATGCTGCTCCCCCCGTCCATCAATACCTTTCTCAATTCATAACCATTGACCTGTGGCGAGACTACCAATGCCAGGGTTCCGGGGCGCTCTATTCCTTCCGGATGATCCCTTCTGCTCCACGTTACCTCTTGCTCTGCCCATCTCGAGTATCCCGGAGTGGCCGAGGAAACTGAATTCACCGTCTGTTTTAACGCCTTTTTGTCCCTGTTGGAAGTCCCTGTAACATGCACATGATATTGTCCTTTTAAATTGAGCGTACGTACCATACCGATGAAGATACTGATTTGGCCAATCGACACCGTGGATCCGGATTCGAGGTGATCCGGCTCCAACTCCCACCCGGAATTGTCCACTATCCTTTTTCCTTCGTCATTGGAGTAGATCTCGCCGACGACAAAGTTCTTCATGTTCTTCCGAGCTTCTCCCGTGATGTAAACACCTTTGGACGCAGGCCCCACGGTGGGCGCCAACTGTCGTGGGATAATCACGGCAGATGTTACCGGGGGTAACTGATCTTGGGGCAAGTCGACACAGGTATTCGGGAGAGGGTTTAGCTCGAAGGAAGACATGGCGGAAAGCAATCTAAGAACCGGAAAATAACTCGCCGGATCTCAATATGAATTAGGTTGGATACTCGATAACAGGTGTCACAACTATGACTTGAATCTCTCCCAGGCTAAGCCTAGGGGTTGGTTTATATAGCACCCATACCCCCCTTGGCTTGCCCTACAAAGCGCACCCTAAGTCCTACTCGAACTCTTTATACAAACTCTAACTTTCCTTATCGCAACCCACAATCCGGGTTACGAATCTTACAAGCCTTGGGCCTTCCAGAAGTTTCTTTGGCCTTAGCCGGATCCGGTCCAGCTGCCGTTTGGGCCGGATCACACCTGGGAGTTGGCATACCGGGTTACTATCCCCTCATCAGTAACCTAGGCACCGAGATGGCAACAGTTGGTGAAACTGCTGGCCGAGCTGATAGCCAAAACACCGCTACCACCAAGCCCAAATACATTACCCCCGCCAAATCACTTAGAGCTGCTGAGGCAGTAGCTGCTGAGTTGCTGCGTCTCGCTGGCGACGCGCTCGTTAGGCAGCAGGAGAGGCTCAATGAGCTAGTGCTAGAGGCTGCTAGGCAGAACGAGGAGTTCCGGAAGCCAATACTGGTGCTGGAGCCTCTCAGGTGGTGCATTCGCATGCGGTCAGATCTAACGATCAGGCCTCATCACCGCATCCCAACCGTGAGAGGGATCGGAGTGCTTACTCTGGCAGAGACAGGCAGATGCAGGTGTACGACCCGGCTGTCGCCGCGAAACAGCACGCTGTGACGCGACAGTCTGGTCAGAAACACAACACTGCAGGAGCAGGCTATCAAGCCCATAAAGCTCACAGCAAGACGCGAGATGGAGATCGCCCGTGCCCTTCTCGGCATCAAGTTGCTCAGCCTACTCGGCAGAGGCCGCAGCAGCCAGCTGCCGCTCAGCCGCATGCGGCTGCGCCGGTAGCTAACCCGGTGGAGCAACCTGCAGCTATGCAGGTGGACAGATATGATGATGACTACTCAGCTATGGGGTTAGCTGGTTATGATATCATGGATCGTGTGGGTGAGCGTGTGCTGGAGCCCAATGATGTCCGGTACAAGCTGGACCGGATCAATCTGTCCGCGCGACTCGAGAACACGGAGCCGCCTGGCCCAGAATGCTTTGGCCCCCGCATCATGAACGAGCCATCCGTGAAGCAGTTCCAGCTCGCCAGAGGGACCAAGTGTTACAACGGCAGCACCAAGCCGGAAGACTGGCTCAATGACTATGTCACAGCTGTGCATATCGCAAACGGGAACCGGAGGTGGGCTGTGCGGTACGTTCCGCAAATGCTTGAGGGCCCAGCTCGGACTTGGTTCAACAATCTGCCCAAGAACAGCATCAATTGCTGGCTGGACTTGTCGGAGGCCTTCATCAGCAACTTCACCAGCACCTACAAGAGGCCGAATAGGCCGCAGCAGTTGTCTGCTTGCAAGCAGCGGGAAGACGAGACGGACCGCGAGTATCTTACTCGGTGGAACACCTTGAGGAACACCTGTGAAGGTGTGAATGAGGCCCAGGCTATCACTTGGTTTGCGCAGGGTTGCAGGCATAGTATCATGTTGTGGCAAAGGCTGCAGAGAGAGATGCCGAAGACTCTTGCGGAGACCATCAAGATTGCGGATCAGTATGCACTCGGCGACCCAACTCAGCCCTTGATGGACTCCGCTGAGCCAAGAAGAAACTTCAACATCAACAAGCGCAATGAGTTCCGCAACAAGCGCAGAAGTGACCGAATTGATACTCGGTACGATCCTGAGGAGGTGAATGCTGTGGCTACAGGAGCTGGGAGTAGCCAAAGGCAAAAATCTGCTGGAGCCCAGTACGGGCAGAACCAGAATCAGGGCCAAGGCATCAAGAAGCCGTACAATGCTCCCCAGCGGGGTAGCGGCAACCCGGGTCCAGTTAAGAACTTTGTCTTCAAGGACATGAGGGATGGCCCATGTATCTTCCATACTCGGCTTCCCGCAAGACCTGCCAACCACACTACTCGGCAATGCGACTGGTGGGATGAAATCAGAAATGAGGGCTTGCCTCCTCCTCCTCCTCCTCTGCCAGCTGCGAACGCCAATGTGCAGCCTATCCGAGCAGCCGCAGTGTCGCACCCTGATTTCTAGGGGATACTCACCGTACGAACTGGATAGCAGATGCTTGGATTATGGGGCATAACTGCTCCCACGTCCCAGCTTCCTGGTAGGCCTGCGCTTATGCGCGACAACACAAGCCTTGCTATTCCATCGTCGATGTAAACTATCCACTAGAGATCAAAGGCACTTCCGTCGACGTACTTCAAACCATACACACATGGTACGTCAACGGCGTGGAACAACTGATATCACAACAGATCTCTACGACACAAAAGATTGAAATAAGTTGCAAATGGCTCTCATTAGAGCGGAGATAGCAAATACAATCATTCAGAGGACACATGCCCCAACAATACATCGTTACCATACAGCGGAAGCATTCAACATGTCTGAGTACAGACAAGAACCAAATAGGCCTAAGAGGCCGGAAACGAAAAGACGGAGCCCATCCACGAAGTCTCGGATCCTGCCCGGGTCCGCTATCTACTCGTCAGCAGTCTCGTCATACTCCACGTAGTAGCCACCATGTAGATCCTTGAAACGTCGGTCTGCGGAAACCACAGCCCCAAAGGGGTCAGTACATAAACGTACTGGCAAGCAAGACTCACAGTTCACCAAAGTGTAACCCGTCAACACCAAGCACAGATGCCTTGGGTTCAACGGAAGAGAGGGGATATAAAAGATGCTGCAACTGGCTGCGCTAACCAACTACAGAGATTCTACCACTTCCGGCTAACAGAAAGGAGATAAGATCGAGGATTGTAACCAACTGAAAGATAACTTCAAACAAACCCATCCTGGATCTCGCCCCTTATCCAAAGAAGCAATCCGAGGATAACTCACACAGTTGAAATAATGATGGTTCAAATTATTGTGTCAATAAGCCTATTACTAGTCAAGTTATTAATCATTGGGTGTAACAGGTTTGATCATTATGTTTAAGTTGTCCTGAGTACTTGTTAGCCAGTACTTTCACCAAGTAATCCATAACCGCGGAAAACACGGCTTCTCGAGAAGATTATCCCTGCAGGGTTGCACCAATTTGGCCGTACACTCATGAATATCCCGCCAGATGGGATGCCTCCCACCAAGCGGGGCACTCAACACAACCAACCATTCTTCGCATCAAGCCCAAAGCACCTTGGGCGCACGGCTAATCGAGCCCAGAAGAAAATGGACCCTCATAGCACTCTAAGAACGTGTCCCCCTATATGCCGACTACGAAAGTTCCACCCTGGCCTGGGCTCGCAAAAACATGCATGCGGCAAATGGAAAACACGAACTAAATGAGGCGATTTGGACGAGATGCGAATCAGGTCAAGTTGAGGGGGGCGCCCATACTCGCTTCCCAAATGCGGGTAGTGCGCTCATCATGGATCAGTAGACAAGACCCTTTTCCTATTAGGGTCGACACTAGCAGGCTTCAAAACCTCTCATGGGCCTCCTGCCGGTGCCTTATCATCAAATTATTATTTAGCAATATCATTAGCATGATTGATTGATTAACATCGAGCCCCCAGAACATAATGAAATAGTAACTGAAAGTAACGGTAACAGACTCGAGCAAAACAACCTAAGCATGCTAGTAAGACACGGGCTCAAACAATGGTTATAGGTATGGAGGTGAGGCAATATCAGGGTTCAGGGTATCATGTGATAGGTTCGCAACAGAAACAACTACTACTAAGGCTTGCAGAAATAGACAACGGAAAGTATCGGTAACCAATGTTGAAAGGAACACAGTGGTTCATGTGAGTGATAACTTGCCTGCAAACCCAGTAGCCTGGTACTGAGCTAACTCCTTAGAAGGGGTGTCGTAAGTATCGTCGGTCTCAACGTCGTCGTTTATCCGAGAAGAAGCAAACAGACAATGCAGAAAAGGTAGACAATCATTATCATGGCATAGGTGCACAAACATGGGATGATGCATGTCATGTTAATAGATGCATCAAAATAAACTACTTGACAAGATAACACAATTTAATTGGACCCATATGCAATTGGATTGCATATGGAAAAGATTCATTGAAATAAGTGGAAACAATTGATTTACAATTAAATTATTAGGTGAAGGTTGATTACCATGATGCATGCATGATGATAACAATAAAATAACAACAAATAACAATGATAGATGTAAGTGAAAAAGGATTGGAACAAGTTTTGGAAATCATTTATTAAGTTTGGAAAGTTTGGTTACTTAAAACATGTCACACAAGTAATTGTTGTTTTCAACAAGTTAAAGTGTTCAAAACAAATAACAAAGTTTAGATTTGAAAAGAACATCAAATTTTAGTTGGATTACATGTTTCACATATTGAAATTGGACTTAGGATTAATTAATTATGAATTAAACAATTTTAAACAATTTTTAATTGAATTAAACAAGATTTGAATTGTTTAGGAAATTTTAATTATTCAAAACAGAAAACAAAAATTATATTTGAAAAGGTGAGGTGAAATGGTGTGGAAAACATATTTTATTTGCATTTATTGGATTAGTAAAGAATTAGTTATGGAATTTACAAATTAGCATTTGAATTAGTTAAATTTGAAGTTTAAATGTATTTGAAGTTTTCAAAACAGTACACAACTTGGATATTTGGAAAGATTAGAAAATTTGGGTCTGAATTCATATAAAGTTTGTATTTGTTGGAATTATAGAATGAAAGTTATTTAATTTTAAAGTTTGGTTTTATTTCTGATAATTAAAATGAATTTGTACTTTTGGAATTCGCAGTAAAACTTTTTGTACCGCACTGGTACTTACACGAGCCCACTGCCGCGTGGGCCAGAGGAGCCAGCGTGTGCGCTGTGAGGTGGCCACATGGGTCACCGAGCGGTGGGCCTGCGCGCGCGCGGTGGAATTGCAAAAAGGTGGGGGAAAATTGCGCCCGCGGGATTCGACCCGTGGCCGCTGCGCTGCACACCGCGGATCGCTACCACTGCGCCTGCTCGAGTTCGTTGTCAGTTAGCGGTAGCGAAACAGGTTGTAGTGTAATCTTCGTCAGGTAAAGTTCCTAACTGAACTTTCTGAACCGTTCTTGTGCGTGCAGGCGAACTACAGATGCAGAACGGAGCGAGGGCGGACGACGGCCCTCTGCCGCGGCCGCGCTGGGCATGCGGGGTGCTGGCGCGGGCCGTGTGCGTGCGGTGTAGCGTGCGGGCGTGAACCTCGTGCGAGTGATGCGTGCTGAAGCAGAGAGGAAGAGGGCGACGAGGCTCACCTCGCTGTTTCGTGGTAGACTTTCAGACGTCGGAGCGGCAAAACGGCGAGCTTTTCCGGCACGGCGCGGCGTACTCGGGCACTCCCAGCGAGCGGAGAGGGGACGAGGAGATGCGGCCAGGCGCCACGGTTCCATTCCCGGGGCCAGCATCTCCTCGAGGTGGCCATGTCGCTGCCGCGGTGAGGGAAGAAGGTGGTGGTGCTCTGTGGTTTCGGTCAGGTTCAGACAACGGAGAAATAGCAGAGAGGTGAGGGAGGCAGTAGCTGGAGAGAATGGCGGCGCTAGGGTTGGGTTAGGCTAGCAGCAGAGGTTAGGGTGGGGTTTTAAGGGGAGCTCAACCTAGTACGGCTGCACATCGGCGTGGTGAGAGGAGATCGGGTGGCTCCGATGGGGTCGTACAGAGCTGACGTCGACTGGGGAAGAAGAAAGCGACAGCGCAGGGGTACTGGGCCAGGAAGAAAAGAAGTGGGCTTGGGCCTAGTTAGGTTTAGCTGCTGCCTTTTTTTTTCTCTTTTGCTATTTTCTGTTTCTTTTATTTTTTTTTTGTAGCAAACAAAATTGGAAGAAAGGAAGGCCTTTAGGGTTAGGAAAATTCATAGAAAATTAGGGTGTGCTCCTGGTGTTAATTACAAACAATTAACAAGTTTGAATTTCCAAAATATTTGAATTTGTGGTGCTGTTTGGAAATAAGCCAAATTTGAGTGTTTTTGAGTATTAAAAGGATTATTAAAACCCACACTTTAAAAAGGTGACTCAAAATGATTTAATTTTGGTTAAAATTAGTGGAGTGGCTTGTTCATGTTTATAAATTCAAAAATGGTTCTGTTTGAAACACATTTGGTTTGAATTTGAGCAATTTAGAAATTAATAGGTTAATATTGAAAACAAGGATTTAATAGGGGAACCCTATTGATTAAAGTGATTAAATTAGTTGAGTATCTTCATAAGTTCAAATTGGTTCTGCTTGATGCATTTGATTTGAAATTGGATTGAATGGAATTAATTGATTGAAATAAAAGCACCATTTTATTAGTTGAACAACATGGAATAAGATGGAACAATTTGGTTGTTTTCACTTGTTATTTTATTCCAAAAGTTGTAACAGAACAAGTATGAAAACATTGTTTGAGTAAGGTTTGAATTTGAGTTGTGAAAACAGTGGAAAACAAATGCAACAATTTAGAAACAAAAGCAAACAACATGGAAACAATATGATGACATGATGCAATACTTAAGTAACAAGAAATCAAACATTCTAAATGGTAGGTTTTCATACTTGGGCTGTTACAAAACGCCCCCCCTTGAAGGAATCGCGCCCCGAGATTCCTACTGAGAAAAGAGAAGGTCCGGAAACTTCTTGGGAAGATCTTCTTGAGCTGTGACACGTGAAACACATCGTGCACATTGGATAGACGTCAGGGAATTAGCAAACCACCGGAACATTTTCAAATAAAGGGAGAGGTTTTGTATTGAGGGTGTATAGCTGGATAGAACTTGATTCATTTGGAGAATAGACTATCTGTAATAAGGGTGGAACAGAGTTATTGACATCAATTCAACACCAAAAATGAGATCAATGTCAGAATCAGCAACATGAGAGAAACGAGGAATATGTGGCCTCCCATTTGAATTGGATTGTTCTTACTTATCTTGGAAGTCAACATTTGAGATCCCGGGGAGTGAACAGAGATTTGATTGCTTAGTGGAACCAGAATTAGGTTGTATGTTGTGGAAAAAATTGTTGACACAAAGGAATGTGATTCTCCGGTATCAAATAACACTTTAACTGTATAAGAGTTTACGAGGAAGTTTTGATTAGACGCCGGTAGAAGAATTGAAATTGAAAACAACAACAAGATTTCAACGGACGAAAAGGATGTTGAGAAGAACAGGATATCAACATCGGGGAAAACGAGAACAAAACTCCTGAGGTACTACGGAAAACCCAAAACACGTGAAATCCTAACTTGAAAGTTTAGATGAGAAGGGAGAAATCAACGTTGCACTTCCTTACCAGAAAAGGGAGGGAGGGTGGGGAAAGAAGGAAAAGAACAGAATTCCTACTCTCACGTTTCATTTTTCCTATATAGCTACAAAATAGTTTCTAGACTCAACTGCGACCAGTAAAAAGGGATCCTACAGGCAGACAGGCTCTGATACCATTTGTCGCACCCTGATTTCTAGGGGATACTCACCGTACGAACTGGATAGCAGATGCTTGGATTATGGGGCATAACTGCTCCCACGTCCCAGCTTCCTGGTAGGCCTGCGCTTATGCGCGACAACACAAGCCCTGCTATTCCATCGTCGATGTAAACTATCCACTAGAGATCAAAGGCACTTCCGTCGACGTACTTCAAACCATACACACATGGTACGTCAACGGCGTTGAACAACTGATATCACAACAGATCTCTACGACACAAAAGATTGAAATAAGTTGCAAATGGCTCTCATTAGAGCAGAGATAGCAAATACAATCATTTAGAGGACACATGCCCCAACAATACATCGTTACCATACAGCGGAAGCATTCAACATGTCTGAGTACAGACAAGAACCAAATAGGCCTAAGAGGCCGGAAACGAAAAGACGGAGCCCATCCACGAAGTCTCGGATCCTGCCCGGGTCCGCTATCTACTCGTCAGCAGTCTCGTCATACTCCACGTAGTAGCCACCATGTAGATCCTTGAAACGTCGGTCTGCGGAAACCACAGCCCCAAAGGGGTCAGTACATAAACGTACTGGCAAGCAAGACTCACAGTTCACCAAAGTGTAACCCGTCAACACCAAGCACAGATGCCTTGGGTTCAACGGAAGAGAGGGGATATAAAAGATGCTGCAACTGGCTGCGCTAACCAACTACAGAGATTCTACCACTTCCGGCTAACAGAAAGGAGATAAGATCGAGGATTGTAACCAACTGAAAGATAACTTCAAACAAACCCATCCTGGATCTCGCCCCTTATCCAAAGAAGCAATCCGAGGATAACTCACACAGTTGAAATAATGATGGTTCAAATTATTGTGTCAATAAGCCTATTACTAGTCAAGTTATTAATCATTGGGTGTAACGGGTTTGATCATTATGTTTAAGTTGTCCTGAGTACTTGTTAGCCAGTACTTTCACCAAGTAATCCATAACCGCGGAAAACACGGCTTCTCGAGAAGATTATCCCTGCAGGGTTGCACCAATTTGGCCGTACACTCATGAATATCCCGCCAGATGGGATGCCTCCCACCAAGCGGGGCACTCAACACAACCAACCATTCTTCGCATCAAGCCCAAAGCACCTTGGGCGCACGGCTAATCGAGCCCAGAAGAAAATGGACCCTCATAGCACTCTAAGAACGTGTCCCCCTATATGCCGACTACGAAAGTTCCACCCTGGCCTGGGCTCGCAAAAACATGCATGCGGCAAATGGAAAACACGAACTAAATGAGGCGATTTGGACGAGATGCGAATCAGGTCAAGTTGAGGGGGGCGCCCATACTCGCTTCCCAAATGCGGGTAGTGCGCTCATCATGGATCAGTAGACAAGACCCTTTTCCTATTAGGGTCGACACTAGCAGGCTTCAAAACCTCTCATGGGCCTCCTGCCGGTGCCTTATCATCAAATTATTATTTAGCAATATCATTAGCATGATTGATTGATTAACATCGAGCCCCCAGAACATAATGAAATAGTAACTGAAAGTAACGGTAACAGACTCGAGCAAAACAACCTAAGCATGCTAGTAAGACACGGGCTCAAACAATGGTTATAGGTATGGAGGTGAGGCAATATCAGGGTTCAAGGTATCATGTGATAGGTTCGCAACAGAAACAACTACTACTAAGGCTAGCAGAAATAGACAACGGAAAGTATCGGTAACCAATGTTGAAAGGAACACAGTGGTTCATGTGAGTGATAACTTGCCTGCAAACCCAGTAGCCTGGTACTGAGCTAACTCCTTAGAAGGGGTGTCGTAAGTATCGTCGGTCTCAACGTCGTCGTTTATCCGAGAAGAAGCAAACAGACAATGCAGAAAAGGTAGACAATCATTATCATGGCATAGGTGCACAAACATGGGATGATGCATGTCATGTTAATAGATGCATCAAAATAAACTACTTGACAAGATAACACAATTTAATTGGACCCATATGCAATTGGATTGCATATGGAAAAGATTCATTGAAATAAGTGGAAACAATTGATTTACAATTAAATTATTAGGTGAAGGTTGATTACCATGATGCATGCATGATGATAACAATAAAATAACAACAAATAACAATGATAGATGTAAGTGAAAAAGGATTGGAACAAGTTTTGGAAATCATTTATTAAGTTTGGAAAGTTTGGTTACTTAAAACATGTCACACAAGTAATTGTTGTTTTCAACAAGTTAAAGTATTTCGGCGGCATGGCCATGCCGGAGGGCGGTTCGGTGCTTTCTTTCGGCTCGCACCTCGTCTACATCACCACCACCATCGTCCGCGAGTACCCCGAGCAGGTGCACGTCGCGGAAGATCCCCCTGCTGTCATCGCTGCCCGCGGAAAGCCAACTGGCTGTTCTGCGGACAGCGTGGAAGTGCTGATGACCGGCCCAGCTATCGCTGCCGGGAAGGGCGCAGTCGCAGCTGCGGCAGTCGTCGAGGAGGCTGCTGGCCCGAGCGAGCCTACTAGGACACACAAGCCCTATGAGCTGCCCCAGAACATCCCGGGCTACATCCCTCCTTCCACAACATCGACGATACCGGCATCCGCTGTGCGAGTAGGCATGCCGCCTCCCACCAAGCTCGAGCTCATGACCATGAAGGCGCAGCTCGACCAGCAGCGCCAGGCGCTGCTCGCCGAGCAGGTGGAGTTGGAAAAGGTTAGGCTTGAGCTTAACCTGGACCAGAACGAGTACAACCGTGCTCACGGCTTTACGCCTGTGGTTAGGAGGCTTGTCAAGGCAGGAACCACTCGCCGTAACCTAGGCACCGAGATGGCAACAGTTGGTGAAACTGCTGGCCGAGCTGATAGCCAAAACACCGCTACCACCAAGCCCAAATACATTACCCCCGCCAAATCACTTAGAGCTGCTGAGGCAGTAGCTGCTGAGTTGCTGCGTCTCGCTGGCGACGCGCTCGTTAGGCAGCAGGAGAGGCTCAATGAGCTAGTGCTAGAGGCTGCTAGGCAGAACGAGGAGTTCCGGAAAGCCAATACTGGTGCTGGAGCCTCTCAGGTGGTGCATTCGCATGCGGTCAGATCTAACGATCAGGCCTCATCACCGCATCCCAGCCGTGAGAGGGATCGGAGTGCTTACTCTGGCAGAGACAGGCAGATGCAGGTGTACGACCCGGCTGTCGCCGCGAAACAGCACGCTGTGCCGCGACAGTCTGGTCAGAAACACAACACTGCAGGAGCAGGCTATCAAGCCCATAAAGCTCACAGCAAGACGCGAGATGGAGATCGCCCGTGCCCTTCTCGGCATCAAGTTGCTCAGCCTACTCGGCAGAGGCCGCAGCAGCCAGCTGCCGCTCAGCCGCGCGCGGCTGCGCCGGTAGCTAACCCGGTGGAGCAACCTGCAGCTATGCAGGTGGACAGATATGATGATGACTACTCAGCTATGGGGTTAGCTGGTTATGATATCATGGATCGTGTGGGTGAGCGTGTGCTGGAGCCCAATGATGTCCGATACAAGCTGGACCGGATCAATCTGTCCGCGCGACTCGAGAACACGGAGCCGCCTGGCCCAGAATGCTTTGGCCCCCGCATCATGAACGAGCCATCCGTGAAGCAGTTCCAGCTCGCCAGAGGGACCAAGTGTTACAACGGCAGCACCAAGCCGGAAGACTGGCTCAATGACTATGTCACAGCTGTGCATATCGCAAACGGGAACCGGAGGTGGGCTGTGCGGTACGTTCCGCAAATGCTTGAGGGCCCAGCTCGGACTTGGTTCAACAATCTGCCCAAGAACAGCATCAATTGCTGGCTGGACTTGTCGGAGGCCTTCATCAGCAACTTCACCAGCACCTACAAGAGGCCGAATAGGCCGCAGCAGTTGTCTGCTTGCAAGCAGCGGGAAGACGAGACGGACCGCGAGTATCTTACTCGGTGGAACACCTTGAGGAACACCTGTGAAGGTGTGAATGAGGCCCAGGCTATCACTTGGTTTGCGCAGGGTTGCAGGCATAGTAGCATGTTGTGGCAAAGGCTGCAGAGAGAGATGCCGAACACTCTTGCGGAGACCATCAAGATTGCGGATCAGTATGCACTCGGCGACCCAACTCAGCCCTTGATGGACTCCGCTGAGCCAAGAAGAAACTTCAACATCAACAAGCGCAATGAGTTCCGCAACAAGCGCAGAAGTGACCGAATTGATACTCGGTACGATCCTGAGGAGGTGAATGCTGTGGCTACAGGAGCTGGGAGTAGCCAAAGGCAAAAATCTGCTGGAGCCCAGTACGGGCAGAACCAGAATCAGGGCCAAGGCATCAAGAAGCCGTACAATGCTCCCCAGCGGGGTAGCGGCAACCCGGGTCCAGTTAAGAACTTTGTCTTCAAGGACATGAGGGATGGCCCATGTATCTTCCATACTCGGCATCCCGCAAGACCTGCCAACCACACTACTCGGCAATGCGACTGGTGGGATGAAATCAGAAATGAGGGCTTGCCTCCTCCTCCTCCTCCTCTGCCAGCTGCGAACGCCAATGTGCAGCCTATCCGAGCAGCCGCAGCCAGGCCTCCGGCATTTCCTAGAAGAGAGAACGTCAACCAGGTGGCTTTAGGAGCCAACCGCAACCGCAACTACAACAACAAGAATGGTAACCGCAACTTCAACAACAACAACAACGGCAACCGCAACTTCGTCAACAACAACAACCGCGACAACGGCAACAACGGCAACTATGGTGTGGAAGGCCGCAACCAGTACCAGGAGCATCACGAGAGCTATATGATCTTCACCTCCGAGCCCGACGACAAGCAGTCACTGCAGAGGCGCGCGATGGAGGTCAATGTTGTGATCCCTGCTGTTCCTCATTACCTGCGCTGGTGCAACCAAGAGATCACATGGTCCAGAGCAGATCATCCTAAGGTGATGCCCAATCCGGGTAGCTACGCCTTGGTGTTGGACCCCACCTTCTTGGGTACTCAGAAGAACGTCAGGTTCAGCAAGGTACTGATTGACAACGGTAGCGGCATCAATATTGTGTACAGAGACACACTCGAGAAGCTTGGTATGGCCGAGAACATGTTGCTACCCAGCAGGACCACTTTCCACGGCATTGTGCCAGGAGTCTCTTGTTCTCCGATTGGCCGCGTGTGGATAGACGTTCTATTCGGCACCAGGGAGAACTGCCGCACAGAGAGCCTGCAATTCGAGGTGGTTGATCACCAAATCCCATACCACGCCCTACTCGGCAGGCCTGCTCTGAGCAAGTTCATGGCCTCTACTCATGCTGCCTATCTGAAGATGAAGATCCCTGTTCCCAATGGTGTGATTACCATCTCTGGTGATTACAAGAGATCTATGGAGTGTGCCTCTGCCGGTTCTCAGTTGGTGGAGTCGATGGTGATCGCTGCCGAGAAGAAGAAGATACATGAGGTGGTAGCTATGGCGCAAGCAGCACAAGGTGGCGTGCCCGGCATGCCGAGTTCCCAATACGGGACGGCATTCCAGGCGTTCCAGGAGACGAAGAAGATCCAGGTCGACCCTGAGTTCCCTGGCCGTGTTGCCATCATCGGCTCTGGGTTGGAGGAAAAATAGGAAAGCGAGCTCATCCACTTCCTCCGTGAGAATCGGGACGTGTTCGCCTGGTCCAATGAGGATTTACCAGGTGTCCCGAGGGAGTTGGTTGAGCACTCTCTACATGTGCATCCTGACGCCAAACCAGTGAAGCAGGCTATGCGCCGCTTCGGAGATGAGAGAAGGAAGGCCATCAGTGATCAGATCACCAAGCTGCTGATAAGCAATTTCATCATGGAGGTGTTGCACCCGGATTGGCTAGCCAACCCGATCATGGTTGAGAAGAAGAAGGAGGACCCCAAGGCCGCTACCGCGTGGCGCATGTGCGTCGACTACACCGACTTGAACAAGGCCTGCCCCAAGGATCCCTTTCCGCTACCTCGCATCGATCAGGTGATCGATTCCACTACTGGTTGTGAGCTTTTGTCTATCATAGATGCCTACTCTGGTTTTCATCAGATAGCTCTCAACCCTGCTGATCAAATAAAGACTGCTTTCATTACCCCATACGGGGCTTATTGCTATCGTGTCATGTGCTTTGGGTTGCAGAATGCTGGTGCTACTTATCAGAGATGCATGCAGAAATGCTTGCATGATCAACTCGGCAAGAATGTGCAGGTGTACGTAGATGACATTGTCATCAAAACGAATAAAACACATACTCTGCTTAGTGACCTTGAGGAAACTTTTGCCAATTTGCGCAAGTATAAGATGAAGCTGAACCCGAGCAAATGCACCTTTGGCGTCCCGGCTGGCAAGCTGCTCGGCTTCTTGGTATCCAGTCGGGGCATTGAAGCCAATCCTTCAAAGATAAAAGCTATTGAGAGCATGTCTTTGCCGAGATCCCTGAAGGATGTGCAAAAATTCACTGGTTGCTTGGCATCTCTGAGTCGTTTCTTGGGCAGAATGGGCGAGAAGGCCCTGCCCTTGTACCAGTTGATGAAGAAAAGTGACAAGTTCGTCTGGACACCGCAAGCGGATGTAGCATTCAATGAGCTGAAGGCGATGCTGGGTAGCGCTCCCATCCTGGCTAGCCCCCTACCCAAAGAGCCAATGTTGTTATACATTGCTGCTACCAATCGGGTAGTCAATGTGGTGATTGTGGTGGAACGAGAAGAGGATGGCAAGAGTGTGCAGCGGCCAGTATATTATCTCACGGAGGTGCTTTCCAGCTCCAAGCAGAACTACCCGCATTACCAGAAGATGACTTACGGCGTGTACCTGGGCGCCAAGAAGCTGAAGCACTATTTCCAGGAGCATCCTATCACTGTGGTGAGTTCTGCTCCATATCGGATATCATGGGCAACAAGGAAGCAAGTGACAGAGTAGCCAAGTGGGCAATTGAGCTGGCCGCGTACGCTCCTACATACGCGAGAAGAGAAGCCATCAAGTCGCAAATTCTGGCGGAGTTTCTGGTGGATTGGGCTGAGGTGCAGTATGAGCCTCCTTCTTCCGCAACCAATTACTGGAAGATGCACTTTGATGGCTCCAAGGTGAAGGAAGGCCTTGGTGCTGGCGTGGTGCTCACGTCACCCAAGCGAGATCAACTCAAGTACGTGCTGCAGATCCACTTCAAGGCGTCCAACAATGTTGCAGAGTATGAGGCTGTGGTACACGGCTTGCGAGTAGCCAAGGAAGTTGGTATGCAGCGCATTATATGCTATGGCGACTCAGATCTGGTGGTGCAACAAGTTTCTGGCACCTGGGATGCTCTGGATGCCAACATGGCAGCGTATCGGTTCCTGGTGCAATCTATGACTGGATTTTTTGAAGGCTGCGAGTTCCAACACATCCACCGAGCAGAGAACGAAGCGGCTGATGAGCTATCCAAGTTGGGGTCTTCTCGGCAATCCATCCCGACTGGGATTGCCTTGGAGCATTTGAGAAAGCCGTCCATCAAGCCATACCCCAACTCGGAATCGATATTCGTTCCTTCTCTGCCAAGCGAAGAGGCTGTTCCCATGGAGATCGACTGGGAGAATACAACAGAGAACCCGGGGACTGCAGTCTTCATCCCGGGGATGGTGCCTGCAACCCGGGGACTGTCCCTCCTTACTCGAGGACTGTCCCTCCTTACTCGGACTGCCCCTCTCAACTCGGGGACTGTCGCATTCATTGAGGAAGTTCTTGCCAATCGTTCAGGGCTTCAGAGGTGCGTCCCTAACTCTGAAGAACAAGCAGTGGTGGCTGTTCCAATGGAATTGGACGAACCAGTGTTTCCCACGCGGGAGACACCGAGTTGGGCTATGCCCATATTATCCTTTCTAAAGGACGGCACCTTGCCAGAAGAGGAGGTTACTGCAAGGCGGATTCAGAAAAGATCCAAGGGCTACACGATATTCAGAGAAGTGCTGCACAAAAGAAGTCCCACTGGCGTGCTGCAACGCTGTGTGGAATCGGAAGAAGGAGAAGAAATTCTAGTGGAAATACATCAAGGAGAATGCGGACATCACGCCTCTTCTCGGGCTCTAGTCAAGAAAGCTTTTCGGCATGGCTTCTTCTGGCTCACTGCCCTGAAGCAAGCTGAAGATATTGTGAGAAAGTGCAACGGCTGCTAGAGGTTCGCAAGTAAGATCCACCTGCCTGCTTCCGAGTTGAAAACCATTCCCATTACTTGTCCATTTGCTGTTTGGTGTTTGGATATGGTTGGTCCCTTCAAGCCGGTTAGAGGCAACATGACTCACATCCTGGTCATGGTTGATAAGTTTACCAAGTGGATTGAAGTGAAGCCTATTCGGAATGTGATGGAGCCACAGCAGTGAGTTTCCTAAAGGATGTGATCCTGAGATACGGCTACCCGCATAGCATCATCACGGATAATGGCACGAACTTTGCTGAGGGTGCGATGGTGAGGTTCTGCAGAGATAAGCACATCCGGCTAGATGTCGCGTATGTCGCGCATCCCGCCTCCAATGGGCAAGTTGAAAGAGCAAATGGCATGGTACTGGCAGGCATAAAGCCAAGGCTGATTGAGCCGCTGCTGAAAACACCTGGGTGTTGGTTAGACGAGTTGCCAGCGGTGTCGTGGAGTCTAAGGACTACCCCTAACCGGTCAACCGGCTACACACCATTCTTCTTGGTTTATGGGGCTGAGGCCGTGTTGCCAATCGACCTAGAGCATGACTCCCCCCGAGTAGCCCTCTACACGGAGGCGGAGGCGAGAGAAGCTTGAGAAGATGACGTTGACCTGCTAGAAGAAGCAAGAGAGCTTACTCTGTCACGATCAGCTGTTTACCAGCAAAACTTGAGGCGTTATCATAGCCGAAAAGTGAACCCAAGGGTTTTCCGAGAAGGAGACATGGTCCTTAGGCTCGTGCAGCGCACGGCCGGGATGCACAAGCTATCCCCTCCGTGGGAAGGGCCATTCATTGTGAGCAAGGCTCTACACAATGACGCGTACTACTTGGTAGACGCGCAGCCATCACAGAAGAACAGGCCGGATAAAGCTGGGGAGGAATCTAAGCGCCCCTGGAATGTAGCTCTACTCCGTCGCTTCCATTCGTGAGCAAAAATGTGTATGTACTCTCTTATCCGAGTTAAACTTCTACTCTGCAATCTGAAATCGAACTCGGGAACTGCCCTCGTCCAAACTTGCTCTAAGTGTTTCTATTATGTTTTACCTTTGTCTACTCGGTTGCTCTGCTCATAATTTCGTGAGTACATTTAGTACTGTGTTTAAACCTAAAGGCCAACTCTTCGACTCTGCTGCTGTCCAAAACCCGGTTTCATGGCAAGCAAGAGAACAAGCTAGAGGTCACTGAGCACAAGAAAAATGACTAAGGAAAAGAGGAGTACAGGAACCGAGTAGAGCGTTCTTTGCTGCTTTTCGTTATCTTTTTTCGGCTAAGTGGTGGGTAGTGTTACTATGAATGTTTCTAAGTGGCTAAGTATTTGAAACTCCAACTTTGAACTCTTGTGACTCGAATACCAAAAAAGCAACAAGTTGCAGGTAAGAGCTGAGATAAAAAGGAAGAGTGGATAAAAAATGCAACTCGGGGACTTGCATAATAACGCAACCCGGCATCGAGCCAAAGTTGCACAAATGCTAAGTATAAAACATCAAACTGGAACAAAAACTGAGTGGCAACGGAAATAATAATTGTTTGATAAATATGCACCCGGCATCCCGGGGGTCGTATAAAAGTTTTGGAGCGTAAGTGTTTTCAGGAAGTCACTAGTTGGAAGTAGCAGTGTTTTCCAAGTTGGCGTTGGCGGCATCGGTCTCGGTGTTGGCAGTGGCTTGCTCAGAGGTGGCAGTGGCCACCGAGATGGGGTCGGTAGCTGAAGTGGAAGCAGTGGACTGAGTGCGGAGTAGCGTCGCGTCATCAAGTGTCGCGCCAGAAGACGAGCCCAGCTCAGGAGCCGCATCCTGGATCACCATCTCGGTGGTGATGGTGGCATCTTGGCTCTCGGCGTCCGGCTCCTCGTCGCTATCCGCAGCAGCCTTGCCTTTCCCCTTCCCGGATCCATACTTGGCGCCTGTGTTTTCGAAAAAAACTCAAGTCCTCCGACTCGGTGTCCTCGTCTTCGTCTTCATCTTCATCTTCACCCTCGCTTTCCGCCTCGGTGTCAGGCTCGGTGGGACCGTCGATGAAGAGGGCGGTGTCCGCGAAGGAGGCGATCTCGTACGCGACTGCCGTGCGGCGAGCCACGCAGTTGGAATCAGAGTACCACTTCGAGTCCTGGCGCATCTCAAGGATGGTGTCGAGGTTTAGGTTCTCGTACCAGCTGCATATGAAGAGAAGTAGCAGATCGACGCCTGCCCGAGCTGTGGACGCGCGCCATTTCTTCAGCTCGGCCTTTGCGCCATCGAGCTTGTCGGCGAGCGCGCGGATAGTCTTTGGCGCAGACTCACGAGGCCAGAACAGATCGTGAAGCTTGAAGGTTGTGGACACCAGGCTGGTGCACATGCCCCTAAGCTGACGGAGCTGTGACTGGATGCTCGTGAGATTGTCCTCGATCGTAGACTTGGTGCTCACATGCAATCCCTTCTCAGCTCGGCTTTCTTGAGCTTTGGCCAGAGCAGGCGTGCTAACCGCGTAGAGGCCAGGGAAGATATCTGAGAAAGCTATCAGAAAGAGTCAGAAATGGAAACAGAGCGGAAATGAAATCAAGTAGGAAAGAGAAGAAGGAAGCAGCCAAGTACAGAGAAGCGAAAACTTGCGGTTGAGGTCAATGAGTAGCGCGTGCAGCTTATTCTTCCAAGTTTCCTCATCGGCGACATGTCTGTCTTCAATTTTACGACAGTTGGCCAGCTGGAGCATGAGGTCCGCGTTGCTTTTCTTCAGCACCTCGATTTCCAACTCGAGGGCCTTCTCCTTAGCTTTGGTTGCTACCTTGAATTTGTCCTTCTCGGCGGCTTGGTCCAGGGCATCCTGGAGACTGTCTTTCAACTTGACCTGCAACTGTTCGAACTCGGAGCGCTCTGCGTCGCGTTCTTTCTTCAGTTCGGCTTCTCGGGTGGCTAGCTGCTGCTGCACCTCGGCAGGTTTCAAGCAGTCAAGATGCTCCTCACGAAACTGTTTGGCATCTTCTGCGGAGAGAATAGCATGGTGAGCAGAATAACAAAGAAAAAGGAGAAACACAAGCAGAGCAGACGGCAACTCACCTTCCATTTTCTTGATGGTGCTCTCAGCAGAGGAAACAAACACATGGCAGTGTTCGTGCTCCTTTGCCATCACCTGAAATTTGCCTGCAGGGTAGAAGGAGTTAAAGCAAAGAGCAAACGCGGGCGTAAACACAAAACGCATTAACCGAATAGCTAGAAGCTTACTCTCAATTTCCGAAATTTGGAGGGCGCGGTCCACTGCAGCTTGCTCCGTTTCGGCATCACTCTTGCGCTCTTTTTCCAGTGCCTCAATGCGCCTCTTTGCGATGCTGTGATTCCAGAGCAGCCGCCGGAACAGATTCGTCCTCTTCATGAGGCTATTCTGTGAAGAAGAAAGAAAAGGAGTTAGAGAGTGTTTTGAATATTTGGCTCGAGAAGACGGCAACTCGGTTGAGTACCCGTCTATTCGGCCCGAATCTCGGGGACTGGGTAGTGGCTAAGGAGAAAAAGAAGAATAGAAAAGAGAAGAAAAGCGGCAACTCGGAACAAGCAAAAGAAACTTATAGCGTATGTCTGCTCAAGGTCCTCGGCGGCTTTGCGGTGGACGAACAGCTTCGCGGCCAGCGTGCTTGTGTTGGAGGCAATGGTCATGGGATTGTAGCCCATGTCAGCTTTATTCCAGTCGATACGCCAGTGGTCCAGCGGGCCCACGGTCAGGTCATCCCAACTCTTGTTTCCATGGGCGGCGCTTTCCCACACCTGGTCGATGAAGCCTACTCGGTCAATCATCTGCTGGAGCCCCTCGGATTGCACCTCAATCTCTTGAGCCACGCGTGAGTAGAACGCAAGGGTTTTCTTCTTCTATGGCAACTTGGCGTTCACCGCTTTGGCCTGGATGCCCTTCGTAAGGGCGATCCGTTGCTCGCCCTTGCTCAACTCAATACCGTGCTACTTGGCCATCTGCAGCATGTAGGGCAGGAAGGCAGCCTGCGGCTGAGTAGCGCCTGACCCTTCGCCAGCGCCAGCGGAACTGCCAGAAGCGCCAATGGTAAGCTGCGCGCTCTTCGTGGCAGGCTTCAAAGTAGATTTTGGCGGCGGCATCATAGCAGAATCCTGCGCAGCATTGCGCGGTGGATTCCTGCGCACTGGGGCGTCAGACTGAACGGCTTTCTTGCCGGTAACATCCGTCTGAGAAGCAGACGGAATTATTTGGCATGAAGGGGGAAGAGGCTGCTGAGATGCAGCCTTCTTGGTACCTTGCTTAGGAGGAGGGCTCGGCGCGGTCTTCTGTGTGCTCTGCTTAGCTGGAGGGCTTGGCGCAGTCTTGGTTTTCTTTGGTGGTCGTGGAGGGCTCGGTGCAGTAGGTGGAGTAACCTGCTGGGTAGGCGGCACAGGGGGCCGGCTACCCGGCGTAGCGTCTGGCTGCGCTTGGTCCTGCGGGTTTTGCTCCACCGCAGTCATCTCAACCCGCTGCTCGGCAGCAGGATCGGGTCGTACATCTTCTGGTTCTTCTACCCGCGGCTGGGCCGCGGGGTCGTCTTGAAAAGCAGCTTCGGCTTCTGGCTGCTCCAGGTTCTCGCCGTGCCGCTCAAGGGTGGCATGGTCTTGGTGTTCGGCTTCTTGTTCTGTATTCCCCCCAGCCGAGGCAGCTGGGGGAGAAGGGGGTGTTTCGTCATGAGCAGCATCCTGCGCACTTTGTTCCGCGCGGGCCTGCTGCTCCTGGTCCATGTCTTGGGCACCAGCGCCCGTGTCCTGGGCGTTGGCGTCTTCTTCTTCTTCTGCCTTCATGGGAGAGGGCGCATGCGTCCTATCCCGTGCTGCAGGCTCGTCCTCATCCTCGGAGAGATCGACGAGTTGATCGAGGTCGATGACAGATTTTCTCTTCGAGGTGGTGGTAGCCGCAGCAGCATCTGCATCCAGAGGATCACTGGAAGAGAAGGGAGTTCAGAAAAAGAGGAGGGAAAGAGAATACCGAGAAGCAGTAGCAGACTATAAGTTAGAGGGAAATTACTTACCCTTTGCAGGTAGGGAGTGGCCTTCTGCCGGAGACCTTCTTCTTCTTCTCGGGCTTCTTGGCTTTCTTGGCAGCAGGCTCTTGGGCACTGCTATCCACCCTCTTCCGAGTAGAAGGAGAAGCTACGGCGACGGGATCGACGCCGAGGACATCCACGTATTCCTCGTCCATCTCAGGGTCATCTGCAGAGTAGAGGAGAACATGGAGTTGAGAAGCGGAAAGGGAAGTTGGATCGCGCTACTCGCAACTAGATAGGTGAACTTAGTCACCTTCTTTGTCGTCCTCGGACCAGTCCTGTCGGATATATACCAAATAGGGGTATATCAGATGGTAGTCAAAAGTGCCGGATTACCAGGGTGACGCACAGAAGCCGGATTCTAGAAGGACCCGGATCACGGCCCACGTGATCTGGCTTGGAGGAGAAGACGGATTCCTTGCTTTCCAAGTTATAGTAACCGTAGTCTTCTAGGTTTCCTATTCTATAAGCCCTAATCCGGCTATTATATAAAGCCGGACGGGAGATGAGATAACCAGAGAAGAAGCTATAGGCTAACTCGCCGGGAAGTTGATCCTCAGCGAATAGCTACATCTAAACCTCACACTGTAATTCTATACACAGGCTTTAGCCCTGATTAGTGAGATTGCAGGAGTAGGAACATCGTACTGTCGCGACGTACCGAACCTGGGTAAATCCTGTGTCAACTGTCCACCACGCGATCCCGTTACCCCACGTCTCTACCGTAGTCTCATGGCACCCCCGTCTATGAAAACTACTATGATGTCGCGACAGTTGGCGCCCACCGTGGGGCAAACGACGTCAGGCGTGAAGTTCCGATCTGGGATACTCGGCGGAATCGGAAGATCAATCACTGTCGGAAGCCTGGAGTTCGACGACGACGTCGGACGCTTCCTCGACAACGGATCCTACATACCGGCGCAAAACCACCTGGTATGTGCCTGCGTGTTGCCGATCGGATCTGCTAACATCTTTATCGGACTCACTGCAGAAGCAATGGGGTTTTGCGGTGGAAGCAAATATTTCCCACCCGCCCTATACCCAGTCGAAGATGACTATGATACCGGATTCTGCTCAGATCGCGGACAAAACAGTGCCACACACTTTGTTGGCATGGTGCAATCCGAAGTCGCTGACAACACGGATGACGGAAATCCCGTGCAGGAGGCAGATAACAACACACCCGTCACAGAGGCGGAAGATCCGACACCCGCCACAGAGGCAGAAGATCCGACATCCGTCAACATGACGATGAACTCGGAAGCCGATTCCGTATTAGCCGCCATTGAGGCGAGATTAGAGTCGGAAACCGGATTGGATGACTTCGATTCCGAAGATGAGGATGAGGATACCTTTGAGAAAAAGGTAAAATCTCTTCAAGAGGGATTCCATGAAGTGCTCATGGCAAAACCGGCTGAGACCACGGATGCCGGCAGCCAGGAAAGCCCCAAAACCCCTCCGCCAGAGGAAGACAGAGAAGACGGAGAAACTTCTCCGGTATTTCCTAACGTCAAGGAATTGACAGAAGATGAGCCTGTCAAAAAGCCTCCCTCTTCCAAGAAAAAGCACTGTGCTGCTAAGAAACTCCAATACAAAATCCGGAAGAAAAAATCAGCTGATCTAGCTGATGAAAACCTGGAAATAGGAGATGCTAGCGGAACAAAGCCTGCGGAGAAGAAAACCAAGGAAATCCTTGCTCCGCCAATGACGGAACAAGAAGAACAGCAGCTGTTGCAAACGCCAGTGGGACCAGATGAACCCCCTGAGATGCTAGAAGCCAGGAGACGAGCTTTCCAACGGCAGCAGCAACATCTACTCAGATCTCGTGAACACCTCCAAAAAACCCAGGATGACATCAAGGTCATGAAGGAAGAAATAGAGGAGTACGAGAGAAAGAATAGATCTGCCTTAAAACCTACAAGGTTACCCGGAATCGTAAGACCAGAAGTACTGCCGCCAAAAGAAAGGTATCACAACCCATCTTGGCAAAAGCAGGTAAACGGCAAGGATGCCAGAGGCGAACCAATATACAAAACCGCAGCAGAAAACGCGGAAGCAGCGTTCGCCATACTGAATAACGACATGTACTCCAATGGTGAAAAACTTCAAGGGGTGTATGCTTTCCTAGGAAAAGCATTGCAACAACAACAGCGGGGCCAAGAGCGATCAGGGAAGCTGCATGATAATTCCGCCCTATGCAAAACAGCTACTTGCGCCGCTGGAGCACCTGGACCGGAAGAACCTGGAGATTCGGACAATTCAAAGGATAAAAAAGAGGATCCGAGAAAAGACAAGAAAAACCCCGACAATAGGGATGAAGCATCCCGAACCGGATCCCATCCCCCGAAAGGTGGACTCAAACCCCACGATCAGGAAGAAAAATACCGGAATGATGGCAAAACAATACCACCTCCGAGGAACCCAGCTGAACAAGCTGGAAGATATGATACGCCTCACAGACGTGAGAGATCCCAGACACCTCCTAAGGATAAAGAAAGGCACAGGAGCAGAACTCCGCCTAATCCAAAAGGGCGTGATCACGGAAGAGATAGAAACAATCCCGGAAAAGCGCGTCCGCGCAACAATGAAAAAGAAAGGAGCAGATCCCCTTCTGTCCATTCAGCCGGAAGATATTCTGCACACATTGATAGAGCAGAAAAGGATGATCTATACTTTGGTCCTAAGTGTTTCACTGACAGGATCCGAAGGATAACCCTGCATTCTGGCTTTGCCAAGGTCGGTCCAACGTACCAGAAATACACCGGCAGCACAAACCCGGATACCTGGCTCTCAGACTACTATACAGCCGTCCAGATTAACAACGGGACAGACCTGGAAGCTGTAAAGTTTCTTCCCCTAATGTTACTAGATGGAGCCAGAGACTGGATTAATGGATTTCCATCAAGAACTGTCGACAGCTGGGATGATATGGCTAAGGTATTCACTCAGCATTTCCGGGGAACGTACAAACGCCCGAACAGCATCAACCAACTGACCCGTGCACCCAATTCGAGGATGAACCATACGTGGATTTCATCTCCAGATGGACTGCAATGAAGAATAGTTGTTCTGGAGTAACTGACGTACAAGCAATGCATGCTTTCGTCAATGGCCTAAAACCCGGACTGGTATCGTTCATGGTTGGTTCAAAACAGCACAAGGATCTCGGATCTATGCTTACAACCGCCAATGAACATGCTGCAGCCGAAGACGACATCAGAGCAAGAGGAGGCAATATCGACACAATACTCGCCAAGAAAACTCCTCGCTCTGACAAAAAAGGAACTCCAGACACAACGACAAAACCCAAAGAGGTAAGCATAGCCTTTGGAAGTGAAAAAGGGAATAAATGGAAAGGACGCAGCCCAGATCCAATCAACTACACTCCAGAAGAGTGGGAAAGGATTAAGTCGGAACCCTGTGTCCACCATTCACAATTTGGGAAGCCCACCCATACAAACGCGCAATGCCGACTGAACAAGCACATGAAAGGCAGTGCAGGATCCGGAAGTAAAGGGAAGAGTTCCAAAAGGAAATTCCCCAAACAAAAGCCAGAAGCTGACAAAGAAGACAGTGAATCGGACACTGATGAAAAAATCCAGGAACAACAGCGAAAAGGCGAACCCAAATTTCCGAGAGTTGATGGAGAAGCAATGCTGACATTCTTAACAACTCCATCAGCAAAGGTGGCCAAAAGAACACTTCGAGAAATAAACGCGGTTGTTCCGGCAACCCCGAAATTCTTGAAGTACTCCAATACACCAATTACCTGGGATCAGTCTGATCATCCCGGGAATATCCCTGAACCCGGCACACAAGCTCTTGTCGTAAGCCCTATTGTCGAGAACACTAGGCTAAAAAGAGTAATGATGGACAGAGGATCCAGCATTAACATAATGTACCTGGATACGCTCAAACATCTGAAGATTTCCGAGTCCCAGCTCAATTACAGCAACATACGCTTCCATGGCATTGTTCCTGGCAGACAAGCACGATCCCTAGGAGAAATTTCCCTAGACGTCACTTTCGGAGATAAAGATCACTTCCGTCAGGAAAAAGTATCCTTCGAAGTAGTGCCGTTCGAAAGCGTGTATCACGCAATACTCGGACGTCCAGCTTTCGCCAAATTCATGGCAAGATCCTGTTATATCTACAATAAGCTGAAGATGCCAGGACCCAAAGGAGGAGTAATCACTATTGCCGGCGACTTCAAACTGGCAAACGAGCTGGAAAAAGAAAACGCCCTTTGCGCTCAGAGAGTCATAGCAAAGGAAGAACTGAAGGAGCTGGCCAAGGAGGTATCGCCGACAGAAATGCCGGCAGGAAAAGAAACCCGGAAGCCAGCAGACAGCTTCAAGGCGTGCGAGAATACAAGACAGGTAATCCTAGATCCCAAAGATCCGACAAAATTCGTCGTCATAGGGACCGGGATGACCGACAAATAGGAAGGCGAGCTCATCAAGTTCCTCCGTGAGAACTGGGATATTTTCGCCTGGTGTCCAGCTGGCATGCGTAACCAGGGAACTTGCTGAGCACCAACTCAAGGTGATTCTAGGCTCAAAACCCGTCAAACAAGGTCTCCGTCGATTTGACGGAAGAAGACGGAAGGCTATTGGCAAGGAAATTATCCGGCTTTTAGCAGCAGATTTCATCCAGGAAGTAATCCACACTGAATGGTCTGCAAATCCGGTATTAGTACCGAAGAAAGACACTACTGCTCTTAGAATGTGTATAGATTACACATGCTTGAACAAATTGTGTCCAAAAGATAGGTTCGCGTTGCCGCGAATCGATCGAATAATAGATGCCACTGTAGGCTCTGAGCTTTTATGCTTTTTGGATGCATACTCCGGGTACCACCAAATACGCATGAAAAAGGAAAACCAAATTAAGACTTCTTTCATAACCCCATACGGGACGTACTATTACGTAACCATGCCATTTGGCCTGAAGAACGCAGGTGCAACCTACCAGCGTTGCATGCAACATTGCTTGCATAGTCAGATTGGCAAAAACGTCCATGTTTACGTGGACGATATTGCTTTCGTAACCAAGGAAAAAGATACACTCCTTGAGGATTTGCGAGAAACTTTCGAAAACCTGCGCACTTACAAGATGAAGTTAAACCCATCAAAGTGCGTATTCGGGGTTCCCTCAGGAAAACTTCTGGGTTTCATCGTTTCTCACAGAGGAATAGAAGTTAACCCGGAAAAGATCAAAGCCATCTTGAACATCTCGAAGCCTACGTGTGTAAAAGATGTCCAAAGATTGACAGGTTTCGCCGCTGCCGTCAGCAGATTTATTAGTCGGCTGGGGGATAAAGCCTTACCACTCTACAAGTTGCTGAAAAAATCCGACAAGTTCGAGTGGACAGAAGAGGCTGATGCAGCGTTAACCCAGTTAAAGGAAACTTTGATGAAAGCTCCGATTTTGGAATCCCCAAAAGACGAAGAACCTATGTTATTGTACCTCACGGCTACAAACAGGGTTATTAGTGCGGTAATCGTTGTGGAGCGGAAGAAGGACGAACAAAGCATACCAGACCAGCATCCGGTATATTACATAAGTGAAGTCTTCTCCGAATCCAAACAAAGGTATCCACACTATCAAAAACTGGCATATGGTGTATTTTTCGCATCTAGAAAATTGCGCCATTATTTCCAAGGGCATTCCATAACAATGGTATGTAAAGCACCACTAGGGGACATTATAAACAATGCGGAGGCAACTGGTCGAGTAGCCAAATGGGGTATCGAGCTAGCAGCCTTCGACATTAAGTATCAGCCAAGGACGGCAATAAAATCCCAGGTTTTGGCAGATTTTGTCGCCGACTGGACGGAAGCAATGGAGAAAACACCAATGCCGGAGTCCGAGTACTGGATCATGCACTTTGACGGATCCAAGATGAAGGAGGGCGCTGGCGCCGGTGTAGTCTTAAAATCCCCTAAGGGAGACACAATGGAGTACGTATTGCAAATACACTTCAACGCCAGTAATAACGTGGCAGAATACGAAGCTTTGCTTCATGGCTTGCATATTGCAAAATAAATAGGAGTAAAGCGCATCTTGTGCTATGGCGACTCGGATTTGGTACAGCATCAGCTTAACCAAACCTGGGACGCCAAAAGCCCTATAATGGCCGAATACCGGAGAACGGTTGTGGTGACCCAACACACCACTGCATGTGTAGTGCGCAAGTCGGTGACATAATACTCACAGAAGGACTTATCCGTGAATATTACATCTCTCAGAGTGGTACAACAGAAACACAGCGGGTCCAAGCAAAGCTATAGGATACAAACTTCATTACAAAATTTTGAGAATCTCCTTGATGAATCAAGAAGATCTCCTGCAAAAGAAACATCAGAAGAAGCAATTCAAAGCTCCAAGCCAGAGAAGAACTCTAGCTCAGAACTAATCCACTACGGCTGATGTCAGCCCTAAACTATGGCTTGTAAATGCTAAGACCAAGAATGGTCTCTACCTACAACATGATAGTTTTTCCTCCACCAGCGTTGTTGATGACGATGCTTAACCGACTAAGTAGTAGATCACTCCACCTAGCTTCATGAGGTAAAGATGGCTTCACGATGACGACTTCCGCAGGCTTCAACTCTAAGCAAGGGGTCAAACGGGATAGAATGAGTAACGAGCGTTACTCAGCAAGTTCATGATATACAGTGGGTGGTTGATGCACTAACTACAACTTTAGACTCGAAAGAGTCAAAAGCTAATGCAAGGTTTTGTAAAACTTTCTTCAAGAGGTTGCTTTTAATTCTGAAAACTATGCCCGCCAGACCATCACAGGACTAGAACTTCATGGAGTTGCCTTTCCTGTAGCGTTCGCAGCTCCTTCCCGGAACAGGGGGTAACATGCCACATCCTTTTACACTCTGCAGAGGTGCGTTACTTTACCCATGGACGACCAAGACCATGTTGCACAACCAGGTGTACATTCCTGTCCACTCCCACTCAGGTGTGGGGCCCGGTTGTTGGTCCAAGCCAAACCGTGCTTCTCCGCACAACGCATGCCCACCCATCTCTGCCAGCAGGTTGAACCCTGATTCCACCCCTCACGATGGAGATCTACGCGCCCCTGGCAGACACTCATAGACCCCAGAACCCGTGGGACGTAAGGGCTCCCACCCATGTGCATGTAGTCTCGCAAGACCTACAGCGTACGTCTCTGGCCAGTCCGTTGACATGCGAACGAGAAAAGTATCACGGCTGACTTACTCCCCCCATAGAAGATCCATGGTCAACGCGGTATTTACGGCGCACCGAGTTCTGACGGCATTTGTGGTTAATTCCTAGGTAATACTTTCCCATGCAGATGGAACCTTCCTTTGACCTATTCATCTTACCATGGTTCCATCCGCCCACCAAACAGAACACTACCACTCGGGTAGTCATTCAATTAGTCATATTATTATAAAATTAGGATCATGCATTCTTTTTGGAATAGGTGGTAGTACGATAGAGTTTTTGCAAGTAGTTTGTTATGAGATACTGCAAAGGATATGAGC
Source organism: Alopecurus myosuroides (assembly GCA_028641055.1). Lineage (NCBI taxonomy): Eukaryota > Viridiplantae > Streptophyta > Magnoliopsida > Poales > Poaceae > Alopecurus > Alopecurus myosuroides. The sequence goes on from CM054060.1 coordinate 67,611,871, forward strand.
AAGTGATGAACTTGCCTGAGATTGAAATAACCATAAGAATAATCCAGGTCTTCGGGGTTCGAGGTCGCGTAGAGAAATCCAAACATCTGAAAGAAAGAAAAGTAGTCCCGGTAAGGACTACAGAAAACACTGGCAACATGATACATGCATAGTAATGAGATGCATCGTGAATTACCCTGGAAAATACCCCAGCTTACAAGCGTGAGCCACGTTTGATACGATACCTCAATCACACTTGTTTTTAGGTGAATTGTTTCATTACTTGAGGTGATGTTGTTATTACTTGTTTTAGACTCATAAGTGTTTCACTTTTACTTAACAAACAATTGTTATTATGTTTGGGTTAGAAATGGTTATCACGTGATTAAACGAGAAACTATATCATATGGAAAACAACAATTTAAAAAGATAATAAAGAGGTTTGATTTTATGTTCAAAAGTGTAGAACTAAGGACATCAAGCTTATTTGAAAATGAAGTAATACAACTAACGCTATCATCACAATACTTGCTTAATAACTTGTGATGATAGGTTGTGGTATGTGTGAAAACATGAGGTTTTATTAATGAAGAAAATAATGTTTGTGATAGTTGTTTATGGTTATAATAGACTATTATCAAATTCCATTATACCTTGAGTAACAAGTTTATAACTTCAACAAAATGTTTTATGTTTGACATATTTGAATTGGAAATGATTTTATCTTTAATTTGGTATATTATTCAATGCTTTCTGAAAATATTTGAATAATTATTGATTTATTAATTTTAGATGAATTAAATGACTAGGCAAAACATTGCACACATTAAAACTTGGTCAAATGACTTTGTAAACATCATAGGTGAGTTGTATATGTCATTTGGAGCATTTTGGTATATAACTTGTATTTTTCTGATTTTATGAATTATTTATTATTTTTCTTCATTTTCAATGATTTATTTGAATTAAAGAAAATATTAAATTTTAAACTTTATTAAATATTTTTGAAAAGTTGATAATTAGTTAGATCATATTTTTTTAATCATTTCTATATTTATTTCATATTTTTCTGATAAACAGGATTAAAGTTATTGAATTAATAGGATTAAATCATTTTCTGTCATTTTTAAATTGACAGGTGGGTCCCACCTGTCATATTCATCTTTTAAATGAAAATTAAAAGGAAAATGGATAATGACATCATGATGGCGTCACAACCACATCATCCAGAGAGGATTCTTCACAGATGAACTCAATTCGAGTGATTGAGTGCAAATTGGTTGTTTTGGTTTGTTCCACCAGCTAGATGTGCTCGCGGCGAGCCAAGGAGTAGCGGCGCGGTGACCGAATGGTCACCGGCGGCTCGCCGGCGTGCACAGGCGCGGCGGCGCCCTCGGGCTCATACGGAGGTGGAGCTACCGGAGACTAGAGAGCAAACGGATACCCGGGGGTTCCCCAGCTTACCCTGAGAGTCGTGGTAGAGTCGGGGAAGCAAGGTGAGGTCCCAATCACCGGCGGCGAGGAGAAATCGACGGCGGCCGGAGTTGGGGATGACGATGAAATCCGGTGGCTTCACTGTGTCCTGGCAAGCGATACTCAGCAGGGAGATAGAGGAGATCACGGCGGTTCTAATGGTGGTCTCCATTCATCCCGAGGTGGCCGGAGTCGACGGCGGCGTGCGGTGGCCGTATGGGTTAGGGTTAGGGTTTTCCTTTCGAGCTCGTACAGAGAGAGAGAGAGAGCAAGCGAGGGAGAGTGAGAGAGATGCAGACGGCACGGCAGCCTCGGCCTTCTTATCCGCGAGAGGAGGCAGGCAAGCAGGAGGTGGCAGTGGCCGTGCCACGGCGTCCCTTCTCCTCTGCCTTCTGGCAGAGGAAGAAGAAGTGGAAAAAGAAATGCCCAATTTCGATAACCCCCTATAGTTTCTACTTTTAACAACTAGGTCCTTCTGTCTTTAAAACTGAGAAGAAAACACTGTTTTCAGGGCTTTTCTGTGAACAGAAAAATTAATAAAAAATATATCTGAATTCCTTATCAAATTCTACATCTCACCATATTTTGTTTTGGTGAATTTGAAGAATATTTATATTTTTTATTTAGGTGCTAGATTAAGTGATTTTCTTGTTTTCTCCTCTTTTAATTTATTTAATGGCTTTAAAATTATGGTAAAGCATGTTTAATAAAAGTACACACTCCATCTTGTGGATACCAAAGTGGTGTATCATATTTGATCAATTTTAAGCATAATCCCTTATAGAAGGTATTTTAGTAAAATTACTTGGTACTGGTTCTATGCACTGTTATGAAAACAATTTAATATGGAATTTTATTCCATCTCAAACCAACTGCTTTTAATGGGTAAATAACTTGTTTTTCTTTAATATAACTTTGTTATTTTCATTAATGAAAATCTTAATACTTTTGGTTGTCATCACACTTGGTGCATGTAAACCATATTTGTTAATTTTAGTACTGGATCAAATGGAAAACATGAGTGGCTTTGAAACCTCATTTGTTTGTTTTTCTCCAACTTCCAAATGTGGATACTATCTCATGTTGTTTTGGAACATGTAATCATTTACAGGTTATATGTAGATGAATTTTTATTATCACCTGTTAATCTTATCTATGAGAAGGATTTGGAAAACAAGGTATTAAGCTTGTTTTCATTTACCTCCACATGTCAAAACATGTGGATGCAAAACCTTGTTGATATTTCTTAATGAATACTTGTTTCCATCTAAGAGAGTTACTATTTGTTCCTTATCTCTGTTGAGCTTGACAGAGGTTATTGATTCTCTATTATATCCTAATGATTTACTGGATAAATACTTATGCTCCCTTACTGAGGCAGTGTTGATTCCTGTGCTCTTCTGTTGCTTGATGTTCTTCTCTCTAGTTGCCATTAGCCTTCTGTTTTCACCTTGTGTCAATTGCAAGTAATATCATCTCTTGGATTCAATCTTCTGTTTATTGGTGTATTTTATAACATCAATTTTCCCTATGCATATAAGAAGAATTTGTTGACAAGTTTGCAAGGCTTCCCTCAAATACCTTTTCATATACAAATGGCTGATAGATACAAGATTATCAAACCTTATGTTTATTTGTATATGACACTCAATTGTTAGAGCCTACAAAAGTAATTTGTTAACAAGGTTGCAAACTTGTTTCCAAACTACTTCTATATAACACCAACATTAGAATACCACATTGTTTCTAGATAGTTAAATAATAATTGATCTTGGTGTATGATTTTCCAAATTCTTCAGGATAGATTGAGTCAGCACTTCTAAGACAACCTAACGAATCCTTCTGTAGAACTTCTTGTGGTAGTACCTCCTTTCTTGTGGTTGCTGCTCTTGCAGAATGATTCAGAGAAGATTGGAAAACAAGATACAATGGCCTTGACAACATAACAAGATCTAGATTAAGACTGAGTTCATGCTTTTATTATCCTATATACTTCTTATCTTATTTCCCAAAAGATATGTAATTGTCTCATACATGATTAGTTTTAGCTTTCCATTCAATTCCTCTAATAGAGGTTATACTTATTGTTATCCTTAGTTGTATCTAGAGATATTTTAGTTGTTGAATGATGATTTGGATAGAAAAGTGGAGTGTTTGTGGAATGATGCCTTAATAGTAAGTTAATCAAATGGTTCATTGATGTGTTGATGTTTCATATGCTCACTTATATATGATGATTAAAGCAATGAGCATGTGAATGTTATTGAGGTTTAATGACTTATATCATAGTTGTTATTTGTTCTCCCAGGTGTCATGATCTACTTTATATTCATCACTTTATTAACTTTTTCATTCATAATGTAGATATAGAGATTTGGAAAGATCATATGTAATGATCAAGGTTTATCAGTAACTGAAGAAGATTTATTTCTTCTTGTGGATACTTCTTTTATGGTTGAGGAGATATGTACATATTCGATAAATATGTTAACACAATTATTATGTCACTTCCCACTTGTGGGTTTTGAGTTAACACTTCTTTGTATCACTTGTGTTCTATTGAAACTTTGTTATTTACTTATGAAGATGCACTTAACAATTATGAGATAATTTATAAAGGTATTGTGTGAATGGTTGATAACTTAAGAGTTGTTGTTTGAGAGTACATAACACCTCTACTGCTGAGATAATTCAACTGTCTATTACTCATTGGTGAAAGTATGATTATCAGATATGTGATTTGGATACTCACCCCTCTTTGATTTCTAGATCCCTAGTGAATTATCCCAAGTCACTTAAAAACTTGTGGTTAGGGTTGTTGAGAATTTGTTTTAGTCAAAACCAATTTATGGTTTGTGTAACCAAATGATTTGGTGTCTTAAGATACTTGTTATAAAGATCATTCCAAATGTACTCCTGACCAGATGAACTAGACCTATTTCATCATGTCAAGTGAAACATTGGTCACTTTGATTCGTTTAAACTTTCGCGCCAAAATTTCCCGTACTTTTAGATGCATGCTTTGCAAATGCACATATTAAATTTAGATCCTTATAACTTCCCAAACACTGGGATGTTACAGTATCTTCCCCTTAACAAGAACTTCGTCCCGAAGTTCAACCTCTCTCACGTAAAGATAGGTAGAGAGAACTTCTGTAGACCGTTGAATCTTCGCAACTGTTTTCTTGTGTTGTCCTTGGCATGTGTAGCCTCTTGTCTTGATTGTTCACCTTCTACTGTCTTGCATAATAATCTAATACTAAGCATGTTTCTATTATAACTCTGTTTTATTACTAGGCCTTCCTAATGGTCTAACGAAGAACACGTGGTATTTCCACCATATAGTGGATACCCAATTTCGTTCTTCGATGAATAGGTATGGTTTCCTATCCCTCACAACTTTCTGAAGAACATTTGGTACATTCACCAGGTGTTGAATAACCAATAAGATTCTTCCAGTACAATGGGTGTTGTCTATGTTTAGGACTCCATTTGGTTCAATCTAATAGTCTCAAGAGGAATACTGCTCAAAGAAACTTGTACAAAGTAGTGTACACTGACTTAGACTCAATTATTAGTGAAAACATCTTCGAGTTTCCTCGAGTTTTAACTTTTTCCTAATGGTGATTATAACCTATTCCACTGGTTACTTCCTATGGTCCTTCTATGTATTTGGTTTTGACTTCTATGGGACAATTCTATAAGTTCATTTATCAACTTCTACATGTTTCCTTCTAAGATATAACTACCCATGTTATTTTCCTGGCATGATTTATGGTAGCTCACCATGTGTTGATGCAGTAGCTCACCAACTCCAAACAGGATGTGGAATGTGGTCCATTCCCATCAGTGGCTTTATTGTTTTCTGCCTTCTTGACTTCAAGGACTTCCAGAGCTTTGATAGTTGCTTCAATCAACTGAGATTTCGGACCGCTCTCATACTAATCCTATACCCTCTAGACCAGTAACATCAAGATAGAACTCAATGTTTTTGCACATGCATATGCACATCAAGCTCAATCTTCATGTACAGATCTAGTCAATCAAAGATCCAAATAAGATCCAATAAATCCCAAATGCATTTATCACTCATGCATCAAAAGCCTGTAAAATATAAGTACTTAGAGTAAAACATCTCAAGTACCAAGGCTCTTAAATGCTATACACTACAAGTAGGTATATATTACCTTGTTACCCTAGTCTACACAACCACTCTTTGCCCAGGTAATTACTCCAATTGCATGCCTTACTGCAATGGAATAAATCAAGACAAAATGATCATATAGTAGTTGTTGTCTAACTTAGTTCCATATAGGACTAAGTACCATACTGTTTCAAGTACTTCCTCTTGGTTATGATGAGCTTCTCATAACATCTATTGGTCCTTCATGGTGTTGATCACATCGTAGGAGTAGTACTGTAGCTTCCATCAATGCTTATGCCTTATCCTAATTCTTCATTATACTATACTATACTGACTCACCTCTAGACTTGATAACAAAGGATATGGTATATATCCCATAGTTACCATGGTCTAATGACTCTTCATGATTCTCAAATGTACCTTCTTGATAACTCCTACACTTGTTCTATACCATGTTCTACTCCATCCTATACATTCATAGAATGGGGTAATCATCATTGTGTCTTAATCATCTTTGAGTATCTCAGAACTCCATTTCTCAATGAAACCGATACACGCTAGACTTCTAACTATTCATACCTAGGTATTAAGAAATTAGATAAGTATATTTACTCAAGTTGAGTAAGAATATTCTATACAAGTATGATCGTATCATTCCCAAGTGAATGATCATCATAGTTGTAGGAAATATGGTTTAGATAAGATGGCTTCCTATAGTCTTTACCAACCTACAGATCTCCTAAAAGGTTTTAAACCTAAGGTCGCCTCGCTCTGATACCACCTGTGGTGACCCAACACACCACTGCATGTGTAGTGCGCAAGTCGGTGACATAATACTCACAGAAGGACTTATCCGTGAATATTACATCTCTCAGAGTGGTACAACAGAAACACAGCGGGTCCAAGCAAAGCTATAGGATACAAACTTCATTACAAAATTTTGAGAATCTCCTTGATGAATCAAGAAGATCTCCTGCAAAAGAAACATCAGAAGAAGCAATTCAAAGCTCCAAGCCGGAGAAGAACTCTAGCTCAGAACTAATCCACTACGGCTGATGTCAGCCCTAAACTATGGCTTGTAAATGCTAAGACCAAGAATGGTCTCTACCTACAACATGATAGTTTTTCCTCCACCAGCGTTGTTGATGACGATGCTTAACCGACTAAGTAGTAGATCACTCCACCTAGCTTCATGAGGTAAAGATGGCTTCATGATGACGACTTCCACAGGCTTCAACTCTAAGCAAGGGGTCAAACGGGATAGAATGAGTAACGAGCGTTACTCAGCAAGTTCATGATATACAGTGGGTGGTTGATGCACTAACTACAACTTTAGACTCGAAAGAGTCAAAAGCTAATGCAAGGTTTTGTAAAACTTTCTTCAAGAGGTTGCTTTTAATTCTGAAAACTATGCCCGCCAGACCATCACAGGACTAGAACTTCATGGAGTTGCCTTTCCTGTAGCGTTCGCAGCTCCTTCCCGGAACAGGGGGTAACATGCCACATCCTTTTACACTCTGCAGAGGTGCGTTACTTTACCCATGGACGACCAAGACCATGTTGCACAACCAGGTGTACATTCCTGTCCACTCCCACTCAGGTGTGGGGCCCGGTTGTTGGTCCAAGCCAAACCGTGCTTCTCCGCACAACGCATGCCCACCCATTTCTGCCAGCAGGTTGAACGCCTGATTCCACCCCTCACGATGGAGATCTACGCGCCCCTGGCAGACACTCATAGACCCCAGAGCCCGTGGGACGTAAGGGCTCCCACCCATGTGCATGTAGTATCGCAAGACCTACACCGTACGTCTCTGGCCAGTCCGTTGACATGCGAACGAGAAAAGTATCACGGCTGACTTACTCCCCCCATAGAAGATCCATGGTCAACGCGGTATTTACGGCGCACCGAGTTCTGACGGCATTTGTGGTTAATTCCTAGGTAATACTTTCCCATGCAGATGGAACCTTCCTTTGACCTATTCATCTTACCATGGTTCCATCCGCCCACCAAACAGAACACTACCACTCGGGTAGTCATTCAATTAGTCATATTATTATAAAATTAGGATCATGCATTCTTTTTGGAATAGGTGGTAGTACGATAGAGTTTTTGCAAGTAGTTTGTTATGAGATACTGCAAAGGATATGAGCAAGTGATGAACTTGCCTGAGATTGAAATAACCATAAGAATAATCCAGGTCTTCGGGGTTCGAGGTCGCGTAGAGAAATCCAAACATCTGAAAGAAAGAAAAGTAGTCCCGGTAAGGACTACAGAAAACACTGGCAACATGATACATGCATAGTAATGAGATGCATCGTGAATTACCCTGGAAAATACCCCAGCTTACAAGCGTGAGCCACGTTTGATACGATACCTCAATCACACTTGTTTTTAGGTGAATTGTTTCATTACTTGAGGTGATGTTGTTATTACTTGTTTTAGACTCATAAGTGTTTCACTTTTACTTAACAAACAATTGTTATTATGTTTGGGTTAGAAATGGTTATCACGTGATTAAACGAGAAACTATATCATATGGAAAACAACAATTTAAAAAGATAATAAAGAGGTTTGATTTTATGTTCAAAAGTGTAGAACTAAGGACATCAAGATTATTTGAAAATGAAGTAATACAACTAACGCTATCATCACAATACTTGCTTAATAACTTGTGATGATAGGTTGTGGTATGTGTGAAAACATGAGGTTTTATTAATGAAGGAAATAATGTTTGTGATAGTTGTTTATGGTTATAATAGACTATTATCAAATTCCATTATACCTTGAGTAACAAGTTTATAACTTCAACAAAATGTTTTATGTTTGACATATTTGAATTGGAAATGATTTTATTTTTAATTTGGTATATTATTCAATGCTTTCTGAAAATATTTGAATAATTATTGATTTATTAATTTTAGATGAACTAAATGACTAGGCAAAACATTGCACACATTAAAACTTGGTCAAATGACTTTGTAAACATCATAGGTGAGTTGTATATGTCATTTGGAGCATTTTGGTATATAACTTGTATTTTTCTGATTTTATGAATTATTTATTATTTTTCTTCATTTTCAATGATTTATTTGAATTAAAGAAAATATTAAATTTTAAACTTTATTAAATATTTTTGAAAAGTTGATAACCAGTTAGATCATATTTTTTTAATCATTTCTATATTTATTTCATATTTTTCTGATAAACAGGATTAAAGTTATTGAATTAATAGGATTAAATCATTTTCTGTCATTTTTAAATTGACACGTGGGTCCCACCTGTCATATTCATCTTTTAAATGAAAATTAAAAGGAAAATGGATATTGACATCATGATGGCGTCACAACCACATCATCCAGAGAGGATTCTTCACAGATGAACTCAATTCGAGTGATTGAGTGCAAATTGGTTGTTTTGGTTCGTTCCACCAGCTAGATGTGCTCGCGGCGAGCCAAGGAGTAGCGGCGCGGTGACCGAATGGTCACAGGCGGCTCGCCGGCGTGCACAGGCGCGGCGGCGCCCTCGGGCTCATACGGAGGTGGAGCTACCGGAGACTAGAGAGCAAACGGAAGGTACCCGGGGGTTCCCCAGCTTACCCTGAGAGTCGTGGTAGAGTCGGGGAAGCAAGGTGAGGTCCCAATCACCGGCGGCGAGGAGAAATCGACGGCGGCCGGAGTTGGGGATGACGACGAAATCCGGTGGCTTCACTGCGTCCCGACAAGCGATACTCAGCAGGGAGATAGAGGAGATCACGGCGGTTCTAATGGTGGTCTCCATTCATCCCGAGGTGGCCAGAGTCGACGGCGGCGTGCGGTGGCCGTATGGGTTAGGGTTAGGGTTTTCCTTTCGAGCTCGTAAAGAGAGAGAGAGCAAGCGAGGGAGAGTGAGAGAGATGCAGACGGCACGGCAGCCTCGGCCTTCTTATCCGCGAGAGGAGGCAGGCAAGCAGGAGGTGGCAGTGGCCGTGCCACGGCGTCCCTTCTCCTCTGCCTTCTGGCAGAGGAAGAAGAAGAGGAAAAAGAAATGCCCAATTTCGATAACCCCCTATAGTTTCTACTTTAACAACTAGGTCCTTCTGTCTTTAAAACTGAGAAGAAAACACTGTTTTCAGGGCTTTTCTGTGAAAAGAAAAATTAATAAAAAATATATCTGAATTCCTTATCAAATTCTACATCTCACCATATTTTGTTTTGGTGAATTTGAAGAATATTTATATTTTTTATTTAGGTGCTAGATTAAGTGATTTTCTTGTTTTCTCCTCTTTTAATTTATTTAATGGCTTTAAAATTATGGTAAAGCATGTTTAATAAAAGTACACACTCCATCTTGTGGATACCAAAGTGGTGTATCATATTTGATCAATTTTAAGCATAATCCCTTATAGAAGGTATTTTAGTAAAATTACTTGGTACTGGTTCTATGCACTGTTATGAAAACAATTTAATATGGAATTTTATTCCATCTCAAACCAACTGCTTTTAATGGGTAAATAACTTGTTTTTCTTTAATATAACTTTGTTATTTTCATTAATGAAAATCTTAATACTTTTGGTTGTCATCACACTTGGTGCATGTAAACCATATTTGTTAATTTTAGTACTGGATCAAATGGAAAACATGAGTGGCTTTGAAACCTCATTTGTTTGTTTTTCTCCAACTTCCAAATGTGGATACTATCTCATGTTGTTTTGGAACATGTAATCATTTACAGGTTATATGTAGATGAATTTTTATTATCACCTGTTAATCTTATCTATGAGAAGGATTTGGAAAACAAGGTATTAGCTTGTTTTCATTTACCTCCACATGTCAAAACATGTGGATGCAAAACCTTGTTGATATTTCTTAATGAATACTTGTTTCCATCTAAGAGAGTTACTATTTGTTCCTTATCTCTGTTGAGCTTGACAGAGGTTATTGATTCTCTATTATATCCTAATGATTTACTGGATAAATACTTATGCTCCCTTACTGAGGCAGTGTTGATTCTTGTGCTCTTCTGTTGCTTGATGTTCTTCTCTCTAGTTGCCATTAGCCTTCTGTTTTCACCTTGTGTCAATTGCAAGTAATATCATCTCTTGGATTCAATCTTCTGTTTATTGGTGTATTTTATAACATCAATTTTCCCTATGCATATAAGAAGAATTTGTTGACAAGTTTGCAAGGCTTGCCCTCAAATACCTTTTCATATACAAATGGCTGATAGATACAAGATTATCAAACCTTATGTTTATTTGTATATGACACTCAATTGTTAGAGCCTACAAAAGTAATTTGTTAACAAGGTTGCAAACTTGTTTCCAAACTACTTCTATATAACACCAACATTAGAATACCACATTGTTTCTAGATAGTTAAATAATAATTGATCTTGGTGTATGATTTTCCAAATTCTTCAGGATAGATTGAGTCAGCACTTCTAAGACAACCTAACGAATCCTTCTGTAGAACTTCTTGTGGTAGTACCTCCTTTCTTGTGGTTGATGCTCTTGCAGAATGATTCAGAGAAGATTGGAAAACAAGATACAATGGCCTTGACAACATAACAAGATCTAGATTAAGACTGAGTTCATGCTTTTATTATCCTATATACTTCTTATCTTATTTCCCAAAAGATATGTAATTGTCTCATACATGATTAGTTTTAGCTTTCCATTCAATTCCTCTAATAGAGGTTATACTTATTGTTATCCTTAGTTGTATCTAGAGATACTTTAGTTGTTGAATGATGATTTGGATAGAAAAGTGGAGTGTTTGTGGAATGATGCCTTAATAGTAAGTTAATCAAATGGTTCATTGATGTGTTGATGTTTCATATGCTCACTTATATATGATGATTAAAGCAATGAGCATGTGAATGTTATTGAGGTTTAATGACTTATATCATAGTTGTTATTTGTTCTCCCAGGTGTCATGATCTACTTTCTATTCATCACTTTATTAACTTTTTCATTCATAATGCAGATATAGAGATTTGGAAAGATCATATGTAATGATCAAGGTTTATCAGTAACTGAAGAAGATTTATTTCTTCTTGTGGATACTTCTTTTATGGTTGAGGAGATATGTACATATTCGATAAATATGTTAACACAATTATTATGTCACTTCCCACTTGTGGGTTTTGAGTTAACACTTCTTTGTATCACTTGTGTTCTATTGAAACTTTGTTATTTACTTATGAAGATGCACTTAACAATGATGAGATAATTTATAAAGGTATTGTGTGAATGGTTGATAACTTAAGAGTTGTTGTTTGAGAGTACATAACACCTCTACTGCTGAGATAATTCAACTGTCTATTACTCATTGGTGAAAGTATGATTATCAGATATGTGATTTGGATACTCACCCCTCTTTGAGTTCTAGATCCCTAGTGAATTATCCCAAGTCACTTAAAAACTTGTGGTTAGGGTTGTTGAGAATTTGTTTTAGTCAAAACCAATTTATGGTTTGTGTAACCAAATGATTTGGTGTCTTAAGATACTTGTTATAAAGATCATTCCAAATGTACTCCTGACCAGATGAACTAGACCTATTTCATCATGTCAAGTGAAACATTGGTCACTTTGATTCGTTTAAACTTTCGCGCCAAAATTTCCCGTACTTTTAGATGCATGCTTTGCAAATGCACATATTAAATTTAGATCCTTATAACTTCCCAAACACTGGGATGTTACAACGGTGGACGAGTTCGCCATCTGTTTCTTTGGATTCGAAGTACTCCACATCAAAAGGGAGGAAAATTGGAACGCGGATGCGTTAGCCCGCATGGGATCAGAGAGGGTAAAAACCTTACCACCAGGTGTATTCGTCCAGCATTTGCACGAACCATCCATAAAAGGTGGAGATGTCGATTATCCTCTGGCTTCCGAATCAATCGAAGTTATGCTCGTCAAACCGGACTGGACAATTCCATATTTAAACTTCTTAGTCAATCAGAAGTACCCGGAGGGAGCAGATGAAGTCTTGCAAAGACAAATACAGCGTCGATGCAAAGGATACGTGGTAATTGACAACTGTCTGTATAAACGTTGTACTTCCGGAATTTGTCAGCGGTGTATCTCACCAGAAGAAGGACGAGAAATACTGGAAGAAATCCATGCCGGAGATTGCGGACATCATGCTCAATCAAAAAGCATAGTTAAAAAAGCATTCCGCGCTGGGTTTTTCTGGCTAACAGCCAAGACAGATGCTGAGCACATAGTCAATACGTGTGCTGGGTGTCAATATTACGCCAAGCAGACTAATTTGCTGGCCCAAGCACTCAAAACTATCCCTATTACATGGCCGTTTGCGGTCTGGGGGCTAGATATGATGGGACCGTTCAAAACTGCAAGAGGTGGACTTACACATCTGCTCGTAGCAGTGGATAAATATACCAAATGGGTGGAGGCCAAACCCATCAAAAAGCTGGATGGGGCAACTGCCAGAAATTTCATCATTGACTTTCCACACAGCATAATAACTGACAACGGGACAAATTTCTCCATTGGGGAGTTGGCCAAATATTGCCGACAAACGGGAATTCTCCTAGATCTCGCATCTGTGGCACACCCGCAATCCAATGGACAGGTTGAGAGAATGAATAGCTCAATCCTGCAACGAATACGCCCAAGACTCGAATCTCCTCTTCACAGAGCAGCTGGAGCATGGGTAGAAGAGCTACCTTCCGTGCTTTGGAGTATTCGAACGACGCCAAATAGGTCAACTGGGCAAACCCCGTTTTTCCTAGTTTATGGTGCGGAAGCTATTCTTCCAACGGACATGATCCATGATAGCCCAAGAGTGCAAGATTTCGATGACTCGGATACCAAAGAAGCACGACAGGATGCCGTTGATCTCTTAGAAGAGGAACGAGAACTTGTGCTTCAAAGATCCGCCATCTATCAGCAAGGTTTACGACGTTATCATAGTCGGAAAATCAGGCATCGTTCTTTTAAAGAAGGAGACCTAGTACTAAGGCTGGTGCAACAAAGGAAGCATAAGTTGGCCCCAGTTTGGGAAGGACCATTTGTCATAAGTAAAGCCATGAAGAATGGATCATACTATCTTGCCGACATTCGAGATACGGAAGACGATCCCGAGACGCCGAATCGCAAAAGAAAGAGAAAGATAGATGTTGAACTAGGAGAGACAAAAAGGCCTTGGAGTATCCAACAGTTATGTCCCTTCTATACTTAGTTCAATTTCTATGTAAACATCTTTTGAGATCATGAAATAAAGTTGTCGGAATTCTGGTATCTATGTTTTTACAAGTTCATTATAGTACAAAACATGATTCCACCTTATCTATTTCCCAATGATCTTACAAAATACTCAATGTTAACCCGAATTGTGCCTGCGTGCTCGGCGTTTAAAAACTGAATGATTTCAGCCTTCTAACGGCTAAAGGAAACTCGGATTGTGCCTGCGTGCCCAAGTTTCATTCAATTCCTTACTTTTCTCTAAGCATTATCTGATTGCTTATGTGTTGGGTCACTAGAGCTAGTTAGTAAAAATGCCTTTAGTATGATCCATGTTTCCGAGTTAAAACTGATTGGTTATACCCAGTTACTCGGCATGACGCTTCATAATACTATTGAGCCATTTCAAACACTAAGGACAGTTAAAACATATACGCCAGAGAATTTAGAAGATAAAGGAATAGTCAAACCCGAAAACCTTGCAAGGAATTTCATAATTCAAAGCTGCAAAAGGCGGAGTTCTTGTTTCGACAAACGGAATAGAAGCATTGCAATATGAATTACATTGTTAAAATAATGCTCCTATCCACCATCTAGTTTAAGTGTAATCCTTTAAGCATCTGAGTCTTCTTCGCTGCTGTCATCCTCGGGGGCTGCAGGGACCTCTTCTTCTGGATGGGTGATGGAAATGTTTACCATAGAGGCAATCTTGGTGGCGTGACCTTTGATTTCATCAAAGATAATGGTTCGCTGGTTTTCCGTATATCCTTGAGGGATACCGGACGCCACGCGCCAAGACTTTGTACCAGGGTAGTGCATACGCATAAGGCCAAGTGCCATGCGTGCACCACCCCGTGCAGCGGAGAGAAGGATGGATTCACTCGACTTCGCCACCTCCATGATGGCACCCGGAAGTTTGTAAACCTCTGAGAATTACATAGTACTTGTGGGAAGGAACTTGTTAATCAACTGCATCCATGCATCTCTGATTGCGTTCCATACTTCCCCAAAAGCTCGGATTTTCTTAGTCCGAGAAAGCCCTGGAAAATTTCCTGTTTTTTCGAATAAGCAACCAAAAAAGGTTACGCGAAAAATGAAGAAAGAAAATAAGACATGAAGAAATTGGTAAAAGGAACTAACTTACCAAGAACATTATCGATTTCGGTACCTTCTTTCAGGCGCGAGAATAACATACTTTCCAAATCCTGGATAATAGACTTATTCTCCGCTGCCTGTAAAGAAGCCTTGGATTGAGCAATCCCAAGGGCTAGATTACTGGCTTCCAGGTCTTTTCGAACCATCATAAGCTCATTACGAAGGTTCGAGTTTTCCTCACGAAGTCGAGCGGCATTGCTGGCGTCCTCAGCTAATTCTTTGGCCTTAGCTAAAGCAGCTAGAGGGCAGGAAAAATAATCCAAATTTTTGAAAAATTCGAGAAAAATTACTTTCCGAATAAAAAACTGCAGAGAATAAATACCTGTTGTTTCCAATAGCTGTAGCTGAGATAAGGCCAGCTCGTTGTTTTTTGACTCAACAATAGATTGAAGGGTTCTAACTTTATCATTCTTAATGTTAAGTTTGTTAAAAACTTCTAAGTTTATGGCATCAGCAGAATGCTGAAACACGGAAATGAAAGCCAAACGCTTAAGTATAAACAAGCGTAGTAAGAAGCATTAAGAAGAAATCAGGCTTTCAACTTATTGCTTGGGGGCTAGAGATATTACCTGGCTCATTTCTCGCAAGTTTGCCAAGGTATCGTTGAATTCTTTTGCATAGTCGGCAAAAAGAATTCCAACATGGTGAAGGCCATCTTGTATGACCTGACGAGGCAAAAATACGAAATCATTGCGAACAATTAATCCGCCTTGAGGCTAAGGACGGATCAGAGGGGCAGGAGCGAAGAATCTCTTAGCCTCCGGACGAATATATCTGAGGTCGTCGAATGGTTATTCCTTTATCCGGATATTGTTGTCCAAATTGGGAACGGTTTCGTTTACCCCAGATGATTGAGGATTTCCACCCATCTGTGTTTCCGTTCTGTTCCTCGCGCCTATGGTGGCAGAAGAAGATTCTCCTTTGACAGTAGATTTATGTTTCTTTAGCTTCTTTGTCTTCAGAGGAGTTGGGGCAAGGCTGAAAGGAAAACATCCGAGAAATAAAAATCTCGAAGAACCAGCGGAGAACGATGACTAGGAAAGCTCCAATGAAATACCTGGAGGTAACGATGGGAATTCCGTCAACAGTCACCATGTCTCCGAAAGTCACCTGCCTTTTACTTTTCCGACTATTGTAAAAGCTAGCATGTAATTCGCTAAGCTCGGTGTCGGAAGCCAGATCAGCTCCTCCAAGTTTGTCGAACTAAGGAAGGAGTAACGATGCGTTAAAAGTCAGAGAAAAAAAAGTTAATTTGGGAAAACCCGAAGGCAAGGAAAGTATAAACACCTTAGGGGCCAGATTCTCCACGTGATAAATGGCTAGACTTTCTACGTGTTGATCGCAGATGGCGACCAGTTGATTGAGCCGATTTATGAAATCTTTTTTGGTGTAGAGCTTATCTGTTCCCCTCATACTATCTTCTGGCCCTTCGTATTCGCAAAGGAGCCGGGAACAAAAGGAAAGAGGTTGAATACGGCGTCCAAACCAACATAAAACAGTATCCTTCCCAGTTAAAGGAGGCTGAGAGGAAGTAAGCTTGGCGATACGCCGTTTTATCTTCATCAAGTTTTCCGGCAATGTTTGCACTGCTTCAACTGTCCAACTCTCTTGAGGGGTGGCAGCGGAATTAATGAATGAAGGAACCCCGTTTTCCTTACCAGGGAATGGGATGTCCTGATGATAAAAGAAAGGACCCATCCAAGATTGGACAGGTTCCGGCATTTTCATCTTCGGGTACCAATCTTCTCTAAACTTTTGAAGAGCGAAAGGTATAGTTCCACAGATAGGGGAAATACCTTCTGTGAGGTTATGTTTTACCTCAAAGCAATATTGCCAAAAATCTAGACTAGGTGCTATTCCTAAGTACCCTTCAAAAAGGGCTTGGAAGCTAGCTAGGTAGAGGATGGAGTTTGGAGTAAGATTATGCGGCTGGACGCCATAATAGTTAAGGACGTCTAAGAAAAAGGCGGAAGGCGGTAAACCCATACCTCTCATAATATGAGAGGTGAGGAGGACGCGTTCCCCGTCTTTTGGTTTGGGCTCGAGTTCACCTTCCGAGTTCCGCCATTTTCCTTTAACTATTAATCCTTCCCTTGCCATTTGTGGAAGGAGAGAAGGAGGAATATTGCTCGGACTCCAGTTGTCGACAAATTCCGTTTCTTCGTTAGCTCCGGCAGCAGCGAGCTTGTCGCCGGGAAGCGTGATCTTTTCCTCCGCCGTCTCGGGAGCAAACGGCGGAGTAGGCGCGGAGCTCGAACCCGCAAGGTTCGCGGCGGCGGAAGGATTGCCTCCGCCCGCCGCGAAATCTGTAGAGGCCCCAGACCGGTAGGTCCAGAACCCCTCATATGCATTCATTCACGATCCCAGAAGAACCAGTCGTGAACAACATACGTAGTTGGCATACAGAATACATCATCCATTACACGAATATAGAGTCTTACATAAATGGTCACATGACCAAGTTCTTGATAACTGTCACGCAGGACAGACATTCAAAGTAAACACAGCGGAAGACGATAAGCATAGCGTAGTAGAACCCGAGTCACGCCTCATCCTACAGGCTGCTGACTGGGAGACGATCCTAACTCGCAGGGCCATCAGCGTAGAACTCCTCCTCATAGTACTCCTCCTGAGGTGGCTCCTCGTAGTCTGATAAGTAGATACCAGGGGCGAAACCAAATGAGTACATTTGAATGTACTCAACAAGACATCCTTTATTAGCTTACAATAATGCATACATGCTTATTTGGTGGAGTGGGTAGGCCATACATATGGTTCAGCTACCCATGACAGATAAAAGATTTGCCATGGTTGATTCTTCAAGTTCACTTCTTTGTAAACAAAATCATTTAACATAATGTAGTTTTGCTCTCGTAGATATCACATATCTTGGAGGTTTTATAATACTTTTGGAAAAGAAAGTTTTTCTTTTCAGAAACTTTTAGTAGTAGTTTCTTTCTCATCGGTATCTCGCAGATACCAAGTCATTCCTCCATAGTACCTCTCAGGTACAAAAGCCTTCCTTCAAAACCTCTTTTGAAAAGTTGACACAATACTAGCTACATGGCCATTCAACCGTCCATATCCGAGGACGCGGCTATCTCGAAATAGTTTTACTCTGCAGAGGTGTACACATTTCCACCAGATCCAGAGTCTGCCATGAAACAACCATGGACTGTTCCCAACCTATGAGAACATCAGATAACTGGTCTTGACTATCCACTCTGTACAAGCTAGTACATGACTATCTCTTCAATTGGGGTTTCCCTCCCTGGCAAGCCATGTCACACACCGCCTAACAGGAGACCCAACTGCTGCATCCGGAGGGAAAATTAATCCCACACTTTAGATGTCCCGTATACTCACTCCTAGCGACACTTCGGTTCGGAGGATCCAATCCCCTATAGCCTTTGAGATAGCACATATACTAACCCTAACAAGTTTTTAATCAAGCCCCTACCCATATTGGGGTAAAGTGGCAGTACGATAATGGTTGTCCAGCGAAGACTAGGTTATGTGTCTTTTGTAAACATTTCCCATAAAATTTCCCATCATAACACTCCTTCCGGCAGACAGGGTCTCACCCTTCCTCCGGGGTTTTTTTTCCTTTCATAAGGCATTTGTTTACAAAAACACATTTTATTTAGTTCATTTAAGAACTCAAGTTTTAAGTAGGTGTATGGTATTTATATACCATTTAGTGTCTAAGGGCTTGGTAATACCAAGTTGACTATGATTATGAGTCCTTATACTAGTAGTAGTAATAGTAGTAGTAGGATTCACACAAAAATAGTTTTTGAAGGCATAGTTTTGTAAAACTTCAGAAGTGGAAAGCATGCATGATAGATAATGATAAGTAGTTATACAGCAAGCATTAGGATGGCTTGCCTTGGTACAAGTGATGGTCCTGATCCTGAAAGTAACAGGAGTTGCAATACCCTTCTTCAGCAATTCCTTCCTCCTCGCTTTCTAACGTCGTAAAAAGAAATAAAGACACACTTTCAGAACCAAGCAAGGCAAGCAAATGCTACAAGCAATACATACAGCAAGCAATCAAAAAGTACCACCCATAGTTCTCAATTTTTCCCTAAAGAAAAATTGGCATAAAAACTATAGTTAGAAAATCTGCTTTTTCCTAGTGCTTATGTGTGGCCAAAACAATGATTCTTAGTTAAGAACATTGTGGACCAGTGGGATATAGCACATGCTACTGGACAGTAGGGTGTCCCATAAAACACATTTTGATGCCTAAAAATCCCCACAACAATTCCTATGGCTAGCACACATAATTTTGCTAAATTACTCAAGTAGTGAAAATAAGCTCATGACAACAAGTCAACCTATTTTCCACTATGAGGCAAACATACCAGTGGGTGTCCCACTAGTAATTATGCTCACCAAGAGGTTAATAAGCCTCTGGTCACTTTTATAAAAGTGCTAAAAACAACAAACAAACACCCAAAAATTCCTACTCATACTAGTAGAAAAATTTAGGAAACTACTAGACTAGTTTAGACTATACTAGCTAATGTTATGCACAAGTGTGCAAGATTTCAGAGGCAAAATACACCTCTAACCAGTACCATATATGCTACTGGATCTCACAAAAATGACATAAAAACATAGCTAGGAAACAAGGATAGATATGCTTAAAAAGCTACACATGTGAGGAGATTTATTTCTAGTCACTCAAGTGCTACTCATGCTTTTGTGCTATTTAATAGGAAAATCTACCAGAGGTGAAAACCCTAATGAAATATTGCCACAAGTACTTTTCATCCTCTGGTTTCAATACCAAAGAGTCATATTTTTTCCTAGTGGAAAACAAGACACAAAACAAACATGAATATTCTAGTGTGAAATCTAGTCCTCAAGCATTTCTATTTTAACCTATTTCAACCACAAGCACCAAGCATTCAGAGGTGCTATAAACTAATTAACAGTACCTAAGTGGTACTGGTTCCATGAAAAACAATCTAGCAACTAGCCTAAAGATTTATTTAAATATCTACTCAAAAAAATACATAAAAATCTAGCCAATAGCAAGACATAAGCATGGAAAACTAGTTCTAAAATGCTACCATTCAAACCATTTATTCTAACATGCTCATACAACTTGTATACAACATAACCATAATGGAAAACAACATAACAAGCAAGATCACATCATTTGCAACTCACAAAAGTAACATATAAGGCAAGATCTAGAATTAAAATTTAGGCAGAAAATAGCCAAAACTTGTTCTGTCTCTCTAAATTTTTCTGTTGCTCTAAAAAGCAAATCCTTCTAGGATGTGATAGTCCTTATCACTACAAAGCTTCTCCAACTTGCCTCACTCAAAAATAATATCCCAAACTCCCTCTAAAAATCGTGGAATAGCCCACTGATGTTTTACCAAAATGGATGGCATTTCCAAATGGTAACTCTCCTTGATGCAAACTAAAATTCTACTGATAGGTATTGGAAAGGGCTTTCCAAAACAGTCGAGTTTGCTCAAAAATGTTTTGTATTTTTGAAGTTCTATTCAATTCAATTTTTAGGGTACTGTCTGGCATATGATTTTTAGAAAAATCATAAAAACTCAAAACAAGTTTCTGCCAGTGGGATATGGTTGCAATTTTGTAAGGCTAGTAGTACAAAAATTAGCAAGGTAAAATAAATTAATATACTACCTTTTCTAAGCCTAAAGCTAGGATCTAGTTAATCTGCCAGAGAGAAAAAAAAAGTATACTCGTTTTTAACCGAAACTGCCCAACGGGCCAGATCTGGCAGCGCGCGGCCCAGCAACACGATGCACAGCCCGCCTGCGCGCGCGCGCGCGAAACGCACGGTTCAAAGGGGGCCGTCGATTCGCAGATCGACGGTCCCCGTCCTTTCTTCCTCCCCGCGTCGCTCCTCTCTCTCTCTCCCTCCTAACCGCGGACGAACACCTCACGGGCACGGGGTTTTGCTCACCTAGGGCTCGCGAGAAGCAAGGGGGCGGTGCGGGGTCGAAGGAGGGTGGCTTGGGCGATGCCGTGGCGCGGTCTCGGGCGGTGGCGACGGGTGTGCGCTGCGGCGGCTCGACGGCGTCCCGCGGCGGCTCCGAGGACGACGGCGATGAATCTGCAAGCGATCGAGGGCAAGAGGGTGTCAGGGAGGTTGGCACGAGCTAGGGGATCGCAATGGAGGTGAAAGGAGGGCGGGAGAGGCAGTGGTCGCGGCGCCACCTCGAGCTCGATCCGATCGGGTCCGAAAATGGGCGCGGCTCGCCTCGCTCGCACAGAGCGAACGAGCAACCGAGAGCTTGACGGGGTGGTTCAGTGGGGTGAGGAGAGTGTGCTGGCGAGAGGGCTAGGCCTCTAGGGCTTTGTAGCCACGAGGCCAAGGTGGGGGTGCTCGGGTTGGCTTGGCATGGGCATGCCCTTGCCCCTTGGGGGTTCTCCAGGGCTTGCACTGGTTTCTATTGGTGCCTAAGGGTCAAGCAAGTACCAAGATGATGAGCAAGGCCACAGCAAAGGCCAAGTGATGGGCAAAAGAAAGAATCAACACTATT
The DNA here is from genome assembly GCA_028641055.1 of Alopecurus myosuroides. NCBI lineage: Eukaryota > Viridiplantae > Streptophyta > Magnoliopsida > Poales > Poaceae > Alopecurus > Alopecurus myosuroides. The sequence goes on from CM054060.1 coordinate 67,633,345, forward strand.
TCAACCACTCTAATGACATCACAATATAGTCAAATGCCACCTCATGTTTCTCTCATCCTGGTCAGCCCAAGTAGGATCCAATGCCACCTTCTAGAAGCTCAATAACAATGTTTTCGAATTGGCAAAGTGGCAAGGCTTGGATCAGTGCACAAAAGCTAAAAACATTAAGTCCAAAAGTGTATTCACTGTTCTGTCAGAAAAATTCAGTTAGACAGTTTCTGAATTTTTCTAAGTGCTAAAAAAAACAGACAGAGATAGCAAAAGTTGGGTTTGTTTTCACCAAGCAAACCAGCTCTAAAATGAGTGATTTAAAATGCTCAACAAAGAACAACTATCCAAGTTTCAGATCCAACCATTTGATTTGAAAAATGATGGATTTATGGCTCTGAAAATAAATGGCAAAGTAGGTACATTCTCTGTTTTTAAAATGCTCAAATTTCTGTCTTATCAAGATGGCTCAAAAACCATCTTGGCATTGTGTGTTAATTTTCTTTGTAGGTTTTTCCAAGAGTGTAGTTTTGTTGTACTCATATCAGAGAGTAGTTTTGATCAAAGAAAATCCCTAATTGGATAATCCTTGTGGTGGAAAACAAGGGTTGAAAACAGCTACTTGGCTGTTTTTCAGGGCAAAATTTATAATGGAAAAGCTAATGGAAGCTTTTCCAATTAATTTTATTTCAAGTTCAAGATGATTCCTAAACATTAATAACACATTTTCAAGTTGAAACAAAAGGTCACCTCAAGTCTTGAAAAATAATCTCATAAGAACCTTAGTGGAAATCATGGGAAAACAATAATAAAGCAATGTGTTTCTTAGGAGAAAAACTCCTCAAGTGAGTGAAAAGAAACACACCACTAATATTGCATAGATAAACATCAGTACACAACATGTTGTTCACTTAATTTCATTACAAAGGTCTTAAGAGACATGCTAAAATACTATTATACCAGTGCTTAAAAACAGGGATGTGACAAATCTCCCCCCCTTAAAAGAATCTCGTCCCGAGATTCGCGGGTCTAGGCTTTAAGAAAATCAGGAAACTCCTTCCTGATATCATCCTCACGCTCCCAGGTAGCTTCTTCCTCAGAGTGATTGGTCCACTGAATCTTAAGGAATTTTATAGCGCGGTTCCTGGTAGCACGCACCATTTCCTCGAGAACCCGCAGGGGTCTATCACGATAAGTCAAATCATCATTTATGTCAATGGTCCTGAAATCCACGTCTTGATACGAGAGATCCTTCTCCGGTACTTGAAGACATTTCCGGAGCAATGACACATGGAAAACATTGTGAAAAGCAGATAGCTCCTCAGGTAATTCTAACTGATAAGAAACTTCGCCACGACGTGCCAAGATCTTAAAAGGGCCAATATACCTGGGGGCCAGCTTTCCTTTGACATGGAAACGCTGCATCCCTTTGAGTGGCGTAACACGAAGGTACACGAAATCTCCAATGCTGAAAGAGACATCACGACGTTTCGTATCAGCATAACTCTTCTGACGAGATTGAGCTGTCTTTAAACGTTCCCGAATAAGTTGGACCTGCTCCTCTGCAGCCTTCAAAGTGTCCACACCAAAAACCTGACTGTCTCCAGTCTCAGTCCAATTTAAAGGTGTACGGCATTTACGCCCATACAGAGCTTCAAAAGGGGCCATTTGCAAACTAGACTGATAACTGTTGTTGTAAGAAAACTCTGCGAAGGGCAGACAGTCTTCCCATTTAATCCCATAGGACAACACACAAGCACGGAGCATGTCCTCCAGAATTTGGTTCACACGCTCTGTTTGTCCATCAGTCTGCGGGTGATATGCTGTGCTAAAAGCTAGTTTGGTTCCCAAACTCTCGTGCAACTTCTTCCAAAATCTAGATGTGAACTGTGTACCTCGATCAGATACAATCCTGCTTGGGACTCCGTGTAGGCTGACAATCCGAGAAATGTAAAGATCCGCAAGCTGATCTCCACGATAGGTTGTCCGGACAGGAATAAAGTGAGCAACTTTTGTGAGCCTGTCCACGACAACCCATATAGAATCATTTCCTCGGCTGGACCTAGGAAGTCCAGTGATGAAGTCCATTCCCACTTCATCCCATTTCCAAACAGGCACTTGCAATGGTTGGAGCAATCCAGCGGGACGCTGGTGTCCGGCTTTTACTTGCTGGCAGACATGGCACTTGGCTACGAATGAAGCAATCTCTCGCTTCATTCCATGCCACCAGAATCTCTCTTTCAGGTCTTGATACATCTTTGTTCCTCCAGGATGGATAGAATACATGGTCTCATGAGCCTCGACCATGATGGTCTGCTTGAGATCAGATTCAGAGGGAACACAAATACGGCCTTCATACCATAATCCTCCATCAGCATCGATGGTAAACCCAGCAACCTTCTCCTTCTCCATGCGGGCTTTAATCCCATCAATACTTTTCTGGCCTTTCTGCGCTTCTTTGATTTGGTCAACCAGGGTTGGTTTAAGTTCTATGGCGTCCAACATGCCATAGCTGACCACTTCAATACCAAGCTGGTCCAGCTCTTTCCACAACTCGGGTTGCCTTACTAAAATCATAGCATTTAGAGAGGCCGGCTCTCGACTAAGAGCGTCTGCAACCACATTTGCTTTTCCCGGGTGATAATGAATACTCAGATCATAATCTTTAATGAGCTCAATCCAGCGGCGCTGCCTCATGTTGAGCTCACGTTGAGTAAAGATATACTTTAAACTCTTATGATCCGTGTAAATTTCCACTCTTCTTCCCATAAGAAAGTGCCGCCATGTCTTGAGAGCATGAACAACGGCAGCAAGCTCTAAGTCATGAGTGGGATAATTCAACTCGTGGGGTCTTAACTGGCGGGATATGAAAGATATCACCTTCCCTTCTTGCATAAGCACGCTTCCAAGACCAAGCTTAGAAGCGTCACAATATACGTCGAAATTCTTGGTGACATCTGGCATTATAAGGATTGGGGCAGACACCAGTCGGTGCTTTAACTCATTGAAACTCTCTTCACATTTGTCCGTCCATAGGAACTTGCTATCCTTCTTGAGCAACTGGGTGAGGGGCCTGGCTATACTCGAGAATCCCTGAACAAACTTGCGGTAATATCCTGCCAAACCCAGAAAGGATCTGACTTCAGTCTGGTTGGTCGGAGCAGCACGCTTCTCCACAGACTGAACTAGAGCAGGGTCAACAGATATTCCTCCCGCAGATACTACATGTCCAAGAAATCCGACTTCCGTCAACCAGAATTGACATTTACTAAACTTAGCATACAGTTGATGCTCACGAAGCGTTCCGAGCACAAGTCTCAGATGCTCTTCGTGTTCTTCCTCACTCCTCGAATATATAAGAATGTCGTCAATAAACACCACGACAAACTTGTCTAGAAAATCCATGAATACCTTATTCATGAGATTCATGAAATAGGCAGGGGCATTGGTTAGACCAAAGGACATTACGGTGTACTCATACAGCCCGTAACGAGTGGTGAAAGCAGTCTTTGGGATATCAGTATCACGGACTTTCAATTGATGATAACCAGTCCGAAGGTCAATCTTGGAGAAGATTACAGCCCCATTCAACTGGTCAAACAAGTCTTCAATTTTGGGCAACGGGTATTTGTTCTTGATGGTAACATCATTTAACTTGCGGTAGTCCACACATAAACGAGTGGTACCGTCCCGTTTTCCCACAAAAATGATCGGAGATCCCCAGGGAGATGCACTAGGGCGAATCAATCCCTTCCTTAACATGTCCTCCAGTTGAGTCTTCAACTCATCTAATTCCTTCGGGTTCATCCGATACGGCTTCTGTGCTATGGGTCCAGTTCCGGGCACTAACTCAATCACAAACTCGATATCCCGATCAGGGGGCATACCGGGTAACTCTTCAGGAAAAACATCCGGGTATTCGCAAACTACCGGGACTTCCTCAAGGGCAGGTTGGGCTATACCAGTGTGGCAGTGAACTTGTGACGAGGGTCGGGTTGCAGTGTACGCAACCTTTTCCCCATCCTCTGAGATCATTTCAATAGATTTCTTAGTGCAGTCGATAACTCCCTTATACTTGGCCATCCAGTTCATACCGAGTACCACTTCTATCCCTTTGGATCCCAGCACTATAAGATCCGCATGAAAAGTTTTCCCTTGGATTTCTACTGGTACCTCATTGCAAATTAGGTTGGCTTTAGTACTATCCCCAGGTATTTGTACTAACATAGGGTTGTGCATACGGGAATGCTTCATACCACTTTTCTCAGCAAACGGTTTAGTGACAAAGGAATGTGATGCACCAGAATCAAACAGTACTGCGGCTGGTACCGAGTTGACAGGAAACATACCCATCACCATGTCTGGTGCCTCCTGAGCTTCTGCAGCATTGATAAGGTTCAGGTGTCCCTTCATCCTATTCTGTCGTCCAGTGGAAGGACCATGGTTCATCTTGGTTGCAGCAGGCTGGGCTGGAGCAGTAGCTTTGTTGGGGCAATCGCGAGCGAAGTGACCCTCCTTTCCACAGGCAAAGCAACCTCCAGAAGGCTTTGAGCTTGGGTTTGGTTTGGGAGCATTGTTGGTGTGGTTCCCATTTCCTCCAGCGTTACCTCCATAGCGGTTTCCATGATTATTCCCAGAGTGATTCCCATGGTTACCACCATAGCTGTTTCCTCCGTACCTTGGTGCATACGGTGCAGGGTGGTTGTAGTTGTTGGGCCTTGGTGCATAGTTGTGGTTGGGGCGGGGTGCATAAGCAGGCGCCTTGTGAGTTGGTGGCCTCGCATACGGAGTGTTGCGAGTTCTCTGAGCACTAGGTCCTCCATGAGCAGTCATTTTCCTCTTGCGGTTATCATCAGCAGATTTCCGCTTGTGCTCCAGCACCATAGCGGCATTAGCAAGAGTCTCCATGTCCTGGAATGGAACCACTACTAGAGAGCACTGGAGCTCATCATCCAGCCCATTTAAGAACCTCTCCTTTTTCTTAGCCTCAGTATTAATATCATCCTGTGCATACCGGGACAGAGTAGTGAAATTCTCCCAGTATTCAGACACCGGCATACTTCCCTGCTTCAGATTTAGAAACTTCTCCCGCATAAGTGCCATCATCCCCTGGGGAATGTGATACTTGCGGAACCTTGCAGAGAATTCCTCCCAGGTGAACACATGCCCAGCAGCAACAGTCTCACGTGTAGTTTCCCACCAAGTCCTGGCAGGACCAGCGAGAAAATGGGAGGCCAACAGGACCTTATCATTCTCATCCACCGAAGCAACTTCCAGTTTGTTTGCAATGGTGCGGAGCCAGTCGTCAGCATCGAGAGGCTCCACAATCCTGGTGAAAACTGGGGGGTTGGTGTGCTGAAAGTCTCTCAGTCTCGAGCGAGCACCATTTCCATTGCCATTGCCATTATTGTTGGCGGCAGCAGCTAGCTGTTGCAGAGCGGTAATGGTGGCTGCACTCTCATCTCGGCTGGCCTGGCGATCTTCCATCAGCAGGGCCAACAGCGCCTCCACTGTGGGTGGTGGTGGCGGTGGGGGTTCGCGACGGGGTGCCATGCTGAAGTGAAACATGTGTAAGTCTAAGAAATAAATTCTTGTTTTTGAAAACCCAGTACCTTACATTTAAACAAAAGGAATACTAGCGATATGTTTCAAAAACAAGAGCGGGGCAGTCGCAAACTTGAATGAAATGAACGCAAAGTAATGACAATCAACAGAAAACCAAGCCTAACATTTCATTCATCACCATAATTAAACAGAGTTCCTTACATTACACACACACACACAAGCCATATCATACAAGGAAGGCTTCATCGAGCTACAGGGGGTGCGATTGGTGGGGTCATCGCAAGGCTACTACTAGCAAACTATCTAGCAAAACGATCTAGCATACCTAACTAGTATCTAGACCAGCACCATGTGCTAAGGGTGAGAAGGCAGCGACTACACAGAGTCGTCGCTGTCCCCAACGTCGAAGATACGCTCCTCAGGGTCCTCCTCCTCCTCGTCAAACAGGTCATCATCATCCTGCTCGCTAGCCTCGCTCATGTCCATCCCCTCCAAGTCGGAGGGAACATCCTCAACAGGCAGAAGATCCTCAATCTCCCTGTGGAGCTCTGCGGCCTCCTCCTCCAGCTCCTCTACGGCAGCGTCTCTCGTGGCTATGTCATCACGAGCTATCTGAAGCCTGCCGCGCAGAACGGCGTTAGCCCCCTCCAAGGCCGTCAGTCTAGTGGTGAGGCGTGCACGGCCAAGGCGGGTGGCCCTCAGCTGCCTCCGTAAGGCACGGTGCCTCGCGGTAGTAGCCTCCAACTGCTCCCTCGACTCGGACAACTGCTGAGCCAGAGCTCCACTCTCCTCCTGGCTGTCGTGAAGCTCAGCCCTCAGCTCGTCAGTCTCGGCTATCAGTGTCTGGTGCACCAATATGCCGTGGAGGGTGTCAAGACGCTGGTCGTCTAGCCTGGTCTGAGTGCGGTGTAACAGAATCTCCATCTCGTCCAAGTGTGGACCAACAGTGGTAAAGTCTGGCTCAACAGGAAGTGGTATGCCATCCTCATCACGTCTCCCAATCAGCTCGAACCGGGAACCGATGAACATATACTCCCCGATGTGTGCCAGACGTGCTACTGACTCCTGTATCACGCGCACCGCAGCCTCGTTCCAAGAACGATCAACAGCACGGTACACGTAGGCCTCCACTGTCGGGCTAGCCAGAGGTGCGCGGATAGTGACCTCCGCGTACCAGTCTCCCTCCAGAGGTGCCCCGACAACTAGTCCTCCTCGCAGCTCCGGAAGTGGCCGTCCCAACACAGTAGCCATAGATACTAGCCTCTCCTCGAAAAGGAAAGACTCGCCACGTGGACGTCCCAACTGAAAAGCCACGGTGATGTCCACGTCCATCTACACAAAATTTTAAGTAGCTTAAGTTAGATACAAGTGTGCAAAGTTTTAGGTTCATGCAAGAAATAACTTTAATGCAAGTAGAGTCTAACCCAGAGAGGTGGTGGGATATAGGGAATAGTTTTATACTTAGTCATATATCCAATTTTCTTTGTATTAATAACTTAGATTATCGGAGTATACACTAACGTCCATGCTAACTAAGGTCTCCTAGAGTCAGGATGGCTCTGATACCAACTTTGTAGAGGCCCCAGACCGGTAGGTCCAGAACCCCTCATATGCATTCATTCACGATCCCAGAAGAACCAGTCGTGAACAACATACGTAGTTGGCATACAGAATACATCATCCATTACACGAATATAGAGTCTTACATAAATGGTCACATGACCAAGTTCTTGATAACTGTCACGCAGGACAGACATTCAAAGTAAACACAGCGGAAGACGATAAGCATAGCGTAGTAGAAACCGAGTCACGCCTCATCCTACAGGCTGCTGACTGGGAGACGATCCTAACTCGCAGGGCCATCAGCGTAGAACTCCTCCTCATAGTACTCCTCCTGAGGTGGCTCCTCGTAGTCTGATAAGTAGATACCAGGGGCGAAACCAAATGAGTACATTTGAATGTACTCAACAAGACATCCTTTATTAGCTTACAATAATGCATACATGCTTATTTGGTGGAGTGGGTAGGCCATACATATGGTTCAGCTACCCATGACAGATAAAAGATTTGCCATGGTTGATTCTTCAAGTTCACTTCTTTGTAAACAAAATCATTTAACATAATGTAGTTTTGCTCTCGTAGATATCACATATCTTGGAGGTTTTATAATACTTTTGGAAAAGAAAGTTTTTCTTTTCAGAAACTTTTAGTAGTAGTTTCTTTCTCATCGGTATCTCGCAGATACCAAGTCATTCCTCCATAGTACCTCTCAGGTACAAAAGCCTTCCTTCAAAACCTCTTTTGAAAAGTTGACACAATACTAGCTACATGGCCATTCAACCGTCCATATCCGAGGACGCGGCTATCTCGAAATAGTTTTACTCTGCAGAGGTGTACACATTTCCACCAGATCCAGAGTCTGCCATGAAACAACCATGGACTGTTCCCAACCTATGAGAACATCAGATAACTGGTCTTGACTATCCACTCTGTACAAGCTAGTACATGACTATCTCTTCAATTGGGGTTTCCCTCCCTGGCAAGCCATGTCACACACCGCCTAACAGGAGACCCAACTGCTGCATCCGGAGGGAAAATTAATCCCACACTTTAGATGTCCCGTATACTCACTCCTAGCGACACTTCGGTTCGGAGGATCCAATCCCCTATAGCCTTTGAGATAGCACATATACTAACCCTAACAAGTTTTTAATCAAGCCCCTACCCATATTGGGGTAAAGTGGCAGTACGATAATGGTTGTCCAGCGAAGACTAGGTTATGTGTCTTTTGTAAACATTTCCCATAAAATTTCCCATCATAACACTCCTTCCGGCAGACAGGGTCTCACCCTTCCTCCGGGGTTTTTTTTCCTTTCATAAGGCATTTGTTTACAAAAACACATTTTATTTAGTTCATTTAAGAACTCAAGTTTTAAGTAGGTGTATGGTATTTATATACCATTTAGTGTCTAAGGGCTTGGTAATACCAAGTTGACTATGATTATGAGTCCTTATACTAGTAGTAGTAATAGTAGTAGTAGGATTCACACAAAAATAGTTTTTGAAGGCATAGTTTTGTAAAACTTCAGAAGTGGAAAGCATGCATGATAGATAATGATAAGTAGTTATACAGCAAGCATTAGGATGGCTTGCCTTGGTACAAGTGATGGTCCTGATCCTGAAAGTAACAGGAGTTGCAATACCCTTCTTCAGCAATTCCTTCCTCCTCGCTTTCTAACGTCGTAAAAAGAAATAAAGACACACTTTCAGAACCAAGCAAGGCAAGCAAATGCTACAAGCAATACATACAGCAAGCAATCAAAAAGTACCACCCATAGTTCTCAATTTTTCCCTAAAGAAAAATTGGCATAAAAACTATAGTTAGAAAATCTGCTTTTTCCTAGTGCTTATGTGTGGCCAAAACAATGATTCTTAGTTAAGAACATTGTGGACCAGTGGGATATAGCACATGCTACTGGACAGTAGGGTGTCCCATAAAACACATTTTGATGCCTAAAAATCCCCACAACAATTCCTATGGCTAGCACACATAATTTTGCTAAATTACTCAAGTAGTGAAAATAAGCTCATGACAACAAGTCAACCTATTTTCCACTATGAGGCAAACATACCAGTGGGTGTCCCACTAGTAATTATGCTCACCAAGAGGTTAATAAGCCTCTGGTCACTTTTATAAAAGTGCTAAAAACAACAAACAAACACCCAAAAATTCCTACTCATACTAGTAGAAAAATTTAGGAAACTACTAGACTAGTTTAGACTATACTAGCTAATGTTATGCACAAGTGTGCAAGATTTCAGAGGCAAAATACACCTCTAACCAGTACCATATATGCTACTGGATCTCACAAAAATGACATAAAAACATAGCTAGGAAACAAGGATAGATATGCTTAAAAAGCTACACATGTGAGGAGATTTATTTCTAGTCACTCAAGTGCTACTCATGCTTTTGTGCTATTTAATAGGAAAATCTACCAGAGGTGAAAACCCTAATGAAATATTGCCACAAGTACTTTTCATCCTCTGGTTTCAATACCAAAGAGTCATATTTTTCCCTAGTGGAAAACAAGACACAAAACAAACATGAATATTCTAGTGTGAAATCTAGTCCTCAAGCATTTCTATTTTAACCTATTTCAACCACAAGCACCAAGCATTCAGAGGTGCTATAAACTAATTAACAGTACCTAAGTGGTACTGGTTCCATGAAAAACAATCTAGCAACTAGCCTAAAGATTTATTTAAATATCTACTCAAAAAAATACATAAAAATCTAGCCAATAGCAAGACATAAGCATGGAAAACTAGTTCTAAAATGCTACCATTCAAACCATTTATTCTAACATGCTCATACAACTTGTATACAACATAACCATAATGGAAAACAACATAACAAGCAAGATCACATCATTTGCAACTCACAAAAGTAACATATAAGGCAAGATCTAGAATTAAAATTTAGGCACAAAATAGCCAAAACTTGTTCTGTCTCTCTAAATTTTTCTGTTGCTCTAAAAAGCAAATCCTTCTAGGATGTGATAGTCCTTATCACTACAAAGCTTCTCCAACTTGCCTCACTCAAAAATAATATCCCAAACTCCCTCTAAAAATCGTGGAATAGCCCACTGATGTTTTACCAAAATGGATGGCATTTCCAAATGGTAACTCTCCTTGATGCAAACTAAAATTCTACTGATAGGTATTGGAAAGGGCTTTCCAAAACAGTCGAGTTTGCTCAAAAATGTTTTGTATTTTTGAAGTTCTATTCAATTCAATTTTTAGGGTACTGTCTGGCATATGATTTTTAGAAAAATCATAAAAACTCAAAACAAGTTTCTGCCAGTGGGATATGGTTGCAATTTTGTAAGGCTAGTAGTACAAAAATTAGCAAGGTAAAATAAATTAATATACTACCTTTTCTAAGCCTAAAGCTAGGATCTAGTTAATCTGCCAGAGAGAAAAAAAAAGTATACTCGTTTTTAACCGAAACTGCCCAACGGGCCAGATCTGGCAGCGCGCGGCCCAGCAACGCGATGCACAGCCCGCCTGCGCGCGCGCGCGCGCGAAACGCACGGTTCAAAGGGGGCCGTCGATTCGCAGATCGACGGTCCCCGTCCTTTCTTCCTCCCCGCGTCGCTCCTCTCTCTCTCTCCCTCCTAACCGCGGACGAACACCTCACGGGCACGGGGTTTTGCTCACCTAGGGCTCGCGAGAAGCAAGGGGGCGGTGCGGGGTCGAAAGAGGGTGGCTTGGGCGATGCCGTGGCGCGGTCTCGGGCGGTGGCGACGGGTGTGCGCTGCGGCGGCTCGACGGCGTCCCGCGGCGGCTCCGAGGACGACGGCGATGAATCTGCAAGCGATCGAGGGCAAGAGGGTGTCAGGGAGGTTGGCACGAGCTAGGGGATCGCAATGGAGGTGAAAGGAGGGCGGGAGAGGCAGTGGTCGCGGCGCCACCTCGAGCTCGATCCGATCGGGTCCGAAAATGGGCGCGGCTCGCCTCGCTCGCACAGAGCGAACGAGCAACCGAGAGCTTGACGGGGTGGTTCAGTGGGGTGAGGAGAGTGTGCTGGCGAGAGGGCTAGGCCTCTAGGGCTTTGTAGCCACGAGGCCAAGGTGGGGGTGCTCGGGTTGGCTTGGCATGGGCATGCCCTTGCCCCTTGGGGGTTCTCCAGGGCTTGCACTGGTTTCTATTGGTGCCTAAGGGTCAAGCAAGTACCAAGATGATGAGCAAGGCCACAGCAAAGGCCAAGTGATGGGCAAAAGAAAGAATCAACACTATTTCAACCACTCTAATGACATCACAATATAGTCAAATGCCACCTCATGTTTCTCTCATCCTGGTCAGCCCAAGTAGGATCCAATGCCACCTTCTAGAAGCTCAATAACAATGTTTTCGAATTGGCAAAGTGGCAAGGCTTGGATCAGTGCACAAAAGCTAAAAACATTAAGTCCAAAAGTGTATTCACTGTTCTGTCAGAAAAATTCAGTTAGACAGTTTCTGAATTTTTCTAAGTGCTAAAAAAAACAGACAGAGATAGCAAAAGTTGGGTTTGTTTTCACCAAGCAAACCAGCTCTAAAATGAGTGATTTAAAATGCTCAACAAAGAACAACTATCCAAGTTTCAGATCCAACCATTTGATTTGAAAAATGATGGATTTATGGCTCTGAAAATAAATGGCAAAGTAGGTACATTCTCTGTTTTTAAAATGCTCAAATTTCTGTCTTATCAAGATGGCTCAAAAACCATCTTGGCATTGTGTGTTAATTTTCTTTGTAGGTTTTTCCAAGAGTGTAGTTTTGTTGTACTCATATCAGAGAGTAGTTTTGATCAAAGAAAATCCCTAATTGGATAATCCTTGTGGTGGAAAACAAGGGTTGAAAACAGCTACTTGGCTGTTTTTCAGGGCAAAATTTATAATGGAAAAGCTAATGGAAGCTTTTCCAATTAATTTTATTTCAAGTTCAAGATGATTCCTAAACATTAATAACACATTTTCAAGTTGAAACAAAAGGTCACCTCAAGTCTTGAAAAATAATCTCATAAGAACCTTAGTGGAAATCATGGGAAAACAATAATAAAGCAATGTGTTTCTTAGGAGAAAAACTCCTCAAGTGAGTGAAAAGAAACACACCACTAATATTGCATAGATAAACATCAGTACACAACATGTTGTTCACTTAATTTCATTACAAAGGTCTTAAGAGACATGCTAAAATACTATTATACCAGTGCTTAAAAACAGGGATGTGACAAAATCCACGGTCTTCTCCGGCTCGTCGCCGGCGCGCATCGGGGAGCCCAGCCTGGGGTCCAGATCGTTGATGATTTCCTCGATTGTGTGCGCGACGGAGTGAACGGGAGAGGACGGTGAAGATGCCATTAGGTGGCGGCGCAGTTCGTCTCCGGTGGAGCTCTGGGCGCGGTGGGCGTTCGGAACTGGTTCTTCGCTCGAGAGCTTGGGCGCAGCAATGGCGTGGAAAGCGAGAGAGCGGAAGGATTTCTGTGAGGACGAGGAAGGCTACTTATAGCTGGAAATCCGTCAAGATACGTGCTAACCGCTATTTTGACCATTGGATGATCAACGCGTGTCACTCGCCGGAAAATCCGGGAAATGAAACGACAGGGTAATGATGGCTATCTCCTCGTTTCCCGTGAGAATCTGTCAGAGATACGTTACTGGGGTTTTCGCGTGAAACCCAAACGTCCCTTACGTCAGCATGATTAGAGCGCTGACGTAGGAAGTTCCTTCTCCACGAAGGATCGTGAGAGAAAAGCCGGATTTTCAGGATTCCGAGTTTCACGTTACCATCTCTTTTTAAAGAAGAATAAGAAGAATCAAGACTGTTGATCGACATTTCTCGGACAAAGTACGTTTGGCGGAAGACGGCGAATCAGAGTTTTAATCCTTCTTGGGGGCTACTGTCGGATATATACCAAATAGGGGTATATCAGATGGTAGTCAAAAGTGCCGGATTACCAGGGTGGCCCAAGTGGTAGTGGGCTATGGTCCATTGGGCGGCCCAGTAACCTGACGCACAGAAGCCGGATTCTAGAAGGACCCGGATCACGGCCCACGTGATCTGGCTTGGAGGAGAAGACGGATTCCTTGCTTTCCAAGTTATAGTAACCGTAGTCTTCTAGGTTTCCTATTCTGTAAGCCCTAATCCGGCTATTATATAAAGCCGGACGGGAGATGAGATAACCAGAGAAGAAGCTATAGGCTAACTCGCCGGGAAGTTGATCCTCAGCGAATAGCTAGATCTAAACCTCACATTGTAATTCTATACACAGGCTTTAGCCCTGATTAGTGAGATTGCAGGAGTAGGAACGTCGTACTGTCGCGACGTACCGAACCTGGGTAAATCCTGTCTCAACTGTCCACCACGTGATCCCGTTACCCCACGTCTCTACCATAGTCTCATGGCACCCCCGTCTATGAAAACTACTACGATGTCTCGACAAGTCCCGAATGGACGCGTCGACTTGGTGATTACCCGGCTGATCGGCGCGAGGGACACAGAGGGTGGCCTGGGTGTCATAGGCGGTCTCGTCGTCCTCTTCCCGGTCCTTGCTCCAGTTGGCTTCGAAGCGCTCCTCGTTTTCAACACGCTGGCGATCAATATGCTGAAAAGACAAGCAGGCAATACGAATCAGTTGAGCAAAAGGTTAAGGAATCCTACCCGGTATGGAATGCAAACACAAAGCATATAAGTCCAGGAACTCCTATTCGGAAGTAGCATGCAAACACAAAGCATATTTGGGCTAAGGTTCTCTACTCGACATGGCGTGCAAACACAAAGCACATAAAGCCAATGAGATGCTAGTAGTGTCCTACTCGGCGCAGCATGCAAAGACTAAGCATACCAAGCTGGAAAGCCACCTACTCGGTATCAGAATGCAGAGATAAAGCGTAAAGTGCTAACCCGTTCAATTGGCTTGTCACGGCTATACGGCATGAAGCCGTATTGCCAATTGTCGGTGAGGCCGGTCTTCATGATGGAGCGAGCCCAGACGGCTACGTCCGCCGTGCTAAGCTCGAAGGTAGTGGTCCTCGTGCAGTCCCTGCTGCCTCCCATGTAGCACATGATGTGGGAGCGGCGCTGAAGCGGAAGCACTCGCCGAGAGATCCAACACGCGATGGGATCATCGCGCTTGAATCCTAGCTCCGTCAGGTCGGCGAGGCGCTCCTCGATCTGAAGGATGTCGCCTTGATTCTTGGGCTTGTATCCCCAATTCTGCTGGGTGGGCGGCGTGTTCGTCCACTTGGGGAGCCCTATCCGGTCGGTGACTTGCCCTCCGTCTTCAACGGGAACGTTCTTGACGTACAGAAAGGTGCGCTGCCACTTGCGCACCGTGTCGAGCCCCTTGATGCGCGGATGGCTGCCGGAGGTGCGCTGCAGCATCATTGCGCTTCCCGTCTTCGTCATGGCGCGGACGCTCTCCGTGCTTCCGGGCTTGGGGATACTTTGCTTCCGGAAGAATAAGTATCGCGCCCAGGTATGAACGGTTGGGCGCACGCCCAAGAATGCTTCGCAGACCACGGCGTGGAAGGCGATCATCACTATGGCTTTGGGGGGGCAAGTGGTGCGGCTGCAGCCCGAAGTGGTTGCAGAATTCCTTGAAGAAGTCCGACGCCGGGAGGCCGAATCCTCGCTTGAAGTGCGCGAGGAAGACGACGAACTCGTCCGCCTCCGGCGTGGGGACGAGTTCGCCGTCCGGGTGCCTGCACCGCACGCCGGGAGGGACACTGCGGGTATTGACCAGCCATTGGCAGTCATCCGCCATGACGTCAGATCCCTCCCATCCGGCGCGGGCGTCATCGTCTCCGCGAGCCATGGAGAGGAGGTAGATTGGTGGAAGGTTTGTGGAGATTTGTTAGAGGGATTGCTCTTTCTCCGGCGGTGCGGCGAGATGCACGGCGATGGAGTGCTTTGCGGCGGCGGAAAGGCGAAAGGGCAGGAGGTGAATGCGAGCAGGAAAGAGAAGGAGGGGTTACCGAGGGGGTATTTATCTCGCCCCTCGGGTTGCTGTTACCAGCGGAGTTAGTGGGATCAGTTGTGCATGGAGATCGTGCGACGTGGGATGCGAGCCGGTTAGAAACGCACACAGCGCATATCGCGCGCGTAACGGGCGCAATTGATCCCACGTCGAGATCGTGGGCTGATAAATGCAGTTGAAGTGACCTAACGGGCATGTGGGCCATGGTCGCAGTGATGGGCGTGTGGCCTGTCATATCCCAGGTACCGAGGCGTCGGGGGTACGAGAACGTGACACGTTCCCAGTAGCGATGCGGAGAGATGGATTTTCTCTGCCACGCTGAGATTCTGGGCGAAATTTCACAAAGTCGTTTTACTCGGCGACAGAGAAGAGAAATAGTGCTACTCAGAGAAGAAAAGACTCAAGCCAGAGTTGAAGGCTACTCGGAGGTGCTACTTAGCATCTTATGGCTCAAAGACAAGATTGGTTTTCAAGCTGGAAGAGCCCAACGAACAAGTTCGCAGGACTCTACCAGATTCGGGGACTAATGTCGGGGGGTTGCCCCCGAGTAGGGTAAAGGCAAGTGCTAATGGCAAGATCAGAAAAGACGTTTGGCAGAGTAGCTGGCTACCCGGTTCTCGCTACCCGGTCGACTGCTATTCGGCCATACACGCTGAAGGCCAGGAGAAAGAATCAAGGAAGTTATATTCCTCCGAGTAGAGGAAGTGGTCCGAGTAGAGGGAGTGAGTTCCTACCCGGGCCAGAAGTCAAAGGAGCCGTTCTGACACAGGATCCCGCGTATCCTGGGTCCGTACTGGTGTACTGTTCATCTGCAGAGTGCGTGCTTATCCGCGCCAGGGTGTCAGCAGGACGGCGCGGGTTAGGGGGCCTACCTTGTGGTCGTGGCAGTGATAACAGATCGTCAACTTGGTTTTGCACAACGACTTTGCACACAAGACAAACTAGGAAGGCAAAGCTGTCAGCGAGAAGCTGGAAGTGTGCAGTGTGCACACTATGTCGACATTTGTTTGTACTTTTGCCTCTTGGATGCATTCGGCTGGGCACCAGTATATAAGGTGCCCTGCCCCCTCCTGCGCGAGGGACGAGACGACACGACGGAACCCTAGGTCGCTGCATTAGAGAGAACACTTAGCTTACGCATCACGTAGAGAGAAGAGTGTCTACTCGGCTATAGGCAAAAACTGTATTGTGGCTACTCGGTGACACATAAATAAAAAGAGAGAAAGGCAGGAGTAGGGGTTTTACCTCCACACGAGGGCCCTGAACCTGGGTAGATTGTAACACCCGGGGTTTTCCAATTAGAATTGCTTGTTGTTTCTCTTTTGCATCCCATAGCATCATGCATCATATGCCTTGCACTTTTTTTCAAACCAATTAAAACTTTAAAACCAACTTAAAAAAATTCAAACAATGCACTCTTGTTTCACACTCAAATTGTTTTCAATAAAAATTGATTTGGAATTAATTTTTTTTGCTTGGTTAATTCAAAAACCATCCTTTATGAAACCCTATTTGAAATTCAAATAGCAAATTAAAATCAAATTGACATTCAAATTTCGAAAATTAATGTTAACATACTTTGCACTTGCTGTTTTGTAAATCAATAGAAATTAATTCATAAAGAATAGAACCCTAACACTTCATTCTTTTCCTCTCTCTCTCATTCTTTCCTACAAAAAAAAATGTAAACAGGAAAAAATAAAAAATAAAACAACACCCAAAGGGGGAGGCAACCAGGCCCAATATCCAGCCCACCTACCTTTCCCCATCAAGGCCCAACCCCCCCCCCTTTCTTCCTCGTACGGACAGAACAGGAGGGGGGATGTCGCTGTCCACCTCCTCCCATGGCCCCCACCTCCACCTGCTCCTCCCCCCCTTATCTATCCCCCTCCTTCCCCTCCAACCCTAACCCTAGGCCACTCCCTCTCCTCCTCCTAGCCGCCGCCCCCCCTCTCTTCTTCCTCCCCCAATTTTTCCTCTCTGAAATTCATGTATGTACTGAATTTTCGGAGGTGCCTCCATGGCCGGAGTTTGGAGAACTTGGCGCGGTCACCGTGGTCACCGTCGGGCCCCGTTTCCCGCGGGAATGGAAACGGGGCATCACCCTCGTCACCCCCGTCATCTTGGTTGGCGTGGAGGACCACCAGGCCGGCCGCTCCGTCGATGTCTTGCCGCCGTCGCCGACCATCTACCTCCTGTCGCTGCGCCTCGACAGGGCCGCGGTGAGCACCACCTCTTCCCCTCTCTCCCCTCTCTCCCCTCTCTCCTCTCTCTCCTCCCGTCTGACCCGCGCGCCCATCGCCCTCGCCGGCGAGCAGCTCGCCGTTGGTCGCCGTCCTGCTTCCGATCGGGTGCAGTTAGCTGTTTTTGGTTCAGATTCGTAAGTGGCCGAAGCTATACCTCAAAACAAACGCGAGCTGTACCTAATCCAACCAAGCGAGCTAGTCCACTGGTAGCACACCGTGCGCGCACGCCCAGCAGTCCTGGGTTCGATCCCCCCCCCCCCCAAGGCACAAAGCCACCCCCTTTTTCTCAGCCTTTTCTTTTTTCTCTCGAATTTCAGAAAAGCAGATCTGAAACCTTATTTGTAAAATCAGTAAAAAAAATTGAATATTGCTCCAAATCCAGTGATTCAAGTTTCTGTGGATTCAAAATTTTGTGCTCTTTCTGTTAATGTCAAGTTTGCAACATGTTTCTGTAATAATTTTTGCATTAAATTATTAATTACAGAAAATGCAATTAAAAGTTGAAACTTTGGAATTTCATAACTTTAGTTCTGTTCATCCAATTTGAGCAAACTTGGGCTCTAAAAAATTGTCTTAACAAACTCTACACATTGGTATTTTATTTGGTCACAATTGAATTAATTTTGAACATGTTTCCCTCTGTTTACTAAAAAGGGCAGAATAAGACTACTTATGAAAAATTGCATAATAAATTCAATAATAACCCAAAAATTATGTTTAATAGCTCAAAATGTTCAGTGAAACATTGGCTACATGTTTTCAACCTTTTCAATACAATTTGTTTACTGTTTTTCCTAATTTAAAAGTGGTGCAACAATTCAATGATTTAATTAAACCTTTTAAATTGCAAAATTCATAACTTGGGCAATTCAAATCCAATTCCAACATGTAAAATATGTTTTCCATCCCATTTTTCATGAACTTTGCAAATATCAACTTTGTTTTCTGTTTTGAATAACTTAAATTGCTGAAAACAACTATTTCTAAATTAATGCATTTAAAATTGTCAATTTAATAACTTTCTCATCTAAAATCCAAATTCAACAAATGAAATATGTATTCCATCTAAAATTTTGTGTTCTTTCCAAATATAATTTTTGTTATCTGTTTTCGAACAGTTAAAATGGGTGAAAACAACAAATGCTTGTGTAACTCATTTAAGAAGCCAAATTTCATAACTTAATAAATAAAAATTCCAACTTGGTAAACACCTTTTCAAATTGAAGGTATTGTTGTTTTCTCATTGTTTTCATCATCCATGCATCATTCTAATCAACTTTCACTTGATGGTTAATTGTAGATCATTTAATTCAACCCTAATTCATGGGCTTTTCTATATGCAACCCAAATTGCATATGGGCCCATTTAAATATGTTTACCATGTCAACTAGTTTATCTTTGATGCATCCTTAAACTTGTCATGCATCCATATCTTGATCATGCTGGATCTTTTGCCGTAGTAGTAATTGTTGCATCCGGTGTTTGTCCTAGTTCGTTGCTTCTTCGTGGATAGGACGTTGAGATGATGTGAGCAACGACAAGTTCTTCGGATGTACCTCTACTTGCTGGATCTCAGGCAAGTATACTCACTTGCTGCCAAATGGCCGTCTTTCATCACTTGTTACCGATTCTTTCCGTTGTTCTTATTCTAGCCTTTTGATTCGATGCTTGTGTCTCGATCCTATCATATGTTTACCTTGCAGCCATGATATAGCCTTCCCTTCTACTTTCTATTACCTGTTGTTTGTTTACCCTGTTGGCCCTTGTGTCATAGTTGCATGCTTAGTGTTGTTTGCGCTCAAGTCTTGTTGTCCGTCTTATCACCGGTTTAGTTTGATAGTTGGGTTTCAATTCAATCAACTTCATGTTAATGTTTTGGGTAATAATAATTTGATGATAAGGCACCGGCAGGAGGCCCGGCGTGGTTTTGAGGCCTGCTAGTGTCGAACTTAATTAGGAAAAGGGTCTTGTCTACTGATCCATGATGAGCGCACTAACCGCATGTGGGAAGCGAGTATGGGCGCCCCCCGCAATTCTGATTCGATTCGCATCTCGTCAAATCGCCTCATTTAGTTCGGGTTTTCCATTTGCCGCATGCATATGCAGGTGCGAACCCTTGGCGCCAGGGTGGAACTTTTGTAGTCGGCATTTAGGGAGACACGTTCTTAGAGTGCTATGAGGGTCCCCTTTTCTTCGTGGGGCTTGATTAGCCGTGCGCTCAATTGCACGGGGTTCTTTGGGCTTGATGCGAAGAAGAGTTGGGTTGTGTTGAGTACCTCGCTTGGTGGGTTGATCCCCCGTCCGGCGGGTTATTCTTACGTGTACGGCTAAATTGGTGCATCCCTGCAGGGTTAAATCTTCTCGAGAAGCCGTGTTGTCCTCGGTTATGGATGACTTGGTGAAAGTGCTGGCTAACAAGTACTTAGACAACTTACACTTAACGATAATAACTTGACTAGTAATATAGATTACCTCCACCATAAGAATGAATGTCACCTTAATCAACCGTGTGAGTTTCCTTGGGTTGCTTCCTTAGTAGGGGGTAACATTGGATGGGTATTGTTTGGTGAGTAGTTGTAGCTGGTTCTGATACGCTATCTTATCCCTTTCTTTTAGCCGGATGTTGTAGCGAGTCTCTGTAGTTAGTTAGTGCAGCCCGCTGCCGCTTCTTTTTAATAATCCTTTCCTTTCCGTTGAACCCAAAGTATTTGTATCTTGTGATGATTGGTTACGCTGGTATCCTGTGAGTATGGTTTATCCACTTGCCAGTACTTAACCGTACTGACCCACGAATCCTTTTCGTGGCTGCATATTCCACATTGCAGTCAACAGGTTTGAAGTCTGACGACGTTAGCTTGGAAATCCCTCCGGCTTGGCCTGGGCAGGGATTGGACGCCATCGGTTATCTTCAGGACTCTTAGTCCAATTTGTATCTTGTCCGTAGTCGGACACTATGTTGTTTCTTCCGCTGTTATTTGGATCTTTGTATTGTATCAGTTGTATCCTTGACTCGTTTGAGTCGTCTTGTATATATCTTTTCTGTTGTTGTTGCGGAATATTCGTGAACTGTTGTAATGTTATCACAAGTGGCAACCTGGAATCGGTTATTATGTGGATTTTGGCGGGAATGCTGAAATCTGCATAGTGCCCGATCTCGGGGCGTCACATAGATCTTGTTGTTTGCAGTGCTTGTCTCATCATACACGCGGCTACTCGCTGCGTGATCCCTCCCCGAGCACCTCCAGCGTCTATCGACCCCAACAGATTAGCCATCCTATGACATCTGTCGTGATACCACCACGACACTATGTTGATAGATACAGCTGGGATCCAGCATCACGTGAAACTCACGTACTCGTTCATAGTATTTTCTTTTGTTGCAAAGAACCAACATGTCCATAGCTACGTTGTCGACCTAGACTTTGTCCATCCTGTTGTGTGCTTCATTAACACCGATTGGTGGCCCACCAACTCCAATTCCGCTGACTTTACCGGATTCTTCCGCTGATGACGAATTTTGCTGCGAGGCGGACGACACATGTTTCTGCTGACTTCATGGGGTTGTCTCGCCATGAGCCTGCTGTTGTATTGACTGTCATGCCGATGTCGCCGAAACTCTCTGCCCGACTACAGTCACTACAGTCTGCGACCATGTCACTCTCCGTCTGACTCGAGCGACACTGAGACTGTGTTCGTGCTGACAAAACAAAAAAGAAATTATCTAAAAAGTAGTATATGTGTTTTTTCTCTCCATAACGTGGTAGATTAAGGATTTCTTTTTTTTTATTACGAAATAGGCTTTCGCCCCGCTATATTAATATAGCAAACATCCGATACAACCAACAAAGTTTCACGAACCGAAAGACACGCAGGGGCGGCAGCACACAATCGCCCAAAAAAACCAAGAAAAAACTGAAAAAAAATGGAGACATAGGCAGTAAGACTACACGAAAGACGACCCGTAACCGTTGCGCCCACCGGAGAAGTACCACCACAAGCCTAGCATCTAGCCCGAAACGTCGAGCACCAAGCAGCCCCTTGAAGAAGGGAAGTGCTGCTGCCCGGACCAGCATAGCAGTTCTAGGGTTTCCCCCGGCACCCCGAGGGAAGTGAATGGAGTGTAGCCACGACGCCCCTCAAGAGGGAATGGTGTCACCCGGAGGCGACATCGCGTCGGTGTCGGACAAGCTGGCAAGGATTTCTTCCGAAGAACCCTATCCACCCTCTCGGACGATCACGGAACTAGAGCCCCACAAGACCTAAGCCTCGACATCCAAACCTCGTCGTCCACCAACTTGCGTCACTCCGGTCACGCCGTCGTCATCGCCGTCTCACTGAATCATCCACCAAGGGGTCTACAAGATGGAGGCGGCGAGTAGTTCGGCAGGAGGACAGCAGAATCACAACCGCGCTGGAGGGAATTGCCTCCGCCGCCAAGGGCGGTCGTCGACCGGACGCGGCAGCAGAGTACACCGGTCCCCGTCAGGTCCGGCCGAGCCCGCAGGTCGTAAAGCCCCGTAGGGGCACACCAGTCCTAACAGGGTCCAGCCAGGCACCATAGGGGCCCGTAAAACCCGCCGATACGCTGCAACAAGCCGGCCGCCATTGCCGCTGTACCTGCAAGACCTACACCACCTCCATCTTCAGAGCGCACTCGGGGACAGGCCCGCCCGCCCCGACCCAGATGGGGCCCAGGGGCCCAGATCTGGGCCGGCAGGCCCAGCCGCCACCATCCACCGAGCACCGTCGCAGCCGAACTCCGTCCGCCGCCACGACCCGCCGCGCTGCCTCCCGACCCACGCCGGACCACCACCGCCCTGGAAGCACCGCCACCGGAGAGGGCCACCCCGCGCGACCCACCACGATGCGGGGAGAGGAAGCCCGCCGCCGCCGGCCCCGCACGAGGCGGCCCGCACCGATGGCGGCGAGAGGAGAGGGGAGGGAGGGGGACTAAGAGGAGAAGGGTGGGAGGCGGCGCGGGGCGGCGCAGGGGAGGGTTTCGGGGGGAGGGTGGGTTTCGGGGCAACATCGGCTTTGGCTGGTGGCCGGTGCCAACTACCCCAAGCCATGGAGATCAGCTTTGCCCAGCGATGGAACCATGGACATGATTAGGACAAGTGATTAACGCTCCCTATCAGATCATGTTGGATCTATATGAATTTGACATACTATCTTGCATGTATTGCTTTCATCTGATAAAATCAAGATACTTGAAACTTGCCCATGCAGACCAATTTTCTTTCAGGGTGGGGGTGGGGGTGGGTTAATAGAAATCATCGTCACACAAGCATAGCTCTGCACATAATTTTTTACACACGTGATTCCGTAGAGCAGATATAGATATGGTAGTCCTATTTACACATACTAAAGGAGACATTAGGTGTCGCACTGTATCTGGTTCCTTTTTCTTAAAAAAACACTAATTAGATTTTACCGGTTCAACCTCCTTTTTTTCAAACGACTAGAGCCGGCTTCCATTATCGTGAGACAACAGAACAAAGGTCTTATTTACAACGAAGCTGAAAGAAGTTAAAAAAGAAAAACAGCAACCTGAGGCATGTGATGGAAGTGAAACCAGTCCCCTCAAAAGTAAGGAAAAGGTAACCACCTTCCACACTAGCCAAACAGACAGTACCTAAATCAAACAAGCAGAAGTTTTGAAAGCGCTAGCAGCTGAGCGCAACGGGGTAATGCAAAGTACTGCAACTTACAACCATACTGCACGCAGGCAGGAAACTAAACTAGTTCAGCGAAGATGATCAGCCAACAACATCCACATATTCATCAGTAGAAGCCTCTGAAGTAATCGTCCTGCGAAGTTTGACCTGGTTCCTGGCATGCTGATCCAGAGCAGCTGTCAGACCCCGGACCCAGAGATATACATACTGTTATGTGCTCCTAGCCATGGACTCACAAGGGCTTCAGGGTTACCAGCCCCGGCCGCAACAAACAACGGTAGGCAGACCGGATTCATCGGCACGTAGTCCGGATCCCCGGTCTACTACTCCTTGTACCCATGCTAGTCATAACCAATTATGCATACCCAAGCGTCCACGAGTCGGATGAAACTGGAGGAACGGGACCAAAGTTATACAGAGCTGCTATGTGTCCAGAAAGTGCAACAACAATCGAGGGTTACTGGGGTTACCTCGCCCCAGGCCGATCAAATCGACAGGCGGGCTCGGACATGGATCATCGGCTCCACAACCCCTCGACTGCGACAACTATGCAGGCATAGCCAAAACTGTATAACGATGAGCTCGAAACCAACAACCGATCAAAGCAGTACTCTAAACATGAAGCTTTATTAAACAGATGTTACTAGAGTATAGCTTACAAGCAGAGGTCACACGACCCAACATTACATCAGACAACGGAAGGCAAATTATGTTGCTAAACAACAAGAACCAAAAAGGCCTAAGAGGCCGCAACATAAGGCGACGTCCCAGCCCATAGATTCCAGGCTGCTACCTGGGAACCCCAAACTACTCGTCGATGTCCACGTTGAACCACCACTGAAGTGACGAACTCCACCTGAACCAAAATTAAGCAAACCTGAGTACGGGAGGTACTCAACAAGACTTAATTAACCTATTATATATCTGCTGGTTTCAGAAAGGGTTTTATGAAAGGCTGATTTGCGTAAAGCAATCTTTGTTTTCCAAATAGAGGAGGAATAGCACGTCTCATGGAATGTTTTCAAAACAGATGAGAAGCTTACTACTGTAATCATCATCTTCTGAATCCACCAACATCAATTCCCAGCACCTCACATGCTACAAGGATTACCCCTCCCGGCATCTCCGGGGAGGCACCCTTCATCTATTGCCTCCATGCTTTGTCAACATTTTTTTACGTCATGTTCAAGTTATCTATGGCCAAATTACTTTCACCAAGCCGTCCTTAACCGCGGACACGGCTTCTCGAAAAGATTTATCCCTGCAGGGGGTACACTTTACCCACACGTACCATCCGACTCTTAGCGCCACATGTACGCTCTTCCATGGAACGCGGCAGAGGGTGGCTGGCCACGACCTTTACCTCACCCAACCCTATCCATGAGTCAACCCAAGACAGGGCCACCCCGTCAACAGGGAGTTGGCCATCCTCCTGACGGCACCTGTCTCTGTGAGGCGGGGTCAAGATCCGTGTACGTCCATCACTTGGCCCCGGTCACGCCCTAGCGGAGCATTTTGTTTTCAAAACCGTTTAAAAGGTTTTATTTGCGGTGCCGAATGGAAATCTCAAACTACGTGACTCATGGATAAAGCCAGCTAAGTTAGTCGGTCGGCGAGGCTCATGGCCATCGCGCGTGGTTGTACGCTCAGTCTTGGCTTCTGCGTCCGACCTTACTCCTAGGGTTGGCGAGTACGGAACGAACAACCACTTCCCAAGTGGCCTTCCGTACAAGCCTTAATCAAGTTAACCAGACAATGCTCATCTCACCACGTCATCATATCATACTAGGTTATCGCATCTCTGATTCATCAACCGGATGGAGCAGAGGTAACAAACATGTGAAGCTAAGCAAAGCAGATATGAGGCTCTGGCGACGCGCACAAGCAAAACTATGGCGGCTAGGAGCAGTGGATCAGGATATTGAGGCAATGCAGTATATAGGTGAACTATATCTACTAGCATCAAATACTTTGGAATCGAATGCAAAGTACGAGAATCAAATGTTGTTCGAAAACATATATGAGCAGATAAGAGGTTATGCTTGCCTTGGTTAAAAGAAAACCAAATAGATAGATCTTCTGGATAAGTGCTTGACTTGTCGATTAAGATCAAGTATTCGCCATTGGATTGCTGGCCTTCACTTCGGAGTCGCGTTCTACCGAGGGGGAACAAACACCGAAAAGAAGAAACAACAATCAAACATGGCATCGATGCAATGCGCAATATGTATGCATGAGCAAGTTAATGCACTGAAATAAAGCCCTAGGCATGTTCAATGGGTTGCTAGGGTTTGGATGTTGGTTAAGCAATTTTACTGAAATTACCCCGAAAATAGACCCCGGAGGGGGTTTCGGGCGATTCTGAAAGTGAGTACAATTTTGGTTGCTCAAATTGGTTTGAAAACATCATAAACAAGTTGCATTTGTCATTTTGAGCAAAATGGTATATAACTTTTAATTTTCTAATTTTAGTGAATAAAAACTTATTTTTCTATTTTAAAATGATTAAACAACATTAAATAAAGGCCAAAATTCAACTTTGTTAAACATATATGAAAATGACATATTTGGATAGATTACATTTTTGTGATCATCTCCATATTTTTATTATATTTTTCTGAGTAATAAAACAATAATTATTGAATTGACCAAATTACTCATTTTCTGTAATTAATAAACAAATTCTGGAAATATAAAAAAGAGGATTATGACATCACTGTGACGCAGTGATGACATCACCGTTCTCTGTTCTTCATGGAAGGATTCAAATTCGACGCAATTCGCGTGTAATTCGCGAAACGAAGGTTACCACCACGTAGAGGGAAACGAGTGGAACCTAGGGGTGGCGGAGGGACGACCAAATGGTCGCCGGAAGCTCGCCGGCGACCATGGCACGGCGGCGGCCACGGGTTCCGGCCGGAATCGGTGATTCCGTCCACGGGAGGAAGCGGGGAGGTGACCGGGGGATGCAGGAGCTCACCTTGGAGCTGTTGGTGTGCTCAGGGAGGCGATATGGGGGCGGAGCTGGCCGGATTCGAGCTCGGCGGCGGTGGCCGGAGTTGGAGAAGACATGGATGGCGCCGGGAACGCCGGCCTTCCCAACTCGATTCCATACGCAGGAAGACAGAGGGGAGGACGAGGAAGGTGATGGCGTTCACGGCTCGTCGTGGAGTGGTCGGAGATGGCGGCGACGTGCGAAGGTTTTCCGGCGGCCTACGGTTTGCTCCCGCGGTAGAGATACAGAGAGAGCAGGGCAGGTTGACCGAGGGAGAGAGGAGTGCACCGGTCCTTATCCTTCCTCACAGGTAGCGGCGGAGGGCGGGGATCCCCTCGCGGGATCGACGGCGGAAGAAGCTCCACCGAGCTGCTTGCGACTGGAGGTAGAAGACAAAGGGACTTTTCGGAAAACCCCCCTGGAACCTTTCCAAAATTGTAAGGAGGTCCTTTTCCCATTTAAAAACAGAACAGAAAACAGAGTTTTAGGGACCTTTTTGGAAACAGAAAATTTGGCAAAAATACTTTTTGGAAACCTTATGAAATTTCCAATCTTTCCATATTTTTGTTTTGTGAAATTGAATTACTTTTCAGTACAAAATTTTGGAACCCTTTTTAAGTACTATCTGCTGGAATTTTCTCAAACCATTTGAATTCACAAACCAAATTGTTTAAAACATGGTTTAAATTTTTGATTCATGCATGTATGAGATGCCAACAACACCACAACCCTAATTTAGCAAAAATTGGGATGTTACAAATCTACCCCCCTTACAAGAATCTCGTCCCGAGATTCCCGAAGGAGAAAGAAAGAAGGAACACCGGTTTTGAACGATCTTCTCGAACCTTACGGTTCTCTTCTCGAAGAGGTTGATCCGTAGCATCTTGAAGTATTGAACGGATACACCTAGGTAAGAGGGAAAACTCTTAGGAACTGATCTTCACGAAGATCGAGTATCTCATGGTTAACTCAGGACAAGAATGTTCGTAACGAACGGTTGAGTTAACAGGCATGAAACACATCAAGATAACGGAGGGAACAGGAGAAGGTTTCAAGTTTGTAGACGAATGTTCTTGAAAGGATTTAGAATATGAGCTTTGCACAAGACTTTAAATCCTTTTGAAAAAGAAAGGTTGGACAACTCATGATATCGAGGTTTCTTCAACAGATAACCAAGATGAAAAAGATGGTCTTGGATACCACGACATAATATCCGTAGACGAGGGAAATCACGAGAAAACACTGTAATCGTGAGTCGGAGAGATTTTGATACAAGATCATGTTCACTCTTCGGAGTGGACACGGAAGATAACGAAACTTTCAACCATCAAAGTTTGTTGAAATCCTTTTCCAAGATTAGGATGTTATTTCACAACGGAGGAGGAGTAACCAAAGGATGTTGTAACACCGTAATTAAGAAGGGATTCTTGGTCACACCATTAGGATGGGTAACCAACGAGGGTTGAAACACCGGAAGAGGATAGGGAATCTCTTTCATATTGGGGATTTGACATAGCAATACATCGAACACATGGTTAAGATCCCATGGCTGAAGTAACTGACAAATTCACACAATGTCTGAGATGAACACAACTTCAAGTACAAACAACTTGAATAAGGGAACGGTTCAATGGCGGTTACGAAACACCAAGAAATGCTTTCAAGATGAACATGTTTCCACTGAAACGAAGGTTTGGAGGATCGACGAAGAGACATTGGAAGAATCAACTTCCAGGTTCTGCTTGATGTTCTAGATACAGACAACAGGCTCACGGCAAGCCTTCTGTAGGTCATCAAGTGAGAGTGAAACTCCGGTTTAAAAAGAACGGTGAAGAAAACTTGTTAGAATAAGCATAACAAGATTCCTCGCGGGGAGTGGTTGTTCTTACGAATTCAAAGAGATATGACATTAGGCCTTCCGGCTAATTGTGTCAACCACCACATCAACCATGCCGGATTCTGAAAGGACCTAATTCAATACCCTTGAGAAAACACCAACCATCGTTGCTGCTTGAGATTCAGCTCTGGTTAGTGGATTGGATAACTGAGACTGGGTATATATGATCAAAGAGATTGCACCGGTTATCAACGAGATACATATGCTGGATTCTCAAGATATGGACTATGATGTCAGGCTCAAGAAGGTAAGCGAGATTGTAGAACTCATGTATTAGCAACTTGCAAAAGACGGTTGCACCTACATGAACTACTTACGAAAGAACACATCAGAGTCCTGGTTAGGAAGATGATAACAAAGATAACGAAGTTCTGAAACTTCTTCTCTTTCACAAATGGTCAGTCAGTGGCTTAGTGTGGATACACTTCTTCTAGTAGACGGAGGTAACAACCAACCATCTCAAGAATAGTCCACACATGCATAACTGACTTGGGAGATTCCCGAGGAAACAAGAAAACTTTTCTCGAATCCATGGCGACAACTTTCACCATAAGCACATGGACCGGGGTAAGTCACTTCAAACATCTAGAACACAAACTTCGTAATGACACAAAGATGGTTCTCGAAAGTTTCCAACATTAGTGCCAATTGTTCAACATGAACCTCTTGCAACTTGGAGAAAATAGGAATGTCATCGATGGGCTCGACAACACGCTTATCAAAACACTCCAAGAAGAGGGGTTTCATATGATATATGAACAAGGCAGAACATTGGTCAGACCAAAGGACATGAGGTGTACTCGGGCCAAACACCATGAGTGAAAACACCATCAGGATAGTCCTTGAATCTGGACTTGATCTGACGATAGCCCAAATCAAATCAAGGTAGAATGACAGCATGTCCATTAAAGAGATACTATCATGCTTCAACACTAGGAAAACTAGATATCCCTTATCAAAGGAACAAGTTGGCGGAGCTTTTGCATTTCAACTCTCCAAGTTGTTGTTTAAGCTCAACCACTAGTCCAAGGTGTCTAGCGTAGGTTCTTGGAGAGAGGAGTGGTTCAAATTACTCCTGGTTTAGACATCACGGTCAGGTAAAACCTGGTGATACTTCTAGAAAGACAACCAGAATATCACAACCTACCGTTAGGTCTAGGAATTTGAAAGGAGGCTTGCTTTTCAAAGCAACTGATATGAACATGAGAGCTTGGCATGAACCTAACTCTCTGACCAGAAATGTGCACCGGAGTGAACGGATTTGGTAACACGACCAACTTCAAAAAGAGGCTGGGTGACCAGTAGTGCTAAGAAGGATACAGATGTTTCTTAGATCTTTCGAAGCAATGGAAATTGCTAGGAACATCTGATGCACACCTCAATGCACACCCAACATTCTTGAGCATTCCAGCTTGGGGTGAAGGTGGTTAAAGATGTGTAAGAGAATCACTTCATCAACAAGGCCATGAAACTTAACACGACCTCTTGATATAAAGGAGTGTGATACCCGAAGGTAGAACAGAACAGAAGCTAATGAAACTTCTTTATTCCGTGGATTACAAAACTTTGACCTGGTCCTGGAGATGAACGAGGTACTGGAGTTTGTTTCTCCTGGCAGTCCAAGGTGGAACGTTATGACGGGAAACAATAGCAAATGCATTGAAAGAATCCAACACACATAGGCAACTTGGTGTCCAACGAATGGAGACTTTAGGCAACTGGAGGGTAGGAACATGCTCCGGAGAATCCAGAGATCACGTTGATTGCACAGGGTAGTACTCAGTTGTAAAACCCATGCTAAAGGAGAGGTATAGCTGAATCAAGAACAAGGATATGAGAATCATAAGAACACTCTTGTCGTGATCCTTTTGATTCCTAGAGAAAACCTATGGCTATTGGAGCTGAAATTACCTAGCCATCCTGAGGTAGAACAGATTCCTCAGGATTCAACGAAACAGAACTTGGGTTAAAGGTCAGCATCCTGTACTGATAGAGTGAGCATCACATGGTTAGGAAACCACATGACTCAACTCACCACAAATCAGCACATTCCGGAACCTTCGGTTCAAGTCCAAGGTTAAAAACACAAAGAAAGGAGGAACTACTATCTTAGTGCCTTGAAGAACACTAGGAATAGCAATTACGAGGTAGCTTTCAAAAGAAAAACATAGCTCCGGAAGAATTTGAGCAGGGGATAACAGATACATTCGAGATGGAAAGTAGATCTCGAGGTTCAGGATTTTGAGACTTTAGAACAGGGGTATGTGGAACCCACATAACTGTGAGAGATTAGAATTGAAAGGAAATCTCCCATTTAAGAGATAACGGAGTATGAAACACACACGACTCCAGAAACTTTAACACTAGGTCAACTTGGGTAAAAGAACGTCATTGCCAAAGAAGGCACCTAAGTTTTGAATGACTAGAAAGGACAGCAAAACCTTTTCAAATCAAAACAGGTAAGATGACCCAGAGTTTAGAACGATACCAGATAAGGAGTAAAAAGAATCCTAAGAAGGTTTTTCACAACTCATTTGAGGTTTCAAAGTAGTTTTCACAATCACTAGACTCAACATCGACCAAACAGTAAGGTTTTCCTACAGGCAGTCCTGCTCTGATACCAAGACTTGTCAGACCCCGGACCCAGAGATATACATACTGTTATGTGCTCCTAGCCATGGACTCACAAGGGCTTCAGGGTTACCAGCCCCGGCCGCAACAAACAACGGCAGGCAGACCGGATTCATCGGCACGTAGTCCGGATCCCCGGTCTACTACTCCTTGTACCCATGCTAGTCATAACCAATTATGCATACCCAAGCGTCCACGAGTCGGATGAAACTGGAGGAACGGGACCAAAGTTATACAGAGCTGCTATGTGTCCAGAAAGTGCAACAACAATCGAGGGTTACTGGGGTTACCTCGCCCCAGGCCGATCAAATCGACAGGCTGGCTCGGACATGGATCATCGGCTCCACAACCCCTCGACTGCGACAACTATGCAGGCATAGCCAAAACTGTATAACGATGAGCTCGAAACCAACAACCGATCAAAGCAGTACTCTAAACATGAAGCTTTATTAACCAGGTGTTACTAGAGTATAGCTTACAAGCAGAGGTCACACGACCCAACATTACATCAGACAACGGAAGGCAAATTATGTTGCTAAACAACAAGAACCAAAAAGGCCTAAGAGGCCGCAACATAAGGCGACGTCCCAGCCCATAGATTCCAGGCTGCTACCTGGGAACCCCAAACTACTCGTCGATGTCCACGTTGAACCACCATTGCAGTGACGAACTCCACCTGAACCAAAATTAAGCAAACCTGAGTACGGGAGGTACTCAACAAGACTTAATTAACCTATTATATATCTGCTAGTTTCAGAAAGGGTTTTATGAAGGCTGATTTGCGTAAAGCAATCTTTGTTTTCCAAATAGAGGAGGAATAGCACGTCTCATAGAATGTTTTCAAAACAGATGAGAAGCTCACTATTGTAATCATCATCTT
The DNA here is from genome assembly GCA_028641055.1 of Alopecurus myosuroides. Taxonomy (NCBI): domain Eukaryota; kingdom Viridiplantae; phylum Streptophyta; class Magnoliopsida; order Poales; family Poaceae; genus Alopecurus; species Alopecurus myosuroides. The sequence continues at coordinate 67,664,748 of CM054060.1, forward strand.
GTCGAACCACCAACATCAATTCCCAGCATCTCACATGCTACAAGGATCACCCCTCCCGGCATTTCCGGGGAGGCACCCTTCATCTATTTCCTCCATGCCTTGTCAACATCTTTTACGTCATATTCAAGTTATCTATGGCCAAATTACTTCCACCAAGCCGTCCTTAACCGCGGACACGGCTTCTCGAAAAGATTTATCCCTGCAGGGGGTACACTTTACCCACACGTACCATCCGACTCTTAGCGCCACATGTACGCTCTTCCTTGGAACGCGGCAGAGGGTGGCTGGCCACGACCTTTACCTCACCCAACCCTATCCATGAGTCAACCCAAGACAGGGCCACCCCGTCAACAGGGAGTTGGCCATCCTCCTGACGGCACCTGTCTCTGTGAGGCGGGGTCAAGATCCGTGTACGTCCATCACTTGGCCCCGGTCACGCCCTAGCGGAGCGTTTTGTTTTCAAAACCGTTTAAAAGGTTTTATTTGCGGTGCCGAATGGAAATCTCAAACTACGTGACTCATGGATAAAGCCAGCTAAGTTAGTCGGTCGGCGAGGCTCATGGCCATCGCGCGTGGTTGTACGCTCAGTCTTGGCTTCTGCGTCCGACCTTACTCCTAGGGTTGGCGAGTATGGAACGAACAACCACTTCCCAAGTGGCCTTCCATACAAGCCTTAATAAAGTTAACCACACAGTGCTCATCTCACCACGTCATCATATCATACTAGGTTATCGCATCTCTGATTCATCAACCGGATGGAGCAGAGGTAAACAAGCATGTAAAGCTAAGCGAAGCAGGTATGAGGCTCTGGCGATGCGCACAAGCAAATCTATGGCGGCTAGGAGCAGTGGATCAGGATATTGAGGCAATGCAGTATATAGGTGAACTATATCTACTAGCATCAAATACTTTGGAACCGAATGCAAAGTACGAGAATCAGATGGTGGTTGAAAGCATATATGAGCAGATAAGAGGTTATGCTTGCCTTGGTTATAAGAAAACCAGATAAAGATCTTCTGGGATAAGTGCTTGACTTGTCGATTAAGATCAAGTATTCACCATTGGACTGTTGGCCTTCTCTTCGGAGTCACGTTCTACCGGAGGGGGAAACAACACCGAAAGAGAAATAACAATCAAACATGGCATCGATGCAATGCACAACATGTATGCATGAGCAAATTAATGCACTGAAATAAAGCCCTAAGCATGATCGTTGGGTTGCTAGGGTTCATATGTCAGTTAGGCATTTTTACTGAATTTATCCCGAAATAGACCCCGGAGGGGGTTTCGGGCGATTCTGAAAGTAAGTGCAGTTTAAATTGCTCAAATGGGTTTGAAAACATCATAAACAAGTTGCATTTGTCATTTTGAGCATTTTGGTATATAACTTTTATTTTTCTAATTTTAGTGAATAAAAACTTATTTTTCTATTTTAAAATGATTAAACAACATTAAATAAAGGCCAAAATTCAACTTTGTTAAACATATATGAAAATGACATATTTGGATAGATTACATTTTTGTGGTCATCTCCATATTTTTATTATATTTTTCTGAGTAATAAAACAATAATTATTGAATTGACCAAATTACTCATTTTCTGTAATTAATAAACAAATTCTGGAAATATAAAAAAGAGGATTATGACATCACTGTGACGCAGTGATGACATCACCGTTCTCTGTTCTTCATGGAAGGATTCAAATTCGACGCAATTCGCGCGTAATTCGCGAAACGAAGGTTACCACCACGTAGAGGGAAACGAGTGGAACCTAGGGGTGGCGGAGGGACGACCAAATGGTCGCCGGAAGCTCGCCGGCGACCATGGCACGGCGGCGGCCACGGGTTCCGGCCGGAATCGGTGATTCCGTCCACGGGAGGAAGCGGGGAGGTGACCGGGGGATGCAGGAGCTCACCTTGGAGCTGTTGGTGTGCTCAGGGAGGCGATATGGGGGCGGAGCTGGCCGGATTCGAGCTCGGTGGTGGTGGCCGGAGTTGGAGAAGACATGGATGGCGCCGGGAACGCCGGCCTTCCCAACTCGATTCCATACGCAGGAAGACAGAGGGGAGGACGAGGAAGGTGATGGCGTTCACGGCTCGTCGTGGAGTGGTCGGAGATGGCGGCGACGTGCGAAGGTTTTCCGGCGGCCTAGGGTTTGCTCCCGCGGTAGGGATACAGAGAGAGCAGGGCAGGTTGACCGAGGGAGAGAGGAGTGCACCGGTCCTTATCCTTCCTCACAGGAGCGGCGGAGGGCGGGGATCCCCTCGCGGGATCGACGGCGGAAGAAGCTCCACCGAGCTGCTTGCGACTGGAGGTAGAAGACAAAGGGACTTTTCGGAAAACCCCCCTGGAACCTTTCCAAAATTGTAAGGAGGTCCTTTTCCCATTTAAAAACAGAACAGAAAACAGAGTTTTAGGGACCTTTTTGGAAACAGAAAATTTGGCAAAAATACTTTTTGGAAACCTTATGAAATTTCCAATCTTTCCATATTTTTGTTTTGTGAAATTGAATTACTTTTCAGTACAAAATTTTGGAACCCTTTTTAAGTACTATCTGCTGGAATTTTCTCAAACCATTTGAATTCACAAACCAAATTGTTTAAAACATGGTTTAAATTTTTGATTCATGCATGTATGAGATGCCAACAACACCACAACCCTAATATAGCAAAAATTGGGATGTTACAGCAGCATCTTGGATCATCCTTGCTCCCTCCTCCAGCATGGACCTATCCCCAGGAGCTTGAAGACCTGCCCAATAGCGAATAAACGCACAAAAATAACAAATCAACTCTACAGGAGATGAAATGAACTTTTTCTCGAAACAAGCCCTATTTCTAGTTTTCCAAATTGCCCAGCAAAAAGCAGCAGTTCCAACAACATGAAGATTCAACTGGTTTGGAAAGAAAGCAGAAATCCACCAAAAATATTGAGTAAAATTGGTGGGTCTGTTAAAAGCACCAATCACCGAGCAAATGATAGTCCACATGTAAGCAACAGCAGGACAAGAAAAGAACAAATGATTAATAGTTTCAAAAACGTCACAGAAACTACAAGAGAAATCCCCTCTCCACTTCCTCTTTTTCATGTTATCCTTAGTGGCAATAGAATTATGCCAAATTAACCAAAGCCACACTTTGATTTTCAAAGGGATTTTAGCCTTCCAAAGATGTAAAAAAGATCCGTCCACATTCGAGGAAGACAGTCTAGTATACATGGATTTAACAGTGAATTTTCCTGATTTGGTTAGTTTCCATTTGGGTCTATCAGGGCCCTCTCCCAAAGCAACAGTCATAAGAAGACTACGCATTACAGATGCCTGTTGTTGCATAGGAACACTCAGCCATCTCCTAACATCCAACTGCCAATTCCTTTCAGCCATCTCTCTAACTGTGCACACCTGTAGATTGCAAACATCAAACAAATCCGGGAATCTCTCACAGAAAGCAAGTGGACCACACCATTGGTCATGCCAAAAATCAGTTTCTCTTCCACCACACACCACCATGAATCTACACTGAAGTACCAATGCTTAACCTTCAGGAGATCCTTCCACACAGGGGAATCCTGCTGCCTAACCTTGATTCTGTATATTCCATGTTTTATTCCATATTTCTCTTTAACCAATGATTGCCAAATTCCTTCTTCCATCTCCAACCTCCACCACCACTTGCACAGGAGACTGATGTTGAAGAGCTTAAGGTCTTTGATGCCTAGACCCCCTTTAGTCTTAGGTTTGTTAATCAAGTTCCATCTCATGAAGTGATACTTTTTTTTGGAATTAGTCCCTTGCCAAAAAAATCTCCTAACGATTTTGGTCATTGCATCCAAACAAGAGGAAGGAAGAAAGTACGTAGACATATGATAAATGGGGATGCTACTCAAGGAAGACTGAATCAAGATTAATCTCCCACCAATAGATGAATTGTTGCCAGCCCAACCATCTAATCTTTTACCCAGTTTTTCCACCAAAGGTTTTAAGTCAGCAACTAAAATCCTAGAGACACAAACAGGTACCCCCAGGTATTTCATAGGCCAATGTCCAATTTGGCAGTTCAACATATCAGAATACAAGATACTCTTATCCGAATCCTCCAAAATCATGAATAGCTCACTTTTCATGAAATTGATTTTCAAACCTGACATAGCCTCAAACAGATAAAGGATCATCTTAAGTTGTCTGGCTTGATTCATATCATCCTGAATCATTAAAAGAGTATCATCAGCGTACTGGAAAATGGCCACTCCTTTATCAACGAGATTAGGGACCAATCCAACAATGAGACCAATCTCCTGGGCCTGCTGAATGGGCTTGGCAAGCCCTTCTGCTGCAAGGTTGAACAGGAAAGGAGAAAAGGGATCTCCCTGCCTAACTCCCCTATGACTACTAAAATCTCTACCCCTTATGTTATTAATTTTAACACACAGGGTACCATCCTTAACAATGTCTTCAATCAATCTCCTCCACAGGGGGCTAAAACCCTTAAGAGTCACACGGTGAAGTAGATAGGCCCAGTCAACCTTATCATAGGCTTTCTCAAAGTCAATCTTGAAAACCACTCCTTGATGTTTTTTCCTTTTTGCCTCATGAAGAATCTCATGAAGTTACATAACACCATCCATAATATTTCTACCCTTCATAAAAGCAGTCTGGCACTTAGAAATTAACTTGTCCATGAAGGGTTCCACCCTCATTGTGGCAACTTTAGTAATAATTTTGTACAATACTTGTAACAGACAAATAGGCTTGTATTTCTGCAAACAGTCAGCATCAGGTGATTTCTGAAGCAGAATAATCATACCAAAGTTAAGTCTATACAGACCAAGCTTTCCAAAATACCAATCATTGAACAGATTCATAACATCATCTTTGACTGTCTCCCAAGTAGCCTGAAAGAACTCAATAGGAATTCCATCAGGTCCAGGGGCTTTATTCTTAACCATGGAATCAATGTCTAGTTTGACCTCCTCAGTTGTAAAAAGGGCATCAAGAGTAACATTATCAGAAACAGATAGTCTCTCCTCAATACTCCACACATCATCAGAAAAACACATTAAATTTCCTTCCCCAGGACCAAACAGTGCTTTGTAATACTCAGTGGCATGTTTAAGTAACTCATCAGTCCCTTGGATACACTGGTCTCCATTCACCAAAGAATACATTGTATTTTTCCTCTTCCTACCATTAGCCACCCTATGAAAGAAAGCAGAATTTGAATCTCCTTGTAAGAGCCACCTCTCACTAGATCTTTCCTGCCAGAATTTCTCCTCCTCGTCACACAACCTGAATAATTCACTCTGCAAAAAACCATTCCTTTCAAACTGCTCAACAGACAAAATACCATTCTCTTCCAACCCTTCCAGAATACTCAATTCTGCTGACAAATCTTTTCTTAACCTGATTGAGTCTCCTCTCACATTAGCTCCCCAGTCTTTCAAACTATTGTTTACCCTCTTCAGCTTCTGTTGAATAACTGAAACACTATCCACAGAGGGGATAGCAACATTCCATGCTTTCTGAATCCTGTCTTGAAAGTCTGGATGAATAATCCAGGATTTCTGTCGTGGTGGTGTCACGGCAGATGCCATGGGATGGCTAAAGATGTGGGGACGAAGGACGCTGGAGGTGCTCGGGGAGGGATCACGCGACGAGTAGCCGCGTGAAGTAAGAACAAAGCACTGCAAACAACACGATCTACCCAGGTTCAGGGCCCTCGTGAGGAGGTAAAACCCCTACTCCTGCCTTTCTTTGTGTATTCTGATGTCTCACCGTGTAGCCACAGTACAATGGTTCTTGCTACCGAGTAGCCGCTCTCCTCTCTACGTGATGAACTAGGTCAAGAATCTAGGGTTTCCTTGTGTTCTAGCATGCGATCTAGGTCACGGTGTGTTCGATCCCCACGCAGGAGGCGGCGGGGCACCTTATATACACGGTGCCCAGCCGGATACGTCCAAATACGGACAAGTGTCGACATAATGTGCACATCGTCCTTGTTCCGAGTTCCCGCTGACAGCTTTGGTTCCTAATCTTGGCTGCATTCGGAAAGTCGTTGGGCAAAACCAAGGGGACAGTCTGGTATCACTGTGCCAAACACAGAGTAGGGCCCCCTTATCCTGCGACCGCCTGCTTCCACACTGTCACTGTCAGGCAGGCCGGTCCCAGATGAACAGTAGTTCGAATAGTGCCAAGTACGGACCCAGGATACGCGGGATCCTGTGTCAGAACGGCTCCTTTGACTTCTGGCCCGAGTAGGTTCCCGCCAATTTTACTCGGGCCAACTCTTCTACTCGAATGGACAGAACTTGATTGATATCTCCTTCTGGTCATCTTGAAGTGAGACCGAGTAGCAGTCGACCGGGTAGCAAGTACCGGGTAGGCGGCTACTCGACCAAACTTCTCTTCTGACAGTTGCTTTTACCACTTGCCTTTACCCTACTCGGGGGTAACCCCCCGACAGCAGTCCCCGAAGCTGGTAGAGTCTTGCGAACTCGTTCACTAGGCTCTGCCAGCTTAAAACCAATCTTTGCAATACCACTCTTGAACATCAGGATGCCGAGTAAAACCTCCGAGTAGCACTCTGGAAAGTACCTTGGGTCTCCTTTCTTCCGAATAGGGCTAGTCTCCTTCTCTGCATCCGAGTAAAAGGACTTAGAGAATTTCTCAAGGAGAGTCTCTGCAGCGCAGAGCACAATCCAGCCTTCCGCGCTGCAACTGGAAAAGTGTCAAACATCCGCGATCCTGTCGTCTCACTGCCCAGGACACGACGTGCCACGCGCCCAGTTTTCACGGAGCGGGCCCACCGGCTCGTCATGTCCCATCAAGCGCAGTAATAGCCCACGATCTGGTCGTGGGATCAATTGTGGCCGTTACGCGCGCATTCCGCGCTTGCGTGCGTTTCTAACCGGCCACAAACCCCACCACACGAGAGTTATGGCCACGATCGATCCCACTACCCCGATGGTAACGGTAATCCGAGGCGAGGGTATAAATACCCCCACCGGTAACTTCCTCTTCTCCTACCTCCGTACTTTCCTCTTTCGCCTCCCTGTTTCTTCTCCGCCGCTGAGCTCTCCGCCGCCGCGCAACTCTTTGCGCCGCCGCGGATTCGTTTTCTCCACCATACTCTTCCTAACCTTCCACCACCTTCTCGCTCGCTGCCATGGATGCTCGCGCCGGTTGGGCTGGTTCTGATGTCACCGTCGACGACTGCTCCTGGCTCGTGAACACCCGGAGGGTTCCTCCTGGTGTTCAGTGCCGGCCGTCCGACGGCGAAATCGTTCCGGCCCCGCAGGAGGGCGAGCATGTCGTCTTCCTCGCGCACTTCGCGCGAGGATTTGGTCTGCCGGCTTCCGATTTCCTCCGCTCCTTCCTAGATCACTTCGATGTTCAGATGCATCACCTCCCACCAAATGCTGTCGTCTTCCTCGCCTATCATACCGTGGTGTGCGAGGCCTTTCTTGGCGTCCGCCCCACGGTACAGACATGGCTGAAGTACTTCCATCTCCGCCAGCAGAGCAAGGGGAAGAAGGATGGCGCGGCCGCTGGCAGTCGGGTAACCGACACCGGCAGCGCCATGATGGTGCAGCGGACGGGAACCAACCACCCTCGCATCAAGGGCTTGGATTCCGTCCGTATGTGGCAGAAATCCTTCCTTTACGTGAAGAACATCCCCGCCACGAAGGGGGGAAAGGTAACGGACCGCATCAATCTGCCCGCCTGGAGCAACCGAGCTCCATCCGGGCAGAATTGGAAGACGAAGCCCTCCAACGACCGCAACGCCGTGCAGATGGAGGAGCGGCTCGCTGAGCTAATCGGAGAGGGCCTCAAGAGCGATGACCCCCTCGCCTGCTGGATCAAGAACCGAGTGCTGCCTCTGCAGCAGCGCTCCCACCCAATGTGCTACCTGGGAGGCCCCCGCGATTGCACTCGGACGACCACGTTCGAGCTCAGCAACGCGAACGTCGCTGCGCACGCGAGGTCCATCCTGACCACAGGCCTCCCCGACAACTGGCAGTATGGGTTCATCCCCTTCAGCCGCACGAATCCGATTCCACGGGTACGTTTTCCTTATTCTTCTTCCAGTATATGCAATCCGAGTAGATATCCTCCTCTTCCTACTGCGACTAGCAATTGCATTCTGTGCCGAGTAGAGCACTTAGTAGAATTGCCTAGGCTTAGTGTGCTTAGTGTCTGCACGCCTTGTCGAGTAGCGTACTTAGGAGAAATTCTTAGGCTTAATATGCTTGATACTTGCACGCCTTGCCGAGTAGGACACTTAGCAAATTTCCCTAGGCTTAGTGTGCTTTATGCTTGCACGCCTACTCGGGTAGAGTGCCCTTGTGCTACTCGGCTAACTTTGCGTTGTTTCCCGGTTCTTCAGGTCCTTGACCGCCAGCGTGCTGAAAGTTGTGAGCGCTTCGAGGGCAATTGGTCAGATGACCGAGGAGAAGACGACCAGGCCTCCTTCGAGACCACGGACCAGATTAATCTCCCTCATTCCCCCTCGACGGAGATGCAGCACGCCGAAACGTCCCTCCGCGATTGGTCCGAGGACGAATTAGAAGGTAAGTGAATTCAAGCTGTTTGTCTGCGAGAAGAATTAACCCTTTGCCTCCTATTTTTGAATCTCTTCTCTTTCTCAAATTCATAGATGCTGCTGATGCTGAGAACGAGGATGAGGACGAGGACGAGAATGAGGGCGACGCAGCCCTGGTCGTCCCACCACTATCGGTTGCTGCTCCTGTTACCCGCAAGCGGGCCGCAGTGGCGCCCAAGAGCCCCCCGCCAAGAAGAAGAAGCCGACCGAGAAGAAGACCAAGAAGGTCGTGAAGAGAAAGAAACCCACGATTCCTTCCCGCCACGGGTAAGTTCCTTCCCGGTTATACGCTTTGGTTCACCTTGTTCTTCTCGGTTGATTCTCGATCCTTTATTTGCTTGTTTCCTCTCAATTTCCTCTGCCCTCTTCTTATTTCTGAACATAATTTCCTCTTCAGAGCCCCCTTGAACGCGGACGCCGCTCTTGCGTCCACTGAGACCCAGAAGAGTGCCGCCGTCGATGTCGACAATCTAATCGACCTCGACGCCGATGAGAACAATGCTGCCAACGCACCAACACAGGGCACCGATGCCCAAAGTACTGAGCCAGGGCAGCAGTCCCGCGCCGAGCAGGAGGCGCAGGACACTGCTCACCAAGAGAAGCCACCTTCTCCTCCAGCCAACACCGCCGAGGAGAACCAAGACCAAGAGATGCACGATGACGCCGCCCTTGAGCGGCCAGGAACAGAACAGGAGCAACCAGCCACAGGGGGTGCTGAGCAAGAAGATCCCGCGTCCCAGGCGCGAGTGGAAGCAATGGATATCTCCCAGCCAGATCCCGCTGCCGAGCAGCGGGTAGAAGATGCGACTGGGCATTACCCTCTGAGCGACGTGCAACCGGACGCCGCGCAGAGTAGCGCCCAGCCAGATGGCGCATCGGACAGCGCGCCCCTGGCGCCACCAACTGACCAAGGTGGCGCCCAGCCAGACTCCTCCCTGGTGCCGCAAACCAAAGCTGCAGCCGTCCCTTCGGCCAAGCCGGTTACGAGGAAGAGTGCCCAGGATGCTGCCGAGAAGGAGGCAGCCGAGAAGGAGAGAGCTGAGAATGAGAAGGAGGAGAAGGAGAAAGCCGAGAAGAAGAAAACCGAGAAGCCCATCTCCGAGAAGTCAATCGCCCAGAAGGAGAAAGCAAAGAAGCGAGCTGCCGACAAGCCACCGCCAACATCAACTAGCCAGTCGCGTCAGCTGGTTATTCGCGATCCCAGCGCGGTTGCTGCTGCCGCCGCCGCCGCTGCAGCTGACCAGCCATGCTACCCGGATTACATGGTGAAGGTTAGCCAGCAGCACCAGGTCGGCCTTTCCCCCCAGGATCGGAATCTCGCTCTTCAGAAAGGGAGAAAAGCCGTGGCAGTGAATTCCAGGCCTCCGGCCCCAAACCAGGACAAGTCCGTCTCCATTGCTTCTCGTGGAGTTCAGGACCAGGCGATAACGTCCCAGAGCCTCGAGCAAGTACTCGACCTGATCGGCTTCATTGATGCCAAGTGGGACAGCAAAGTTCTCGGCAACACCAACTGGAACGGCACCGATCTGGGCGAGATCGACCATATGCGTGTTGACTGGAATAAGGTGGACTTGGGTTACAAACCCATGACCGTCTCCACCACCTCTGCTACCCTTGCTGCAAAAATGTTTGTCCACCGCAAGAACGCAGAGGATCTCGAGCAATCTTACGCGGTAAGTCTTAACTCATCCTTTCCGAGTTGCACATTTTCTTCCTCTTCTACTCTTCTCCCTTTTCCTTAACCATCACCCAGTCCCCGAGATTCTGGCCGAGTAGGAGGATACTCTCTCGAGTAGCCGCCTTCTCGGGTTGAATCTTTACTTCTTTGTCTGACTCATCTTCCTTTTGCTTCTCAGAATAGCGTACTGAAGCGGACCAACTTGCATCGTCAGCTACTCTAGAACCATGCCATTGCGAAGAGACGCCTCGCCGCCCTGGAGAAGGAGAAGATATCCGCCAAGGAGGCCGACAAGGAAGTGATGAACAGCACCATGAAGCTGTCTGAGGTGGAAGGTATGCTTCTAGCTACGCGGTTCTTGCGTTTATTGTTTACGCCCGCTTCTGCTTTTTGCGCTAACCGATTTGAATCTGCAGGGAAGTTGAAAGCCCTGGCTGACGAGCACGAGAACTGTCGTGCCTTCGTGGAGAATGGCCAGGCCACCATCAAGAGATTGGAGGGTATTTTGCCGTCTACTCGGCTTCTCCTGGGTTTCTTTCTTTCGCTTCTCTGCTAACCGTGCTTTGCTCTTTTCAGAAGATCATAAGAAGTTCGCTGAGGAGCATCAAGACTGCCTCAAACCTGCTGAGGTGCAGCAGCAGTTGTCCAGCCAGGCCGTCGAGCTGGTGAAAGAGCACACTACTGAGATGGAGAAGCTCCAAGTCCAGCTGCAGACTGCGCTCCAGGATGCTATCAACCTTGGTGCCGAGAGGGACAGAGTCATCGCCGAGAAGGCAAAGGTCGAGACAGCAGCCAAGGCCAAGGTGAAAGCCCTCGAGCAGGACTGCGAGGTGCTGAAAAAAGCCAATGCTGGCCTCTTCACTCAGCTAGAGGAACTCCGTCTGATTGAAGAGAAACATCTATCCAACGAGGAGACATGGAAGACCCAGCTGCAAGGGCTGCGCCTTGATTTGAACAGTAAGTGTTCCCTTTTCTCTGCTCCTCTGCTACTCGGCCGCACCTTGTTATTGTTTCTGATCTTCTCGATAGCTCTTGCAGGAATCTTTCCCGACCTTGACTCTTCTTGCGTGCCCGCTCTGGAAAAGGCCCGAGCAGCTCGTATTGAGAAGGGCGAGCCTTGGGACACCAGAGCAGAGATCGAGGAAAGCATCCTGATTATGCAGGGGCAGTGTCCGTGGCTAGCGGGCGTGGGCACCGAGCTGGTGCGCGTCGCCTTTCAAATCCACAGCTTCTTCTGGCCCGATGACTCTGCACCGACAACAATCTCCGGACTTGCCTTGAAGCTGCAGCGCGTGAAGGCCGAACTTAAGAAATGGCGCGCCTCGGGAGCTCGGGCAGGTGCGGACATGATGCTGTTCTTCGTCACAAGCTGGTACGAAAACCTCAATATGCAGATTATCCGCGAGATGCGCCGAAACTCCAAGTGGGAGAAAGACCCCGACTGCGTGGCTATTCGCCAGCTGGTCGCTCACGAGGTCGCCCAGTATGCTGATACTGCAACCTTCATCGACGGCCTCACCGAGCCCGACACCGAGGTGGACGAGGGCGAGGAGGAGGATGAAGACGAAGAAACGGACACCGATGAGCTGGACCTGAGCGGCTTCGAGTCCCCGGCTGGCAAGGACGGGAAGGGGAAGGTCGTGGTCGTCGCGGGTAGCGATGAGGAGGGCGAGAACGAGGAGATGTCAATCGACACCGCCGCGCTCGAGCTCGGCACCTCATCAGGAGCTGCCCTCGACGACACCGTCAACCTCCGTGCCCACGACACCGGCTCCGCCTCCGCGACAACGCCCGTCTCGGTGGCCACTGCGACTTCTGAGCAGTTCGCCACCGAGCCTGACGCCGAGCAAGCGAAGACTGTCGATGCCAGCACAGAAGTGGACGCCACCAAGGCCACTGATGAAGACGAAGCAACCAAGGCGAGCACCGAGAACACCACGTCGACCTGAGTTTATCCTGCAGCTTTTTTCCTCAAACACTTATCAGATCCCCGGGATGCCGGGTGCAGATGTATCAGACTATTTACGCTTTTGCTTGCTACTCAATTTTATTCCCACTTGTTATCTTTAATTTAATCAATTTGAGCAGCCCTGACTTAATGCCGGGTTGCGTTATTATACGAGTCCCCGAGTTGCATTTCTTATTCACTCTCTCTTTTCGTCTCAGCTCTACCCGCAACTTGTTGCTTTTTTGGTATTCGAGTCACAAGAGTCAAAGAGTAGAGCTGCAAATACTTAGCCGCTTAGAAACAATCATAGTAACGCAGCCCACCACTTAGCCGAAAAGATAAGACAAAGAACAGAAGTAAAAAACACCCTACTCGGTTCCTGCACTCCTTTCTTCCTTAGCGATTTTTCTTGTGCTCATTGACCTTTTGCTTGTTCTCTTGCTTGCCATGAAGCCGGGTTTCGGACAGCAGCAAAGTCGAAGATTTGGCATGTAGGTTTAGACACAGTACTCAATACGCTTATGAATTTTGAAGTGGAGCAACCGAATAGACAGACAGCAAAGCTGAGTAGAAAAACTTAGAGCGATTTCAGGCGAGGGCAGTCCCCGAGTTCAATTTCAGATTGCAGAGTAGAATTAAGAGTACATACACATTTTTTGCTCACGAATGGAAACGACGAAGTAGAGCTACATTCCAGGGATGCTTTGATTCCTCTCCAGCTTTATTTGCCCTGTTCACCTGTGATGGGCGCACATCTACAAGGTAGTACGCATCATTGTGCAGCGCTTTGCTCACAATGAAAGGTCCTTCCCATGGAGGAGGCAACTTGTGCATCCCGGCTGTGCGCTGCACAAGCCTAAGGACCATGTCTCCTTCTCGGAAAACCCTTGGGTTCACCTTTCGGCTATGATAACGCTGCAGGTTTTGCTGGTAGATAGCCGAACGTGACAGAGTCAGCTCTCTTTCTTCTTCAAGCAGGTCAACGTCGTCTTCTCAAGCTTCTCTCGCCTCCACCTCAGTGTAGAGGGTTACTCGGGGGGAGTCATGCTCTAAGTCAATTGGCAACACGGCATCAGCCCCGTATACCAAGAAGAATGGTGTGTAGCCGGTTGACCGGTTAGGGGTAGTCCTTAGACTCCACAACACCGCTGGCAACTCGTCTAGCCAACACCCAGGTGTTTTCAGCAGTGGCTCAATTAGCCTTGGCTTTATGCCTGCCAGTACCATACCATTTGCTCTTTCAACTTTCCCATTGGAGGCAGGGTGCGCGACTGACGCAACGTCTAGTCGGATGTGCTTATCTCTGCAGAACCGCACCATTGCCCCCTCTGCGAAATTGGTGTCGTTGTCGGTGATGATGTTGTGCGGGTAACCATATCTCATGATCACATCCTTCACGAATTTCACAGCTATGGCCCCATCGCACTTCCGAATAGGCTTCACTTCAATCCACTTGGTGAACTTGTCCACCATGACCAAGATGTGTGTCATGTTGCCTTTAGCCGGCTTGAAGGGGCCAACCATATCCAGGCACCAAACAGCAAATGGCCAGGTGATAGGAATTGTCTTCAGCTCGGAAGCAGGCATGTGAATCTTACTCGCGAACATCTGACAGCCATTGCACTTCCTCACGATGTCTTCAGCTTGCTGCAGAGTTGTGAGCCAATAGAAGCCATGCCGAAAAGCTTTCTTGACCAATGCCCGACTACAGTCACTACAGTCTGCGACCATGTCACTCTCCGTCTGACTCGAGCGACACTGAGACTGTGTTCGTGCTGACAAAACAAAAAAGAAATTATCTAAAAAGTAGTATATGTGTTTTTTCTCTCCATAACGTGGTAGATTAAGGATTTCTTTTTTTTTATTACGAAATAGGCTTTCGCCGCGCTATATTAATATAGCAAACATCCGATACAACCAACAAAGATTCACGAACCGAAAGACACGCAGGGGCGGCAGCACACAATCGCCCAAAAAAACCAAGAAAAAACTGAAAAAAAAATGGAGACATAGGCAGTAAGACTACACGAAAGACGACCCGTAACCGTTGCGCCCACCGGAGAAGTACCACCACAAGCCTAGCATCTAGCCCGAAACGTCGAGCACCAAGCAGCCCCTTGAAGAAGGGAAGTGATGCTGCCCGGACCAGCATAGCAGTTCTAGGGTTTCCCCCGGCACCCCGAGGGAAGTGAATGGAGTGTAGCCACGACGCCCCTCAAGAGGGAATGGTATCACCCGGAGGCGACATCGCGTCGGTGTCGGACAAGCTGGCAAGGATTTCTCCCGAAGAACCCTATCCACCCTCTCGGACGATCACGGAACTAGAGCCCCACAAGACCTAAGCCTCGACATCCAAACCTCGTCGTCCACCAACTTGCGTCACTCCGGTCACGCCGTCGTCATCGCCGTCTCACTGAATCATCCACCAAGGGGTCTACAAGATGGAGGCGGCGAGTAGTTCGGCAGGAGGACAGCAGAATCACAACCGCGCTGGAGGGAATTGCCTCCGCCGCCAAGGGCGGTCGTCGACCGGACGCGGCAGCAGAGTACACCGGTCCCCGTCAGGTCCGGCCGAGCCCGCAGGTCGTAAAGCCCCGTAGGGGCACACCAGTCCTAACAGGGTCCAGCCAGGCCCCATAGGGGCCCGTAAAACCCGCCGATACGCTGCAACAAGCCGGCCGCCATTGCCGCTGTACCTGCAAGACCTACACCACCTCCATCTTCAGAGCGCACTCGGGGACAGGCCCGCCCGCCCCGACCCAGATGGGGCCCAGGGTCCCAGATCTGGGCCGGCAGGCCCAGCCGCCACCATCCACCGAGCACCGTCGCAGCCGAACTCCGTCCGCCGCCACGACCCGCCGCGCTGCCTCCCGACCCATGCCGGACCACCGCCGCCCTGGAAGCACCGCCACCGGAGAGGGCCACCCCGCGCGACCCACCATGATGGGGGGATAGTAACCCGGTAGGCCCACTTCAAGATATAATCCGGCCCGAGGTGTGCTGAGCGATATCCGGCTAGGGGTAAAGAGATTACCGGAAGGCCCAAAGGCTTGTGAGATTCGTAACCCGGATTGTGGGCTGCGGTAAGGAAAGTTAGGGTTTGTATGTGGAGTTCGAGTAGGACTCAAGGGGTGCCTTGAAGGGCAAGTTAGGGGTGTACGGGTGCTTTATAAACCGGCCCCTAGGTTTAGTTTGCCAGAGATTCAAGTCATAGTTGTAACACCTGTTATCGAGTATCCAGCATAATTCATATTGAGATCCGGCGAGTTATTTTCCGGTTCTTAGATTGCTTTCCGCCATGTCTTCCTTCGAGCTAAACCCTCTCCCGAATACCTGTGTCGACTTGCCCCAAGATCAGTTACCCCCGGTAACATCTGCCGTGATTATCCCACGACAGTTGGCGCCCACCGTGGGGCCTGCGTCCAAAGGTGTTTACATCACGGGAGAAGCTCGGAAGGGCATGAAGAACCTCATCGTCGGAGAAATCTACGTCAACAGCAAAGGAGAGAAGATGGTAGACGATTCTGGCTGGGGGCCAGAGTCGGATCACCTCGAAACCGGATCCATCGTGACAGTCGGCAGCATCAACGTCTTCGTCGGTATGGTGTATACTTCCAGTTCGAATTGTGATAATATTGGATCTGATTCTGTGTCAGGAGAAGACACGTATGCCCGATTGGAAAAAGAAGAGTCGATTGGAACAACGGGTCAGATAGAGAGGGAAGATGATACCGAGTCTATACGGGATTTGTCGGAGGATCGATATGAAAGGGAAAACAGCGAGGAAGAACAACACGAATCTACACCGGGCATCATGCGCCGGGTTGCAGTTTATGCGGCTCCCGCGACCAATCTCAATCAAGAAAACGTGGCCGCGGCGCCAGTCGGGGCGGCTCAGGCAGTGGCCCAGCAGCAAGGTGCAGTTGACCCGGTCTTGGTCCAGGTCGATGGAGAGTCGGCATCAGTCACCAGTCGCCCAGCGGACGAGGAGCGACACGCAAATATGTTCGGGTTCCAAGCAAACCGGACACCGGGGGCGGGCCCCTCGAATCCGCGCCACCCGGCTCTGTTTGATAATAATTTGATCTTGGACCCCACAGTCTTGGCCACAGTTATTACCCCAGAAAACGCGGCAGAGCGCGTAAGAGACCTGGACGTGGCTCGTCGTGCATTGGAGCAGCAAAGAAGGCAAGTGGAAGCAGAAAGGCAGGGGATGGTCGCGCGGCAGCGCGAATTGGATGACCGAGAGACCCGGCTCCGGGAGGAAACGACAAGGATGCACCAAAGGCACCGAACTATGCTGCCGGCAACAGGATGGGTTATTAACCCGACTGCCCTGGTGTTCACGCCTCAAGATCAGCCGATTCCACCGGCGAACCAAGGGACCATACCGCGACCGTCAACGGGAGCACATCCGGTAAACGCGCCAGCCGGGTTACCTTTGCCACAGACGGGGGTGACAGCCGGTAATACCATGCCGCCACCACCATCACGATTCCACACACCAGCAGGTCATTACAACAATCCCATGGACAACGTGTACGCAGCAACGCTCGCATTAAACCAGATTCCTGTGGAAGATTCGCCTCATGCGGAAGGAACCCGACGAGCAATCGATCTGCTACACACCGCGGTAGCACAGCAAGCCAATTATCCGGATCATAGAAGCGGAATGCATGGGACGCCGTACGCCAGTCAGCAACAGGGCAATGTCCAAGCAAGTGCGGCACGACGAAGGGAAGAACAGCAGCAAATGCCGCCTCCACCGCGTATCCAGACAGTACCGGTAGTATCAGCAGCGCAGGCGGTGGTGGACAGTTCCAGGGCCAGAAGAGCCGGGGCCGGGTCTGCTGGGCACGAATTGCCGGTGGCGCTGCACCTCGAGGCACCCCCAGCCGGGTCACGCGCCTCCCGAGTAAGACCACCCCCAACCACCCTGGCGGGACCCAAGTGCCTCTCGGACGATATCAGAGCAGAACCTTACCCGGAGAAGTTCAAAGAGCCGGGGAAAGTAGTAAATTATGAGCCAACAATGGATCCAGAAACGTGGCTGAGCAGCTACGAGATGGCGATATCAATTCGCAACGCATCCGAGAACCTCCAAGCCAAATTCATGTACTTAATGATGTCAGAAGGAGCAGCAAAGTTATGGTTCACCAATTTACCGGAAAAGTCGATCAAATCGTGGGAGGAGTTAAAAACCGCGTTTATCAAGCACTTTCATGGGACATGCAGAAAGTTATTTACTATTGATGATTTAGAAAGATGCGTTCAGAAGAAAGGAGAGTCAGCATGCAGCTGGGTGCGCCGGGTTATGGAGATACTCCACTCGTCTACAGATATCCAGCCTAAGGACGCGCTACAAGCTATGGCAAAAACATGTAAGTATGTTCCTTTAGTGCAAAAGCTAACTCGCATGAAATCTAGTAGGAATGCAGCGGAGGTTACGATGGGAGAGTTAATGGATGCGTGCAACAAACACGCTGCAACGGATACCACAGAGGAGGAAGTTGATGACAAGAAAGCAAAAGCAAACACAAGTAGCAGTGGGAAAACCGGCAATGTATCGGCGCCAAACAATAATGGAAACAGCCAGAACAAACGACCGTTTGAAGGGAATTCCGAGTTTGTAGCCAACACGGAGGCCGGGTCTTCAAGACCTAGATCCGAAGGAAATTTTAATACTGGAAATCACAATGGGGGACACTACCAAGGACCACCAAGACCAAGCAACAGTTGGGACATATTTAGGATGGCATGCCCGAAGCATAGCAGGAACGGCAAGCCGGCCAATCATTCACTGGAGCAATGTGCCGACTTACAAAGGTGGAAGAACGAGGAAGCGAACAGAGCCATGCGAGGTGCAGGCCGAGGAGGAGGCCCGGGCCTAGGTGGAAATTTGGGCAACGGACCGCCCCCAGCTAGCAACCCGCCAGCTGGAAATCAAGGTAACAATCAAGGAGGAGCGGGAGGTTTTCAAGCTAACCCCAAACAGCTGGGTCAGTATCATGTGCACACTACGGGAGGCTCTAGCAAGGATAAGAAGATACTGAAACAAGCAGTTAATTCGGTCTCCTCCGCTGTTCCAAGATATTTGAGGTGGTCAGAACAAGAGGTAACATGGAGCAGGAAGGATCACCCGGACAGAGTTGACCACCCGGGAGTCTTAGCTTTGGTAGTGGCACCACAGGTCAACGGCTACGAACTGAAAAAAGTCTTGATGGATGGAGGAAGCAGTATCAATATCCTGTACTGGGAAACTTTTCTGCGTATGGGCTTAAAGGAATCGCAGCTGCAAAAGAGTACAACCGTTTTTCACGGGATAGTGCCGGGTCACTCGGCATGCCCTGAAGGAAAGGTGGCACTGGAAGTAGCTTTTGGAGAGTCAAAGGACAACTACCGAGTCGAGTGGCTTACCTTCGAGGTAGTAAAGTTGCGCAGTCCTTATCATGCATTGTTTGGAAGGCCGGCTTATGCCAAGTTCATGGCGAGACCGTGTTATGTGTACCTACAGCTAAAAATCCCGGGTCCCAAGAAGACCATTACAATACACGGAAATCGAGATATAGCAGCTGAATGTGATGAGGGAGACGCGGCAATGGCCGAGCAAGCCTGCAGGAAGGAAGAGCTCAAACATTACCGTTCTCAGGTAGACCTAGAAGAGAGGACAACGTCAAAAAAGCCAACTCCTGAGGGGGACAAAGCAAAAGTTAGGGCAGAACAAAACCCTAAGATGGTAGGCTTCATCAGGAGCGATACTTTCAAAACTCCTAGCAGGGAAGAAGAAGACGTACCGCCATCCGCAGCTGATCACGTTTCAAGGACGATATACCCGGATTGGCTAGCAAATCCGGTACTCATTATGAAAGGGCATAGCAAGTGGAGAATGCGCATCGGCCGTACCAACGCGAGGCCGACTCTCGAGAATAACTAAAGCAGTGTAATGGGCGGCAGGTTTCATACGCACTCTTTTCCTATCCAGGGTACCTAAGGGGACTGGAAGGTTTTTAATGAGGCGGCCTGCTGATTCAAAAAAGAAATTTTTATCAATAAAAGAAGATGGTCTCGAGTCTTATCATGGTCTTTGCTTCAGTTACAAGTAAGTAATGCTTGTTATTATCAATACGTCAATATCATCAAAATACGTCACGTGCATATAGGTCTTCGGGGATTGGTGTGCTTAAATAAGTAATCACAAACCCGGAGACCCGGCCTCGATGCCTATGAGTTATGAGGGCTGATTACTCGAAAAAACGGGTACGGCTGCAATCTTATAACCGGACAAAGGAGCCAAATTTCTTGATTATTCTTACTTAAGCTCGATGTGACTCGCGCTAAAGTGGCATGATCTGTTCACTTACGATTACAATCAAACTATGCAGCCCAATGGGACTTGCTTGACCCTGTTTTTCGTATAGATGTAACAGCATGGTATCCACGCGAAAGCCGGCTTACAGTACAAGATAATCAAAAGGGTCATCTAAACCACAAGTCCATGCAGAGTATAAGGCTTAAATAGCCGGAAACTCAACAAGTATTAAGCATGACTTCAGTATTTATGTGAATAGCTATCGGTTTTCAGCCTGGTAAAGAGCAGTTTGTCATCTGAGAAAGGCCACGCCCCCCTAGCTCGTACTTTGGGTCATGGGGACTGGGGACTTCGAGACAGAAACAAACTGCTTAACTACTAAAGCTCGTAAACCTTAGTTTCCGAGCCTTGGGGACTTAAAGAAAAGTCCGTCTATCAAAACCTATGATACTCGGTTAGCCGAGTCTCAAAAGGGAATCAAAAGCAAGAGTTCAAAGTATCGAGAATAAGCTTACATTTAGCACAAGGATCGAGATTATCAAAAGCCGGGAGAGGCAAAGAGTTATCACAAGTTAACAAGCGCAAAGTCATAACATCAGTATCAATGTTGCACAGGCGCATCGCTAAACATCATATCAGTCTCGAGAAACGCAAAACACTAGGTATCATCCTACTCGGCATCCCGGGAGTGGTTCTCCGGGTCTTCGTCTTGGACTTGCTCCTTGGCTTTGCCAGCAGTTTTACTCGGACTCTTCACGTCAGGACGGACAGGCGGAGGAACGGCTGGTGTTGAGGTAGACGGCTTTACGCCTAGTTCGGTCTCTCTCTTCGCAGCCTCTTCTTTCCTCCTGGCCAGGTCAGTCGACCACTTTTCCAGCATATCAAAAGGAGGGGGTGCCTCCACCAGAATAACCTTGCCCTCAGAGTCATATGAGCTCATAATTGTGTTTAGATCCATTCTATCTGCCAAAGTTGTGGCCGAGTGACGTACCGAAGATTGTATAGCTTTGAAGTCCTGGGGT
Organism: Alopecurus myosuroides; assembly: GCA_028641055.1. Classification (NCBI taxonomy): domain Eukaryota; kingdom Viridiplantae; phylum Streptophyta; class Magnoliopsida; order Poales; family Poaceae; genus Alopecurus; species Alopecurus myosuroides. The sequence goes on from CM054060.1 coordinate 67,685,303, forward strand.
TTAAACTTAGACCCGTCAGCCTTGAATTCCGGGAACCCGGATACTACCTTGGCCGGGTCAAGCTTAGGAAAATAAGCCTTCGCCAGCGTCAAAGCCCGGGTCATCCCAATCCGGCAAGACGAGCGCTTCAATATTTCAATCCATCCAGGCGCTGTGGACAAGGCCTGCATGAGATTTTCTTCGCCCGGGTATACCTCCGAAGGCCACTTTATAGCATCCAGCAAAAGTTTCGTGCCGGCAAAAAATGTCCGGAGCACAGTCTTCAAAGTTTTAGCCTGAGTAACGGTGTTCTCCTCCGGAGCAGCAAGGTTAGCACCTGCAATCGAAACACACAAAAGCATATCAGTAATATTGGTTATTACAGCGGCAAGATAAAGATACGCAAGTTAATCGCAAATAGCAAACTTACTTAGCAAGATACGGTAAGTGTCCGTAATTTGAGTCGACAGGTTATTCAGCGAGGATTGGGCAGCATTGTATTTGTTCTTGTATTCGGAGACATCTTTTTTCAAAGTCTTTATCTCCGCTTCAAGGGTTTCCCTGCGCTTTGTTTCCGCAAGCAAGAGCTGCTCAGTTTTAAGTAATGCTTCATCCGACTGAGTTATCTCCGCCTGCAAAGAATGAGTGCAACTGTAAGCCGGATATCGCGAGAATATTTCCTTCTGAGAAAATAATTACAGAAAATTATTATGCGAAGTACCGAGAATAATTACAGAAAATTATGCTCGGAACTTGGGGACTGGACGTATAGTAAGAAGTGTCAAATAAGATTACCTGATGTGCTGCAGCCATACGCTCTAGGATATTTCCTTCCGAAGCTTTCATGGCGAGAAGAGCGCTCATTAGCTGGTTAAAATCAGCGTTATCCGAGTTAGATGACTCGGGTACCTGGAAAGTGGGAAAAGGAGCTTTTCTTGTAACAGGAGGTGGCACCCGGGTCATCCGAATGTCGGAGTCTGGTCCCCCTCCCGCGCTCGAAGCTGCTCCCTTCTCCTTCTCGCCTGCGTGCGAAGCGATTGGATACGCGGCGTCATGCCTAGCTGGCTCCGGTGGCGACGCTTGCTCGTCACCAGTTGTGGTGAAGGCATCATCAGCCGGCTCGTTCTCGACCCGGACCTTAGCCTCAGTGTCCTCCTGGTCGCTAGTAACAACCGTGGCTCTGAAGAAGGTGCGAAGGCACAATTAATCTTTGGTTATGATAAAAGGCGATAAAAGTTCGGTATAATGTCAAGAAAAGGCGCTTACCCGGTGTTCACCGGGAAGTCCGAAGGAAAGCCGCTGCTAGATCCGGAAGATACTGAAAAATGCCAAGCAAGGTTTGAGATTATGTTGCAAAGGAATGTCCGGAAAGGGTTTTTATTTACGATATAAATACCAGAGTGTCGAGCCGGGGGCGATGAAGTGCCCGGGTTAAGGCCCTCGTTGCCTGGATGGTTCCGGGTTACTCGGCGCCTAGTCGCGGGTGGCTCCTTCATTTATGATCAAAAGGGGTGAAGGTGGGGTTAGCCCCGAAATGACGTTATGGGAACAAAAATTAAAGTGCAAGGGAACTAAATAAAAACCTGGAGGGCGATCCTCTGGGATTTCCTTTTGGATCCAGCTTTGGTGGCCGGCTCCGGCTCGTCCTCCTCGATGGCGGACTCTTCCTAGCCATCTGTCTCTTCTTCCTCGTCTTGGTCCTCTCGTTCTGAAAGGTATTGAAGATATAGCATAAGGAAAAAGAGGAGACAGGATATAATATGTGCAAGGGGGTTAAGTATGCACCTTCGTCCGAATTAACGGCGTCATCTTCATCCTCCGCGTCTCCAGAATTGGGAGGAGTATCGATCGTCTAAAAGTCATTATCGGCCTGAGGTGAAAATGCCAGGGTAATGGTTAATATTGAGTCATGAAAAGCGGATAAAGGTAAGCTTGTTAAAATCCAAAATCAAGAGGTAGAAAGCTTACAGCGGGGGCGGGGTTCTCGAGTGTAAAAGGCTCTAACCCGGCTATGTTCCGGATTACCTCGAGCTTCTCTGTTAGAAAACCCTTGATCGTTTTGTTCATGTCATTAGGGGCAAAGGTGCTGGCAGAGTATCGGATCGGGTCCGTGGTTTGACCCGAATATTCACACATCAGCTTCTCACGAATGGAGTTTGGCTGGATGCGGAAGTTAACCCAGGTCTTCACCAAGTTTAGCCCGATGAGGCCTCGGGCTGATAAGATGGAGATCTTAGCCAACGAAGGCAAGATCGCCTCCCTGTCCGAGTCAGAGGCGAAGGCATTGAAAGACTCGGAAATGTCAAGCTGACCCTCCGAGTAACCCGGCAACTTCTTCTCGCCGGGTGGGGAGGTGTCCTGACAGTAGAAGTATGAAAGCTGCCAGTGCTTTACATGGGAATTGAGAGTGAGAGGAGGCATCAAGGAATTCTTGCGGCGCTGGATAGAAACCCCGCCGCAAGTAAGAAGTGCGCCGTCACCGCTTTCGCGGCACGGCTTGCACTGAAAGAGCTCAACAAAGAGAGCCAGACTTGGCGGAGTGCACAAGTAAGACTCGGAAAGAACGATAAAGTGGGTGATGTTCAGAACGGAGTTTGGGCCTATATCGAAAATACGGAGGTTGTAGTGATCTAGGACGTCACGAAAGAAAGGGTGACCCGGGGGCCTGAAGCCTCGGGTCACGTGTTCGACGAAACATATTACCTCATCCGTTGCTGGAGAAGGTCGGGTTTCGTTGCCTGGTACTCTCCAGTGGATAGATTCCTGGGGAGGAAGGATTCCAAGCTCGACCAACTCCTCCAGTTTGGCCTTGGTAACGGAGGATCTTCCCCAATTGGCTGAAATGGAGTTAGTGGATTTAGTTTTAGCCGGCTGTTTCCCCTGCCTCTTGGGTGCCATGGGGTTGACCTGTTAAAACATCAAAGGGAAGGAGGTGAGAAGCGAAAATTCGGAAATTAATGAATAGTCATTTACCGGTAACTTAAAAATGATCCGAGTATTGCCTTGCCGGATCAAGTGCGATCTGTCCAGGTATCGCATGTCGTTACGGAAGCTGTGAAGTTTTTCCGTAAAGTAAGTGTCTGGGGAAGGTAGAAGGATACCCTTATGTCTATTATCGGCAAGTGAGCCGGAGAAGTGAGATTTTCCGGATGATAAGAACAAGGGCGGAAATTTTTGGTGGCCCGAGCCCAGATGGGAAATCCAATTTCTGTATTTAAGGCCAATCTAATGATACTTAGTGGTAGGGGAGTAAGATAAGCTGCGCATCCTATCTATGGGAGTGGTTATGGTAAACACTAGTAAGTCAATTCGGCAGGGCCCGAGAAATTGCAGGCGACTCGATTCAGATCTGATCTAAGGAAAAGCTAAGAGATTGCAAGGTTGGGCTGGAGGATATCAAGAGCTTACCGGAGGAGGTTGAAGTAGGGATTTGCGGAGACAGATGGCGCAAGATTGATGCCCTTTCGCGATTTCTGGCCGGCGAATCGGGGGCTTGGTGGTGGATTTGGGAGCTGGAGTGGGTTGCGCGGTGGCGGAGCGCAAGCGACGGCGGATGGGCTCCGGCGATATGCGTAGGGCTTCCGTGGTGGCACTCCGCGAACTCGAGCTTGAGGAGAAGAGGAGTGGGGGAAATGAGCCGTTAGGGTTGAGTTTGCTCCTTGGGGTCTATTTATAATAGCCCGGGTGGAAAAGCCTAACCTAACGGGCGAAACCCGGGAGGTGCGGAGTAATAGTTGGCTATTTTGAAATTTGAAAGACGCGCCTTATGCATAGATCGATATAATCCAGAGAAAAAGGAAGGGGAAATTTCTTTCCTAGTATCAGTGATAGTTATCGAGGAAGATGTGAAATCATCGAGTTTCCTATTAAGACCCAAGTCTGGAAGATTGAGGGAGAGCCTTTGAGGGAGAGCCGGGTTGCTACCTGATCCCCTTGGTGCTAATCCCAGCCATTTGTCAACATATTGTATCTTGATCTTCATGTGTTTTTGTATCCAATATTTCTGCAGGGAATAGCCAGCACTTTGAAGAGTAAATCTTGGAAGCCCAGGCTATTCTGGGGACTACTGATGGGGGGATAGTAACCCGGTAGGCCCACTTCAAGATATAATCCGGCCCGAGGTGTGCTGAGCGATATCCGGCTAGGGGTAAAGAGATTACCGGAAGGCCCAAAGGCTTGTGAGATTCGTAACCCGGATTGTGGGCTGCGGTAAGGAAAGTTAGGGTTTGTATGTGGAGTTCGAGTAGGACTCAAGGGGTGCCTTGAAGGGCAAGTTAGGGGTGTACGGGTGCTTTATAAACCGGCCCCTAGGTTTAGTTTGCCAGAGATTCAAGTCATAGTTGTAACACCTGTTATCGAGTATCCAGCATAATTCATATTGAGATCCGGCGAGTTATTTTCCGGTTCTTAGATTGCTTTCCGCCATGTCTTCCTTCGAGCTAAACCCTCTCCCGAATACCTGTGTCGACTTGCCCCAAGATCAGTTACCCCCGGTAACATCTGCCGTGATTATCCCACGACACACCACGATGCGGGGAGAGGAAGCCCGCCGCCGCCGGCCCCGCACGAGGCGGCCCGCACCGATGGCGGCGAGAGGAGAGGGGAGGGAGGGGGACTAAGAGGAGAAGGGTGGGGGCGGCGCGGGGCGGCGCAGGGGAGGGTTTCGGGGGAGGGTGGGTTTCGGGGCAACATCGGCTTTGGCTGGTGGCCGGTGCCAACTACCCCAAGCCATGGAGATCAGCTTTGCCCAGCGATGGAACCATGGACATGATTAGGACAAGTGATTAACGCTCCCTATCAGATCATGTTGGATCTATATGAATTTGACATACTATCTTGCATGTATTGCTTTCATCTGATAAAATCAAGATACTTGAAACTTGCCCATGCAGACCAATTTTCTTTCAGGGTGGGGGTGGGGGTGGGTTAATAGAAAGCATCATCACACAAGCATAGCTCTGCACATAATTTTTTACACACGTGATTCCGTAGAGCAGATATAGATATGGTAGTCCTATTTACACATACTAAAGGAGACATTTGGTGTCGCACTGTATCTGGTTCCTTTTTCTTAAAAAAACACTAATTAGATTTTACCGGTTCAACCTCCTTTTTTTTCAAACGACTAGAGCCGGCTTCCATTATCGTGAGACAACAGAACAAAGGTCTTATTTACAACGAAGCTGAAAGAAGTTAACAAAGAAAAACAGCAACCTGAGGCATGTGATGGAAGTGAAACCAGTCGCCTCAGAAGGAAGGAAAAGGTAACCACCTTCCACACTAGCCAAACAGACAGTACCTAAATCAAACAAGCAGAAGTTTTGAAAGCTCTAGCAGCTGAGCGCAACGGGGTAATGCAAAGTACTGCAACTTACAACCATACTACACGCAGGCAGGAAACTAAACTAGTTCAGCGAAGATGATCAGCCAACAACATCCACATATTCATCAGTAGAAGCCTCTTAAGTAATCGTCCTGCGAAGTTTGACCTGGTTCCTGGCATGCTGATCCAGAGCAGCATCTTGGATCATCCTTGCTCCCTCCTCCAGCATGGACCTATCCCCAGGAGCTTGAAGACCTCCCCAATAGCGAATAAACGCACAAAAATAACAAATCAACTCTACAGGAGATGAAATGAACTTTTTCTCGAAACAAGCCCTATTTCTAGTTTTCCAAATTGCCCAGCAAAAAGCAGCAGTTCCAACAACATGAAGATTCAACTGGTTTGGAAAGAAAGCAGAAATCCACCAAAAATATTGAGTAAAATTGGTGGGTCTGTTAAAAGCACCAATCACCGAGCAAATGATAGTCCACATGTAAGCAACAGCAGGACAAGAAAAGAACAAATGATTAATAGTTTCAAAAACGTCACAGAAACTACAAGAGAAATCCCCTCTCCACTTCCTCTTTTTCATGTTATCCTTAGTGGCAATAGAATTATGCCAAATTAACCAAAGCCACACTTTGATTTTCAAAGGGATTTTAGCCTTCCAAAGATGTAAAAAAGATCCGTCCACATTCGAGGAAGACAGTCTAGTATACATGGATTTAACAGTGAATTTTCCTGATTTGGTTAGTTTCCATTTGGGTCTATCAGGGCCCTCTCCCAAAGCAACAGTCATAAGAAGACTACGCATTACAGATGCCTGTTGTTGCATAGGAACACTCAGCCATCTCCTAACATCCAACTGCCAATTCCTTTCAGCCATCTCTCTAACTGTGCACACCTGTAGATTGCAAACATCAAACAAATCCGGGAATCTCTCACAGAAAGCAAGTGGACCACACCATTGGTCATGCCAAAAATCAGTTTCTCTTCCACCACACACCACCATGAATCTACACTGAAGTACCAATGCTTAACCTTCAGGAGATCCTTCCACACAGGGGAATCCTGCTGCCTAACCTTGATTCTGGATATTCCATGTTTTATTCCATATTTCTCTTTAACCAATGATTGCCAAATTCCTTCTTCCATCTCCAACCTCCACCACCACTTGCACAGGAGACTGATGTTGAAGAGCTTAAGGTCTTTGATGCCTAGACCCCCTTTAGTCTTAGGTTTGTTAATCAAGTTCCATCTCATGAAGTGATACTTTTTTTTGGAATTAGTCCCTTGCCAAAAAAATCTCCTAATGATTTTGGTCATTGCATCCAAACAAGAGGAAGGAAGAAAGTACATAGACATAATAAATGGGGATGCTACTCAAGGAAGACTGAATCAAGATTAATCTCCCACCAATAGATGAATTGTTGCCAGCCCAACCATCTAATCTTTTACCCAGTTTTTCCACCAAAGGTTTTAAGTCAGCAACTAAAATCCTAGAGACACAAACAGGTACCCCCAGGTATTTCATAGGCCAATGTCCAATTTGGCAGTTCAACATATCAGAATACAAGATACTCTTATCCGAATCCTCCAAAATCATGAATAGCTCACTTTTCATGAAATTGATTTTCAAACCTGACATAGCCTCAAACAGATAAAGGATCATCTTAAGTTGTCTGGCTTGATTCATATCATCCTGAATCATTAAAAGAGTATCATCAGCATACTGGAAAATGGCCACTCCTTTATCAACGAGATTAGGGACCAATCCAACAATGAGACCAATCTCCTGGGCCTGCTGAATGGGCTTGGCAAGCCCTTCTGCTGCAAGGTTGAACAGGAAAGGAGAAAAGGGATCTCCCTGCCTAACTCCCCTATGACTACTAAAATCTCTACCCCTTATGTTATTAATTTTAACACACAGGGTACCATCCTTAACAATGTCTTCAATCAATCTCCTCCACAGGGGGCTAAAACCCTTAAGAGTCACACAGTGAAGTAGATAGGCCCAGTCAACCTTATCATAGGCTTTCTCAAAGTCAATCTTGAAAACCACTCCTTGATGTTTTTTCCTTTTTGCCTCATGAAGAATCTCATGAAGTGACATAACACCATCCATAATATTTCTACCCTTCATAAAAGCAGTCTGGCACTTAGAAATTAACTTGTCCATGAAGGGTTCCACCCTCATTGTGGCAACTTTAGTAATAATTTTGTACAATACTTGTAACAGACAAATAGGCTTGTATTTCTGCAAACAGTCAGCATCAGGTGATTTCTGAAGCAGAATAATCATACCAAAGTTAAGTCTATACAGACCAAGCTTTCCAAAATACCAATCATTGAACAGATTCATAACATCCTCTTTGACTGTCTCCCAAGTAGCCTGAAAGAACTCAATAGGAATTCCATCAGGTCCAGGGGCTTTATTCTTAACTATGGAATCAATGTCTAGTTTGACCTCCTCAGTTGTAAAAAGGGCATCAAGAGTAACATTATCAGAAACAGATAGTCTCTCCTCAATACTCCACACATCATCAGAAAAACACATTAAATTTCCTTCCCCAGGACCAAACAGTGCTTTGTAATACTCAGTGGCATGTTTAAGTAACTCATCAGTCCCTTGGATACACTGGTCTCCATTCACCAAAGAATACATTGTATTTTTCCTCTTCCTACCATTAGCCACCCTATGAAAGAAAGCATAATTTGAATCTCCTTGTAAGAGCCACCTCTCACTAGATCTTTCCTGCCAGAATTTCTCCTCCTCGTCACACAACCTGAATAATTCACTCTGCAAAAAACCTTTCCTTTCAAACTGCTCAACAGACAAAATACCATTCTCTTCCAACCCTTCCAGAATACTCAATTCTGCTGACAAATCTTTTCTTAACCTGATTGAGTCTCCTCTCACATTAGCTCCCCAGTCTTTCAAACTATTTTTTACCCTCTTCAGCTTCTGTTGAATAACTGAAACACTATCCACAGAGGGGATAGCAACATTCCATGCATTCTGAATCCTGTCTTGAAAGTCTGGATGAATAATCCAGGATTTCTGTCGTGGTGGTGTCAAGGCAGATGCCATGGGATGGCTAAAGATGTGGGGACGAAGGACGCTGGAGGTGCTCGGGGAGGGATCACGCGACGAGTAGCCGCGTGAAGTAAGAACAAAGCACTGCAAACAACACGATCTACCCAGGTTCAGGGCCCTCGTGAGGAGGTAAAACCCCTACTCCTGCCTTTCTTTGTGTATTCTGATGTCTCACCGTGTAGCCACAGTACAATGGTTCTTGCTACCGAGTAGCCGCTCTCCTCTCTACGTGATGAACTAGGTCAAGAATCTAGGGTTTCTTTGTGTTCTAGCATGCGATCTAGGTCACGGTGTGTTCGATCCCCACGCAGGAGGCGGCGGGGCACCTTATATACACGGTGCCCAGCGGGATACGTCCAAATACGGACAAGTGTCGACATAATGTGCACATCGTCCTTGTTCCGAGTTCCCGCTGACAGCTTTGGTTCCTAATCTTGGCTGCATTCGGAAAGTCGTTGGGCAAAACCAAGGGGACAGTCTGGTATCACTGTGCCAAACACAGAGTAGGGCCCCCTTATCCTGCGACCGCCTGCTTCCACACTGTCACTGCCAGGCAGGCCGGTCCCAGATGAACAATAGTTCGAATAGTGCCAAGTACGGACCCAGGATACGCGGGATCCTGTGTCAGAACGGCTCCTTTGACTTCTGGCCCGAGTAGGTTCCCGCCAATTTTACTCGGGCCAACTCTTCTACTCGAATGGACAGAACTTGATTGATATCTCCTTCTGGTCATCTTGAAGTGAGACCGAGTAGCAGTCGACCGGGTAGCAAGTACCGGGTAGGCGGCTACTCGACCAAACTTCTCTTCTGATAGTTGCTTTTACCACTTGCCTTTACCCTACTCGGGGGTAACCCCCCGACAGCAGTCCCCGAAGCTGGTAGAGTCTTGCGAACTCGTTCACTAGGCTCTGCCAGCTTAAAACCAATCTTTGCAACACCACCCTTGAACCTCAGGATGCCGAGTAAAACCTCCGAGTAGCACTCTGGAAAGTACCTTGGGTCTCCTTTCTTCCGAATAGGGCTAGTCTCCTTCTCTGCATCCGAGTAAAAGGACTTAGAGAATTTCTCAAGGAGAGTCTCTGCAGCGCAGAGCACAATCCAGCCTTCCGCGCTGCAACTGGACACGTGTCAAACATCCGCGATCCTGTCGTCTCACTGCCCAGGACACGACGTGCCACGCGCCCAGTTTTCACGGAGCGGGCCCACCGGCTCGTCATGTCCCATCAAGCGCAGTAATAGCCCACGATCTGGTCGTGGGATCAATTGTGGCCGTTACGCGCGCATTCCGCGCTTGCGTGCGTTTCTAACCGGCCACAAACCCCACCACACGAGAGTTATGGCCACGATCGATCCCACTACCCCGATGGTAACGGTAATCCGAGGCGAGGGTATAAATACCCCCACCGGTAACTTCCTCTTCTCCTACCTCCGTACTTTCCTCTTTCGCCTCCCTGTTTCTTCTCCGCCGCTGAGCTCTCCGCCGCCGCGCAACTCTTTGCGCCGCCGCGGATTCGTTTTCTCCACCATACTCTTCCTAACCTTCCACCACCTTCTCGCTCGCTGCCATGGATGCTCGCGCCGGCTGGGCTGGTTCTGATGTCACCGTCGACGACTGCTCCAGGCTCGTGAACACCCGGAGGGTTCCTCCTGGTGTTCAGTGCCGGCCGTCCGACGGCGAAATCGTTCCGGCCCCGCAGGAGGGCGAGCACGTCGTCTTCCTCGCGCACTTCGCGCGAGGATTTGGTCTGCCGGCTTCCGATTTCCTCCGCTCCTTCCTAGATCACTTCGATGTTCAGATGCATCACCTCCCACCAAATGCTGTCGTCTTCCTCGCCTATCATACCGTGGTGTGCGAGGCCTTTCTTGGCGTCCGCCCCACGGTACAGACATGGCTGAAGTACTTCCATCTCCGCCAGCAGAGCAAGGGGAAGAAGGATGGCGCGGCCGCTGGCAGTCGGGTAACCGACACCGGCAGCGCCATGATGGTGCAGCGGACGGGAACCAACCACCCTCGCATCAAGGGCTTGGATTCCGTCCGTATGTGGCAGAAATCCTTCCTTTACGTGAAGAACATCCCCGCCACGAAGGGGGGAAAGGTAACGGACCGCATCAATCTGCCCGCCTGGAGCAACCGAGCTCCATCCGGGCAGAATTGGAAGACGAAGCCCTCCAACGACCGCAACGCCGTGCAGATGGAGGAGCGGCTCGCTGAGCTAATCGGAGAGGGCCTCAAGAGCGATGACCCCGTCGCCTGCTGGATCAAGAACCGAGTGCTGCCTCTGCAGCAGCGCTCCCACCCAATGTGCTACCTGGGAGGCCCCCGCGATTGCACTCGAACGACCATGTTCGAGCTCAGCAACGCGGACGTCGCCGCGCACGCGAGGTCCATCCTGACCACAGGCCTCCCCGACAACTGGCAGTATGGGTTCATCCCCTTCAGCCGCACGAATCCGATTCCACGGGTACGTTTTCCTTATTCTGCTTCCAGTATATGCAATCCGAGTAGATATCCTCCTCTTCCTACTGCGACTAGCAATTGCATTCTGTGCCGAGTAGAGCACTTAGTAGAATTGCCTAGGCTTAGTGTGCTTAGTGTCTGCATGCCTTGTCGAGTAGCGTACTTAGGAGAAATTCTTAGGCTTAATATGCTTGATACTTGCACGCCTTGCCGAGTAGGTCACTTAGCAAATTTCCCTAGGCTTAGTGTGCTTTATGCTTGCACGCCTAGTCGGGTAGAGTGCCCTTGTGCTACTCGGCTAACTTTGCGTTGTTTCCCGGTTCTTCAGGTCCTTGACCGCCAGCGTGCTGAAAGCTGTGAGCGCTTCGAGGGCAATTGGTCAGATGACCGAGGAGAAGACGACCAGGCCTCCTTCGAGACCACGGACCAGATTAATCTCCCTCATTCCCCCTCGACGGAGAAGCAGCACGCCGAAACGTCCCTCCGCGATTGGTCCGAGGACGAATTAGAAGGTAAGTGAATTCAAGCTGTTTGTCTGCGAGAAGAATTAACCCTTTGCCTCCTGTTTTTGAATCTCTTCTCTTTCTCAAATTCATAGATGCTGCTGATGCTGAGAACGAGGATGAGGACGAGGACGAGAATGAGGGCGACACAGCCCTGGTCGTCCCACCACTATTGGTTGCTGCTCCTGTTACCCGCAAGCGGGCCGGCAGTGGTGCCCAAGAGCCCCCCGCCAAGAAGAAGAAGCCGACCGAGAAGAAGACCAAGAAGGTCGTGAAGAGAAAGAAACCGTCCTTCCCGCCACGGGTAAGTTCCTTCCCGGTTATACGCTTTGGTTCACCTTGTTCTTCTCGGTTGATTCTCGATCCTTTATTTGCTTGTTTCCTCTCAATTTCCTCTGCCCTCTTCTTACTTCTGAACATAATTTCCTCTTCAGAGCCCCCTTGAACGCGGACGCCGCTCTTGCGTCCACTGAGACCCAGAAGAGTGCCGCCGTCGATGTCGACAATCTAATCGACCTCGACGCCGATGAGAACAACGCTGCCAACGCACCAACACAGGGCACCGATGCCCAAAGTACTGAGCCAGGGCAGCAGTCCCGCGCCGAGCAGGAGGCGCAGGACACTGCTCACCAAGAGAAGCCACCTTCTCCTCCAGCCAACACCGCCGAGGAGAACCAAGACCAAGAGATGCACGATGACGCCGCCCTTGAGCGGCCAGGAACAGAACAGGAGCAACCAGCCACAGGGGGTGCTGAGCAAGAAGATCCCGCGTCCCAGGCGCGAGTGGAAGCAATGGATATCTCCCAGCCAGATCCCGCTGCCGAGCAGCGGGTAGAAGATGCGACTGGGCATTACCCTCTGAGCGACGTGCAACCGGACGCCGCGCAGAGTAGCGCCCAGCCAGATGGCGCATCGGACAGCGCGTCCCTGGCGCCACCAACTGACCAAGGTGGCGCCCAGCCAGACTCCTCCCTGGTGCCGCAAACCAAAGCTGCAGCCGGCCCTTCGGCCAAGCCGGTTACGAGGAAGAGTGCCCAGGATGCTGCCGAGAAGGAGGCAGCCGAGAAGGAGAGAGCTGAGAATGAGAAGGAGGAAGCCGAGAAGAAGAAAACCGAGAAGCCCATCTCCGAGAAGTCAATCGCCCAGAAGGAGAAAGCAAAGAAGCGAGCTGCCGACAAGCCACCGCCAACATCAACTAGCCAGTCGCGTCAGCTGGTTATTCGCGATCCCAGCGCGGTTGCTGCTGCCGCCGCCGCCGCTGCAGCTGACCAGCCCTGCTACCCGGATTACATGGTGAAGGTTAGCCAGCAGCACCAGGTCGGCCTTTCCCCCCAGGATCGGAATCTCGCTCTTCAGAAAGGGAGAAAAGCCGTGGCAGTGAATTCCAGGCCTCCGGCCCCAAACCAGGACAAGTCCGTCTCCATTGCTTCTCGTGGAGTTCAGGACCAGGCGATAACGTCCCAGAGCCTCGAGCAAGTACTCGACCTGATCGGCTTCATTGATGCCAAGTGGGACAGCAAAGTTCTCGGCAACACCAACTGGAACGGCACCGATCTGGGCGAGATCGACCATATGCGTGTTGACTGGAATAAGGTGGACTTGGGTTACAAACCCATGACCGTCTCCACCACCTCTGCTACCCTTGCTGCAAAAATGTTTGTCCACCGCAAGAACGCAGAGGATCTCGAGCAATCTTACGCGGTAAGTCTTAACTCATCCTTTCCGAGTTGCACATTTTCTTCCTCTTCTACTCTTCTCCCTTCTCCTTAACCATCACCCAGTCCCCGAGATTCTGGCCGAGTAGGAGGATACTCTCTCGAGTAGCCGCCTTCTCGGGTTGAATCTTTACTTCTTTGTCTGACTCATCTTCCTTTTGCTTCTCAGAATAGCGTACTGAAGCGGACCAACTTGCATCGTCAGCTACTCTAGAACCATGCCATTGCGAAGAGACGCCTCGCCGCACTGGAGAAGAAGAAGATATCCGCCGAGGAGGCCGACAAGGAAGTGATGAACAGCACCATGAAGCTGTCTGAGGTGGAAGGTATGCTTCTAGCTACGCGGTTCTTGCGTTTATTGTTTACGCCCGCTTCTGCTTTTTGCGCTAACCGATTTGACTCTGCAGGGAAGTTGAAAACCCTGGCTGACGAGCACGAGAACTGTCGTGCCTTCGTGGAGAATGGCCAGGCCACCATCAAGAGATTGGAGGGTATTTTGCCGTCTACTCGGCTTCTCCTGGGTTTCTTTCTTTCGCTTCTCTGCTAACCATGCTTTGCTCTTTTCAGAAGATCATAAGAAGTTCGCTGAGGAGCATCAAGACTGCCTCAAACCTGCTGAGGTGCAGCAGCAGTTGTCCAGCCAGGCCGTCGAGCTGGTGAAAGAGCACACTACTGAGATGGAGAAGCTCCAAGTCCAGCTGCAGACTGCGCTCCAGGATGCTATCAACCTTGGTGCCGAGAGGGACAGAGTCATCGCCGAGAAGGCAAAGGTCGAGACAGCAGCCAAGGCCAAGGTGAAAGCCCTCGAGCAGGAGTGCGAGGTGCTGAAAAAAGCCAACGCTGGCCTCTTCACTCAGCTAGAGGAACTCCGTCTGATTGAAGAGAAACATCTATCCAACGAGGAGACATGGAAGACCCAGCTGCAAGGGCTGCGCCTTGATTTGAACAGTAAGTGTTCCCTTTTCTCTGCTCCTCTGCTACTCGGCCGCACCTTGTTATTGTTTCTGATCTTCTCGATAGCTCTTGCAGGAATCTTTCCCGACCTTGACTCTTCTTGCGTGCCCGCTCTGGAAAAGGCCCGAGCAGCTCGTATTGAGAAGGGCGAGCCTTGGGACACCAGAGCAGAGATCGAGGAAAGCATCCTGATTATGCAGGGGCAGTGTCCGCGGCTAGCGGGCGTGGGCACCGAGCTGGTGCGCGTCGCCTTTCAAATCCACAGCTTCTTCTGGCCCGATGACTCTGCACCGACAACAATCTCCGGACTTGCCTTGAAGCTGCAGCGCGTGAAGGCCGAACTTAAGAAATGGCGCGCCTCGGGAGCTCGGGCAGGTGCGGACATGATGCTGTTCTTCGTCACAAGCTGGTACGAAAACCTCAATATGCAGATTATCCGCGAGATGCGCCGAAACTCCAAGTGGGAGAAAGACCCCGACTGCGTGGCTATTCGCCAGCTGGTCGCTCACGAGGTCGCCCAGTATGCTGATACTGCAACCTTCATCGACGGCCTCACCGAGCCCGACACCGAGGTGGACGAGGGCGAGGAGGAGGATGAAGACGAAGAAACGGACACCGATGAGCTGGACCTGAGCGGCTTCGAGTCCCCGGCTGGCAAGGACGGGAAGGGGAAGGTCGTGGTCGTCGCGGGTAGCGATGAGGAGGGCGAGAACGAGGAGATGTCAATCGACACCGCCGCGCTCGAGTTCGGCACCTCATCAGGAGCTGCCCTCGACGACACCGTCAACCTCCGTGCCCACGACACCGGCTCCGCCTCCGCCACAACGCCCGTCTCGGTGGCCACTGCGACTTCTGAGCAGTTCGCCACCGAGCCTGACGCCGAGCAAGCGAAGACTGTCGATGCCAGCACAGAAGTGGACGCCACCAAGGCCACTGATGAAGACGAAGCAACCAAGGCGAGCACCGAGAACACCACGTCGACCTGAGTTTATCCTGCAGCTTTTTTCCTCAAACACTTATCAGATCCCCGGGATGCCGGGTGCAGATGTATCAGACTATTTACGCTTTTGCTTGCTACTCAATTTTATTCCCACTTGTTATCTTTAATTTAATCAATTTGAGCAGCCCTGACTTAATGCCGGGTTGCGTTATTATACGAGTCCCCGAGTTGCATTTCTTATTCACTCACTCTTTTCGTCTCAGCTCTACCCGTAACTTGTTGCTTTTTTGGTATTCGAGTCACAAGAGTCAAAGAGTAGAGCTGCAAATACTTAGCCGCTTAGAAACAATCATAGTAACGCAGCCCACCACTTAGCCGAAAAGATAAGACAAAGAACAGAAGTAAAAAACACCCTACTCGGTTCCTGCACTCCTTTCTTCCTTAGCGATTTTTCTTGTGCTCATTGACCTTTTGCTTGTTCTCTTGCTTGCCATGAAGCCGGGTTTCGGACAGCAGCAAAGTCGAAGAGTTGGCATGTAGGTTTAGACACAGTACTCAATACGCTTATGAATTTTGAAGTGGAGCAACCGAATAGACAGACAGCAAAGCTGAGTAGAAAAACTTAGAGCGATTTCAGGCGAGGGCAGTCCCCGAGTTCAATTTCAGATTGCAGAGTAGAATTAAGAGTACATACACATTTTTTGCTCACGAATGGAAACGACGGAGTAGAGCTACATTCCAGGGACGCTTTGATTCCTCTCCAGCTTTATTTGCCCTGTTCACCTGTGATGGGCGCACATCTACAAGGTAGTACGCATCATTGTGCAGCGCTTTGCTCACAATGAAAGGTCCTTCCCATGGAGGAGACAACTTGTGCATCCCGGCTGTGCGCTGCACAAGCCTAAGGACCATGTCTCCTTCTCGGAAAACCCTTGGGTTCACCTTTCGGCTATTATAACGCTGCAGGTTTTGCTGGTAGATAGCCGAACGTGACATAGTCAGCTCTCTTGCTTCTTCAAGCAGGTCAACGTCGTCTTCTCAAGCTTCTCTCGCCTCCACCTCAGTGTAGAGGGTTACTCGGGGGGAGTCATGCTCTAAGTCAATTGGCAACACGGCCTCAGCCCCGTATACCAAGAAGAATGGTGTGTAGTCGGTTGACCGGTTAGGGGTAGTCCTTAGACTCCACAACACCACTGGCAACTCGTCTAGCCAACACCCAGGTGTTTTCAGCAGTGGCTCAATCAGCCTTGGCTTTATGCCTGCCAGTACCATACCATTTTCTCTTTCAACTTTCCCATTGGAGGCAGGGTGCGCGACTGACGCAACGTCTAGTCGGATGTGCTTATCTCTGCAGAACCGCACCATTGCCCCCTCTGCGAAATTGGTGCCGTTGTCGGTGATGATGTTGTGCAGGTAGCCATATCTCATGATCACATCCTTCACGAATTTCACAGCTGTGGCCCCATCGCACTTCCGAATAGGCTTCACTTCAATCCACTTGGTGAACTTGTCCACCATGACCAAGATGTGTGTCATGTTGCCTTTAGCCGGCTTGAAGGGGCCAACCATATCCAGGCACCAAACAGCAAATGGCCAGGTGATAGGAATTGTCTTCAGCTCGGAAGCAGGCATGTGAATCTTACTCGCGAACATCTGACAGCCATTGCACTTCCTCACGATGTCTTCAGCTTGCTGCAGAGTTGTGAGCCAATAGAAGCCATGCCGAAAAGCTTTCTTGACCAATGCCCGAGAAGAGGCGTGGTGCCCTCATTCTCCTTGATGTATTTCCAACAAGATTTCTCCTCCTTCTTCTGGGTCCACACAACATTGCAGCACGCCTGTGGCACTCCTCTTGTGCAGCACATCTCTGATTATGGTGTATCCCTTGGATCTTCTCTGAATCTTGCTATGCAGTAACTTCATCTTCTGGTAAGGTGTCGTCCCTTAGAAAGGACAATATGGGCATAGCCCAACTCGGTGTCTCCCGCGTGGGAAACACTGGTTCGTCCAGTTCCATTGGGACGGGCACCTCTGGTTGCTCAGGAGGATTAGGAGCACTTCTCTGGAGCCCTGATCGGTTGGCGAGGACTTCCTCAATGAATGCGACAGCCTCTGGGTTAAGGACAGCAGTCCCCGAGTAAGGAATGGCAGTCCCCAAGTAGGGAGTGGCAGTCCCCGAGTAGGGAGTGGCAGTCCCCGAGTAGAGAACGGCAGTCCCCGGGTTGGGAGCAGCAGTCCCCGGGTTTCCTGTGGCATTCTCCCAGTCAATCTCCATGGGATCAGATTCCTCATTTGGTAGAGAAGGAACAAAAATGGACTCCGAGCTGGGGGATGGCTTGATGGATGGTTTCCTCAAATGCTCCAAGGCAATACCTGCCGGGATGGACTGCCGAGAAGATCCCAACTTGGATAGCTCGTCTGCCGCCTCATTCTCTGCTCGGTGAATGTGCTGGAACTCGCAGCCTTCGAAGAATCCAGTCATAGACTGCACCAGGAAGCGATATGATGCCATGTTGGCATCCAGAGCATCCTAGGTGCCAGAAACTTGCTGCACCACCAGATCGGAACCACCATAGCATATGATGCGCTGCACGCCAACCTCCTTGGCTACTCGCAAGCCATGCACCACTGCCTCGTACTCTGCAACATTGTTGGACGCCTTGAAATGAATTTGCAGCACATACTTGAGTTGATCTCGCTTGGGTGACGTAAGCACTACGCCAGCACCAAGGCCTTCCTTCACCTTTGAGCCGTCAAAGTGCATCCTCCAATAGTTGGAAACTGGAGCAGGAGGTTCATACTGCACCTCGGCCCAGTCCACAAGAAACTCCGCCAGAATCTGAGACTTGATGGCTTCTCTTCTCGCATACACGGGAGCGTACGCGGCTAGCTCAATCGCCCACTTGGCTACTCTGCCACTCGCTTCCTTGTTGCCCATGATATCTGAGATGGGAGCAGAACTCACAACAGTGATAGGATGCTCTTGGAAGTAATGCTTTAGCTTCTTGGCGCCTAGATACACGCCGTAGGTCATCTTCTGGTAATGCGGGTAATTTTGCTTGGAGCTAGACAGCACTTCACTAAGATAGTATACTGGGCGCTGCACACTCTTGCCTTCTTCTTTTCGCTCCACCACTATCACCACGCTGACTACTCGGTTGGTCGCAGCAATGTACAACAGCATTGGCTCTTTGGGTAGCGGACTAGCCAAGATGGGAGCGCTACCCAGCATTGCCTTCAACTCGTTGAATGCCACGTATGCTTTCGGATTCCAGACAAACTTGTCACTTTTCTTCATCAGCTGGTATAGAGGCAGGGCCTTCTCGCCCATTCGACCCAGAAAACGGCTCAGAGATGCCAAGCAACCTGTGAATTTCTGTACATCCTTCAGTGACCTCGGCAAAGACATGCTCTCAATAGCTTTTATCTTTGAGGGATTGGCCTCAATGCCCCGACTAGAAACTAGAAAGCCGAGTAGCTTCCCAGCCGGTACACCAAAAGTGCACTTACTCGGATTCAGCTTCATTTTGTACTTGCGTAGGTTAGCAAAGGTTTCCTCCAGGTCGGCAAGCAGAGTATGTGTTTTATTCGTTTTGATGACAATGTCATCTACGTACACCTGCACATTCTTGCCGAGCTGATCGTGCAAGCATTTCTGCATGCATCTCTGATAGGTTGCACCCGCATTCCTCAAGCCAAAACACATGACACGATAGCAATAAGCCTCGTACGGGGTAATGAAGGCAGTCTTTATTTGATCAACAGGATTGAGTGCAATCTGGTGGAAACCAGAGTAAGCATCTATGAAAGACAGCAGTTCACAACCAGCAGTGGAATCGATCACCTGATCGATGCGAGGTAGCGGGAAAGGATCCTTGGGGCATGCCTTGTTCAAGTCGGTGTAGTCGATGCACATACGCCATGCGGTAGCAGCCTTGGGATCCTCCTTCTTCTTCTCGACCATGACCGGGTTGGCTAGCCAATCCGGATGCAGCACCTCCATGATGAAGTTACTTATCAGCAGCTTGGTGATCTGGTCACCAATGGCCTTCCTTCTCTCATCTCCGAAACGGCGCATAGCCTGCTTCACGGGCTTGGCGTCAGGACGCACATGTAAATAGTGCTCAACCAACTCCCTCGGGACTCCTGGTAGATCTTCATTGGTCCAGGCGAATACATCCTGATTCTCACGGAGGAAGTGGATGAGCTCGCTTTCCTATTTCTCCGCCAACCCGGAGCCAATGATGGCTACGCGGTCGGGGAACTCGGGGTCGACCTGGATCTTCTTTGTTTCCTGGGAGGCCTGGAACGCGGTCCCATGCTGCGTACTCGGCACACCTTGCGCACCAGCCTGCGCGGATTGCGCCATGGCCACCACCTCGTACATCTTCTTCTTCTCGGCCTCAATCACCATTGACTCTGCCAGCTTAGAGCTGGCTGAGGCACACTCCATGGACTTCTTGTAATCACCAGAGATAGTAATTATGCCATTGGGACCAGGGATCTTCATCTTCAGATATGCGACATGAGTAGAGGCCATGAACTTGCTCAGAGCAGGCCTGCCGAGTAGAGCATGGTAAGGGCTCTGATGATCAACCACTTCAAACTGCAGGCGCTCTGTGCGGTAGTTCTCCCTGGTGCCGAATAGCACATCTATCCATACTCGGCCAATCGGGTTGCATGAGATCCCAGGCACAATTCCATGGAAGGTGGTCTTGCTGGGCAGCATCGTGTTCTCGGCCAAGCCGAGCTTCTCGAGTGTATCTTTGTACACAATGTTGATGCTGCTGCCGTTGTCGATTAGCACCTTGCTGAACCTCACATTCTTCTCGGGACCCAGGAAAGTAGGATCCAGCACCAAGGCGTAGCTACCCGGGTTGGGCATCACCTTGGGATGATCTACTCGGGACCACCTGATCTCCTGGTCACACCAATACATGTAGTGAGGGACAGCAGGAATCACTGCATTGACCTCCATGGCACGCCTGTGCTGTGATTGCTTGTCGACTGGCTCAGAAGTGAAGATCATGTAGCTATCATGGTGCTCTTGGTACTGGTTGGAGCCTCCGCCCCCATTGTTGCTGTTGTTGTTGTTGCCCTGGTAGTTGTTGTTGTTGCCTCTGTTGTTGTTGCGGTTGTAGTTGTTGTTGTTGTTGTGATAGCCCTCATTGTTGAAGTGGCGGTTGGCTCCTAAAGCCACTTGGTTCACATTTTCCCTTCTCGGAAATACTGGTGGTCGAGCTGCGGGTGCGCGAGTAGGCTGCACATTGGCATTGGCTGCTGGCAGAGGGGGAGGAGGAGGCAAGCCATCACTCTTGATCACATCCCACCACTCGCACTGCCGAGTAGTGTGGTTTGCAGGCCTTGAGGGGTGATGAGTGTGAAAACTGCATGGGCCATCCTTCATGTCATCAAAGACAAACTTCTTCGTCTGCTCGGAGTTACCGCTACCCGACTGAGGAGCACGGAATGATTTCTTGTTGCCCTGGCCCTGGTTCTGGTTCTGCCCGTAGGCTCCAGCAGGTTTCTGCCTTTGGCCACCCCCGGCTCCAACAGTCACTGCATTCACCTCTTCAGGGACATACCGAGTATCTATTCGGTCACCCCTGCGCTTGTTGCGGAACTCGTTGCGCTTGTTGTTGCTGAAGTTTCTTCTCGGCTCAGAGGAGTCCATCAGTGGCTGAGTAGGATCATCGAGTGCGTACTGATCCGCAATCTTGATGGTCTCCGCCAGAGTGTTTGGCATCTCCCTCTACAACCTCTGCCACAACATACTGCCATGTCGGCAACCCTGCGCGAACCAAGTAATCGCCTGGGCTTCATTCACACCTTCACAGGTGTTCCTCAATGTGCTCCACCGAGTAAGGTACTCGCGGTCTGTCTCATCTTCTCGCTGCCTGCAAGCGGACAGCTGATGTGGCCTATTCGGCCTCTTGTATGTGCTGGTGAAGTTGCTGATGAAGGCATCCGAGAAATCCAGCCAGCAATTGATGCTGTTCTTGGGCAAATTGTTGAGCCAAGTGCGAGCTGGACCCTCTAGCATCTGAGGGACATACTGAACCGCCCATCTCCGGTTGCCGTTCGCGATATGGACCGCGGTGACATAGTCATTGAGCCAATCTTCTGGTTTGGTGCTGCCGTTGTAGCTCTTGGTGCCTCTTGCAAGCTGGAAACCCTTCACGGAAGGCTCGTTCATGATGCGCGGGCCAAAGCACTCGGGGCCAGGAGGACCCGTGCTCTCAAGCCGCGCCGACAAGCTGATCCTGTCCAGCTGATGCCTTGCATCTCCAGGCGCCAACACGCGCTCGCCAACACGATCATGAATATCATAGCCAGCCATCTCCATGGACGAGTAGCCGTCATCATACCTATCCACCTGCACAGCTGCAGGCTGCTCCACCGGGTTGGCGACTGGCGCCCCTGCACGCGGCTGCTGCCTCTGCCGAGTAGGCTGAGCTGCGGGATGCCGAGAAGGGCCTGGGCGCTCTACATCTCGGGCCTGGCTTTGAGCTCTATGGGCTTGAAAGCCTGCTCCTGCAGCGTTGTGTTCCTGACCGGTCTGCTGCGGCACAGCGGGCTGTTTCGCGGCAGCAGCCGGATCATACACCTGCATTTGCCTACTTCTGCCAGAACGCCCGCTGCGGCTCTTCTCGCGGCTGGGATGTGGAGATGAGGCCTGATCGTTAGATCTAGCCGCGTGCGAGTGCACCACCTGAGAAGCTCCGGCACCAGGGTTGGCTTTTCGGAACTCCTCGTTCTGCCTAGCGGCCTCCAACACCAACTCATTGAGCCTCTCATGCTGCCTAACGCGCGCGTCGCCGTCGAGACGAGGCAACTCGGCGGCCACAGCCTCTGCAGCTCTGAGTGTCTTTGCGGGCGTGCTGTACCTGGGCCTTGTGGAAGTATTTGCGGTGGCGGACTGAGCGGGAACCTCCGCAACCGTTGCCATCTCGGCACCCAAGTTACGCCGCGTGGCGCCTACTCTGCTAGCTCTCCTGGTGACTGGCGTGAAGCCGTGAGCCTTGTTGTACTCAAGCTGGTCTAGACTCAGCTCGAGCCTGATCTCTCCAACTCCGCCTGCTCGACGAGCAGCTCCTGGCGTTGCCGCTCGATCTGCTCCCTCATGCTCAGGAGCTCGAGGTCGGTGGGAGGTGGCACGTCAACCCGCGCAGCGGATGCAGGGATAGCCGTAGTGGTGGAGGGAGGAAGGTTGCAGCTCCTCTCATAAGGCCTGTGGGTCCTGCCACCAGCACTCGAGCCAGCAAGATCCTCGACGACCACCGCGGCGCCAGCAGTAGCTGCGCCGGCGTCTGCCGCCAAGCCAGTCACCATCACCTCAGCGCAGCCCGCAGAACGGCGCGCAGGCCTTCCGCGTGCGGCGATCACCGCAGGAGGATCCTCCGCGTCGTGCACCAGCTCAGGGTACTCGCGGTCGATGACGGTGGCGACGTAGACGAGATGCGCACCGAAGGAGATCACCGTGCCGCCCTCCGGCATGGCCTTGCCGCCGAAGTCGCCTGCGTTGTCGGTGACGAAGTCGAAGGAGCCGAATCGGTGGACAAGGCCACAGACCACGCGCTCCGCTGAAGAAGATCCCGTCCGAACAGAAACTCCAGCCAGCGCCGCTGGTTGCCCCACGGTGGGCGCCAACTGTCGTGGTGGTGTCACGGCAGATGCCATGGGATGGCTAAAGATGTGGGGACGAAGGACGCTGGAGGTGCTCGGGGAGGGATCACGCGACGAGTAGCCGCGTGAAGTAAGAACAAAGCACTGCAAACAACACGATCTACCCAGGTTCAGGGCCCTCGTGAGGAGGTAAAATCCCTACTCCTGCCTTTCTTTGTGTATTCTGATGTCTCACCGTGTAGCCACAGTACAATGGTTCTTTCTACCGAGTAGCCGCTCTCCTCTCTACGTGATGAACTAGGTCAAGAATCTAGGGTTTCCTTGTGTTCTAGCATGCGATCTAGGTCACGGTGTGTTCGATCCCCACGCAGGAGGCGGCGGGGCACCTTATATACACGGTGCCCAGCCGGATACGTCCAAATACGGACAAGTGTCGACATAATGTGCACATCGTCCTTGTTCCGAGTTCCCGCTGACAGCTTTGGTTCCTAATCTTGGCTGCATTCGGAAGTCGTTGGGCAAAACCAAGGGGACAGTCTGGTATCACTGTGCCAAACACAGAGTAGGGCCCCCTTATCCTGCGACCGCCTGCTTCCACACTGTCACTGTCAGGCAGGCCGGTCCCAGATGAACAGTAGTTCGAATAGTGCCAAGTACGGACCCAGGATACGCGGGATCCTGTGTCAGAACGGCTCCTTTGACTTCTGGCCCGAGTAGGTTCCCGCCAATTTTACTCGGGCCAACTCTTCTACTCGAATGGACAGAACTTGATTGATATCTCCTTCTGGTCATCTTGAAGTGAGACCGAGTAGCAGTCGACCGGGTAGCAAGTACCGGGTAGGCGGCTACTCGACCAAACTTCTCTTCTGACAGTTGCTTTTACCACTTGCCTTTACCCTACTCGGGGGTAACCCCCCGACAATTTCTCAAACCTAAATTCCTTATTCTTAGGAATAACAGTTTCACCAGTCTCAACAATCAAAGGATTGTGATCAGAGATTATTCTAGGAATTTTCTAACTTTAGTTAGGGAAAAAAGAGTCTCCCACTCAGAAGACATAAGAATTCTATCAAGTTTTTCCAGAGTAGGATTTTCTGGTTATTAGACCAGGTATACAACCCACTAGACATATCAACTTCTCTCAAAAAATAGGATTTAATGATTGAGTTAAAAACATCAGAAAACTTATTCACACCCCCAGGCTTGTTTTTTTCAAAGGAGTATCTCAAAATATTAAAATCCCCGCCAATAAGGGAAGGAAGAGTCAGCTTAGAACAAACATTAGCAAAGGCAGAAAGAAAGTCAGTTTTATCCTT
Source organism: Alopecurus myosuroides (assembly GCA_028641055.1). Lineage (NCBI taxonomy): Eukaryota > Viridiplantae > Streptophyta > Magnoliopsida > Poales > Poaceae > Alopecurus > Alopecurus myosuroides. The sequence goes on from CM054060.1 coordinate 67,709,214, forward strand.
ATCCTGTGCTGCCCATACACAACCATCAGAGTAATTTCCATGTTGCTTTTCTTATCTAAAACATGGGCTTTGACAAAGAATCTATCAACAGATGCATCAATAACATCAAATCTAGAGGATTTGATACCACAAAGGATGCCACCAGATCTGCCCACAAAGGGGGACCAGAACCATGAGTAAATAGCAGCTGGATCAAACTTCCTCCAGATTTCAGGGCCCACAACAGATCTCATAGTCTCTTGTAGGCCAATGAAATCAAAATCAAACTCCCTGATTAAATCCAACATATTTGTAGAAAAGCCTTTCTTGCCCACACCCCTACAATTCAAAAAAAACACCTATCATAATAACTTATTGGATTTATTTTTGTTCCTAGGCCCAATAACAATACCACTCGGAGGGTGGTTTGCCTGGACCCTGTTAAGGGATCTAGAGCCACCAAGGGGCCCACCCTGAGAAGAAGTAGACAAAGTTTTTGCTTTTCTCTTCATGTTTTTAGAAGTTTTTTTAGACACCACAAGGGTAAAAGGAGATTCATCCCTCTCTGAAGATGATTCGACATCACACTCAGCAATTGGTTGCAATTCCACACCATCAGAAACAACAGGTTGTGATGGAACATTAGGAGCCACAGGATTTAAGGATGAAAGCTTGTCTTTTTTGGATAACAAATTTGCCCTAGCTACCTCCCAATCAAGAAGCAAATCAACAGTTTGTAATGAAATAGAAGAAGGATTAATCCCAAGTTGAAGAGCCTTATCTAACACATTATTATCTGCAAGCACAGAGAAAGAATTTGAACATGGAATTTTACCTTCATCCCTTTTGGCAATAGCCTGGGTGGCACTCTGCAAAACTGGCACATTGGCTCTCCTTGCTTCATTGATCCTAGCACTAACCCTTATGGGAACAGGTTGTGCTGGAGTAACAGAGGATGGAGCATTGAGAGGAGGCCGGGCCAAAACAGATTCAGCTGGAGACTTATCAACTTCAGTGATGTGTACCTCAGAGGGGTTCTCTTGATGAATTTCATCAGTATTCGCAGAAACAGCAGAGATAGATTTTGAGTAACTTTCAGACTCCATAGATGTTTCAGGAGTCTCCACAACAGGGCCTTCATCAGCACCTGGTATTTGTCGAAGCATGTCTTTCCACATGCAGCCTTTGTCACTTTTGGTCTTGAGCAATTGCTTTAGAAACTCTTCATAAGTTAATTCATTTTGGAGAGGCTCCTCAGGGTTTTCCACAACCCCAGCAGTAATAAGCTTGGGCTTAGCCAGGTATTCCAAGTACCTGTCGTAATGGTCAACTGCTGGGGCTGCATTCAACCTGGAACTGGACCCTTCAGGTAAAGGAATCATCTGCCTTTGGTCATTGGTAGCATAACCCAGCTTGTGCATATTAGCAGCAAATGAATCCTCATCACTGTCATCATCAAAACTTTCAGAAGGCTCAGGGGCCTTCCTCTTTCATTTATCCATAGGTTGAACTGGAGTCCCCTGTGCAGAAAGATTTGAGATACCAAGCTGCCTGCCATAAGAATTCCTGGCATCCCTCATAAAGCCACCAGTGCCTGAATTAGCAGCAGACCTACTGGGGTTCGGAGGATCCTGTCTGGCACGTTTGGGGGTGTGTTGTGACTCAGCACCCGCAGGATTTTCACTATCCTTATCTCTTGCTACACTCTCAGAAGTAGGCTTCTTGACTTGCTTGCTGATATGAATTTCCCTAGTAAACTCGATGTCATAAAACTTGCTTCCAATATTCACATTGGATACAACTGGTGGGACCAAGGAAACATCAGAGTTCCCAATCTTAATTCGCACATAATCGACATTGTTCATACTGTGTCTGTCGACCAGAATAGTCTTCCCCACAAGGCTTCCAATGTACACAGCAGTGGGGCAGTTCCTGTTACCCAGAGGGATCCCTTTGACCTGGAACCATGCAACATCCAGGTCCCCCGTGGATCCATACTCAGGAGTCCAGTGCTCCACCCTAATGACCACTCCAGGAATGGTTCTCAGGCGAGCTTCACTGAAATGAATCCAGGCATCAACATCACGAGAACTCGGAAACCTCATCAGGAATTTCTTGGCGGCCAGAGGCTTAGCATACCACCTCCATGAACAGTTTCTTCCAGCCCACTGTAAAAATTCTTCTTCGATCTCTCTTGCAGATGGGTTTCCTTCCAGCACCTCGATAACAGCTTGGTGCATCTCTTTCGGAGGAGCAACATTCCTAATATCTGGAATCGCATAAAATCCACCACCTGGAACAGCTGCGCCCACAAAGGGAGCTGCAACCTCCCACGGTTTAATCTCATCATAGATGAATTTATCCACGTGGTCATCACCACAGATGATGCAGAAATTATCTGTATCAATGGGGCTAGATACATTCTCCTGGAAGTTCACAGTGCGTGTGGGAGCATCAGCCTCCCTATCTGTTTCCTCTTCTGATTGTTCCCCAAAAGTGACAAAAGCAGAGTCTCGCCCAACTCTAATCGTACCAACAACTGCAGAGGAGTTGTCGATAGGTTGCTGATCTGCTTGAGGAACAGACGTATCCCTCCTACCACCATTAGAATTATCTGAATCCTCCTCTACCATCTCCGCACGATGATTCCAGCGGTCCCTATTACCTTGATTTGCGGTGAAGTTCCTTGATGGATTGCGGGAGATAGCTCCTAAGCGGTTGTTGTTGTAGCCTCCTCTTCCTGAATCACGACCAGGGCCACGGCCGTAGTCACGGTTGCGCGACCTTGAATCGCCGCGATCTTGACGAACCTCACGGCGAGGGTCCCTTCCCCTAGGGACCGCCGGGCCGTAGGCTCCGGCTTGATCGAAGGCGGCAGCTCCATACCCACCTGGCGGTCGACGAGGAGGAAAGTTAGCCCGAGGCGGAGGCGGCGGTCCACCACCACGCCCTCCGCGTCTGCTGTTGTTGTAAGCCATCGGCGAGGAAGAAGATGAAACCACCATCGAGAAACTACGGCGATCTCCAAGAACTGTTCTTCTCCACTCAGAGTTTACAGGACCTGGATTGGATTTACGCAGAATGGATCTCAGAGGCTGGATCTGAACGAAGACTACCTGTGGCTCCCCTGCTTCCCTCCCTCTCTCCCAAATGTGCGCAAATCTGGAGTTTAGATCTAGGTTAGGTGGGGGACGGGAAGATAAGGGAGCTACGCGGGCGCGCGACGGCGCAGGCCCACTCTCAGCGAGGGGAGTAGACGGCGCGTCACGGAGCCCCACCAGCGAGTCACGGAAGAGAGCTCGAGGGCCCAAAGCCTGGCACGGTCGCTGAGGGACACGTACGCCATGGATCTGGACACGCGGCGAAACAACCTGCTCACCAACTACCGCAACGTAACACCGAAAGGAAAGACGTGCACCTGCGGCTACCTCCTCACCGTCGTCGATTAGCCGTACATCCACGGCGATCCCGGCAGCATCGACGAGCACCAACCTCGCTCGGCACACCGGAGAATAACCACGCCAACCCTAGTTTTGCGATGCGCCTGTCACGTGGTAAAGTGCGTTCCACCGCAACGATACAGGAGACGAAGGCCCTACGCGCACAGGGGGGACGGGATGCGCCGCCAAGTCTCCGGCAAAGGCCCGGTGATGGTCGTCGGTGGGTGGGTCGCCCCTCTCTCTCTCTCCAACGAAGACATCACTCTACGTCCTCAAATAGCATTGGCCTCTGTATTATTTTTCACCGGTTCAACCTCCTATTGGATCGCTTTACCTTTCTCAGATGGTACTATCAAGTAGGTTATAAACATATATGCCTCTTCAAACCTTTTGCATCCCTGGACCGAAAGGCTTCTTACAATTGGTTCATGGGCTTATAATTATATCTCTTGGTACCCGGTTGAACAATTCGCTATCTCCTGCTTTTCTCTTAATAGTATTGTGTTCTTTTTATTTGTTAGTCCTAACCAACATCCCTATAACTTAGGTCCATTGTTTCTAACACGAATGTTGGGTGAGCTGAATCAAAATCACTGGAATTTCTAGATGGCTAACAAATGTCAGCATGCCTCTTCCGGTAACAAGAATGACAACACATGTGAATAAAGTGCAAGATTGATATATCACATACCATATAATATCAAAATTTAATAATTTTTAGGTGAATCCTTGGATCATCCACTTATTCATTTGTTTGTGCAACTTTAATATAGACTGGATAATAACCACTTACCTAAGTGTGAATTTGCCCGGCCGTAGCAACGCACGGGCAGTTTTGCTAGTAAATTTAATTTTTTTCTCCCATGCAACGGTTCGTGGCATGCCAATCAGCACCATCAACCTAAGCATCAATAGAGAACTATAAGAGTGGACATTAGATGCCAGTAGAGTACAAGCAATTCCCATGATCTTGACTTCTTCCTCCTGCAGGCGAAACATGATGGTTATCCCCATACTCCCATGGAAACTTTCTTGGATGTATATAGTTGGTTGTGTGCCACTTACATATATGTATATGTGTTAATTAGGTCAATATGCATTTGGGTGTTGCAAGGTCGTAATTCTACAAGGCCAGATGCTTTCTTTCTTCTTGGTTTCAATTTTATTGTACTTTAGATTCTGCAATTTTATTCTAGGTATATCTGTTTTATAGCACTCTACTTGAATTATTTTATTTAGGGCTCAAATATGCATGCATCGTTTAGAAGTTCAGTAGAGAATGCATTGCCGTATTTGTGTTTTTGCTCACATTCCTGGTTTTAGATAAAAAAAAAATTGATTGATCACCTTACAGTCTCGCACAAATACTCTAATGGCGTGGTACAACAAATTTGATGGCTTTAACTTTTTCTGTCTGTGAATCAGGAGGATCCTTTTGGTGCTAGCCATGGCAGCCAGGCTAAAGGCTTTAGGAGAAAGCCAAGTTCTCACAGCTGTGTAGAGCCTCGAGAACTTGTGTGGCCCCCTCCGATAAGGACAAGGTAGCCACAACCATGGATCACAGCCGGCTGGTTTGGAGTCCTCCTGGTAGTCACCTCCCACACGTGTGCGTGGCGTGACGGCTCAATGACGAGATGGTTCTATGAGACGTTGTGTCGGGCGGGGTGTTCGCTGATCGGCTGATGTGGGGCCTCTCTGATGCCAGACCGAGGTGGTGAACTCTGTGCTAATAAGCGTGTACGTGGGGAGAACGACTTCGACACAATCGGGGGGGAGGGGTGCTCTTCGACATGCGTAGGCACAGGCTCAAGCCGGACGATGCGAGCTACAATGTCATCATGTGCCTGTGCGACGATGGCGACTAGAGGAGGAAGATTAGATTCCTATTGGAATTTTTCCCCAATATGGCCCAGCCTATTTTAGTCCTCCACAAATTCCTAAAAATCCTAGAGGCCCATGTGGCCCATTCGTGTATGGCAAGAGGTGGGACAAATGTTTAGTCTGACATTGCTAGTTGAGTGGAAGTTTTACCTGTTTATAAGGGAGGCATTTTCACTTGATGTATGAGCATGAGCAAGAAGAGGACTACACTCGCGCTCCTCCTCCGCCGCCCGCCTTGCCACGACGCGCGCGCGCTGCGGGTTGCGAAAATGAGCCGAGCCGAGCTAGGACATATGTTGCGTGTACGGCTTGTCTTCTTTTTGTCACACACAAATGAAGAAATATAAACGATAAAGCGAAAGTTAAAGCGTCTTTTGCACTAGTGGGAAATTACTACGCGTGAGTGGACGGCTGTTCGGCTTCGGCTGCCGGCCATTTATTCCATCCCTTGTCTGTTCGTTTCCACTTCCTCGCTACCCGTTCGCCTCCTGTTGTTGCGCCTATATAAGAGAGGTCGCTCCTCTCCGTAGACACACAACACATCCGCACCTCTCTGCCTCCTACTTCTCGAGCACCGCGCCACCGATTAGGACACCTCCATCCCGTGCCGCGGCGTGCACCGCGGAACGGGACAGTAGGCCTCCGAAACCACGTCTCTTCGGATCCTGTACGTGAGAAGGGAGATAAGGTTTTTGGGGAGCGTTGTTGCGCGACTACTGGCATCATCGTCACCACGGACGCCGACGACTACTTCCCGAACGACGACTTCTTCTATGACGTCGACAACCTCTTCAGCGACATGTCTACCTCGCCCAACGTGAACGGGTCTTCCTTTGCACCGTACGTGTTCATGTTTCTGTTTCATGTCTCAATACATGTTCTTCTACTACCAATCTATTTGGACTTGTTTATTTTGCGTTTTCATACAAATCACGTGACTAGTTTATTTCCAGTTATTCTAGTCATATGTTATCTATCTTTTTCATGGATTAAATCATTCGGAAAATTGCTCATATATTCAACAATCCAAAAACCTTATTTTAGGTAATTTTCAATTGTTGGCTTTGCTGCTTCAATGAAGCCCCCTGTCTTCAAAGGGAAAGATTTCAACCGGTTTTGTGCGAGAGCCACTCTCTGGTTTCAAACCATGAGGTGCTTCGACGCCGCTAAGAGCAAGCCTGAAGGAGAGCTTTCTGCTGCTGATGAGAAAGTTTTCGAGGAAGCTGACACCCTTCTGAGGGCTTCTATTCTCAGCGTTCTTGATGACCCGTATCTGACCATTCCTACGAGCGAGGGTATGTGGGATGCGCTCGAGGAAAAGTTTGATGCCTCGGACGCAGGCAGTGAATTGTATGCCATGGAGCAATTTTATGACTACAAAATGACTGATGCGCGCTCCGTTGTTGACCAGGCTCATGATATACAGTCCATTGCCAAAAAACTTGAGCCATTATCTTGTGAGTTACCAGACAAGTTTATTGCCGGAGGCATCACTGCCAAACTTCCTCCTTCATGGAGGAGTTTTGCTACCGCTTTGAAGCACAAGAGACATGAGTTTTCCGTTATGGATCTCATTGGTTCTCTTGATGTGCAAGAGAAGGCGAGAGCAAAAGACAAACGTGATCGAAGTCTTGAGGGAGGTTCTAATGCAAACTTCATTCAGAACAAGAACTTTCAGTCCTACAAGCCCAAGAACAAGAACAAGCATGAGAACAAAGGCAAGTATGATAGGAAGAACAAGCCTGCACAAACTACCAACTTCAAGAAAAGGAAGGGGCCATGCCATTTATGTGGTGACCCGAGCCACTGGGCTCCGAAATGCCCTAAACGGTATGAGCTGCGAGAACTTGAGAAGAATGGAAAGAATTTCAATGTTGTCATTAGGGATAATAGATGAAGAATGTTGGGTACGGTAAATTCCCTACTATTCTTTCATTATGTCATTCTCCTGATTGGTGGATTGACACTGGTGCCAATGTACACATATGTGCTGATATCTCATTGTTTTCTTCATACCAGTTCGCAAGGACTTCCTCCGTGCTGATGGGAAACAGGTTGCATGCTTCTGTTCCAGGTGTTGGTACGGTGGATCTGAAGTTTACTTCAGGGAAGATCGTGCGCCTGAAGAACGTTCATCATGTACCCTATCAATAAAAATCTTGTTAGCGGATCTCTCTTGTGCCGAGATGGCTACAACTTAATGTTTGAGTCCAATAAATTTGTAATATCAAATTTTGGAACTTTTTTTGGTAAAGGTTATGATCGCGGAGGCTTGTTCTGCTTATCTCTTTCAGATGTTTGTAATAAAGTTGTGAATCATGTTTGCACCAATAGTGAATCAAATGTCTAGCATTCACGTCTTTGTGATATTAATTTTGGATGGATTTCTCGGTTGGACAAAATGAGTTTTATCCCGAATTTCACTACTGTCAAGGGCTCTAAATGTCAAGTATGTGTGCAAGCAAAGCAACCTCGCAAGTCTCATACGACTGCGAAGGTACGAGACTTGGCACCACTTGAGCTCATACATTCAGATCTTTGTTAGATAAATGATGTGCTAACAAAAGGTGGAAAGAATTATTTCATGACGTTGATTGATGATTCCACTCATTATTGTCATGTGTGTCTCTTAAAAACAAAATATGAGGCTTTGAACTTCTTCAAGATCTATAAAGCTGAAACGGAAAATCAACTTGATCGAAAAATCAAGAGACTTAGGTCCGATCGTGGTGGAGAGTATTTTTCCAACGAGTTTGATTCTTTCTGTGCGGAACATGGTATAATCCATGAGAGGACGCCTCTCTATTCACCTCAGTCTAATGGGGTGGTCGAAAGAAAGAACCGTACTCTAGCAGATTTGGTTAACGACATGTTAGATACATCGGGTCTTTCCAAGGCATGGTGGGGGGCCGATATTGACTGCGTGTCATGTCCTAAACTGAGTTCCCACAAAGAACAAAGAAATAACTCCATTTGAGGAATGGGAGAAGAAAATATTAAAACTCTCTTACTTACGAACTTGGGGTTATTTGGCGAAAGTCAGTATACCAATTCCAAAGAAGCGGAAGTTTGGACCCAAAACCGTGGATTATGTTCTTCTGGGCTACGCATTCCGTAGCATTGGTTATAGATTCTTAATAATAAAATATGAGGTACCAGACATACATGTCGGTACAATCATGGAGTCGAATGATGCAACTTTCCTTGAAGACATCTTTCCCAAGAAGGAAATGCCTAGCTCATCAAACCATGAGATACCTAATTCATCTAGTCAGGAATTGTCTGTAATTCCCGAACCCACCATTCCGATAGTACACGTTGATAATCCCGTGGAGGATGACAATGAAGTTCCTTTAGGCCTTGTTCATTTAATCCACTGCCCAAGTGGATTGGAGGGGATTGGGGTGGATCGGAGTGGAATTTGACTTGTTGGGGATTTAATCCACCTCAATCCCTCTCAATCCCCTTCAAAATTAAGCAATCCGAACAAGCCCTTAAGGAGCAAAAGACAGAGGACTTCAAAGTCCTTTGGTGATGATTTCATTGTGTATCTCGTGGATGACACACCCAGGACTATTTCAGAAGCATACGCATCCCTTGATGCTGACTACTGGAAGGAAGTTGTCCGTTGCGAGATGGATTCTATCCTGGCTAACGGAACCTGGGAGATCACTGGTCGTCCTTATGGGTGCAAACCTCTAGGATGTAAGTGGATGTTCAAGAAAAATCTTAGGCCTGATGGTACAATTGAAAAATATAAGGCAAGGCTTGTGGCTAAGGGTTATACCCTGAAAGAAGGAGAAGACTTCTTTGGTACCTATTCACCGGTGGATCGACCGACCACTATTCAGGTACTACTCTCATTGGCTTCCTCACACGTCTTCTTGTTCACCAAATGGACGTTAAGACGACTTTCCTTAATGGAGAGTTCGACGAGGAAATTTACATGGAGTAGCCAGATGGTTTTGTAGTACCTGGCCATGAAGGCAAGGTTTGTAAGTTATTGAAGTCACGGTATGGCCTCAAGCAAGCTCCTAAGCAATGGCATGAAAAGTTTGAGAGGACTTTGACTGCTGAAGGCTTTGTTGTAAACGAAGTTGACAAGTGTGTATACTATCGTCATGGTGGGGGCGAGGGAGTTATTATGTGCATGTACGTCGATGACATACTGATATTTGGGACCAACCTTGACGTGATTAAGGAGGTCAAGGATTTCTTATCTTGATCCTTTGAGATGAAGGATCTTGGAGTAGCTGATGTTATATTAAACATCAAACTGCAGATAGACGACAATGGTGGGATCAGCCTGCTTCAATCCCACTATGTGGAAAAGGTCTTGAGTCGTTTTGGGTATAGCGACTGCAAGCCTTCTCCAACGTTGTATGATCTTAGTGTTTTACTTCGAAAGAATCGACGGATTACTAGAGATCAGTTGATATATTCTCAGATTATTGGCTCGCTTATGTATCTAGCTAGTGCCACGAGGCCTGACATTTCGTTTGTTGTGAGCAAATTGAGTCGATTTGTTTCAAATCCAGGAAATGATCACTGGCATGCGCTTGAAAGAGTTATGCGCTATTTAAAAGGCACTATGAGCTATAAAATTCATTATACCGGGGACCCAAGGGTACTTGAGGGATATAGTGATTTGAAATGGATTTCCTATGCTGATGAGATTAAGGCCACGAGTGGTTATGTTTTTACACTTGGTGGTGGCGCTGTTTCTTGGAAGTCTTGCAAGTAGATCATCTTAACGAGGTCAACTATGGAAGCAGAACTCACAGCATTAGACACATCCATTGTTGAAGCAGAATGGCTTCGTGAGCTCTTGATGGACTTACCTGTGGTTGAAAAACCAATACCCGCTATTCTAATGAACTGTGATAATCAGACTGTGATCATAAAAGTGAACAATTCCAAAGATAATATGAAGTCATCAAGACATGTGAAGAGGAGATTAAAATATGTCAAGAAATTGAAAAACTACGGAGTTATTCCGTTGGATTATATCCAAACATCTATGAACTTGGCAGATCCCTTCACAAAGACTCTTTCACGTAATGTGATCGATAATGCATCAAAGGAGATGGGAATGAGACCCACCGCATGAGTTGGGCACAGCGGCAACCCACTCTATGTGATCGTAGATCCCGTGAAGTAGAATTGGGAGACAAAACTATTGATCAACTGAGAGGAGAGTATCCTTACGTTTATTTAAATACCACTCCTCGACGATGCAATACTCTCCTATACTGCTAGGTAGGCTGATATAAATCTTAATGTTTTCCAAGAGGCTTCATTGTAAGCAGAGATGTTGACCCGCAAGACATCTTTTGAGTAATTCACCTATATGAGTTCGACTGTTAAACGTCGCAGTCTATGAGAGTTGGGTTCCCTCTAGTGAACTCATGAAAGGTCTTGGAGTATGGCGTATATGCTCCACCCGCGGGGAAGTCCCACGGTAGTCGACTTTGTGTGAAGTTAGATTCGCAGAAAACTTGCAGTTCAAGGCATAGTCCACTGTTCAAGTTGCAAACCAGTGTAACAGAGATTTCTATGTGGAGTTCAACTTAGCAGTCTCCACTATAGTACTAGTATATAAACAATGTTTTGGAACCTAAGGCAAATTTTGTGTGCCTCTAGGATCTTGTGGGGGATTGTTGGAATTTTGGCCCAATATGGCCCGGCCTATTTTAGTCCTCCACAAAATTCTGAAAATCCTAGAGGCCCATGTGGCCCATTCGTGTTTGACTGGAAGTTTTACATTGCTAGTTGAGTGCAAGTTTTACTTGTTTATAAGTAAGGCCTTTCCACTTGATGTATGACGAAGGGATGGATCTTAGACCCTGCGGGTAAGGACACCCCGTCTCAGGCCCAAGGTTAAGGCCCAAGAAGGGAATCCCTTGGAGTATTCTGGAAGGCCCACATGAAGCCCACCCGCAATGCCTTTCGGGCTAAGTTAGGAAACTTGTAACCGACATAGGGTTAGAGTTCGAGTCCTCTCCGGGTAGGGTTTGAGACCTGGCCACCTATATAAGGCCAGGAGAACCACCGGAAGAAGACCAAGCAATACCGCACCACCAAAGCCTTGAGCTCGGGATCGTACTCTCAACTTGAGCAACCACCATTGTAACCGATCTATTCGATAATACAGATCGACAGAGGAAGGAGTACGGGTTTTACCTCTACGAGGACCCCGAACCTGGGTAAATCTTGCCCCCTGTCTAGCCGACGATCGTCACCAGCGCTCATGGGTTCTCCTATTCGAAAACCTATGGGTTCACCCGAGGGATTTGTTGAGTCACAGATTCGACAATTGGCGCCGTCCGTGGGGAACGGCGGGCGCTGGACTCCGGCATCTTCGGCCTCATCGACAACCAACTCACGTTGGAAACCTTCGACTACGGCTCCGACCAATCCTATCCGGATCGGATCAGTCACGGTCACCCCTCACTCGTCGGAATCACGCCCGGTATTCAGCGAGCTCGAAAGGAGGTCACTTGGACGTTCGGAAGTTTGAAGTTCGTGACCAACAGGGACGGGTTCCTCCACTTCCCTGAAGAATCGGGATCAGATTCAGAAGTCGTCGACTCGCGACCCTACCTAGAGAAAAGCAGCGAGTCCATCCGCTTCAACTTCGGCGACTTCCATACCCTCTCGACAGAGGAACCCTCTCGGGTCAAGAAAACTCTTCAAAACACGCCTAGGACTCACGGGCCACGAGTGGCTCAAGTCTGCATGGCAGGATCGGATCAACCACCTCCAGAAACGGAACACAACGCAACAGAACGCGCTGAGATTGGCGTCTCGCAGGACGCTTGGGACCGAGCCAAGGAGGCTATGCGAACAAGCAAGCCACCCGCAGCTGGAGCGCCACATGAAGATCTGGTTGCCTACCACTATCATCTAGTGAGAGCGGCCGCAACTATCAAAGAAGCTCGGACAGATCTAGCCCGTCGAAAAAGAGCGGCGGATGAATCGAGTCAGCGGCGGGCTGAGCTATCCCTAACACCCTCGGTCGGAACTCGACCCGCGAGGAGGGGATACGCATCATCATCCATGGACGTCGAGTCCTTGGGTGGAGCCAGCAGGTCGATCGCACCTTCCCTTATGCGGGTTCACGAAGACGGAAACATCTACTCGCAAAATCCTGCTGTCGCAGTCCTGGCCGCAGCAACTTACATGCAGATGAACCAGCCGGCGGAAAAACGACCCTCGGGCGGAAAAGTACAAGCAAGTGCGCAAGGGACTAGGCATGGCAGCCGCAAGGCTTGCCTCCTATGACCGCAGGAAGGCCGCCGAACAACAGGAGAAGGAGAAAGAAAAGGAAAAAGGAGCATCCCTCAAGCATAGGAGCACTTTGCCAAGAAGAGACAAGTCACCCCGTCAAGGAAAAGAAGCTCGACGCCGCGATGACATTCGAAGCAGCAGCGAAGGCAGCCCAAGAGATAAAAGCTCGCGACATCACAGCAGCCGCTCGCGAAAACGCAGCAATGAGCCAATGAAGGAAACTGATCGCGACCAGCCGGGATACAACGCGCGGTCGGACATTGCGCAAAATAGGGTGGACAAGGCAAGAGCAGCGAGGAACCGCGAGCGCTCTTCGTCCGGTTCTTCGGATGACGAGACCTGCGGCGTGCTATGCTTCACCCGCAGTATCTGCGAAGCACCCCTACCCAGGAGATTCAAGCTCAGCACAGAAGTGCCAAAATACGATGGTTCACTCGAACCTTCATCATGGCTAAAAGACTACCTCACGGCAGTAAAATGCCAACGTGGGAACAAGAACACAGCCATGCAGTACCTCAACCTACACTTGGTTGGAGCTGCACGTAGCTGGCTGGAAGCAAGGCCAAAATCCTGCTATGCATCGTGGGACGACCTGCACTTCGACTTCTGCAAGAACTTCCAGGCCACCTACAAGAGACCAGCAACCATTGAGGAACTGCGGGCTTGCAAACAAAAAAGCGGAGAGTCCACTCGCGAATATATCCAGCGATGGACCACACTCAGGAATACCGCAGGAAACATCTCGGAGGAAGTAGCGATTGAAGCCTTCGCAAAAGGCGCCCGACGAACTGCTTTAAGAGAAGAACTGGGCCGAGCCGCACCCAAAACTATTGGAGAGCTGATGGTCATAGCTGACAAATGGGCTAATGGAGAAGACGCAGTGCGCAACGATAGAGCATCATCGCCCGCGCCCGAAGAAGATCGCCATGGTCGAAGGAAAAGGAGGAAATACTACGATCACGAGGATCGAGAAGAGATCGTAGCGGTGGAGTTCACGCGAAATCGCGATAGTGGACACTGAGGAAGTCGCCAGTGGAGACCGAAAGCTGAAGAAAAAACTCCCGAGGAGGACCTCGATGCATACTGCTCGCTACATCTATTTACAGATAAGCGCACGGGAAAAACTAAGGCAACGCACCTTCTTAAGGATTGCCGAAAGTTCATCGACATCACCGAGGCTTCTCGAAGAAAAGCAGATCGGCAGCCAATCAAAATTACCCGCCACTTCCAGGAGGAGGACACCAAGGATTCCAGCCGCCACAACCCCTATCTCCACCAGCAAATCCAAACATAGCGCTAGCCGCACTACCTGCGCCACCCGCACAAAACGCCGGAGCTAACGCGTACCCGAACCCGGCAGGACAGTTAGGGATGATCCAGAAGGTCTGCCCATCCCGCAGAGCTCAGAAGACAAATACAAGGCAGCTATGCATGGCTGTGCAGACCCCGCCAACAAGGCCCGAGTACCTGAAGATGGCGGACCAATCGATCACATTCTCAATGGAAGACCACCCACCACGAGTCTATCGACCAGGACACGCCGCCCTCGTAATCCAAGCGTAGATTGGTAACTACGAACTGGCCCGCGTATTCATGGATGGTGGCAGTGGCATCAACATTATCTACGCGGATACACTCCGCCGGATGAACAGGAACCTGGACGGCCTTGCAGAATCAGAAACATCCTTCCACGGGATAGTTCCAGGAAAGGCGATCCGTCCACTCGGAACAATCAACCTAGAGGTTGTGTTGGGCAATCGACGCAACTACAGAAGAGAATTCCTTGACTTTGAAGTAGTCGACTGGCCCTCACAGTACCACGCCATTCTTGGTCGAACAGCGTTCGCCAAATTCATGGCAGTACCACACTACGCGTACCTGAAGCTCAATCTACCTGGGAAATATGGTGTAATCACCATCGACGGAGATTTTCAGAAATCTAACAAGTGCGACATCGAGTTCAACGAGATCGCAAAATCTTTCGGGATGCAAGAAGAACTGCAAGAGCTGGCAAAGACCACGGACCACTCCGTGATGCCCCTCACGAAGAAAAACGCGCCAGAATTGGAGTTCAGCGCCAACAGCGACACCCGAAAACATCAGGTGCACCCGACAGATTCTGCGAAGACAGCGATGGTCTCAACTACCCTCTCGCCAGCATAGGAAAGCGCGCTCGTCGAACTCCTCCGTGAGTACTGGGAAATTTTCGTTTGGCAGCCCTCAGATATGCCAGGAATACCCAGGGAGTTCGCCGAGCACTCACTTGAAGTCTTCAAAGATGCAAAACCCATCAAGCAGACCACTCGACGGTTCTCAGAACCCAAGCAGAAAGCGCTTGGAGAAGAAGTAAACAGATTGCTAGCAGCAAAATTCATCTGGAAGATCAAGATATCCACTTGGTTAGCAAACCCGGTGCTGGTCCCAAAGAAGAACACTGACATCCTTCGAGTGTGCATTGACTACACGTCATTAAATAAGCACTGCCCGAAGGATAACTTTCCCCTCCCACGAATCGACCAGATCGTGGACTCTACTGCGGGTTGTCAACGCCTCTCCTTCCTGGACGCCTATTCGGGATATAATCATACCCGGATGAAGCAGTAAGACGAGGAAAAGACAGCATTCATCACACCCCACGGTGTATACAGCTACACGACAATGCCCTTCGGGCTCAAGAGCGTAGGAGCAACATATCAGCGCTGCATGCAAAAATGCCTCGCCAAGCTCATTGGCAAGAACGTACAAGTGTATGTTGATGACATCGTCATCAAGACTCGAGTAGAGAATACACTCCTCGAGGACAATAGAGAAACATTCGACGCTCTCAACGCATACAGGATCAAGCTCAATCCGACAAAATGCGTCTTTGGCGTCCCAGCAGGAAAACTTCTCGGGTACCTGGTATCCGCCAGAGGCATCGAAGCCAACCCAGAGAAAATACAACCAATCTTGACAATGAAGGAGCCAACCAATCTACACGGAGTCCAACATCTCGCAGGGCGACTAGCCGCCTTGAGCAGATTTATCGCACGATTGGGCGAGCATGCATTACCCTTCTACAAGCTGTTGAAGAAGACGAACAAGTTTGAGTGGACACCAGAGGCTAAGCAGGCATTCGCAGACCTGAAACGATCATTGCAAAGCAGGCTCATCCTTGCAACACCGCAAGAGAGGGAGCCACTATACCTATACCTAGCCGCAACAAACCAGGTCATCAGCACGGCCATCGTAGTCGAACGACCTGAGGAGGGCAAGGCATATGGAGTCCAACGGCCGATCTACTACATCAGTGAAGTGCTCTCGCCATGCAAGCAACGATACCCTCACTACCAGAAGCTCGCATATGGAGTTGTTCTCACGGCTCGAAAGCTCAAGCACTACTTCCAGGAACACACCATCACAGTGGTTAATGATGCATCACTCGGTACAATCATGAACAACCCAATGGCATCCAGAAGAATAGCAAAATGGAGCATCGAGCTGGGTGCTTGGGACATCACCTATGCAGGACGCAATTCAGTAAAATCCCACGTACTCGTGGAATTCCTGAGCGAGTGGACATAGCTACAAACGCCCGGGCCGCCGGAATACACGAGTAACTGGATCATGTACTTCGACGGGTCCAAGAGAAATGAAGGAGCAGGAGCTGGAATCGTCCTAATATCACCTAGAGGAGACAAGCTGCAGTACGTCTTACGATTGGATTTTCCACCCGATGATCTAGCATCGAACAATGACGCAGAAGATGAGGCTCTGTTGCATGGGATGAAGATGGCAGTTGCGTGTGGAGCCACCCGACTGATGATCTACGGCGATTCCAATCTCATCGTGCAACAGACAATGAAGGAGTGTGACGCTATCGCTGAAAACATGGTCGCCTATCGTGACATGTACAACCTACTCGAAGGAAGTTTCAAAGGATGCGAGCTGAAGCATATTGCAAGATCCAGCAACAAAGAAGCAGACATGCTGGCAAACATGGGTTCCACAAACACACCCATACCGCCAGGGATATATTTCGAGCGGATGACTAAACGATCAGTCAAAGTCAAGAAAACTGCAGGAGCACCCGCAGCACTGGAAACAAAGGTCAGCCTGCAAGTTGCCATTATCGAGCTCATTCATAATATTTCGCGACAACTTTTTCTGGTCGAGCCAGTCTGGACGCAGAAATACATCGACTACTTGTCCGCCAAACAGCTTCCAGCAGACCCTCGCGAGGCTCGACAGATAATCAGACGCAGTAAATCCTTTCGGGTGGTCAACGGAGAATTATACAAACAGAGCATCTCGGGCATACTGCAGCAATGTATAGCACCCGAAGATGGCAAGGAATTACTACAAGACATCCACCAAGGAGACCGTGGACATCATGCTAGCTGGAAAGCAATCATGGTAAAAGCCTTCCGAGCAGGATTCTACTGGCTTACGGCAGCCAAAGACGCAAAGGAACTGGTCGACAGGTGCAACGCTTGCCAGAGATTCGCACCAAAACCTCACGCACCCGCTACAGAATTGCATATGATACCCATCGCCTGGCCCTTTGCCCAATGGGGGATGGACATGGTAGGACCACTACGCAAGTCCACGCCAGGTGGATATACACACTTGCTGGTCGCAGTCGACAAATTTACCAAGTGTCCGGGGGTTACCCCCGAGTAGGGGTAAGGCAAGTGCTAAAGGGCAAGATCAAGGGGGATGTTTGACCGGGTAGACGGCTACCCGGGTACTTGCTACCCGGTAGGTTTCTATCCGTACATATCCACCAAAGGCCAAGAGAAGATATCAAGGAAGTTTCATCTGTCCGAGTAAAGAAGTTGGTCCGGGTAGAGGGACTGCGTTCCTACCCGGGCAAGAAGTCAATGGAGCCGTTCTGACAAAGGATCCCGCGTATCCTGCGTCCGTACCGGCGTGCGGTTCAACTTACGGAGCGTGTGATTATCCGTGCTACAGCGTCGCTACAGTGCGGTAGGCGTCTGTCAAGTCCTGCCATTGACAGAGGGGACATGAAAGGTCTAGGGGCCTACCCTATCTCACTCGCATGGTGGACAAGGGCTGTCAGGCGTACGGCGCGGCGCTTCTCCACGCCGGATCTCGGAGGCGTGCTGTCGTCACTGTTGTCAAGTCACATCATCGTACCTTTTAGTCTTTATCTATTCGGCTGGGCACCAGTATATAAGGTGCCCTGCCCCCTCCCGCGCGAGGGACGTTGGACACTTCGCATTTATTGCTAGAGCTCACAGTAGAGAGAGACATCGCAACAGAGTGGCTACTCGGTTGGAGGAATTCATTGTCCTGTGGCTACTCGGTTTACACCATATAGAGAGGAAAGGCAGGAGTAGGGGTGTTACCTCCACACGAGGGCCCTGAACCTGGGTAAGATTGTGTTGTTTGCAGTGCTTGAGACATCTTAGCACGGCGCTACTTGCCGTGCGATCCCTCCCCGGATACCTCCAGCGTCCATCGGCCCCAAACTCAAGCCATCCCATGGCGTCTGCCGTGATACCACCACGACACCAAGTGGATCGAAGCCATGCCAGTAACCACAGTTAGAGCCCAATGCGCCGTCAAATTCCTCAACTCAATCGTATGCAGGTTTGGAATACCACCCGACATCATTACTCATAATGGTAGCAACTTCACGGAAAAGGAAACACAGCAGTTCTGCGAAGAAAAGGGCATCATCTTCAAATTCGCTTCAGTTGCCCATCCGTAAACAAACGCCCAAGTCGAAAGATCCAACGGATTAGTTTTGGCTGACATGAAAAAACGTCTACTCGACCGTCTACACCCGGCAGCGGGACATTGGGCAGAAGAGCTACCCTCTGTGCTATGGAGCCTACGCACAACTCCAAATCAATCCACAAACTACACACCATTTTTCATGGTATACGGGGCTGAAGCAGTCCTTCCCGAGGACGTCAGGTTCAGCGCCCCACGAGTTGTTGCCTACAGCGAGGAAACCTCTAACAGGGCACTCGCGGATGATATGGACGCACTCGACGAAATGCGCGATATTGCACTCGCAAGATCCATAGTATATCAGCAGTCGCTGCAAAACTATCACAGTCGCCGCATATGCCACAGAGCCTTCGCAGTAGGAGATCTGGTGCTATGGCTCAAGCAGAAGGAAGGACACAAGCTCGAGCCACCATGGGAAGGACCCTTCATAGTACACGAAGTTATCCCAGGTGGCGCCTATCGACTGAAGAACCCGACGACAGGAGGCATCTATTCCAACCCTTGGAATGTTGCACAACTCCGCAAATTTTATCTCTAGATTTATTTTACTCACAGTATTAAGGCTATACTAGCCATCTTGTAGTTCGACAGAAAAACACATGACTTTTCATTCATTGCAATAAAATACATGGTTTCTCAACCATAGATACTCGAAGATTCTCCATCCTTACATGCTACAAAGTAACACGTATACACCCCACAAACACACGGGGGCTACACCTAACTCAGCATCACAGGAAAAAATTTATATACAAGGTGAACACCTTACAACAGTTTTTACAAACTACACAACACGACATGATACATACATCCTACGATCAAACATGGCGCTGAGCATTCTCAGCTGCCAAAACCCGATCTACCTCATCCGAGGTCAATCGAATTATTTCCTCTACCGCGGGTCGAACAGCCCTATAATGAGGAGAAATATCGTCGATTGGACCATCAGGAAGTCTAGCTATGGAATTGAAGTTCACCTCAGGATGCCACAACCGGACGAAAGAGAGAGCCACCACCGAGCCGCAAATCATCTGATCGCGAACACACTCGCGAATCTCTCCTTCTCGCCCGAACACCCTAAGAAGATGGCTCCAATCTTCAGGACCCCTCTGCAGTGGATAGAAAGTAGCGTTCATTGCAATCAAAACCTCGTGAAAGGAACTCACGAGTATCTTCGCCTGGATGACTCGGAACTTCAAGGTAGCAAGCACAAAGCCTCGACTACGATCGGACCAAAAGTTATTCGCATGAGGTTTTGAGCTGCCAGCTTCCTGAAGAATGTGGTTCTCCACCCATTGTTTCTCATTCCTGTCATCCGGCTGAACAACTGAAAAGCAAAGGTATATGATCAAAAAAGGATACAAGACAAAGAAGACTTGGGGGCTGCACTGCTTACAGAGCAAATCCCTGGCAACAGACGCCAACTCATCCATCACAAACTGCTCGCGTTTAATCGTCAGCTTTTGTTTGGACTTCGCCACATCTGCTACCCCACGCAAAGCTTTTAGCTTGCGTTCACCCTCCGAAACGCGATCACAGAGGCCTACAAAGGTCCCAACAGCGGCAACAAGAGGATTTTCTGGGGTAGCAAGTCCACCTGAAGACTCCGCGGCAACCCCGGCTACCTGGAAGAATACAAGGAAATTAAAGGAATAAGATGCCCTATTCGAGATATAACAACCACCTATTCAACAGGTGCTCGGGGGCTACTCCCATCGGGAGGAAACACACAATCGCGGGAAGCATTTCAGAAGGACATCTCGATTAAAACGATGAAAATATGGGAGCACATCCCAAGGTTCATTACAATCGGAAAAAATGAAATACAAAGGAATATACTAAGGAGCTACAGTTGTGCTGCCACTCGCGGCGGTGATCCCTCCCCTAGCACGGGCAAACAACTCAGATAACTTCCGAGCAAGGACTCCGGCTGGCTCGCCAAAACGACGAAGCCCTACCTTTTTGAAGTAGAAGGATCGACGGGAAGCTCCGAGTAGGCCTCCTCCAAGCCGGTGACTCCATGCGCCAGTGCAAACTGGATGGCGGTCTTCGCCCCAGATTCTGACTGAGCAACCGCGTAGGTATCAAGGAGATTGCTCTCCGAGAAAATCTTCAGCAGATCACCCAGCGCAGGTGGAGACACGACGTTGACTAGAAGGCGGCCGTGCAGCTGCGTCAGCACTCGAGTGGCATCGCCAATCAAGGTGCAAACCCCTTCGGCGTGCTTCCTGAGCTGAGCGAGGGAATCGGTCAGCGCATCCACCCGCTGGACCCCAGGAAGCTCAAGTGGGACGCCCAGAAGACCTACAAAGAAAAATGTTAAAATCCAAAGGACTCACAAGGACAGAAGACGAGCAATAGACCAAAGGCAACTTACCCGCAAAGCATTCGGCGAGAGGACGAAGGAAGTCGACAAGGTCGGAATCCGCCTTGGTGCCAGCATCCTCCAAATTCTTCAGAGCATCCTGGGCAGCCGCAAGCTTTCCTATGAGATCAGCCGACAGCATGCGGGAGGACTCGAGTTCCCGTCGAGTAGCTGCCAACTCAGCCTCTTGAGAAATTGCCCGAGTGGAGGCATCCGCCTTCTCGGTCTTCATAAACTCAACTTGAGCTGCGCAGCAATAGTTGTCAGAGGCGAAAAATTGGTGGAAGTAAAAAGATAAAGACGAAAAAAGATGATAAACTTACTTCGAAGAAGCTCATTCTCCGCGGCAATTCGATCACGGTCTGATCGAAGGATCCCGCATTCCGCCTCAGCAAGAAGAACACGGCGACCAACGGCCACGAAGGAGTCGATAAGCGACTGCAAGGAGCATGAAGATAAAAGAATCAGAAAAGAGAAATTTGAGCCTATACTCGATTGTAAACATTCAAGTATAGCCTTGGGGGCTACTCCCATTGGGAGCACTGTCGTGCACCCGATAAAATGAAGAAGAATAAATAAAAGACTATCTTTGAGCCTGTAGCCGATCGCATGCGATCGACTACAGCCTCGGGGCGCTACTCCCATCGGGAGCACTGTCATGCACCCGATAACAAATCCAAAACTGACAAAGCATTGAAGAAGCAGGCAGCAAAGTTTACCTGGCCTTGAGCGAAGGAGATGGGATCTGCTGAGCTACCTGACACCTCCTTCGTAGTCGAAGCCCCAGCAGCGAAAGTAGGAATTCTGTATTCCGTAGTCGCCACGTTGGGGGCTACACTCGGTGAATTTTGGACGGTGTCGGCGGTAGGAGTCTCACCCGCAGCTCCAACTTTCTTCCTCTTTTCGAGAGGAAGGGAAGAGACAAACCTGCGAGGGCTGATAGCTTGCAGGCTACAATGAAGACAATACGTCAAAAAGATACGAAAGGAAATGTTCGACTAAGAACAAGAGGAGAAACTTACTCGTCATCATATTCTTCGTCCAACATATCCGCATTCCAAGCGGTTTGGATATTTGGAAACGAAGGAGAAGGGGCACGCGTACGCAGCAGAGTGATGTTGATGGGCTCCTTCCTGGGCGATTCCTTGTCCAAAGAATTGTCTTTGGAGGTGGCCTCATCATCCCCCACTCTACGGCATTTACGAAGGAGGAGACCGCCATTCGAGTCCTCTGCGCCATCCGAGGAATCATGCTCGGAGCTCGGGGAGGCAGCAGCAACACTGGTATCGGCTGGGCCGTCCAGGTTACTCGCCAACAAATCCGAGGCCTCCTCCCCAAACATTGGTGGATAGCAGGTGGCCACGGCTAGGCTCTACAAAAAGAAGATAGAAGAAAAGTGAAAGGAAAATTCAATCGACCAAATTTCAGAGCAAGGAAGGAAATAAAGACAGAGAGAAAGACAAAACTTACGTCGGAAGGCGGAGGCCTTGACGCCTCGAAAGCTGCAACCGTGCAGTCGGGGAAGGTTTCGCCTACCTTCAAACTGGTGATTGTCGCGATCTTCTTCTCGAACTCGACGTTCGAGAGCTCTTCGCGGCTGACGCGACTGGGGTCTTCAGTGCCCTTGTACTCCCACATCGTGGAAGGCCTGTTCTGCAGACGCTGAATCTGGCGCTTGAGGAAGATACTCGCCAGGTGCAGCCCGTTCAGCACGATTCCGGCGCTTGGTCCCGTAGGGCAGCCACCTTGGCGAGTAGCGGAGTGACTACCTGGTTTTCTTCAGCCGACAGCTTGTGCGCCCAGGATTTCCGCCTCTTCAGAACGGCGAATGGATGGAACTCCTGAATCCCATCCGAGCTGTTGTCGGTGACGTAGAACCACTTCTTCCTCCACCCTTGAGCGGAGTCGATGAAGTCCATCGCGAAGTAGCTGGAGTCCGATCTCGCCTGAATCCCGAAACCGCCGGTGCGCAGCGGCTCGCCAGGCTCGGACTCCGCTCACGACTTCTCGCGGAAGACGTGGATATTGAAGAGGGCCTTCCAGAGGCCCCAATGCGGACGAATGCCCAGAAAGCACTCGCAAAATACAATGAAGCACGAGATGTGTTGCACTGCATTTGGAGGCAGATCGTGGAGCTGTATGCCGTAGACATACAGCAGTGCCACGAAGAAGGGGTGAAGAGGAAAAGAAAGCCCGCGAGACACGTGGTCCGCGAAGACCACGCGTTCGTTCACGCTAGGGTTGGGTACCTCTTCCTTCTTGCCGAGGCGCACCCTTTTTTTAGCTTCCGGCGGCAGCAGTCCCTCCCGCTGCATCTCCTTGATGCTCTTGGTGGTGGTGTTGGGCGAGCGCCAATCACCCGAGCGCGGTGCGGGTGGCACAGGGACCTCCCCTGACGCCCTCGATGACGAGACGACGGCACCGCGTTTCTTGCCTCCCGCCATTGCTGCTAGCGCGAGCTCGAAGAGAGAGAAGGTAGAGCGCGAGTAAGACGATGAGCGAAGAAGGCAAAGGCTGGGAAATTTTCACCATTTCACCAAGGCCTGCATTTATACACAGGGCCAATCGATTTTGGCCGCTCGCTGAGCCACGTGGCATCCATCGCAGCCGCCGCGTGCGAAGGCGAAACGAAAGGACGGCGGATGTTGTTTCGTGCCACGATCCTAACAGTGGATCGTGCGCATTTACTGCGCGCGGTTCGCGTAAAAACCGGGAACGACATCTCGTTTCCGGTCAAAAAACTGACAAGGTGGGCCAACACTTCTGCTCTCACTCCGTCACGTCCCATCGGGAGGATAAAAGTGCGCCATGAAGTCATAGCGTGCATCATCAAGCTGAAGAATCTTTCAAATGGAAAGTCCAAGCGCGAAAATAACTTCGCATGGACAAAATCTTTCGAATAAAAGTCCAAACACGGAAATAACTTCGTATGGTCAAATTATGACGTGAAATATCTTTCACAAGAAAAAAAAATACCCCAAACATGAAAACTCTTTCGTATGGGCATAAAACTCCGAACACGAAAACTCTTTCGTATGGACAAGGATCCACAAACTCAAAACTACGCGAGTAGGCAGATCCTGCCACTCATTCACACGATGTCTGCACATCGTAAATCTGGATTGTTCAGCCGACTAGGTACATCCGGATGCCATATTCTTTCGAATATGAAGGTAAGACCCAAAAGATCTCTCTTGAGGGCCTGGAATCGCACTCAAGCTGCGTCCTCCGGTATAATTCCGTGTCAACAACACGAAGAAAAATCCTAGCGGACACGCCGGGTACCCCATAGGTTAAGTTCGACTCGGTAAAACCACTACGGCCCAGTCGCAATGATCACCTCATCGGGTTCGAGTCGGAGGTCTCGAATCTGTGTAGGCCAGAACTGTTTTTGCCCTAGTTGCAATTAATTGGCCCTGATCTTTCGGGAGAGCCAAGCTGCTGCACCATATCCTTCTGCGATAAATATCCATGAAAACATGCACTTTCATTACTCGATACCCGGGTGTAAAAAGATCATCACACAGGGTAGACACCCTCCGTACAGGAAATTACCATAATGGTTATCTGAAAGAAAGCAGTATAAAAAATCTGACCGTCTACTCGACTGGAAAAATCCCAATCGAGCAAACGCTCGGGGGCTACTGACGAAGGGATGGATCTTAGACCCTGCGGGTAAGGACACCCCGTCTCAGGCCCAAGGTTAAGGACCAAGAAGGGAAGCCCTTGGAGTATTCTGGGAGGCCCACATGAATCCCACCCACAATGCCTTGCGGGCTAAGTTAGGAAACTTGTAACCGACATAGGGTTAGAGTTCGAGTCCTCTCCGGGTAGGGTTTGAGACCTGGCCACCTATATAAGGCCAGGAGAACCACCGGAAGAAGACCAAGCAATACCGCACCACCAAATCCTTGAGCTCGAGATCGTACTCTCGACTTGAGCAACCACCATTGTAACCGATCTATTCGATAATACAGATCGACAGAGGCAGGAGTAAGTGTTTTACCCCTACGAGGGCCCCGAACCTGGGTAAATCTTGCCCCCTATCTAGCCGACGATCGTCACCAGCGCTCATGGGTTATCCTATTCGAATCCCTATGGGTTCACCCGAGGGATTTGTTGAGTCACAGATTCGACAATGTACGAGCATGAGAAAGAAGAGGTATGTGGTGAATGATATCAATGGGTCAGCGGACAAAGGACAACATGCAGTGATCATCCGGGATATTAAACTGAGAAGATCGGAGTTCCAAGAAGCGGTGTTCCGCCATGAACGACGAGAAGCCAATACGGAAGCGCATAGGTTGGCTCGCTCGGCTACCAGCCTGGGAGTTGGAAGGCATATCAGGTTCTCTGCCCCGACTGAATTGGGGATCAGAGAAAACATTGTATCTTCTACATCTTAAGCTTCTGTCATTCCTCTAAAAAAGAGAAAGAAGAGGACTACACACGCGCTCCTCCTCCGCCGCCCGCATCGCCTCGTCACGACGCGCGCGCGCCGCGGGTTGCGGGAATGAGACGAGCTAGGACCTATGATGCGTGTACGGCTTGTCTTCTTTTTGTCACACACGAATGAAGAAATATGAACGGTTACGCGAAAGTTAAAGCGTCTTTTGCACTAGTGGGAAATTACTACGCGTGAGTGGATGGCTGTTCGGCTTCAGCTGCCGGCCATTCATTCCGCCGCTTGTCTGTTCGTTTCCACTTCCTCGCTACTCGTTCGCCTCCTGTTGCTGCGCCTATATAAGAGAGGTCGCTCATCTCCGTAGACATACAACACGTCCACACCTCTAAGCCTCATACTTTTCGAGCACCGCGCCACCGATCAGGACACCTCCATCCCGTGCCGCGGCGTGCACCGCGGAACGGGACAGTACGGCTCCGAAACCGCGTCTCTTTGGATCCTGTACGTGAGAAGGGCGATAAGGTTTTTTGGAAGCGCTGTTGCACGACTACTGGCATCATCGTCACCACGGACGCCGACGACTACTTCCCGAACGACGACTTCTTCCAAGACGTCGACAACCTCTTCGGCGACATGTCTACCTCTCCTAACGTGAATGGGTCTTCCTTTGCACCATATGTGTTCATATTTCTGTTTCATGTCTCAATACATGTTCTTCTACTACCAATCTATTTGGACTTGTTTATTTCGCGCTTTCATACAAATCACATGACTAGTTTATTTCCAGTTATTCTAGCCATATGTTATCTATCTTTTTCATGGATTAAATCATTTGGAAAATTGCTCATATATTCAACAATTCCTTGCCGTGGGCATCGAACTGCTCTTATTCGGGATGACATACTGTCTTCAGACACACCATCCTAACCACATGGACCAGGGCTGATCTGATGAACTCGTCGTGGTATGTTGCTTTCAGGAAAATAACGTGTTTGTTGCTTTATGTACTATGTTGTGAGAGGTAGCTTTCAAAACTTATGTAAGATATCGGTTTGGTTGCATTTTAAATGGAATTAGGGGGAGTCCCTTTTTATCTAAAAGAAATGACACATATGCATCCGGAGCCAATTACTTATAGGATGTCAGTTTGCATCATTCTTTTGTTTCAGTACGTCTTTTAGTCTACGCATTACACAACAAGTCGATGAATACAGGCTAGGTTGGTATCTAATAACATAATAACATCACGAATCCACCATCAGACAAAACTGATAATCTGATAACAGCATGCTACCACCAACACAAAACGCCGAAGCACATAGCATGTTGACCATGTCATATAGAAACACGATAGGCAGACGGCGAGGCGGAGCGCGCTGCTCCGTCTAGTTCAGATTTGAGGCCGTTGGGATTAGTCGCTCAGCACCATGCATTGGTCATATTTACAGGGTCCATGAGACCAGCCACACTGTGATAGAAAAGTGATTCGAAGGACGCTTTGTATCGGTTCGGTACACTACAGAGCATCGATGCATGGCGCTAGAGAAGAAAAGCGACTCAATAAGTTGATTCGGTTCCTATCCGATTCATTCATTTAAATAAGAATTTCTCATCTCTGATGCTGCATGCAAAGCAGTGGACAACATCCAATCAGTAGAGCAATAGAGATTCTTTATTATTTTTGAATGGTTCCCATGTATGAGTTGAATCGGAGTTACACAGTGTAGCTACACGCCGCCGATTCCAACTCTGGCTCACTTTTGCTTTGAACCGATTCAGCAGTGTGGATGGTGTCGTGGTGGTGTCACGGCAGATGCCATGGGATGGCTAAAGATGTGGGGACGAAGGACGCTGGAGGTGCTCGGGGAGGGATCACGCGACGAGTAGCCGCGTGAAGTAAGAACGAAGCACTGCAAATAACACGATCTACCCAGGTTCAGGGCCCTCGTGAGGAGGTAAAACCCCTACTCCTGCCTTTCTTTGTGTATTCTGATGTCTCACCGAGTAGCCACAGTACAATGATTCTTGCTACCGAGTAGCCACTCTCCTCTCTACGTGATGAACTAGGTCAAGAATCTAGGGTTTCCTTGTGTTCTAGTATGCGATCTGGGTCACGGTGGTGTTCGATCCTCACGCAGGAGGCGGCGGGGCACCTTATATACACAGTGCCCAGCTGGATACGTCCAAATACGGACAAGTGTCGACATAGTGTGCACATCGTCCTTCTTCCAAGTTCCCGCTGACAGCTTTGGTTCCTAATCTTGGCTGCATCCGGAAAGTCGTTGGGCAAAACCAAGGGGACAGTCTGGTATCACTGTGCCAAACACAGAGTAGGGCCCCCTTATCCTGCGACCGCCTGCTTCCACACTGTCACTGTCAGGCAGGCCGGTCCCAGATGAACAGTAGTTCGAATAGTGCCAAGTACGGACCCAGGATACGCGGGATCCTGTGTCAGAACGGCTCCTTTGACTTCTGGCCCGAGTAGGTTCCCGCCAATTTTACTCGGGCCAACTCTTCTACTCGAATGGACAGAACTTGATTGATATCTCCTTCTGGTCATCTTGAAGTGAGACCGACTAGCAGTCGACCGGGTAGCAAGTACCGGGTAGGCGGCTACTCGACCAAACTTCTCTTCTGACAGTTGCTTTTACCACTTTCCTTTACCCTACTCGGGGGTAACCCCCCGACAGCAGTCCCCGAAGCTGGTAGAGTCTGGCGAACTCGTTCACTAGGCTCTGCCAGCTTAAAACCAATCTTTGCAACACCACCCTTGAACCTCAAGATGCCGAGTAAAACCTCCGAGTAGCACTCCGGAAGGTACCTTGGGTCTCCTTTCTTCCGAATAGGGCTAGTCTCCTTCTCTGCGTCTGAGTAAAAGGACTTAGAGAATTTCTCAAGGAGAGTCTCTGCAGCGCAGAGCACAATCCAGCCTTCCGTGCTGCAACTGGACACGTGTCAAGCATCCGCGACCCTGTCGTCTCACCGCCCAGGACACGACGTGCCACGCGCCCAGTTTTCACGGAGCGGGCCCACCGGCTCGTCATGTCCCATCAAGCGCAGTAATAGCCCACGATCTGGTCGTGGGATCAACTGTGGCCGTTACGCGCGCGTCCCGCGCTTGCGTGCGTTTCTAACCGGCCACAGACCCCACCACACGAAAATTATGGCCACGATCGATCCCACTACTGTAGCATCCCAACTTTTAATAAAGATGGAATACCTGTGTTATTGTGCTAGTCCCTGGATCAGCTGCTAGCACCACAGTACAAAATGAAATATCATGCAAATGCATCAAATTCTATTACATCGCATGATCCAGTCTTTACAAAATAGGATTACAACTTGCATAGTCTTAGAAGACTAGCAGAAAACAAAGGAATACAACGGAAAACATAGTACACATTGAGCCCATCTTCTTCATGTGCCACAGGCAAAACATGTTGGCGATAGTCTCGAGATCCTAAACGAAATCCTCACTCGTCTTCAGAAACATCTGCAATATGGAATATGCAGCCACAAGGGAGTCAATACAATTTAATGTATTGGCAAGTAACACTATGGTGGATATAAATGGAAAGACTAATACTACATTCTTATTTTGGCTGAGTGGAGTTTTGGCTAAGTTTTGCATAAAGCCAGTTTTCTCCTATCACTTTTGTAAAACCAACTTTTCTTTTCAAAAGGGTGGCAACATTGGATTAAGATCCAAGCACCACAATACTGTTCACTTGGTCAAAATTTTACTTATTGAAATTGATGATGAGATTCTTCCGTCAATCCTTGTCCAGCTGCTCATAGTTGTCCATAACCGGGGACACGGCTAAGATCTTAGTTTGTTGACTCTGCAGAGGTTGTGCACTTTCACCCTTTGTCTTCAATTAGCCCAAACATCCTATACACCCGGAGTGCATCATGGAAAGGAGAGAATTGAGACGAGATCTTTCAGAAGAAGAAGTCCAAACCCACCGGCAAGACCCGTTCCACCTATAATTTTGCTACATCTGCTTGTCAAGCCTGGGCTGAACCCTCACAACTTAATTGATCAAGACAGAGCCCATATTGTCAAAAGGCTGCACGGGAAGCTACTAGATTTAGAGGGACATAGTAATCTCTTTGTTCCTGGGTGGCCATCCGCAAGTGACAACCTCAAGTGGAATAACCCTTAAACAAGGGCCCTGAGGAAACACTCAACATAACCCAATCTTACCACTTCCACCCAGGTGGTTCATTCATTAGTTATACTTAGGATTTTTCCTCAACATCTAGTAAAACAATTTGTAACATTGCATAGCACCTAGTAAATTCTAAGGCTATCAAAATAACAAGGTAAAAGGGATGGCTACACACTACTAGGATAATAGCATAGCATAGTATAACTTAGTAAAATTTCCTATCATGCATACTAATCAAAATCAACTAATGCATATAGAAAATAATGGGTAGATGATGGTGTGTTACTTGCCTTGTTGAAGTTGGTGAAGATATCACACTCTCTTCACAAAAGATCGTTGCTCTCCGTACAATCTATTCATTGAAAACACAATAACAAAATAAACAAGCATACTATCAAGCAAACATACAAGTGTAGAAAAGCAACTAACATATCAAATGGGGCTTAACCAAGTTGGTTAGGACAAGGTTTGGGTTCTAAAGTTCATTCTCAAATGGTCTCATACTTGTTAAGGAAATACCAATGGTTTACTTGGGAAGGACTAGGTTGAGTTTGATGTGATCTAACTTTATTATAACCATACTTGTCGAGGAAGTTCCAAGAGTTCACTAAGAATAAACATATTACTTCTTCAACTAAAGTAATACATGCAAACACTTGGTCATATTCACCTTCAAAAATATTTGAGTGACTATGTTAGTATTTTCCATTGTGGTTAGGGTAGGTCTACTAACTTCATCATCAAAGGGAAATATATTACTAAGTCTTGGGTTTTCCATTTGGGTCAATGGTTGGACAAAAATAACTTGTTACTCTCTAACTTGGGTGGATTGCTTCTAGTCCTCATGTGATTGCCTTCTTGAAGATCATCATCATGCCATCTAAGTTGCTTCCTTCCTTGGTGTGGTGCTTCTCTTGGTCTTGATAAATTCTTCATGGCTTGAATTCACTAATTGGTTTGGGTATGGGATGGACACAATACCACTAAGTCAATTGGAAAGAAATAAGAGAAAGATAGAAAGAGAGGGGAAGATGTTTTCTTCTAAATTTCTTCACACTTGTACTTCTTGAGTTTTCTTCTAGGTGTGGAGTCCAAGTCTTTTCTTCAAAACTTCTTCATTGATATTCCTTGTAGCTCTTCATGTTTCCACTAAGTTGAGAATGAAGTTTTCTTCTTGTGCTTGAGTCTTGATCTCCATTTTGCTAACTTGGTGATTTCTTGAAGCAAGAATAGGGGAATGGAGAAGTAGATATAAAACTAAATTTCACTACTTGGTACTATATGTGATTGACACATTCTAAGGACTTGGCTTGGCTCCAAATTGACATAACATAAAGGAAAAACAGTTGAAAACAATTCCTAAGACATGGTAAAGATGGATGAATCACTAGGTTGGGTTTTTGGTCAAAACACATGATCATGGTCCAAGGATGTTCAAAATGGTTGGGCAAGTTTGTTTCTGGTTCAAGATTGTCAAATGGAACAATTTTGCAAAAGGAACTATATTGAAAATATTTATAGAAATTAATCTATGTCAAAAATACTCAAATAGACAACTTAATTCTAAATTTAATTTTAATTTGTTCAAATATTATTTTGGGACAGAGGATATGAAAGTACACATTCTAAGGTTTCCAAATATATTTTATTTACAATTTTTGGATTTGTAGAATTTGAATTATGCCAAAATTCACCAAACAAGCATATTTGAATTTGAACCAATTTAAGTTTGTCAAAATTGAATTTGGCCAGTGCCAAAAGTTTCTACATATTGTGCTGATTTCAAAAAGTCCAAGATTGCTAAATTTGGGCTAATGGATCAAAAGTTATGAAGTTTCTAAGTTGTAGGGGTGTTTCTGCAAAATTACAATTCTAATTTATTCGGAAATTAATTCTGGAGGCAGGTTGGGCCGAAAACCTCTTATCTGTCGCGCAGGGCGATGGACAGGAGCTGGGCTTGGGCCGGTTGTGTGCTGCGTTTGGGCGACAAATACCAACATAACACGCGCGCTGGCGTGGCGCAATCCTATTGGCCGATACCGGTTCACTAAGTGGCTCTATTTCTACGCATCGGATCAAGATCGGACGGATGGGAACGAGAGGACGCTCACCAGCGGCGGGGCTGACCGGAAATGGTCGATGTGGTGGCCGGCGTTCACGGAATTTCGACGGCGACGCGTTCCCGTGGGCCTCCGGGCTCAGGGAGTGGTCCAGGAGGGTGAGGTCGACGCCCTGGACCGGATGGTGGCCTCCGTTGACTCCGGTGGTGCTCGATTCGCCGGCGCGGTGTGGATTCCGCCATGTCCGCTCCGCCGAGCTCAAAAATGGACGGCGCCGTCGACGTGCTGTGCAAAACCAAACAAGAAAACCATCTAAGGTTGCGCACAGTGTGGACAAACAGGGGGTACCAAGTGAGGGCAGCGGAAACATGCTACCTTCGCCGGAATTTCACGAATACGGCGGCGGCCGTGAGCAACTCCGGTGAGGAATTTTGGAGGCGTGGGGGCATGAAACAGAAGGGGAGAAGAGGGGTAGTGAAGAGGAGAGGGAGGAGATTTAAGGGGAAGGATTTACAGCCATCAATCGGGCCTGTAACTGTCGAATTCATGGAGATTGAATTTCGGCCAAATGGAAACGGCTAGGGCTTGATGACGCTGACGTCATCATGACATCACCCAACCATTTTCTTTTCTTTTTTATTTCTGTTTTCTTATTTAATTTATATCTTCTGTTTAAATAATCTAAATAACATGAAACAAAATTCTAAATTCCTATTATTTCAAACACTTCCCAACAGTACCACTTTTGTGGGGTTTTCACCATTTTTGAATTTTTCAAAATACCAATTCAAATGAATTCATAATTGCCTTAATATTCCAATTAAATGAGAAATAATAATAAAATAGGGAAATGGGTTTGGGAAATTTTCATAGACTATAATATGGTTAATTATTATTTTCCAAAACCATTTCAACTTGTTTCCATGATTTTATAATTTTTAAATAAGATGAAAACATCATAGTCACTTAATAGAAAAATTTCCTTATTTATTTGACTTGGGGTTTAATAAAAATAATGTGGTTTTCTCAAATTAAGATGTTGTTTTCCCAATTGGAAACATTATTTTTCAAAGTTACTTTACTTGTTTTCACAATTTTATATTTTGAAAAATAAATAAAACACTAATAATACTTTTAAGGCCATTTTTAAAATTTAGTAAATAATAAATTGATGTTATTGTCTAAATAGAATTTCAGAGACATTATATAAGTCAAATATCATTTTTAAAAATCATTTACACTTGTTTTGCTATTTTATATTTTGAAATAGAAATGATTTCACTAATAGCATATTAATGCCATTTAAAAAAAATATCAATTATATAAATGAAAATTATTGGTTGAATAAAATATCAGAGACATCAATGTGATCAAATGACATTTTCCAAAATCATTTTTAATGGTTTTCATATTTTATGATTTTGAAATATGAAGAAACAATGATAGTCACTTTAATAGAAAGCATTAATTTTTATATGATTAAAACAATTTTTAGAAATATTTTCTATGATTCAACTATTGTTTCCTAAGACCCTTTTAGGAACTTTTATATTGTATATTTTCAACATATTAGTGAAACCACAATTTGTATCCTTTTGTTATATTTCAAACATAGAGAATTATTTAATAAAAATGGGTTTTAGTAAAAGCAGAAAAGTTTCCCCAAATGAATATGTTGTTTTCCCAAATGAAAACATTGTTTTCTCAAAGTATCTTACTTGTTTTCATAAACAATTTATTTCTATAGCACTATATTATTTTGTTGATTGACATAACACTTGAAAAACAAGGATCCAACTTATATCTATTTTGGGGTTATCAATAATAGTGAAACCCTTTTTAGAGATAAGAAGAAAATATTAGAGATAACAATTCTCTAGTTTTTATATATCAAAAATATTTTCAAGATCATAATTGGGTTGAAAACATGTTTGGTGTAAGGGTTTGCTTAAGAAGAATTATTTTCTTTATGTAGAAATATTTATTTTGAAATGACTTTAGGGTTTATGGAATAGAGGTATAATGGATTCTTAATTTCAATTTCATTGAAATGTGTATTGTTTTCTTTTATTACTTGCATCTCATTTGGATTTTGGTGACTTGCATGACATGAAAACAAAAAGTTTCAAATTTTTGTGATTTTTGAGTTTTCCAAAAATCAGGGATGTTACAGACTACCACCCTTAAAAGAAATCTCGTCCCGAGATTTGGGAAGGTTAGAAAGAAAGATTGGGTAACTGGGTTCTAGAACAACTGGGTGGGCTACCACCCTTAAAAGAAACTTTTGTGGTAGTCTATTCTCATTAGATTGGAGTGTAGATTGATTCTAAATTAGCTTGAGTAGATCTTTCCTCTGTGGTAGAGGTGTAGACCAACATAGGTCTGTTGAACTACCTTTGACACTGAGGGGTCACTCTTTGGGTCATTCAAAAGTCTTTGGGTTCCTCTCAACTTGGTCTTTTGATGTCCTTGGCAATCTTCCATCTTGTTGGTTGTCATCCTTGAAGGCAAACATCATGCTATTTCTAAACAAACTCTCATGGTAGGAAAACTTCCATTGCTTGATAGCTCCAAGGTTAGCTTGATCCTTATTAGGCAGTTGGCATTGATCATGGATGTGATTGTTCCTTCACACAGAAGAAAGCAATTTTGATACTAGAATTACTCAAATGGGATGGCTTATGTATCAATATGGTTAAGGTTGTATGATTCCAAATGGTTCTCACTATGGTTGGTGAATGAGTATGGTGTTGGGTTTGGTCTAGTAGGGATGAGTAGAGATTTAGAAAGATGGCTAAGGGAGGTTCTTATCCAAAATAGCAGATCAAGGAAACTCATCTTACAAACAACACATAACAAACATATAGCAACACATTCACCACACCAAACAACATGGTTTTTAGAAAATACTAATATTGTCATACCACACTCATTGATATGATCAATACACTAACACGTTAACGTTGTTCTAACAAAGGAACTAGATTGGTGGTCTCATCTATATCTTCTTGAGCTTTTCTTCATATTCTTCTCTCCATGTCTTGAGGTGTTCTTGATTGTTGGGAAGTCTATGTTTTTCTTCAAATTCTTCAAAAATCTTGAGTGTAGGTCTTCATGTGGTGAAAATACTTCTTGCACTTCTTGGTATGGTCATCAACAATCTTGCCTTGATGGTATTCAAGAAGTAGGTCATCTAGAAAATTTTGAAGGTGAATAGTAGATGAGAGGATATGAGAAAGATTAAGATGATTGTTTTGTTTCTAGAAAGTTTGAACATAGAAATTTTCAATCCTAGGGTCTTTTCCAAACTTAGGGTCTCGAATCCTACAGGCAACACAATGCTCTGATACCATTTTGTAGCATCCCAACTTTTAATAAAGATGGAATACCTGTGTTATTGTGCTAGTCCCTGGATCAACTGCTAGCACCACAGTACAAAATGAAATATCATGCAAATGCATCAAATTCTATTACATCGCATGATCCAGTCTTTACAAAATAGGATTACAACTTGCATAGTCTTAGAAGACTAGCAGAAAACAAAGGAATACAACGGAAAACATAGTACACATTGAGCCCATCTTCTTCATGTGCCACAGGCAAAACATGTTGGCGATAGTCTCGAGATCCTAAACGAAATCCTCACTCGTCTTCAGAAACATCTGCAATATGGAATATGCAGCCACAAGGGAGTCAATACAATTTAATGTATTGGCAAGTAACACTATGGTGGATATAAATGGAAAGACTAATACTACATGCTTATTTTGGCTGAGTGGAGTTTTGGCTAAGTTTTGCATAAAGCCAGTTTTCTCCTATCACTTTTGTAAAACCAACTTTTCTTTTCAAAAGGGTGGCAACATTGGATTAAGATCCAAGCACCACAATACTGTTCACTTGGTCAAAATTTTACTTATTGAAATTGATGATGAGATTCTTCCGTCAATCCTTGTCCAGCTGCTCATAGTTGTCCATAACCGGGGACACGGCTAAGATCTTAGTTTGTTGACTCTGCAGAGGTTGTGCACTTTCACCCTTTGTCTTCAATTAGCCCAAACATCCTATACACCCGGAGTGCATCATGGAAAGGAGAGAATTGAGACGAGATCTTTCAGAAGAAGAAGTCCAAACCCACCGGCAAGACCCGTTCCACCTATAATTTTGCTACATCTGCTTGTCAAGCCTGGGCTGAACCCTCACAACTTAATTGATCAAGACAGAGCCCATATTGTCAAAAGGCTGCACGGGAAGCTACTAGATTTAGAGGGACATAGTAATCTCTTTGTTCCTGGGTGGCCATCCGCAAGTGACAACCTCAAGTGGAATAACCCTTAAACAAGGGCCCTGAGGAAACACTCAACATAACCCAATCTTACCACTTCCACCCAGGTGGTTCATTCATTAGTTATACTTAGGATTTTTCCTCAACATCTAGTAAAACAATTTGTAACATTGCATAGCACCTAGTAAATTCTAAGGCTATCAAAATAACAAGGTAAAAGGGATGGCTACACACTACTAGGATAATAGCATAGCATAGTATAACTTAGTAAAATTTCCTATCATGCATACTAATCAAAATCAACTAATGCATATAGAAAATAATGGGTAGATGATGGTGTGTTACTTGCCTTGTTGAAGTTGGTGAAGATATCACACTCTCTTCACAAAAGATCGTTGCTCTCCGTACAATCTATTCATTGAAAACACAATAACAAAATAAACAAGCATACTATCAAGCAAACATACAAGTGTAGAAAAGCAACTAACATATCAAATGGGGCTTAACCAAGTTGGTTAGGACAAGGTTTGGGTTCTAAAGTTCATTCTCAAATGGTCTCATACTTGTTAAGGAAATACCAATGGTTTACTTGGGAAGGACTAGGTTGAGTTTGATGTGATCTAACTTTATTATAACCATACTTGTCGAGGAAGTTCCAAGAGTTCACTAAGAATAAACATATTACTTCTTCAACTAAAGTAATACATGCAAACACTTGGTCATATTCACCTTCAAAAATATTTGAGTGACTATGTTAGTATTTTCCATTGTGGTTAGGGTAGGTCTACTAACTTCATCATCAAAGGGAAATATATTACTAAGTCTTGGGTTTTCCATTTGGGTCAATGGTTGGACAAAAATAACTTGTTACTCTCTAACTTGGGTGGATTGCTTCTAGTCCTCATGTGATTGCCTTCTTGAAGATCATCATCATGCCATCTAAGTTGCTTCCTTCCTTGGTGTGGTGCTTCTCTTGGTCTTGATAAATTCTTCATGGCTTGAATTCACTAATTGGTTTGGGTATGGGATGGACACAATACCACTAAGTCAATTGGAAAGAAATAAGAGAAAGATAGAAAGAGAGGGGAAGATGTTTTCTTCTAAATTTCTTCACACTTGTACTTCTTGAGTTTTCTTCTAGGTGTGGAGTCCAAGTCTTTTCTTCAAAACTTCTTCATTGATATTCCTTGTAGCTCTTCATGTTTCCACTAAGTTGAGAATGAAGTTTTCTTCTTGTGCTTGAGTCTTGATCTCCATTTTGCTAACTTGGTGATTTCTTGAAGCAAGAATAGGGGAATGGAGAAGTAGATATAAAACTAAATTTCACTACTTGGTACTATATGTGATTGACACATTCTAAGGACTTGGCTTGGCTCCAAATTGACATAACATAAAGGAAAAACAGTTGAAAACAATTCCTAAGACATGGTAAAGATGGATGAATCACTAGGTTGGGTTTTTGGTCAAAACACATGATCATGGTCCAAGGATGTTCAAAATGGTTGGGCAAGTTTGTTTCTGGTTCAAGATTGTCAAATGGAACAATTTTGCAAAAGGAACTATATTGAAAATATTTATAGAAATTAATCTATGTCAAAAATACTCAAATAGACAACTTAATTCTAAATTTAATTTTAATTTGTTCAAATATTATTTTGGGACAGAGGATATGAAAGTACACATTCTAAGGTTTCCAAATATATTTTATTTACAATTTTTGGATTTGTAGAATTTGAATTATGCCAAAATTCACCAAACAAGCATATTTGAATTTGAACCAATTTAAGTTTGTCAAAATTGAATTTGGCCAGTGCCAAAAGTTTCTACATATTGTGCTGATTTCAAAAAGTCCAAGATTGCTAAATTTGGGCTAATGGATCAAAAGTTATGAAGTTTCTAAGTTGTAGGGGTGTTTCTGCAAAATTACAATTCTAATTTATTCGGAAATTAATTCTGGAGGCAGGTTGGGCCGAAAACCTCTTATCTGTCGCGCAGGGCGATGGACAGGAGCTGGGCTTGGGCCGGTTGTGTGCTGCGTTTGGGCGACAAATACCAACATAACACGCGCGCTGGCGTGGCGCAATCCTATTGGCCGATACCGGTTCACTAAGTGGCTCTATTTCTACGCATCGGATCAAGATCGGACGGATGGGAACGAGAGGACGCTCACCAGCGGCGGGGCTGACCGGAAATGGTCGATGTGGTGGCCGGCGTTCACGGAATTTCGACGGCGACGCGTTCCCGTGGGCCTCCGGGCTCAGGGAGTGGTCCAGGAGGGTGAGGTCGACGCCCTGGACCGGATGGTGGCCTCCGTTGACTCCGGTGGTGCTCGATTCGCCGGCGCGGTGTGGATTCCGCCATGTCCGCTCCGCCGAGCTCAAAAATGGACGGCGCCGTCGACGTGCTGTGCAAAACCAAACAAGAAAACCATCTAAGGTTGCGCACAGTGTGGACAAACAGGGGGTACCAAGTGAGGGCAGCGGAAACATGCTACCTTCGCCGGAATTTCACGAATACGGCGGCGGCCGTGAGCAACTCCGGTGAGGAATTTTGGAGGCGTGGGGGCATGAAACAGAAGGGGAGAAGAGGGGTACTGAAGAGGAGAGGGAGGAGATTTAAGGGGAAGGATTTACAGCCATCAATCGGGCCTGTAACTGTCGAATTCATGGAGATTGAATTTCGGCCAAATGGAAACGGCTAGGGCTTGATGACGCTGACGTCATCATGACATCACCCAACCATTTTCTTTTCTTTTTTATTTCTGTTTTCTTATTTAATTTATATCTTCTGTTTAAATAATCTAAATAACATGAAACAAAATTCTAAATTCCTATTATTTCAAACACTTCCCAACAGTACCACTTTTGTGGGGTTTTCACCATTTTTGAATTTTTCAAAATACCAATTCAAATGAATTCATAATTGCCTTAATATTCCAATTAAATGAGAAATAATAATAAAATAGGGAAATGGGTTTGGGAAATTTTCATAGACTATAATATGGTTAATTATTATTTTCCAAAACCATTTCAACTTGTTTCCATGATTTTATAATTTTTAAATAAGATGAAAACATCATAGTCACTTAATAGAAAAATTTCCTTATTTATTTGACTTGGGGTTTAATAAAAATAATGTGGTTTTCTCAAATTAAGATGTTGTTTTCCCAATTGGAAACATTATTTTTCAAAGTTACTTTACTTGTTTTCACAATTTTATATTTTGAAAAATAAATAAAACACTAATAATACTTTTAAGGCCATTTTTAAAATTTAGTAAATAATAAATTGATGTTATTGTCTAAATAGAATTTCAGAGACATTATATAAGTCAAATATCATTTTTAAAAATCATTTACACTTGTTTTGCTATTTTATATTTTGAAATAGAAATGATTTCACTAATAGCATATTAATGCCATTTAAAAAAAATATCAATTATATAAATGAAAATTATTGGTTGAATAAAATATCAGAGACATCAATGTGATCAAATGACATTTTCCAAAATCATTTTTAATGGTTTTCATATTTTATGATTTTGAAATATGAAGAAACAATGATAGTCACTTTAATAGAAAGCATTAATTTTTATATGATTAAAACAATTTTTAGAAATATTTTCTATGATTCAACTATTGTTTCCTAAGACCCTTTTAGGAACTTTTATATTGTATATTTTCAACATATTAGTGAAACCACAATTTGTATCCTTTTGTTATATTTCAAACATAGAGAATTATTTAATAAAAATGGGTTTTAGTAAAAGCAGAAAAGTTTCCCCAAATGAATATGTTGTTTTCCCAAATGAAAACATTGTTTTCTCAAAGTATCTTACTTGTTTTCATAAACAATTTATTTCTATAGCACTATATTATTTTGTTGATTGACATAACACTTGAAAAACAAGGATCCAACTTATATCTATTTTGGGGTTATCAATAATAGTGAAACCCTTTTTAGAGATAAGAAGAAAATATTAGAGATAACAATTCTCTAGTTTTTATATATCAAAAATATTTTCAAGATCATAATTGGGTTGAAAACATGTTTGGTGTAAGGGTTTGCTTAAGAAGAATTATTTTCTTTATGTAGAAATATTTATTTTGAAATGACTTTAGGGTTTATGGAATAGAGGTATAATGGATTCTTAATTTCAATTTCATTGAAATGTGTATTGTTTTCTTTTATTACTTGCATCTCATTTGGATTTTGGTGACTTGCATGACATGAAAACAAAAAGTTTCAAATTTTTGTGATTTTTGAGTTTTCCAAAAATCAGGGATGTTACAGACTACCACCCTTAAAAGAAATCTCGTCCCGAGATTTGGGAAGGTTAGAAAGAAAGATTGGGTAACTGGGTTCTAGAACAACTGGGTGGGCTACCACCCTTAAAAGAAACTTTTGTGGTAGTCTATTCTCATTAGATTGGAGTGTAGATTGATTCTAAATTAGCTTGAGTAGATCTTTCCTCTGTGGTAGAGGTGTAGACCAACATAGGTCTGTTGAACTACCTTTGACACTGAGGGGTCACTCTTTGGGTCATTCAAAAGTCTTTGGGTTCCTCTCAACTTGGTCTTTTGATGTCCTTGGCAATCTTCCATCTTGTTGGTTGTCATCCTTGAAGGCAAACATCATGCTATTTCTAAACAAACTCTCATGGTAGGAAAACTTCCATTGCTTGATAGCTCCAAGGTTAGCTTGATCCTTATTAGGCAGTTGGCATTGATCATGGATGTGATTGTTCCTTCACACAGAAGAAAGCAATTTTGATACTAGAATTACTCAAATGGGATGGCTTATGTATCAATATGGTTAAGGTTGTATGATTCCAAATGGTTCTCACTATGGTTGGTGAATGAGTATGGTGTTGGGTTTGGTCTAGTAGGGATGAGTAGAGATTTAGAAAGATGGCTAAGGGAGGTTCTTATCCAAAATAGCAGATCAAGGAAACTCATCTTACAAACAACACATAACAAACATATAGCAACACATTCACCACACCAAACAACATGGTTTTTAGAAAATACTAATATTGTCATACCACACTCATTGATATGATCAATACACTAACACGTTAACGTTGTTCTAACAAAGGAACTAGATTGGTGGTCTCATCTATATCTTCTTGAGCTTTTCTTCATATTCTTCTCTCCATGTCTTGAGGTGTTCTTGATTGTTGGGAAGTCTATGTTTTTCTTCAAATTCTTCAAAAATCTTGAGTGTAGGTCTTCATGTGGTGAAAATACTTCTTGCACTTCTTGGTATGGTCATCAACAATCTTGCCTTGATGGTATTCAAGAAGTAGGTCATCTAGAAAATTTTGAAGGTGAATAGTAGATGAGAGGATATGAGAAAGATTAAGATGATTGTTTTGTTTCTAGAAAGTTTGAACATAGAAATTTTCAATCCTAGGGTCTTTTCCAAACTTAGGGTCTCGAATCCTACAGGCAACACAATGCTCTGATACCATTTTGTAGCATCCCAACTTTTAATAAAGATGGAATACCTGTGTTATTGTGCTAGTCCCTGGATCAACTGCTAGCACCACAGTACAAAATGAAATATCATGCAAATGCATCAAATTCTATTACATCGCATGATCCAGTCTTTACAAAATAGGATTACAACTTGCATAGTCTTAGAAGACTAGCAGAAAACAAAGGAATACAACGGAAAACATAGTACACATTGAGCCCATCTTCTTCATGTGCCACAGGCAAAACATGTTGGCGATAGTCTCGAGATCCTAAACGAAATCCTCACTCGTCTTCAGAAACATCTGCAATATGGAATATGCAGCCACAAGGGAGTCAATACAATTTAATGTATTGGCAAGTAACACTATGGTGGATATAAATGGAAAGACTAATACTACATGCTTATTTTGGCTGAGTGGAGTTTTGGCTAAGTTTTGCATAAAGCCAGTTTTCTCCTATCACTTTTGTAAAACCAACTTTTCTTTTCAAAAGGGTGGCAACATTGGATTAAGATCCAAGCACCACAATACTGTTCACTTGGTCAAAATTTTACTTATTGAAATTGATGATGAGATTCTTCCGTCAATCCTTGTCCAGCTGCTCATAGTTGTCCATAACCGGGGACACGGCTAAGATCTTAGTTTGTTGACTCTGCAGAGGTTGTGCACTTTCACCCTTTGTCTTCAATTAGCCCAAACATCCTATACACCCGGAGTGCATCATGGAAAGGAGAGAATTGAGACGAGATCTTTCAGAAGAAGAAGTCCAAACCCACCGGCAAGACCCGTTCCACCTATAATTTTGCTACATCTGCTTGTCAAGCCTGGGCTGAACCCTCACAACTTAATTGATCAAGACAGAGCCCATATTGTCAAAAGGCTGCACGGGAAGCTACTAGATTTAGAGGGACATAGTAATCTCTTTGTTCCTGGGTGGCCATCCGCAAGTGACAACCTCAAGTGGAATAACCCTTAAACAAGGGCCCTGAGGAAACACTCAACATAACCCAATCTTACCACTTCCACCCAGGTGGTTCATTCATTAGTTATACTTAGGATTTTTCCTCAACATCTAGTAAAACAATTTGTAACATTGCATAGCACCTAGTAAATTCTAAGGCTATCAAAATAACAAGGTAAAAGGGATGGCTACACACTACTAGGATAATAGCATAGCATAGTATAACTTAGTAAAATTTCCTATCATGCATACTAATCAAAATCAACTAATGCATATAGAAAATAATGGGTAGATGATGGTGTGTTACTTGCCTTGTTGAAGTTGGTGAAGATATCACACTCTCTTCACAAAAGATCGTTGCTCTCCGTACAATCTATTCATTGAAAACACAATAACAAAATAAACAAGCATACTATCAAGCAAACATACAAGTGTAGAAAAGCAACTAACATATCAAATGGGGCTTAACCAAGTTGGTTAGGACAAGGTTTGGGTTCTAAAGTTCATTCTCAAATGGTCTCATACTTGTTAAGGAAATACCAATGGTTTACTTGGGAAGGACTAGGTTGAGTTTGATGTGATCTAACTTTATTATAACCATACTTGTCGAGGAAGTTCCAAGAGTTCACTAAGAATAAACATATTACTTCTTCAACTAAAGTAATACATGCAAACACTTGGTCATATTCACCTTCAAAAATATTTGAGTGACTATGTTAGTATTTTCCATTGTGGTTAGGGTAGGTCTACTAACTTCATCATCAAAGGGAAATATATTACTAAGTCTTGGGTTTTCCATTTGGGTCAATGGTTGGACAAAAATAACTTGTTACTCTCTAACTTGGGTGGATTGCTTCTAGTCCTCATGTGATTGCCTTCTTGAAGATCATCATCATGCCATCTAAGTTGCTTCCTTCCTTGGTGTGGTGCTTCTCTTGGTCTTGATAAATTCTTCATGGCTTGAATTCACTAATTGGTTTGGGTATGGGATGGACACAATACCACTAAGTCAATTGGAAAGAAATAAGAGAAAGATAGAAAGAGAGGGGAAGATGTTTTCTTCTAAATTTCTTCACACTTGTACTTCTTGAGTTTTCTTCTAGGTGTGGAGTCCAAGTCTTTTCTTCAAACTTCTTCATTGATATTCCTTGTAGCTCTTCATGTTTCCACTAAGTTGAGAATGAAGTTTTCTTCTTGTGCTTGAGTCTTGATCTCCATTTTGCTAACTTGGTGATTTCTTGAAGCAAGAATAGGGGAATGGAGAAGTAGATATAAAACTAAATTTCACTACTTGGTACTATATGTGATTGACACATTCTAAGGACTTGGCTTGGCTCCAAATTGACATAACATAAAGGAAAAACAGTTGAAAACAATTCCTAAGACATGGTAAAGATGGATGAATCACTAGGTTGGGTTTTTGGTCAAAACACATGATCATGGTCCAAGGATGTTCAAAATGGTTGGGCAAGTTTGTTTCTGGTTCAAGGTTGTCAAATGGAACAATTTTGCAAAAGGAACTATATTGAAAATATTTATAGAAATTAATCTATGTCAAAAATACTCAAATAGACAACTTAATTCTAAATTTAATTTTAATTTGTTCAAATATTATTTTGGGACAGAGGATATGAAAGTACACATTCTAAGGTTTCCAAATATATTTTATTTACAATTTTTGGATTTGTAGAATTTGAATTATGCCAAAATTCACCAAACAAGCATATTTGAATTTGAACCAATTTAAGTTTGTCAAATTTGAATTTGGCCAGTGCCAAAAGTTTCTACATATTGTGCTGATTTCAAAAAGTCCAAGATTGCTAAATTTGGGCTAATGGATCAAAAGTTATGAAGTTTCTAAGTTGTAGGGGTGTTTCTGCAAAATTACAATTCTAATTTATTCGGAAATTAATTCTGGAGGCAGGTTGGGCCGAAAACCTCTTATCTGTCGCGCAGGGCGATGGACAGGAGCTGGGCTTGGGCCGGTTGTGTGCTGCGTTTGGGCGACAAATACCAACATAACACGCGCGCTGGCGTGGCGCAATCCTATTGGCCGATACCGGTTCACTAAGTGGCTCTATTTCTACGCATCGGATCAAGATCGGACGGATGGGAACGAGAGGACGCTCACCAGCGGCGGGGCTGACCGGAAATGGTCGATGTGGTGGCCGGCGTTCACGGAATTTCGACGGCGACGCGTTCCCGTGGGC
The DNA here is from genome assembly GCA_028641055.1 of Alopecurus myosuroides. Taxonomy (NCBI): domain Eukaryota; kingdom Viridiplantae; phylum Streptophyta; class Magnoliopsida; order Poales; family Poaceae; genus Alopecurus; species Alopecurus myosuroides. The sequence continues at coordinate 67,753,479 of CM054060.1, forward strand.
CTCCGGGCTCAGGGAGTGGTCCAGGAGGGTGAGGTCGACGCCCTGGACCGGATGGTGGCCTCCGTTGACTCCGGTGGTGCTCGATTCGCCGGCGCGGTGTGGATTCCGCCATGTCCGCTCCGCCGAGCTCAAAAATGGACGGCGCCGTCGACGTGCTGTGCAAAACCAAACAAGAAAACCATCTAAGGTTGCGCACAGTGTGGACAAACAGGGGGTACCAAGTGAGGGCAGCGGAAACATGCTACCTTCGCCGGAATTTCACGAATACGGCGGCGGCCGTGAGCAACTCCGGTGAGGAATTTTGGAGGCGTGGGGGCATGAAACAGAAGGGGAGAAGAGGGGTACTGAAGAGGAGAGGGAGGAGATTTAAGGGGAAGGATTTACAGCCATCAATCGGGCATGTAACTGTCGAATTCATGGAGATTGAATTTCGGCCAAATGGAAACGGCTAGGGCTTGATGACGCTGACGTCATCATGACATCACCCAACCATTTTCTTTTCTTTTTTATTTCTGTTTTCTTATTTAATTTATATCTTCTGTTTAAATAATCTAAATAACATGAAACAAAATTCTAAATTCCTATTATTTCAAACACTTCCCAACAGTACCACTTTTGTGGGGTTTTCACCATTTTTGAATTTTTCAAAATACCAATTCAAATGAATTCATAATTGCCTTAATATTCCAATTAAATGAGAAATAATAATAAAATAGAGAAATGGGTTTGGGAAATTTTCATAGACTATAATATGGTTAATTATTATTTTCCAAAACCATTTCAACTTGTTTCCATGATTTTATAATTTTTAAATAAGATGAAAACATCATAGTCACTTAATAGAAAAATTTCCTTATTTATTTGACTTGGGGTTTAATAAAAATAATGTGGTTTTCTCAAATTAAGATGTTGTTTTCCCAATTGGAAACATTATTTTTCAAAGTTACTTTACTTGTTTTCACAATTTTATATTTTGAAAAATAAATAAAACACTAATAATACTTTTAAGGCCATTTTTAAAATTTAGTAAATAATAAATTGATGTTATTGTCTAAATAGAATTTCAGAGACATTATATAAGTCAAATATCATTTTTAAAAATCATTTACACTTGTTTTGCTATTTTATATTTTGAAATAGAAATGATTTCACTAATAGCATATTAATGCCATTTAAAAAAAATATCAATTATATAAATGAAAATTATTGGTTGAATAAAATATCAGAGACATCAATGTGATCAAATGACATTTTCCAAAATCATTTTTAATGGTTTTCATATTTTATGATTTTGAAATATGAAGAAACAATGATAGTCACTTTAATAGAAAGCATTAATTTTTATATGATTAAAACAATTTTTAGAAATATTTTCTATGATTCAACTATTGTTTCCTAAGACCCTTTTAGGAACTTTTATATTGTATATTTTCAACATATTAGTGAAACCACAATTTGTATCCTTTTGTTATATTTCAAACATAGAGAATTATTTAATAAAAATGGGTTTTAGTAAAAGCAGAAAAGTTTCCCCAAATGAATATGTTGTTTTCCCAAATGAAAACATTGTTTTCTCAAAGTATCTTACTTGTTTTCATAAACAATTTATTTCTATAGCACTATATTATTTTGTTGATTGACATAACACTTGAAAAACAAGGATCCAACTTATATCTATTTTGGGGTTATCAATAATAGTGAAACCCTTTTTAGAGATAAGAAGAAAATATTAGAGATAACAATTCTCTAGTTTTTATATATCAAAAATATTTTCAAGATCATAATTGGGTTGAAAACATGTTTGGTGTAAGGGTTTGCTTAAGAAGAATTATTTTCTTTATGTAGAAATATTTATTTTGAAATGACTTTAGGGTTTATGGAATAGAGGTATAATGGATTCTTAATTTCAATTTCATTGAAATGTGTATTGTTTTCTTTTATTACTTGCATCTCATTTGGATTTTGGTGACTTGCATGACATGAAAACAAAAAGTTTCAATTTTTTGTGATTTTTTAGTTTTCCAAAAATCAGGGATGTTACAACTACCCCGATGGTAACGGTAATCCGAGGCGAGGGTATAAATACCCCCACCGGTAACTTCCTCTTCTCCTACCTCCGTACTTTCCTCTTTCGCCTCCCTGATTCTTCTCCGCCGCTGAGCTCTCCGCCGCCGCGCAACTCTTTGCGCCGCCGCGGATTCGTTTTCTCCACCATACTCTTCCTAATCTTCCACTACCTTCTCGCTCGCTGCCATGGCTGCTCGCGCCGGCTGGGCTGGTTCTGATGTCACCGTCGATGACTGCTCCTGGCTCGTGAACACCCGGAGGGTTCCTCCTGGTGTTCAGTGCCGGACGTCCGACGGTGAAATCGTTCCGGCCCCGCAGGAGGGCGAGCACGTCGTCTTCCTCGCGCACTTCGCGCGAGGATTTGGCCTGCCGGCTTCCGATTTCCTCCGCTCCTTCCTAGATCACTTCGATGTTCAGATGCATCACCTTCCACCGAATGCTGTCGTCTTCCTCGCCTATCATACCGTGGTGTGCGAGGCCTTTCTTGGCGTCCGCCCCACGGTACAGACATGGCTGAAGTACTTCCATCTCCGCCAGCAGAGCAAGGGGAAGAAGGATGGCGCGGCCGCTGGCAGTCGGGTAACCGACACCGGCAGCGCCATGATGGTGCAGCGGACGGGAACCAACCACCCTCGCATCAAGGGCTTGGATTCCGTCCGTATGTGGCAGAAATCCTTCCTTTACATGAAGAACATCCCCGCCACGAAGGGGGGAAAGGTAACGGACCGCATCAATCTGCCCGCCTGGAGCAACCGAGCTCCATCCGGGCAGAACTGGAAGACGAAGCCCTCCAACGACCGCAATGCCGTGCAGATGGAGGAGCGGCTCGCTGAGCTAATCGGAGAGGGCCTCAAGAGCGACGACCCTGTCGCCTGCTGGATCAAGAACCGAGTGCTGCCTCTGCAGCAGCGCTCCCACCCAATGTGCTACCTGGGAGGCCCCCGCGACTGCACTCGGACGACCACGTTCGAGCTCAGCAACGCGGAGGTCGCCGCGCACGCGAGGTCCATCCTGACCACAGGCCTCCGCGACAATTGGCAGTATGGGTTCATCCCCTTCAGCCGCATGAAGCCGATTCCACGGGTACGTTTTCCTTATTCTGCTTCCAGTATATGCAATCCGAGTAGACATCCTCCTCTTCCTACTGCGACTAGCAATTGCATTTTGTGCCGAGTAGAGCACTTAGTAGAATTGCCTAGGCTTAGTGTGCTTAGTGTCTGCACGCCTTGTCGAGTAGCATACTTAGGAGAAATTCTTAGGCTTAATATGCTTGATACTTGCACGCCTTGCCGAGTAGGACACTTAGCAAATTTCCCTAGGCTTAGTGTGCTTTATGTTTGCACCCCTATTCGGGTAGAGTGCCCTTGTGCTACCCGGCTAACTTTGCGTTGTTTCTCGGTTCTTCAGGTCCTTGACCGCCAGCGTACTGAAAGCTGTGAGCGCTTCGAGGGCAATTGGTCAGATGATCGAGGAGAAGACGACCAGGCCTCCTTCGAGACCACGGACCAGATTAATCTTCCTCATTCCCCCTCGACGGAGAAGCAGCACGCCGAAACGTCCCTTCGCGATTGGTCCGAGGACGAATTAGAAGGTAAGTGAATTCAAGCTGTTTGTCTGCGAGAAGAATTAACCCTTTGCCTCTTGTTTCTGAATCTTTTCTCTTTCTCAAATTCATAGATGCTGCTGATGCTGAGAACGAGGATGAGGATGAGGACGAGAATGAGGGCGGCGCAGCTCTGGTCGTCCCGCCACTATCGGTTGCTGCTCCTGTTACCCGCAAGCGGGCCGGCAGTGGCGCCCTAGAGCCCCCCGCCAAGAAGAAGAAGCCGACCGAGAAGAAGACCAAGAAGGTCGTGAAGAGAAAGAAACCCACGATTCCTTCCCGCCAGGGGTAAGTTCCTTCCCGGTTACGCTTTGGTTAACCTTGTTCTTCTCGGTTGATTCTCGATCCTTTATTTGCTTGTTTCCTCTCAATTTCCTCTGCCCTCTTCTTACTTCTGAACATGATTTCCTCTTCAGAGCCCCCTTGAACGCGGACGCCGCTCTTGCGTCCACTGAGACCCAGAAGAGTGTCGCCGTCGATGTCGACAATCTAATCGACCTCGACGCCGATGAGAACAACGCTGCCAACGCACCAATACAGGGCACTGATGCCCAAAGTACTGAGCCAGGGCAGCAGTCCCGCGCCGAGCAGGAGGCGCAGGACACTGCTCACCAAGAGAAGCCACCTTCTCCTCCGGCCAACACCGCCGAGGAGAACCAAGACCAAGAGATGCACGATGACGCCGCCCTTGAGTGGCCAGGAACAGAACAGGAGCAGCCAGTCACAGGGGGTGCTGAGCAAGAAGATCCCGCGTCCCAGGCGCGAGTGGAAGCAATGGATATCTCCCAGCCAGATCCTGCTGCTGAACAGCGGGTAGAAGACGCGACTGGGCACTACCCTCTGAGCGACGTGCAACCAGACGCCGCGCAGAGTAGCGCCCAGCCAGATGGCGCATCGGACAGCGCGCCCCTGGCGCCACCAATTGACCAAGGTGGCGCCCAGCCAGACTCCTCCCTGGTGCAGCCAACTAAAGCTGCAGCCGGCCCTTCGGCCAAGCCGGTTACGAGGAAGAGTGCCCAAGATGCTGCCGAGAAGGAGGCAACCGAGAAGGAGAGAGCTGAGAAGGAGAAGGCTGAGAAGGAAAAGACCGAGAAGGGGAAAACCGAGAAGCCAATCTCCGAGAAGCCAACTGCCCAGAAGGAGAAAGCAAAGAAGCGAGCTGCCGACAAGCCGCCGCCAACATCAACTAGCCAGTCACGTCAGCTGGTTATTCGCGATCCCAGCGCGGTTGCTGCCGCTGCCGCTGCAGCTGCAGCTGACCAGCCCTGCTACCCGGATTACATGGTGAAGGTTAGCCAGCAGCACCAGGTCGGCCTTTCCCCCCAGGATCGGAGTCTCGCTCTTCAGAAAGGGAGAAAAGCCGTGGCAGTGAATTCCAGGCCTCCGGCCCCAAACCAGGACAAATCCGTCTCCATTGCTTCTCGTGGAGTTCAGGACCAGGCGATAACGCCCAGAGCCTCGAGCAAGTACTCGACCTGATTGGCTTCATTGACGCCAAATGGGACAGCAAGGTTCTCGGCAACACCAACTGGAACGGCACCGATCTGGGCGAGATCGACCATATGCGTGTTGACTGGAATAAGGTGGACTTGGGTTACAAACCCATGACCGTCTCCACCACCTCTGCTACCCTTGCTGCAAAAATGTTTGTCCACCGCAAGAACGCAGAGGATCTCGAGCAATCTTATGCGGTAAGTCTTAATTCATCCTTTCCGAGTTGCACATTTCTTCCTCTTCTACTCTTCTCCCTTTTCCTTAACCATCACCCAGTCCCCAAGATTCTGGCCGAGTAGGAGGATACTCTCTCGAGTAGCCGCCTTCTCGGGTTGAATCTTTACTTCTTTGTCTGACTCATCTTTCTTTTGCTTCTCAGAATAGCATTCTGAAGCGGACCAACTTGCATCGTCAACTACTCTGGAACCATGCCATTGCGAAGAGACGCCTCGCCGCCCTGGATAAAGAGAAGATATCCGCCGAGGAAGCCGACAAGGAAGTGATGAACAGCACCATGAAGCTGTCTGAGGTGGAAGGTACGCTTCTAGCTACGCGGTTCTTGCGTTTATTATTTACGCCCGCTTCTGCTTTTTGCGCTAACCGGTTTGACTCTGCAGGGAAGTTGAAAGCCCTGGCTGACGAGCACGAGAACTGCCGTGCCTTCGTGGAGAATGGCCAGGCCACCATCAAGAGATTGGAGGGTAAGTTGCCGTCTACTCGGTTTCTCCTGCGTTTCTTTCTTTTGCTTCTCTGCTAACCGTGCTTTGCTCTTTTCAGAAGATCATAAGCAGTTCGCTTTGGAGCATCAAGACTGCCTCAAACCTGCTGAAGTGCAACAGCAGTTGTCCAGCCAGGCTGTCGAGCTGGTGAAGGAGCATACTACTGAGATGGAGAAGCTCCAAGTCCAGCTGCAGAAGGCGCTCCAGGACGCTATCAACCTTGGTGCCGAAAGGGACAGAGTAATTGCCGAGAAGGCAAAGATCGAGACAGCAGCCAAGGCCAAGGTGAAAGCCCTCGAGCAGGAATGCGAGGTGCTGAAGAAAGCCAATGATGGCCTCTTCACACAGATGGACGGGCTCCGCCAGATCCAAGAAAGGCATCTATCCAACGAGGAAACGTGGAAGACTCAGCTGCAAGGACTACGCCATGACCTGAACAGTAAGTGCCCTTCTTCTCTGCTTCACTGCTTCCTCTTGTTCCTCTGCTACCCGGTTCCCAGTTCTACTTTGTTATTGTTTCTGATTTTCCCGATAGCTCTTGCAGGAGTCTTCCCTGACCTTGAGTCTGCTTGCGTGCCCGCTCTGGAGAAGGTCCGAGCAGCTCGTGCTGAGAAAGGCGAGCCTCTGGATACCCGAGCAGAAATCAAAGAGAGCATCGTGGTTATGCAAGAGCAGTTTCCGCGGCTAGCGGGCGTGGGCACCGAGCTGGTGCGCGTCGCCTTCCAGATCCACAACTTCTTCTGGCCTGATGACTCTGCACCGACAACAATCTCCGGACTCGCCCTGAAGCTGCAGCGCGTGAAGGCCAAACTGAAGAAATGGCGCGCCTCGGGAGCTCGGGCAGGTGCGGACATGATGCTGCTCTTCGTCACTAGCTGGTACGAGAACCTCAATATGCATATTATCCGCGAGATGCGCCGAAACTCCAAGTGGGAGAAAGACCCCGACTGCGTGGCTATTCGCCAGCTGGTTGCTCACGAGGTCGCCCAGTATGCTGATACTGCAACCTTCATCGATGGCCTCACCGAGCCCGACACCGAGGTGGACGAGGGCGAGGAGGAGGATGAAGATGAAGAAACGGATACCGAGGAGCTGGACCTGAGCTGCTTCGAGTCCCCTGCTGGCCAGGATGGGAAGGGGAAGGCCGTGGTCGTCGCGGGTAGCGATGAGGAGGGCGAGAACGAGGAGATGTCAATCGACACCGCCGCGCTAGAGTTCGGCACCTCATCAGGAGCTGCCCTTGACGACACCGTCAATCTCCGCGCCCACGACACCGGCTCCGCCTCCGCGACAACGCCCGTGTCGGTGGCCACTGCGACTTCTGAGCAGATCGCCACCGAGCCTGACGTCGAGCAAGCGAAGACTGTCGATGCCAGCACAGAGGCGGCCGCCACCAAGGCCACTGATGAAGACGAAGCAACCAAGGCGAGCACCGAGAACACCACGTCGACTTGAGTTTATCCTGCAGCTTTTTTCCTCAAAAACTTATCAGATCCCCGGGATGCCGGGTGCAGATGTATCAGACTATTTACGCTTTTGCTTGCTACTCAATTTTATTCCCACTTATTATCTTTAATTTAATCAATTTAAGCAGCCCTGGCTTAATGCCGGGTTGTGTTAGTATACGAGTCCCCGAGTTGCATTTCTTATTCACTCTCTCTTTTCGTCTCAGCTCTACCCGCAACTTGTTTCTTTTTTGGTATTCGAGTCACAAGAGTCAAAGAGTAGAGTTGCAAATACTTAGCCGCTTAGAAACAAACATAGTAACGCAGCCCACCACTTAGCCGAAAAGATAAGACAAAGAACAGAAGTAACAAACACCCTACTCGGTTCCTGCACTCTTTTCTTCCTTAGCGATTTTTCTTGTGCTCATTGACCTTTTGCTTGTTCTCTTGCTTGCCATGAAGCCGGGTTGCGGACAGCAGCAGAGTCGAAGAGTTGGCATGTAGGTTTAGACACAGTACTCAATACGCTTATGAATTTTGAAATGGAGCAACCGAATAGACAGACAGCAAAGCCGAGTAGAAAAACTTAGAGCAATTTCAGGCGAGGGCAGTCCCCGAGTTCAATTTCAGATTGCATAGTAGAATTAAGAGTACATACACATTTTTTGCTCACGAATGGAAACGACGGAGTAGAGCTACATTCCAGGGACGCTTTGATTCCTCTCCAGCTTTATCTGCCCTGTTCGCATGTGATGGGCGCACATCTACAAGGTAGTACGCATCATTGTGCAGCGCTTTGCTCACAATGAAAGGCCCTTCCCATGGAGGAGACAACTTGTGCATCCCGGCTGTGCGCTGCACAAGCCTAAGGACCATGTCTCCTTCTCGGAAAACCCTTGGGTTCACCTTTCGGCTATGATAACGCCGCAGGTTTTGCTGGTAGATAGCCGAACGTGACAGAGTCAGCTCTCTTGCTTCTTCAAGCAGGTCAACGTCGTCTTCTCGAGCTTCTCTCGCCTCCACCTCAGTGTAGAGGGTTACTCGGGGGGAGTCATGCTCTAAGTCTATTGGCAACACGGCCTCAGCCCCGTATACCAAGAAGAATGGTGTGTAGCCGGTTGACCGGTTAGGGGTAGTCCTTAGACTCCACAACACCGCTGGCAACTCGTCTAGCCAACACCCATGTGTTTTCAGCAGTGGCTCAATCAGCCTTGGCTTTATGCCTGCCAGTACCATACCATTTGCTCTTTCAACTTGCCCATTGGAGGCAGGGTGCACGACTGACGCAACGTCTAGTCGGATGTGCTTATCTCTGCAGAACCGCACCATTGCCCCCTCTGCGAAATTGGTGCCGTTGTCGGTGATGATGCTGTGCGGGTAGCCATATCTCATGATCACATCCTTCACGAATTTCACAGCTGTGGCCCCATCGCACTTCCGAATAGGCTTAACTTCAATCCACTTGGTGAATTTGTCCACCATGACCAAGATGTGTGTCATGTTGCCTTTAGCCGGCTTGAGGGGCCAACCATATCCAGGCACCAAACAGCAAACGGCCATGTGATAGGGATCGTCTTCAGCTCGGAGGCAGGCACGTGAATCTTACTCGCGAACATCTGACAGCCATTGCACTTCCTCACGATGTCTTCAGCTTGCTGCAGAGCTGTGAGCCAGTAGAAGCCATGCCGAAAAGCTTTCTTGACCAATGCCCGAGAAGAGGCGTGGTGGCCGCATTCTCCTTGATGTATCTCCAACAAGATTTCTCCTCCTTCTTCTGGGTCCACACAATGTTGCAGCACGCCTGTGGCACTCCTCTTGTGCAGCACATCTCTGATTATGGTGTAGCCCTTGGATCTTCTCTGAATCTGCCTTGCGGTAACCTCATCTTCTGGTAAGGTGCCGTCCCTTAGAAAGGATAATATGGGCATAGCCCAACTCGGTGTCTCCCGCGTGGGAGACACTGGTTCGTCCAGTTCCATTGGGACGGGCACCTCTGGTTGCTCAGGAGGATTAGGATCATTTCTTTGGAGCCCTGATCGGTTGGCGAGGACCTCCTCAATGAATGCGACAGTCCCCGGGTTAAGGACAGCAGTCCCCGGGTAAGGAATGGCAGTCCCCGAGTAGGGAGTGGCAGTCCCCAAGTAGGGAATGGCAGTCCCCGAGTAGGGAGCGACAGTCCCCGGGTTTCCTGTAGCATTCTCCCAGTCAATATCCATGGGATCAGATTCCTCACTTGGCAGAGAAGGAACGAAAATGGATTCCGAGTTGGGGGATGGCTTGATGGATGGCTTCCTCAAATGCTCCAAGGCAATCCCTGCTGGGATGGACTGCCGAGAAGATCCCAACTTGGATAGCTCGTCTGCCGCTTCATTCTCTGCTCGGTGAATGTGCTGAAACTCGCAGCCTTCGAAGAATCCAGTCATAGACTGCACCAGGAAGCGATACGACGCCATGTTGGCATCCAAAGCATCCCAAGTGCCAGAAACTTGCTGCACCACCAGATCGGAATCACCATAGCATATGATGCGCTGCACGCCAACCTCCTTGGCTACTCGCAAGCCATGCACTACTGCCTCGTACTCTGCAACATTGTTGGACGCCTTGAAATGAATCTGCAGCACATACTTGAGTTGATCTCGCTTGGGTGACGTAAGCACTACGCCAGCACCAAGGCCTTCTTTCACTTTCGAGCCATCAAAGTGCATCCTCCAATAGTTGGAAACTGGAGCAGGAGGTTCATACTGCACCTCGGCCCAGTCCACAAGAAACTCCGCCAGAATCTGAGAATTGATGGCTTCTCTTCTCGCATACGCGGGAGCGTACGCGGCTAGCTCGATTGCCCACTTGGCTACTCTGCCACTCGCCTCCTTGTTGCCCATGATATCTGAGATGGGAGCAGAACTCACAACCGTGATGGGATGCTCCTGGAAATAATGCTTTAGCTTCTTGGCGCCTAGATACACGCTGTAGGTCATCTTCTGGTAATGCGGGTAGTTCTGCTTGGAGCTAGACAGCACCTCACTGAGATAGTATACCGGTCGCTGCACACTCTTGCCTTCTTCTTCTCGCTCCACCACTATCACCACGCTGACTACTCGGTTGGTCGCAGCAATGTACAACAGCATTGGCTCTTTGGGTAGCGGACTAGCCAAGATGGGAGCGCTACCCAGCATTGCCTTCAGCTCGTTGAATGCCACGTCTGCTTGCGGAGTCCAGACAAATTTGTCACTTTTCTTCATCAGCTGGTATAGAGGCAGGGCCTTCTCGCCCATTCGGCCCAGAAAACGGCTCAGAGATGCCAAGCAACCTGTGAACTTCTGTACATCCTTCAGTGATCTCGGCAAAGACATGCTCTCAATAGCTTTTATCTTTGAAGGATTGGCTTCAATGCCCCGACTAGAAACTAGAAAGCCGAGTAGCTTTCCAGCCGGTACACCAAAAGTGCACTTACTCGGATTCAGCTTCATTTTGTACTTGCGTAGGTTAAAGGTTTCCTCCAGGTCGGCAAGCAGAGTATGTGTTTTATTCGTTTTGATGACAATGTCATCTACGTACACCTGCACATTCTTGCCGAGCTGATCGTGCAAGCATTTCTGCATGCATCTCTGATAGGTTGCACCCGCATTCCTCAAGCCAAAACACATGACACGATAGCAATAAGCCCCGTACGGGGTAATGAAAGCAGTCTTTATTTGATCAACAGGATTGAGTGCAATCTGGTGGCCAGAGGCTTAGCATACCACCTCCATGAACAGTTTCTTCCAGCCCACTGTAAAAATTCTTCTTCGATCTCTCTTGCAGATGGGTTTCCTGCCAGCACCTCGATAACAGCTTGGTGCATCTCTTTCGGAGGAGCAACATTCCTAATATCTGGAATCGCAAAAAATCCACCACCTGGAACAGCTGCGCCCACAAAGGGAGCTGCAACCTCCCACGGTTTAATCTCATCATAGATGAATTTATCCACGTGGTCATCACCAAAGATGATGCAGAAATTATCTGTATCAATGGGGCTAGATACATTCTCCTGGAAGTTCACAGTGCGTGTGGGAGCATCAGCCTCCCTATCTGTTTCCTCTTCTGATTGTTCCCCAAAAGTGACAAAAGCAGAGTCTCTCCCAACTCTAATCGTACCAACAACTGCAGAGGAGTTGTCGATAGGTTGCTGATCTGCTTGAGGAACAGACGTATCCCTCCTACCACCATTAGAATTATCTGAATCCTCCTCTACCATCTCCGCACGATGATTCCAGCGGTCCCTATTACCTTGATTTGCGGTGAAGTTCCTTGATGGATTGCGGGAGATAGCTCCTAAGCGGTTGTTGTTGTAGCCTCCTCTTCCTGAATCACGACCAGGGCCACGGCCGTAGTCACGGCTGCGCGACCTTGAATCGCCGCGATCTTGACGAACCTCACGGCGAGGGTCCCTTCCCCTAGGGACCGCCGGGCCGTAGGCTCCGGCTTGATCGAAGGCGGCAGCTCCATACCCACCTGGCGGTCGACGAGGAGGAAAGTTAGCCCGAGGCGGAGGCGGCGGTCCACCACCACGCCCTCCGCGTCTGCTGTTGTTGTAAGCCATCGGCGAGGAAGAAGATGAAACCACCGTCGAGAAACTACGGCGATCTCCAAGAACTGTTCTTCTCCACTCAGAGTTTACAGGACCTGGATTGGATTTACGCAGAATGGATCTCAGAGGCTGGATCTGAACGAAGACTACCTGTGGCTCCCCTGCTTCCCTCCCTCTCTCCCAAATGTGCGCAAATCTGGAGTTTAGATCTAGGTTAGGTGGGGGACGGGAAGATAAGGGAGCTACGCGGGCGCGCGACGGCGCAGGCCCACTCTCAGCGAGGGGAGTAGACGGCGCGTCACGGAGCCCCACCGGCGAGTCACGGAAGAGAGCTCGAGGGCCCAAAGCCTGGCACGGTCGCTGAGGGACACGTACGCCATGGATCTGGACACGCGGCGAAACAACCTGCTCACCAACTACCGCAACGTAACACCGAAAGGAAAGACGTGCACCTGCGGCTACCTCCTCACCGTCGTCGATTAGCCGTACATCCACGGCGATCCCGGCAGCATCGACGAGCACCAACCTCCGCTCGGCACACCGGAGAATAACCACGCCAACCCTAGTTTTGCGATGCGCCTGTCACGTGGTAAAGTGCGTTCCACCGCAACGATACAGGAGACGAAGGCCCTACGCGCACAGGGGGGACGGGATGCGCCGCCAAGTCTCCGGCAAAGGCCCGGTGATGGTCGTCGGTGGTTGGGTCGCCCCTCTCTCTCTCTCTCCAACGAAGACATCACTCTACGTCCTCAAATAGCATTGGCCTCTGTATTATTTTTCACCGGTTCAACCTCCTATTGGATCGCTTTACCTTTCTCAGATGGTACTATCAAGTAGGTTATAAACATATATGCCTCTTCAAACCTTTTGCATCCCTGGACCGAAAGGCTTCTTACAATTGGTTCATGGGCTTATAATTATATCTCTTGGTACCCGGTTGAACAATTCGCTATCTCCTGCTTTTCTCTTAATAGTATTGTGTTCTTTTTATTTGTTAGTCCTAACCAACATCCCTATAACTTAGGTCCATTGTTTCTAACACGAATGTTGGGTGAGCTGAATCAAAATCACTGGAATTTCTAGATGGCTAACAAATGTCAGCATGCCTCTTCCGGTAACAAGAATGACAACACATGTGAATAAAGTGCAAGATTGATATATCACATACCATATAATATCAAAATTTAATAATTTTTCAGGTGAATCCTTGGATCATCCACTTATTCATTTGTTTGTGCAACTTTAATATAGACTGGATAATAACCACTTACCTAAGTGTGAATTTGCCCGGCCGTAGCAACGCACGGGCAGTTTTGCTAGTAAATTTAATTTTTTTCTCCCATGCAATGGTTCGTGGCATGCCAATCAGCACCATCAACCTAAGCATCAATAGAGAACTATAAGAGTGGACATTAGATGCCAGTAGAGTACAAGCAATTCCCATGATCTTGACTTCTTCCTCCTGTAGGCGAAACATGATGGTTATCCCCATACTCCCATGGAAACTTTCTTGGATGTATATAGTTGGTTGTGTGCCACTTACATATATGTATATGTGTTAATTAGGTCAATATGCATTTGGGTGTTGCAAGGTCGTAATTCTACAAGGCCAGATGCTTTCTTTCTTCTTGGTTTTAATTTTATTGTACTTTAGATTCTGCAATTTTATTCTAGGTATATCTGTTTTATAGCACTCTACTTGAATTATTTTATTTAGGGCTCAAATATGCATGCATCGTTTAGAAGTTCAGTAGAGAATGCATTGCCGTATTTGTGTTTTTGCTCACATTCCTGGTTTTAGATAAAAAAAAATTGATTGATCACCTTACAGTCTCGCACAAATACTCTAATGGCATGGTACAACAAATTTGATGGCTTTAACTTTTTCTGTCTGTGAATCAGGAGGATCCTTTTGGTGCTAGCCATGGCAGCCAGGCTAAAGGCTTTAGGAGAAAGCCAAGTTCTCACAGCTGTGTGGAGCCTCGAGAACTTGTGTGGCCGCCTCCGATAAGGACAAGGTAGCCACAACCATGGATCACAGCCGGCTGGTTTGGAGTCCTCCTGGTAGTCACCTCCCACACGTGTGCGTGGCGTGACGGCTCAATGACGAGATGGTTCTATGAGACGTTGTGTCAGGTGGGGTGTTCGCTGATCGGCTGATGTGGGGCCTCTGTGATGCCAGACCGAGGTGGTGAACTCTGTGCTAATAAGCGTGTACGTGGGGAGAACGACTTCGACACAATCGGGGGGGGGGAGGGGTGCTCTTCGACATGCGTAGGCACAGGCTCAAGCCGGACGATGCGAGCTACAACGTCATCATGTGCCTGTGCGACGATGGCGACGAGAGGAGGAAGATTAGATTCCTATTGGAATTTTGCCCCAATATGGCCCAGCCTATTTTAGTCCTCCACAAATTCCTAAAAATCCTAGAGGCCCATGTGGCCCATTCGTGTATGGCAAGAGGTGGGACAAATGTTTAGTCTGACATTGCTAGTTGAGTGGAAGTTTTACCTGTTTATAAGGGAGGCATTTTCACTTGATGTATGAGCATGAGCAAGAAGAGGACTACACTCGCGCTCCTCCTCCGCCGCCCGCCTTGCCACGACGCGCGCGCGCCGCGGGTTGCGGAAATGAGCCGAGCCGAGCTAGGACATATGTTGCGTGTACGGCTTGTCTTCTTTTTGTCACACACAAATGAAGAAATATAAACGATAAAGCGAAAGTTAAAGCGTCTTTTGCACTAGTGGGAAATTACTACGCGTGAGTGGATGGCTGTTCGGCTTCGGCTGCCGGCCATTTATTCCATCCCTTGTCTGTTCGTTTCCACTTCCTCGCTACCCGTTCGCCTCCTGTTGTTGCGCCTATATAAGAGAGGTCGCTCCTCTCCGTAGACACACAACACATCCGCACCTCTCTGCCTCCTACTTCTCGAGCACCGCGCCACCGATTAGGACACCTCCATCCCGTGCCGCGGCGTGCACCGCGGAACGGGACAGTAGGCCTCCGAAACCACGTCTCTTCGGATCCTGTACGTGAGAAGGGAGATAAGGTTTTTGGGGAGCGCTGTTGCGCGACTACTGGCATCATCGTCACCACGGACGCCGACGACTACTTCCCGAACGACGACTTCTTCTATGACGTCGACAACCTCTTCAGCGACATGTCTACCTCGCCCAACGTGAACGGGTCTTCCTTTGCACCGTACGTGTTCATGTTTCTGTTTCATGTCTCAATACATGTTCTTCTACTACCAATCTATTTGGACTTGTTTATTTTGCGCTTTCATACAAATCACGTGACTAGTTTATTTCCAGTTATTCTAGTCATATGTTATCTATCTTTTTCATGGATTAAATCATTCGGAAAATTGCTCATATATTCAACAATCCAAAAACCTTATTTTAGGTAATTTTCAATTGTTGGCTTTGCTGCTTCAATGAAGCCCCCTGTCTTCAAAGGGAAAGATTTCAACCGGTTTTGTGCGAGAGCCACTCTCTGGTTTCAAACCATGAGGTGCTTCGACGCCGCTAAGAACAAGCCTGAAGGAGAGCTTTCTGCTGCTGATGAGAAAGTTTTCGAGGAAGCTGACACCCTTCTGAGGGCTTCTATTCTCAGCGTTCTTGATGACCCGTATCTTACCATTCCTACGAGCGAGGGTATGTGGGATGCGCTCGAGGAAAAGTTTGATGCCTCGGACGCAGGCAGTGAATTGTATGCCATGGAGCAATTTTATGACTACAAAATGACTGATGAGCGCTCCGTTGTTGACCAGGCTCATGATATACAGTCCATTGCCAAAAAACTTGAGCCATTATCTTGTGAGTTACCAGACAAGTTTATTGCCGGGGGCATCACTGCCAAACTTCCTCCTTCATGGAGGAGTTTTGCTACCGCTTTGAAGCACAAGAGACATGAGTTTTCCGTTATGGATCTCATTGGTTCTCTTGATGTGCAAGAGAAGGCGAGAGCAAAAGACAAACGTGATCGAAGTCTTGAGGGAGGTTCTAATGCAAACTTCATTCAGAACAAGAACTTTCAGTCCTACAAGCCCAAGAACAAGAACAAGCATGAGAACAAAGGCAAGTATGATAGGAAGAACAAGCCTACACAAACTACCAACTTCAAGAAAAGGAAGGGGCCATGCCATTTATGTGGTGACCCGAGCCACTGGGCTCCGAAATGCCCTAAACGGTATGAGCTGCGAGAACTTGAGAAGAATGGAAAGAATTTCAATGTTGTCATTAGGGATAATAGATGAAGAATGTTGGGTACGATAAATTCCCTACTATTCTTTCATTATGTCATTCTCCTGATTGGTGGATTGACACTGGTGCCAATGTACATGTGCTGATATCTCATTGTTTTCTTCATACCAGTTCGCAAGGACTTCCTCCGTGCTGATGGGAAACAGGTTGCATGCTTCTGTTCCAGGTGTTGGTACGGTGGATCTGAAGTTTACTTCAGGGAAGATCGTGCGCCTGAAGAACGTTCATCATGTACCCTATCAATAAAAATCTTGTTAGCGGATCTCTCTTGTGCCGAGATGGCTACAACTTAATGTTTGAGTCCAATAAATTTGTAATATCAAATTTTGGAACTTTTTTTGGTAAAGGTTATGATCGCGGAGGCTTGTTCTGCTTATCTCTTTCAGATGTTTGTAATAAAGTTGTGAATCATGTTTGCACCAATAGTGAATCAAATGTCTAGCATTCACGTCTTTGTGATATTAATTTTGGATGGATTTCTCGGTTGGACAAAATGAGTTTTATCCCGAATTTCACTACTGTCAAGGGCTCTAAATGTCAAGTATGTGTGCAAGCAAAGCAACCTCGCAAGTCTCATACGACTGCGAAGGTACGAGACTTGGCACCACTTGAGCTCATACATTCAGATCTTTGTTAGATAAATGATGTGCTAACAAAAGGTGGAAAGAATTATTTCATGACGTTGATTGATGATTCAACTCATTATTGTCATGTGTGTCTCTTAAAAACAAAATATGAGGCTTTGAACTTCTTCAAGATCTATAAAGCTGAAACGGAAAATCAACTTGATCGAAAAATCAAGAGACTTAGGTCCGATCGTGGTGGAGAGTATTTTTCCAACGAGTTTGATTCTTTCTGTGCGGAACATGGTATAATCCATGAGAGGACGCCTCTCTATTCACCTCAGTCTAATGGGGTGGCCGAAAGAAAGAACCGTACTCTAGCAGATTTGGTTAACGCCATGTTAGATACATCGGGTCTTTCCAAGGCATGGTGGGGGGCCGATATTGACTGCGTGTCATGTCCTAAACTGAGTTCCCACAAAGAACAAAGAAATAACTCCATTCGAGGAATGGGAGAAGAAAATATTAAAACTCTCTTACTTACGAACTTGGGGTTATTTGGCGAAAGTCAGTATACCAATTCCAAAGAAGCGGAAGTTTGGACCCAAAACCGTGGATTATGTTCTTCTGGGCTACGCATTCCGTAGCATTGGTTATAGATTCTTAATAATAAAATATGAGGTACCAGACATACATGTCGGTACAATCATGGAGTCGAATGATGCAACTTTCCTTGAAGACATCTTTCCCAAGAAGGAAATGCCTAGCTCATCAAACCATGAGATACCTAATTCATCTAGTCAGGAATTGTCTGTAATTCCCGAACCCACCATTCCGATAGTACACGTTGATAATCCCGTGGAGGATGACAATGAAGTTCCTTTAGGCCTTGTTCATTTAATCCACTGCCCAAGTGGATTGGAGGGGATTGGGGTGGATCGGAGTGGAATTTGACTTGTTGGGGATTTAATCCACCTCAATCCCTCTCAATCCCCTTCAAAATTAAGCAATCCGAACAAGCCCTTAAGGAGCAAAAGACAGAGGACTTCAAAGTCCTTTGGTGATGATTTCATTGTGTATCTCGTGGATGACACACCCAGGACTATTTCAGAAGCATACGCATCCCTTGATGCTGACTACTGGAAGGAAGTTGTCCGTTGCGAGATGGATTCTATCCTGGCTAACGGAACCTGGGAGATCACTGGTCGTCCTTATGGGTGCAAACCTCTAGGATGTAAGTGGATGTTCAAGAAAAATCTTAGGCCTGATGGTACAATTGAAAAATATAAGGCAAGGCTTGTGGCTAAGGGTTATACCCTGAAAGAAGGAGAAGACTTCTTTGGTACCTATTCACCGGTGGATCGACCGACCACTATTCAGGTACTACTCTCATTGGCTTCCTCACACGTCTTCTTGTTCACCAAATGGAAGTTAAGACGACTTTCCTTAATGGAGAGTTCGACGAGGAAATTTACATGGAGTAGCCAGATGGTTTTGTAGTACCTGGCCATGAAGGAAAGGTTTGTAAGTTATTGAAGTCACGGTATGGCCTCAAGCAAGCTCCTAAGCAATGGCATGAAAAGTTTGAGAGGACTTTGACTGCTGAAGGCTTTGTTGTAAACGAAGCTGACAAGTGTGTATACTATCGTCATGGTGGGGGCGAGGGAGTTATTATGTGCATGTACGTCGATGACATACTGATATTTGGGACCAACCTTGACGTGATTAAGGAGGTCAAGGATTTCTTATCTTGATCCTTTGAGATGAAGGATCTTGGAGTAGCTGATGTTATATTAAACATCAAACTGCAGATAGACGACAATGGTGGGATCAGCCTGCTTCAATCCCACTATGTGGAAAAGGTCTTGAGTCGTTTTGGGTATAGCGACTGCAAGCCTTCTCCAACGCCGTATGATCTTAGTGTTTTACTTCGAAAGAATCGACGGATTACTAGAGATCAGTTGATATATTCTCAGATTATTGGCTCGCTTATGTATCTAGCTAGTGCCACGAGGCCTGACATTTCGTTTGTTGTGAGCAAATTGAGTCGATTTGTTTCAAATCCAGGAAATGATCACTGGCATGCGCTTGAAAGAGTTATGCGCTATTTAAAAGGCACTATGAGCTATAAAATTCATTATACCGGGGACCCAAGGGTACTTGAGGGATATAGTGATTTGAAATGGATTTCCTATGCTGATGAGATTAAGGCCACGAGTGGTTATGTTTTTACACTTGGTGGTGGCGCTGTTTCTTGGAAGTCTTGCAAGCAGATCATCTTAACGAGGTCAACTATGGAAGCAGAACTCGCAGCATTAGACACATCCATTGTTGAAGCAGAATGGCTTCGTGAGCTCTTGATGGACTTACCTGTGGTTGAAAAACCAATACCCGCTATTCTAATGAACTGTGATAATCAGACTGTGATCATAAAAGTGAACAATTCCAAAGATAATATGAAGTCATCAAGACATGTGAAGAGGAGATTAAAATATGTCAAGAAATTGAAAAACTACGGAGTTATTCTGTTGGATTATATCCAAACATCTATGAACTTGGCAGATCCCTTCACAAAGAGTCTTTCACGTAATGTGATCGATAATGCATCAAAGGAGATGGGAATGAGACCCACCGCATGAGTTGGGCACAGCGGCAACCCACTCTATGTGATCGTAGATCCCGTGAAGTAGAATTGGGAGACAAAACTATTGATCAACTGAGAGGAGAGTATCCTTACGTTTATTTAAATACCACTCCTCGACGATGCAATACTCTCCTATACTGCTAGGTAGGCTGATATAAATCTTAATGTTTTCCAAGAGGCTTCATTGTAAGCAGAGATGTTGACCCGCAAGACATCTTTTGAGTAATTCACCTATATGAGTTCGACTGTTAAACGTCGCAGTCTATGAGAGTTGGGTTCCCTCTAGTGAACTCATGAAAGGTCTTGGAGTATGGCGTATATGCTCCACCCGCGGGGAAGTCCCACGGTAGTCGACTTTGTGTGAAGTTAGATTCGCAGAAAACTTGCAGTTCAAGGCATAGTCCACTGTTCAAGTTGCAAACCAGTGTAACAGAGATTTCTATGTGGAGTTCAACTTAGCAGTCTCCACTATAGTACTAGTATATAAACAATGTTTTGGAACCTAAGGCAAATTTTGTGTGCCTCTAGGATCTTGTGGGGGATTGTTGGAATTTTGGCCCAATATGGCCCGGCCTATTTTAGTCCTCCACAAAATTCTGAAAATCCTAGAGGCCCATGTGGCCCATTCGTGTTTGACTGGGAGTTTTACATTGCTAGTTGAGTGCAAGTTTTACTTGTTTATAAGTAAGGCCTTTCCACTTGATGTATGACGAAGGGATGGATCTTAGACCCTGCGGGTAAGGACACCCCGTCTCAGGCCCAAGGTTAAGGCCCAAGAAGGGAATCCCTTGGAGTATTCTGGAAGGCCCACATGAAGCCCACCCGCAATGCCTTTCGGGCTAAGTTAGGAAACTTGTAACCGACATAGGGTTAGAGTTCGAGTCCTCTCCGGGTAGGGTTTGAGACCTGGCCACCTATATAAGGCCAGGAGAACCACCGGAAGAAGACCAAGCAATACCGCACCACCAAAGCCTTGAGCTCGGGATCGTACTCTCAACTTGAGCAACCACCATTGTAACCGATCTATTCGATAATACAGATCGACAGAGGAAGGAGTACGGGTTTTACCTCTACGAGGACCCCGAACCTGGGTAAATCTTGCCCCCTGTCTAGCCGACGATCGTCACCAGCGCTCATGGGTTATCCTATTCGAAAACCTATGGGTTCACCCGAGGGATTTGTTGAGTCACAGATTCGACAATTGGCGCCGTCCGTGGGGAACGGCGGGCGCTGGACTCCGGCATCTTCGGCCTCATCGACGACCAACTCACGTTGGAAACCTTCGACTACGGCTCCGACCAATCCTATCCGGATCGGATCAGTCATGGTCACCCCTCACTCGTCGGAATCACGCCCGGTATTCAGCGAGCTCGAAAGGAGGTCACTTGGACGTTCGGAAGTTTGAAGTTCGTGACCAACAGGGACGGGTTCCTCCACTTCCCTGAAGAATCGGGATCAGATTCAGAAGTCGTCGACTCGCGACCCTACCTAGAGAAAAGCAGCGAGTCCATCCGCTTCAACTTCGGCGACTTCCATACCCTCTCGACAGAGGAACCCTCTCGGGTCAAGAAAACTCTTCAAAACACGCCTAGGACTCACGGGCCACGAGTGGCTCAAGTCTGCATGGCAGGATCGGATCAACCACCTCCAGAAACGGAACACAGCGCAACAGAACGCGCTGAGATCGGCGTCTCGCAGGACGCTTGGGACCGAGCCAAGGAGGCTATGCGAACAAGCAAGCCACCCGCAGCTGGAGCGCCACATGAAGATATGGTTGCCTACCACTATCATCTAGTGAGAGCGGCCGCAACTATCAAAGAAGCTCGGACAGATCTAGCCCGTCGAAAAAGAGCGGCGGATGAATCGAGTCAGCGGCGGGCTGAGCTATCCCTAACACCCTCGGTCGGAACTCGACCCGCGAGGAGGGGATACGCATCATCATCCATGGACGTCGAGTCCTTGGGTGGAGCCAGCAGGTCGATCGCACCTTCCCTTATGCGGGTTCACGAAGACGGAAACATCTACTCGCAAAATCCTGCTGTCGCAGTCCTGGCCGCAGCAACTTACATGCAGATGAACCAGCCGGCGGAAAATCGACCCTCAGGCGGAAAAGTACAAGCAAGTGCGCAAGGGACTAGGCATGGCAGCCGCAAGGCTTGCCTCCTATGACCGCAGGAAGGCCGCCGAACAACAGGAGAAGGAGAAAGAAAAGGAAAAAGGAGCATCCCTCAAGCATAGGAGCACTTTGCCAAGAAGAGACAAGTCACCCCGTCAAGGAAAAGAAGCTCGACGCCGCGATGACATTCGAAGCAGCAGCGAAGGCAGCCCAAGAGATAAAAGCTCGCGACATCACAGCAGCCGCTCGCGAAAACGCAGCAATGAGCCAATGAAGGAAACTGATCGCGACCAGCCGGGATACAACGCGCGGTCGGACATTGCGCAAAATAGGGTGGACAAGGCAAGAGCAGCGAGGAACCGCAAGCGCTCTTCGTCCGGTTCTTCGGATGATGAGACCTGCGGCGTGCTATGCTTCTCCCGCAGTATCCGCGAAGCACCCCTACCCAGGAGATTCAAGCTCAGCACAGAAGTGCCAAAATACGATGGTTCACTCGAACCTTCAGCATGGCTAAAAGACTACCTCACGGCAGTAAAATGCCAACGTGGGAACAAGAACACAGCCATGCAGTACCTCAACCTACACTTGGTTGGAGCTGCACGTAGCTGGCTGGAGGCAAGGCCAAAATCCTGCTATGCATCGTGGGACGACCTGCACTTCGACTTCTGCAAGAACTTCCAGGCCACCTACAAGAGACCAGCAACCATTGAGGAACTGCGGGCTTGCAAACAAAAAAGCGGAGAGTCCACTCGCGAATATATCCAGCGATGGACCACACTCAGGAATACCGCAGGAAACATCTCGGAGGAAGTAGCGATTGAAGCCTTCGCAAAAGGCGCCCGACGAACTGCTTTCAGAGAAGAACTGGGCCGAGCCGCACCCAAAACTATTGGAGAGCTGATGGTCATAGCCGACAAATGGGCTAATGGAGAAGACGCAATGCGCAACGAGAGAGCATCATCGCCCGCGCCCGAAGAAGATCGCCATGGTCGAAGGAAAAGGAGGAAATACTACGATCACGAGGATCGAGAAGAGATCGTAGCGGTGGAGTTCACGCGAAATCGCGATAGTGGACACTGAGGAAGTCGCCAGTGGAGACCGAAAGCTGAAGAAAAAACTCCCGAGGAGGACCTCGATGCATACTGCTCGCTACATCTATTTACAGATAAGCGCACGGGAAAAACTAAGGCAACGCACCTTCTTAAGGATTGCCGAAAGTTCATCGACATCACCGAGGCTTCTCGAAGAAAAGCAGATCGGCAGCCAATCAAAATTACCCGCCACTTCCAGGAGGAGGACACCAAGGATTCCAGCCGCCACAACCCCTACCTCCACCAGCAAATCCAAACATAGCGCTAGCCGCACTACCTGCGCCACCCGCACAAAACGCCGGAGCTAACGCGTACCCGAACCCGGCAGGACAGTTAGGGATGATCCAGAAGGTCTGCCCATCCCGCAGAGCTCAGAAGACAAATACAAGGCAGCTATGCATGGCTGTGCAGACCCCGCCAACAAGGCCCGAGTAGCTGAAGATGGCGGACCAATCGATCACATTCTCAATGGAAGACCACCCACCACGAGTCTATCGACCAGGACACGCCGCCCTCGTAATCCAAGCGTAGATTGGTAACTACGAACTGGCCCGCGTATTCATGGATGGTGGCAGTGGCATCAACATTATCTACGCGGATACACTCCGCCGGATGAACAGGAACCTGGACGGCCTTGCGGAATCAGAAACATCCTTCCACGGGATAGTTCCAGGAAAGGCGATCCGTCCACTCGGAACAATCAACCTAGAGGTTGTGTTGGGCAATCGACGCAACTACAGAAGATAATTCCTTGACTTTGAAGTAGTCGACTGGCCCTCACAGTACCACGCCATTCTTGGTCGAACAGCGTTCGCCAAATTCATGGCAGTACCACACTACGCGTACCTGAAGCTCAATCTACCTGGGAAATATGGTGTAATCATCATCGACGGAGATTTTCAGAAATCTAACAAGTGCGACATCGAGTTCAACGAGATCGCAAAATCTTTCGGGATGCAAGAAGAACTGCAAGAGCTGGCAAAGACCACGGACCACTCCGTGATGCCCCTCACGAAGAAAAACGCGCCAGAATTGGAGTTCAGCGCCAACAGCGACACCCGAAAACATCAGGTGCACCCGACAGATTCTGCGAAGACAGCGATGGTCTCAACTACCCTCTCGCCAGCATAGGAAAGCGCGCTCGTCAAACTCCTCCGTGAGTACTGGGAAATTTTCGCTTGGCAGCACTCAGATATGCCAGGAATACCCAGGGAGTTCGCCGAGCACTCACTTGAAGTCTTCAAAGATGCAAAACCCATCAAGCAGACCACTCGACGGTTCTCAGAACCCAAGCAGAAAGCGCTTGGAGAAGAAGTAAACAGATTGCTAGCAGCAAAATTCATCTGGAAGATCAAGATATCCACTTGGTTAGCAAACCCGGTGCTGGTCCCAAAGAAGAACACTGACATCCTTCGAGTGTGCATTGACTACACGTCATTAAATAAGCACTGCCCGAAGGATAACTTTCCCCTCCCGCGAATCGACCAGATCGTGGACTCTACTGCGGGTTGTCAACGCCTCTCCTTCCTGGACGCCTATTCGGGATATAATCAGATCCGGATGAAGCAGTAAGACGAGGAAAAGACAGCATTCATCACACCCCACGGTGTATACTGCTACACGACAATGCCCTTCGGGCTCAAGAGCGCAGGAGCAACATATCAGCGCTGCATGCAAAAATGCCTCGCCAAGCTCATTGGCAAGAACGTACAAGTGTATGTTGATGACATCATCATCAAGACTCGAGTAGAGGATACACTCCTCGAGGACAATAGAGAAACATTCGACGCTCTCAACGCATACAGGATCAAGCTCAATCCGACAAAATGCGTCTTTGGCGTCCCAGCAGGAAAACTTCTCGGGTACCTGGTATCCGCCAGAGGCATCGAAGCCAACCCAGAGAAAATACAAGCAATCTTGACAATGAAGGAGCCAACCAATCTACACGGAGTCCAACATCTCGCAGGGCGACTAGCCGCCTTGAGCAGATTTATCGCACGATTGGGCGAGCATGCATTACCCTTCTACAAGCTGTTGAAGAAGACGAACAAGTTTGAGTGGACACCAGAGGCTAAGCAGGCATTCGCAGACCTGAAACGATCATTGCAAAGCAGGCTCATCCTTGCAACACCGCAAGAGAGGGAGCCACTATACCTATACCTAGCCGCAACAAACCAGGTCATCAGCACGGCCATCATAGTCGAACGACCTGAGGAGGGCAAGGCATATGGAGTCCAACGGCCGATCTACTACATCAGTGAAGTGCTCTCGCCATGCAAGCAACGATACCCTCACTACCAGAAGCTCGCATATGGAGTTGTTCTCACGGCTCGAAAGCTCAAGCACTACTTCCAGGAACACACCATCACAGTGGTTAATGATGCATCACTCGGTACAATCATGAACAACCCAATGGCATCCAGAAGAATAGCAAAATGGAGTATCGAGCTGGGTGCTTGGGACATCACCTATGCAGGACGCAATTCAGTAAAATCCCACGTACTCGTGGAATTCCTGAGCGAGTGGACATAGCTACAAACGCCCGGGCCGCCGGAATACACGAGTAACTGGATCATGTACTTCGACGGGTCCAAGAGAAATGAAGGAGCAGGAGCTGGAATCGTCCTAATATCACCTAGAGGAGACAAGCTGCAGTACGTCTTACGATTGGATTTTCCACCCGATGATCTAGCATCGAACAATGACGCAGAAGATGAGGCTCTGTTGCATGGGATGAAGATGGCAGTTGCGTGTGGAGCCACCCGACTGATGATCTACGGCGATTCCAATCTCATTGTGCAACAGACAATGAAGGAGTGCGACGCTATCGCTGAAAACATGGTCGCCTATCGTGACATGTACAACCTACTCGAAGGAAGTTTCAAAGGATGCGAGCTGAAGCATATTGCAAGATCCAGCAACGAATAAGCAGACATGCTGGCAAACATGGGTTCCACAAACACACCCATACCGCCAGGGATATATTTCGAGCGGATGACTAAACGATTAGTCAAAGTCAAGAAAACTGCAGGAGCACCCGCAGCACTGGAAACAAAGGTCAGCCCGCAAGTTGCCATTATCGAGCTCATTCATAATATTTCGCGACAACTTTTTCTGGTCGAGCCAGTCTGGACG
Source organism: Alopecurus myosuroides (assembly GCA_028641055.1). Lineage (NCBI taxonomy): Eukaryota > Viridiplantae > Streptophyta > Magnoliopsida > Poales > Poaceae > Alopecurus > Alopecurus myosuroides. The sequence goes on from CM054060.1 coordinate 67,779,188, forward strand.
CAGAAATACATCGACTACTTGTCCGCCAAACAGCTTCCAGCAGACCCTCGCGAGGCTCGACAGATAATCAGACGCAGTAAATCCTTTCGGGTGGTCAACGGAGAATTATACAAACAGAGCATCTCGGGCATACTGCAGCAATGTATAGCACCCGAAGATGGCAAGGAATTACTACAAGACATCCACCAAGGAGACCGTGGACATCATGCTAGCTGGAAAGCAATCATGGTAAAAGCCTTCCGAGCAATCATGGTACAAGACATCCACCAAGGATTCCACCGCAACGATACAGGAGACGAAGGCCCTACGTGCACAGGGGGGACGGGATGCGCCGCCAAGTCTCCGGCAAAGGCCCGGTGATGGTCGTCGGTGGGTGGGTCGCCCCTCTCTCTCTCTCCAACGAAGACATCACTCTACGTCCTCAAATAGCATTGGCCTCTGTATTATTTTTCACCGGTTCAACCTCCTATTGGATCGCTTTACCTTTCTCAGATGGTACTATCAAGTAGGTTATAAACATATATGCCTCTTCAAACCTTTTGCATCCCTGGACCGAAAGGCTTCTTACAATTGGTTCATGGGCTTATAATTATATCTCTTGGTACCCGGTTGAACAATTCGCTATCTCCTGCTTTTCTCTTAATAGTATTGTGTTCTTTTTATTTGTTAGTCCTAACCAACATCCCTATAACTTAGGTCCATTGTTTCTAACACGAATGTTGGGTGAGCTGAATCAAAATCACTGGAATTTCTAGATGGCTAACAAATGTCAGCATGCCTCTTCCGGTAACAAGAATGACAACACATGTGAATAAAGTGCAAGATTGATATATCACATACCATATAATATCAAAATTTAATAATTTTTCAGGTGAATCCTTGGATCATCCACTTATTCATTTGTTTGTGCAACTTTAATATAGACTGGATAATAACCACTTACCTAAGTGTGAATTTGCCCGGCCGTAGCAACGCACGGGCAGTTTTGCTAGTAAATTTAATTTTTTTCTCCCATGCAACGGTTCGTGGCATGCCAATCAGCACCATCAACCTAAGCATCAATAGAGAACTATAAGAGTGGACATTAGATGCCAGTAGAGTACAAGCAATTCCCATGATCTTGACTTCTTCCTCCTGTAGGCGAAACATGATGGTTATCCCCATACTCCCATGGAAACTTTCTTGGATGTATATAGTTGGTTGTGTGCCACTTACATATATGTATATGTGTTAATTAGGTCAATATGCATTTGGGTGTTGCAAGGTCGTAATTCTACAAGGCCAGATGCTTTCTTTCTTCTTGGTTTTAATTTTATTGTACTTTAGATTCTGCAATTTTATTCTAGGTATATCTGTTTTATAGCACTCTACTTGAATTATTTTATTTAGGGCTCAAATATGCATGCATCGTTTAGAAGTTCAGTAGAGAATGCATTGCCGTATTTGTGTTTTTGCTCACATTCCTGGTTTTAGATTAAAAAAAAATTGATTGATCACCTTACAGTCTCGCACAAATACTCTAATGGCATGGTACAACAAATTTGATGGCTTTAACTTTTTCTGTCTGTGAATCAGGAGGATCCTTTTGGTGCTAGCCATGGCAGCCAGGCTAAAGGCTTTAGGAGAAAGCCAAGTTCTCACAGCTGTGTGGAGCCTCGAGAACTTGTGTGGCCGCCTCCGATAAGGACAAGGTAGCCACAACCATGGATCACAGCCGGCTGGTTTGGAGTCCTCCTGGTAGTCACCTCCCACACGTGTGCGTGGCGTGACGGCTCAATGACGAGATGGTTCTATGAGACGTTGTGTCAGGTGGGGTGTTCGTTGATCGGCTGATGTGGGGCCTCTGTGATGCCAGACCGAGGTGGTGAACTCTGTGCTAATAAGCGTGTACGTGGGGAGAACGACTTCGACACAATCGGGGGGGGGAGGGGTGCTCTTCGACATGCGTAGGCACAGGCTCAAGCCGGACGATGCGAGCTACAACGTCATCATGTGCCTGTGCGACGATGGCGACGAGAGGAGGAAGATTAGATTCCTATTGGAATTTTGCCCCAATATGGCCCAGCCTATTTTAGTCCTCCACAAATTCCTAAAAATCCTAGAGGCCCATGTGGCCCATTCGTGTATGGCAAGAGGTGGGGCAAATGTTTAGTCTGACATTGCTAGTTGAGTAGAAGTTTTACCTGTTTATAAGGGAGGCATTTTCACTTGATGTATGAGCATGAGCAAGAAGAGGACTACACTCGCGCTCCTCCTCCGCCGCCCGCCTTGCCATGACGCGCGCGCGCCGCGGGTTGCGAAAATGAGCCGAGCCGAGCTAGGACATATGTTGCGTGTACGGCTTGTCTTCTTTTTGTCACACACAAATGAAGAAATATAAACGATAAAGCGAAAGTTAAAGCGTCTTTTGCACTAGTGGGAAATTACTACGCGTGAGTGGATGGCTGTTCGGCTTCGGCTGCCGGCCATTTATTCCATCCCTTGTCTGTTCGTTTCCACTTCCTCGCTACCCGTTCGCCTCCTGTTGTTGCGCCTATATAAGAGAGGTCGCTCCTCTCCGTAGACACACAACACATCCGCACCTCTCTGCCTCCTACTTCTCGAGCACCGCGCCACCGATTAGGACACCTCCATCCCGTGCCGCGGCGTGCACCGCGGAACGGGACAGTAGGCCTCCGAAACCACGTCTCTTCGGATCCTGTACGTGAGAAGGGAGATAAGGTTTTTGGGGAGCGCTGTTGCGCGACTACTGGCATCATCGTCACCACGGACGCCGACGACTACTTCCCGAACGACGACTTCTTCTATGACGTCGACAACCTCTTCAGCGACATGTCTACCTCGCCCAACGTGAACGGGTCTTCCTTTGCACCGTACGTGTTCATGTTTCTGTTTCATGTCTCAATACATGTTCTTCTACTACCAATCTATTTGGACTTGTTTATTTTGCGCTTTCATACAAATCACGTGACTAGTTTATTTCCAGTTATTCTAGTCATATGTTATCTATCTTTTTCATGGATTAAATCATTCGGAAAATTGCTCATATATTCAACAATCCAAAAACCTTATTTTAGGTAATTTTCAATTGTTGGCTTTGCTGCTTCAATGAAGCCCCCTGTCTTCAAAGGGAAAGATTTCAACCGGTTTTGTGCGAGAGCCACTCTCTGGTTTCAAACCATGAGGTGCTTCGACGCCGCTAAGAACAAGCCTGAAGGAGAGCTTTCTGCTGCTGATGAGAAAGTTTTCGAGGAAGCTGACACCCTTCTGAGGGCTTCTATTCTCAGCGTTCTTGATGACCCGTATCTGACCATTCCTACGAGCGAGGGTATGTGGGATGCGCTCGAGGAAAAGTTTGATGCCTCGGACGCAGGCAGTGAATTGTATGCCATGGAGCAATTTTATGACTACAAAATGACTGATGAGCGCTCCGTTGTTGACCAGGCTCATGATATACAGTCCATTGCCAAAAAACTTGAGCCATTATCTTGTGAGTTACCAGACAAGTTTATTGCCGGGGGCATCACTGCCAAACTTCCTCCTTCATGGAGGAGTTTTGCTACCGCTTTGAAGCACAAGAGACATGAGTTTTCCGTTATGGATCTCATTGGTTCTCTTGATGTGCAAGAGAAGGCGAGAGCAAAAGACAAACGTGATCGAAGTCTTGAGGGAGGTTCTAATGCAAACTTCATTCAGAACAAGAACTTTCAGTCCTACAAGCCCAAGAACAAGAACAAGCATGAGAACAAAGGCAAGTATGATAGGAAGAACAAGCCTACACAAACTACCAACTTCAAGAAAAGGAAGGGGCCATGCCATTTATGTGGTGACCCGAGCCACTGGGCTCCGAAATTCCCTAAACGGTATGAGCTGCGAGAACTTGAGAAGAATGGAAAGAATTTCAATGTTGTCATTAGGGATAATAGATGAAGAATGTTGGGTACGGTAAATTCCCTACTATTCTTTCATTATGTCATTCTCCTGATTGGTGGATTGACACTGGTGCCAATGTACATGTGCTGATATCTCATTGTTTTCTTCATACCAGTCCGCAAGGACTTCCTCCGTGCTGATGGGAAACAGGTTGCATGCTTCTGTTCCAGGTGTTGGTACGGTGGATCTGAAGTTTACTTCAGGGAAGATCGTGCGCCTGAAGAACGTTCATCATGTACCCTATCAATAAAAATCTTGTTAGCGGATCTCTCTTGTGCCGAGATGGCTACAACTTAATGTTTGAGTCCAATAAATTTGTAATATCAAATTTTGGAACTTTTTTTGGTAAAGGTTATGATCGCGGAGGCTTGTTCTGCTTATCTCTTTCAGATGTTTGTAATAAAGTTGTGAATCATGTTTGCACCAATAGTGAATCAAATGTCTAGCATTCACGTCTTTGTGATATTAATTTTGGATGGATTTCTCGGTTGGACAAAATGAGTTTTATCCCGAATTTCACTACTGTCAAGGGCTCTAAATGTCAAGTATGTGTGCAAGCAAAGCAACCTCGCAAGTCTCATACGACTGCGAAGGTACGAGACTTGGCACCACTTGAGCTCATACATTCAGATCTTTGTTAGATAAATGATGTGCTAACAAAAGGTGGAAAGAATTATTTCATGACGTTGATTGATGATTCAACTCATTATTGTCATGTGTGTCTCTTAAAAACAAAATATGAGGCTTTGAACTTCTTCAAGATCTATAAAGCTGAAACGGAAAATCAACTTGATCGAAAAATCAAGAGACTTAGGTCCGATCGTGGTGGAGAGTATTTTTCCAACGAGTTTGATTCTTTCTGTGCGGAACATGGTATAATCCATGAGAGGACGCCTCTCTATTCACCTCAGTCTAATGGGGTGGCCGAAAGAAAGAACCGTACTCTAGCAGATTTGGTTAACGCCATGTTAGATACATCGGGTCTTTCCAAGGCATGGTGGGGGGCCGATATTGACTGCGTGTCATGTCCTAAACTGAGTTCCCACAAAGAACAAAGAAATAACTCCATTCGAGGAATGGGAGAAGAAAATATTAAAACTCTCTTACTTACGAACTTGGGGTTATTTGGCGAAAGTCAGTATACCAATTCCAAAGAAGCGGAAGTTTGGACCCAAAACCGTGGATTATGTTCTTCTGGGCTACGCATTCCGTAGCATTGGTTATAGATTCTTAATAATAAAATATGAGGTACCAGACATACATGTCGGTACAATCATGGAGTCGAATGATGCAACTTTCCTTGAAGACATCTTTCCCAAGAAGGAAATGCCTAGCTCATCAAACCATGAGATACCTAATTCATCTAGTCAGGAATTGTCTGTAATTCCCGAACCCACCATTCCGATAGTACACGTTGATAATCCCGTGGAGGATGACAATGAAGTTCCTTTAGGCCTTGTTCATTTAATCCACTGCCCAAGTGGATTGGAGGGGATTGGGGTGGATCGGAGTGGAATTTGACTTGTTGGGGATTTAATCCACCTCAATCCCTCTCAATCCCCTTCAAAATTAAGCAATCCGAACAAGCCCTTAAGGAGCAAAAGACAGAGGACTTCAAAGTCCTTTGGTGATGATTTCATTGTGTATCTCGTGGATGACACACCCAGGACTATTTCAGAAGCATACGCATCCCTTGATGCTGACTACTGGAAGGAAGTTGTCCGTTGCGAGATGGATTCTATCCTGGCTAACGGAACCTGGGAGATCACTGGTCGTCCTTATGGGTGCAAACCTCTAGGATGTAAGTGGATGTTCAAGAAAAATCTTAGGCCTGATGGTACAATTGAAAAATATAAGGCAAGGCTTGTGGCTAAGGGTTATACCCTGAAAGAAGGAGAAGACTTCTTTGGTACCTATTCACCGGTGGATCGACCGACCACTATTCAGGTACTACTCTCATTGGCTTCCTCACACGTCTTCTTGTTCACCAAATGGAAGTTAAGACGACTTTCCTTAATGGAGAGTTCGACGGGGAAATTTACATGGAGTAGCCAGATGGTTTTGTAGTACCTGGCCATGAAGGCAAGGTTTGTAAGTTATTGAAGTCACGGTATGGCCTCAAGCAAGCTCCTAAGCAATGGCATGAAAAGTTTGAGAGGACTTTGACTGCTGAAGGCTTTGTTGTAAACGAAGCTGACAAGTGTGTATACTATCGCCATGGTGGGGGCGAGGGAGTTATTATGTGCATGTACGTCGATGACATACTGATATTTGGGACCAACCTTGACGTGATTAAGGAGGTCAAGGATTTCTTATCTTGATCCTTTGAGATGAAGGATCTTGGAGTAGCTGATGTTATATTAAACATCAAACTGCAGATAGACGACAATGGTGGGATCAGCCTGCTTCAATCCCACTATGTGGAAAAGGTCTTGAGTCGTTTTGGGTATAGCGACTGCAAGCCTTCTCCAACGCCGTATGATCTTAGTGTTTTACTTCGAAAGAATCGACGGATTACTAGAGATCAGTTGATATATTCTCAGATTATTGGCTCGCTTATGTATCTAGCTAGTGCCACGAGGCCTGACATTTAGTTTGTTGTGAGCAAATTGAGTCGATTTGTTTCAAATCCAGGAAATGATCACTGGCATGCGCTTGAAAGAGTTATGCGCTATTTAAAAGGCACTATGAGCTATAAAATTCATTATACCGGGGACCCAAGGGTACTTGAGGGATATAGTGATTTGAAATGGATTTCCTATGCTGATGAGATTAAGGCCACGAGTGGTTATGTTTTTACACTTGGTGGTGGCGCTGTTTCTTGGAAGTCTTGCAAGCAGATCATCTTAACGAGGTCAACTATGGAAGCAGAACTCGCAGCATTAGACACATCCATTGTTGAAGCAGAATGGCTTTGTGAGCTCTTGATGGACTTACCTGTGGTTGAAAAACCAATACCCGCTATTCTAATGAACTGTGATAATCAGACTGTGATCATAAAAGTGAACAATTCCAAAGATAATATGAAGTCATCAAGACATGTGAAGAGGAGATTAAAATATGTCAAGAAATTGAAAAACTACGGAGTTATTCTGTTGGATTATATCCAAACATCTATGAACTTGGCAGATCCCTTCACAAAGAGTCTTTCACGTAATGTGATCGATAATGCATCAAAGGAGATGGGAATGAGACCCACCGCATGAGTTGGGCACAGCGGCAACCCACTCTATGTGATCGTAGATCCCGTGAAGTAGAATTGGGAGACAAAACTATTGATCAACTGAGAGGAGAGTATCCTTACGTTTATTTAAATACCACTCCTCGACGATGCAATACTCTCCTATACTGCTAGGTAGGCTGATATAAATCTTAATGTTTTCCAAGAGGCTTCATTGTAAGCAGAGATGTTGACCCGCAAGACATCTTTTGAGTAATTCACCTATATGAGTTCGACTGTTAAACGTCGCAGTCTATGAGAGTTGGGTTCCCTCTAGTGAACTCATGAAAGGTCTTGGAGTATGGCGTATATGCTCCACCCGCGGGGAAGTCCCACGGTAGTCGACTTTGTGTGAAGTTAGATTCGCAGAAAACTTGCAGTTCAAGGCATAGTCCACTGTTCAAGTTGCAAACCAGTGTAACAGAGATTTCTATGTGGAGTTCAACTTAGCAGTCTCCACTATAGTACTAGTATATAAACAATGTTTTGGAACCTAAGGCAAATTTTGTGTGCCTCTAGGATCTTGTGGGGGATTGTTGGAATTTTGGCCCAATATGGCCCGGCCTATTTTAGTCCTCCACAAAATTCTGAAAATCCTAGAGGCCCATGTGGCCCATTCGTGTTTGACTGGGAGTTTTACATTGCTAGTTGAGTGCAAGTTTTACTTGTTTATAAGTAAGGCCTTTCCACTTGATGTATGACGAAGGGATGGATCTTAGACCCTGCGGGTAAGGACACCCCGTCTCAGGCCCAAGGTTAAGGCCCAAGAAGGGAATCCCTTGGAGTATTCTGGAAGGCCCACATGAAGCCCACCCGCAATGCCTTTCGGGCTAAGTTAGGAAACTTGTAACCGACATAGGGTTAGAGTTCGAGTCCTCTCCGGGTAGGGTTTGAGACCTGGCCACCTATATAAGGCCAGGAGAACCACCGGAAGAAGACCAAGCAATACCGCACCACCAAAGCCTTGAGCTCGGGATCGTACTCTCAACTTGAGCAACCACCATTGTAACCGATCTATTCGATAATACAGATCGACAGAGGAAGGAGTACGGGTTTTACCTCTACGAGGACCCCGAACCTGGGTAAATCTTGCCCCCTGTCTAGCCGACGATCGTCACCAGCGCTCATGGGTTATCCTATTCGAAAACCTATGGGTTCACCCGAGGGATTTGTTGAGTCACAGATTCGACAATTGGCGCCGTCCGTGGGGAACGGCGGGCGCTGGACTCCGGCATCTTCGGCCTCATCGACGACCAACTCACGTTGGAAACCTTCGACTACGGCTCCGACCAATCCTATCCGGATCGGATCAGTCATGGTCACCCCTCACTCGTCGGAATCACGCCCGGTATTCAGCGAGCTCGAAAGGAGGTCACTTGGACGTTCGGAAGTTTGAAGTTCGTGACCAACAGGGACGGGTTCCTCCACTTCCCTGAAGAATCGGGATCAGATTCAGAAGTCGTCGACTCGCGACCCTACCTAGAGAAAAGCAGCGAGTCCATCCGCTTCAACTTCGGCGACTTCCATACCCTCTCGACAGAGGAACCCTCTCGGGTCAAGAAAACTCTTCAAAACACGCCTAGGACTCACGGGCCACGAGTGGCTCAAGTCTGCATGGCAGGATCGGATCAACCACCTCCAGAAACGGAACACAGCGCAACAGAACGCGCTGAGATCGGCGTCTCGCAGGACGCTTGGGACCGAGCCAAGGAGGCTATGCGAACAAGCAAGCCACCCGCAGCTGGAGCGCCACATGAAGATATGGTTGCCTACCACTATCATCTAGTGAGAGCGGCCGCAACTATCAAAGAAGCTCGGACAGATCTAGCCCGTCGAAAAAGAGCGGAGGATGAATCGAGTCAGCGGCGGGCTGAGCTATCCCTAACACCCTCGGTCGGAACTCGACCCGCGAGGAGGGGATACGCATCATCATCCATGGACGTCGAGTCCTTGGGTGGAGCCAGCAGGTCGATCGCACCTTCCCTTATGCGGGTTCACGAAGACGGAAACATCTACTCGCAAAATCCTGCTGTCGCAGTCCTGGCCGCAGCAACTTACATGCAGATGAACCAGCCGGCGGAAAATCGACCCTCAGGCGGAAAAGTACAAGCAAGTGCGCAAGGGACTAGGCATGGCAGCCGCAAGGCTTGCCTCCTATGACCGCAGGAAGGCCGCCGAACAACAGGAGAAGGAGAAAGAAAAGGAAAAAGGAGCATCCCTCAAGCATAGGAGCACTTTGCCAAGAAGAGACAAGTCACCCCGTCAAGGAAAAGAAGCTCGACGCCGCGATGACATTCGAAGCAGCAGCGAAGGCAGCCCAAGAGATAAAAGCTCGCGACATCACAGCAGCCGCTCGCGAAAACGCAGCAATGAGCCAATGAAGGAAACTGATCGCGACCAGCCGGGATACAACGCGCGGTCGGACATTGCGCAAAATAGGGTGGACAAGGCAAGAGCAGCGAGGAACCGCAAGCGCTCTTCGTCCGGTTCTTCGGATGACGAGACCTGCAGCGTGCTATGCTTCTCCCGCAGTATCCGCGAAGCACCCCTACCCAGGAGATTCAAGCTCAGCACAGAAGTGCCAAAATACGATGGTTCACTCGAACCTTCATCGTGGCTAAAAGACTACCTCACGGCAGTAAAATGCCAACGTGGGAACAAGAACACAGCCATGCAGTACCTCAACCTACACTTGGTTGGAGCTGCACGTAGCTGGCTGGAAGCAAGGCCAAAATCCTGCTATGCATCGTGGGACGACCTGCACTTCGACTTCTGCAAGAACTTCCAGGCCACCTACAAGAGACCAGCAACCATTGAGGAACTGCGGGCTTGCAAACAAAAAAGCGGAGAGTCCACTCGCGAATATATCCAGCGATGGACCACACTCAGGAATACCGCAGGAAACATCTCGGAGGAAGTAGCGATTGAAGCCTTCGCAAAAGGCGCCCGACGAACTGCTTTCAGAGAAGAACTGGGCCGAGCCGCACCCAAAACTATTGGAGAGCTGATGGTCATAGCCGACAAATGGGCTAATGGAGAAGACGCAATGCGCAACGAGAGAGCATCATCGCCCGCGCCCGAAGAAGATCGCCATGGTCGAAGGAAAAGGAGGAAATACTACGATCACGAGGATCGAGAAGAGATCGTAGCGGTGGAGTTCACGCGAAATCGCGATAGTGGACACTGAGGAAGTCGCCAGTGGAGACCGAAAGCTGAAGAAAAAACTCCCGAGGAGGACCTCGATGCATACTGCTCGCTACATCTATTTACAGATAAGCGCACGGGAAAAACTAAGGCAACGCACCTTCTTAAGGACTGCCGAAAGTTCATCGACATCACCGAGGCTTCTCGAAGAAAAGCAGATCGGCAGCCAATCAAAATTACCCGCCACTTCCAGGAGGAGGACACCAAGGATTCCAGCCGCCACAACCCCTACCTCCACCAGCAAATCCAAACATAGCGCTAGCCGCACTACCTGCGCCACCCGCACAAAACGCCGGAGCTAACGCGTACCCGAACCCGGCAGGACAGTTAGGGATGATCCAGAAGGTCTGCCCATCCCGCAGAGCTCAGAAGACAAATACAAGGCAGCTATGCATGGCTGTGCAGACCCCGCCAACAAGGCCCGAGTAGCTGAAGATGGCGGACCAATCGATCACATTCTCAATGGAAGACCACCCACCACGAGTCTATCGACCAGGACACGCCGCCCTCGTAATCCAAGCGTAGATTGGTAACTACGAACTGGCCCGCGTATTCATGGATGGTGGCAGTGGCATCAACATTATCTACGCGGATACACTCCGCCGGATGAACAGGAACCTGGACGGCCTTGCGGAATCAGAAACATCCTTCCACGGGATAGTTCCAGGAAAGGCGATCCGTCCACTCGGAACAATCAACCTAGAGGTTGTGTTGGGCAATCGACGCAACTACAGAAGATAATTCCTTGACTTTGAAGTAGTCGACTGGCCCTCACAGTACCACGCCATTCTTGGTCGAACAGCGTTCGCCAAATTCATGGCAGTACCACACTACGCGTACCTGAAGCTCAATCTACCTGGGAAATATGGTGTAATCACCATCGACGGAGATTTTCAGAAATCTAACAAGTGCGACATCGAGTTCAACGAGATCGCAAAATCTTTCGGGATGCAAGAAGAACTGCAAGAGCTGGCAAAGACCACGGACCACTCCGTGATGCCCCTCACGAAGAAAAACGCGCCAGAATTGGAGTTCAGCGCCAACAGCGACACCCGAAAACATCAGGTGCACCCGACAGATTCTGCGAAGACAGCGATGGTCTCAACTACCCTCTCGCCAGCATAGGAAAGCGCGCTCGTCAAACTCCTCCGTGAGTACTGGGAAATTTTCGCTTGGCAGCCCTCAGATATGCCAGGAATACCCAGGGAGTTCGCCGAGCACTCACTTGAAGTCTTCAAAGATGCAAAACCCATCAAGCAGACCACTCGACGGTTCTCAGAACCCAAGCAGAAAGCGCTTGGAGAAGAAGTAAACAGATTGCTAGCAGCAAAATTCATCTGGAAGATCAAGATATCCACTTGGTTAGCAAACCCGGTGCTGGTCCCAAAGAAGAACACTGACATCCTTCGAGTGTGCATTGACTACACGTCATTAAATAAGCACTGCCCGAAGGATAACTTTCCCCTCCCGCGAATCGACCAGATCGTGGACTCTACTGCGGGTTGTCAACGCCTCTCCTTCCTGGACGCCTATTCGGGATATAATCAGATCCGGATGAAGCAGTAAGACGAGGAAAAGACAGCATTCATCACACCCCACGGTGTATACTGCTACACGACAATGCCCTTCGGGCTCAAGAGCGCAGGAGCAACATATCAGTGCTGCATGCAAAAATGCCTCGCCAAGCTCATTGGCAAGAACGTACAAGTGTATGTTGATGACATCATCATCAAGACTCGAGTAGAGGATACACTCCTCGAGGACAATAGAGAAACATTCGACGCTCTCAACGCATACAGGATCAAGCTCAATCCGACAAAATGCGTCTTTGGCGTCCCAGCAGGAAAACTTCTCGGGTACCTGGTATCCGCCAGAGGCATCGAAGCCAACCCAGAGAAAATACAAGCAATCTTGACAATGAAGGAGCCAACCAATCTAAACGGAGTCCAACATCTCGCAGGGCGACTAGCCGCCTTGAGCAGATTTATCGCACGATTGGGCGAGCATGCATTACCCTTCTACAAGCTGTTGAAGAAGACGAACAAGTTTGAGTGGACACCAGAGGCTAAGCAGGCATTCGCAGACCTGAAACGGTCATTGCAAAGCAGGCTCATCCTTGCAACACCGCAAGAGAGGGAGCCACTATACCTATACCTAGCCGCAACAAACCAGGTCATCAGCACGGCCATCGTAGTCGAACGACCTGAGGAGGGCAAGGCATATGGAGTCCAACGGCCGATCTACTACATCAGTGAAGTGCTCTCGCCATGCAAGCAACGATACCCTCACTACCAGAAGCTCGCATATGGAGTTGTTCTCACGGCTCGAAAGCTCAAGCACTACTTCCAGGAACACACCATCACAGTGGTTAATGATGCATCACTCGGTACAATCATGAACAACCCAATGGCATCCAGAAGAATAGCAAAATGGAGCATCGAGCTGGGTGCTTGGGACATCACCTATGCAGGACGCAATTCAGTAAAATCCCACGTACTCGTGGAATTCCTGAGCGAGTGGACATAGCTACAAACGCCCGGGCCGCCGGAATACACGAGTAACTGGATCATGTACTTCGACGGGTCCAAGAGAAATGAAGGAGCAGGAGCTGGAATCGTCCTAATATCACCTAGAGGAGACAAGCTGCAGTACGTCTTACGATTGGATTTTCCACCCGATGATCTAGCATCGAACAATGACGCAGAAGATGAGGCTCTGTTGCATGGGATGAAGATGGCAGTTGCGTGTGGAGCCACCCGACTGATGATCTACGGCGATTCCAATCTCATCGTGCAACAGACAATGAAGGAGTGCGACGCTATCGCTGAAAACATGGTCGCCTATCGTGACATGTACAACCTACTCGAAGGAAGTTTCAAAGGATGCGAGCTGAAGCATATTGCAAGATCCAGCAACGAAGAAGCAGACATGCTGGCAAACATGGGTTCCACAAACACACCCATACCGCCAGGGATATATTTCGAGCGGATGACTAAACGATTAGTCGAAGTCAAGAAAACTGCAGGAGCACCCGCAGCACTGGAAACAAAGGTCAGCCCGCAAGTTGCCATTATCGAGCTCATTCATAATATTTCGCGACAACTTTTTCTGGTCGAGCCAGTCTGGACGCAGAAATACATCGACTACTTGTCCGCCAAACAGCTTCCAGCAGACCCTCGCGAGGCTCGACAGATAATCAGACGCAGTAAATCCTTTCGGGTGGTCAACGGAGAATTATACAAACAGAGCATCTCGGGCATACTGCAGCAATGTATAGCACCCGAAGATGGCAAGGAATTACTACAAGACATCCACCAAGGAGACCGTGGACATCATGCTAGCTGGAAAGCAATCATGGTAAAAGCCTTCCGAGCAGGATTCTACTGGCTTACGGCAGCCAAAGACGCAAAGGAACTGGTCGACAGGTGCAACGCTTGCCAGAGATTCGCACCAAAACCTCACGCACCCGCTACAGAATTGCATATGATACCCATCGCCTGGCCCTTTGCCCAATGGGGGATGGACATGGTAGGACCACTACGCAAGTCCACGCCAGGTGGATATACACACTTGCTGGTCGCAGTCGACAAATTTACCAAGTGTCCGGGGGTTACCCCCGAGTAGGGGTAAGGCAAGTGCTAAAGGGCAAGATCAAGGGGGATGTTTGACCGGGTAGACGGCTACCCGGGTACTTGCTACCCGGTAGGTTTCTATCCGTACATATCCACCAAAGGCCAAGAGAAGATATCAAGGAAGTTTCATCTGTCCGAGTAAAGAAGTTGGTCCGGGTAGAGGGACTGCGTTCCTACCCGGGCAAGAAGTCAATGGAGTCGTTCTGACAAAGGATCACGCGTATCCTGCGTCCGTACCGGCGTGCGGTTCAACTTACGGAGCGTGTGATTATCCGTGCTACAGCGTCGCTACAGTGCGGTAGGCGTCTGTCAAGTCCTGTCACTGACAGAGGGGACATGAAAGGTCTAGGGGCCTACCCTATCTCACTCGCATGGTGGACAAGGGCTGTCAGGCGTACGGCGCGGCGCTTCTCCGCGCCGGATCTCGGAGGCGTGCTGTCGTCACTGTTGTCAAGTCACATCATCGTACCTTTTAGTCTTTATCTATTCGGCTGGGCACCAGTATATAACGTGCCCTGCCCCCTCCCGCGCGAGGGACGTTGGACACTTCGCATTTATTGCTAGAGCTCACAGTAGAGAGAGACATCGCAACAGAGTGGCTACTCGGTTGGAGGCATTCATTGTCCTGTGGCTACTCGGTTTACACCATATAGAGAGGAAAGGCAGGAGTAGGGGTGTTACCTCCACACGAGGGCCCTGAACCTGGGTAAGATTGTGTTGTTTGCAGTGCTTGAGACATCTTAGCACGGCGCTACTTGCCGTGCGATCCCTCCCCGGATACCTCCAGCGTCCATCGGCCCCAAACTCAAGCCATCCCATGGCGTCTGCCGTGATACCACCACGACACCAAGTGGATCGAAGCCATGCCAGTAACCGCAGTTAGCGCCCAATGCGCCGTCAAATTCCTCAACTCAATCGTATGCAGGTTTGGAATACCACCCGACATCATTACTCATAATGGTAGCAACTTCACGGAAAAGGAAACACAGCAGTTCTGCGAAGAAAAGGGCATCATCTTCAAATTCGCTTCAGTTGCCCATCCGTAAACAAACGCCCAAGTCGAAAGATCCAACGGATTAGTTTTGGCTGTCATGAAAAAACGTCTACTCGACCGTCTACACCCGGCAGCGGGACATTGGGCAGAAGAGCTACCCTCTGTGCTATGGAGCCTACGCACAACTCCAAATCAATCCACAAACTACACACCATTTTTCATGGTATACGGGGCTGAAGCAGTCCTTCCCGAGGACGTCAGGTTCAGCACCCCACGAGTTGTTGCCTACAGCGAGGAAACCTCCAACAGGGCACTCGCGGATGATATGGACGCACTCGACGAAATGCGCGATATTGCACTCGCAAGATCCGTAGTATATCAGCAGTCGCTGCAAAACTATCACAGTCGCCGCATATGCCACAGAGCCTTCGCAGTAGGAGATCTGGTGCTATGGCTCAAGCAGAAGGAAGGACACAAGCTCGAGCCACCATGGGAAGGACCCTTCATAGTACACGAAGTTATCCCAGGTGGCGCCTATCGACTGAAGAACCCGACGACAGGAGGCATCTATTCCAACCCTTGGAATGTTGCACAACTCCGCAAATTTTATCTCTAGATTTATTTTACTCACAGTATTAAGGCTATACTAGCCATCTTGTAGTTCGACAGAAAAACACATGACTTTTCAGTCATTGCAATAAAATACATGGTTTCTCAACCATAGATACTCGAAGATTCTCCATCCTTACATGCTACAAAGTAACACGTATACACCCCACAAACACACGGGGGCTACACCTAACTCAGCATCACAGGAAAAAATTTATATACAAGGTGAACACCTTACAACAGTTTTTACAAACTACACAGCACGACATGATACATACATCCTACGATCAAACATGGCGCTGAGCATTCTCAGCTGCCAAAACCCGATCTACCTCATCCGAGGTCAGTCGAATTATTTCCTCTGCCGCAGGTCGAACAGCCCTATAATAAGGAGAAATATCGTCGATTGGACCATCAGGAAGTCTAGCTATGGAATTGAAGTTCACCTCAGGATGCCACAACCGGACGAAAGAGAGAGCCACCACCGAGCCGCAAATCATCTGATCGCGAACACACTCGCGAATCTCTCCTTCTCGCCCGAACACCCTAAGAAGATGGCTCCAATCTTCAGGACCCCTCTGCAGTGGATAGAAAGTAGCGTTCATTGCAATCAAAACCTCGTGAAAGGAACTCACGAGTATCTTCGCCTGGATGACTCGGAACTTCAAGGTAGCAAGCACAAAGCCTCGACTACGATCGGACCAAAAGTTATTCGCATGAGGTTTTGAGCTGCCAGCTTCCTGAAGAATGTGGTTCTCCACCCATTGTTTCTCATTCCTGTCATCCGGCTGAACAACTGAAAAGCAAAGGTATATGATCAAAAAAGGATACAAGACAAAGAAGACTTGGGGGCTGCACTGCTTACAGAGCAAATCCCTGGCAACAGACGCCAACTCATCCATCACAAACTGCTCGCGTTTAATCGTCAGCTTTTGTTTGGACTTCGCCACATCCGCTACCCCACGCAAAGCTTTTAGCTTGCGTTCACCCTCCGAAACGCGATCACAGAGGCCTACAAAGGTCCCAACAGCGGCAACAAGAGGATTTTCTGGGGTAGCAAGTCCACCTGAAGACTCCGCGGCAACCCCGGCTACCTGGAAGAATACAAGGAAATTAAAGGAATAAGATGCCCTATTCGAGATATAACAACCACCTATTCAACAGGTGCTCGGGGGCTACTCCCATCGGGAGGAAACACACAATCGCGGGAAGCATTTCAGAAGGACATCTCGATTAAAACGATGAAAATATGGGAGCACATCCCAAGGTTCATTACAATCGGAAAAAATGAAATACAAAGGAATATACTAAGGAGCTACAGTTGTGCTGCCACTCGCGGCGGTGATCCCTCCCCTAGCACGGGCAAACAACTCAGATAACTTCCGAGCAAGGACTCCGGCTGGCTCGCCAAAACGACGAAGCCCTACCTTTTTGAAGTAGAAGGATCGACGGGAAGCTCCGAGTAGGCCTCCTCCAAGCCGGTGACTCCATGCGCCAGTGCAAACTGGATGGCGGTCTTCGCCCCAGATTCTGACTGAGCAACCGCGTAGGTATCAAGGAGATTGCTCTCCGAGAAAATCTTCAGCAGATCACCCAGCGCAGGTGGAGACACGACGTTGACTAGAAGGCGGCCGTGCAGCTGCGTCAGCACTCGAGTGGCATCGCCAATCAAGGTGCAAACCCCTTCGGCGTGCTTCCTGAGCTGAGCGAGGGAATCGGTCAGCGCATCCACCCGCTGGACCCCAGGAAGCTCAAGTGGGACGCCCAGAAGACCTACAAAGAAAAATGTTAAAATCCAAAGGACTCACAAGGACAGAAGACGAGCAATAGACCAAAGGCAACTTACCCGCAAAGCATTCGGCGAGAGGACGAAGGAAGTCGACAAGGTCGGCATCCGCCTTGGTGCCAGCATCCTCCAAATTCTTCAGAGCATCCTGGGCAGCCGCAAGCTTTCCTACGAGATCAGCCGACAGCATGCGGGAGGACTCGAGTTCCCGTCGAGTAGCTGCCAACTCAGCCTCTTGAGCAATTGCCCGAGTGGAGGCATCCGCCTTCTCGGTCTTCATAAACTCAACTTGAGCTGCGCAGCAATAGTTGTCAGAGGCGAAAAATTGGTGGAAGTAAAAAGATAAAGACGAAAAAAGATGATAAACTTACTTCGAAGAAGCTCATTCTCCGCGGCAAGTCGATCACGGTCTGATCGAAGGATCCCGCATTCCGCCTCAGCAAGAAGAACACGGCGACCAACGGCCACGAAGGAGTCGATAAGCGACTGCAAGGAACATGAAGATAAAAGAATCAGAAAAGAGAAATTTGAGCCTATACTCGATTGTAAACATTCAAGTATAGCCTTGGGGGCTACTCCCATTGGGAGCACTGTCGTGCACCCGATAAAATGAGGAAGAATAAATAAAAGACTATCTTTGAGCCTGTAGCCGATCGCATGCGATCGACTACAGCCTCGGGGCGCTACTCCCATCGGGAGCACTGTCATGCACCCGATAACAAATCCAAAACTGACAAAGCATTGAAGAAGCAGGCAGCAAAGTTTACCTGGCCTTGAGCGAAGGAGATGGGATCTGCTGAGCTACCTGACACCTCCTTCGTAGTCGAAGCCCCAGCAGCGAAAGTAGGAATTCTGTATTCCGTAGTCGCCACGTTGGGGGCTACACTCGGTGAATTTTGGACGGTGTCGGCGGTACGAGTCTCACCCGCAGCTCCAACTTTCTTCCTCTTTTCGAGAGGAAGGGAAGAGACAAACCTGCGAGGGCTGATAGCTTGCAGGCTACAATGAAGACAATACGTCAAAAAGATACGAAAGGAAATGTTCGACTAAGAACAAGAGGAGAAACTTACTCGTCATCATATTCTTCGTCCAACATATCCGCATTCCAAGCGGTTTGGATATTTGGAAACGAAGGAGAAGGGGCACGCGTACGCAGCAGAGTGATGTTGATGGGCTCCTTCCTGGGCGATTCCTTGTCCAAAGAATTGTCTTTGGAGGTGGCCTCATCATCCCCCACTCTACGGCATTTACGAAGGAGGAGACCGCCATTCGAGTCCTCTGCGCCATCCGAGGAATCATGCTCGGAGCTCGGGGAGGCAGCAGCAACACTGGTATCGGCTGGGCCGTCCAGGTTACTCGCCAACAAATCCGAGGCCTCCTCCCCAAACATTGGTGGATAGCAGGTGGCCACGGCTAGGCTCTACAAAAAGAAGATAGAAGAAAAGTGAAAGGAAAATTCAATCGACCAAATTTCAGAGCAAGGAAGGAAATAAAGACAGAGAGAAAGACAAAACTTACGTCGGAAGGCGGAGGCCTTGACGCCTCGAAAGCTGCAACCGTGCAGTCGGGGAAGGTTTCGCCTACCTTCAAACTGGTGATTGCCGCGATCTTCTTCTCGAACTCGACGTTCGAGAGCTCTTCGCGGCTGACGCGACTGGGGTCTTCAGTGCCCTTGTACTCCCACATCGTGGAAGGCCTGTTCTGCAGACGCTGAATCTGGCGCTTGAGGAAGATACTCGCCAGGTGCAGCCCGTTCAGCACGATTCCGGCGCTTGGTCCCGTAGGGCAGCCACCTTGGCGAGTAGCGGAGTGACTACCTGGTTTTCTTCAGCCGACAGCTTGTGCGCCCAGGATTTCCGCCTCTTCAGAACGGCGAATGGATGGAACTCCTGAATCCCATCCGAGCTGTTGTCGGTGACGTAGAACCACTTCTTCCTCCACCCTTGAGCGGAGTCGATGAAGTCCATCGCGAAGTAGCTGGAGTCCGATCTCGCCTGAATCCCGAAACCGCCGGTGCGCAGCGGCTCGCCAGGCTCGGACTCCGCTCACGACTTCTCGCGGAAGACGTGGATATTGAAGAGGGCCTTCCAGAGGCCCCAATGCGGACGAATGCCCAGAAAGCACTCGCAAAATACAATGAAGCACGAGATGTGTTGCACTGCATTTGGAGGCAGATCGTGGAGCTGTATGCCGTAGACATACAGCAGTGCCACGAAGAAGGGGTGAAGAGGAAAAGAAAGCCCGCGAGACACGTGGTCCGCGAAGACCACGCGTTCGTTCACGCTAGGGTTGGGTACCTCTTCCTTCTTGCCGAGGCGCACCCGTTTTTTAGCTTCCGGCGGCAGCAGTCCCTCCCGCTGCATCTCCTTGATGCTCTTGGTGGTGGTGTTGGGCGAGCGCCAATCACCCGAGCGCGGTGCGGGTGGCACAGGGACCTCCCCTGACGCCCTCGATGACGAGACGACGGCACCACGTTTCTTGCCTCCCGCCATTGCTGCTAGCGCGAGCTCGAAGAGAGAGAAGGTAGAGCGCGAGTAAGACGATGAGCGAAGAAGGCAAAGGCTGGGAAATTTTCACCGTTTCACCAAGGCCTGCATTTATACACAGGGCCAATCGATTTTGGCCGCTCGCTGAGCCACGTGGCATCCATCGCAGCCGCCGCGTGCGAAGGCGAAACGAAAGGACGGCGGATGCTGTTTCGTGCCACGATCCTAACAGTGGATCGTGCGCATTTACTGCGCGCGGTTCGCGTAAAAACCGGGAACGACGTCTCGTTTCCGGTCAAAAAACTGACAAGGTGGGCCAACACTTCTGCTCTCACTCCGTCACGTCCCATCGGGAGGATAAAAGTGCGCCATGACGTCATAGCGTGCATCATCAAGCTGAAGAATCTTTCAAATGGAAAGTCCAAGCGCGAAAATAACTTCGCATGGACAAAATCTTTCGAATAAAAGTCCAAACACGGAAATAACTTCGTATGGTCAAATTATGACGTGAAATATCTTTCACAAGAAAAAAAATACCCCAAACATGAAAACTCTTTCGTATGGGCATAAAACTCCGAACACGAAAACTCTTTCGTATGGACAAGGATCCACAAACTCAAAACTACGCGAGTAGGCAGATCCTGCCACTCATTCACACGATGTCTGCACATCGTAAATCTGGATTGTTCAGCCGACTAGGTACATCCGGATGCCATATTCTTTCGAATATGAAGGTAAGACCCAAAAGATCTCTCTTGAGGGCCTGGAATCGCACTCAAGCTGCGTCCTCCGGTATAATTCCGTGTCAACAACACGAAGAAAAATCCTAGCGGACACGCCGGGTACCCCATAGGTTAAGTTCGACTCGGTAAAACCACTACGGCCCAGTCGCAATGATCACCTCATCGGGTTCGAGTCGGAGGTCTCGAATCTGTGTAGGCCAGAACTGTTTTTGCCCTAGTTGCAATTAATTGGCCCTGATCTTTCGGGAGAGCCAAGCTGCTGCACCATATCCTTCTGCGATAAATATCCATGAAAACATGCACTTTCATTACTCGATACCCGGGTGTAAAAAGATCATCACACAGGGTAGACACCCTCCGTACAGGAAATTACCATAATGGTTATCTTAAAAGAAAGCAGTATAAAAAATCTGAACGTCTACTCGACTGGAAAAATCCCAATCGAGCAAACGCTCGGGGGCTACTGACGAAGGGATAGATCTTAGACCCTGCGGGTAAGGACACCCCGTCTCAGGCCCAAGGTTAAGGACCAAGAAGGGAAGCCCTTGGAGTATTCTGGGAGGCCCACATGAATCCCACCCACAATGCCTTGCGGGCTAAGTTAGGAAACTTGTAACCGACATAGGGTTAGAGTTCGAGTCCTCTCCGGGTAGGGTTTGAGACCTGGCCACCTATATAAGGCCAGGAGAACCACCGGAAGAAGACCAAGCAATACCGCACCACCAAAGCCTTGAGCTCGAGATCGTACTCTCGACTTGAGCAACCACCATTGTAACCGATCTATTCGATAATACAGATCGACAGAGGCAGGAGTAAGGGTTTTACCCCTACGAGGGCCCCGAACCTGGGTAAATCTTGCCCCCTATCTAGCCGACGATCGTCACCAGCGCTCATGGGTTATCCTATTCGAAACCCTATGGGTTCACCCGAGGGATTTGTTGAGTCACAGATTCGACAATGTACGAGCATGAGAAAGAAGAGGTATGTGGTGAATGATATCAATGGGTCAGCGGACAAAGGACAACATGCAGTGATCATCCGGGATATTAAACTGAGAAGATCGGAGTTCCAAGAAGCGGTGTTCCGCCATGAACGACGAGAAGCCAATACGGAAGCGCATAGGTTGGCTCGCTCGGCTACCAGCCTGGGAGTTGGAAGGCATATCAGGTTCTCTGCCCCGACTGAATTGGGGATCAGAGAAAACATTGTATCTTCTACATCTTAAGCTTCTGTCATTCCTCTAAAAAAGAGAAAGAAGAGGACTACACACGCGCTCCTCCTCCGCCGCCCGCATCGCCTCGTCACGACGCGCGCGCGCCGCGGGTTGCGGGAATGAGACGAGCTAGGACCTATGATGCGTGTACGGCTTGTCTTCTTTTTGTCACACACGAATGAAGAAATATGAACGGTTACGCGAAAGTTAAAGCGTCTTTTGCACTAGTGGGAAATTACTACGCGTGAGTGGATGGCTGTTCGGCTTCAGCTGCCGGCCATTCATTCCGCCGCTTGTCTGTTCGTTTCCACTTCCTCGCTACTCGTTCGCCTCCTGTTGCTGCGCCTATATAAGAGAGGTCGCTCATCTCCGTAGACATACAACACGTCCACACCTCTAAGCCTCATACTTTTCGAGCACCGCGCCACCGATCAGGACACCTCCATCCCGTGCCGCGGCGTGCACCGCGGAACGGGACAGTACGGCTCCGAAACCGCGTCTCTTTGGATCCTGTACGTGAGAAGGGCGATAAGGTTTTTTGGGAGCGCTGTTGCACGACTACTGGCATCATCGTCACCACGGACGCCGACGACTACTTCCCGAACGACGACTTCTTCCAAGACGTCGACAACCTCTTCGGCGACATGTCTACCTCTCCTAACGTGAATGGGTCTTCCTTTGCACCATACGTGTTCATATTTCTGTTTCATGTCTCAATACATGTTCTTCTACTACCAATCTATTTGGACTTGTTTATTTCGCGCTTTCATACAAATCACATGACTAGTTTATTTCCAGTTATTCTAGCCATATGTTATCTATCTTTTTCATGGATTAAATCATTTGGAAAATTGCTCATATATTCAACAATTCCTTGCCGTGGGCATCGAACTGCTCTTATTCGGGATGACATACTGTCTTCAGACACACCATCCTAACCACATGGACCAGGGCTGATCTGATGAACTCGTCGTGGTATGTTGCTTTCAGGAAAATAACGTGTTTGTTGCTTTATGTACTATGTTGTGAGAGGTAGCTTTCAAAACTTATGTAAGATATCGGTTTGGTTGCATTTTAAATGGAATTAGGGGGAGTCCCTTTTTATCTAAAAGAAATGACACATATGCATCCGGAGCCAATTACTTATAGGATGTCAGTTTGCATCATTCTTTTGTTTCAGTACGTCTTTTAGTCTACGCATTACACAACAAGTCGATGAATACAGGCTAGGTTGGTATCTAATAACATAATAACATCACGAATCCACCATCGGACAAAACTGATAATCTGATAACAGCATGCTACCACCAACACAAAACGCCGAAGCACATAGCATGTTGACCGTGTCATATAGAAACACGATAGGCAGACGGCGAGGCGGAGCGCGCTGCTCCGTCTAGTTCAGATTTGAGGCCGTTGGGATTAGTCGCTCAGCACCATGCATTGGTCATATTTACAGGGTCCATGAGACCAGCCACACTGTGATAGAAAAGTGATTCGAAGGACGCTTTGAATCGGTTCGGTACACTGCAGAGCATCGATGCATGGCGCTAGAGAAGAAAAGCGACTCAATAAGTTGATTCGGTTCCTATCCGATTCATTCATTTAAATAAGAATTTCTCATCTCTGATGCCGCATGCAAAGCAGTGGACAACATCCAATCAGTAGAGCAATAGAGATTCTTTATTATTTTTGAATGGTTCCCATGTATGAGTTGAATCGGAGTTACACAGTGTAGCTACACGCCGCCGATTCCAACTCTGGCTCACTTTTGCTTTGAACCGATTCAGCAGTGTGGATGGTGTCGTGGTGGTGTCACGGCAGATGCCATGGGATGGCTAAAGATGTGGGGACGAAGGACGCTGGAGGTGCTCGGGGAGGGATCACGCGACGAGTAGCCGCGTGAAGTAAGAACGAAGCACTGCAAACAACACGATCTACCCAGGTTCAGGGCCCTCGTGAGGAGGTAAAACCCCTACTCCTGCCTTTCTTTGTGTATTCTGATGTCTCACCGAGTAGCCACAGTACAATGATTCTTGCTACCGAGTAGCCACTCTCCTCTCTACGTGATGAACTAGGTCAAGAATCTAGGGTTTCCTTGTGTTCTAGTATGCGATCTGGGTCACGGTGGTGTTCGATCCTCACGCAGGAGGCGGCGGGGCACCTTATATACACAGTGCCCAGCCGGATACGTCCAAATACGGACAAGTGTCGACATAGTGTGCACATCGTCCTTCTTCCGAGTTCCCGCTGACAGCTTTGGTTCCTAATCTTGGCTGCATCCGGAAAGTCGTTGGGCAAAACCAAGGGGACAGTCTGGTATCACTGTGCCAAACACAGAGTAGGGCCCCCTTATCCTGCGACCGCCTGCTTCCACACTGTCACTGTCAGGCAGGCCGGTCCCAGATGAACAGTAGTTCGAATAGTGCCAAGTACGGACCCAGGATACGCGGGATCCTGTGTCAGAACGGCTCCTTTGACTTCTGGCCCGAGTAGGTTCCCGCCAATTTTACTCGGGCCAACTCTTCTACTCGAATGGACAGAACTTGATTGATATCTCCTTCTGGTCATCTTGAAGTGAGACCGAGTAGCAGTCGACCGGGTAGCAAGTACCGGGTAGGCGGCTACTCGACCAAACTTCTCTTCTGACAGTTGCTTTTACCACTTGCCTTTACCCTACTCGGGGGTAACCCCCCGTCAGCAGTCCCCGAAGCTGGTAGAGTCTGGCGAACTCGTTCACTAGGCTCTGCCAGCTTAAAACCAATCTTTGCAACACCACCCTTGAACCTCAAGATGCCGAGTAAAACCTCCGAGTAGCACTCCGGAAGGTACCTTGGGTCTCCTTTCTTCCGAATAGGGCTAGTCTCCTTCTCTGCGTCCGAGTAAAAGGACTTAGAGAATTTCTCAAGGAGAGTCTCTGCAGCGCAGAGCACAATCCAGCCTTCCGTGCTGCAACTGGACACGTGTCAAGCATCCGCGACCCTGTCGTCTCACCGCCCAGGACACGACGTGCCACGCGCCCAGTTTTCACGGAGCGGGCCCACCGGCTCGTCATGTCCCATCAAGCGCAGTAATAGCCCACGATCTGGTCGTGGGATCAACTGTGGCCGTTACGCGCGCGTCCCGCGCTTGCGTGCGTTTCTAACCGGCCACAGACCCCACCACACGAAAATTATGGCCACGATCGATCCCACTACCCCGATGGTAACGGTAATCCGAGGCGAGGGTATAAATACCCCCACCGGTAACTTCCTCTTCTCCTACCTCCGTACTTTCCTCTTTCGCCTCCCTGTTTCTTCTCCGCCGCTGAGCTCTCCGCCGCCGCGCAACTCTTTGCGCCGCCGCGGATTCGTTTTCTCCACCATACTCTTCCTAATCTTCCACCACCTTCTCGCTCGCTGCCATGGCTGCTCGCGCCGGCTGGGCTGGTTCTGATGTCACCGTCGATGACTGCTCCTGGCTCGTGAACACCCGGAGGGTTCCTCCTGGTGTTCAGTGCCGGACGTCCGACGGCGAAATCGTTCCGGCCCCGCAGGAGGGCGAGCACGTCGTCTTCCTCGCGCACTTCGCGCGAGGATTTGGCCTGCCGGCTTCCGATTTCCTCCGCTCCTTCCTAGATCACTTCGATGTTCAGATGCATCACCTTCCACCGAATGCTGTCGTCTTCCTCGCCTATCATACCGTGGTGTGCGAGGCCTTTCTTGGCGTCCGCCCCACGGTACAGACATGGCTGAAGTACTTCCATCTCCGCCAGCAGAGCAAGGGGAAGAAGGATGGCGCGGCCGCTGGCAGTCGGGTAACCGACACCGGCAGCGCCATGATGGTGCAGCGGACGGGAACCAACCACCCTCGCATCAAGGGCTTGGATTCCGTCCGTATGTGGCAGAAATCCTTCCTTTACGTGAAGAACATCCCCGCCACGAAGGGGGGAAAGGTAACGGACCGCATCAATCTGCCCGCCTGGAGCAACCGAGCTCCATCCGGGCAGAACTGGAAGACGAAGCCCTCCAACGACCGCAATGCCGTGCAGATGGAGGAGCGGCTCGCTGAGCTAATCGGAGAGGGCCTCAAGAGCGACGACCCCGTCGCCTGCTGGATCAAGAACCGAGTGCTGCCTCTGCAGCAGCGCTCCCACCCAATGTGCTACCTGGGAGGCCCCCGCGACTGCACTCGGACGACCACGTTCGAGCTCAGCAACGCGGAGGTCGCCGCGCACGCGAGGTCCATCCTGACCACAGGCCTCCGCGACAATTGGCAGTATGGGTTCATCCCCTTCAGCCGCACGAAGCCGATTCCACGGGTACGTTTTCCTTATTCTGCTTCCAGTATATGCAATCCGAGTAGATATCCTCCTCTTCCTACTGCGACTAGCAATTGCATTCTGTGCCGAGTAGAGCACTTAGTAGAATTGCCTAGGCTTAGTGTGCTTAGTGTCTGCACGCCTTGTCGAGTAGCATACTTAGGAGAAATTCTTAGGCTTAATATGCTTGATACTTGCACGCCTTGCCGAGTAGGACACTTAGCAAATTTCCCTAGGCTTAGTGTGCTTTATGTTTGCACGCCTATTCGGGTAGAGTGCCCTTGTGCTACCCGGCTAACTTTGCGTTGTTTCTCGGTTCTTCAGGTCCTTGACCGCCAGCGTACTGAAAGCTGTGAGCGCTTCGAGGGCAATTGGTCAGATGATCGAGGAGAAGACGACCAGGCCTCCTTCGAGACCACGGACCAGATTAATCTTCCTCATTCCCCCTCGACGGAGAAGCAGCACGCCGAAACGTCCCTCCGCGATTGGTCCGAGGACGAATTAGAAGGTAAGTGAATTCAAGCTGTTTGTCTGCGAGAAGAATTAACCCTTTGCCTCCTGTTTCTGAATCTTTTCTCTTTCTCAAATTCATAGATGCTGCTGATGCTGAGAACGAGGATGAGGATGAGGACGAGAATGAGGGCGGCGCAGCTCTGGTCGTCCCGCCACTATCGGTTGCTGCTCCTGTTACCCGCAAGCGGGCCGGCAGTGGCGCCCTAGAGCCCCCCGCCAAGAAGAAGAAGCCGACCGAGAAGAAGACCAAGAAGGTCGTGAAGAGAAAGAAACCCACGATTCCTTCCCGCCAGGGGTAAGTTCCTTCCCGGTTACGCTTTGGTTAACCTTGTTCTTCTCGGTTGATTCTCGATCCTTTATTTGCTTGTTTCCTCTCAATTTCCTCTGCCCTCTTCTTACTTCTGAACATGATTTCCTCTTCAGAGCCCCCTTGAACGCGGACGCCGCTCTTGCGTCCACTGAGACCCAGAAGAGTGTCGCCGTCGATGTCGACAATCTAATCGACCTCGACGCCGATGAGAACAACGCTGCCAACGCACCAATACAGGGCACTGATGCCCAAAGTACTGAGCCAGGGCAGCAGTCCCGCGCCGAGCAGGAGGCGCAGGACACTGCTCACCAAGAGAAGCCACCTTCTCCTCCGGCCAACACCGCCGAGGAGAACCAAGACCAAGAGATGCACGATGACGCCGCCCTTGAGCGGCCAGGAACAGAACAGGAGCAGCCAGTCACAGGGGGTGCTGAGCAAGAAGATCCCGCGTCCCAGGCGCGAGTGGAAGCAATGGATATCTCCCAGCCAGATCCTGCTGCTGAACAGCGGGTAGAAGACGCGACTGGGCACTACCCTCTGAGCGACGTGCAACCAGACGCCGCGCAGAGTAGCGCCCAGCCAGATGGCGCATCGGACAGCGCGCCCCTGGCGCCACCAATTGACCAAGGTGGCGCCCAGCCAGACTCCTCCCTGGTGCAGCCAACTAAAGCTGCAGCCGGCCCTTCGGCCAAGCCGGTTACGAGGAAGAGTGCCCAAGATGCTGCCGAGAAGGAGGCAGCCGAGAAGGAGAGAGCTGAGAAGGAGAAGGCTGAGAAGGAAAAGACCGAGAAGGGGAAAACCGAGAAGCCAATCTCCGAGAAGCCAACTGCCCAGAAGGAGAAAGCAAAGAAGCGAGCTGCCGACAAGCCGCCGCCAACATCAACTAGCCAGTCACGTCAGCTGGTTATTCGCGATCCCAGCGCGGTTGCTGCCGCCGCTCCTGCAGCTGCAGCTGACCAGCCCTGCTACCCGGATTACATGGTGAAGGTTAGCCAGCAGCGCCAGGTCGGCCTTTCCCCCCAGGATCGGAGTCTCGCTCTTCAGAAAGGGAGAAAAGCCGTGGCAGTGAATTCCAGGCCTCCGGCCCCAAACCAGGACAAATCCGTCTCCATTGCTTCTCGTGGAGTTCAGGACCAGGCGATAACGTCCCAGAGCCTCGAGCAAGTACTCGACCTGATTGGCTTCATTGACGCCAAATGGGACAGCAAGGTTCTCGGCAACACCAACTGGAACGGCACCGATCTGGGCGAGATCGACCATATGCGTGTTGACTGGAATAAGGTGGACTTGGGTTACAAACCCATGACCGTCTCCACCACCTCTGCTACCCTTGCTGCAAAAATGTTTGTCCACCGCAAGAACGCAGAGGATCTCGAGCAATCTTATGCGGTAAGTCTTAATTCATCCTTTCCGAGTTGCACATTTCTTCCTCTTCTACTCTTCTCCCTTTTCCTTAACCATCACCCAGTCCCCAAGATTCTGGCCGAGTAGGAGGATACTCTCTCGAGTAGCCGCCTTCTCGGGTTGAATCTTTACTTCTTTGTCTGACTCATCTTTCTTTTGCTTCTCAGAATAGCGTTCTGAAGCGGACCAACTTGCATCGTCAACTACTCTGGAACCATGCCATTGCGAAGAGACGCCTCGCCGCCCTGGAGAAAGAGAAGATATCCGCCGAGGAAGCCGACAAGGAAGTGATGAACAGCACCATGAAGCTGTCTGAGGTGGAAGGTACGCTTCTAGCTACGCGGTTCTTGCGTTTATTATTTACGCCCGCTTCTGCTTTTTGCGCTAACCGATTTGACTCTGCAGGGAAGTTGAAAGCCCTGGCTGACGAGCACGAGAACTGCCGTGCCTTCGTGGAGAATGGCCAGGCCACCATCAAGAGATTGGAGGGTAAGTTGCCGTCTACTCGGTTTCTCCTGTGTTTCTTTCTTTTGCTTCTCTGCTAACCGTGCTTTGCTCTTTTCAGAAGATCATAAGCAGTTCGCTTTGGAGCATCAAGACTGCCTCAAACCTGCTGAAGTGCAACAGCAGTTGTCCAGCCAGGCCGTCGAGCTGGTGAAGGAGCATACTACTGAGATGGAGAAGCTCCAAGTCCAGCTGCAGAAGGCGCTCCAGGACGCTATCAACCTTGGTGCCGAAAGGGACAGAGTAATTGCCGAGAAGGCAAAGATCGAGACAGCAGCCAAGGCCAAGGTGAAAGCCCTCGAGCAGGAATGCGAGGTGCTGAAGAAAGCCAACGCTGGCCTCTTCACACAGATGGACGGGCTCCGCCAGATCCAAGAAAGGCATCTATCCAACGAGGAAACGTGGAAGACTCAGCTGCAAGGACTGCGCCATGACCTGAACAGTAAGTGCCCTTCTTCTCTGCTTCACTGCTTCCTCTTGTTCCTCTGCTACCCGGTTCCCAGTTCTACTTTGTTATTGTTTCTGATTTTCCCGATAGCTCTTGCAGGAGTCTTCCCTGACCTTGAGTCTGCTTGCGTGCCCGCTCTGGAGAAGGTCCGAGCAGCTCGTGCTGAGAAAGGCGAGCCTCTGGATACCCGAGCAGAAATCGAAGAGAGCATCGTGGTTATGCAAGAGCAGTTTCCGCGGCTAGCGGGCGTGGGCACCGAGCTGGTGCGCGTCGCCTTCCAGATCCACAACTTCTTCTGGCCTGATGACTCTGCGCCGACAACAATCTCCGGACTCGCCCTGAAGCTGCAGCGCGTGAAGGCCAAACTGAAGAAATGGCGCGCCTCGGGAGCTCGGGCAGGTGCGGACATGATGCTGCTCTTCGTCACTAGCTGGTACGAGAACCTCAATATGCATATTATCCGCGAGATGCGCCGAAACTCCAAGTGGGAGAAAGACCCCGACTGCGTGGCTATTCGCCAGCTGGTTGCTCACGAGGTCGCCCAGTATGCTGATACTGCAACCTTCATCGACGGCCTCACCGAGCCCGACACCGAGGTGGACGAGGGCGAGGAGGAGGATGAAGACGAAGAAACGGATACCGAGGAGCTGGACCTGAGCTGCTTCGAGTCCCCTGCTGGCCAGGATGGGAAGGGGAAGGCCGTGGTCGTCGCGGGTAGCGATGAGGAGGGCGAGAACGAGGAGATGTCAATCGACACCGCCGCGCTAGAGTTCGGCACCTCATCAGGAGCTGCCCTTGACGACACCGTCAATCTCCGCGCCCACGACACCGGCTCCGCCTCCGCGACAACGCCCGTGTCGGTGGCCACTGCGACTTCTGAGCAGATCGCCACCGAGCCTGACGTCGAGCAAGCGAAGACTGTCGATGCCAGCACAGAGGCGGCCGCCACCAAGGCCACTGATGAAGACGAAGCAACCAAGGCGAGCACCGAGAACACCACGTCGACTTGAGTTTATCCTGCAGCTTTTTTCCTCAAAAACTTATCAGATCCCCGGGATGCCGGGTGCAGATGTATCAGACTATTTACGCTTTTGCTTGCTACTCAATTTTATTCCCACTTATTATCTTTAATTTAATCAATTTAAGCAGCCCTGGCTTAATGCCGGGTTGCGTTAGTATACGAGTCCCCGAGTTGCATTTCTTATTCACTCTCTCTTTTCGTCTCAGCTCTACCCGCAACTTGTTGCTTTTTTGGTATTCGAGTCACAAGAGTCAAAGAGTAGAGTTGCAAATACTTAGCCGCTTAGAAACAAACATAGTAACGCAGCCCACCACTTAGCCGAAAAGATAAGACAAAGAACAGAAGTAACAAACACCCTACTCGGTTCCTGCACTCTTTTCTTCCTTAGCGATTTTTCTTGTGCTCATTGACCTTTTGCTTGTTCTCTTGCTTGCCATGAAGCCGGGTTTCGGACAGCAGCAGAGTCGAAGAGTTGGCATGTAGGTTTAGACACAGTACTCAATACGCTTATGAATTTTGAAATGGAGCAACCGAATAGACAGACAGCAAAGCCGAGTAGAAAAACTTAGAGCAATTTCAGGCGAGGGCAGTCCCCGAGTTCAATTTCAGATTGCATAGTAGAATTAAGAGTACATACACATTTTTTGCTCACGAATGGAAACGACGGAGTAGAGCTACATTCCAGGGACGCTTTGATTCCTCTCCAGCTTTATCTGCCCTGTTCGCCTGTGATGGGCGCACATCTACAAGGTAGTACGCATCATTGTGCAGCGCTTTGCTCACAATGAAAGGCCCTTCCCATGGAGGAGACAACTTGTGCATCCCGGCTGTGCGCTGCACAAGCCTAAGGACCATGTCTCCTTCTCGGAAAACCCTTGGGTTCACCTTTCGGCTATGATAACGCCGCAGGTTTTGCTGGTAGATAGCCGAACGTGATAGAGTCAGCTCTCTTGCTTCTTCAAGCAGGTCAACGTCGTCTTCTCGAGCTTCTCTCGCCTCCACCTCAGTGTAGAGGGTTACTCGGGGGGAGTCATGCTCTAAGTCTATTGGCAACACGGCCTCAGCCCCGTATACCAAGAAGAATGGTGTGTAGCCGGTTGACCGGTTAGGGGTAGTCCTTAGACTCCACAACACCGCTGGCAACTCGTCTAGCCAACACCCAGGTGTTTTCAGCAGTGGCTCAATCAGCCTTGGCTTTATGCCTGCCAGTACCATACCATTTGCTCTTTCAACTTGCCCATTGGAGGCAGGGTGCGCGACTGACGCAACGTCTAGTCGGATGTGCTTATCTCTGCAGAACCGCACCATTGCCCCCTCTGCGAAATTGGTGTCGTTGTCGGTGATGATGCTGTGCGGGTAGCCATATCTCATGATCACATCCTTCACGAATTTCACAGCTGTGGCCCCATCGCACTTCCGAATAGGCTTCACTTCAATCCACTTGGTGAATTTGTCCACCATGACCAAGATGTGTGTCATGTTGCCTTTAGCCGGCTTGAAGGGGCCAACCATATCCAGGCACCAAACAGCAAACGGCCATGTGATAGGGATCGTCTTCAGCTCGGAGGCAGGCACGTGAATCTTACTCGCGAACATCTGACAGCCATTGCACTTCCTCACGATGTCTTCAGCTTGCTGCAGAGCTGTGAGCCAGTAGAAGCCATGCCGAAAAGCTTTCTTGACCAATGCCCGAGAAGAGGCGTGGTGGCCGCATTCTCCTTGATGTATCTCCAACAAGATTTCTCCTCCTTCTTCTGGGTCCACACAACGTTGCAGCACGCCTGTGGCACTCCTCTTGTGCAGCACATCTCTGATTATGGTGTAGCCCTTGGATCTTCTCTGAATCTGCCTTGCGGTAACCTCATCTTCTGGTAAGGTGCCGTCCCTTAGAAAGGATAATATGGGCATAGCCCAACTCGGTGTCTCCCGCGTGGGAGACACTGGTTCGTCCAGTTCCATTGGGACGGGCACCTCTGGTTGCTCAGGAGGATTAGGATCATTTCTTTGGAGCCCTGGTCGGTTGGCGAGGACCTCCTCAATGAATGCGACAGTCCCCGGGTTAAGGACAGCAGTCCCCGGGTAAGGAATGGCAGTCCCCGAGTAGGGAGTGGCAGTCCCCGAGTAGGGAATGGCAGTCCCCGAGTAGGGAGCGACAGTCCCCGGGTTTCCTGTAGCATTCTCCCAGTCAATATCCATGGGATCAGATTCCTCACTTGGCAGAGAAGGAACGAAAATGGATTCCGAGTTGGGGGATGGCTTGATGGATGGCTTCCTCAAATGCTCCAAGGCAATCCCTGCCGGGATGGACTGCCGAGAAGATCCCAACTTGGATAGCTCGTCTGCCGCTTCATTCTCTGCTCGGTGAATGTGCTGAAACTCGCAGCCTTCGAAGAATCCAGTCATAGACTGCACCAGGAAGCGATACGACGCCATGTTGGCATCCAAAGCATCCCAAGTGCCAGAAACTTGCTGCACCACCAGATCGGAATCACCAAGCATATGATGCGCTGCACGCCAACCTCCTTGGCTACTCGCAAGCCATGCACTACTGCCTCGTACTCTGCAACATTGTTGGACGCCTTGAAATGAATCTGCAGCACATACTTGAGTTGATCTCGCTTGGGTGACGTAAGCACTACGCCAGCACCAAGGCCTTCTTTCACTTTCGAGCCATCAAAGTGCATCCTCCAATAGTTGGAAACTGGAGCAGGAGGTTCATACTGCACCTCGGCCCAGTCCACAAGAAACTCCGCCAGAATCTGAGACTTGATGGCTTCTCTTCTCGCATACGCGGGAGCGTACGCGGCTAGCTCGATTGCCCACTTGGCTACTCTGCCACTCGCCTCCTTGTTGCCCATGATATCTGAGATGGGAGCAGAACTCACAACCGTGATGGGATGCTCCTGGAAATAATGCTTTAGCTTCTTGGCGCCTAGATACACGCCGTAGGTCATCTTCTGGTAATGCGGGTAGTTCTGCTTGGAGCTAGACAGCACCTCACTGAGATAGTATACCGGTCGCTGCACACTCTTGCCTTCTTCTTCTCGCTCCACCACTATCACCATGCTGACTACTCTTTGGGTAGCGGACTAGCCAAGATGGGAGCGCTACCCAGCATTGCCTTCAGCTCGTTGAATGCCACGTCTGCTTGCGGAGTCCAGACAAATTTGTCACTTTTCTTCATCAGCTGGTATAGAGGCAGGGCCTTCTCGCCCATTCGGCCCAGAAAACGGCTCAGAGATGCCAAGCAACCTGTGAACTTCTGTACATCCTTCAGTGATCTCGGCAAAGACATGCTCTCAATAGCTTTTATCTTTGAAGGATTGGCTTCAATGCCCCGACTAGAAACTAGAAAGCCGAGTAGCTTTCCAGCCGGTACACCAAAAGTGCACTTACTCGGATTCAGCTTCATTTTGTACTTGCGTAGGTTAGCAAAGGTTTCCTCCAGGTCGGCAAGCAGAGTATGTGTTTTATTCGTTTTGATGACAATGTCATCTACGTACACCTGCACATTCTTGCCGAGCTAATCGTGCAAGCATTTCTGCATGCATCTCTGATAGGTTGCACCCGCATTCCTCAAGCCAAAACACATGACACGATAGCAATAAGCCCCGTACGGGGTAATGAAAGCAGTCTTTATTTGATCAACAGGATTGAGTGCAATCTGGTGGCCAGAGGCTTAGCATACCACCTCCATGAACAGTTTCTTCCAGCCCACTGTAAAAATTCTTCTTCGATCTCTCTTGCAGATGGGTTTCCTTCCAGCACCTCGATAACAGCTTGGTGCATCTCTTTCGGAGGAGCAACATTCCTAATATCTGGAATCGCAAAAAATCCACCACCTGGAACAGCTGCGCCCACAAAGGGAGCTGCAACCTCCCACGGTTTAATCTCATCATAGATGAATTTATCCACGTGGTCATCACCACAGATGATGCAGAAATTATCTGTATCAATGGGGCTAGATACATTCTCCTGGAAGTTCACAGTGCGTGTGGGAGCATCAGCCTCCCTATCTGTTTCCTCTTCTGATTGTTCCCCAAAAGTGACAAAAGCAGAGTCTCGCCCAACTCTAATCGTACCAACAACTGCAGAGGAGTTGTCGATAGGTTGCTGATCTGCTTGAGGAACAGACGTATCCCTCCTACCACCATTAGAATTATCTGAATCCTCCTCTACCATCTCCGCACGATGATTCCAGAGGTCCCTATTACCTTGATTTGCAGTGAAGTTCCTTGATGGATTGCGGGAGATAGCTCCTAAGCGGTTGTTGTTGTAGCCTCCTCTTCCTGAATCACGACCAGGGCCACGGCCGTAGTCACGGCTGCGCGACCTTGAATCGCCGCGATCTTGACGAACCTCATGGCGAGGGTCCCTTCCCCTAGGGACCGCCGGGCCGTAGGCTCCGGCTTGATCGAAGGCGGTAGCTCCATACCCACCTGGCGGTCGACGAGGAGGAAAGTTAGCCCGAGGCGGAGGCGGCGGTCCACCACCACGCCCTCCGCGTCTGCTGTTGTTGTAAGCCATCGGCGAGGAAGAAGATGAAACCACCGTCGAGAAACTACGGCGATCTCCAAGAACTGTTCTTCTCCACTCAGAGTTTACAGGACCTGGATTGGATTTACGCAGAATGGATCTCAGAGGCTGGATCTGAACGAAGACTACCTGTGGCTCCCCTGCTTCCCTCCCTCTCTCCCAAATGTGCGCAAATCTGGAGTTTAGATCTAGGTTAGGTGGGGGACGGGAAGATAAGGGAGCTACGCGGGCGCGCGACGGCGCAGGCCCACTCTCAGCGAGGGGAGTAGACGGCGCGTCACGGAGCCCCACCGGCGAGTCACGGAAGAGAGCTCGAGGGCCCAAAGCCTGGCACGGTCGCTGAGGGACACGTACGCCATGGATCTGGACACGCGGCGAAACAACCTGCTCACCAACTACCGCAACGTAACACCGAAAGGAAAGACGTGCACCTGCGGCTACCTCCTCACCGTCGTCGATTAGCCGTACATCCACGGCGATCCCGGCAGCATCGACGAGCACCAACCTCCGCTCGGCACACCGGAGAATAACCACGCCAACCCTAGTTTTGCGATGCGCCTGTCACGTGGTAAAGTGCGTTCCACCGCAACGATACAGGAGACGAAGGCCCTACGCGCACAGGGGGGGACGGGATGCGCCGCCAAGTCTCCGGCAAAGGCCCGGTGATGGTCGTCGGTGGGTGGGTCGCCCCTCTCTCTCTCTCCAACGAAGACATCACTCTACGTCCTCAAATAGCATTGGCCTCTGTATTATTTTTCACCGGTTCAACCTCCTATTGGATCGCTTTACCTTTCTCAGATGGTACTATCAAGTAGGTTATAAACATATATGCCTCTTCAAACCTTTTGCATCCCTGGACCGAAAGGCTTCTTACAATTGGTTCATGGGCTTATAATTATATCTCTTGGTACCCGATTGAACAATTCGCTATCTCCTGCTTTTCTCTTAATAGTATTGTGTTCTTTTTATTTGTTAGTCCTAACCAACATCCCTATAACTTAGGTCCATTGTTTCTAACACGGATGTTGGGTGAGCTGAATCAAAATCACTGGAATTTCTAGATGGCTAACAAATGTCAGCATGCCTCTTCCGGTAACAAGAATGACAACACATGTGAATAAAGTGCAAGATTGATATATCACATACCATATAATATCAAAATTTAATAATTTTTCAGGTGAATCCTTGGATCATCCACTTATTCATTTGTTTGTGCAACTTTAATATAGACTGGATAATAACCACTTACCTAAGTGTGAATTTGCCCGGCCGTAGCAACGCACGGGCAGTTTTGCTAGTAAATTTAATTTTTTTTCTCCCATGCAACGGTTCGTGGCATGCCAATCAGCACCATCAACCTAAGCATCAATAGAGAACTATAAGAGTGGACATTAGATGCCAGTAGAGTACAAGCAATTCCCATGATCTTGACTTCTTCCTCCTGCAGGCGAAACATGATGGTTATCCCCATACTCCCATGGAAACTTTCTTGGATGTATATAGTTGGTTGTGTGCCACTTACATATATGTATATGTGTTAATTAGGTCAATATGCATTTGGGTGTTGCAAGGTCGTAATTCTACAAGGCCAGATGCTTTCTTTCTTCTTGGTTTTAATTTTATTGTACTTTAGATTCTGCAATTTTATTCTAGGTATATCTGTTTTATAGCACTCTACTTGAATTATTTTATTTAGGGCTCAAATATGCATGCATCGTTTAGAAGTTCAGTAGAGAATGCATTGTCGTATTTGTGTTTTTGCTCACATTCCTGGTTTTAGATAAAAAAAAAATTTGATTGATCACCTTACAGTCTCGCACAAATACTCTAATGGCGTGGTACAACAAATTTGATGGCTTTAACTTTTTCTGTCTGTGAATCAGGAGGATCCTTTTGGTGCTAGCCATGGCAGCCAGGCTAAAGGCTTTAGGAGAAAGCCAAGTTCTCACAGCTGTGTGGAGCCTCGAGAACTTGTGTGGCCGCCTCCGATAAGGACAAGGTAGCCACAACCATGGATCACAGCCGGCTGGTTTGGAGTCCTCCTGGTAGTCACCTCCCACACGTGTGCGTGGCGTGACGGCTCAATGACGAGATGGTTCTATGAGACGTTGTGTCGGGCGGGGTGTTCGGTGATCGGCTGATGTGGGGCCTCTGTGATGCCAGACCGAGGTGGTGAACTCTGTGCTAATAAGCGTGTACGTGGGGAGAACGACTTCGACACAATCGGGGGGGGGGAGGGGTGCTCTTCGACATGCGTAGGCACAGGCTCAAGCCGGACGATGCGAGCTACAACGTCATCATGTGCCTATGCGACGATGGCGACGAGAGGAGGAAGATTAGATTCCTATTGGAATTTTGCCCCAATATGGCCCAGCCTATTTTAGTCCTCCACAAATTCCTATAAATCCTAGAGGCCCATGTGGCCCATTCGTGTATGGCAAGAGGTGGGACAAATGTTTAGTCTGACATTGTGAGTGGAAGTTTTACCTGTTTATAAGGGAGGCATTTTCACTTGATGTATGAGCATGAGCAAGAAGAGGACTACACTCGCGCTCCTCCTCCGCCGCCCGCCTTGCCACGACACGCGCGCGCCGCGGGTTGCGAAAATGAGCCGAGCCGAGCTAGGACATATGTTGCGTGTACGGCTTGTCTTCTTTTTGTCACACACAAATGAAGAAATATAAACGATAAAGCGAAAGTTAAAGCGTCTTTTGCACTAGTGGGAAATTACTACGCGTGAGTGGATGGTTGTTCGGCTTCGGCTGCCGGCCATTTATTCCATCCCTTGTCTGTTCGTTTCCACTTCCTCGCTACCCGTTCGCCTCCTGTTGTTGCGCCTATATAAGAGAGGTCGCTCCTCTCCGTAGACAGGCGACATAGACGAGATGCGCGCCGAAGGAGATCACCGTGCCGCCCTCCGGCATGGCCTTGCCGCCGAAGTCGCCTGCGTTATCGGTGACGAAGTCGAAGAAGCCGAATCTGTGGACAAGGCCACAGACCACGCGCTTCGCTGAGGAAGATCCCGTCCGAACAGAAACTCCAGCCAGCGCCGCTGGTTGCCCCACGGTGGGCGCCAACTGTCGTGGTGGTGTCACGGCAGATGCCATGGGATGGCTAAAGATGTGGGGACGAAGGACGCTGGAGGTGCTCGGGGAGGGATCACGCGACGAGTAGCCGCGTTAAGTAAGAACGAAGCACTGCAAACAACACGATCTACCCAGGTTCAGGGCCCTCGTGAGGAGGTAAAACCCCTACTCCTGCCTTTCTTTGTGTATTCTGATGTCTCACCGAGTAGCCACAGTACAATGATTCTTGCTACCGAGTAGCCACTCTCCTCTCTACGTGATGAACTAGGTCAAGAATCTAGGGTTTCCTTGTGTTCTAGTATGCGATCTGGGTCACGGTGGTGTTCGATCCTCACGTAGGAGGCGGCGGGGCACCTTATATACACAGTGCCCAGCCGGATACGTCCAAATACGGACAAGTGTCGACATAGTGTGCACATCGTCCTTCTTCCGAGTTCCCGCTGACAGCTTTGGTTCCTAATCTTGGCTGCATCCGGAAAGTCGTTGGGCAAAACCAAGGGGACAGTCTGGTATCACTGTGCCAAACACAGAGTAGGACCCCCTTATCCTGCGACCGCCTGCTTCCACACTGTCACTGTCAGGCAGGCCGGTCCCAGATGAACAGTAGTTCGAATAGTGCCAAGTACGGACCCAGGATACGCGGGATCCTGTGTCAGAACGGCTCCTTTGACTTCTGGCCCGAGTAGGTTCCCGCCAATTTTACTCGGGCCAACTCTTCTACTCGAATGGACAGAACTTGATTGATATCTCCTTCTGGTCATCTTGAAGTGAGACCGAGTAGCAGTCGACCGGGTAGCAAGTACCGGGTAGGCGGCTACTCGACCAAACTTCTCTTCTGACAGTTGCTTTTACCACTTGCCTTTACCCTACTCGGGGGTAACCCCCCGACAGATGGTCTGAGTCTCGACTGTCCAAAACTAAAATAACTGGGACTGCGGGCTAGTATTCTAAGACTAACCACAATGGGGGTATCATAGGTAGTATCATGCATGCCATGTTGGCAAAAATCTGACGTGGTGGTGTAATTAATGAGGAGAGAGGTGATGGTGGTATCATAGGTAGATACCATAACATAACGCATTACGAGATAAGATGAGTCTATATCACAATAAATGCAGCACTATATGATACCACAAACATGTTACTACCCATTGTGAGAGTAGTAACATATACTAGTATCGTGTGCATGATACTAGTGTATGATACTACCCATTGTGACTAGTCCTAAGACTACTCACAATGAGAGTAACATAGGTGGTAACATAAGTGCCACATAGACAAAAATGATGATATGGCACACAATTAATGAGTAGATACCGTAACATAACGCTTTCCAACATAATACGTGTCTATAGCCTCATAAATATACTAGTGTATAATACCATATATATATTACTATGCATCGTGGAAGTAGTAACATGTACTAGTATCATATGCATGATACTAGTATATGAGATACTCACCATTGTGACTAGTCTAAATAAGTCAGCTACAAGTCTCCAAATGAACTGGAGTACGGGTTTATATCTGTCAGAGATGTGACTCTGTCAACAGCTGTGCCAGGTAAACGTAAGCTGAAGAAGGCGGGATTCTAGAAGATAGCCTAATTCGAATAGGTGGGCCTTGGGCCAGTTGGTTAAGTGAGTTGGAGGCCCGTGTGGGTGAGTGTGTTGGGTGTGGTTATAAGCCCGTGTTGTACTCGTGTTTGGTTATCGAAAGAGAAATAGAGAAACCCCCTTTCTTGTCTCGTGCTCCTCTCTCTCCCCGATCTTCTTCTTCTCCACGAAAGCCCTCGTCCCAAATCCGTTGGATCCCTCCACCGGCAAGGACATAACAAAGTGGTATCAGAGCTCTGTACGATCCGATCGCGCTTCACACACTCGAGATAACTCCGTAACATCGACTGATCGGTTGGTGATTGCTTCCGAGCGATTCCCTGTAAATCCGAGATCAGCGTTGGAGGTATTCAGAGGAAGTGGCGACGGCTCCGTTCAAAGCAAGCGCGCAAACGAGGCACGTGGTAGCAGTCATGGGGTCGTTTGAGGACAAGGTCTTGAGGGAATTCGAGAAATTACAGGAGTTGCAGACTAAGATGGAGGGGATCGAGTCGATCCGTGCACGGCTCGATGAGCTCGATGTGAAGTTCAACGAGCACGTCTCTCGCCTGGATCAGGTGCAAACCAAGGTGGATCTGTCGGTGAGCTCTATCGGGGAGATCCACAAGGAGAACGTCCACGTCGCGCGCGTACTGAAGGAATCGGCGTCGGTAAGGGACCCGGGCCTGGATCGAGTAGCAGGAGAGGGAATCTTCGCAGCGTCCCCGTACGAGGCAGCGTCTCCGTCGACGGCGGCAAATTTTGGGGGACGGGGCATGCCCACTGCTGATTCGCCACAGGAAACCAGAGTGATTCAACCCAATTCCCGCCCTCCCGACAAACAGCAGGTACAACACTCCAGCTCTGCTCATCCAGATGACAGTAGCAGTAGCAAGCATACGTGGTTACCAAAGATGGAATTCCCAAGGTTTGAGGGCGCATGTGCGCGAATGTGGATTGACAAACGTGAAGCGTATTTTGTGATGTACAATATACCCGAAAATTTCAAAATCATGTCAGCTTCGTTGCACCTCCACGGCAATGCTGCACATTGGTACCAGTCCGTGAAGTTTACTGAGGTTTGCACTAGTTGGTAGATGTTCACTAATGCAGCAAAGTCTGAGTTCGACGTGAATGTGCACAGAAACTGTATGAGGGAACTGCTGGTGTTGAAACAGACAGGAACAATATCTGAATATCGTTCACAATTCAATCAGTTGGTATACCAGGTCCGACTGTATGAAGTTGGGTTCGGTGAAACGATGTTGGTGACACAGTTTATATTGGGCCTAAAAGACGAAATCAGAGCAGCAATAGAGATACAATTACCACAAACTTTACATAGTGCAACTGAATATGCCCTGATGCAGGAAGCTATGTTGGACATAGGCAAAGCACCAGCAGAAGCGATAAGATTCCAGAAGAAAATTCCACCTCGAGGAGGCAGTTTTCGGCAAGACCAAGGAAATAAAACCCAGTTTGGGGCAGGGGAAGTGTGGAAGGCAAGGCAACTAAAAGAATTTCGCAGAGCCAATGGCTTATGTTTTAATTGTGGGGAAAAATTCACACCTGGTCATGTGTGCTCTACCAAACAAGCTCAAGCCAAAGCTGTAGAAATGGAAGGAGAGGGAGTCATTTTAGGTGATGCTATACTGGATGCTATAGCCAGTGAAGAAATTCTGGAAGAAGCTGCTGCTTATCTCACTTCAAATGCATTAAGTGGCACCACACATGCAAAATCCATAAGGCTGAGGGCTTTGGTGGGCAACAAAGTCATGTTATTATTGATGGACTCAGGCAGCTCCTACACATTCATTGATGAGCAGTTAGTACACCGTCTGGCCTGCAAAACAACACCATTACAGACACCTCTGCGAGTAAAAGTGGCAAATGGGCAGTTTATGAAATGTGAGACTGAAGTAAAAGAGTTGGAGTGGTGGTTACAGGTCCACACATTCAAAACTGACATGAATGTGGTTCCACTAGGAGGATATGATGCCATTTTGGGCATGGATTGGCTAGCACAGTGGGGAGCAATGACCTGCCACTGGCAGGACAGGTGGATCCAGTTCCATTACAAGGGATGCACTGTGAAATTGCAAGGGATGGTGGATAAGGAACACTCCAGTTTACAGGAAATGACAGTGGAACAATTGGAAAATAGCATAAAAGGGAATGATGTGTGGGCTACTGTCCTTATTGATAGGAATGACACAACAAGTGAAAACGGCACATTGCCACCTACAGTGCAAGTTACACTGGATAAATTCCATGATGTTTTTGAGGACCCAAAGGAGCTACCTCCACACAGGACTTATGATCATGCTATTTCCCTCCTACCAGGCAGTGCTCCAGTAAACTCTAGGCCATACAGATACTCTCCACGGCAGAAGGACGAAATCGAGAAGCAGGTCAATGAAATGTTAGTGGCTGGTCTAATTACACCAAGCATGTCCCCATATGCTTCTCCTGTGCTTCTGGTTAAGAAGAAAGATGGAACATGGAGATTCTGTGTGGATTACAGGAGATTGAACAATATCTCAGTCAAAAGCAAATTTCCCATACCAATTGTAGATGAATTACTAGATGAATTAGCTGGTACAAAATGGTTCTCCAAGTTAGACCTTAGAGCAGGGTACCACCAAATAAGAATGGTGGAATCTGATGAACAAAAGACGGCCTTCAAGACACACAGTGGGCAATTTCAGTTCATGGTCATGCCATTTGGCTTATCCAATGCGCCTGCTACCTTCCAGTGCTTAATGAACTCAATATTCTCAAAGTACATTAGGAAGTTCATATTGGTCTTTATGGATGATATCCTAATATACAGCAAGGGTTTGGAGGAACACACACAACATCTTCAGTTGGTGCTGGAAACTTTGAGAGAAAACAAATTGTTTGCAAAGAGAAGCAAGTGTTCTTTTGCTCAACAACAATTGGAGTACCTGGGGCATATTATTTCAGATAAGGGAGTGGCAACTGACCCTGAGAAGACTAGAGCAATGACTGAATGGCCTGTTCCCACATCCGCAACTGAACTGAGGGGATTTTTGGGGCTCATAGGATACTACAGAAAGTTTGTCAGAAATTATGGATTAATTGCCAAATCACTCACTTCCTTGTTGAAGAAGAACTCCTTTGCTTGGTCCACTGAAGCTCAACAATCATCTGAGAAATTGAAGCAAGCTATGATTACAGCTCCAGTATTGGCCTTACCAAAATTTGCAGCACCATTTTGCATTGAGATAGATGCGTGTGATAATGGAATTGGGGCAGTCCTTAGCCAGGAAGGGCATCCTATAGCATTCTACATCAAAGCATTGGGCCCAGCAAATAGCAAACTTCCCATTTATGAAAAGGAGTTCATGGCAATCATGATGGCCATTGATAGATGGAGACCATACATTGCCAGAGGGCCCTTTGTGATCAAGACTTACCACAAGAGCTTGTGGCATTTGGAAGATCAAGTGCTGTCAACTGATTTGCAAAGGAAAGCTATGACAAAATTGGTTGGGTTACAATTCAAGTTCCAGTACAAGAAGGGGGTGGACAATATTGCAGCAGATGCCTTGTCCAGAGTTAGCAATGCTTTTCACCTACAGGCAATCTCCACTCCTCAACCTCTCTGGTTACAAGAAGTGGCAAATTCTTATGCTGTAGATGAACAAGCACAGGAGTTGCTAAGGAAAATGGCTATTGATGCTACAGCTGTACCAAATTTTTCTCTAACAGATGGCATAATCAGATACAAGGGAAGGATTTGGATTGGAGCAAACACAGGGCTGCGGACCAAGTTAATTACAGCATTCCAATCCTCCCAAGTAGGAGGTCATTCAGGCATACAGGCAACTTATCAAAGAACTAACAAGATATTTCACTAGGCTGGCATCAAGAAATCTGTGGAGGAGTTTGTTCAACAGTGCCAAATATGCCAACAAGCCAAACATGAACACTACAAGTATCTTGGTTTGCTCTTCCCTCTTCCTACTCCAGATGGGCCCTGGGAAGATGTGTCTATGGATTTTATAGAAGGTATGCCCAAATCCAATGGGTATACAGTGATCTTGGTGGTGGTGGATAGATTTACCAAGTACAGTCATTTCATTCCTATAAAACATCCCTATACTGCAGCGACCGTGGCT
The DNA here is from genome assembly GCA_028641055.1 of Alopecurus myosuroides. Taxonomy (NCBI): domain Eukaryota; kingdom Viridiplantae; phylum Streptophyta; class Magnoliopsida; order Poales; family Poaceae; genus Alopecurus; species Alopecurus myosuroides. The sequence goes on from CM054060.1 coordinate 67,822,870, forward strand.
CAGTTTTTTGTTAACAACATAGTCAAGTTACACAACATGCCCCTGACTATTACATCAGATAGAGACAAGGTATTCACGAGCAATTTCTGGAGAGAATTGTTCAAACTATGGGGAACTGAGCTACAATTGTCTACTGCCTATCATCCACAAACAGATGGACAGACTGAGCGTGTGAATCAGTGCCTAGAGATGTATCTAAGGTGTGCAGTGCATGACTCTCCCAAACAATGGGCCAATTGGTTGCCACTAGCTGAGTTCTGGTACAACACATCACACCATTCTTCCTTAGGATGCACTCCTTTCAAGGCAGTTTATGGTAAGGAAGCACACATGGGGCAGTTCAGACAACAGGCTTAGACAAACAATGCTGAAGTACAAACATGGCTCAAGGAAAGGACTGAACACTTGGCCTTACTGAAACAACACTTGACACAAGCTCAGCTCAAAATGAAGAACAGTGCCGACAAGAACAGGACTCCGAGAGAGTTTGCAGTGGGGGAATCTGTATTCCTCAAGCTCCAGCCCTACGCCCAATCCTCTGTTGTCAATAGACCATGCAAGAAACTAGCAATGAAGTACTTTGGGCCATTCGTCATTCTGGAGAAGATTGGACCGGCCACTTAAAAACTCCAGCTGCCAGACCACAGTTTGATACACCCGGTGTTTCATGTATCACAACTGAAGGAGCATGTCCCGGACCACACACCAGTGTACAAGACTCTGCCAGAACCTATGAAGTTGGACACAGAGACATTCATTCCTGAAGAAATCGTGGACAGACGACTCGTGAAGAAAGGTAACCAAGCTCTACTTCAGTGTGACGCCCCGAGATCGGGCACTATGCAGATTTCAGCATTCCCGCCAAATCCGCATAATAACCGATTCCAGGTTGCCATTTATGATAACATTACAATAGTTCACGAATAATCCACAATTACAACAGCAGCAGATAGATACAAGATGACTCAGACGAGCCAGGGATACAACTGATACATTACAAAGATCCAAATAACAGCGGAAGAAACAAACGTCCGGCTACGGACAAGATCCAAAGTGGACTAAGAGTCCTGAAGATAACCGAAGGCGTCCAATCCCTGCCCAGGCCAAGCCGGAGGGATTCCCAAGCTAACGTCGTCAGACTTCAAACCTGTTGACTGCAAGTTGGAATTTGCAGCCACGAAAGAGATTCGTGGGTCAGTACGGTTAAGTACTGGCAAGGGGGATAAAACCCATACTCACAAGAATACCGGCGTAGCCAATCATCACAAGATACAAATACTTTAGGATCAACGGAACGGAAGGGGTTATTGCAAATAAGCGACAGCAGGCTACACTAACCAACTACAGAGATTCTATCACTTCCAACTATCAGAAAGGGGATAAGATCGAGTAATAGTAACCAACTGAAAGATAACTTCAAACAAACCCATCCTGGATCTCGCCCCTTATCCGAAGAAGCAATCCGAGGATAACTCACACAGTTGGATTAATGATGGTTCAGATTATTGTGTCAATAAGCCTATTACTAGTCAAGTTGTTAATCATTGGGTGTAAGATTGTTGTCTTTAGGTTTAAGTTGTCCTGAGTACTTGTTAGCCAGTACTTTCACCAAGTAATCCATAACCGCGGAAAACACGGCTTCTCGAGAAGATTATCCCTGCAGGGTTGCACCAATTTAGCCGTACACGCAAGAATAACCCGCCAGATGGGGAGCTAACCCACCAAGCGAGGTACTCTACACAACCAACCCTTCTTCGCATCAAGCCCAAAGCACCGCGTGCTGTGCGTGCGCGGCTAATCGAGCCCCACGAAGAAAAGGGGACCCTCATAGCACTGGAAGACCACGCCGCCCTAAATGCCGACTACGAAAGTTCCACCCTGGCGCCAAGGGTTCGTACCTGCATATGATGCAGCAAATGGAACACCCGAACTAGTACGGCGATTTGGACGAGATGCGAATCGAGTCAGTTGAGGGGGGCGCCCATACTCGCTTCCCACATGCGGGTAGTGCGCTCATCATGGATCAGTAGACAAGACCCTTTTCCTATTAGGGTCGACACTAGCGGGCCTCAAAACCTCAAAGGGCCTCCCGCCGGTGCCTTATCATCAAATTTATTATTAATAGTAACATTAGCAGGATTGATTGATTGATTAAACATCGAGCCCCCAGAACATAACGAAGTAATAACAGAAAGTAACGGGTAACAGACTCGAGCAAAACAACCCTAAGCATGCTAGATAAGAACAGGCACAAACAAAGGCTGTAGGTATGGAGGTGAGGCAATATCAAGGTTAAGGGATTCATGTGATGGGTTCGTAACAGAAACAACTACTACTAAGGCTAGCAGAGAAGAATCAACGGAAAGAATCGGTAACAAGTGATGAAAGGCAGCCATATGGCAGCAAGTGAGTATACTTGCCTGAGATCCCGCAAGGTAGCAGAACTTGTCGTTGCTCACATCATCTCAACGTCCTATCCGGGAAGAAGCAACGAACCTCGAACAAACAACGGAATGCAACAATTACTACTACGGCAAAAGATCCAGCATGATCCTATTTTATATGCATGACATGGCAAGATGCAACAGGGAAAACAACTTAAGCAATTTAATCGGAACCGGAGTCCGGAGAAATAGGAATTGGTTCAAGTTGTTTATCTAACCATCAAGTTAAATGTTGTTTAGCATGGAAAATAATAGAGTAGATGAGTTAGGCAATTTAAATGGAATGGGGTAACAGCTGGAATTAATTAGCCCACACATTCCATATGTTGTCATATGGGTGAACATGCATAACAAGATCTAAAATACACAAGATAGGATGCAAACAGAGATATGAATGGCATGAACAGATTAAGTGCATTTTTCTGATATGAAAACATATTTTATTTGTTTGATTTGGAATTAAAATGAATTAGTTATGATTTTATCAAATTTAAATGGATTAAACAAGTATTAAATTATTTAGGCAATTTAAATTATTCAAACCATGAAACAAAATTTATATTTGAAAAGGTTATTCAAAATGGTATGGAAAACATATTTTATTTGCCTCATTTGGAAATAGTATGAGTTATTTATGAATTATTGCAAATTACAATTGAATTATTTGAATTCAAATTTAAATTGCATTTTGAAAATTCAAAACAGGAAACAAAATGCATATTTGAAAAGTTCAGGAAATTTGGATTGGAAAACATATAAAATTTGTGTTATTTGGATGTGTGGTTTGGAAATTAGGAGCATTTGAAGTTTAGGGTTATTTCTGTAAAAAGCAGGGGCTTGGTGCGAAAAAGAAAACACGCAGGGGGCTTGGTGCAAACCAGCCAGATCCAGATCTGGATCTGGTGGTGCACCGAAGCGCACCCCAGCCACAGAGGCTGCCGCGCGGGCCCGGGGCCACGCGGGGTGACAGCGAGGCGGGTGCGGCTGAGGTGGCCTGCCAGGTCCATGACCTGTGGGCCCAATCCCCCGCGCGCGGTAAAAGGCGAAAAAGGAGGTGGCCTTGTGCGGCCTGTGGGATTCGATCCCAGGCCGTAGCGTGCTCGCGGTAGGGCGTTGCCACTGCGGTACTGCCGCGGTCGTGATGGACTACGGGTGCGACTGAAGAAGAGGTGAAATTTTGGGGGTTTACTGAACTTCGAACAGAACAAGAAGCAGATTTGCTTCCGATTCTGACAGAGCAGACCAGAGGAAGGGATCGTTGCGTCGCGGATATGTGCGATGTGGAGGCGGTGTGCGTGCATCGGCGGGTGTGTGGTGTGCCTGTACAGGAGAAAGCGAGGGAGGAGGAGAAGGTGCCGATCGCAACGGCCGCTGCTGTCTAGTTGTTTCTGACGAACAAACATATCCGAGACCATGGAAACGACGATGAACAGAGGAAGAGGGCGGCGGATAGAGGCGTTACCTGGCGACGGAGCCTTAGGCAATCTTGGAGAGGGAAGGACGCTGGTTCCATTCCCGCCCTCGGTGTTCCTCGAGGTGGACGGGGTGACCGGCGATGAGGGCGACGGAGGAGGTGGTGCGGTCTGACGGTGGTGGTGTTGCACTGGATAGGTTCAGAGAACGGAAGAGAGAGGGAGGCGGCGCGGCAGGAAGAGAGGGTAGGGGCTAGGGTTTCTGCGAGGCTAGGGTAGAGGGGAGCTATATGGTGGGAGCAACTCCGGTACGGCATGGCATCCACGGGGGTGGGGATCGATCCAGTGGCTCTGCGTGCGACCGTACTCCAGGTAGAAGACGACAAGCCTAGAAGGGTAGCGGGCCAGAAAGTTAGTGGGCTTGGGGCAGGGAAAGAAAGAGGAAAAGGGGTGGGCTGCCCTCTCCTTTGGCCTTTAATTTTTATTATTTTTTTTTGTAAAAAGAAATAAGAGGGAGAGAGAGAAAGGATAGGGGTTTTGGGGTGGTTTATTCATTGGATTAACATTTTCTTTATTAATTGCAAAGCAGCAACAAAGGTGGTTTAAATTATTTCCAATAATTTGAAATTATTCATTTGATATTAAAGTGTTGGGTGATTTTCAATTAGGATTTGGTTTGGAATTTTTGGAAAATAAACAAATTTTATTTATTAATCTCAAGCAATTTGCAATCATCATTGACTTTAAAAGTTGGCAAGAATTTGATTTTTAAACCACCATTTGAATCATGCCCAATGGTTGAAATGATTTGAAATTTAAGTTTAATTGGAAATTTACCATTAGGGTTTTGAACAATTTAAATTGTTTTGAGTGGTTTGGAAAACATGATGCAATGCTTATGATGCAGATGATGCAAACAAAAAGAAAACAAACAGGTAACACCCCCAGGTGTTACAGACGACACCACTAACAAGGGATTGCGCCCTCGCAATCCACCTGCTAACCCGGGAGGGGAAAGAAGTTCGACTATCGATTCTTCGTGCTTCCAGTTGATCTCCTCGACACCACTAACAAGGGCTTCTCGACACCACTAACAAGGGATTCTTGCTCGGAGTGACGACGATGTTCTTCCACCAGGAATCTTCCGATGATCGAACCTATTAGGTTAAAGGCTCAGAAAACGTCCACCCACGTAGGATCCTAACACTTTGAAAGATTGAGTACGAGAGTAGACTCCAAAACAAATAAGATGGGAGGGGAAATAGAATAGGGATAAGGAGAAAACAAGAATCCTATTGAGATGTTTTTCCAAAATAGTTTAGCAGAAATAGTTTTTGACACTCTAGAAACATCGACCGTTAGCTAGGTTAACCTACAGGCTTTGCGGACCCGTTGCTTCGATAACCATTCGTATCGAAACAATCTCGGGAATCGGAACCAAGGCTCTGATACCATTTGTGACGCCCCGAGATCGGGCACTATGCAGATTTCAGCATTCCCGCCAAATCCGCATAATAACCGATTCCAGGTTGCCATTTATGATAACATTACAATAGTTCACGAATAATCCACAATTACAACAGCAGCAGATAGATACAAGATGACTCAGACGAGCCAGGGATACAACTGATACATTACAAAGATCCAAATAACAGCGGAAGAAACAAACGTCCGGCTACGGACAAGATCCAAAGTGGACTAAGAGTCCTGAAGATAACCGAAGGCGTCCAATCCCTGCCCAGGCCAAGCCGGAGGGATTCCCAAGCTAACGTCGTCAGACTTCAAACCTGTTGACTGCAAGTTGGAATTTGCAGCCACGAAAGAGATTCGTGGGTCAGTACGGTTAAGTACTGGCAAGGGGGATAAAACCCATACTCACAAGAATACCGGCGTAGCCAATCATCACAAGATACAAATACTTTAGGATCAACGGAACGGAAGGGGTTATTGCAAATAAGCGACAGCAGGCTACACTAACCAACTACAGAGATTCTATCACTTCCAACTATCAGAAAGGGGATAAGATCGAGTAATAGTAACCAACTGAAAGATAACTTCAAACAAACCCATCCTGGATCTCGCCCCTTATCCGAAGAAGCAATCCGAGGATAACTCACACAGTTGGATTAATGATGGTTCAGATTATTGTGTCAATAAGCCTATTACTAGTCAAGTTGTTAATCATTGGGTGTAAGATTGTTGTCTTTAGGTTTAAGTTGTCCTGAGTACTTGTTAGCCAGTACTTTCACCAAGTAATCCATAACCGCGGAAAACACGGCTTCTCGAGAAGATTATCCCTGCAGGGTTGCACCAATTTAGCCGTACACGCAAGAATAACCCGCCAGATGGGGAGCTAACCCACCAAGCGAGGTACTCTACACAACCAACCCTTCTTCGCATCAAGCCCAAAGCACCGCGTGCTGTGCGTGCGCGGCTAATCGAGCCCCACGAAGAAAAGGGGACCCTCATAGCACTGGAAGACCACGCCGCCCTAAATGCCGACTACGAAAGTTCCACCCTGGCGCCAAGGGTTCGTACCTGCATATGATGCAGCAAATGGAACACCCGAACTAGTACGGCGATTTGGACGAGATGCGAATCGAGTCAGTTGAGGGGGGCGCCCATACTCGCTTCCCACATGCGGGTAGTGCGCTCATCATGGATCAGTAGACAAGACCCTTTTCCTATTAGGGTCGACACTAGCGGGCCTCAAAACCTCAAAGGGCCTCCCGCCGGTGCCTTATCATCAAATTTATTATTAATAGTAACATTAGCAGGATTGATTGATTGATTAAACATCGAGCCCCCAGAACATAACGAAGTAATAACAGAAAGTAACGGGTAACAGACTCGAGCAAAACAACCCTAAGCATGCTAGATAAGAACAGGCACAAACAAAGGCTGTAGGTATGGAGGTGAGGCAATATCAAGGTTAAGGGATTCATGTGATGGGTTCGTAACAGAAACAACTACTACTAAGGCTAGCAGAGAAGAATCAACGGAAAGAATCGGTAACAAGTGATGAAAGGCAGCCATATGGCAGCAAGTGAGTATACTTGCCTGAGATCCCGCAAGGTAGCAGAACTTGTCGTTGCTCACATCATCTCAACGTCCTATCCGGGAAGAAGCAACGAACCTCGAACAAACAACGGAATGCAACAATTACTACTACGGCAAAAGATCCAGCATGATCCTATTTTATATGCATGACATGGCAAGATGCAACAGGGAAAACAACTTAAGCAATTTAATCGGAACCGGAGTCCGGAGAAATAGGAATTGGTTCAAGTTGTTTATCTAACCATCAAGTTAAATGTTGTTTAGCATGGAAAATAATAGAGTAGATGAGTTAGGCAATTTAAATGGAATGGGGTAACAGCTGGAATTAATTAGCCCACACATTCCATATGTTGTCATATGGGTGAACATGCATAACAAGATCTAAAATACACAAGATAGGATGCAAACAAAGATATGAATGGCATGAACAGATTAAGTGCATTTTTCTGATATGAAAACATATTTTATTTGTTTGATTTGGAATTAAAATGAATTAGTTATGATTTTATCAAATTTAAATGGATTAAACAAGTATTAAATTATTTAGGCAATTTAAATTATTCAAACCATGAAACAAAATTTATATTTGAAAAGGTTATTCAAAATGGTATGGAAAACATATTTTATTTGCCTCATTTGGAAATAGTATGAGTTATTTATGAATTATTGCAAATTACAATTGAATTATTTGAATTCAAATTTAAATTGCATTTTGAAAATTCAAAACAGGAAACAAAATGCATATTTGAAAAGTTCAGGAAATTTGGATTGGAAAACATATAAAATTTGTGTTATTTGGATGTGTGGTTTGGAAATTAGGAGCATTTGAAGTTTAGGGTTATTTCTGTAAAAAGCAGGGGCTTGGTGCGAAAAAGAAAACACGCAGGGGGCTTGGTGCAAACCAGCCAGATCCAGATCTGGATCTGGTGGTGCACCGAAGCGCACCCCAGCCACAGAGGCTGCCGCGCGGGCCCGGGGCCACGCGGGGTGACAGCGAGGCGGGTGCGGCTGAGGTGGCCTGCCAGGTCCATGACCTGTGGGCCCAATCCCCCGCGCGCGGTAAAAGGCGAAAAAGGAGGTGGCCTTGTGCGGCCTGTGGGATTCGATCCCAGGCCGTAGCGTGCTCGCGGTAGGGCGTTGCCACTGCGGTACTGCCGCGGTCGTGATGGACTACGGGTGCGACTGAAGAAGAGGTGAAATTTTGGGGGTTTACTGAACTTCGAACAGAACAAGAAGCAGATTTGCTTCCGATTCTGACAGAGCAGACCAGAGGAAGGGATCGTTGCGTCGCGGATATGTGCGATGTGGAGGCGGTGTGCGTGCATCGGCGGGTGTGTGGTGTGCCTGTACAGGAGAAAGCGAGGGAGGAGGAGAAGGTGCCGATCGCAACGGCCGCTGCTGTCTAGTTGTTTCTGACGAACAAACATATCCGAGACCATGGAAACGACGATGAACAGAGGAAGAGGGCGGCGGATAGAGGCGTTACCTGGCGACGGAGCCTTAGGCAATCTTGGAGAGGGAAGGACGCTGGTTCCATTCCCGCCCTCGGTGTTCCTCGAGGTGGACGGGGTGACCGGCGATGAGGGCGACGGAGGAGGTGGTGCGGTCTGACGGTGGTGGTGTTGCACTGGATAGGTTCAGAGAACGGAAGAGAGAGGGAGGCGGCGCGGCAGGAAGAGAGGGTAGGGGCTAGGGTTTCTGCGAGGCTAGGGTAGAGGGGAGCTATATGGTGGGAGCAACTCCGGTACGGCATGGCATCCACGGGGGTGGGGATCGATCCAGTGGCTCTGCGTGCGACCGTACTCCAGGTAGAAGACGACAAGCCTAGAAGGGTAGCGGGCCAGAAAGTTAGTGGGCTTGGGGCAGGGAAAGAAAGAGGAAAAGGGGTGGGCTGCCCTCTCCTTTGGCCTTTAATTTTTATTATTTTTTTTTGTAAAAAGAAATAAGAGGGAGAGAGAGAAAGGATAGGGGTTTTGGGGTGGTTTATTCATTGGATTAACATTTTCTTTATTAATTGCAAAGCAGCAACAAAGGTGGTTTAAATTATTTCCAATAATTTGAAATTATTCATTTGATATTAAAGTGTTGGGTGATTTTCAATTAGGATTTGGTTTGGAATTTTTGGAAAATAAACAAATTTTATTTATTAATCTCAAGCAATTTGCAATCATCATTGACTTTAAAAGTTGGCAAGAATTTGATTTTTAAACCACCATTTGAATCATGCCCAATGGTTGAAATGATTTGAAATTTAAGTTTAATTGGAAATTTACCATTAGGGTTTTGAACAATTTAAATTGTTTTGAGTGGTTTGGAAAACATGATGCAATGCTTATGATGCAGATGATGCAAACAAAAAGAAAACAAACAGGTAACACCCCCAGGTGTTACATTCAGGTACGGGTTCCTTGGTCTTCGCTTCCGGCAGATTCAGCGACCTGGGAGGACTACGAGGCACTACGTCAGCGTTTCCCAGCGGCTCCAGCTTGGGGGCAAGCTGGTACTCCAGAGGGGGCAACTGTCACAGATGTGACTCTGTCAGCAGCTGTGCCAGGTAAACGTAAGCTGAAGAAGGCGGGATTCTAGAAGATAGCCTAATTTGAATAGGTGGGCCTTGGGCCAGTTGGTTAAGTGAGTTGGAGTCCCGTGTGGGTGAGTGTGTTGGGCGTGGTTATAAGCCCGTGCTGTACTCGTGTTTGGTTATCGAAAGAGAAATAGACAAGGGAAGCACTGGGCGTCCCCCGGGGGATAGAAAATTTTCATCCCCCGGGTCCCCTGCTTGACACGTGTCTCATTTTCCCCCAAATCCCGTTTTTGCTCCCCGTAGCAAAAAAAGTCCCGCTTTTGCTCCCCGTAGCAAAAAAAGTCCCGCTTTTGCTCCCGTAGCAAAAAAAAACTTTTCACCCCAAAAAATAACATAAAAAGTGAAATCTCGCCGGAGACTCGCCGGAGACCTCACCGGAGTTACTGTAGCAATTTTTTTTGCTACAGTAGCAAAAAGTCAAATTTCACCGGAGCATCACCGGAGACTTTTGCTCGCCGGAGGTATAGTGGAGCAAAAAATTTATTCTAAAAAAGCAAACAAATAACGTTATTGTAGCAAAAAAGTTATACTATTAGAGCAAACAATCAGACCTCGCCGGAATTGTAGTAGCAAAAAATTTGTAGAAAAAAGCAAAAAAAATACGTATAGTAGCAACCATTTGTACATAAAATTAGAAAAAAAAACTGGCGCCGCCCGAGCGGAAGGCCGCCAGGGACCAAGAAGAAGCCGAAGCCGCCCGTCGTGGTCACGCGGGAGAGCCCCAACGCGATGCGCTCCCATGTGCTGGAGATCGCCAGCGGGCCGACATCGTCGAGGCCATCGCGGGCTTCTCGCGCCGCAGGCAGCGCGGCGTCTCCGTCCTTAGCGGCAGCGGCGTCGTCACCAACATCACGCTGCGGCAGCCCGCGGGGACCGAGGCAGCTCGTGTTGCCACCAACATCACGTCTCCGACCTCAGCGGCAGCTCGTGTTGCCCTGCTCGGTCGCGAGCTGCGAAGGGGATGGATGGGGACACGCGCAGATGGCTACAGGGCGACGCGAGTAATGGACGCCCGGGCTGCAGGGATGGAGAACCTCACCGGGAGCGGCCGCCGTGCGGGAGGTAGGGGTCGAGAAGTCCGACCTCGGGGACTCGGACGGGCGCGAGGAGCGCGGCGTGCTCGCTGGCGAAGGCGGCGTGATGAAGACGGAGTGGATAGAAGCAAAACCGGATCTGGTTGGTGTGCGGGGCCCCACGTGGTGTGCGCGACTGGGTGACTCACGCGGACGACCCGGAGGATGATCCTCCGGGGGATTACCAGCGTTTCCCAATAGACAAACCCCCTTTCCTGTCTCGTGCTCCTCTCTCTCCCCGATCTTCTTCTTCTCCACGAAAGCCCTCGTCCCAAATCCGTTGGATCCCTCCTCCGGCAAGGACATAACAATATTGTCTAAATGGAAGGCTTCTTCTGCGAAATTGTGACAGCCCCCAACTCGTGGCCCTACAAAACTACAGGTGCATCCGGTGCACAAAATTTGCCTGGTTCACTCTGCCCCCTCCCTCTCACCCACCCAGCTCCCCAGCCGCCAGATACGTGCGTCGGCCCGAGGCGAGTGGCCGACGCGCCGTCACCTCACTCCAGATCCGTGGCGAGCCGTGAACGAGGTACTATCCCGCCACACGCGCACCGCTCTTCCTTCTCGTTCTGATATCCGATCTGTTATGTATGGTTTGTTTGTGTGAGGAAGTGTACCGAATCTTGCCCTAGAGTACTGATGAAATTGTTGGTCGGCCCTGCTCTGATACGTTTACGGTCGACTAAAGCTGATTATAAAGCCCTAGATAAATTATTACCGTCGCGTCGTTCTTGATTGATCTAGTTTCCGATCTCTGACGCTTCTCTAATAAAGAGCCAATGTCTCGTCCCCTCTCGTCAAGTTTTGCTGATATTTTTTTTCTGACCGTTGATTCACAAGTTCCTTTCAAAGATAACCGCGGTTTTGAGGCAAGAACACCAAACTACCCTTGTAATTACAAGAGGAAGGAAACGGTGACAAAAATCACAAGCTTGCTGCATTACCACTGGCTGCATCTTGAAAAAGATTGAATCTTTCCTGACCCTTTGCAGATCAGAAGAATATATCATCAAATAAGCAGCTAAATTGGAGCCGAGGGTGGTGGAAGTGGAATATGGGATGTTGGAGTAGTTTCATGATGTCGGGAGGAGGCAGCGAGTGAGGTTTCTGGAATCCTGTCCTGTCCCACCCACTCCATGGAGAGTGGCTGTACATACGATATTAGTTTCCGCAGATAGCTCAGGCCTAGCCTTCTCCCTGGCCAGTAAAGATTGGAGGACGAGAGCAATGTGGAAGGCCAGTATGGGCCGGGCCTCAAGAAACTCCTCTTGTAAAGCCTAGTTCGGAACAGCTATCTGCTTTAAAGTTGGGATCAGCTCTCAGATTCTGTGATGTTCCTCATGTCAAAGTGTCAAATCTGAACCTCGGACAGAAAGCTTAATTTTCTTGCACCTTGTTTTGTCGATGCAGTATTTAGTCTCAGTTGCTTCCTGGCCATCTGTGTGTATGTACTCTCAGAGTCGTATATAAGACAACTGACTCATGACGTGTCCTCCTATATGAAGTAAATATGATACTCAAAATGCGACTACTGTTTTCTGTTTAGTTGGTAATCGTTCCTTGCATGTGATGATGAAGCATTGTGCTTCAAGTGGCATCAGCAAGGACAATTTAGCTATTTTCGTGGGAGTCATTAACTAGTGAATGTCCTTTATACTTCTTGTTGAACTGTAAACATCAAATTTAGCTCTTGGTTTTTAGATTTCCATAATGTCTATGCACCAGCTTTTCTAGCACTCGGTTTAACTTGTATATTTGAGAAACTTGCGTGTCCCTTCATTTCGCATTTAGCATTGTTACATTTCAGGATTTACAGAGTAAATACATCATTTTCTGTTTGCAGCATATGTTTATTTTTCAGTGATCCGATATCCATTTATTTGAAGGTCTGTCTTCTAGATCATGTTTGACCATTGCATGCTTTGTAGTAGTCTTATTTGGAACTTAAGTGCCTTTTACTTTGGTTCGAAAGATGACCCTCCCGTAATTCGATATTAAACTTGCTTCAGGAAAACAAAAGTATGGAATTGAAATTTGGGACGCCATGGAAACACGAGTTATGTGCCCTGGACAAATGTAACGTAAATGGTAAAGAGAAACCAATTACAGTTAGAAACGAGTATCCGCGGCACCCTGTCCCTATTTTGGAACTTGCTGGTGCTTTTGATTTGAAAAAAATTAGGGAGGTATGCTAACTATCCATCTGTCTGATATTCCTACCCCTTACTTTTTCTATCCCAGTGCTGACTCTTGACATTCTCTCTTTCAGTTTAAAAGAGAAACTGATATTGCGATTTCGAAGTCCATTCCAAATGACATAATCATCCCAGACCCTGCTCCCAAGGTTTGTGTTACCCTTATAATACCTAATTTGATTGATGACTCATTCCATTATGTTAGTTATCTCTTTCAACCCTGTAATATTATAGGGTGCTTAAGTTCACTGAAACAATATGTTCATTGTTGTCATACATAAACCTTGGTTAGGAACACCTGGATTCACATGCCTGAAAAAACCATGCTAGCTTTAGATCCCCTTACTTTCTCTTCCCTCCTTGTTGGCGCCTCATGTTTGGTTTTATCTTTAGCCTACACCACCTTGCTTGGGTTAAAAGGTTTTGTTGTTTTCAATTTTGTCATATATGCACCTCCATAGACCACAAGCCAGTTCATTTTGTTGTGATTTTAGTTAAATAACTGATGCCTTTCACCTTTTTCAATTGTGACGGATCCATGTAGTGGCTGTGTGGTAACTTCTTGGACAAATGTTCTGAATTGGCGCCCATCCTTGCAAAGGATAGTGTCCCGTGCTTCCTCCGATTTTTCGAGAGCTGTTCAGGCCAGAGCATGATATGGGATCGTACCATCACCGCACAAACCTTAACCTGTATTGTCAGTTTCAATGCCCTGCGATGTGCAAAAGTTGTATTAGAGGGCATGCCACCTGATCTCTGTGGGATGCACGCCAATCCCAACTGCATAAACATTTATGGATACTTCGCGCTCCACGAAGCTGCTGAAAGGTTCTCTGTTGACATGATCAAGCTGCTTTTACGCCATGGTGCATCACCCAATGTGCGAACAGTTGGTAATGAAGTCATCGAGAATCTACTCCCGCTCCATGTCGCAGTTGAGAATACTTGCCTTCATAAGTATCTGGAGGACAATCTGGAGGATAATCTTTCTCGCAGCCAGAATCATCTTGATTATATCTACAAGCTTATTCATCTGCTGTGTCTACCTGAAATGGTCTGTTTCACTTCCCTCCCTATACGAATTACAGATTTTATAGCATGACATAAAGAGTAACTGTGGTCATACCGTTGACCCCTGACAGCTGTTATAATGAAATCAGTGATACTAAGTACCGGGCACTTTTTCATCTCATATTTATATTGTCAGAGAAAGTAAAGTTTTGTTTGTTAATCCTTTTTGTCTTCATGTGTCAGTGCATGTTCTTATAGTAAAGGCTAAAAATTCATCAATCAAAATACACAAAAGCTGTTGCTAGTAATTAATTTTCTTTCCTTGGAGATTGTCCGTAATCCATATTTACTTGGATAGGAGGAAACAAATGGATATTTAGAAAGATTATTCAACATTGCTTGCATATGAATGCTAAATGGACTTAGATTTTTGTTCTACTGTTGTTTTACAGAAGATCTTCTTGGATACAACTAGACTGCTTGCAGAAAAAACAAATAATCTACTTCAAGAGCTCTGGAATTACATTCAGGATGGAAAAATTATCCATTCTGCAGTTCTACTACTGGCTGCTCAAGAGCAGATCCGTGGGGGAAGTTGTTCGAAGATAAATGGCAGTACTAAGAAAAATGGGTTTGACATTGTCCATAATTGTATAATGAGGCTTTCATTTGCCTTGAAGTGGGAGAAAGGTTCACATGGAATGGCACAAGAGCTTCTGGAGGAAAGGAAGACGCTTATTGATTGCACATGGCTTCTTGTTGATGTAATTTCCCACGCTGGTGAAGATCTTTCTGCATACATCAATTCGCATTCTGAGGTAAGCATTTTGGTATATTGCGGCTGCGGTGCCTCAGATGCCTTTTACTTAATATTTGTATTTTTTTATTGTTAGTGCTGTTGTTTGAAAAAATACATGCCCTAGTCTTAGCATGAAGAATATTAATAGTTCTCACCTCAACCGAAATAACAATGTTACTTGCTCTGTCTGGGTTTACTGGGCTGGGGGGCCAAAATGCTAGTAGCAAGGTACAACGGAAATTTTTGGTGCTCCTCGTCTGATTGAAGTGCATGGACATTTGCCTTCCGTAATTAACAGCAACAGTTAATGCAAGATTTGCACCTGGGCGTGCATGGTACATACATTGGCTGCATGCTCCTGATATTTTTGTGCTACTCCCGTCCTGGTTTATAGGGCACAATGCCAAAACCATGCAGTCCAAGCTCTTAGGCACATTTGCATTAATTCTCTTCTAACTAGTGGGTGGTGACCTCTCTCCACCCCTCTCCACCAATGCATGCAAAATATCAGCCCCAAATCAACTAGCACCTTGGTCCCAGAGATTTGCTACATGTGCCCTATAAACTAGGAAGGAGGGAGTATGGATTTCTTTCCTCTTAATTATCCAGACAGCTTGCTGTCTGTGCCTTTAATGCGAACTTAATTACATGGGCTAGTAAGAACAGACAGGCCTAATCTGGTTGCTGGCCTAATAAATGTTGATAGAGGTAGTATTTGACAACTTTGTAATACGTGTTAAATCTAACACGTTCATATTAGGCGGCTCACAACTTATCGAGTCTGGTTGCATTAAGTGGCTGTAGCATAGCCAACATATCTTCATTCTGTTTGGTTTACTTTCAATTTCACATTAAGAACACACGATTATGCTACCCCAAAAGGGTTGTGCATTCTCGGTAGAAGGAGAGCTTAACAACCAAGTTATGTTGAGAAGCTAGAGGCCTTCTTACCTAGTGCATGGGCCATGGGCTTACCCTTAGCAGGAGCGGTCATACCCAGGGTTGCATTAAGTGGTAAGCGCTGACTACCTTCTGTGCTTCATCTTCTAAGGCATTGCTTGATATTGTTACATTGTGAAGGAGGTTGTTGCACGAGTTCATGATAGATACAATCGTTGATGATTTCTGCGTAGAAGTCACACACTACAATTAGAAGGAGAATTTTAGTTCCTTTTCCAGTGCCATTTGTTATTTTATCATGGAACCGCGAACCTTACAATGAACAAATAATGCATGCACAAATAGTGAAAACATTGTGATGGAAGCACTTGTTCTCCATATTAATTGTACAGTGTGGAATGCCAATTTTGTTTGTTCTTAACTTCACTTATTTCTATTTTGTCACTGCCTTGTATCGTTTTTAGCAGTAAAATTACCCATACCAGCATCAAGTGTTTGGTTAATGCTATTGTATGGTGCATGAATGGAGAACATGCGCCTTGTGTCATTCCTTTGTTTATTTTCTGGACGCATGGCAGATAAATTGGAAAAAAAGGAGCACTTACAGATTATTATGGTGGCAGCTGTTTGGCATGACTCCCAGCTGCTAAAATTCTTGGTGCTGGAGCTGTGGCTATATTAAGGATGTTGACATGAGCCTTCTTCACTCATGTTAGAGTGAAAATTTATGCTTAATGTTATGAACGTGGTAGGTGATAGGATAATAGCCCTAAAGCTGGTACGAGGTGGCCCTGAACAGATGAGGTACGACGCCCAGCCAAGAGGAGGCTGCCGCACAACAAAATCAGGGAAAACATTTGGGAGAGATAACTGAGACTATTTTCTTGCTTGCCGCACAACAAGAGCGGGGATAAACCTTTGGGAGGGATAACTGAGACTATTTTCTTGCTTGATTATTGATTGGTAGTGCTAGGCATTATAAAGCCAGCATACAAATTGGAGGCTAAGCCGAACTAACACCTTGAGGAAATAGCTAACTTGACAATCAAGAAATATCTCTTAAGAGATTTAACTGCCAAACTAACTAACAATAATTCTGGAATCTATAAGGATAAATTGAGGACTTCCCCTCCTGTGGTGTGGTTGCCTTACGCCACATAACATCAAGGTACTTTATTTAGCTTACAAATTCCAGGTCCTGCAAGAAACATGGAGTTGGAGCTCATTACCTTATCTTGTCTGTTGCCCTAGAGGACAGTCCAGTTTAGTTCAACAAACACTAGGTATATCGTATATGCAATTTATGACTAACCTCTTTAGGTTGTCTGAACTTCATTTGGAGCATATAGCCTGAAGAAATTGACACCTTTTCGTTGGGAAACCAAAATGAAACAATTAAAGTGATTTCAAAAAGTTGCAAAGTTTAGTTAATACAGAAGTGTGATGCAGTTCTTTACTTGTACCTTTGAAGTGGAGCTCTTTGAAGTGTCTACATCATAAATTCTGACTGCAGAACTTGTGGAAGCGAACAGATTTTTCTTTAAGATAGACAAGATACATTAATTTAGATGAATCCGAATATGTATATTATGTAGTTTATCTAACCAAGTAATGAATTGAACATGATAACTGTTTTTGCACACTTTTCTATCGCCTTCCTACTCATATTCCATAATTGCAGTTTCCTCCTCCAAACAATTATTTCCATCATCTTGTTGCTTACAATTGGTTATATAATTTCTACATTGTATATACAGTAGATCTATGCTAGCGATATATTACCTTATACAACAGCTTGTATGTCATGTAGGTGCCCCATGTGGAGGTCTGTCAACATGTTTCATCTATCCTTAAGGAGTATGGATTTTGCCCTACCGGGGATTCCTTGGACACTATAAACCTGTACGACTCTTTGTATTGAATTCATGCAATATTTTTCTGTGAATAAACGGTTATTTTGCTGATTTTTTTTTTCACTTTCTTGAAGCCGGCCTTATGACTTTAGAAAGTCAGACGGAGAGTCATGCAAAGGTGTGTCGGGCTCAAGTGATTCTTTTTTACATTCAACAAACTGAGTTCTAATCTCTCTCCTTTTTAAAATGGATAATACGGCGTACAGATGCAAACATGGCACTTACGAAAACAGCCAGTCTGGATGATGCAGAGAAAAAGGTAAAGATAATCAAATCTGGGCTGATATAGTTTTGGATAAACTGATGATGCTCCGTAATGAGTAATGATATCGTGGCAGCAAAAAGAAAGAAATCTATAAGAATATCTGCTCTTTCATTGTTCCTTTTTTTTTTACATCAAGTTTTCAAAAGAATATGTAAACTATTTTTTTTTTCCAAATTGACAAATCCCATGAACGCTTTCGGATGCATAATGGAATATTTGTTTTAAGGCGCATTTTCTTGACTTCTGACTCTGCTCATCTTGCCCTAATCTTGAGTCCACGTCACAACTGTTGGAAATGACAGCCTCTCCCTTATGGCACGGCAGCCCACTGCACAAACACAGGTAACCCATTAGGCCATAACTGATTTTGGTGCAGCAGCACCAAGCAGCTTTGCCTACACCTTATGGCAGTACAAAGGGGTCATTAGCTAGAGCAAAAAGTGGTGGTTTTGGTGCTGCAAAGCTATGCGGCTTTGTAGTAGCGTATTCAGCCATATTAATAGAGAACATGTATAGAAGTATGTGTTCTAATGGACTTTGGCTACTGAACTCTGCTTCTATGGCTCATTAACTGAGCTACAAAACATCTAGTTTGTGTTCAGCACACACATGTATAGGAAACTAGATTTTGCTACTAGAACAGCCAAGAAGAAAATAGTGATCAAGGCTTGTCTTTATGGATGGGAACTCTATTTATCTAGGAAATTCCTCATATCTGACACACTTGAGAGCCACCATGGTTGGTTTGCCTCCCTCTGAAGCAGAAAGAAGTAGCTAGTTTTGCACTGCTTTGAGTTGCCTTCGAATGCATATCACCTAATGCAATGCCATGGCATTCCAACTATGCTTCATCTCTGCCACCCTAACGTGTTTTCTATCAGGTTTTTTACCAAAGAAAAGGGGCAATCACAGTAGAAAGTAGGCTTAATTAGCTTAATAACATAGCTGAACTGTGTAGGCTCCAAGTAACATCAACATTGGGACTTCACCAAGGGGGACTTGCACATTTTTGTTATTTCCAACACCTTGATGTTCTTGAATGATCTGTTGCATCTGAACTTTATTTGGTGCCTGTGAGAAAGATTCTGATAGAAGGATGCAGTCTATTATAATCGTTAGAGGCAATAACAAGAGCATGTTTCAGTTTCGATGTTTGTGCCATGCATTGTGCTGGCTCAACAGTTCTTTTGTATTTTGCCTAAGTAGTACACTACAGTAACATGATTCATATCTAATGAAACACCGATGTTGTGTATTGATCAACATAATACATCTCAAGCGAGAGGTTCTGGCTTGAAGCATGTATTTTTTACTTTATTTGTGTGAAGTACCTCTAATGAAATATGTGACAGGCTGTGAGAAAGAAAGCAGACGGAGGATGGGATCCCACAGGTATAAAGAGAAGTTTCTTCCCATATTGGAGATCAGTGTTGCAAGCCCGGTTTCCTATGAAGGTGTATCCAGCCTATGCAAGCGCAGACCCTAGGTCTGGGCTTAAACCTGGACAATTCGGTCTCATTCTGAGTAATAAGTTATTAGAGAATGGATCTACTCCAACTCCAAATCATAAACTTTGTCCAGTGCGAAGAATCTCGCCACTCAGAAGGAATAATCAACTCAGAAAGTGCTTTACCACTGCCGCTACTGGTGCATTCAGGCTCTTGAAGGTGCTAAAGTAAAGTAGAAAGGTAAGCCAGGAGTTTCGTCTCCCACTCTGCCTGTCCCAAGTTTTCTGAACATAAGCACATAGGAAGAAAGGATGATGCACCTTTTCAGTAGTAAGATTATTCGTTAATAGTTTGTTAAGGATTGGTGATTTGCTCGACAGTGTTAGGTTTTCTATTATTGTTGTCATGTGTCTTTCCCCGCTGTTGTACCAAGTTTGTAGTCTCCAGGTTCAAGGGTTGGGTATGTTTGCTTGGTTAGCAATGAGCAACCCTGCTGTTATTTATTCCTTTAACCAGTCCATGTGCAGATAATTCAGATAGTAGTGACATGTAAATACGTGTGATTTTCAGCCCTGGGAAATATGCAACACGTTTGATCCTACGGATAGGGCGGTATTAGTCAACCAAACACACTTTACTCGTTAATGCAGTGGGTAGTTAGCCAGTGTGGTGCTACTCCATTAATTAAACCCGTCTCTTAATGCTCAGAGATGGTGTTGAGTTTTCAATCTCCTGTACACATAAACATGCCTATGACTTCAATTATTCATCCTCAGATTGCCATGGTAGTCCCTGTTGTCCACATAATTTTCATTTTCTACCCAAGTGGTTCTGATATTGTTGATTTCCTTGCGTTCTCGTGAACTCTGCAGGAGAATCAACTTCTTCGCAATTATCAGGTTGTTCCTCTGCATGGCCTGATTCAGTATCTACCTTGTAACCAGGGAGTCAATTTGAGGTTATGGACTGATGTCTGACTTGATAGTTATTTAGATGAAGTGTCAAAGGTGTGTGTCTGTTCTACACTTCTACTCTTCGTGGAGTGAGACTGGATGGTGATGGTTTGTAACATCTAGGACCGTGAATGATTTTTTAACATATTGTTGTGTACACTTATGGTACAACCTTAAGCCTCTGCCTCAGAACATAAGTTAGCTACTCTGGACCTAAGAATGACATCTTCCAGCCGGTTAATCATCTTAGGCCTTTGTACACCACGGACAATGATGCCGGCACTGTAGTAAATCTGATGCAATATGCGGTCTTCAAGAAATTACAGCTTGATGATTCCCACTTGACAAAGAACGAACGTGGTATTATTGGTGCTAGATATTTGATTTACACGAGTCACACCTGCAGATCGGCATGTAGCCATTTCTTGACATAGAAGAGATTTGTTAACAAGATATTTTATTGATGGATGACACGTGATGAACGTTCTTCTACCAACACCATGAATAGACATCTGCTAAAAAGATTTTTATTGATGGACGATATGTGATGAACGTTTCTTCCACAAAGTCAGAACGACACTGTACCAACACCATGAACAGAAAATGCCACTTGTCCACTTGTTCCTCATCAGCACGGAGGAAATCCCTGTGAGCTAATAAGAAAATAAAAATAATGAGATTTACACCCGTGTCAAGCCACCAATCAGAAGAATGACATAGTGAAAGGAGAGAATGACATAGTGAAAGAATAGTAGGAGATCTACCGTAGCTAGCATCCTTCATCTCAATATTCCAAACGGTAACGTTGGCAAACTGTCGTTCTTGTCAAGTTCGCGCAGCTTATATACCGTCGAGGCCATCTCAGACCCTAGTGATTTGGATCACCGCAAGAATGGCATGATCCCTTCATCTTCGTGAAGTTGGTAGACGAATTTGAAGACTTGTTCTTTTAAGAGACTACTAGCCCAATGCATTGTTTTTTAGAGGTTGTCTCTAAATTTAATGATTTGATGCTCATGCATGGATGTGATTGGGCTATTAACCATTTTTACCTATGCTGGCGTGCCAATGTTGTATTTTAGCTAAGATACAACCACGCTCTCTCTCATCATTAAGTAGTGCGCCACATTAGCAAAACGTTTGTGAACTCGCGCTAAGAAACCTCCATTTGCACATGCCTAATGCTTAGAGATGGAGTTGAGTTTTCAGTTTCGTGCACACACATAGACATGCATATGACTTCAATTATTCATCCTTAGATTGCCATGGGAGTCCCTTTTGTCCACGTAATTTTCATTTTCTACCCAAGTGGTTCTGATTTTATTGATTTCCTTGCGTTCTGGTGAACTCTGCACGAGGATCAACTTCTTCGCGATTATCAGGTTGTTCCTCTGCACGGCCTCATTCAATATCTACCTTATCACCAGGGATACAATTTGAGGTTATGGATTGATGCCTGACTTGATAGTTATTTAAATGGAGTATCAAATGTGTGTGTCTGTTCCACTCTTCGTGGAGTGAGATTGGATGGAGATGGTTTGTAACATCTAGGACCGTGAATGATTTTTAACATTACTGTTGTGTATCCACTTATGTCTGGTACAACCTTAAGTCTCTACCTTAGAACATAAGTTAGCTACTTTGGACCTAAGAATGACATCTTCCAATCGGTTAATCATCTTAGGCCTTTGTACTCCACGGACCATGATGTCGACGCTGTAGTAAATCTGATGCAATATGCGGTCTTCAAGAAATTACGGCTTGATGATTCCCTCATAGGCCCCGTTTGATACCAGTGGGTTGGTGGGGATTAGTGGGGTTTATCCTCTAGGGGATTGGGTGAAACCCCTCCCACACACCCATTCCCCATCCCCAACTAAACATGTTATTTACGTACCAGATTTTTATGCTACTAGTAGCTGCCGTCACGCACTAGAAAATATTCGGTTCTGATTGTTCTTTCTGAATGTATACAATTCACGTACCTTGCCCGGGCATTGGACGTGGGCGGGGCAATAGTTCTGAATGTACTTTCTGTTCTGAATGTATACAGTTTCAGTAGTAGTTTGACAATGGAATATGTGGATATTTGAAAAACTGAAGTTCTGCACTAGAAAATTCGTAGTAGTATTTTGTTTGGCTGTAAAAAAAGGCTCTCTGGAAGCTTTGACATTTGAGATATAGTATGGGCGTCAATGACGAATATGTAGGCTTAGACAGACCCAAAAGGAAATATATTAGCCAATAGTCTAATCTATGCAAATAAATTAAGCTTCCATATTACAATAATCCAAGCAGTATTATTATTACAATGGCTAGCATCCAAGATGAAGTTTCCAAACTACAAAATTATTTTGATCAGGTCAAGTTTGAAAAGGAAAAATTATAAGAGCTCCTGCAGTCATTGTCTGAAGAATGTGAAGAACTCAAGGCGCTGAAGGCCGTGATAACAGACAAAGTCTCTTGTATCCAGAGTACGTCGCATGACACGGATGAAGAAAACCTTGGTAAATCCATGCAAGCTAAGCCGGAGTAGATGAAATCCTAAAAACAGACAATCAATATTTCGATTAATCAAGAGAAAAGAAACAAGGATTCATTTGGTTTTTCTATCTGTAAGTTGACAACTTCTAATGTATATAACATAATCAAGTTCAGTGGCAGAGCTTAGTTGGGGACAAGGGGAGCCATAGCCCCCAGACCAGAGAATTGTATTCATGCTACTACTATGTATTTAGCACCTTTTTTACGAGGAAATTATAATAGCAAATAAAATACTATAAGGAACTTATAATAGAATTATTTAGAGAATGTATAAAAGGGTTCATACCAGCTGGGTACTGGCCACTGGGTAGCTAACACACCAACCGTCAGCGGCCTCTGCTATACACACGTTCTAGCTCCTAACACTTAGAATTAAGTTACACTAATTAGGTAGTAGCAATTATTAGCATTAAGAAGGATGTCTAACTAAGTACATGTGCATTATATATGGTACAATGCCTAACACTATTTAGCCAATGCTGGCTTGGCCATGACTATATCTATCTTACACCTATAGCATCTATATATACTACTTCAGCATTACAGGCTAGACAAAGATCCATCTTATAGGGACAACACACTCCATGACTGGAAGACTAGACTGACTCAACTGCATAGCACACCAGCCCATGACTTTTTGACGCATAGTAATTTAAGTACACTCTTCTTTTGAAAATTCATGAGGTATTTTTACCAAGAAATTGAAGGAGTCGTTGCATAGAAAACAAAAAAATTCCTACGCGAGAGACACCCGAAAGGCCAAAATCTAATCTAGGAGACGAAGTGCAACGGGCAAAGAGAGGGTTAAGGAGAACACATACCCTCGAAGACACAAAGCGTTACGAGATTAAATCTCGTTGTTGGCGTAGTCGTACTCACACCGATCCCGATAGCGAGAAGATGTGCACCGCAATCCGGCGGTGCCTCCGTGATCGGTCACACGTACGGTTGATGACGACCTCCGTTCCCTTGATCCAGCGGGGAGGCGGAAGTAGAGGATCCCTCGGAACTCCAGCAGCACGACGATGTGGTGTGGTGGAGAAAACATTGCTCAGGGCTTCGCCAAGCGCATGAACAAGTGGTGGAGCAGCGGGAGGAGGGACGAAGAGATGACACAAGTGTGTGTGGGGGGAAGGAGGGAGCTTCCATCCCTCCTTTTATAGGAGGGGATGGCAGCCACGAATTTTTGGGTGTCTCCACCTCTCCCTCATCATGTGAGTGGAGTCTCCACTCAACCCACTCATTCTTCCATTAATTCTCACTCAAAATCCCAAGGGTTTTCTTTAATAAATAAATAAAACAATTTTATTTCTTTATTTTAATATTTGTTAATTTCATTAACAAACATTAACACATTTGAGTTAGTTGTTAAATCTATTAACAACCATTTGATAAGAATCCCCTTGAACTATTTCAAAATTACCCGAAACAATTTCGGTGCTGTCCAAACTTTTCTCCGATATTCCGTATCCTCTCAGATGCGTCATCGAACCTTAAGTGTGTCACCCTACGGTTCACGAATTACATAGACATGATCGAGACTCCTCTCCGATCAATAATCAACAGCGAGATCTGGAGATCCGTGATGACTCCTATGTATTCAAAGATGACTCTCGTGATCGTGTGAACCATCAACGTCGTGAACTATTCCCTTTGTCTCGCGATATTTTACTTGTTCGAGATTCGATCATTGGTATCAACCATACCTTGTTCAATATCGTTACCGACAAGTACTATTTTCTCGTTCCCACGATATAACATCATTATGATCATATCACGTGCTTGCAAGCGGTATTGATGTGATATCACCGAGAGGGCCCAGAGTATATCTCTCCGTCATTTTGGATGGACAAATCCCACTCTTGATCCATGAGCCTCAACTAACACTTTCCGAATACCTAACGGCACCTTTATAGTCACCCTGTTACGGTGTGACGTTTGATGACATCAAAGCACCCTTCCGGTATCAGTGATTGACATGATCTCATGGTCTAAGGAATAAGTTACTTCGTATGTTTGATATACAATGTAAACTTAATGACTTGATCGCATTTCTATATCCACTTTGGGTATTTGTTCATCACATCATTCTTCTAATGACATGGCCCCGTTATTAACAACATCGAATGTTCATGATCAGGAAACCTTGATCATCTATTAATCAACGAGCTAGTTAAAAGAGAGGCTTTACTAGGAACCATTGTTTGTTTATTAAACACACATGTATCAACGTTTCCGGTTAATACAATTCTAGCATGAGAAATAAACATTCATCATAAACAAGGAATAAGATAATAACCAATTTATTATTGCCTCTCGGGCATATTCTGTTTAGTCTCCCACTTGCACTAGAGTCAATAATCTAGTTTGTAAGCACTTAACACATATGACGTTCCAGTGTTATTACCATGCTTCGCATGTGGTAAACATCATCAAAAAGATCTGAACTGTTCAGGTTCTATTGTATTTGCATGTTCTTTGCGTCTACACGCATCACTCATTCTCTAATGAGATGGCTTTGTATATATATGGTCAATCGGTGAAACCTTAATTCCTCAGCTCAAACCAATGTCACTAACATTGTGAAAATGTAGCTTCATAGTGTTTAGCATTCTTGGAAATTCACCAAGTTCCGGTGATACCTTAATTCCTCAGCTTAAACTAATGTTACTAACATTGTGAAAATGTAGCTTCATGGTGTCAGCATTCTTGAAAATTCACGAAGTTCAATAAAGAACTCCTTGACACAAAATACGCTTATTATCAGTTGTCAACACAATAATATACTTTAGCCTTTGTTGTAGTATCTGTCACAATATTTTAATTTTTAAACTCTTTCAAATCCAGCATGGAACTTTCTTCCAGCCTATTGTGCTACCCTTCATCACATATTTTAATTGAGATAAAATTACTTGAATAAATGACAAGACTATTAGTGTAACATATTACAACTAATATTTTGTCATTACTACATAAGAAAACATATCCTTAGCATTTCTAAAATGACACAAGGATCTCTCCCACTGTTGTCTAATCATCATATGAATTTCCTGCTATAACATTTTATAGCATATGACTCATCTGGTTGTGTACATAGCATGGAAAAACATGACTTGGAAATCTCAATTTCATTATGCTCATCATGTGTCAAAACACTTGAATCTTACTCAATTCTTTTCCATGTGACAAAAACTCCTTCTTGTCATTTCGATATTGACTTACTTCAATATTTCATCTATGTAATTTGGCTTGAATCATATCAGGTGCTTCAATCCATCTTTTATAGATATCGATGCCCAATATCTTCTAAGCCTTTTATCAATATGAAAATCTTAACCGTGTTAATTTAAAATACATATCTTCTAAACAACCATATGTCATCTACATAAAGCATTGGGAATATGTCTTAGCGCTCCCACTTAATTTCTTGTAATTCTACAAGCATCTTTATCGTTCATGATGGAATCAAACTCTTTTGATAACTTCATTAAAGTAAAGATTTCAACTTCGTTATGCTCACTTCAACCATTGAAGTGTGCTTACCTTTCTAGCAACCTTTTGAATTTTACAAAACTCTCATACTGTGTCAAGTACACATCTTTCATCAAATTTCCTCGAGAGGAGAGTTGGTTTTGTTATTCAACTACCATATCATAATATGTAACTTTTGCTAGAACTATCCGCAAAGACTAAAACATCACTACGGAAGATCAAAATCTTGTAGTAGTCAACTCTTTGAACTTCGTCGAAAACAACTTTTCGATAAGTACAACTTTCAAAGGATGTAAAATCCATGTCTTTGTCACTATATAGACCCTTTTGCTATCGTTAGGCATCATGCCTATCGAAAGGACTACCAAGTCACATACTTGATATTCATACAAGGATACTATGGCGGATATAATGAATCATAGTCAATTTTACGAAGTCAGGGCCCATCATTTGCTTCCTTTATAAGGTCCAGGTCCTTCGTTGTCAAAACAATACTTTACTCTTAAACCACAAGTTGGTCTAAGTACAAAGTTTTTGGACTTTTGTGGTTCAGTACGCAAACTCATCCGAAGTATCTACAACAGATGTAGTGTCTTCTACTTTGTCAAAATAGCAAACCCGGGAACAACTTCCAGTGCTGCGCTACTCTTGACATGATAACGAAGATTCTCTAATCTCGTTGAGTTTGTACCGTGCTCCCACTCACTTGTTTCGCAAGAACTACTTCTCGAGAAATCAACCCTTTCTGACAAACAACATTTGTCTTTGGTCGGTGATGGGAGAAATACCCAATGTATTCTTTAGAATAACCTTATAAACATATATTTATCCCATTTTGGTTGTAAACATTTACACATGCTATGCATACCAAAACTTAAGAAAATGACAATTCGGGTCACTACCCAAACCATATCTTATATGTTGTCAATTTCAACGGATCATGATGGTGCTCTTTTCAGTGGAAAAACGGTTGTCACTAATGTATAAACTACAAAATTATAATGGCATTTTTATTAATCTTACCATGTCCAACAAGGTTTTATTTTGTCTCTCGAACACTCCAAACTAAAGTGGGGTAATTCGAGTAATATAAGTTGTAGAACAATTCTCCAACTTCTCAGATGTTTTGCTAAACTTGTAACTCAAACTTTATCCTTTATGATCCAATCATAAATACTCTATTATCTTGTTAATTGATTTTTTACTTCATATTAACAACCTTTTGAACCAATTCAAAATGTCAAACTCCGTTCTCTTCAAATAGATATACTCATATATCTACTCAAATCATCGACAAAATTTTATGAAGGAAAAATCAATCCATCATACATGACTACACATAATGGACTATATACATCAATATGTATAATCTCCACTAAATTAGTCGTCCATTCTACTTTGGCCTAAGAATGGAATTCTAATCATCTTTTGGAAGAGGTCTCACAAGTGTCAATTTATTCAAAATAAAATGACTCCGGAAGTCCATCAATATGGAGTTCCTTCATGTTTTCCTTTCAGATATGAACTAAAATGGTGGTGTCACAATTTAAGTGAAACTCCTTTACGTCTTGCAACGTTTAGCATTTAGTTTTATAGATGTTTACTTTACCAACATGATTTATATTAACATATCCATCAATTATGGAATATGGTCATAGTTTGAACAATCTCATTTGTTCTCACAAAAGACTAGAACAAAATAACAACTTATTAAGTTCTTCAAATAAATCTTGAATGTTTGGTTCGATACGACAATGAACACAATAACACTTCATTTATGTTCTTGTCATAATCGATTCCACATCTATTACTAGTTCCTTTTAGGCCCTTGTATTTCTTGCATTGCGTTGCTTTGTATGACAACTCATACCAACCAATGTGGTACAAAATACCCAAAAATACTTTGTTAACTAGTAATACATCTATAACTTGTATATCAAGCATATACTCCTGAGCTGGACTTTTCCAGTTATCTTTTTTTTCTGCCATATATCCTTTTGTAATTCTATTTTCAATATTCCCTTTCCTTTACAGAAGAATCATTCAACATCAAACGATGCTAGTCGTACTAGCACATTTTCCTTGGCGTGTTAGTCATATACTATCATCCATTGAGTCATACTTTAAGTTTGATCGTTCTACTAATATCACCATATTAATAGTATTCTTCCAGATTCCACCCTTAGCAATCTCCAAGTAAGGTAAACGAATTTACCTATACTTTTAATCCATCCCATCATAACAATTTTATGATTTAGCTACTATAGCTCGAAGGAGGAAATTTAGAGGATACTTTTTAGCGCCCAACTTCTTGGAATATTAAAACGCCTAGCGTCTTCAATCATTGCATATATTCAAATAATATAAGCAAACATTGTCACGCTAAATTATACTCAGTCATGTTGCTACAAATAAGTTTCTAGATATCAATATATCTTTCACTTAATTGTTTTTGAAAACAACCCTTTTCAGTTCCTAAATCACCTTGATCAACAAAACATTCTTTTGAAGATAAAGTAATATGGAAGCAACCATGACTCTGGATTCTAAGTAGGAATTGATTGCTCTCTAGATCAATCAATCATTAATCATATGGAGCTAGGTAGGAAATACAAAAAATCTACAATGGGACTCAATTTTAAATTTCACTAATACAGTACCAATCTTAAATGGTATTTACCAGATCATAACCGTTATATCTCAATTAACAATCTAAGTGTAAGGTAGTTATGTGGATGCCAATGAATACTACAATTTGTGCAAATTCACTTTGATTTGTTGTTCATGATAAATAAGTTCAAGTTAATTCAAAATTATACCATGAACTCCCACTAAAAAACAACATCCCACTTAGTCGTCTTTAGTGATTACACGAACCAAATTCACTGCACCAAAACCGATCATCACGTGAGATGATGTAGCTTCAAAGGCGAACATCGACATGTTCATCATATCATCCATATGACTCATGCTTTACCTTTCGGTTACGTGTTCCGAGGCCATGTCTGTACATGCTAGGCTCGCTAAGTAGAACCGTAGTATTGCGTGTGTTTCAAGGCTATGTATGTACATGCTAGGCTTGAAAACACCCGTTGTATGTGAACGTTGAGTCTGTCACACCCGATCATCACGTGGTGTCTCGAAACGACGAATTTTCTTAACGGTGCATACTTAAGGAAGAACACATTATTATCTTGATATTTAGTTAGAGGGATCATCTTATAATGATACTGTTGCTATCTAAGCAAAACAAGATGCATAAAATGATTAACATCACAGACATCACATGTAAGGATAACATGATATGATATGGTCCTCCGTGCACTTGATCTCCATCATGTGCATTATGGTATGATCTCCATCATTCCACCGGCGTGGTACCAAGTACCATGGCACCCCAATCTTGATTGTCAATCAATAATAAGACAACCATATGGATACCTTTCGGTATATCAATAATTTACAAAATAGATCATCTCGTAATCAAATTTGTAAGATTGACCATATCACATCACATACCCAGCAAAAACTAGTTAGACGACTCTAATTTATTTTTGCATATTTTACGTGGCTTAGGGCTTTCGAGGATAGAACCGTTCATACCTACGAACATCAACCACAATGTTGATAAACACATTTTTAACAACCCTTCGTAGATTAGATCTTAGCTATAGAAGGAGAAACGGACACCCCCTTAGCCACAAGTGAGACAACTCTCGCGTACATAGTACAAGTAAACTTAGTCTGGGGCGGCTTCATCCTACTATGCCACTAAGATCATAAAATACTCAAGGAGGCAATAACATGATCATCAACGCCCACATACACCTATGTGTTCTACCCGTACAAAACATCTACGCATAGATCCGGCTCTGATACCATTGAAGGGGTCGTTGCATAGAAACAAAAAAATTCCTACGCGAGAGACACCCGAAAGGCCAAGATCTAATCTAGGAGACAAAGTGCAACGGGCAAAGAGAGGGTTAAGGAGAAAACATAACCTCGAAGACACAAAGAGTTACGAGATCAAATCTCGTTGTTGGCGTAGTCGTACTCACACCGATCCCGATAGCGAGAAGATGTGCACCGCAATCCGGCGGTGCCTCCGTGATCGGTCACACGTACGGTTGATGACAACCTCCGTTCCCTTGATCCAGCGGGGAGGCGGAAGTAGAGGATCCCTCGGAACTCCAGCAGCACGACGGTGTGGTGTGGTGGAGAAAACATTGCTCAGGGTTTCGCCAAGCGCACGAACAAGTGGTGGAGCAGCGCGAGGAGGGAGGAAGAGATGACACAAGTGTGTGTGGGGGGGAGGGAGCTTCCACCCCTCCTTTTACAGGAGGGGATGGCAGCCACGAATTTTTGCGTATCTCCACCTCTCCCTCATCATGTGAGTGGAGTCTCCACTCAACCCACTCATTCTTCCATTAATTCCCACTCAAAATCTCAAGGGTTTTCTTTAATAAAAAAATAAAACAATATTTCCTTATTTTAATATTTGTTAATTCCATTAACACATAACCCCTTGATTTAGTTGTTAAATCTATTAACAACCATTTGATAAGAATCCCCTTGAACTATTTCAAAATTACCGAAAACAATTCCCGTGACTATTTCAATATTCCCCGAAACAATTTCGGTGCTGTCCAAACTTTTCTCCGATATTCCGTATCCTCTCAAATGTGTCATCGAACCTTAAGTGTGTCACCCTACGGTTCGCGAATAACATAGACATGATCGAGACTCCTCTCCGATCAATAATCAACAGCGGGATCTGAAGATCCGTGATGACTCCTATGTATTCAACGATGACTCTCGTGATCGTGTGAACCATCAACGTCGTGAACTATTCCCTTGGTCTCGCGATATTTTACTTGTGTGAGATTCGATCATTGGTATCAACCATACCTTGTTCAATCTCGTTACCGACAAGTACTCTTTTCTCGTTCCCATGATATAACATCCTTGTGATCATATCACGTGCTTGCAAGCGGTGTTGATGTGATATCACCGAGAGGGCCCAGAGTATATCTCTCCGTCATTTTGGATGGACAAATCCCACTCTTGATCCATGAGCCTCAACTAACACTTTTAGAATACCTAACGGCACCTTTATAGTCACCCTGTTACGGTGTGACGTTTGATGACATCAAAGCACCCTTCTGGTATCAGTGATTGACATGATCTCATGATATAAGGAATAAGTTACTTCGTATGTTTGATATACAATGTAAACTTAATGACTTGATCGCATTGCTATATCCACTTTGGGTATTTGTTCATCACATCATTCTTCTAATTACATGACCCCGTTATTAACAACATCCAATGTTCATGATCAGGAAACCTTGATCATCTATTAATCAACGAGCTAGTTAAAAGAGAGGCTTTACTAGGAACCATTGTTTGTTTATTAAACACACATGTATCAACGTTTCCGGTTAATACAATTCTAGCATGAGAAATAAACATTCATCATAAACAGGAATAAGATAATAACAAATTTATTATTGCCTCTCGGGCATATTCTCTTCAGAAATTACTCCGAATATCGGTGCTTTTTTCCGGACAAAAAATACGCGAGGCTTGTTGAATAAAATCTCATTGCATTAGATTATAATCAAAGCACTTTCTTGTGTTAAAGGATTTTGTAACTATAATAACACTCATAGCTAGTGCAAAATTGAACAATAACTTATCCTGTCATCCCGTATACTTAAATATATGAAAGGAGTGTTTTGCAAGTCAATCTCGTGTACGCTTTATGCAGTGACCATCGGGGGGGACTAAAAACAAATAGGGACTAGGTTCTACGGTGGCTAAAGTGCCAAATATCAAAAAAAATAATCCGTATTAGTTTACTTTGCCATGGAGTCTTCGGTGGCTAAAGTGTCAAATGTCAAAACACGATTTCGTATCATTTTACTTCCTGATGAAACTTTGTTTCCCTTTGTCCACAGAAAGTAGGACTTGAAGAAAACAACTTTTTCTACTGACTTGTTAACTGACATGGAACCAAATCCAAGTATCAATGCAATAAATTATGTTTAACCCCCTCCTCCGAGCCGGAACCAATAACCACAATGAAAGATACATCCAAAAACAAGGACAACATGGAAGACTAGACTAAATCAACTGTATTTGCTGAAACCCAGGACATACTCCTTGAATCATATTTTGTTAATGCCTATGACTGTGAATCAGCAATCTTGTAACTCAGTCAGGGGATTGATGGAGGGAGCTAACTTCCAAATGATCCAAAGCAAATGATGGAGGGAGCTAAATTCCAAATGATGCTTCTATCTCATACAATTGGGAAGAGATTGCATATCAAGATTAGGATGCCTATGATTATCCCAGATTTAGACTAATTGCAGGAGGATTACTACTGCAAATATAACAAGCACTTGGTACTCGCGGCAGCCCAACGTGCATGGAAGGATTTCGCATGCAACAGTAACACAACCTAAAAGAATCTAATAAAAACAGTGCAACAGACAAACCAAGCTACGTCTACAGGAATCTTTCTCTCTCTTGTTGCGAGACAGGAGATATAACTACTACGTAGCATCTAGCGGGTACATTTAGTAGGCAACCAAGCATCAAGTTAGAAGCGGTGGGAGCAGACGAACCTGGTGGGAGGGACTGCTTGAGCTTGTTGGCCTTGTCGGCGTCGAAGACGCAGAGGGTGTAGAGGTACCTGGAGCAGCACACCTTGAACTTGACGGCGTCGTTGCTCCTTGATCCAGTGGATCTGCTTCGGTTGTGGAACCAAAACACCCAGCAAGAACGGATTCGTTACCAGACAATCGAGAGAGAGAGAGAGAGAGAGAGAGAGAGAGAGAGAGGAAGCTGCCTGGATAGATACCCTCCCGCCGACGACCTCGTTGACCGGCGACGACGACGACGACCTCGGCGGTGGGATGCAGCCTGGATAGATACCCTCCCGCCATCCTTCGCCCTTCCTTCTCCCTTGTTTGCCTCCCTCCCTTCCCTCGCCGTGTACGCCGCCGCCGCCGTCGTCCCTCCGTGCCTCCCTTCGCTTATGTCGCTCGGTCGAGGATAATACGTGAGGGTGTACTAGCGTTTTGGATCCACGAAGAAACAGATGGGGTTTCGGGATACATGGGGAAAGTCTGGGAACTTACCGGGCCAAAAACGCTAGGAACAAACGATTATTTTGGGCTAGGCTGGGTTTCGGGATTGGGCCAGTATAAAACTCGCCCATCCCCAAAAATACCCGAGAAACAAACATGGACTTAACAAAGAACGAACGTGGTATTATTGGTGCGAGATATTTGATTTACATGAGTCACATCTGTAGATCGGCACGTAGCCATTTCGACATAGAAGAGATTTGCTAACAAGCTATTTTATTGATGGATGACATGTGATGGGATGACACGTGATGAACATCTCAACATAGAAAATATCTGCTAATAAGACTTTTATTGATGGACGACACGTGTACCGTTCATGGTATCTCAGATCCTAGTGATTCGGACCACCACAAGAATGGCATGATCCCTTCATCTTCTTGAAGTTGGTATACGAATTTGAAGGCTTGTTCTTAAAAAAAATCATACTTTCTTTTGTTTTCAGACTTGTTCTTGTTCTAGGGCTTGTAGGACCGGGAGTTCTTCTTCTAAAAGAAGTTTGCACTAGAACCTCCCTCAAGACCTCGAGAAAATGTGTCGTTTGCTCTCACATTCTCTTCCACATCAAGAGAACCAATAAGATACATAACGGAGAACTCGTGTCTTTTATGCTTCAGAGAGGTAGAAAAACTCCTCCACGAAGGAGGGAGTTTGACAAGGACGCCTCCGACAATAAACTTGTGTGGAAACTCACTCAAGTTATTTAGCAATGGATTGAATCTCATGAGCCTGCTCAACGACGGAGCGCTCATAAGTCATCTTTTAGTCTGATGGCGTGGATTACATCCGCTGGGAACCCTAAGAGGAAGGTATGATGTAGCATAACAGAAAATGTCTCTCGGTTAGAAATCAAGATTATCAATCCAGTAGGACTTCAGTGACGATCATCGAGGTGCCGGTGGCGCGTCGAGCGTGAACCTACACACAAAACACAAATTCCCTTTCATCCCCAACTTTCCAGAAAGTCTGTCAAGCTTAACAATAGGATTAAATGAATCGACTGTTTGCAAGTAATAAAAGTAAAAGGAAAAAACCACTAAACGAGGTTGTAATCAATGTAAAAGAATGGACTAGGGGCCATAGGTTCACCAGTGGCTTCTCTCCAATAAATAAAGTACATGCTGGGTGAACAAATTACATCTACGAAATTGATAGTTCACGAGACAAATATAATGCAGTTATGATAAAAGAGATGTCCATTGTTCTATTCATGTAGGTACGTTAAAATATAGAGATCGACATTCAGCTGCATCTATAACTAACAATCCACCTTGAGACCGCTATCCAACATGCATTTTGTTGGTATTAAGTTGCATGAATTAACAAACTATCGCAATAAAATTAATACATAATGTAACAAATATTCATATAAAAAAAGAGACGTAAACATCGTCGTTTTACCCTTAGTAGCAATGACATATCCTTGTCCTTAGATGTTTTTGTCACACATGCCCATGCACGAAGGAGGCGTGAAACCACTATCTAGCACAACACTCCCTCTTGGAGATACAAGTAACTATTTTGCCAAAGCAACTACGAGCATCAGAGAATTTAAATAAAACACGTGTATGATAGTAGTAACAAGATCATACAAAACAGATGAACAATCTGATCATAACTTGATGATACATTGGATCCTAACAAACATAACATGTAACAATTACAATAGGATGATATTGATCATGTTAGGTAGATCACAAGACTGTATCATGGATGCACGAGGAGGATAGAGCACCATCTAGCTTTCTTGGATGTATCCCCATACTCCCATACTCCCATGGAAACTTTCTTGGATGTATATAGTTGGTTGTGTGCCACTTACATATATGTATATGTGTTAATTAGG
This sequence comes from Alopecurus myosuroides, assembly GCA_028641055.1. Lineage (NCBI taxonomy): Eukaryota > Viridiplantae > Streptophyta > Magnoliopsida > Poales > Poaceae > Alopecurus > Alopecurus myosuroides. Next base: position 67,857,969 of record CM054060.1, read on the forward strand.
TCAATATGCATCCGGGTGTTGCAAGGTCGCAATTCTACAAGGCCAGAGGATTTCTTTCTTCTTGGTTTTGATTTTATTGTACTTTAGATTCTGCAATTTTATTCTAGGTATATCTGTTTTATAGCACTCTACTTGAATTATTTTATTCAGGGCTCAAATATGCATGCATCGTTCAGAAGTTCAGTAGAGAATGCATTGTTGTATTTGTGCTTTTGCTCACATTCCTGGTTTCAAATAATTTTGTTTTTGATTGATCACCTTACAGTCTCGCACAAATACTCTAATGGCGTGGTACAACAAATTTGATGGCTTTAACTTTTTCTGTCTGTGAATCAGGAGGAGCCTTTTGGTGCTAGACATAGCAGCCAGGCTAAAGGCTTTAGGAGAAAGCCAAGCTCTCACAGCTGTGTGGCCGCCTCCGATAAGGACAAGGCATCCACAACCATGGATCACCGCCGGCTGGTTTGTAGTCCTCCTGGTAGTCACCTCCCACACGTGCGCAAGGCGCGACGGCTCAATGACAAGATGGTTCTATGAGACGCGGTGTCGGGCGGGGTGTTCGCTGATCGGCTGATGTGGGGCCTCTGTGATGCCAGACCGAGGTGGCGAACTCTGTGCTAATAAGCGTGTACGTGGGGAGAACGACTTCGACGCAGTCGGGGGGAGGGGGAGGGGTGCTCTTCGACATGCGTAGGCACAGTCTCAAGCCGGACGATGCGAGCTACAACGTCATCAGGTGCCTGTGCAACGATGGAGACGAGAGGAGGAAGATTAGATTCCTATTAGAAATTTTCCCCAATATGGCCCTGCCTATTTTAGTCCTCCACAAATTCCTAAAAATCCTAGAGGCCCATGTGGCCCATTCGTGTATGGCAAGAGGTGGGATAAATGTTTAGTCCGACATTGCTAGTTGAGTGGAAGTTTTACCTGTTTATAAGGGAAGCATTTTCACTTGATGTATGAGCATGAGCAAGAAGAGGACTACACTCGCGCTCCTCCTCCGCCCCCGCCTTGCCACGACGCGTGCGCGCCGCGGGTTGCGAAAATGAGCCGAACCGAGCTAGGACCTATGTTGCGTGTACGGCTTGTCTTCTTTTTGTCACACACGAATGAACAATTATAAACGATAAAGCGAAAGTTAAATCGTCTTTTGTACTAGTGGGAAATTACTACGCGTGAGTGGATGGCTGTTCGGCTTCGGCTGCCGGCCATTTATTCGGTCGCTTGTCTGTTCGTTTCCACTTCCTCGCTACTCGTTCGCCTCCTGTTGCTGCGCCTATGTAAGAGAGGTCTCTCCTCTCCGTAGACACACAACACATCCACACCTCTCTGCCTCATAATTGTCGAGCACCGCGCCACCGATTAGGACACCTCCATCCCGTGCTGCGGCGTGCACCGCGGAACGGGACAGTAGGCCTCCGAAACCACGTCTCTTCGGATCCTGTACGTGAGAAGGGCGATAAGGTTTTTGGGGAGCGTTGTTGCGCGACTACTGGCATCATCGTCACCACGGACGCCGACGACTACTGCTCGAACGACGACTTCTTCCATGACGTCGACAACCTCTTCAGCGACATGTCTATCTCGCCCAACGTGAACGGGTCTTCCTTTGCACCGTACGGGGTCATGTTTCTGTTTCATGTGTAACACCTGGGGTGTTCCCCCCTAAGTAGAAAGTTGGTTGCTTTCCTTTTGCTTTGCATCACATGCATCATATGCATTGCACCATGTTTTCCAAAACAACTGAAAAGTTCAAACCAATTTAAACTTTCTAACATGTCCACAGTTTCAATTTAAAAATTCCAAACTAAACAACTCAACTTGTTTCCAATAGTTTGAAGTTGATTTATTTAATTTGCTTGTTAATAATTTTTTTCCCATTTGTTAAAACCCTAATGGTAAATTCAAATAACAAATTCAAATCAAATCCATCCATGCTTGGCATGTTTCAAATGTGGGTTTAAAAATTAAATTCTTGCAAACAATTAAATTCAATAATGTTTTCATAATTGTTTGAGTTTATTGAATAAAATTGTTTAAGAAATCAAATCCTTATGAATCCTATTTAAAATTCAAATAGCCATTTTAAATCTTTGGCCATTTCAAATTTTTGGAAATAATGTTAACATAACTTTAATCTTGCTGTTAGTTGTTTCATTAGAAAATTTATTCATAAAATAAAGAATTAAAACCCTTCTATTTATCTCTCTCTCTTTCATCTCTTACAAAAAAAAAGGAAAAAAAAAAGAAAAGGGAAAGAAGTGGGGAGGCAGGCCAGCCCCCACGGCCAGCCCACCTACAACCCAGCTTGCAGCAGCCAGCACCCAGCCCACCACGGGCCTTTTCCCAAGCCCAGCCCCCCAATCGTTGTCTTCCTCGTACGGACGGAACAGAGAGACGGGGACGTCGCTGTCACCCGAGGACCCCCCCCTTGCTCCACCTGCTCCCGAGCCCCTACAAGACACCGAGCCAAACCCTACCCTCTCCGTCTCCCTCTCTTCCCTCTTCTTCCGCCGCCACCTTCTTTTTTCTCTCCCCTCCTTCCTTGTTTTTCTCCACCACTGTACCTCCATGAACGGGAATTCGAGCACCTGGAGTTGGCGACGGGGTGGCTACGAGGAGCTTCTGGCGTAGGGAATCGATCCGTGGTGCCTCCCTCGCCCTCTACGCGCAAAGAAACGGGCCAGGGTCGACTACCACGACGGGGACTTCATCTTCTTCCTCTCCGGCCGAGCATCTTCTCCGGCTAGTTCCCGTCGATCCGAGCCTCTGCTCCGTCTACAACGTGGGTGAGCACTAGCCCTGGACCCCTCTCCCTCTGCCCTTCCTCTGCTCTGTGAGGCCGCCATCGTGCGCCGTCCGCTCGCTGCCGGCGATCGCTGCCCTGCCTCCGTCAGGTTCAGAGAATCTCTGTCGGAAAAATTCAGTTAAACATCCGTGAGTTACCACTTCTTTCGTCAGTTTCCTGTATCATCACAAACCACAGAGCAGCGCAGTGGCCCTGCCCTTTGCGCTGCGCCGCGAGCGCCTGGGTTCGAATCCCCACCCGGCGAATAAAAGCCACACCTTTTTTGGACAAATCCTTCCACCGCGCCGCGGGCCCCACCGGTCAGTGACCGTGGTGGCCTGCGTGGCTTCCAACCGCACCACGCTGGCGCCAACTTGACGCTGACCCCACGGGTCAGTGTCACGGTGTTGAACCGCGGTGAGTAGAAAAAGCCCAGGGGCTGTTCTGCTAAACATTTTTCTTCCACGCAAAGGTCCCTGCATTTTACCGTTTGGTCCCTGAAATTCAAACCCTCATAAATCCCTCAAATCAAATCCAAATGGAATAAATAAAACATGTTTTCCAAACCAAATTTAATTCTCTACCTGTTTAAGTCATTTGTTTTCTGTTTTGAACATTTCAAATTGTTTCAAAATTTAAATTCAAACATTTCATTACAAGTTTGATTAAATTCATAACCAACTCAAATTTATTTCGAATGGGACATATAAAATATGTTTTCCAACCAAAATTTCATGCTCTTTCCAAATATAACATTTGTTTTCTGTTTTGGATAAATAAAATTAATGCAATTACTTAATGCTTCAATTAAATCATTTAAAAAGGTGAAATTCATAACTAATTCAATATTAATTCAAATGTCACATATGAAATATGTTTTCCATGCTAAATTGAACCACATTTTCAAATATAAACTTTGTTTCCTGTTTTGAAAATTAAACTTGGTTAAATAATTTAAATCTTGTTTAATTCATTTAAAATTACTAAATTAATAACTTGGTCAAATTAATTTCCTTTTGAACATATAAAATATGTTTTCAAACCAGAAAAGAATAAACTTTTCAAATAGGAATTTGAACTAATGTTTTGAACAAATAAAAATTCAAACAAATTCATACTTGAATTAAATTCATTTAAATCTTGTTTAAACTTGTTTAATTCATAATTAATTCATCTTAATCCATTTTTCAATGATTGAAACATGCAATCCACCTAAAATTTTGTGTTCTTTCCAAATATGAACTTTGTTATCTATTTTGAACAATTTAAATTGGTGAAAACAACAAATGCTTGTGTAACACCTTTAAGAAACCAAAATTCCATAACTTAATAACTAAAATTCCAAACTTGGTAAACTTCATTTCAAATTGATTCTATTGTTGTTGTCTTTCTGTTTTCCTCATCCATGCATCATTCTAATCAACTTTCACATGATAGTTATTTGTAGATCATTTAAGTCAACATTAATTCATGGGCTTTTCCATATGCAATCCAAATTGCATATGGGCCCATTTAAATATGTTTACCATGTCAACTAGTTTATCTTTGATGCATCCTTAAACTTGTCATGCATCCATATCTTGATCATGCTGGATCTTCTGCCGTAGTAGTAATTGTTGCATCCGGTGTTTGTTCGAGGTTCGTTGCTTCTTCCCGGATAGGACGTTGAGATGATGTGAGCAACGACAAGTTCTTCGGATGTACCTCTACTTGCTGGATTCCAGGCAAGTATACTCACTTGCTGCCAAATGGCTGCCTTTCATCACTTGTTACCGATTCTTTCTGTTGTTCTTATTCTAGCCTTTTGATTCGATGCTTGTGTCTCGATCCTATCATATGTTACCTTGCAGCCATGATATAGCCTTCCTTCCACTTCCTATTAACTGTTGTTTGTTTACCCTGTTGGCCCTCGTGTCGTAGTTGCATGCTTAGTGTTGTTTGCGCTCAAGTCTTGTTGTCCGTCTGATCACCTGTTTAGTTTGATAGTTGGGTTTCAATTCAATCAACAACATGTTATGTTTTGGGTAATAATAATTTGATGATAAGGCACCGGCAGGAGGCCCGGCGTGGTTTTGAGGCCTGCTAGTGTCGCCCTTAATTAGGAAAAGGGTCTTGTCTACTGATCCATGATGAGCGCACTAACCGCATGTGGGAAGCGAGTATGGGTGGCCCCCTCAATTTGATTCGATTCGCATCTCGTCCAAATCGCCTCATTTAGTTCGGGTTTTCCATTTGCCGCATGCATATGTATTTTGCGAACCCAGGCCAGGGTGGAACTTTTGTAGTCGGCATTTAGGGAGACACGTTCTTAGAGTGCTATGAGGGTCCCCTTTTCTTCGTGGGGCTTGATTAGCCGTGCGCTCAACTGCACGGGGTTCTTTGGGCTTGATGCGAAGAAGAGTTGGGTTGTGTTGAGTACCTCGCTTGGTGGGTTTGATCCCCGTCTGGCGGGTTATTCTTACGTGTACGGCCAAATTGGTGCACCCCTGCAGGGTTAAATCTTCTCGAGAAGCCGTGTTGTCCGCGGTTATGGATGACTTGGTGAAAGTGCTGGCTAACAAGTACTCAGACAACTTACACTTAACGATGATAACTTGACTAGTAATATAGATTACCCCACCATCAAAATGAATGTCACCTTAATCAACAGCGTGAGTTTCCTTGGGTTGCTTCCTTAGTAGGGGGTAACATTGGATGTGTATTGTTTGGTGAGTAGTTATAGTTGGTTCTGATACGCTATCTTATCCCTTCCTTTTAGCCGGATGTTGTATCGAGTCTCTGTAGGTAGTTAGTGCAGCCCGCTGCCGCTTCTTTGCAATAATCCTTTCCTTTCCGTTGAACCCAAAGTATTTGTATCTTGTGATGACTGGTTACGCCGGTATCTTGTGAGTATGGTTTATCCACTTGCCAGTACTTAACCGTACTGACCCACGAATCCTTTTTCGTGGCTGCATATTCAATATTGCAGTCAACAGGTTTGAAGTCTGATGACGTTAGCTTGGAAATCCCTCCGGCTTGGCCTGGGCAGGGATTGGACGCTCTCGGTTATCTTCAGGACTCTTAGTCCAATTTGTATCTTGTCCGTAGCCGGACGCTATGTTGTTTCTTCCGCTGTTATTTGGATCTTTGTATTGTATCGGTTGTATCCTTGGCTCGTTTGAGTCTTCTTGTATATATCTTTTCTGTTGTTGTTGCGGAATATTCGTGAACTGTTGTAATGTTATCACAAGTGGCAACATGGAATCGGTTATTATGTGGATTTTGGCGGCAATGCTGAAATCTGCATAGTGCTCGATCTCGGGGGCGTCACATCATGTCTCAGTACATGTTCTTCTACTACCAATCTATTTGGACTTGTTTATTTTGCGCTTTCATACAAATCACATGACTAGTTTATTTCCAGTTATTCTAGTCATATGTTATCTATCTTTTTCATGGATTAAATCATTCTGAAAATTGCTCATATATTCAACAGTCCAAAAAACTTATTTTAGGTAATTTTCAATTGTTGGCTTTGGTGCTTCAATGAAGCCCCCTGTCTTCAAAGGGAAAGATTTCAACCGGTTTCGTGCGAGAGCCACTCTCTGGTTTCAAACCATGAGGTGCTTTGACGCCGCTAAGGGTAAGCCTGAAGGAGAGCTTTCTGCTGCTGATGAGAAAGTTTTCGAGGAAGCTGACAACCTTCCGAGGGATTCTATTCTCAGCATTCTTGATGAGAATCTGATTGACCCGTATGTGGGATGCGCTCGAGGAAAAGTTTGATGCCTCGGACGCAGGCAGTGAATTGTATGTCATGGAGCAATTTTATGACTACAAAATGACTGATGAGCGCTCCGTTGTTGAGCAGGCTCATGAGATACAGTCCATTGCCAAAAAACTTGAGCAGTTATCTTGTGAGTTACCAGACAAGTTTATTCCCGGAGGCATCACTGCCAAACTTCCTCCTTCATGGAGGAGTTTTGCTACCGCTTTGAAGCACAAGAGACGTGAGTTTTCCGTTATGGATCTCATTGGTTCTCTTGATGTGGAAGAGAAGGCGAGAGCAAAAGACAAATGTGCTCGAGGTCTTGAGGGAGGTTCTAGTGCAAACTTCATTCAGAAGAAGAACTTTCAGTCCTACAACCCAAGAACAAGAACAAGCATGAGAACAAAGGCAAGTATGATAGGAAGAACAAGCCTGCACAAACTACCAACTTCAAGAAAAGGAAGGGATCATGCCATTTATGTGGTGACCCAAGCCACTGGGTTCCGAAATGCTCTAAACGGTATGAGCTGCGAGAACTTGAGAAAATGGAAAGAATTTCAATGTTGTCATTGGGGATACTAGATGAAGGATGTTGGGTACGGTAAATTCCATACTATTCTTTCATTATGTCATTCTCCTGATTGGTGGATTGACACTTGTGCCAATGTACACATATGTGCTGATATCTCATTGTTTTCTTCATACCAGTTTGCAAGGACTTCCTCCGTGTTGATGGGAAACGGGTTGCATGCTTCTGTTCCAGGTGTTCGTACGGTGGATCTGAAGTTTACTTCAGGGAAGATTGTGCGCCTGAAGAACGGTCATCATGTGCCCCCTATCAATAAAAATCTTGTTAGCGGATCTCTCTTGTGCCGAGATGGCTACAACTTAATGTTTGAGTCCAATAAATTTGTAATATCAAAGTTTGGAACTTTTTTTGGTAAAGGTTATGATCGCGGAGGCTTGTTCTGCTTATCTCTTTCAGATGTTTGTAATAAAGTTGTGAATCATGTTTGCACCAATAGTGAATCAAATGTCTAGCATTCACGTCTTTGTGATATTAATTTTGGATGGATGACTCGGCTGGCCAAAATGAATTTAATCCCGAATTTCACTACTGTCAAGGGCTCTAAATGTCAAGTATGTGTGCAAGCAAAACAACCTCGCAATTCTCATACGACTGCGGAGGTACGAGACTTGGCACCACTTGAGCTCATACATTCAGATCTTTGTGAGATAAATGATGTGCTAACAAAAGGTGGAAAGAAATATTTCATGACGTTGATTGATGATTCCACTCATTATTGTCATGTGTATCTCTTAAAAACAAAATATGAGGCTTTGAACTTCTTCAAGATCTATAAAGTTGAAGCGGAAAATCAACTTGATTGAAAAATCAAGAGACTTAGGTTCGATCGTGGTGGAGAGTATTTTTCCAACGAGTTTGATTCTTTCTGTGCGAAACATGGTATAATCCATGAGAGGACGCCTCTCTATTCACCTCAGTCTAATGGGGTGGACGAAAGAAAGAACCGTACTCTAGCAGATTTGGTTAACGCCATGTTAGATACATCGGGTCTTTCCAAGGCATGGTGGGGGAGGCGATATTGACTGCGTGTCATGTCCTAAACTGAGTTCCCACAAAGAACAAAGAAATAACTCCATTCGAGGAATGGGAGAAGAAAATATTAAAACTCTCTTACTTACGAACTTGGGGTTATTTGGCAAAAGTCAGTATACCAATTCCAAAGAAGCGGAAGTTTGGACCCAAAACCGTGGATTATGTTCTTCTGGGCTATGCATTCCGTAGCATTGGTTATAAATTCTTGATAATAAAATCTGAGGTACTAGACATACATGTCGGTACAATCATGGAGTCGAATGATGCAACTTTCCTTGAAGACATCTTTCCCAAGAAGGAAATGCCTAGCTCATCAAACCATGGGATACCTAATTCATCTAGTCAGAAATTGTCTGTAATTCCCGAACCCACCATTCCGATAGAACACGTTGAGAATCCCGTGGAGGATGACAATGAAGTTCCTTTAGGCCTTGTTCATTTAGTCCACTTCACAAGTGGATTGGAGGGGATTGGGGGTGGATTGGAGGGGAATTTGACTTGTTGGGGATTTAATCCACCTCAATCCCTTTCAAAATTAAGCAATCCGAACAAGCCCTTAAGGAGCAAAAGACAGAGGACTTCAAAGTCCTTTGGTGATGATTTCATTGTGTATCTCGTGGATGACACACCCAGGACTATTTTAGAAGCATATGCATCCCTTGATGCTGACTACTGGAAGGAAGCTGTACGTTGCGAGATGGATTCTATCCTGGCTAACGGAACCTGGGAGATCACTGGTCGTCCTTATGGGTGCAAACCTCTATGATGTAAGTGGATGTTCAAGAAAAATCTTAGGCCTGATGGTACAATTGAAAAATATAAGGCAAGGCTTGTGGCTAAGGGTTATACCCTGAAAGAAGGAGAAGACTTCTTTGGTACCTATTCACCGGTGGATCGACCACTATTCAGTTACTACTCTCATTGGCTGCCTCACACGGTCTTCTTGTTCACCAAATGGACGTTAAGACGACTTTCCTTAACGGAGAGTTCGATGAGGAAATTTACATGGAGTAGCCAGATGGTTTTCTAGTACCTGGCCATGAAGGCAAGGTTTGTAAGTTATTGAAGTCACGGTATGGCCTCAAGCAAGCTCCTAAGCAATGGCATGAAAAGTTTGAGAGGACTTTGACTGCTGAAGGCTTTGTTGTAAACGAAGCTGACAAGTGTGTATACTATCGTCATGGTGGGGGCGAGGGAGTTATTATGTGCCTGTACGTCGATGACATACTGATATTTGGGACCAACCTTGACATGATTAAGGAGGTCAAGGATTTCTTATCTTGATCCTTTGAGATGAAGGATCTTGGAGTAGCTGATGTTATATTAAACATCAAACTGCAGATAGACGACAATGGTGGGATCACCCTGCTTCAATCCCACTATGTGGAAAAGGTCTTGAGTTGTTTTGGGTATAGCGACTGCAAGACTTCTCCAACGCCGTATGATCCTAGTGTTTTACTTCGAAAGAATCGACGGATTACTAGAGATCAGTTGATATATTCTCAGATTATTGACTCGCTTATGTATCTAGCTAGTGCCACGAGGCCTGACATTTCGTTTGTTGTGAGCAAATTGAGTCGATTTGTTTCAAATCCAGGAAATGATCACTGGCATGCGCTTGAAAGAGTTATGCGATATTTAAAAGGCACTATGAGCTATGAAATTCATTATACCGGGGACCCAAGGGTACTTGAGGGATATAGTGCTTCGAAATGGATTTCCTATGCTGATGAGATTAAGGCCACGAGTGGTTATGTTTTTACACTTGGTGGTGGCGCTGTTTCTTGGAAGTCTTGCAAGCAGACCATCTTAACGAGGTCAACTATGGAAGCAGAACTCGCAGCATTAGACACATCCATTGTTGAAGCAGAATGGCTTCGTGAGCTCTTGATGGACTTACCTGTGGTTGAAAAACCAATACCCGCTATTCTAATGAACTGTGGTAATCAGACTGTGATCATCAAAGTGAACAATTCCAAAGATAATATGAAGTCATCAAGATATGTGAAGAGGAGATTAAAATCTGTCAAGAAATTGAAAAACTGCGGAGTTATTCTGTTGGATTATATCCAAACATCTATGAACTTGGCAGATCCCTTCACAAAGGGTCTTTCACGTAATGTGATCGATAATTCATCAAAGGAGATGGGAATGAGACCCACCGCATGAGTTGGGCACAGCGGCTACCCACTCTATGTGATCGGAGATCCCGTGAAGTAGAATTGGGAGGCAAAACTGTTGATCAACTGAGAGGAGAGTATCCTTACGTTTATTTAAATACCACTCCTCGACGATGAAATACTCTCCTATACTGCAAGGTAGGCTGATATAAATCTTAATGTTTTCCAAGAGGCTTCATTGTAAGCAGAGATGTTGACCCGCAAGACATCTTTTGAGTAATTCACCTATATGAGTTCGACTGTTAAACGTCGCAGTCTATGAGAGTTGGGTTCTCTCTAGTAAACTCATGAAAGGTCTTGGAGTATGGCGTATAATCTCCACCCGCGGGGAAGTCCCACGGTAGTCGACTTTGTGTGAAGTTAGATTCGCAGAAAACTTGCAGTTCAAGGCATAGTCCACTGTTCAAGTTGCAAACCAGTGTAACAGAGATTTCTATGTGGAGTTCAACTTAACAGTCTCCACTATAGTACTAGTATATAAACAATGTTTTGGAACCTAAGGCAAATTTTGTGTGCCTCCAGGATCTTGTGGGGGATTGTTGGAATTTTGGCCCAATATGGCCTGGCCTATTTTAGTCCTCCACAAAATTCTGAAAATCCTAGAGGCCCATGTGGCCCATTCGTGTTTGACTGAAAGTTTTACATTGCTAGTTGAGTGCAAGTTTTACCTGTTTATAAGGAAGGCATTTTCACTTGATGTACGAGCATGAGAAAGAAGAGGACTACACACGCGCTCCTCCTCCGCCGCCCGCATCGCCTCGTCACGACGCGCGCGCGCCGCGGGTTGCGGGAATGAGACGAGCTAAGACCTATGCTGCGTGTACGGCTTGTCTTCTTTTTGTCACACACGAATGAAGAAATATGAACGGTTACGCGAAAGTTAAAGCGTATTTTGCACTAGTGGGAAATTACTACGCGTGAGTGGATGGCTGTTCGGCTTCAGCTGCCGGCCATTCATTCCGCCGCTTGTCTGTTCGTTTCCACTTCCTCGCTACTCGTTCGCCTCCTGTTGCTGCGCCTATATAAGAGAGGTCGCTCATCTCCGTAGACACACAACACATCCACACCTCTATGCCTCATACTTTTCGAGCACCGCGCCACCGATCAGGACACCTCCATCCCGTGCCGCGGCGTGCACTGCGGAACGTGACAGTACGGCTCCGAAACCGCGTTTCTTCGGATCCTGTACGTGAGAAGGGCGATAAGGTTTTTTGGGAGCGCTGTTGCGCGACTACTGGCATCATCGTCACCACGGACGCCGACGACTACTTCCCGAACGACGACTTGTTCCAAGACGTCGACAACCTCTTCGGCGACATGTCTACCTCTCCCAACGTGAATGGGTCTTCCTTTGCACCGTACGTGTTCATATTTCTGTTTCATGTCTCAATACATGTTCTTCTACTACAAATCTATTTGGACTTGTTTATTTCGCGCTTTCATACAAATCACATGACTAGTTTATTTCCAGTTATTCTAGCCATATGTTATCTATCTTTTTCATGGATTAAATCATTTGGAAAATTGCTCATATATTCAACAATTCCTTGCGGTGGGCATCGAACTGCTCTTATTCGGGATGACATACTGTCTTCAGACACACCATCCTAACCACATGGACCAGGGCTGATCTGATGAACTCGTCGTGGTATGTTGCTTTCAGGAAAATAACGTGTTTGTTGCTTTGTGTACTATGTTGTGAGAGGTAGCTTTCAAAACTTATGTAAGATATCGGTTTGGTTGCATTTTAAATGGAATTAGGGGAAGTCCCTTTTTATCTAAAAGAAATGACACATATGCATCCGGAGCCAATTACTTATAGGATGTCAGTTTGCATCATTCTTTTGTTTTAGTACATCTTTTAGTCTACGCATTACACAACAAGTCGATGAATACAGATTAGATTGGTATCTAATAACATAATAACATCACGAATCCACCATCGGACAAAACTGATAATCTGATAACAGCATGCTACCACCAACACAAAACGCTGAAGCACATAGCATGTTGACCGTGTCATATAGAAACACGATAGGCAGACGGCGAGGCGGAGCGCGCTGCTCCGTCTAGTTCAGATTTGAGGCCGTTGGGATAAGTCGCTCATCACATTGCATTGGTCATATTTACAGGGTCCATGAGACCAGCCACACTGTGATAGAAAAGCGATTTGAAGGACGCTTTGAATCGGTTTGGTACACTGCAGAGCATCGATGCATGACGCTAGAGAAGAAAAGCGACTCAATAAGTTGATTCGGTTCCTATCCGATTCATTCATTTAAATAAGCATTTCTCATCTCTGATGCCGCATGCAAAGCAGTTGACAACATCCAATCAGTAGAGCAATAGAGATTCTTTATTATTTTTGAATGGGTCCCATGTCTGAGTTGAATCGGAGTTACACAGTGTAGCTACACGCCGCCGATTCCAACTCTGGCTCACTTTTGCTTTGAACCGATTCAGCAGTGTGGATGGTCTGAGTCTCGACTGTCTAAACTAAAATAACTGGGACTGCGAGCCAGTATTCTAAGACTAACCACAATGGGGGTATCATAGGTAGTATCATGCATGCCATGTTGGCAAAAATCTGACGTGGCGGTGTAATTAATGAGGAGAGAGGTGATGGTGGTATGATAGGTAGATACCATAACATAACACATTACGAGATAAGATGAGTCTATATCACAATAAATGCAACACTATATGATACCACAAACATGTTACTACCCATTGTGGGAGTAGTAACATATACTAGTATCGTGTGCATGATACTAGTGCATGATACTACCCATTGTGACTATATTACAGGAATGACACAACAAGTGAAATCGGCACATTGCCACCTACAGTGCAAGTTACACTGGATAAATTCCATGATGTTTTCGAGGACCCAAAGGAGCTACCTCCACACAGGACTTATGATCAGGCTATTTCCCTCCTACCAGGCAGTGCTCCAGTAAACTCTAGGCCATACAGGTACTCTCCATAGCAGAAGGACGAAATCGAGAAGCGGGTCAATGAAATATTAGTGGCTGGTCTAATTACACCAAGCATGTCCCCATATGCTTCTCCTGTGCTTCTGGTTAAGAAGAAAGATGGAACATGGAGATTCTGTGTGGATTACAGGAGATTGAACAATATCTCAGTCAAAAGCAAATTTCCCATACCAATTGTAGATGAATTACTGGATGAATTAGCTGGTACAAAATGGTTCTCCAAGTTAGACCTTAGAGCAGGGTACCACCAAATAAGAATGGTGGAATCTGATGAACACAAGACGGCCTTCAAGACACACAGTGGGCAATTTCAGTTCAGGGTGATGCCATTTGGCTTATCCAATGCGCCTGCTACCTTCCAGTGCTTAATGAACTCAATATTCTCAAAGTACATCAGGAAGTTCATATTGGTCTTTATGGATGATATCCTAATATACAGCAAGGGTTTGGAGGAACACACACAACACCTTCAGTTGGTGCTGGAAACTTTGAGAGAAAACAAATTGTTTGCAAAGAGAAGCAAGTGTTCTTTTGCTCAACAACAATTGGAGTACCTGGGGCATATTATTTCAGATAAGGGAGTGGCAACTGACCCTGAGAAGACTAGAGCAATGACTGAATGGCCTGTTCCCACATCTGCAACTGAACTGAGGGGATTTTTGGGGCTCACAGGATACTACAGAAAGTTTGTCAGAAATTATGGATTAATTGCCAAATCACTCACTTCCTTGTCGAAGAAGAACTCCTTTGCTTGGTCCACTGAAGCTCAACAATCATCAGAGAAATTGAAGCAAGCTATTATTACAGCTCCAGTATTGGCCTTACCAAATTTTGCAGCAGCATTTTGCATTGAGACAGATGCCTGTGATAATGGAATTGGGGCAGTCCTTAGCCAGGAAGGGCATCCTATAGCATTCTACATCAAAGCATTGGGCCCAGCAAATAGCAAACTTTCCATTTATGAAAAGGAGTTCATGGCAATCATGATGGCCATTGATAGATGGAGACCATACATTGCCAGAGGGCCCTTTGTGATCAAGACTTACCACAAGAGCTTGTGGCATTTGGAAGATCAAGTGCTGTCAACTGATTTGCAAAGGAAAGCTATGACAAAATTGGTTGGGTTACAATTCAAGTTCCAGTACAAGAAGGGGGTGGACAATATTGCAACAAATGCCTTGTCCAGAGTTAGCCATGCTTTTCACCTACAGGCAATCTCCATTGCTCAACCTCTCTGGTTACAGGAAGTGGCAAATTCTTATGCTGTAGATGAACAAGCACAGGAGTTGCTAAGGAAAATGGCTATTGATGCTACAGCTGTACCAAATTTTTCTCTAACAGATGGCATAATCAGATACAAGGGAAGGATTTGGACTGGAGCAAACACAGGGCTGCGGACCAAGTTAATTACAACATTCCAATCCTCCCAAGTAGGAGGTCATCCAGGCATACATGCAACTTATCAGAGAACTAACAAGATATTTCACTAGGCTGGCATCAAGAAATCTGTGGAGGAGTTTGTTCAACAGTGCCAAATATGCCAACAAGCCAAACATGAACACTGCAAGTATCCTGGTTTGCTCTTCCCTCTTCCTACTCCAGATGGGCCCTGGGAAGATGTGTCTATGGATTTTATAGAAGGTCTGCCCAAATCCAATGGGTATACAGTGATCTTGGTGGTGGTGGATAGATTTACCAAGTACAGTCATTTCATTCCTTTAAAACATCCCTATACTGCAGCGACCATGGCTCAGTTTTTTGTTAACAACATAGTCAAGTTACACAACATGCCCCTGACTATTACATCAGATAGAGACAAGGTATTCACGAGCAATTTCTGGAGAGAATTGTTCAAACTATGGGAAACTGAGCTACAATTGTCTACTGCCTATCATCCACAAACAGATGGACAGACTGAGCGTGTGAATCCGTGCCTAGAGATGTATCTAAGGTGTGCAATGCATGACTCTCCCAAACAATGGGCCAATTGGTTGCCACTAGCTGAGTTCTGGTACAACACATCACACCATTCTTCCTTAGGATGCACTCCTTTCAAGGCAGTTTATGGTAAGGAAGCACACATGGGGCAGTTCAGACAACAGGCTTAGACAAACAATGCTAAAGTACAAACATGGCTCAAGGAAAGGACTGAACACTTGGCCTTACTGAAACAACACTTGACACAAGCTCAGCTCAAAATGAAGAACAGTGCCGACAAGAACAGGACTCCGAGAGAGTTTGCAGTGGGGGAATCTGTATTCCTCAAGCTCCAGCCCTACGCCCAATCCTCTGTTGTCAATAGACCATGCAAGAAACTAGCAATGAAGTATTTTGGGCCATTCGTCATTCTGGAGAAGATTGGACCGGCCACTTACAAACTCCAGCTGCCAGACCACAGTTTGATACACCCGGTGTTTCATGTATCACAACTGAAGGAGCATGTCCCGGACCACACACCAGTGTACAAGACTCTGCCAGAATCTCTGAAGTTGGACACAGAGACATTCATTCCTGAAGAAATCGTGGACAGGCGACTCGTGAAGAAAGGTAACCAAGCTCTACTTCAGGTACGGGTTCGTTGGTCTTCGCTTCCGGCAGATTCAGCGACCTGGGAGGACTACGAGGCACTACGTCAGCGTTTCCCAGCGGCTCCAGCTTGGGGGCAAGCTGGTACTCCAGAGGGGGCAACTGTCACAGATGTGACTCTGTCAGCAGCTGTGCCAGGTAAACGTAAGCTGAAGAAGGCGGGATTCTAGAAGATAGCCTAATTCGAATAGGTGGGCCTTGGGCCAGTTGGTTAAGTGAGTTGGAGGCCCGTGTGGGTGAGTGTGTTGGGCGTGGTTATAAGCCCGTGTTGTACTCGTGTTTGGTTATCGAAAGAGAAATAGACAAACCCCCTTTCCTGTCTCGTGCTCCTCTCTCTCCCCGATCTTCTTCTTCTCCACGAAAGCCCTCGTCCCAAATCCGTTGGATCCCTCCTCCGGCAAGGACATAACAATATTGTCTAAATGGAAGGCTTCTTCTGCGAAATTGTGACAGCCCCCAACTCGTGGCCCTACAAAACTACAGGTGCATCCGGTGCACAAAATTTGCCTGGTTCACTCTGCCCCCTCCCTCTCACCCACCCAGCTCCCCAGCCGCCAGATACGTGCGTCGGCCCGAGGCGAGTGGCCGACGCGCCGTCACCTCACTCCAGATCCGTGGCGAGCCGTGAACGAGGTACTATCCCGCCACACGCGCACCGCTCTTCCTTCTCGTTCTGATATCCGATCTGTTATGTATGGTTTGTTTGTGTGAGGAAGTGTACCGAATCTTGCCCTAGAGTACTGATGAAATTGTTGGTCGGCCCTGCTCTGATACGTTTACGGTCGACTAAAGCTGATTATAAAGCCCTAGATAAATTATTACCGTCGCGTCGTTCTTGATTGATCTAGTTTCCGATCTCTGACGCTTCTCTAATAAAGAGCCAATGTCTCGTCCCCTCTCGTCAAGTTTTGCTGATATTTTTTTCTGACCGTTGATTCACAAGTTCCTTTCAAAGATAACCGCGGTTTTGAGGCAAGAACACCAAACTACCCTTGTAATTACAAGAGGAAGGAACCGGTGACAAAAATCACAAGCTTGCTGCATTACCACTGGCTGCATCTTGAAAAAGATGGAATCTTTCCTGACCCTTTGCAGATCAGAAGAATATATCATCAAATAAGCAGCTAAATTGGAGCCGAGGGTGGTGGAAGTGGAATATGGGATGTTGGAGTAGTTTCATGATGTCGGGAGGAGGCAGCGAGTGAGGTTTCTGGAATCCTGTCCTGTCCCACCCACTCCATGGAGAGTGGCTGTACATACGTTATTAGTTTCCGCAGATAGCTCAGGCCTAGCCTTCTCCCTGGCCAGTAAAGATTGGAGGACGAGAGCAATGTGGAAGGCCAGTATGGGCCGGGCCTCAAGAAACTCCTCTTGTAAAGCCTAGTTCGGAACAGCTATCTGCTTTAAAGTTGGGATCAGCTCTCAGATTCTGTGATGTTCCTCATGTCAAAGTGTCAAATCTGAACCTCGGACAGAAAGCTTAATTTTCTTGCACCTTGTTTTGTCGATGCAGTATTTAGTCTCAGTTGCTTCCTGGCCATCTGTGTGTATGTACTCTCAGAGTCGTATATAAGACAACTGACTCATGACGTGTCCTCCTATATGAAGTAAATATGATACTCAAAATGCGACTACTGTTTTCTGTTTAGTTGGTAATCGTTCCTTGCATGTGATGATGAAGCATTGTGCTTCAAGTGGCATCAGCAAGGACAATTTAGCTATTTTCGTGGGAGTCATTAACTAGTGAATGTCCTTTATACTTCTTGTTGAACTGTAAACATCAAATTTAGCTCTTGGTTTTTAGATTTCCATAATGTCTATGCACCAGCTTTTCTAGCACTCGGTTTAACTTGTATATTTGAGAAACTTGCGTGTCCCTTCATTTCGCATTTAGCATTGTTACATTTCAGGATTTACAGAGTAAATACATCATTTTCTGTTTGCAGCATATGTTTATTTTTCAGTGATCCGATATCCATTTATTTGAAGGTCTGTCTTCTAGATCATGTTTGACCATTGCATGCTTTGTAGTAGTCTTATTTGGAACTTAAGTGCCTTTTACTTTGGTTCGAAAGATGACCCTCCCGTAATTCGATATTAAACTTGCTTCAGGAAAACAAAAGTATGGAATTGAAATTCGGGACGCCATGGAAACACGAGTTATGTGCCCTGGACAAATGTAACGTAAATGGTAAAGAGAAACCAATTACAGTTAGAAACGAGTATCCGCGGCACCCTGTCCCTATTTTGGAACTTGCTGGTGCTTTTGATTTGAAAAAAATTAGGGAGGTATGCTAACTATCCATCTGTCTGATATTCCTACCCCTTACTTTTTCTATCCCAGTGCTGACTCTTGACATTCTCTCTTTCAGTTTAAAAGAGAAACTGATATTGCGATTTCGAAGTCCATTCCAAATGACATAATCATCCCAGACCCTGCTCCCAAGGTTTGTGTTACCCTTATAATACCTAATTTGATTGATGACTCATTCCATTATGTTAGTTATCTCTTTCAACCCTGTAATATTATAGGGTGCGTAAGTTCACTGAAACAATATGTTCATTGTTGTCATACATAAACCTTGGTTAGGAACACCTGGATTCACATGCCTGAAAAAACCATGCTAGCTTTAGATCCCCTTACTTTCTCTTCCCTCCTTGTTGGCGCCTCATGTTTGGTTTTATCTTTAGCCTACACCACCTTGCTTGGGTTAAAAGGTTTTGTTGTTTTCAATTTTGTCATATATGCACCTCCATAGACCACAAGCCAGTTCATTTTGTTGTGATTTTAGTTAAATAACTGATGCCTTTCACCTTTTTCAATTGTGACGGATCCATGTAGTGGCTGTGTGGTAACTTCTTGGACAAATGTTCTGAATTGGCGCCCATCCTTGCAAAGGATAGTGTCCCGTGCTTCCTCCGATTTTTCGAGAGCTGTTCAGGCCAGAGCATGATATGGGATCGTACCATCACCGCACAAACCTTAACCTGTATTGTCAGTTTCAATGCCCTGCGATGTGCAAAAGTTGTATTAGAGGGCATGCCACCTGATCTCTGTGGGATGCACGCCAATCCCAACTGCATAAACATTTATGGATACTTCGCGCTCCACGAAGCTGCTGAAAGGTTCTCTGTTGACATGATCAAGCTGCTTTTACGCCATGGTGCATCACCCAATGTGCGAACAGTTGGTAATGAAGTCATCGAGAATCTACTCCCGCTCCATGTCGCAGTTGAGAATACTTGCCTTCATAAGTATCTGGAGGACAATCTGGAGGATAATCTTTCTCGCAGCCAGAATCATCTTGATTATATCTACAAGCTTATTCATCTGCTGTGTCTACCTGAAATGGTCTGTTTCACTTCCCTCCCTATACGAATTACATATTTTATAGCATGACATAAAGAGTAACTGTGGTCATACCGTTGACCCCTGACAGCTGTTATAATGAAATCAGTGATACTAAGTACCGGGCACTTTTTCATCTCATATTGATATTGTCAGAGAAAGTAAAGTTTTGTTTGTTAATCCTTTTTGTCTTCATGTGTCAGTGCATGTTCTTATAGTAAAGGCTAAAAATTCATCAATCAAAATACACAAAAGCTGTTGCTAGTAATTAATTTTCTTTCCTTGGAGATTGTCCGTAATCCATATTTACTTGGATAGGAGGAAACAAATGGATATTTAGAAAGATTATTCAACATTGCTTGCATATGAATGCTAAATGGACTTAGATTTTTGTTCTACTGTTGTTTTACAGAAGATCTTCTTGGATACAACTAGACTGCTTGCAGAAAAAACAAATAATCTACTTCAAGAGCTCTGGAATTACATTCAGGATGGAAAAATTATCCATTCTGCAGTTCTACTACTGGCTGCTCAAGAGCAGATCCGTGGGGGAAGTTGTTCGAAGATAAATGGCAGTACTAAGAAAAATGGGTTTGACATTGTCCATAATTGTATAATGAGGCTTTCATTTGCCTTGAAGTGGGAGAAAGGTTCACATGGAATGGCACAAGAGCTTCTGGAGGAAAGGAAGACGCTTATTGATTGCACATGGCTTCTTGTTGATGTAATTTCCCACGCTGGTGAAGATCTTTCTGCATACATCCATTCGCATTCTGAGGTAAGCATTTTGGTATATTGCGGCTGCGGTGCCTCAGATGCCTTTTACTTAATATTTGTATTTTTTTATTGTTAGTGCTGTTGTTTGAAAAAATACATGCCCTAGTCTTAGCATGAAGAATATTAATAGTTCTCACCTCAACCGAAATAACAATGTTACTTGCTCTGTCTGGGTTTACTGGGCTGGGGGGCCAAAATGCTAGTAGCAAGGTACAACGGAAATTTTTGGTGCTCCTCGTCTGATTGAAGTGCATGGACATTTGCCTTCCGTAATTAACAGCAACAGTTAATGCAAGATTTGCACCTGGGCGTGCATGGTACATACATTGGCTGCATGCTCCTGATATTTTTGTGCTACTCCCGTCCTGGTTTATAGGGCACAATGCCAAAACCATGCAGTCCAAGCTCTTAGGCACATTTGCATTAATTCTCTTCTAACTAGTGGGTGGTGACCTCTCTCCACCCCTCTCCACCAATGCATGCAAAATATCAGCCCCAAATCAACTAGCACCTTGGTCCCAGAGATTTGCTACATGTGCCCTATAAACTAGGAAGGAGGGAGTATGGATTTCTTTCCTCTTAATTATCCAGACAGCTTGCTGTCTGTGCCTTTAATGCGAACTTAATTACATGGGCTAGTAAGAACAGACAGGCCTAATCTGGTTGCTGGCCTAATAAATGTTGATAGAGGTAGTATTTGACAACTTTGTAATACGTGTTAAATCTAACACGTTCATATTAGGCGGCTCACAACTTATCGAGTCTGGTTGCATTAAGTGGCTGTAGCATAGCCAACATATCTTCATTCTGTTTGGTTTACTTTCAATTTCACATTAAGAACACACGATTATGCTACCCCAAAAGGGTTGTGCATTCTCGGTAGAAGGAGAGCTTAACAACCAAGTTATGTTGAGAAGCTAGAGGCCTTCTTACCTAGTGCATGGGCCATGGGCTTACCCTTAGCAGGAGCGGTCATACCCAGGGTTGCATTAAGTGGTAAGCGCTGACTACCTTCTGTGCTTCATCTTCTAAGGCATTGCTTGATATTGTTACATTGTGAAGGAGGTTGTTGCACGAGTTCATGATAGATACAATCGTTGATGATTTCTGCGTAGAAGTCACACACTACAATTAGAAGGAGAATTTTAGTTCCTTTTCCAGTGCCATTTGTTATTTTATCATGGAACCGCGAACCTTACAATGAACAAATAATGCATGCACAAATAGTGAAAACATTGTGATGGAAGCACTTGTTCTCCATATTAATTGTACAGTGTGGAATGCCAATTTTGTTTGTTCTTAACTTCACTTATTTCTATTTTGTCACTGCCTTGTATCGTTTTTAGCAGTAAAATTACCCATACCAGCATCAAGTGTTTGGTTAATGCTATTGTATGGTGCATGAATGGAGAACATGCGCCTTGTGTCATTCCTTTGTTTATTTTCTGGACGCATGGCAGATAAATTGGAAAAAAAGGAGCACTTACAGATTATTATGGTGGCAGCTGTTTGGCATGACTCCCAGCTGCTAAAATTCTTGGTGCTGGAGCTGTGGCTATATTAAGGATGTTGACATGAGCCTTCTTCACTCATGTTAGAGTGAAAATTTATGCTTAATGTTATGAACGTGGTAGGTGATAGGATAATAGCCCTAAAGCTGGTACGAGGTGGCCCTGAACAGATGAGGTACGACGCCCAGCCAAGAGGAGGCTGCCGCACAACAAAATCAGGGAAAACATTTGGGAGAGATAACTGAGACTATTTTCTTGCTTGCCGCACAACAAGAGCGGGGATAAACCTTTGGGAGGGATAACTGAGACTATTTTCTTGCTTGATTATTGATTGGTAGTGCTAGGCATTATAAAGCCAGCATACAAATTGGAGGCTAAGCCGAACTAACACCTTGAGGAAATAGCTAACTTGACAATCAAGAAATATCTCTTAAGAGATTTAACTGCCAAACTAACTAACAATAATTCTGGAATCTATAAGGATAAATTGAGGACTTCCCCTCCTGTGGTGTGGTTGCCTTACGCCACATAACATCAAGGTACTTTATTTAGCTTACAAATTCCAGGTCCTGCAAGAAACATGGAGTTGGAGCTCATTACCTTATCTTGTCTGTTGCCCTAGAGGACAGTCCAGTTTAGTTCAACAAACACTAGGTATATCGTATATGCAATTTATGACTAACCTCTTTAGGTTGTCTGAACTTCATTTGGAGCATATAGCCTGAAGAAATTGACACCTTTCTCGTTGGGAAACCAAAATGAAACAATTAAAGTGATTTCAAAAAGTTGCAAAGTTTAGTTAATACAGAAGTGTGATGCAGTTCTTTACTTGTACCTTTGAAGTGGAGCTCTTTGAAGTGTCTACATCATAAATTCTGACTGCAGAACTTGTGGAAGCGAACAGATTTTTCTTTAAGATAGACAAGATACATTAATTTAGATGAATCCGAATATGTATATTATGTAGTTTATCTAACCAAGTAATGAATTGAACATGATAACTGTTTTTGCACACTTTTCTATCGCCTTCCTACTCATATTCCATAATTGCAGTTTCCTCCTCCAAACAATTATTTCCATCATCTTGTTGCTTACAATTGGTTATATAATTTCTACATTGTATATACAGTAGATCTATGCTAGCGATATATTACCTTATACAACAGCTTGTATGTCATGTAGGTGCCCCATGTGGAGGTCTGTCAACATGTTTCATCTATCCTTAAGGAGTATGGATTTTGCCCTACCGGGGATTCCTTGGACACTATAAACCTGTACGACTCTTTGTATTGAATTCATGCAATATTTTTCTGTGAATAAACGGTTATTTTGCTGATTTTTTTTTTCACTTTCTTGAAGCCGGCCTTATGACTTTAGAAAGTCAGACGGAGAGTCATGCAAAGGTGTGTCGGGCTCAAGTGATTCTTTTTTACATTCAACAAACTGAGTTCTAATCTCTCTCCTTTTTAAAATGGATAATACGGCGTACAGATGCAAACATGGCACTTACGAAAACAGCCAGTCTGGATGATGCAGAGAAAAAGGTAAAGATAATCAAATCTGGGCTGATATAGTTTTGGATAAACTGATGATGCTCCGTAATGAGTAATGATATCGTGGCAGCAAAAAGAAAGAAATCTATAAGAATATCTGCTCTTTCATTGTTCCTTTTTTTTTTACATCAAGTTTTCAAAAGAATATGTAAACTATTTTTTTTTTCCAAATTGACAAATCCCATGAACGCTTTCGGATGCATAATGGAATATTTGTTTTAAGGCGCATTTTCTTGACTTCTGACTCTGCTCATCTTGCCCTAATCTTGAGTCCACGTCACAACTGTTGGAAATGACAGCCTCTCCCTTATGGCACGGCAGCCCACTGCACAAACACAGGTAACCCATTAGGCCATAACTGATTTTGGTGCAGCAGCACCAAGCAGCTTTGCCTACACCTTATGGCAGTACAAAGGGGTCATTAGCTAGAGCAAAAAGTGGTGGTTTTGGTGCTGCAAAGCTATGCGGCTTTGTAGTAGCGTATTCAGCCATATTAATAGAGAACATGTATAGAAGTATGTGTTCTAATGGACTTTGGCTACTGAACTCTGCTTCTATGGCTCATTAACTGAGCTACAAAACATCTAGTTTGTGTTCAGCACACACATGTATAGGAAACTAGATTTTGCTACTAGAACAGCCAAGAAGAAAATAGTGATCAAGGCTTGTCTTTATGGATGGGAACTCTATTTATCTAGGAAATTCCTCATATCTGACACACTTGAGAGCCACCATGGTTGGTTTGCCTCCCTCTGAAGCAGAAAGAAGTAGCTAGTTTTGCACTGCTTTGAGTTGCCTTCGAATGCATATCACCTAATGCAATGCCATGGCATTCCAACTATGCTTCATCTCTGCCACCCTAACGTGTTTTCTATCAGGTTTTTTACCAAAGAAAAGGGGCAATCACAGTAGAAAGTAGGCTTAATTAGCTTAATAACATAGCTGAACTGTGTAGGCTCCAAGTAACATCAACATTGGGACTTCACCAAGGGGGACTTGCACATTTTTGTTATTTCCAACACCTTGATGTTCTTGAATGATCTGTTGCATCTGAACTTTATTTGGTGCCTGTGAGAAAGATTCTGATAGAAGGATGCAGTCTATTATAATCGTTAGAGGCAATAACAAGAGCATGTTTCAGTTTCGATGTTTGTGCCATGCATTGTGCTGGCTCAACAGTTCTTTTGTATTTTGCCTAAGTAGTACACTACAGTAACATGATTCATATCTAATGAAACACCGATGTTGTGTATTGATCAACATAATACATCTCAAGCGAGAGGTTCTGGCTTGAAGCATGTATTTTTTACTTTATTTGTGTGAAGTACCTCTAATGAAATATGTGACAGGCTGTGAGAAAGAAAGCAGACGGAGGATGGGATCCCACAGGTATAAAGAGAAGTTTCTTCCCATATTGGAGATCAGTGTTGCAAGCCCGGTTTCCTATGAAGGTGTATCCAGCCTATGCAAGCGCAGACCCTAGGTCTGGGCTTAAACCTGGACAATTCGGTCTCATTCTGAGTAATAAGTTATTAGAGAATGGATCTACTCCAACTCCAAATCATAAACTTTGTCCAGTGCGAAGAATCTCGCCACTCAGAAGGAATAATCAACTCAGAAAGTGCTTTACCACTGCCTCTACTGGTGCATTCAGGCTCTTGAAGGTGCTAAAGTAAAGTAGAAAGGTAAGCCAGGAGTTTCGTCTCCCACTCTGCCTGTCCCAAGTTTTCTGAACATAAGCACATAGGAAGAAAGGATGATGCACCTTTTCAGTAGTAAGATTATTCGTTAGTAGTTTGTTAAGGATTGGTGATTTGCTCGACAGTGTTAGGTTTTCTATTATTGTTGTCATGTGTCTTTCCCCGCTGTTGTACCAAGTTTGTAGTCTCCAGGTTAAGGGTTGGGTATGTTTGCTTGGTTAGCAATGAGCAACCCTGCTGTTATTTATTCCTTTAACTAGTCCATGTGCAGATAATTCAGATAGTAGTGACATGGAAATACGTGTGATTTTCAGCCCTGGGAAATATGCAACACGTTTGATCCTACGGATAGGGCGGTATTAGTCAACCAAACACACTTTACTCGTTAATGCAGTGGGTAGTTAGCCAGTGTGGTGCTACTCCATTAATTAAACCCGTCTCTTAATGCTCAGAGATGGTGTTGAGTTTTCAATCTCCTGTACACATAAACATGCCTATGACTTCAATTATTCATCCTCAGATTGCCATGGTAGTCCCTGTTGTCCACATAATTTTCATTTTCTACCCAAGTGGTTCTGATATTGTTGATTTCCTTGCGTTCTGGTGAACTCTGCAGGAGAATCAACTTCTTCGCAATTATCAGGTTGTTCCTCTGCATGGCCTGATTCAGTATCTACCTTGTAACCAGGGAGTCAATTTGAGGTTATGGACTGATGTCTGACTTGATAGTTATTTAGATGAAGTGTCAAAGGTGTGTGTCTGTTCTACTCTTCGTGGAGTGAGACTGGATGGTGATGGTTTGTAACATCTAGGACCGTGAATGATTTTTTAACATATTGTTGTGTACACTTATGGTACAACCTTAAGCCTCTGCCTCAGAACATAAGTTAGCTACTCTGGACCTAAGAATGGCATCTTCCAACCGGTTAATCATCTTAGGCCTTTGTACACCACGGACAATGATGCCGGCACTGTAGTAAATCTGATGCAATATGCGGTCTTCAAGAAATTACAGCTTGATGATTCCCACTTGACAAAGAACGAACGTGGTATTATTGGTGCTAGATATTTGATTTACACGAGTCACACCTGCAGATCGGCATGTAGCCATTTCTTGACATAGAAGAGATTTGTTAACAAGATATTTTATTGATGGATGACACGTGATGAACGTTCTTCTACCAACACCATGAATAGACATCTGCTAACAAGATTTTTATTGATGGACGATACGTGATGAACGTTTCTTCCACAAAGTCAGAACGACACTGTACCAACACCATGAACAGAAAATGCCACTTGTCCACTTGTTCCTCATCAGTACGGAGGAAGTCCCTGTGAGCTAATAAAAAAATAAAAAAAATGAGATTTACACCCGTGTCAAGCCACCAATCAGAAGAATGACATAGTGAAAGGAGAGAATGACATAGTGAAAGGATAGTAGGAGATCTACCGTAGCTAGCATCCTTCATCTCAATATTCCAAACGGTAACGTTGGCAAACTGTCGTTCTTGTCAAGTTCGCGCAGCTTATATACCGTCGAGGCCATCTCAGACCCTAGTGATTTGGATCACCGCAAGAATGGCATGATCCCTTCATCTTCGTGAAGTTGGTAGACGAATTTGAAGACTTGTTCTTTTAAGAGACTACTAGCCCAATGCATTGTTTTTTAGAGGTTGTCTCTAAATTTAATGATTTGATGCTCATGCATGGATGTGATTGGGCTATTAACCATTTTTACCTATGCTGGCGTGCCAATGTTGTATTTTAGCTAAGATACAACCACGCTCTCTCTCATCATTAAGTAGTGCGCCACATTAGCAAAACGTTTATGAACCCGCGCTAAGAAACCTCCATTTGCACATGCCTAATGCTTAGAGATGGAGTTGAGTTTTCAGTTTCGTGCACACACATAGACATGCATATGACTTCAATTATTCATCCTTAGATTGCCATGGGAGTCCCTTTTGTCCACGTAATTTTCATTTTCTACCCAAGTGGTTCTGATTTTATTGATTTCCTTGCGTTCTGGTGAACTCTGCACGAGGATCAACTTCTTCGCGATTATCAGGTTGTTCCTCTGCACGGCCTCATTCAATATCTACCTTATCACCAGGGATACAATTTGAGGTTATGGATTGATGCCTGACTTGATAGTCATTTAAATGGAGTATCAAATGTGTGTGTCTGTTCCACTCTTCGTGGAGTGAGATTGGATGGAGATGGTTTGTAACATCTAGGACCGTGAATGATTTTTAACATTACTGTTGTGTATCCACTTATGTCTGGTACAACCTTAAGTCTCTACCTTAGAACATAAGTTAGCTACTTTGGACCTAAGAATGACATCTTCCAATCGGTTAATCATCTTAGGCCTTTGTACTCCACGGACCATGATGTCGACGCTGTAGTAAATCTGATGCAATATGCGGTCTTCAAGAAATTACGGCTTGATGATTCCCTCATAGGCCCCGTTTGATACTAGTGGGTTGGTGGGGATTAGTGGGGTTATCCTCTAGGGGATTGGGTGAAACCCCTCCCCACACCCATTCCCCATCCCCAACTAAACATGTTATTTACGTACCAGATTTTTATGCTACTAGTAGCTGCCGTCACGCACTAGAAAATATTCGGTTCTGATTGTTCTTTCTGAATGTATACAATTCACGTACCTTGCCCGGGCATTGGACGTGGGCGGGGCAATAGTTCTGAATGTACTTTCTGTTCTGAATGTATACAGTTTCAGTAGTAGTTTGACAATGGAACATGTGGATATTTGAAAAACTGAAGTTCTGCACTAGAAAATTCGTAGTAGTATTTTGTTTGGCTGTAAAAAAAGGCTCTCCGGAAGCTTTGACATTTGAGATATAGTATGGGCGTCAATGACGAATATCTAGGCTTAGACAGACCCAAAAGGAAATATATTAGCCAATAGTCTAATCTATGCAAATAAATTAAGCTTCCATATTACAATAATCCAAGCAGTATTATTATTACAATGGCTAGCATCCAAGATGAAGTTTCCAAACTACAAAATTATTTTGATCAGGTCAAGTTTGAAAAGGAAAAATTATAAGAGCTCCTGCAGTCATTGTCTGAAGAATGTGAAGAACTCAAGGCGCTGAAGGCCGTGTTAACAGACAAAGTCTCTTGTATCCAGAGTACGTCGCATGACACGGATGAAGAAAACCTTGGTAAATCCATGCAAGCTAAGCCGGAGT
This sequence comes from Alopecurus myosuroides, assembly GCA_028641055.1. Classification (NCBI taxonomy): domain Eukaryota; kingdom Viridiplantae; phylum Streptophyta; class Magnoliopsida; order Poales; family Poaceae; genus Alopecurus; species Alopecurus myosuroides. The sequence continues at coordinate 67,885,996 of CM054060.1, forward strand.
AGATGAAATCCTAAAAACAGACAATCAATATTTCGATTAATCAAGAGAAAAGAAACAAGGATACATTTGGTTTTTCTATCTGTAATTTGACAACTTCTAATGTATATAACATAATCAAGTTCAGTGGCAGAGCTTAGTTGGGGACAAGGGGAGCCATAGCCCCCAGACCAGAGAATTGTATTCATGCTACTACTATGTATTTAGCACCTTTTTTACGAGGAAATTATAATAGCAAATAAAATACTATAAGGAACTTATAATAGAATTATTTAGAGAATGTATAAAAGGGTTCAGACCAGCCGGGTACTGGCCACTGGGTAGCTAACACACCAACCGTCACCGGCCTCTGCTATACACACGTTCTAGCTCCTAACACTTAGAATTAAGTTACACTAATTAGGTAGTAGCAATTATTAGCATTAAGAAGGATGTCTAACTAAGTACATGTGCATTATATATGGTACAATGCCTAACACTATTTAGCCAATGCTGGCTTGGCCATGACTATATCTATCTTACACCTATAGCATCTATATATACTACTTCAGCATTACAGGCTAGACAAAGATCCATCTTATAAGGACAACACACTCCATGACTGGAAGACTAGACTGACTCAACTGCATAGCACATCAGGCCCATGACTTTTTGACGCATAGTAATTTAAGTACACTCTTCTTTTGAAAATGCATGAGGTATTTTTACCAAGAAATTGAAGGGGTCGTTGCATAGAAAACAAAAAAATTCCTACGCGAGAGACACCCGAAAGGCCAAGATCTAATCTAGGAGACGAAGTGCAACGGGCAAAGAGAGGGTTAAGGAGAACACATACCCTCGAAGACACAAAGCGTTACGAGATTAAATCTCGTTGTTGGCGTAGTCGTACTCACACCGATCCCGATAGCGAGAAGATGTGCACCGCAATCCGGCGGTGCCTCCGTGATCGGTCACACGTACGGTTGATGACGACCTCCGTTCCCTTGATCCAGCGGGGAGGCGGAAGTAGAGGATCCCTCGGAACTCTAGCAGCACGACGTTGTGGTGTGGTGGAGAAAACATTGCTCAGGGCTTCGCCAAGCGCACGAACAAGTGGTGGAGCAGCGGGAGGAGGGACGAAGAGATGACACAAGTGTGTGTGGGGGGAAGGAGGGAGCTTCCATCCCTCCTTTTATAGGAGGGGATGGCAGCCACGAATTTTTGGGTGTCTCCACCTCTCCCTCATCATGTGAGTGGAGTCTCCACTCAACCCACTCATTCTTCCATTAATTCTCACTCAAAATCCCAAGGGTTTTCTTTAATAAATAAATAAAACAATTTTATTTCTTTATTTTAATATTTGTTAATTTCATTAACAAACATTAACACATTTGAGTTAGTTGTTAAATCTATTAACAACCATTTGATAAGAATCCCCTTGAACTATTTCAAAATTACCCGAAACAATTCCCGTGACTATTTCAATATTCCTCGAAACAATTTCGGTGCTGTCCAAACTTTTCTCCGATATTCCGTATCCTCTCAGATGCGTCATCGAACCTTAAGTGTGTCACCCTACGGTTCGCGAATTACATAGACATGATCGAGACTCCTCTCCGATCAATAATCAACAGTGAGATCTGGAGATCCGTGATGACTCCTATGTATTCAAAGATGACTCTCGTGATCGTGTGAACCATCAACGTCGTGACCTATTCCCTTTGTCTCGCGATATTTTACTTGTTCGAGATTCGATCATTGGTATCAACCATACCTTGTTCAATATCGTTACCGACAAGTACTATTTTCTCGTTCCCACGATATAACATCATTATGATCATATCACGTGCTTGCTAGCGGTATTGATGTGATATCACCGAGAGGGCCCAGAGTATATCTCTCCGTCATTTTGGATGGACAAATCCCACTCTTGATCCATGAGCCTCAACTAACACTTTCCGAATACCTAACGGCACCTTTATAGTCACCCTGTTACGGTGTGACGTTTGATGACATCAAAGCACCCTTCCGGTATCAGTGATTGACATGATCTCATGGTCTAAGGAATAAATTACTTCGTATGTTTGATATACAATGTAAACTTAATGACTTGATCGCATTTCTATATCCACTTTGGGTATTTGTTCATCACATCATTCTTCTAATGACATGACCCCGTTATTAACAACATCGAATGTTCATGATCAGGAAACCTTGATCATCTATTAATTAACGAGCTAGTTAAAAGAGAGCCTTTACTAGGAACCATTGTTTGTTTATTAAACACGCATGTATCAACGTTTCCGGTTAATACAATTCTAGCATGAGAAATAAACATTCATCATAAACAAGGAATAAGATAATAACCAATTTATTATTGCCTCTCGGGCATATTCTGTTTAGTCTCCCACTTGCACTAGAGTCAATAATCTAGTTTGTAAGCACTTAACACATATGACGTTCCAGTGTTATTACCATGCTTCGCATGTGGTAAACATCATCAAAAAGATCTGAACTGTTCAGGTTCTATTGTATTTGCATGTTCTTTGCGTCTACACGCATCACTCATTCTCTAATGAGATGGCTTTGTATATATATGGTCAATCGGTGAAACCTTAATTCCTCAGCTCAAACCAATGTCACTAACATTGTGAAAATGTAGCTTCATAGTGTTTAGCATTCTTGGAAATTCACCAAGTTCCGGTGATACCTTAATTCCTCAGCTTAAACTAATGTTACTAACATTGCAAAAATGTAGCTTCATGGTGTCAGCATTCTTGAAAATTCACGAAGTTCAATAAAGAACTCCTTGACACAAAATACGCTTATTATCAGTTGTCAACACAATAATATACTTTAGCCTTTGTTGTAGTATCTGTCACAATATTTTAATTTTTAAACTCTTTCAAATCCAGCATGGAACTTTCTTCCAGCCTATTGTGCTACCCTTCATCACATATTTTAATTGAGATAAAATTACTTGAATAAATGACAAGACTATTAGTGTAACATATTACAACTAATATTTTGTCATTACTACATAAGAAAACATATCCTTAGCATTTCTAAAATGACACAAGGATCTCTCCCACTGTTGTCTAATCATCATATGAATTATCCTGCTATAACATTTTATAGCATAGGACTCATCTGGTTGTGTACATAGCATGGAAACATGACTTGGAAATCTCAATTTCATTATGCTCATCATGTGTCAAAACACTTGAATCTTACTCAATTCTTTTCCATGTGACAAGAACTCCTTCTTGTCATTTCGATATTGACTTACTTCAATATTTCATCTATGTAATTTGGCTTGAATCATATCAGGTGCTTCAATCCATCTTTTATAGATATCGATGCCCAATATCTTCTAAGCCTTTTATCAATATGAAAATCTTAACCGTGTTAATTTAAAATACATATCTTCTAAACAACCATATGTCATCTACATAAAGCATTGGAAATATGTCTTAGCGCTCCCACTTAATTTCTTGTAATTCTACAAGCATCTTTATCGTTCATGATGGAATCAAACTCTTTTGATAACTTCATTAAGGTAAAGATTTCAACTTCGTTATGCTCACTTCAACCATTGAAGTGTGCTTACCTTTCTAGCAACCTTTTGAATTTTACAAAACTCTCATACTGTGTCAAGTACACATCTTTCATCAAACTTCCTCGAGAGGAGAGTTGGTTTTGTTATTCAACTACCATATCATAATATGTAACTTTTGCTAGAACTATCCGCAAAGACTAAAACATCACTACGGAAGATCAAAATCTTGTAGTAGTCAACTCTTTGAACTTCGTCGAAAACAACTTTTCGATAAGTACAACTTTCAAAGGATGTAAAATCCATGTCTTTGTCACTATATAGACCCTTTTGCTATCGTTAGGCATCATGCCTATCGAAAGGACTACCAAGTCACATACTTGATATTCATACAAGGATACTATGGCGGATATAATGAATCATAGTCAATTTTACGAAGTCAGGGCCCATCATTTGCTTCCTTTATAAGGTCCAGGTCCTTCGTTGTCAAAACAATACTTTATTCTTAAACCACAAGTTGGTCTAAGTACAAAGTTTTTGGACTTTTGTGGTTCAGTACGCAAACTCATCTGAAGTATCTACAACAGATGTAGTGTCTTCTACTTTGTCAAAATAGCAAACCCGGGAACAACTTCCAGTGCTGCGCTACTCTTGACATGATAACGAAGATTCTCTAATCTCGTTGAGTTTGTACCGTGCTCCCACTCACTTGTTTCGCAAGAACTACTTCTCGAGAAATCAACCCTTTCTGACAAACAACATTTGTCTTTGGTCGGTGATGGGAGAAATACCCAATGTATTCTTTAGAATAACCTTATAAACATATATTTATCCCATTTTGGTTGTAAACATTTACACATGCTATGCATACCAAAACTTAAGAAAATGACAATTCGGGTCACTACCCAAACCATATCTTATATGTTGTCAATTTCAACAGATCATGATGGTGCTCTTTTCAGTGGAAAAACGGTTGTCACTAATGTATAAACTACAAAATTATAATGGCATTTTTATTAATCTTACCATGTCCAACAAGGTTTTATTTTGTCTCTCGAACACTCCAAACTAAAGTGGGGTAATTCGAGTAATATAAGTTGTAGAACAATTCTCCAACTTCTCAGATGTTTTGCTAAACTTGTAACTCAAACTTTATCCTTTATGATCCAATCATAAATACTCTATTATCTTGTTAATTGATTTTTTACTTCATATTAACAACCTTTTGAACCAATTCAAAATGTCAAACTCCGTTCTCTTCAAATAGATATACTCATATATCTACTCAAATCATCGACAAAATTTTATGAAGGAAAAATCAATCCACCATACATGACTACACATAATGGACTATATACATCAATATGTATAATCTCCACTAAATTAGTCGTCCATTCTACTTTGGCCTAAGAATGGAATTCTAGTCATCTTTTGGAAGAGGTCTCACAAGTGTCAATTTATTCAAAATAAAATGACTCCGGAAGTCCATCAATATGGAGTTCCTTCATGTTTTCCTTTCAGATATGAACTAAAATGGTGGTGTCACAATTTAAGTGAAACTCCTTTACGTCTTGCAACGTTTAGCATAGTTTTATAGATGTTTACTTTACCAACATGATTTATATTAACATATCCATCAATTGTGGAATATGGTCATAGTTTGAACAATCTCATTTGTTCTCACAAAAGACTAGAACAAAATAACAACTTATTAAGTTCTTCAAATAAATCTTGAATGTTTGGTTCGATACGACAATGAACACAATAACACTTCATTTATGTTCTTGTCATAATCGATTCCACATCTATTACTAGTTCCTTTTAGGCCCTTGTATTTCTTGCATTGCGTTGCTTTGTATGACAACTCATACCAACCAATGTGGTACAAAATACCCAAAAATACTTTGTTAACTAGTAATACATCTATAACTTGTATATCAAGCATATACTCCTGAGCTGGACTTTTCCAGTTATCTTTTTTTCTGCCATATATCCTTTTGTAATTCTATTTTCAATATTCCCTTTCCTTTACAGAAGAATCATTCAACATCAAACGATGCTAGTCGTACTAGCACATTTTCCTTGGCGTGTTAGTCATATACTATCACCCATTGAGTCATACTTTAAGTTTGATCGTTCTACTAATATCACCATATTAATAGTATTCTTCCAGATTCCACCCTTAGCAATCTCCAAGTAAGGTAAACGAATTTACCTATACTTTTAATCCATCCCATCATAACAATTTTATGATTTAACTACTATAGCTCGAAGGAGGAAATTTAGAGGATACTTTTTAGCGCCCAACTTCTCGGAATATTAAAACGCCTAGCGTCTTCAATCATTGCATATATTCAAATAATATAAGCAAACATTGTCACGCTAAATTATACTCAGTCATGTTGCTACAAATAAGTTTCTAGATATCAATATATCTTTCACTTAATTGTTTTTGAAAACAACTCTTTTCAGTTCCTAAGTCACCTTGATCAACAAAACATTCTTTTGAAGATAAAGTAATATGGAAGCAACCATGACTCTGGATTCTAAGTAGGAATTGATTGCTCTCTAGATCAATCAATCATTAATCATATGGAGCTAGGTAGGAAATACAAAAAATCTACAATAGGACTCAATTTTAAATTTCACTAATACAGTACCAATCTTAAATGGTATTTACCAGATCATAACCGTTATATCTCAATTAACAATCTAAGTGTAAGGTAGTTATGTGGATGCCAATGAATACTACAATTTGTGCAAATTCACTTTGATTTGTTGTTCATGATAAATAAGTTCAAGTTAATTCAAAATTATACCATGAACTCCCACTCAAAAACAACATCCCACTTAGTCGTCTTTAGTGATTACACGAACCAAATTCACTGCACCAAAACCGATCATCACGTGAGATGATGTAGCTTCAAAGGCGAACATCGACATGTTCATCATATCATCCATATGCCTCATGCTTTACCTTTCGGTTACGTGTTCCGAGGCCATGTCTGTACATGCTAGGCTCGCCAAGTAGAACCGTAGTATTGCGTGTGTTTCAAGGCTATGTATGTACATGCTAGGGTTGAAAACACCCGTTGTATGCGAACGTTGAGTCTGTCACACCCGATCATCACGTGGTGTCTCGAAACGACAAATTTTCTTAACGGTGCATACTTAAGGAAGAACACATTATTATCTTGATATTTAGTTAGAGGGATCATCTTATAATGATATTGTTGCTATCTAAGCAAAACAAGATGCATAAAATGATTAACATCACAGACATCACATGTAAGGATAACATGATATGATATGGTCCTCCGTGCACTTGATCTCCATCATGTGCATTATGGTATGATCTCCATCATTCCACCGGCGTGGTACCAAGTACCATGGCACCCCAATCTTGATTGTCAATCAATAATAAGACAACCATATGGATACCTTTCGGTATATCAATAATTTATAAAATAGATCATCTCGTAATCAAATTTGTAAGATTGACCATATCACATCACATACCCAGCAAAAACTAGTTAGACGACTCTAATTTATTTTTGCATATTTTACATGGCTTAGGGCTTTCGAGGATAGAACCGTTCATACCTACGAACATCAACCACAATGTTGATAAACACATTTTTAACAACCCTTCGTAGATTAGATCTTAGCTATAGAAGGAGAAACGGACACCCCCTTAGCCACAAGTGAGACAACTCTCGCGTACATAGTACAAGTAAACTTAGTCTGGGGCAGCTTCATCCTACTATGCCACTAAGATCATAAAATACTCAAGGAGGCAATAACATGATCATCAACGCCCACATACACCTATGTGTTCTACCCGTACAAAACATCTACGCATAGATCCGGCTCTGATACCATTGAAGGGGTCGTTGCATAGAAACAAAAAATTTCCTACGCGAGAGACACCCGAAAGGCCAAGATCTAATCTAGGAGACAAAGTGCAACGGGCAAAGAGAGGGTTAAGGAGAAAACATAACCTCGAAGACACAAAGAGTTACGAGATCAAATCTCGTTGTTGGCGTAGTCGTACTCACACCGATCCCGATAGCGAGAAGATGTGCACCGCAATCCTGCGGTGCCTCCGTGATCGGTCACACGTACGGTTGATGACGACCTCCGTTCCCTTGATCCAGCGGGGAGGCGGAAGTAGAGGATTCCTCGGAACTCCAGCAGCACGACGGTGTGGTGTGGTGGAGAAAACATTGCTCAGGGTTTCGCCAAGCGCACGAACAAGTGGTGGAGCAGCGCGAGGAGGGAGGAAGAGATGACACAAGTGTGTGGGGGGGGAGGGAGCTTCCACCCCTCCTTTTACAGGAGGGGATGACAGCCACGAATTTTTGGGTATCTCCACCTCTCCCTCATCATGTGAGTGGAGTCTCCACTCAACCCACTCATTCTTCCATTAATTCCCACTCAAAATCTCAAGGGTTTTCTTTAATAAAAAAATAAAACAATATTTCCTTATTTTAATATTTGTTAATTCCATTAACACATAACCCCTTGATTTAGTTGTTAAATATATTAACAACCATTTGATAAGAATCCCCTTGAACTATTTCAAAATTACCGAAAACAATTCCCGTGACTATTTCAATATTCCCCGAAACAATTTCGGTGCTGTCCAAACTTTTCTCCGATATTCCGTATCCTCTCAAATGCGTCATCGAACCTTAAGTGTGTCACCCTACGGTTCGCGAATAACATAGACATGATCGAGACTCCTCTCCGATCAATAATCAACAGCGGGATCTGAAGATCCGTGATGACTCCTATGTATTCAACGATGACTCTCGTGATCGTGTGAACCATCAACGTCGTGAACTATTCCCTTGGTCTCGCGATATTTTACTTGTCTGAGATTCGATCATTGGTATCAACCATACCTTGTTCAATCTCGTTACCGACAAGTACTCTTTTCTCGTTCCCATGATATAACATCCTTGTGATCATATCACGTGCTTGCAAGCGGTGTTGATGTGATATCACCGAGAGGGCCCAGAGTATATCTCTCCGTCATTTTGGATGGACAAATCCCACTCTTGATCCATGAGCCTCAACTAACACTTTTCGAATACCTAACGACACCTTTATAGTTACCCTGTTACGGTGTGACGTTTGATGACATCAAAGCACCCTTCTGGTATCAGTGATTGACATGATCTCATGATATAAGGAATAAGTTACTTCGTATGTTTGATATACAATGTAAACTTAATGACTTGATCGCATTGCTATATCCACTTTGGGTATTTGTTCATCACATCATTCTTCTAATTACATGACCCCGTTATTAACAGCATCCAATGTTCATGATCAGGAAACCTTGATCATCTATTAATCAACGAGCTAGTTAAAAGAGAGGCTTTACTAGGAACCATTGTTTGTTTATGAAACACACATGTATCAACGTTTCCAGTTAATACAATTCTAGCATGAGAAATAAACATTCATCATAAACAGGAATAAGATAACAACAAATTTATTATTGCCTCTCGGGCATATTCTCTTCAGAAATTACTCCGAATATCGGTGCTTTTTTCCGGACAAAAAATACGCGAGGTTTGTTGAATAAAATCTCATTGCATTAGATTATAATCAAAGCACTTTCTTGTGTTAAAGGATTTTGTAACTATAATAACACTCATAGCTAGTGCAAAATTGAACAATAACTTATCCTGTCATCCCGTATACTGAAATATATGAAAGGAGTGTTTTGCAAGTCAATCTCGTGTACGCTTTATGCAGTGACCATCGGGGGGGCTAAAAACAAATAGGGACTAGGTTCTACGGTGGCTAAAGTGCCAAATATCAAAACAAATTTCCGTATTAGTTTACTTTGCCATGGAGTCTTCGGTGGCTAAAGTGTCAAATGTCAAAACACGATTTCGTATCATTTTACTTCCTGATGAAACTTTGTTTCCCTTTGTCCACAGAAAGTAGGACTTGAAGAAAACAACTTTTGCTACTGACTTGTTAACTGACATGGAACCAAATCCAAGTATCAATGCAATAAATTATGTTTAACCCCCTCCTCCGAGCCGGAACCAATAACCACAATGAAAGATACATCCAAAAACAAGGACAACATGGAAGACTAGACTAAATCAACTGTATTTGCCGAAACCCAGGACATACTCCTTGAATCATATTTTGTTAATGCCTATGACTGTCAATCAACAATCTTGTAACTCGGTCAGGGGATTGATGGAGGGAGCTAACTTCCAAATGATCCAAAGCAAATGATGGAGGGAGCTAAATTCCAAATGATGCTTCTATCTCATACAATTGGGAAGAGATTGCATATCAAGATTAGGATGCCTATGATTATCCCAGATTTAGACTAATTGCAGGAGGATTACTACTGCAAATATAACAAGCACTTGGTACTCGCGGCAGCCCAACGTGCATGGAAGGATTTCGCATGCAACAGTAACACAACCTAAAAGAATCTAATAAAAACAGTGCAACAGACAAACCAAGCTACGTCTACAGGAATCTTTCTCTCTCTTGTTGCGAGACAGGAGATATAACTACTACGTAGCATCTAGCGGGTACATTTAGTAGGCAACCAAGCATCAAGTTAGAAGCGGTGGGAGCAGACGAACCTGGTGGGAGGGACTGCTTGAGCTTGTTGGCCTTGTCGGCGTCGAAGACGCAGAGGGTGTAGAGGTACCTGGAGCAGCACACCTTGAACTTGACGGCGTCGTTGCTCCTTGATCCAGTGCATCTGCTTCGGTTGTGGAACCAAAACACCCAGCAAGAACGGATTTGTTACCAGACAATCGAGAGAGAGAGAGAGAGAGAGAGAGAGAGAGAGAGAGGAAGCTGCCTGGATAGATACCCTCCCGCCGACGACCTCGGCGGTGGGATGCAGCCTGGATAGATACCCTCCCGCCGTCCTTCGCCCTTCCTTATCCCTTGTTTGCCTCCCTCCCTTCCCTCGCCGTGTACGCCGCCGCCGCCGTCGTCCCTCCGTGCCTCCCTTCGCTTATGTCGCTCGGTCGAGAATAATACGTGAGGGTGTACTAGCGTTTTGGATCCACGAAGAAACAGATGGGGTTTCGGGATACACGGGGAAAGTCTGGGAACTTACCGGGTCAAAAACGCTAGGAACAAACGATTATTTTGGGCTAGGCTGGGTTTCGGGATTGGGCCAGTATAAAACTCGTCATCCCCAAAAATACCCGAGAAACAAACATGGCCTTAACAAAGAACGAACGTGGTATTATTGGTGCGAGATATTTGATTTACATGAGTCACATCTGTAGATCGGCACGTAGCCATTTCGACATAGAAGAGATTTGCTAACAAGCTATTTTATTGATGGATGACATGTGATGGGATGACACGTGATGAACATCTCAACATAGAAAATATCTGCTAATAAGACTTTTATTGATGGACGACACGTGTACCGTTCATGGCATCTCAGATCCTAGTGATTCGGACCACCACAAGAATGGCATGATCCCTTCATCTTCTTGAAGTTGGTAGACGAATTTGAAGGCTTGTTCTTAAAAAAATCATACTTTCTTTTGTTTTCAGACTTGTTCTTGTTCTAGGGCTTGTAGGACCGGGAGTTCTTCTTCTAAAAGAAGTTTGCACTAGAACCTCCCTCAAGACCTCGAGAAAATGTGTCGTTTGCTCTCACATTCTCTTCCACATCAAGAGAACCAATAAGATACATAACGGAGAACTCGTGTCTTTTATGCTTCAGAGAGGTAGAAAAACTCCTCCACGAAGGAGGGAGTTTGACAAGGACGCCTCCGAGAATAAACTTGTGTGGAAACTCACTCAAGTTATTTAGCAATGGATTGAATCTCATGAGCATGCTCAACGACGGAGCGCTCATAAGTCATCTTTTAGTCTGATGGCGTGGATTACATCCGCTGGGAACCCTAAGAGGAAGGTATGATGTAGCATAACAGAAAATTTCTCTCGGTTAGAAATCAAGATTATCAATCCAGTAGGACTTCAGTGACGATCATCGAGGTGCCGGTGGCGCGTCGAGCGTGTACCTACACACAAAACACAAATTCCCTTTCATCCCCAACTTTCCAGAAAGTCTGTCAAGCTTAACAATAGGATTAAATGAATCGACTATTTGCAAGTAATAAAAGTAAAAGGAAAAAACCACTAAACGAGGTTGTAATCAATGTAAAAGAATGGACTAGGGGCCATAGGTTCACGAGTGGCTTCTCTCCAATAAATAAAGTACATGCTGGGTGAACAAATTACATCTACGAAATTGATAGTTCACGAGACAAATATAATGCAGTTATGATAAAAGAGATGGCCATTGTTCTATTCGTGTAGGTACGTTAAAATATAGAGATCGACATTCAGCTGCATCTATAACTAACAATCCACCTTGAGACCGCTATCCAACATGCATTTCGTTGGTATTAAGTTGCATGAATTAACAAACTATCGCAATAAAATTAATACATAATGTAACAAATATTCATATAAAAAAAGAGACGTAAACATCGTCGTTTTACCCTTAGTAGCAATGACATATCCTTTTCCTTAGATGTTTTTGTCACACATGCCCATGCACGAAGGAGGCGTGAAACCACTATCTAGCACAACACTCCCTCTTGGAGATACAAGTAACTATTTTGCCAAAGCAACTACGAGCATCAGAGAATTTAAATAAAACACGTGTATGAGAATAGTAACAAGATCATACAAAACAGATGAACAATCTGATCATAACTTGATGATACATTGGATCCTAACAAACATAACATGTAACAATTACAATAGGATGATATTGATCATGTTAGGTAGATCACAAGACTGTATCATGGATGCACGAGGAGGATAGAGCACCATCTAGCTTTCTTGGATGTATCCCCATACTCCCATACTCCCATGGAAACTTTCTTGGATGTATATAGTTGGTTGTGTGCCACTTACATATATGTATATGTGTTAATTAGGTCAATATGCATCCGGGTGTTGCAAGGTCGCAATTCTACAAGGCCAGAGGATTTCTTTCTTCTTGGTTTTGAGTTTATTGTACTTTAGATTCTGCAATTTTATTCTAGGTATATCTGTTTTATAGCACTCTACTTGAATTATTTTATTCAGGGCTCAAATATGCATGCATCGTTCAGAAGTTCAGTAGAGAATGCATTGCTGTATTTGTGCTTTTGCTCACATTCCTGGTTTCAAATAATTTTGTTTTTGATTGATCACCTTACAGTCTCGCACAAATACTCTAATGGCGTGGTACAATAAATTTGATGGCTTTAACTTTTTCTGTCTGTGAATCAGGAGGAGCCTTTTGGTGCTAGACATAGCAGCCAGGCTAAAGGCTTTAGGAGAAAGCCAAGCTCTCACAGCTGTGTGGCCGCCTCCGATAAGGACAAGGCATCCACAACCATGGATCGCCGTCGGCTGGTTTGTAGTCCTCCTGGTAGTCACCTCCCACACGTGCGCAAGGCGCGACGGCTCAATGACAAGATGGTTCTATGAGACGCGGTGTCGGGCGGGGTGTTCGCTGATCGGCTGATGTGGGGCCTCTGTGATGCCAGACCGAGGTGGCGAACTCTGTGCTAATAAGCGTGTACGTGGGGAGAACGACTTCGACGCAATCGGGGGGAGGGGGAGGGGTGCTCTTCGACATGCGTAGGCATAGTCTCAAGCCGGACGATGCGAGCTACAACGTCATCAGGTGCCTGTGCAACGATGGAGACGAGAGGAGGAAGATTAGATTCCTATTGGAATTTTTCCCCAATATGGCCCTGCCTATTTTAGTCCTCCACAAATTCCTAAAAATCCTAGAGGCCCATGTGGCCCATTCGTGTATGGCAAGAGGTGGGACAAATGTTTAGTCCGACATTGCTAGTTGAGTGAAAGTTTTACCTGTTTATAAGGGAAGCATTTTCACTTGATGTATGAGCATGAGAAAGAAGAGGACTACACTCGCGCTCCTCCTCCGCCGCCCGCCTTGCCACGACGCGTGCGCGCCGCGGGTTGCGAAAATGAGCCGAACCGAGCTAGGACCTATGTTGCGTGTACGGCTTGTCTTCTTTTTGTCACACACGAATGAAGAAATATAAACGATAAAGCGAAAGTTAAATCGTCTTTTGTACTAGTAGGAAATTACTACGCGTGAGTGGATGGCTGTTCGGCTTCGGCTGCCGGCCATTTATTCGGTCGCTTGTCTGTTCGTTTCCACTTCCTCGCTACTCGTTCGCCTCCTGTTGCTGCGCCTATAAGAGAGGTCTCTCCTCTCCGTAGACACACAACACATCCACACCTCTCTGCCTCATAATTCTCGAGCACCGCGCCACCGATTAGGAAACCTCCATCCCGTGCCGCGGCGTGCACCGCGGAACAGGACAGTAGGCCTCCGAAACCACGTCTCTTCGGATCCTGTACGTGAGAAGGGCGATAAGGTTTTTGGGGAGCGTTGTTGCGCGACTACTGGCATCATCGTCACCACGGACGCCGACGACTACTTCTCGAACGACGACTTCTTCCATGACGTCGACAACCTCTTCAGCGACATGTCTACCTAGCCCAACGTGAACGGGTCTTCCTTTGCACCGTACGGGGTCATGTTTCTGTTTCATGTCTCAGTACATGTTCTTCTACTACCAATCTATTTGGACATGTTTATTTTGCGCTTTCATACAAATCACATGACTAGTTTATTTCCAGTTATTCTAGTCATATGTTATCTATCTTTTTCATGGATTAAATCATTCGGAAAATTGCTCATATATTCAACAGTCCAAAAAACTTATTTTAGGTAATTTTCAATTGTTGGCTTTGGTGCTTCAATGAAGCCCCCTGTCTTCAAAGGGAAAGATTTCAACCGGTTTCGTGCGAGAGCCACTCTCTGGTTTCAAACCATGAGGTGCTTTGACGCCGCTAAGGGCAAGCCTGAAGGAGAGCTTTCTGTTGCTGATGAGAAAGTTTTCGAGGAAGCTGACAACCTTCCGAGGGCTTCTATTCTCAGCATTCTTGATGAGAATCTGATTGACCCGTATGTGGGATGCGCTCGAGGAAAAGTTTGATGCCTCGGACGCAGGCAGTGAATTGTATGTCATGGAGCAATTTTATGACTACAAAATGACTGATGAGCGCTCCGTTGTTGAGCAGGCTCATGAGATACAGTCCATTGCCAAAAAACTTGAGCAGTTATCTTGTGAGTTACCAGACAAGTTTATTGCCGGAGGCATCACTGCCAAACTTCCTCCTTCATGGAGGAGTTTTGCTACCGCTTTGAAGCACAAGAGACGTGAGTTTTCCGTTATGGATCTCATTGGTTCTCTTGATGTGGAAGAGAAGGCGAGAGCAAAAGACAAACGTGCTCGAGGTCTTGAGGGAGGTTCTAGTGCAAACTTCATTCAGAAGAAGAACTTTCAGTCCTACAACCCAAGAACAAGAACAAGCATGAGAACAAAGGCAAGTATGATAGGAAGAACAAGCCTGCACAAACTACCAACTTCAAGAAAAGGAAGGGATCATGCCATTTATGTGGTGACCCAAGCCACTGGGTTCCGAAATGCTCTAAATGGTATGAGCTGCGAGAACTTGAGAAAATGGAAAGAATTTCAATGTTGTCATTGGGGATACTAGATGAAGGATGTTGGGTACGGTAAATTCCATACTATTCTTTCATTATGTCATTCTCCTGATTGGTGGATTGACACTTGTGCCAATGTACACATATGTGCTGATATCTCATTGTTTTCTTCATACCAGTTCGCAAGGACTTCCTCCGTGTTGATGGGAAACGGGTTGCATGCTTCTGTTCCAGGTGTTCGTACGGTGGATCTGAAGTTTACTTCAGGGAAGACCGTGCGCCTGAAGAACATTCATCATGTGCCCCATATCAATAAAAATCTTGTTAGCGGATCTCTCTTGTGCCGAGATGGCTACAACTTAATGTTTGAGTCCAATAAATTTGTAATATCAAAGTTTGGAATTTTTTTGGTAAAGGTTATGATCGCGGAGGCTTGTTCTGCTTATCTCTTTCAGATGTTTGTAATAAAGTTGTGAATCATGTTTGCACCAATAGTGAATCAAATGTCTAGCATTCACGTCTTTGTGATATTAATTTTGGATGGATGACTCGGTTGGCCAAAATGAATTTAATCCCGAATTTCACTACTGTCAAGGGCTCTAAATGTCAAGTATGTGTGCAAGCAAAGCAACCTCGCAATTCTCATACGACTGCGGAGGTACGAGACTTGGCACCACTTGAGCTCATACATTCAGATCTTTGTGAGATAAATGATGTGCTAACAAAAGGTGGAAAGAAATATTTCATGACGTTGATTGATGATTCCACTCATTATTGTCATGTGTATCTCTTAAAAACAAAATATGAGGCTTTGAACTTCTTCAAGATCTATAAAGCTGAAGCGGAAAATCAACTTGATCGAAAAATCAAGAGACTTAGGTTCGATCGTGGTGGAGAGTATTTTTCCAACGAGTTTGATTCTTTCTGTGCGAAACATGGTATAATCCATGAGAGGACGCCTCTCTATTCACCTCAGTCTAATGGGGTGGCCGAAAGAAAGAACCGTACTCTAGCAGATTTGGTTAACGCCATGTTAGATACATCGGGTCTTTCCAAGGCATGGTGGGGGAGGCGATATTGACTGCGTGTCATGTCCTAAACTGAGTTCCCACAAAGAACAAAGAAATAACTCCATTTGAGGAATGGGAGAAGAAAATATTAAAACTCTCTTACTTACGAACTTGGGGTTATTTGGTGAAAGTCAGTATACCAATTCCAAAGAAGCGGAAGTTTGGACCCAAAACCGTGGATTATGTTCTTCTGGGCTACGCATTCCGTAGCATTGGTTATAAATTCTTGATAATAAAATCTGAGGTACTAGACATACATGTCGGTACAATCATGGAGTCGAATGATGCAACTTTCCTTGAAGACATCTTTCCCAAGAAGAAAATGCCTAGCTCATCAAACCATGGGATACCTAATTCATCTAGTCAGGAATTGTCTGTAATTCCCGAACCCACCATTCCGATAGAACACGTTGAGAATCCCGTGGAGGATGACAATGAAGTTCCTTTAGGCCTTGTTCATTTAGTCCACTTCACAAGTGGATTGGAGGGGATTGGGGGTGGATTGGAGGGGAATTTGACTTGTTGGGGATTTAATCCACCTCAATCCCTTTCAAAATTAAGCAATCCGAACAAGCCCTTAAGGAGCAAAAGACAGAGGACTTTAAAGTCCTTTGGTGATGATTTCATTGTGTATCTCGTGGATGACACACCCATGACTATTTCAGAAGCATATGCATCCCTTGATGCTGACTACTGGAATGAAGCTGTACGTTGCGAGATGGATTCTATCCTGGCTAACGGAACCTGGGAGATCACTGGTCGTCCTTATGGGTGCAAACCTCTATGATGTAAGTGGATGTTCAAGAAAAATCTTAGGCCTGATGGTACAATTGAAAAATATAAGGCAAGGCTTGTGGCTAAGGGTTATACCCTGAAAGAAGGAGAAGACTTCTTTGGTACCTATTCACCGGTGGATCGACCACTATTCAGTTACTACTCTCATTGGCTGCCTCACACGGTCTTCTTGTTCACCAAATGGACGTTAAGACGACTTTCCTTAACGGAGAGTTCGATGAGGAAATTTACATGGAGTAGCCAGATGGTTTTCTAGTACCTGGCCATGAAGGCAAGGTTTGTAAGTTACTGAAGTCACGGTATGGCCTCAAGCAAGCTCCTAAGCAATGGCATGAAAAGTTTGAGAGGACTTTGACTGCTGAAGGCTTTGTTGTAAACGAAGCTGACAAGTGTGTATACTATCGTCATGGTGGGGGCGAGGGAGTTATTATGTGCCTGTACGTCGATGACATACTGATATTTGGGACCAACCTTGACGTGATTAAGGAGGTCAAGGATTTCTTATCTTGATCCTTTGAGATGAAGGATCTTGGAGTAGCTGATGTTATATTAAACATCAAACTGCAGATAGACGACAATGGTGGGATCACCCTGCTTCAATCCCACTATGTGGAAAAGGTCTTGAGTCGTTTTGGGTATAGCGACTGCAAGACTTCTCCAACGCCGTATGATCCTAGTGTTTTACTTCGAAAGAATCGACGGATTACTAGAGATCAGTTGATATATTCTCAGATTATTGGCTCGCTTATGTATCTAGCTAGTGCCACGAGGCCTGACATTTCGTTTGTTGTGAGCAAATTGAGTCGATTTGTTTCAAATCCAGGAAATGATCACTGGCATGCGCTTGAAAGAGTTATGCGCTATTTAAAAGGCACTATGAGCTATGAAATTCATTATACCGGGGACCCAAGGGTACTTGAGGGATATAGTGATTCGAAATGGATTTCCTATGTTTTTACACTTGGTGGTGGCGCTGTTTCTTGGAAGTCTTGCAAGCAGACCATCTTAACGAGGTCAACTATGGAAGCAGAACTCGCAGCATTAGACACATCCATTGTTGAAGCAGAATGGCTTCGTGAGCTCTTGATGGACTTACCTGTGGTTTAAAAACCAATACCCGCTATTCTAATGAACTGTGATAATCAGACTGTGATCATCAAAGTGAACAATTCCAAAGATAATATGAAGTCATCAAGATATGTGAAGAGGAGATTAAAATCTGTCAAGAAATTGAAAAACTGCGGAGTTATTCTGTTGGATTATATCCAAACATCTATGAACTTGGCAGATCCCTTCACAAAGGGTCTTTCACGTAATGTGATCGATAATGCATCAAAGGAGATGGGAATGAGACCCACCGCATGAGTTGGGCACAGCGGCTACCCACTCTATGTGATTGGAGATCCCGTGAAGTAGAATTAGGAGACAAAATTGTTGATCAACTGAGAGGAGAGTATCCTTACGTTTATTTCAATACCACTCCTCGACGATGAAATACTCTCCTATACTGCAAGGTAGGCTGATATAAATCTTAATGTTTTCCAAGAGGCTTCATTGTAAGCAGAGATGTTGACCCGCAAGACATCTTTTGAGTAATTCACCTATATGAGTTTGACTGTTAAATGTCGCAGTCTATGAGAGTTGGGTTCTCTCTAGTAAACTCATGAAAGGTCTTGGAGTATGGCGTATAATCTCCACCCGCGGGGAAGTCCCACGGTAGTCGACTTTGTGTGAAGTTAGATTCGCAGAAAACTTGCAGTTCAAGGCATAGTCCACTGTTCAAGTTGCAAACCAGCGTAACAGAGATTTCTATGTGGAGTTCAACTTAACAGTCTCCACTATAGTACTAGTATATAAACAATGTTTTGGAACCTAAGGCAAATTTTGTGTGCCTCCAGGATCTTGTGGGGGATTGTTGGAATTTTGGCCCAATATGGCCTGGCCTATTTTAGTCCTCCACAAAATTCTGAAAATCCTAGAGGCCCATGTGGCCCATTCGTGTTTGACTGAAAGTTTTACATTGCTAGTTGAGTGCAAGTTTTACCTGTTTATAAGGAAGGCATTTCCACTTGATGTACGAGCATGAGAAAGAAGAGGACTACACACGCGCTCCTCCTCCGCCGCCCGCATCGCCTCGTCACGACGCGCGCGCGCCGCGGGTTGCGGGAATGAGACGAGCTAAGACCTATGCTGCGTGTACGGCTTGTCTTATTTTTGTCACACACGAATGAAGAAATATGAACGGTTACGCGAAAGTTAAAGCGTATTTTGCACTAGTGGGAAATTACTACGCGTGAGTGGATGGCTGTTCGGCTTTAGCTGCTGGCCATTCATTCCGCCGCTTGTCTGTTCGTTTCCACTTCCTCGCTACTCGTTCGCCTCCTGTTGCTGCGCCTATATAAGAGAGGTCGCTCATCTCCGTAGACACACAACACATCCACACCTCTATGCCTCATACTTTTCGAGCACCGCGCCACCGATCAGGACACCTCGATCCCGTGCCGCGGCGTGCACTGCGGAACGGGACAGTACGGCTCCGAAACCGCGTTTCTTCAGATCCTGTACGTGAGAAGGGCGATAAGGTTTTTTGGGAGCGCTGTTGCGCGACTACTGGCATCATCGTCACCGCGGACGCCGACGACTACTTCCCGAACGACGACTTCTTCCAAGACGTCGACAACCTCTTCGGCGACATGTCTACCTCTCCCAACGTGAATGGGTCTTCCTTTGCACCGTACGTGTTCATATTTCTGTTTCATGTCTCAATACATGTTCTTCTACTACAAATCTATTTGGACTTGTTTATTTCACGCTTTCATACAAATCACATGACTAGTTTATTTCCAGTTATTCTAGCCATATGTTATCTATCTTTTTCATGGATTAAATCATTTGGAAAATTGCTCATATATTCAACAATTCCTTGCGGTGGGCATCGAACTGCTCTTATTCGGGATGACATACTGTCTTCAGACACACCATCCTAACCACATGGACCAGGGCTGATCTGATGAACTCGTCGTGGTATGTTGCTTTCAGGAAAATAACGTGTTTGTTGCTTTGTGTACTATGTTGTGAGAGATAGCTTTCAAAACTTATGTAAGATATCGGTTTGGTTGCATTTTAAATGGAATTAGGGGAAGTCCCTTTTTATCTAAAAGAAATGACACATATGCATCCGGAGCCAATTACTTATAGGATGTCAGTTTGCATCATTCTTTTGTTTCAGTACATCTTTTAGTCTACGCATTACACAACAAGTCGATGAATACAGATTAGATTGGTATCTAATAACATAATAACATCACGAATCCACCATCGGACAAAACTGATAATCTGATAACAACATGCTACCACCAACACAAAACGCTGAAGCACATAGCATGTTGACCGTGTCATATAGAAACACGATAGGCAGACGGCGAGGCGGAGCGCGCTGCTCCGTCTAGTTCAGATTTGAGGCCGTTGGGATAAGTCGCTCATCACATTGCATTGGTCATATTTACAGGGTCCATGAGACCAGCCACACTGTGATAGAAAAGCGATTTGAAGGACGCTTTAAATCGGTTCGGTACACTGCGGAGCATCGATGCATGACGCTAGAGAAGAAAAGCGACTCAATAAGTTGATTCGGTTCCTATCCGATTCATTCATTTAAATAAGCATTTCTCATCTCTGATGCCGCATGCAAAGAAGTTGACAACATCCAATCAGTAGAGCAATAGAGATTCTTTATTATTTTTGAATGGGTCCCATGTCTGAGTTGAATCGGAGTTACACAGTGTAGCTACACGCCGCCGATTCCAACTCTGGCTCACTTTTGCTTTGAACCGATTCAGCAGTGTGGATGGTCTGAGTCTCGACTGTCTAAACTAAAATAACTGGGACTGCGAGCCAGTATTCTAAGACTAACCACAATGGGGGTATCATAGGTAGTAGCATGCATGCCATGTTGGCAAAAATCTGACGTGGCGGTGTAATTAATGAGGAGAGAGGTGATGGTGGTATGATAGGTAGATACCATAACATAACACATTACGAGATAAGATGAGTCTATATCACAATAAATGCAGCACTATATGATACCACAAACATGTTACTAACCATTGTGGGAGTAGTAACATATACTAGTATCGTGTGCATGATACTAGTGCATGATACTACCCATTGTGACTATATTACAGGAATGACACAACAAGTGAAAACGGCACATTGCCACCTACAGTGCAAGTTACACTGGATAAATTCCATGATGTTTTCGAGGACCCAAAGGAGCTACCTACACACAGGACTTATGATCAGGCTATTTCCCTCCTACCAGGCAGTGCTCCAGTAAACTCTAGGCCATACAGGTACTCTCCACAGCAGAAGGACAAAATCGAGAAGCGGGTCAATGAAATGTTAGTGGCTGGTCTAATTACACCAAGCATGTCCCCATATGCTTCTCCTGTGCTTCTGGTTAAGAAGAAAGATGGAACATGGAGATTCTGTGTGGATTACAGGAGATTGAACAATATCTCAGTCAAAAGCAAATTTCCCATACCAATTGTAGATGAATTACTGGATGAATTAGCTGGTACAAAATGGTTCTCCAAGTTAGACCTTAGAGCAGGGTACCACCAAATAAGAATGGTGGAATCTGATGAACACAAGACGGCCTTCAAGACACACAGTGGGCAATTTCAGTTCAGGGTGATGCCATTTGGCTTATCCAATGCGCCTGCTACCTTCCAGTGCTTAATGAACTCAATATTCTCAAAGTACATCAGGAAGTTCATATTGGTCTTTATGGATGATATCCTAATATACAGCAAGGGTTTGGAGGAACACACACAACACCTTCAGTTGGTGCTGGAAACTTTGAGAGAAAACAAATTGTTTGCAAAGAGAAGCAAGTGTTCTTTTGCTCAACAACAATTGGAGTACCTGGGGCATATTATTTCAGATAAGGGAGTGGCAACTGACCCTGAGAAGACTAGAGCAATGACTGAATGGCCTGTTCCCACATCTGCAACTGAACTGAGGGGATTTTTGGGGCTCACAGGATACTACAGAAAGTTTGTCAGAAATTATGGATTAATTGCCAAATCACTCACTTCCTTGTCGAAGAAGAACTCCTTTGCTTGGTCCACTGAAGCTCAACAATCATCTGAGAAATTGAAGCAAGCTATGATTACAGCTCCAGTATTGGCCTTACCAAATTTTGCAGCACCATTTTGCATTGAGACAGATGCCTGTGATAATGGAATTGGGGCAGTCCTTAGCCAGGAAGGGCATCCTATAGCATTCTACATCAAAGCATTGGGCCCAGCAAATAGCAAACTTTCCATTTATGAAAAGGAGTTCATGGCAATCATGATGGCCATTGATAGATGGAGACCATACATTGCCAGAGGGCCCTTTGTGATCAAGACTTACCACAAGAGCTTGTGGCATTTGGAAGATCAAGTGCTGTCAACTGATTTGCAAAGGAAAGCTATGACAAAATTGGTTGGGTTACAATTCAAGTTCCAGTACAAGAAGGGGGTGGACAATATTGCAACAGATGCCTTGTCCAGAGTTAGCCATGCTTTTCACCTACAGGCAATCTCCACTGCTCAACCTCTCTGGTTACAGGAAGTGGCAAATTCTTATGCTGTAGATGAACAAGCACATGAGTTGCTAAGGAAAATGGCTATTGATGCTACAGCTGTACCAAATTTTTCTCTAACAGATGGCATAATCAGATACAAGGGAAGGATTTGGATTGGAGCAAACACAGGGCTGCGGACCAAGTTAATTACAACATTCCAATCCTCCCAAGTAGGAGGTCATTCAGGCATACATGCAACTTATCAGAGAACTAACAAGATATTTCACTAGGCTGGCATCAAGAAATCTGTGGAGGAGTTTGTTCAACAGTGCCAAATATGCCAACAAGCCAAACATGAACACTGCAAGTATCCTGGTTTTCTCTTCCCTCTTCCTACTCCAGATGGGCCCTGGGAAGATGTGTCTATGGATTTTATAGAAGGTCTGCCCAAATCCAATGGGTATACAGTGATCTTGGTGGTGGTGGATAGATTTACCAAGTACAGTCATTTCATTCCTTTAAAACATTCCTATACTGCAGCGACCGTGGCTCAGTTTTTTGTTAACAACATAGTCAAGTTACACAACATGCCCCTGACTATTACATCAGATAGAGACAAGGTATTCACGAGCAATTTCTGGAGAGAATTGTTCAAACTATGGGAAACTGAGCTACAATTGTCTACTGCCTATCATCCACAAACAGATGGACAGACTGAGCGTGTGAATCCGTGCCTAGAGATGTATCTAAGGTGTGCAGTGCATGACTCTCCCAAACAATGGGCCAATTGGTTGCCACTAGCCGAGTTCTGGTACAACACATCACACCATTCTTCCTTAGGATGCACTCCTTTCAAGGCAGTTTATGGTAAGGAAGCACACATGGGGCAGTTCAGACAACAGGCTTAGACAAACAATGCTAAAGTACAAACATGGCTCAAGGAAAGGACTGGACACTTGGACTTACTGAAACAACACTTGACACAAGCTCAGCTCAAAATGAAGAACAATGCCGACAAGAACAGGACTCCGAGAGAGTTTGCAGTGGGGGAATCTGTATTCCTCAAGCTCCAGCCCTACGCCCAATCCTCTGTTATCAATAGACCATGCAAGAAACTAGCAATGAAGTACTTTGGGCCATTCGTCATTCTGGAGAAGATTGGACCGGCCACTTACAAACTCCAGCTGCCAGACCACAGTTTGATACACCCGGTGTTTCATGTATCACAACTGAAGGAGCATGTCCCGGACCACACACCAGTGTACAAGACTCTGCCAGAACCTCTGAAGTTGGACACAGAGACATTCATTCCTGAAGAAATCGTGGACAGACGACTCGTGAAGAAAGGTAACCAAGCTCTACTTCAGGTACGGGTTCGTTGGTCTTCGCTTCCGGCAGATTCAGCGACCTGGGAGGACTACGAGGCACTACGTTAGCGTTTCCCAGCGGCTCCAGCTTGGGGGCAAGCTGGTACTCCAGAGGGGGCAACTGTCACAGATGTGACTCTGTCAGCAGCTGTGCCAGGTAAACGTAAGCTGAAGAAGGCGGGATTCTAGAAGATAGCCTAATTCGAATAGGTGGGCCTTGGGCCAGTTGGTTAAGTGAGTTGGAGGCCCGTGTGGGTGAGTGTGTTGGGCGTGGTTATAAGCCCGTGCTGTACTCGTGTTTGGTTATCGAAAGAGAAATAGACAAACCCCCTTTCCTGTCTCGTGCTCCTCTCTCTCCCCGATCTTCTTCTTCTCCACGAAAGCCCTCGTCCCAAATCCGTTGGATCCCTCCTCCGGCAAGGACATAACAATATTGTCTAAATGGAAGGCTTCTTCTGCGAAATTGTGACAGCCCCCAACTCGTGGCCCTACAAAACTACAGGTGCATCCGGTGCACAAAATTTGCCTGGTTCACTCTGCCCCCTCCCTCTCACCCACCCAGCTCCCCAGCCGCCAGATACGTGCGTCGGCCCGAGGCGAGTGGCCGACGCGCCGTCACCTCACTCCAGATCCGTGGCGAGCCGTGAACGAGGTACTATCCCGCCACACGCGCACCGCTCTTCCTTCTCGTTCTGATATCCGATCTGTTATGTATGGTTTGTTTGTGTGAGGAAGTGTACCGAATCTTGCCCTAGAGTACTGATGAAATTGTTGGTCGGCCCTGCTCTGATACGTTTACGGTCGACTAAAGCTGATTATAAAGCCCTAGATAAATTATTACCGTCGCGTCGTTCTTGATTGATCTAGTTTCCGATCTCTGACGCTTCTCTAATAAAGAGCCAATGTCTCGTCCCCTCTCGTCAAGTTTTGCTGATATTTTTTTCTGACCGTTGATTCACAAGTTCCTTTCAAAGATAACCGCGGTTTTGAGGCAAGAACACCAAACTACCCTTGTAATTACAAGAGGAAGGAACCGGTGACAAAAATCACAAGCTTGCTGCATTACCACTGGCTGCATCTTGAAAAAGATGGAATCTTTCCTGACCCTTTGCAGATCAGAAGAATATATCATCAAATAAGCAGCTAAATTGGAGCCGAGGGTGGTGGAAGTGGAATATGGGATGTTGGAGTAGTTTCATGATGTCGGGAGGAGGCAGCGAGTGAGGTTTCTGGAATCCTGTCCTGTCCCACCCACTCCATGGAGAGTGGCTGTACATACGATATTAGTTTCCGCAGATAGCTCAGGCCTAGCCTTCTCCCTGGCCAGTAAAGATTGGAGGACGAGAGCAATGTGGAAGGCCAGTATGGGCCGGGCCTCAAGAAACTCCTCTTGTAAAGCCTAGTTCGGAACAGCTATCTGCTTTAAAGTTGGGATCAGCTCTCAGATTCTGTGATGTTCCTCATGTCAAAGTGTCAAATCTGAACCTCGGACAGAAAGCTTAATTTTCTTGCACCTTGTTTTGTCGATGCAGTATTTAGTCTCAGTTGCTTCCTGGCCATCTGTGTGTATGTACTCTCAGAGTCGTATATAAGACAACTGACTCATGACGTGTCCTCCTATATGAAGTAAATATGATACTCAAAATGCGACTACTGTTTTCTGTTTAGTTGGTAATCGTTCCTTGCATGTGATGATGAAGCATTGTGCTTCAAGTGGCATCAGCAAGGACAATTTAGCTATTTTCGTGGGAGTCATTAACTAGTGAATGTCCTTTATACTTCTTGTTGAACTGTAAACATCAAATTCAATTTGCACCTGGCCGGAGCGGCCCGTAGCTGGCTGGAGAGGAGACCACGATCTTGCTATGCATCATGGGACGACCTGCATCGCGATTTCTGCAAAAACTTCCAGTCGACCTACAAAAGGCCAGCTACAATCGAGGAACTACGGGCTTGCAAACAGAAAAGTGGCGAATCCACGCGAGAATACATCCAGCGGTGGAACACACTCAGGAACACCGCAGGGACAATCTCTGAAGAAGTGGTGATTGAGGCCTTCGCCAAAGGAGCAAGAAGAACCGCGTTTCGAGAAGAACTCGGCAGAGCTGCGCCCAAAACCATAGGGGAGCTCATGGTCATAGCCGAAAAATGGGCCAATGGAGAAGACGCGGTACGCAATGAAAGAACATCATCGCCCACACATGACGAAGACCGTCATGGGCGAAGAAAGAGAAGAAAATACTACGACCACGAGGATAGAGAAGAACTAGTGGCAGCAGAGTTCACGCGAAGTCGCGACTCCGGTCGTCGTGGAAGTCGCGAATGGAAGCCAAAGGTAGAAGAAAAATCACCCGAGGAAGACCTCGATGGGTACTGCTCGCTACATCTGTTCACAGACAAGCGCACGGGCAAGACTAAGGCAACACACCTTCTCAAGGATTGCCGAAAGTTCATCGAAATCTCGGACGCGCTAGCCAAGAAAAGATTCGCTTCCACCCAAAACTATCCACCGCTACCAGGAGGCGGACAACAATTCCAGCTACCACCGCCACCACCTCCACCAGCCAACCCAAACATGGCACTCGCCGCATTGCCAGCACCACAACAGCAAAACACGGGAGCAAATACATACCCGACTCCGCACGGACAACTCCTTGGGATGATACAGAAGGTATGCCCCTCTCGCAGAGCTCAAAAAACTAACTCGAGACAAATATGCATGGCAGTGCAGACGCCACCAACGAAACCCGAGTACCTGAAGATGGCCGAGCAGCCAATCACGTTCTCGAAGGAAGACCACCCGCCACGAGTCTATCGACCAGGACACGCCGCCCTTGTCATTCAAGCTCAAATTGGCAATTATGACCTGGCCCGCGTATTCATGGACGGCGGCAGCGGCATCAACATCATCTACGCGGATACACTCCGTCGAATGAACAAAAACCTGGACGGCCTAACGGAATCAGAAACATCCTTCCACGGGATAGTTCCGGGCAAGGCAATACGTCCACTCGGAACAATCAACCTCGAAGTTGTACTGGGCTCCCCACGCAACTACAGAAGGGAATTCCTGGACTTTGAAGTCGTCGACTGGCCCTCGCAGTACCACGCCATTCTTGGTCGAACAGCGTTCGCCAGATTCATGGCCGTACCACATTACGCATACTTGAAGCTCAAGTTACCCGGCGAATACGGTGTGATCACCATTGACGGGGACTTCCAGAAATCGGATAAGTGCGACATAGAATTTAATGAGATCGCGAAATCTTTCGGGATGCAAGAAGAACTACAAGAGCTGGCAAAAACCACGGATCACTCCGTCATGCCACTCACGAAGAAAAACGCGCCTGAACTGGAATTCAGCGCCAACAGCGACACTCGCAAGCACCAAGTGCACCCGACAGATTCCGCCAAAACCGCGATGGTTTCCACAACCCTCTCGCCAGCATAGGAAAGCGCGCTCGTCAAACTCCTCCGTGAGTACTGGGAAATTTTCGCCTGGCAGCCCTCAGATATGCCAGGTATACCCAGGGAGTTTGCCGAGCACTCACTCGAAGTCTTTCCTAACGCAAAGCCCATCAAACAGACGACTCGACGATTTTCAGAACCCAAGCAAAAGGCGCTGGGAGAAGAAGTAAATAGGCTGCTAGCCGCAAATTTCATTAGGGAGATCAAGATATCCACCTGGTTAGCAAATCCGGTGCTGGTCCCCAAGAAGAACACGGATATCCTTCGGGTGTGCATCGACTACACGTCACTGAACAAGCACTGCCCCAAGGACAACTTTCCTCTACCACGAATCGACCAGATCGTGGATTCCACAGCAGGTTGCCAACGTCTCTCTTTCCTGGACGCCTACTCGGGATACAACCAGATCCGAATGAAAAAGGAAGACGAAGAGAAGACAGCATTCATCACACCACACGGTGTATACTGCTATACGACAATGCCTTTCGGGCTGAAGAACGCAGGCGCAACATATCAACGTTGCATGCAGAGATGCCTTGCCAATCTCATTGGCAAGAACGTACAAGTATATGTCGACGACATCGTCATCAAAACTCGAGTAGAGGACACACTCCTCGAAGATATTAAAGAAACATTCGACGCCCTTAATGCATATCGGATCAAGCTCAATCCAACAAAATGCGTTTTCGGCGTCCCTGCAGGAAAACTCCTAGGATACCTGGTATCCGCCAGAGGCATTGAGGCCAATCCGGAGAAAATACAAGCCATCCTCACCATGAAGGAGCCTACCAATCTACGCGGAGTCCAGCAGCTCGCAGGGCAATTGGCCGCCCTAAGCAGGTTCATCGCACGATTGGGAGAGCAGGCGTTACCCTTCTACAAGCTACTGAAGAAGACGGACAAATTCGAATGGACCCCCGAAGCCAAACAAGCATTCGCAGACTTGAAACGGTCGTTGCAAAGCAGGCGCATCCTTGCAACACCACAAGAAAGAGAGCCGCTTTTTCTCTATTTAGCCGCCACAAACCAGGTCATCAGCACTGCAATCGTAGTCGAACGACCTGAAGATGGCAAGGCATACGGAGTCCAGCGCCCAATATATTACATCAGCGAAGTGCTCTCGCCGTGCAAGCAGCGATATCCTCATTACCAGAAGCTTGCGTATGGAGTTGTCCTCACAGCCCGAAAACTCAAACATTACTTCCAGGAACACGCCATTACAGTGGTTAATGATGCGTCACTCGGGACAATCATGAACAACCCTATGGCATCCGGACGAATTGCAAAATGGAGCATCGAGTTGGGCGCTTGGGATATCACCTATGCAGGACGCAATGCAGTCAAATCCCAAGTTCTCGTGGAATTCATCAGCGAATGGACAGAGCTACAAACACCCGGGCCACCCGAGTACACAAGCAATTGGATCATGTACTTTGACGGGTCCAAAAGAAACGAAGGGGCAGGAGCTGGAATCGTTCTTATCTCGCCTCGTGGAGACAAACTGCAATATGTCCTGCGACTAGACTTTCCACCAGACGACCCAGCATCGAACAACGACGCAGAATATGAAGCACTGTTGCACGGAATGAAGATGGCGATTGCTTGTGGAGCTACCCGGTTGATGATTTATGGCGATTCCAACCTCATAGTGCAACAAACAATGAAAGAATGTGATGCCGTTGCTGAAAACATGATCGCGTACCGCGACATGTATAATATACTCGAAGGAAGCTTCAAAGGATGCGAGTTGAAACATATTGCAAGATCCAGCAACGAAGAGGCGGATAGACTGGCAAACATGGGTTCCACGAATACACCCATACCGCCAGGAATATACTTTGAACGGATGGTCAAGCGATCGGTCAAATTGAAGAAAGCTGCAGAAACACCGGCAGCGCCGGAAACAGAGGTCAGCCCGCAGGTCGCGCTTATCGAGCTTATTCATAATATATCACGACAGGTTTTTCTGGTCGAGCCAGTCTGGACGCAGAAATATCTCGACTACCTGCTCAATAAACAGCTCCCGGCCGATCCACGCGAGGCTCGACAGCTAATCAGGCGTAGCAAATCCTTTCGGGTAATCAACGGAGAATTGTACAAGCAAAGCATCTCGGGGATCCTTCAGCGGTGCATCGCACCCGAAGACGGCAAAGAGTTACTCCGGGATATACACCAGGGTGATTGCGGACATCATGCTAGCTGGAGAGCAATACTGGGAAAAGCCTTTCGAGCAGGGTTCTACTGGCTAACAGCAGCCAACGATGCAAAAAACCTGGTCGACAGATGTGACGCTTGCCAGCGATTCTCACCCAAGCCGCACGCGCCCGCCACAGAGTTGCACATGATACCCATCGCCTGGCCCTTTGCCCAATGGGGGCTTGACATGGTTGGCCCACTGCGCAAATCTACTCCAGGAGGGTACACACATTTGCTGGTCGCAGTCGACAAATTTACCAAATGGATCGAGGCTATGCCAGTGACCTCGGGTAGCGCCCAATGCGCAATCAAGTTCCTCGATTCCATAATATGCAGATTCGGGGTGCCACACGACATCATTACAGACAATGGTACGAACTTCACTGCAAAGGAGACACAACAGTTCTGCGAAGAGAAAGGAATTAATCTGAAGTTTGCTTCGGTCGCCCATCCGCAAACAAACGGTCAAGTCGAAAGATCCAACGGCTTAGTTTCAGCTGGGATCAAAAAGAGATTGCTCGATCGGCTACATCCCGCTGCAGGTCATTGGGCAGAGGAGTTACCCTCCGTACTTTGGAGCCTCCGCACAACCCCCAATCGATCAACGCAATACACACCATTTTTTATGGTATATGGGGCAGAAGCCGTCCTCCCCGAAGAGGTTCGATTCAGCGCCCCACGAGTTGTAGCCTACAGTGAAGAAACCTCCAACAAAGCACTTGCAGAAGATATGGACGCACTCGACGAAATTCGGGACATTGCACTCGCAAGATCTGCAGTCTACCAACAATCACTGCGCAATTATCACAGTCGCCGCATACGCCACAGATCATTCGTGGTTGGCGATTTGGTGTTGCGGCTAAAGCAAAAGGAAGGGCACAAGCTCGAACCACCTTGGGAAGGACCCTTCATCGTACACGAAGTAATCCCAGGAGGAGCCTATCGACTGAAGAATCCAGAAACTGGAGGCATCTATTCCAATCCATGGAATATCGCGCAACTGCGCAAATTCTACCCCTAGGTTTATTTATTTTGCAACAATAAGGCTATACTAGCCAATTTTGTAGCTCGAACACATGACTTCTCAGTCATAGCAATAAATACATGATTCTCTCATCATATTTACTCGACAGCTTCCAAGGTTACAGGTACACACCCCATAAAATACACGGGAGCTACACCTAAAACTAAGCATCACAGAAAAGAATTATCGAGTACAAGGTTGCACACCTTACTACAGTTTTTACAAACTACAGATAAACTTACAGGATATTCACATCCGATAAAGTCAGTCGAAACGCTGAGCATTCTTAGCCGCTAAGATCCTATCTACCTCTTCGGATGTCATTCGGATAATCTTCTCGGCTGCAGGACGAACAGCATCATAGTACGGCGCAATATCTTCGATTGCATAATCCGGAAGCCGGGCTACAGAGTTCAAGTCTATCTCAGGATGCCATATTCGGACAAACGAGAGAGCAACAACCGCGCCGCATGTCATCTGATTGTGAACGCACGCGCGAACCTCTCCTTCTCGTCCGAATAACCTGAGAAGATAGCTCCAGTCTTCGGGGCCCCTCTCAAGTGGATAAAAAGCAGCATTCACCGCAACCAGGACCTCGTGGAAAGAACTCATGAGAACTTTCGCCTGGCGGACTCGAAACTTCAAGATAGCCATCACAAACCCTCGACTGCGATCAGACCAGAAATTACTCGCATGAGGCTTTGTGCTGTTAGCTTCTTGATGAATGTGGTTTTCTACCCACTGCTTTTCTTCCCTGTCATCTGGTTTCACAACTAAGAAGCAAACGCACTTAGTAAGCTAAGAAACACAGAGGAGGAAAATAGCATGGGGGCTACACTACTCACATAGTAACTCCTTTGCAATCGAAGACAGTTCGCCAATCAGAAATTGCTCGCGCTCAGCCGCCAATTTCTGCTTGGATATCGCCACGTCAGCTACTCCGCGCAGCGCTTTCAGCCTACGCTCACCCTCCTGAACCTTATCACGAAGGCCAGCAAGAGTGCCCACGGCAGCCACAAGTGGATTTACTGGACTACCACGTCCACTCGAAGGTTCAGCGGCAGACGCAATTGCCTGGAAGAAGTACAAGGAAAGGAGTGAGATGCCCTACTCGAGTTGTTTCCAGTCGCACATCTGACTAATCGCTCGGGGGCTACTCCCATCGGGAGGCAAAGTATAGACGACAAAGATAAATTCTAAATGCAAAACGCTTCGATTAAAAGACCAGCAAAGGTACGGGAATACATCCCAAAATTCATTACATCCAAGCAACAGAAACAAAAGGAAAAAGAAAGTCTACGAAGCCGCGTTGGTGCTGCCACTAGCAGCGGTCGACCCTCCCTTCTTCCGAGCAAACATCTCAGATAATTTCCGAGCAAGAATAGTGGCTTGCTCAGAAAAACGAGATAGCCGTACCTTCTTGCCCGTGGAAGGGTCGACCGGCATGGACGAATAGGCTTCCTCCAGGCCATCAACTCCGTTCGCCAGAGCGAACTGAATCGCAGTCTTTGCGCCAGCTTCCGATTGAGCAACCGCAAAGGCTTCCAGGAGGTCGCCTTCCGAGAAGACCTTCAACAACTCGCTCAGCGCAGGCGCAGGAGTATCGCTGGCGACAAGACGACCATGCACTCGTGCCAACGCTTTGGAAGCATCATCAATCAGGGGAAAATATTCCCTCAGAATGCCTCCTGAGCTGCGCGAGAGTGTCGGTCAGCACGTCCACCCGCTGAATCCCAGGAATCTCCAGAGGAACACTCAGAAGATCTACAGACAAGGAAAATAATGCTTAGCAAAAATCAGCAGAATGAAAAGTTCGAAAACTCAAGACTCTTACCCGCAAAGCGTTTGGCGAGGGGACGAAGGAACGCGACAGTGTCGTTGTCAGCCTTACTGCCGGCCTCCTCCAAGTCCTTCACGGCCTTCCGCGCCTCCGCAAGCTTCGTACTGAGTTCCTCCGATTGCATGCGAGAAGCTTCAAGCTCTTGTCGGGTAGTCGCCAGTTCAGCTTCTCGAGCAGTTACCTGCTCTGAAAGTTTGGTCCTTTCAGACTCTGCGAATTCGGCTCGAGCTGCAAAGGGGATATTAATCAGAAATCAAGAATGGATGATACACGGAAGCCAAGAAGATAATGAAATTTACCTTTCAGAAGGCCGCTCTCAGATTTGAGTCGGTTAACTTCCGATCGAAGCGACTCGCAATCTGTCTCGGCCAGAACGACGCGGCGACCGATCGCCGCAAGGGAATCGACGAGCGACTGTGGAAGCACGAAGATAAAAGAGTTAGAAGAAAAAAGACTTGAGCCTGTACCCGATTATTTACAATCGACTACAGCCTCAGGGGCTACTCCCATCGAGAGCACTGCCGTGCACCCGAAGAAGACAAAATAAAGAAGAAGAGCAGAAAGAGGTT
Organism: Alopecurus myosuroides; assembly: GCA_028641055.1. Taxonomy (NCBI): domain Eukaryota; kingdom Viridiplantae; phylum Streptophyta; class Magnoliopsida; order Poales; family Poaceae; genus Alopecurus; species Alopecurus myosuroides. Next base: position 67,918,998 of record CM054060.1, read on the forward strand.
TTGAGCCTGTACCCGATTATTTACAATCGACTACAGCCTCGGGGGCTACTCCCATCGGGAGCACTGTCGTGCACCCGATAAAATTTGTTTGTGAAAACCAAAGAGATAGAAGTTTACCTGTCCAGAGGCGCGGGAGAGGGGATCCGCCGAGCTGTCCGTCGCCTCCTTCGAAACCGAAGTTCTAGCAGCGGAGCTAGGGACATCCCGCTCCGCAGTCGCAGCCTCAGGCGCTGCCCTGGGAGAGTTCTGGACGGTACCCGCAGTAGGGGTTTCACCCGCGTCCTTCGCTTTGTTCCTCTTTTCGGGAGGAACAGCCGCGGCGAACCTACGAGGGCTGATTGCCTGCAGACTGCAGTGAAGGACAAAGAAACGTCAGCATTGACCAATAGAGTTTAATCGAATTAAAATATGGAAAAATCTTACTCGTCATCCTCGTCGTCTTCATCCAAGTCATCCGCATTCCAGGCGGTTGCGAATGGAGCCAGAGGAGGAAGAGATCGAAGCGGAGTCGCAGAAATTGGAGTTGGGCCAGGTGACGCCTCCAAAGACTTGTCTTTGGAGGTGACTTCGTTTTCGTTCACCCGACGGCGCTTTGGTGGGACGCCACTCGAGTCTTCAACATCATCCGAGGAATCATGCTCAGAACTCGAGGAGGCGTTGGCCACGCTGGTGTCAACCGCGCCGTCCTGGTGGCTCGACTGGAGACACGAGGCATCTTCACCAACAACGGGCGGGTAGCAATTTGCTACAGCTAAGCTCTACAAAGATAAGAAGACGATAAAGATCTTATCGACTACGAAAATTCTGAAAAGGAATGCAAGTTAAAGACAGGAAACTAACCGCAGCTGGAGGAGGGTTTGAAGCAGAATAAGCCTCGACTGAGCAATCGGGGAACTGCTCCCCAACCTTCAGTCGAGTGATGGCCGCGATTTTCTTCTCGAATTCCACATTCGAAAGTTCTTCGCGGCTCACTCGGCTGGGATCTTCTGCGCCCTGATACTCCCACATAGCGGAAGGCCTCTGCTGCAAAGGCTGGATCCTGCGCTTCAAGAAAAGGCTTGCCAGATGGAGTCCATTGAGCACTACTCCCGAGGCTTGGTCTCGAAGAGCCCCTACTCTTTCGAGTAGAGGTGTGACTGTCTGGATTTCTTCGGCTGACATCTTGTGGTTCCAAGATTTGCGCCTCGCCAGAACTGCGAATGGGTGGAATTCTACAAGCCCGCTCGAGTTGTTGTCGGCGACGTAGAACCACTTCTTCCGCCAGCCTTGGGCGGAGTCGATGAAGTGCATGTTGAAGTAGGCATTCTCCTGGCGTGCTTGGATCCCGAAGCCACCCGTGCGAAGTGGCTCACCGGGCTCGGATTCCACCCGCGATCTCTCGCGGAAGATCCGGATCTTGAACAGCGCCTTCCAGAGCGCCCAGTGCGGGCGAATGCCAAGATAGCATTCGCAAAGCGCGATGAAGCACGAGATGTGCTGCACCGCGTTCGGGGGGAGGTCGTGGAGCTGTATGCCGTATGCACACAGCAGCCCGATGAAGAAAGGGTGAAGAGGGAAGGAGAGGCCTCGAGTCACGTGGTCCACGAAGACCACGCGCTCGTTCGAGTGAGGGTTTGGTACCTCTTCCCTCTTCCCAAGACGGACGCGCTTCTCCGCCTCCGCCGGCAGCAGACCCTCCCGCTGCATCTCCTTGATGCTCTTAGCAGTGGTGTTGGGGGTGCGCCAGTCGCCGGCGCGAGAGGCGAGTGGCGCAGAAGGCTCGCCAGATGCGGAGGTTCCAGCGCCGCGTTTCTTTCCGCCGGCCATTGTTCACAGCGAGAGCTCGAGCGCAGGGAAGGCGAAGACGAGCGCGAGGTGGAAGACGAAGATTGAGAGCGGGGAAAATTTCACTGCGGCGCTAACACCCCTATTTATATACGGGGTAAAGCAATCTCAGCCGTACGATACGCAACGTGGCACCTATCGTGGCTGCCACGCGTAAGGATGAAACGAAGCGGCGGCATACGCTGTTTCGTGCCACGATCTTAACAAAAGATCGTGCGCATTTACTGCGCATTTCGCGTAAAAAACGGGAGCGACGTCTCGTTTCCCGGTCAAAAAGCTGACAAGGTGGGCCAATTTCTGCTGCCACTCCGTCACGTCCCATCGGGAGAAGAGGAGCACGCCTTGACGTCATGGCGTTCGTCATTCCGAAAGGAAATTTTTTGCGAATGGAAGTTCAAACGCGAAATTATCTTCGCACGAATATCAATTCCTTCGGATAGAACACAATTTTCCCATGAAAAAATTCATGAATCAAAGCCTCTTCGAACAAGAGAAACATACCTTATACACGAAAACTCTTTCGTACGGGCACAATTTTCCAAAACATGAAAACTCTTTCATACGGAACTAACATTTCCAACACGAAACTTTTTCGTACGGAACTCATACCAATCTAATCGGGTAGAGAGAACCCACCTTATGCGTGATAATTATACATCACAAGAACCTGGATTGTACAGCCGACTAGGCACATCCGGATGCCATATTCTTCGAATATGAAGGTAAGACCCAAAAAGATCTTTCTTTTGGGCCTGGAATCGCACTCGAAAGCTGCGTCCTCCGGCATAGTTCCGTGTCAACAACACGAAGAAAAATCCTAGCGGACGCGCCGGGTACCCTCTTAGGTTAAGTTCGACTCGATAAGTCCACAACGGCCCAGTCGTGACGATCACCTCATCGGGTTCGAGTCGGAGGTCTCGAATCTGTGTAGGCCAGGAGTGTTTTTGCCCTAGTCGCAATTAATTGGCCCTGATCTCTCGGGAGAGCCAAGCCACTGCGCCACATCCTTCTGCTAATATAGCCGCAAAAACTGGCACCAATGCTGCTCGATACTCGAGTATTTTAATTCGCGAAACAGGGAACACACCCTTCGTAGACAACAACTGTCGAGCTGAACTTCCAAGATGAGATCAAAGAAAAGGTCTGACCGTCTACCCGACTGAAAATAAATCCCAGTCGAGCACACGCTCGGGGGCTACTGACGAAGGCATGGATCCTGGGCCCTGCGAGTAAGGACACCCCCTCTCACACCTTCTGATCAAGGCCCGACAGGAAGCGCCCCTTGGAGTACTCTAGAAGGCCCATGAAAAGCCCACCCGCGTCAACTTGCGGGCTAAGTTAGGGATTGTAACCGACTCAAGCTAGGGTTTGTATCCTCTCCGGGTTGAACTCGAGACCTGGCTATCTATATAAAGCCAGGAGAGCCCCAAAGGAGAGGACCAAGTATTACCGCACGACCACAAAAGCCTTGAAACTCGAGATCTACTCTCGATTCGAGCACCCTGTAATCGATCTAATCATCTAATACAGATCAGCAGAAGGCAGGAGTAAGGGTTTTACCTCTTCGAGGGCCCCGAACCTGGGTAAATCTTGCCTCCCTGTCAAGCCGACGATCTCACCAGCGCCTATGACATCTCCTAGTCGAAACCCGATAGGGTCACCTGAGGGATTTGCGGAGCCAGAGCTTCGACAACCGGCCACTTACAAACTCCAGCTGCCAGACCACAGTTTGATACACCCGGTGTTTCATGTATCACAACTGAAGGAGCATGTCCCGGACCACACACCAGTGTACAAGACTCTGCCAGAACCTCTGAAGTTGGACACAGAGACATTCATTCCTGAAGAAATCGTGGACAGGCGACTCGTGAAGAAAGGTAACCAAGCTCTACTTCAGGTACGGGTTCGTTGGTCTTCGCTTCCGGCAGATTCAGCGACCTGGGAGGACTACGAGGCACTACGTCAGCGTTTCCCAGCGGCTCCAGCTTGGGGGCAAGCTGGTACTCCAGAGGGGGCAACTGTCACAGATGTGACTCTGTCAGCAGCTGTGCCAGGTAAACGTAAGCTGAAGAAGGCGGGATTCTAGAAGATAGCCTAATTCGAATAGGTGGGCCTTGTGCCAGTTGGTTAAGTGAGTTGGAGGCCCGTGTGGGTGAGTGTGTTGGGCGTGGTTATAAGCCCGTGCTGTACTCGTGTTTGGTTATCGAAAGAGAAATAGACAAACCCCCTTTCCTGTCTCGTGCTCCTCTCTCTCCCCGATCTTCTTCTTCTCCACGAAAGCCCTCGTCCCAAATCCGTTGGATCCCTCCTCCGGCAAGGACATAACAATATTGTCTAAATGGAAGGCTTCTTCTGCGAAATTGTGACAGCCCCCAACTCGTGGCCCTACAAAACTACAGGTGCATCCGGTGCACAAAATTTGCCTGGTTCACTCTGCCCCCTCCCTCTCACCCACCCAGCTCCCCAGCCGCCAGATACGTGCGTCGGCCCGAGGCGAGTGGCCGACGCGCCGTCACCTCACTCCAGATCCGTGGCGAGCCGTGAACGAGGTACTATCCCGCCACACGCGCACCGCTCTTCCTTCTCGTTCTGATATCCGATCTGTTATGTATGGTTTGTTTGTGTGAGGAAGTGTACCGAATCTTGCCCTAGAGTACTGATGAAATTGTTGGTCGGCCCTGCTCTGATACGTTTACGGTCGACTAAAGCTGATTATAAAGCCCTAGATAAATTATTACCGTCGCGTCGTTCTTGATTGATCTAGTTTCCGATCTCTGACGCTTCTCTAATAAAGAGCCAATGTCTCGTCCCCTCTCGTCAAGTTTTGCTGATATTTTTTTCTGACCGTTGATTCACAAGTTCCTTTCAAAGATAACCGCGGTTTTGAGGCAAGAACACCAAACTACCCTTGTAATTACAAGAGGAAGGAACCGGTGACAAAAATCACAAGCTTGCTGCATTACCACTGGCTGCATCTTGAAAAAGATGGAATCTTTCCTGACCCTTTGCAGATCAGAAGAATATATCATCAAATAAGCAGCTAAATTGGAGCCGAGGGTGGTGGAAGTGGAATATGGGATGTTGGAGTAGTTTCATGATGTCGGGAGGAGGCAGCGAGTGAGGTTTCTGGAATCCTGTCCTGTCCCACCCACTCCATGGAGAGTGGCTGTACATACGATATTAGTTTCCGCAGATAGCTCAGGCCTAGCCTTCTCCCTGGCCAGTAAAGATTGGAGGACGAGAGCAATGTGGAAGGCCAGTATGGGCCGGGCCTCAAGAAACTCCTCTTGTAAAGCCTAGTTCGGAACAGCTATCTGCTTTAAAGTTGGGATCAGCTCTCAGATTCTGTGATGTTCCTCATGTCAAAGTGTCAAATCTGAACCTCGGACAGAAAGCTTAATTTTCTTGCACCTTGTTTTGTCGATGCAGTATTTAGTCTCAGTTGCTTCCTGGCCATCTGTGTGTATGTACTCTCAGAGTCGTATATAAGACAACTGACTCATGACGTGTCCTCCTATATGAAGTAAATATGATACTCAAAATGCGACTACTGTTTTCTGTTTAGTTGGTAATCGTTCCTTGCATGTGATGATGAAGCATTGTGCTTCAAGTGGCATCAGCAAGGACAATTTAGCTATTTTCGTGGGAGTCATTAACTAGTGAATGTCCTTTATACTTCTTGTTGAACTGTAAACATCAAATTTAGCTCTTGGTTTTTAGATTTCCATAATGTCTATGCACCAGCTTTTCTAGCACTCGGTTTAACTTGTATATTTGAGAAACTTGCGTGTCCCTTCATTTCGCATTTAGCATTGTTACATTTCAGGATTTACAGAGTAAATACATCATTTTCTGTTTGCAGCATATGTTTATTTTTCAGTGATCCGATATCCATTTATTTGAAGGTCTGTCTTCTAGATCATGTTTGACCATTGCATGCTTTGTAGTAGTCTTATTTGGAACTTAAGTGCCTTTTACTTTGGTTCGAAAGATGACCCTCCCGTAATTCGATATTAAACTTGCTTCAGGAAAACAAAAGTATGGAATTGAAATTCGGGACGCCATGGAAACACGAGTTATGTGCCCTGGACAAATGTAACGTAAATGGTAAAGAGAAACCAATTACAGTTAGAAACGAGTATCCGCGGCACCCTGTCCCTATTTTGGAACTTGCTGGTGCTTTTGATTTGAAAAAAATTAGGGAGGTATGCTAACTATCCATCTGTCTGATATTCCTACCCCTTACTTTTTCTATCCCAGTGCTGACTCTTGACATTCTCTCTTTCAGTTTAAAAGAGAAACTGATATTGCGATTTCGAAGTCCATTCCAAATGACATAATCATCCCAGACCCTGCTCCCAAGGTTTGTGTTACCCTTATAATACCTAATTTGATTGATGACTCATTCCATTATGTTAGTTATCTCTTTCAACCCTGTAATATTATAGGGTGCTTAAGTTCACTGAAACAATATGTTCATTGTTGTCATACATAAACCTTGGTTAGGAACACCTGGATTCACATGCCTGAAAAAACCATGCTAGCTTTAGATCCCCTTACTTTCTCTTCCCTCCTTGTTGGCGCCTCATGTTTGGTTTTATCTTTAGCCTACACCACCTTGCTTGGGTTAAAAGGTTTTGTTGTTTTCAATTTTGTCATATATGCACCTCCATAGACCACAAGCCAGTTCATTTTGTTGTGATTTTAGTTAAATAACTGATGCCTTTCACCTTTTTCAATTGTGACGGATCCATGTAGTGGCTGTGTGGTAACTTCTTGGACAAATGTTCTGAATTGGCGCCCATCCTTGCAAAGGATAGTGTCCCGTGCTTCCTCCGATTTTTCGAGAGCTGTTCAGGCCAGAGCATGATATGGGATCGTACCATCACCGCACAAACCTTAACCTGTATTGTCAGTTTCAATGCCCTGCGATGTGCAAAAGTTGTATTAGAGGGCATGCCACCTGATCTCTGTGGGATGCACGCCAATCCCAACTGCATAAACATTTATGGATACTTCGCGCTCCACGAAGCTGCTGAAAGGTTCTCTGTTGACATGATCAAGCTGCTTTTACGCCATGGTGCATCACCCAATGTGCGAACAGTTGGTAATGAAGTCATCGAGAATCTACTCCCGCTCCATGTCGCAGTTGAGAATACTTGCCTTCATAAGTATCTGGAGGACAATCTGGAGGATAATCTTTCTCGCAGCCAGAATCATCTTGATTATATCTACAAGCTTATTCATCTGCTGTGTCTACCTGAAATGGTCTGTTTCACTTCCCTCCCTATACGAATTACAGATTTTATAGCATGACATAAAGAGTAACTGTGGTCATACCGTTGACCCCTGACAGCTGTTATAATGAAATCAGTGATACTAAGTACCGGGCACTTTTTCATCTCATATTGATATTGTCAGAGAAAGTAAAGTTTTGTTTGTTAATCCTTTTTGTCTTCATGTGTCAGTGCATGTTCTTATAGTAAAGGCTAAAAATTCATCAATCAAAATACACAAAAGCTGTTGCTAGTAATTAATTTTCTTTCCTTGGAGATTGTCCGTAATCCATATTTACTTGGATAGGAGGAAACAAATGGATATTTAGAAAGATTATTCAACATTGCTTGCATATGAATGCTAAATGGACTTAGATTTTTTGTTCTACTGTTGTTTTACAGAAGATCTTCTTGGATACAACTAGACTGCTTGCAGAAAAAACAAATAATCTACTTCAAGAGCTCTGGAATTACATTCAGGATGGAAAAATTATCCATTCTGCAGTTCTACTACTGGCTGCTCAAGAGCAGATCCGTGGGGGAAGTTGTTCGAAGATAAATGGCAGTACTAAGAAAAATGGGTTTGACATTGTCCATAATTGTATAATGAGGCTTTCATTTGCCTTGAAGTGGGAGAAAGGTTCACATGGAATGGCACAAGAGCTTCTGGAGGAAAGGAAGACGCTTATTGATTGCACATGGCTTCTTGTTGATGTAATTTCCCACGCTGGTGAAGATCTTTCTGCATACATCCATTCGCATTCTGAGGTAAGCATTTTGGTATATTGCGGCTGCGGTGCCTCAGATGCCTTTTACTTAATATTTGTATTTTTTTATTGTTAGTGCTGTTGTTTGAAAAAATACATGCCCTAGTCTTAGCATGAAGAATATTAATAGTTCTCACCTCAACCGAAATAACAATGTTACTTGCTCTGTCTGGGTTTACTGGGCTGGGGGGCCAAAATGCTAGTAGCAAGGTACAACGGAAATTTTTGGTGCTCCTCGTCTGATTGAAGTGCATGGACATTTGCCTTCCGTAATTAACAGCAACAGTTAATGCAAGATTTGCACCTGGGCGTGCATGGTACATACATTGGCTGCATGCTCCTGATATTTTTGTGCTACTCCCGTCCTGGTTTATAGGGCACAATGCCAAAACCATGCAGTCCCAGCTCTTAGGCACATTTGCATTAATTCTCTTCTAACTAGTGGGTGGTGACCTCTCTCCACCCCTCTCCACCAATGCATGCAAAATATCAGCCCCAAATCAACTAGCACCTTGGTCCCAGAGATTTGCTACATGTGCCCTATAAACTAGGAAGGAGGGAGTATGGATTTCTTTCCTCTTAATTATCCAGACAGCTTGCTGTCTGTGCCTTTAATGCGAACTTAATTACATGGGCTAGTAAGAACAGACCATGGTTAAAAAAAGCGTTAAGCGGAGGCGAGGCGCTGTGCCTCCGCTTCAAGCTTAAGCGTACGCTTTGTTGCGCTTTGTTGCGCTTTTTGGTGCTTAAGCGGAAGAAAGCGTGAGGCGTTAGGCCTACGGTTCAAGCTTAAGCGCGCTTAAGCGTACGCTTTTTTGCGCTTTTTTGAACATGGGAACAGACAGGCCTAATCTGGTTGCTGGCCTAATAAATGTTGATAGAGGTAGTATTTGACAACTTTGTAATACGTGTTAAATCTAACACGTTCATATTAGGCGGCTCACAACTTATCGAGTCTGGTTGCATTAAGTGGCTGTAGCATAGCCAACATATCTTCATTCTGTTTGGTTTACTTTCAATTTCACATTAAGAACACACGATTATGCTACCCCAAAAGGGTTGTGCATTCTCGGTAGAAGGAGAGCTTAACAACCAAGTTATGTTGAGAAGCTAGAGGCCTTCTTACCTAGTGCATGGGCCATGGGCTTACCCTTAGCAGGAGCGGTCATACCCAGGGTTGCATTAAGTGGTAAGCGCTGACTACCTTCTGTGCTTCATCTTCTAAGGCATTGCTTGATATTGTTACATTGTGAAGGAGGTTGTTGCACGAGTTCATGATAGATACAATCGTTGATGATTTCTGCGTAGAAGTCACACACTACAATTAGAAGGAGAATTTTAGTTCCTTTTCCAGTGCCATTTGTTATTTTATCATGGAACCGCGAACCTTACAATGAACAAATAATGCATGCACAAATAGTGAAAACATTGTGATGGAAGCACTTGTTCTCCATATTAATTGTACAGTGTGGAATGCCAATTTTGTTTGTTCTTAACTTCACTTATTTCTATTTTGTCACTGCCTTGTATCGTTTTTAGCAGTAAAATTACCCATACCAGCATCAAGTGTTTGGTTAATGCTATTGTATGGTGCATGAATGGAGAACATGCGCCTTGTGTCATTCCTTTGTTTATTTTCTGGACGCATGGCAGATAAATTGGAAAAAAAGGAGCACTTACAGATTATTATGGTGGCAGCTGTTTGGCATGACTCCCAGCTGCTAAAATTCTTGGTGCTGGAGCTGTGGCTATATTAAGGATGTTGACATGAGCCTTCTTCACTCATGTTAGAGTGAAAATTTATGCTTAATGTTATGAACGTGGTAGGTGATAGGATAATAGCCCTAAAGCTGGTACGAGGTGGCCCTGAACAGATGAGGTACGACGCCCAGCCAAGAGGAGGCTGCCGCACAACAAAATCAGGGAAAACATTTGGGAGAGATAACTGAGACTATTTTCTTGCTTGCCGCACAACAAGAGCGGGGATAAACCTTTGGGAGGGATAACTGAGACTATTTTCTTGCTTGATTATTGATTGGTAGTGCTAGGCATTATAAAGCCAGCATACAAATTGGAGGCTAAGCCGAACTAACACCTTGAGGAAATAGCTAACTTGACAATCAAGAAATATCTCTTAAGAGATTTAACTGCCAAACTAACTAACAATAATTCTGGAATCTATAAGGATAAATTGAGGACTTCCCCTCCTGTGGTGTGGTTGCCTTACGCCACATAACATCAAGGTACTTTATTTAGCTTACAAATTCCAGGTCCTGCAAGAAACATGGAGTTGGAGCTCATTACCTTATCTTGTCTGTTGCCCTAGAGGACAGTCCAGTTTAGTTCAACAAACACTAGGTATATCGTATATGCAATTTATGACTAACCTCTTTAGGTTGTCTGAACTTCATTTGGAGCATATAGCCTGAAGAAATTGACACCTTTCTCGTTGGGAAACCAAAATGAAACAATTAAAGTGATTTCAAAAAGTTGCAAAGTTTAGTTAATACAGAAGTGTGATGCAGTTCTTTACTTGTACCTTTGAAGTGGAGCTCTTTGAAGTGTCTACATCATAAATTCTGACTGCAGAACTTGTGGAAGCGAACAGATTTTTCTTTAAGATAGACAAGATACATTAATTTAGATGAATCCGAATATGTATATTATGTAGTTTATCTAACCAAGTAATGAATTGAACATGATAACTGTTTTTGCACACTTTTCTATCGCCTTCCTACTCATATTCCATAATTGCAGTTTCCTCCTCCAAACAATTATTTCCATCATCTTGTTGCTTACAATTGGTTATATAATTTCTACATTGTATATACAGTAGATCTATGCTAGCGATATATTACCTTATACAACAGCTTGTATGTCATGTAGGTGCCCCATGTGGAGGTCTGTCAACATGTTTCATCTATCCTTAAGGAGTATGGATTTTGCCCTACCGGGGATTCCTTGGACACTATAAACCTGTACGACTCTTTGTATTGAATTCATGCAATATTTTTCTGTGAATAGACGGTTATTTTGCTGATTTTTTTTTTCACTTTCTTGAAGCCGGCCTTATGACTTTAGAAAGTCAGACGGAGAGTCATGCAAAGGTGTGTCGGGCTCAAGTGATTCTTTTTTACATTCAACAAACTGAGTTCTAATCTCTCTCCTTTTTAAAATGGATAATACGGCGTACAGATGCAAACATGGCACTTACGAAAACGGCCAGTCTGGATGATGCAGAGAAAAAGGTAAAGATAATCAAATCTGGGCTGATATAGTTTTGGATAAACTGATGATGCTCCGTAATGAGTAATGATATCGTGGCAGCAAAAAGAAAGAAATCTATAAGAATATCTGCTCTTTCATTGTTCCTTTTTTTTTAATCAAGTTTTCAAAAGAATATGTAAACTATTTTTTTTTTCCAAATTGACAAATCCCATGAACGCTTTCGGATGCATAATGGAATATTTGTTTTAAGGCGCATTTTCTTGACTTCTGACTCTGCTCATCTTGCCCTAATCTTGAGTCCACGTCACAACTGTTGGAAATGACAGCCTCTCCCTTATGGCACGGCAGCCCACTGCACAAACACAGGTAACCCATTAGGCCATAACTGATTTTGGTGCAGCAGCACCAAGCAGCTTTGCCTACACCTTATGGCAGTACAAAGGGGTCATTAGCTAGAGCAAAAAGTGGTGGTTTTGGTGCTGCAAAGCTGTGCGGCTTTGTAGTAGCGTATTCAGCCATATTAACAGAGAACATGTATAGAAGTATGTGTTCTAATGGACTTTGGCTACTGAACTCTGCTTCTATGGCTCATTAACTGAGCTACAAAACATCTAGTTTGTGTTCAGCACACACATGTATAGGAAACTAGATTTTGCTACTAGAACAGCCAAGAAGAAAATAGTGATCAAGGCTTGTCTTTACGGATGGGAACTCTATTTATCTAGGAAATTCCTCATATCTGACACACTTGAGAGCCACCATGGTTGGTTTGCCTCCCTCTGAAGCAGAAAGAAGTAGCTAGTTTTGCACTGCTTCGAGTTGCCTTCGAATGCATATCACCTATTGCAATGCCATGGCATTCCAACTATGCTTCATCTGATCATCTCTGCCACCCTAACGTGTTTTCTATCAGGTTTTTTACCAAAGAAAAGGGGCAATCACAGTAGAAAGTAGGCTTAATTAGCTTAATAACATAGCTGAACTGTGTAGGCTCCAAGTAACATCAACATTGGGACTTCACCAAGGGGGACTTGCACATTTTTGTTATTTCCAACACCTTGATGTTCTTGAATGATCTGTTGCATCTGAACTTTATTTGGTGCCTGTGAGAAAGATTCTGATAGAAGGATGCAGTCTATTATAATCGTTAGAGGCAATAACAAGAGCATGTTTCAGTTTCGATGTTTGTGCCATGCATTGTGCTGGCTCAACAGTTCTTTTGTATTTTGCCTAAGTAGTGCACTACAGTAACATGATTCATATCTAATGAAACACCGATGTTGTGTATTGATCAACATAATACATCTCAAGCGAGAGGTTCTGGCTTGAAGCATGTATTTTTTTACTTTATTTGTGTGAAGTACCTCTAATGAAATATGTCACAGGCTGTGAGAAAGAAAGCAGACGGAGGATGGGATCCCACAGGTATAAAGAGAAGTTTCTTCCCATATTGGAGATCAGTGTTGCAAGCCCGGTTTCCTATGAAGGTGTATCCAGCCTATGCAAGCGCAGACCCTAGGTCTGGGCTTAAACCTGGACAATTCGGTCTCATTCTGAGTAATAAGTTATTAGAGAATGGATCTACTCCAACTCCAAATCATAAACTTTGTCCAGTGCGAAGAATCTCGCCACTCAGAAGGAATAATCAACTCAGAAAGTGCTTTACCACTGCCGCTACTGGTGCATTCAGGCTCTTGAAGGTGCTAAAGTAAAGTAGAAAGGTAAGCCAGGAGTTTCGTCTCCCACTCTGCCTGTCCCAAGTTTTCTGAACATAAGCACATAGGAAGAAAGGATGATGCACCTTTTCAGTAGTAAGATTATTCGTTAGTAGTTTGTTAAGGATTGGTGATTTGCTCGACAGTGTTAGGTTTTCTATTATTGTTGTCATGTGTCTTTCCCCGCTGTTGTACCAAGTTTGTAGTCTCCAGGTTCAAGGGTTGGGTATGTTTGCTTGGTTAGCAATGAGCAACCCTGCTGTTATTTATTCCTTTAACCAGTTCATGTGCAGATAATTCAGATAGTAGTGACATGTAAATACGTGTGATTTTCAGCCCTGGGAAATATGCAACACGTTTGATCCTACGGATAGGGCGGTATTAGTCAACCAAACACACTTTACTCGTTAATGCAGTGGGTAGTTAGCCAGTGTGGTGCTACTCCATTAATTAAACCCGTCTCTTAATGCTCAGAGATGGTGTTGAGTTTTCAATCTCCTGTACACATAAACATGCCTATGACTTCAATTATTCATCCTCAGATTGCCATGGTAGTCCCTGTTGTCCACATAATTTTCATTTTCTACCCAAGTGGTTCTGATATTGTTGATTTCCTTGCGTTCTGGTGAACTCTGCAGGAGAATCAACTTCTTCGCAATTATCAGGTTGTTCCTCTGCATGGCCTGATTCAGTATCTACCTTGTAACCAGGGAGTCAATTTGAGGTTATGGACTGATGTCTGACTTGATAGTTATTTAGATGAAGTGTCAAAGGTGTGTGTCTGTTCTACACTTCTACTCTTCGTGGAGTGAGACTGGATGGTGATGGTTTGTAACATCTAGGACCGTGAATGATTTTTTAACATATTGTTGTGTACACTTATGGTACAACCTTAAGCCTCTGCCTCAGAACATAAGTTAGCTACTCTGGACCTAAGAATGACATCTTCCAGCCGGTTAATCATCTTAGGCCTTTGTACACCACGGACAATGATGCCGGCACTGTAGTAAATCTGATGCAATATGCGGTCTTCAAGAAATTACAGCTTGATGATTCCCACTTGACAAAGAACGAACGTGGTATTATTGGTGCTAGATATTTGATTTACACGAGTCACACCTGCAGATCGGCATGTAGCCATTTCTTGACATAGAAGAGATTTGTTAACAAGATATTTTATTGATGGATGACACGTGATGAACGTGACATCTGCTAACAAGATTTTTATTGATGGACGATACGTGATGAACGTTTCTGTGATGAACGTTTCTTCCACAAAGTCAGAACGACACTGTACCAACACCATGAACAGAAAATGCCACTTGTCCACTTGTTCCGACACTGTACCAACACCATGAACAGAAAATGCCACTTGTCCACTTGTTCCGCATAGCACGGAGGAAGTCCCTGTGAGCTAATAAAAAAATAAAAATAATGAGATTTACACCCGTGTCAAGCCACCAATCAGAAGAATGACATAGTGAAAGGAGAGAATGACATAGTGAAAGGATAGTAGGAGATCTACCGTAGCTAGCATCCTTCATCTCAATATTCCAAACGGTAACGTTGGCAAACTGTCGTTCTTGTCAAGTTCGCACAGCATATATACCGTCGAGGCCATCTCAGACCCTAGTGATTTGGATCACCGCAAGAATGGCATGATCCCTTCATCTTCGTGAAGTTGGTAGACGAATTTGAAGACTTGTTCTTTTAAGAGACTACTAGCCCAATGCATTGTTTTTTAGAGGTTGTCTCTAAATTTAATGATTTGATGCTCATGCATGGATGTGATTGGGCTATTAACCATTTTTACCTATGCTGGCGTGCCAATGTTGTATTTTAGCTAAGATACAACCACGCTCTCTCTCATCATTAAGTAGTGCGCCACATTAGCAAAACGTTTATGAACCCGCGCTAAGAAACCTCCATTTGCACATGCCTAATGCTTAGAGATGGAGTTGAGTTTTCAGTTTCGTGCACACACATAGACATGCATATGATTTCAATTATTCATCCTTAGATTGCCATGGGAGTCCCTTTTGTCCACGTAATTTTCATTTTCTACCCAAGTGGTTCTGATTTTATTAATTTCCTTGCGTTCTGGTGAACTCTACACGAGGATCAACTTCTTCGCGATTATCAGGATGTTCCTCTGCACGGCCTCATTCAATATCTACCTTATCACCAGGGATACAATTTGAGGTTATGGATTGATGCCTGACTTGATAGTCATTTAAATGGAGTATCAAATGTGTGTGTCTGTTCCACTCTTCGTGGAGTGAGATTGGATGGAGATGGTTTGTAACATCTAGGACCGTGAATGATTTTTAACATTACTGTTGTGTATCCACTTATGTCTGGTACAACCTTAAGCCTCTACCTTAGAACATAAGTTAGCTACTTTGGACCTAAGAATAACATCTTCCAATCGGTTAATCATCTTAGGCCTTTGTACTCCACGGACCATGATGTCGACGCTGTAGTAAATCTGATGCAATATGCGGTCTTCAAGAAATTACGGCTTGATGATTCCCTCTTAGGCCCCGTTTGATACCAGTGGTTTGGTGGGGATTAGTGGGGTTTATCCTCTAGGGGATTGGGTGAAAGGATAGTAGGAGATCTACCGTAGCTAGCATCCTTCATCTCAATATTCCAAACGGTAACGTTGGCAAACTGTCGTTCTTGTCAAGTTCGCGCAGCTTATATACTGTCGAGGCCATCTCAGACCCTAGTGATTCGGATCACCGCAAGAATGGCATGATCCCTTCATCTTCCTGAAGTTGGTAGACGAATTTGAAGACTTGTTCTTTTAAGAGACTACTAGCCCAATGCATTGTTTTTTAGAGGTTGTCTCTAAATTTAATGATTTGATGCTCATGCATGGATGTGGTTGGGCTATTAACCATTTTTACCTATGCTGGCGCGCCAATGTTGTATTTTAGCTAAGATACAACCACGCTCTCTCTCATCATTAAGTAGTGCGCCACATTAGCAAAACGTTTGTGAACCCGCGCTAAGAAAAACCTCCATTTGCACATGCCTAATGCTTAGAGAGGGAGTTGAGTTTTAAGTTTCGTGCACACACATAGACATGCCTATGACTTCAATTATTCATCCTTAGATTGCCATGGGAGTCCCTTTTGTCCACGTAATTTTCATTTTCTACCCAAGTTGTTATGATTTTATTGATTTCCTTGCGTTCTGGTGAACTCTGCACGAGGATCAACTTCTTCGCGATTATCAGGTTGTTCCTCTGCACGGTCTCATTCAATATCTACCTTATCAGCAGGGATACAATTTGAGGTTATGGATTGATGCCTGACTTGATAGTCATTTAAATGGAGTGTCAAATGTGTGTGTCTGTTCCACTCTTCGTGGAGTGAGATTGGATGGAGATGGTTTGTAACATCTAGGACCGTGAATGATTTTTAACATTACTGTTGTGTATCCACTTATGTCTGGTACAACCTTAAGCCTCTACCTTAGAACATAAGTTAGCTACTTTGGACCTAAGAATGACATCTTCCAATCGGTTAATCATCTTAGGCCTTTGTACTCCACGGACCATGATGTCGACGCTGTAGTAAATCTGATGCAATATGCGGTCTTCAAGAAATTACGGCTTGATGATTCCCTCTTAGGCCCCGTTTGTTACCAGTGGGTTGGTGGGGATTAGTGGGGTTTATCCTCTAGGGGATTGGGTTTATCCCCAACTAAACATGTTATTTACGTACCAGATTTTCATGCTACTAGTAGCTGCCCTCACGCACTAGAAAATATTCGGTTCTGATTGTTCTTTCCTTTGCTAATAGCTGTCGTCACGCAGTAGAAAATTTTCTGAATGTATACAATTCACGTACCTTGCCCGGGCATTGGACGTGGGCGGGGCAATAGTTCTGAATGTATACAGTTTCAGTAGTAGTTTGACAATGGAACATGTGGATATTTGAAAAACTGAAGTTCTGCACTAAAAATTTCGTAGTAGTATTTTGTTTGGCTGTAAAAAAAAGGCTCTCTGGAAGCTTTGACATTTGAGATATAGTATGGGCGTCAATGACGAATATGTAGGCTTAGACAGACCCAAAAGGAAATATATTAGCCAATAGTCTAATCTATGCAAATAAATTAAGCTGCCATATTACAATAATCCAAGCAGTATTATTATTATAATGGCTAGCATCCAAGATGAAGTTTCCAAACTACAAAATTATTTTGATCAGGTCAAGTTTGAAAAGGAAAAATTATAAGAGCTCCTGCAGTCATTGTCTGAAGAATGTGAAGAACTCAAGGCGCAGAAGACCGTGTTAACAGACAAAGTCTCTTGTATCCAGAGTACGTCGCATGACACGGATGAAGAAAACCTTGGTAAATCCATGCAAGCTAAGCCGGAGTAGATGAAATCCTAAAAACAGACAATCAATATTTCGATTAATCAAGAGAAAAGAAACAAGGATACATTTGGTTTTTCTATCTGTAATTTGACAACTTCTAATGTATATAACATAATCAAGTTCAGTGGCGAAGCTTAGTTGGGGACAAGGGGAGCCATAGCCCCCAGACCAGAGAATTGTATTCATGCTACTACTATGTATTTAGCACCTTTTTTACGAGGAAATTATAATAGCAAATAAAATACTATAAGGAACTTATAATAGCATTATTTAGAGAATGTATAAAAGGGTTCACACAGGCTGGGTACTGGCCACTTGGTAGCTAACACACCAACCATCACCAGCCTCTGCTATACACACATTCTAGCTCCTAACACTTAGAATTAAGTTACACTAATTAGGTAGTAGCAATTATTAGCATTAAGAAGGATACCTAACTAAGTACATGTGCATTATATATATGGTACAATGCCTAACACTATTTAGCCAATGCTGGCTTGGCCATGACTATATCTTACACCTATAGCATCTATATATACTACTTCAGCATTACAGGCTAGACAAAGATCCATCTTATAGGGACAACACACTCCATGACTGGAAGACTAGACTGACTCAACTGCATAGCACATCAGCCCAGGACTTTTTGACGCATAGTAATTTAAGTACACTCTTCTTTTGAAAATGCATGAGGTATTTTTACCAAGAAATTGAAGGGGTCGTTGCATAGAAAGTAAAAAAATTACTACGCGAGAGACACCCGAAAGGCCAAGATCTAATCTAGGAGACGAAGTGCAACGGGCAAAGAGAGGGTTAAGGAGAACACATACTCTCGAAGACACAAAGCGTTACAAGACCAAATCTCGTTGTTGGCGTAGTCGTACTCACACCGATCCCGATAGCGAGAAGATGTGCACCGCAATTTGGCGGTGCCTCCGTGATCGGTCACACGTACGGTTGATGACGACCTACGTTCCCTTGATCCAGCGGGAAGGCGGAAGTAGAGGATCCCTCGGAACTCCAGCAGCACGACGGTGTGGTGTGGTGGAGAAAACATTGCTCAGGGCTTCGCCAAGCGCACGAACAAGTGGTGGAGCACGGGAGAAGGGACGAAGAGATGACACAAGTGTGTGTGTGTGTGTGTGGGGGGGGGGGAGAGGGAGCTTCCATCCCTCCTTTTATAGGAGGGGATGGCAGCCACGAATTTTTGGGTGTCTCCACCTCTCCCTCATCATGTGAGTGGAGTCTCCACTCAACCCACTCATTCTTCCATTAATTCCCACTCAAAACCCCAAGGGTTTTCTTTAATAAATAAATAAAACAATTTTATTTCTTTATTTTAATATTTGTTAATTCCATTAACAAATATTAACACATAACCCTTTGAGTTAGTTGTTCAATCTATTAACAACCATTTGATAAGAATCCCCTTGAACTATTTCAAAATTACCCGAAACAATTCCTGTGACTATTTCAATATTCCCCGAAACAATTTCGGTGCTGTCCAAACTTTTCTCCGATATTCCGTATCCTCTCAAATGCGTCATCGAACCTTAAGTGTGTCACCCTACGGTTCGCGAATAACATAGACATGATCGAGACTCTCTCCGATCAATAGTCAACAGCGAGATCTGGAGATCCGTGATGACTCCTATGTATTAACCGATGACTCTCGTGATCGTGTGAACCATCAACGTCGTGAACTATTCCCTTTGTCTCGCGATATTTTAATTGTCGAGATTCGATCATTGGTATCAACCATACCTTGTTCAATCTCTGTACCGACAAGTACTCTTTTCTCGTTCCCATGATATAACATCCTTGTGATCATATCACGTTCTTGCAAGCGGTGTTGATGTCATATCACCGAGAGGGCCCAGAGTATATCTCTCCGTCATTTTGGATGGACAAATCCCACTCTTGATCCATGAGCCTCAACTAACACTTTCCGAATACCTAACGACACCTTTATAGTCACCCTGTTACGGTGTGACGTTTGATGACATCAAAGCACCCTTCCAGTATTAGTGATCGACATGATCTCATGGTCTAAGTAATAAGTTACTTCGTATGTTTGATATACAATGTAAACTTAATGACTTGATCGCATTGCTATATCCACTTTGGGTATTTGTTCATCACATCATTCTTCTAATGACATGACCCCGTTATTAACAACATACAATGTTCATCATCAGGAAACCTTGATCATCTATTAATCAACGAGCTAGTTAAAAGAGAGGCTTTACTAGGAACCATTGTTTGTTTATTAAACACACATGTATCAACGTTTACGGTTAATACAATTCTAGCATGAGAAATAAACATTCATCATAAACAAGAAATGTCGTGGTGGTATCACGACAGATGCCATAGGATGGCTAATCTGTAGGGGTCGATGGACGTTGGAGGTGCTCGGGGAGGGATCACGCGGCGAGTAGCCGCGTGTGTGATGAGTCAAGCACTGCAAACAACAGGATCTACCCAGGTTCAGGGCCCTCGTGTGGAGGTAAAACCCCTACTCCTGCCTTTCTTTCTCTTTATGTATGTGTCACCGAGTAGCCACAGTACAGTTTTGGCCTATAGCCGAGTAGTCACTCTCTATGTGAAAGTCTAGGTTAAGAATGTGAACCGGGCCAACGTCACGTCCCTCGCGCAGGAGGGGGCAGGGCACCTTATATACTGGTGCCCAGCCGGATACAGCCAAGAGGGAAAAGTGCAGACGGGTGTCGACATAGTGTGCACACTGCACACTTCCAGCTTCTCGCTGACAGTTTTGGCTTCCTATTTTGTCTTGTATGCAAAGTCGTTGTGCAAAACCAAGTTGACGATCTGTTATCACTGTCACGGCCACAGGGTAGGCCCCTTAACTTGCGTCGTCCTGCTGACACCCTGGCGCAGATAAGCACGCGCTGTGCAGATGATCAGTGTACCAGTACGGACCCAGGATACATGGGATCCTGTGTCAGAACGGCTCCTTTGACTTCTGGCCCGAGTAGGAACTCACTCCCTCTACTCGGACCACTTCCTCTACTCGGAGGAAAGTAACTTCCTTGATTCATTCTCCTGGCCATCAGTGTGTATGGCCGAATAGCAGCTGACCGGGTAGCGAGTACCAGGTAGCCAGCTACTCTGCCAAACGTCTCTTCTGACCTTGCTCTTAGCACTTGCCTTAACCCTACTCGGGGGTAACCCCCCGACATTAGTCCCCGAAGCTGGTAGAGTCCTGCGAATTCATTCACTGGGCTCTTCCAGCTTAAAACCAATCTTTGTCTTTGAACCACAAGATGCCGAGTAGCACCTCCGAGTAGCCTTCAACTTTTGCTTGAATCTCTTCTTCTCCAAATAGCATCCCTTATCTTCTCTGATGCCGAGTAAAAAGACTTTAGCGAAATCCCGAACAGAATCTCAGCGTGGCAGAGCAAATCCATCTCTCCGCCTCGCTACTGGACACGTGTCACGCTCTCGTACCCCCGACGCCTCGGTGCCTGGGACATGACAGACCACGCTCCCATCACTGCGCCCAGGGCCCGCCGGCCCGTTAGGTCACTTCAACCACATTCATCAGCCCACGATCTCGACGTGGGATCAATTGCGCCTGTTACGCGCGCAATATGCGCTGTGTGCGTTTCTAACCGGCTCGCATCCCACGTCGCACGATCTCCACGCACAACTGATCCCACTAACTCCGCTGGTAACGGCAACCCGAGGGGAGAGATAAATACCCCATCGGTAACCCATCCTTCTCTTTCCTGCTCACATTCATCTCCTGCCCTTTCGCCTTTCCGCCGCCGCAGAGCACTCCGCCGCCGTGCATCCTTGCCGTGCCGCTGCTCAGTGCGACGCCGGAAAGACCTAGAGCACTCCCTCCACTCGAAACTCCCTCAAATCTTCCACCAATTCATCTCCTCTCCATGGCTCGCGGAGACGATGATGCCCGCGCCGGATGGGAGGGATCCGAAGTCACGGCGGATGACTGCAATGGCTGGTCAATACCCGCCGTGTCCCTCCCGGCGTGCGGTGCATGCATCCGGACGGCGAACTCGTCCCCACGCCGGAGGC
Organism: Alopecurus myosuroides; assembly: GCA_028641055.1. NCBI lineage: Eukaryota > Viridiplantae > Streptophyta > Magnoliopsida > Poales > Poaceae > Alopecurus > Alopecurus myosuroides. Next base: position 67,940,261 of record CM054060.1, read on the forward strand.
GGACGAGTTTGTCGTCTTCCTCGCGCACTTCAAGCGAGGATTCGGCCTCCCGGTGTCCGATTTCTTCAAGGAATTCCTCAACCACTTCGGGCTGCAGCCGCATCACCTGCCTCCCAACGCCATGGTGATGCTCGCCTTCCACGCCGTGGTCTACGAGGCGTTCCTGGGCGTGCGCCCAACTGTTCATACCTGGGCCCGGTACTTCTTCTTCCGGAAGCAAAGCATCCCCAAGACCGGAAGCACGGAAAGCGCCCGCGCCATGACGAAGACGGGAAGCGCGATGATGCTGCAGCGCACCTCCGGCAGCCACCCGCGCATCAAGGGGCTCGACACGGTGCGCAAGTGGCAGCGCACCTTCCTCTACGTCAAGAACTTTCCTGTTGAAGAAGGAGCGCAAGTCACGGACCAGATAGGGCTCCCCAAGTGGACGAACACGCCACCAACTCAGCAGAATTGGGGATACAAGCCGAAGAATCATGGCGATATCCGCCAGATCGAGAAGCGCCTCGCCGAGCTGAAGGAGTTAGGATTCAAGCGCGATGATCCCATCGCGTGCTGGATCTCGCGGCGAGTGCTCCCGCTTCAGCGCCGCTCCCACATAATGTGCTACATGGGAGGCAGCCGGGACTGCACGAGGACCACCAGTTTCGAGCTCAGCACCGCTGATGTGGCCGTCTGGGCGCGTTCCATCATGAAGACCGGCCTCACCGCACCTGGCAATACGGCTTCGTGCCGTATAGCCCCGACAAGACAATTGAAGAGGTTAGTCCTTTATGCTTTGTCTCTGCATCCTGATACCGAGTAGGTGGCTTTCCAGCTTAGTATGCTTAGTCTCTGCATGCTGCGCCGAGTAGAACACCACTAGCATCTCGTCGGCTTTATGTGGTTTGTGTTTGCACGCCATGTCGAGTAGAGAACCTTAGCCAAGTATGCTTTCTGTTTGCATGCTACTCTGAATAGGAATTTCTGGACTTATATGCTTTGTGTTTGCATCGCGTACCGGGTAGGATTACTTAGCCTTGTGCTCCACTGATTTGCATCGCGTGCTTGTCTTTCCAGCATATTGATCGCCAACTTGTTGAAAATGAGGAGCGCTTCGAGGCCAACTGGAGCAGTGACCGAGAAGAGCCGCCTACGATACCCAGGACACCCGCTGCATCCCTCACGCCGAACAGCCGGGTAAGCACCAAGTTGATGCGTCCATTCGGGACTGGTCCGAAGACGACGAAGAAGGTGACTAAGTTCACCTCTCTAGTTGCGAGTAGCGCAATCCAACTTCCCTTTCCGTTTCTCAACTCATTTTTCTCCTCTACTCTGCAGATGACCTTGAGGTGGACGAGGAAGACGAGGACGCCCTCGACGTTGATCCTGTTGCTGTGGCTGCTCCTACTAATCGGAAGAGCCTGCTGCCAAGAAGCCCAAGACAACCGAGAAGAAGAAGAAGGTCTCCAGCAGAAGGCAACTCCCCACCCGCAAAGGGTAAGTAATTTCCCTCTAAGTTGCATTATGCTGCTGCTTCTCGGTGTTCTCTTCCCCTCCTCTTTTTCTGAACTCTCCTTCTCTTCCAGCGATCCTCTGGATGCTGATGCTGCTGCGGCTCCCACCACCTCGAAGAGAAAATCTGTCATCGACCTCGAGAAACTCGTCGATCTCTCCGAGGATGAGGACGAGCCTGCATCACGGGATTGGACGCGTGCGCCCTCTCCCGTGAAGGCAGAAGAAGAAGAAGACGCCAACGCCCAGGACACGGGCGCTGGTGCCCAAGACATGGACAAGGAGCAGCAGGCCCGCGCGGAACAGAATGCGCAGGATGCTGCTCATGATGAAACACCCCTTCTCCCCCAGCTGCCTCAGCTAGGGGGAATACAAAACAAGAAGCCGAACATCAAGACCATGCCGCCCTTGAGCGGCAAGACGAGAACCTGGAGCAGCCAGAAGACGAAGCTGCTGTTCAAGACGACCCCGCGGCCCAGCCGCGGGTAGAAGAAACAGAAGATGTACGACCCGATCCCGTTGCCGAGCAGCGGGTTGAGACGACTGCGGCGGAGCAAAACCCGCAGGACCAAGCGCAGCTAGATGCTGCGCCGGGTAGCCGGCCCCCTGTGCCGCCTACCCAGCAGGCTGCTCCACCTACTGTGCCGAGCCCTCCACGACCGCAGAAGAAAACCAAGACTGCACCAAGCCCTCCTGCCAAGCAAAGCACGCATAAGACCGCGCCGAGCCCTCCTCCTAAGCAAGGGACCAAGAAGACTGCATCTCAGCAGCTTCCTCTCGCTTCACGCCAAACAACTTCGTCTGCTTCTCAGACAGATGTTACCGGCAAGAAGGCCGTCCAGCCTGACGCCCCACTTCGCAGGAATCCACCGCGCAATGCTGCACAAGATGCTGCTCTGATGCCGCCGCCGAAATCAACCGTGAAGCCTGCCGCGAAGAGCGCGCAACATACAATTGGCGCTCCTGGCAGTTCTGCTGGCGCGGGCGAAGGGTCGAGTGTTGTTCAGCCTCAACCCAGCTTCCTGCCATACATGCTGCAGATGGCCAAGCAGCACAGTATTGAGTTGACCAAGGGCGAGCAGCGGATCGCCCTTACGAAGGGCGTCCAGGCCAAGGCGGTGGACGCCAAGTTGCGGGAGAAGAAGAAAACCCTTGCGTTCTACTCACGCGAGGCCCAAGAGACTGATGTGCAATCCGAGGGGCTCCAGCAGATGATTGACCGAGTAGGCTTTATCGACCAGGTGTGGGAAAGCGCCGCCCATGGCAACAAGACTTGGGATGGCACCACCGTGGGCTCGCTAGACCACTGGCGTATTGACTGGAACAAGGCTGACATGGGCTACAATCCCATGACCATCGCCTCCAACACAAGCACGCTGGCCGCGAAGCTATTCGTTCACCGCAAAGCCGCCGAAGACATCGAGCAGACATACGCTGTAAGTTTCGTTTGCTTGTTCCGAGTTGCGACTTTTCTTCTCTTCTATTCTTCTTTTTCTCCTTAGCCACTACCCAGTCCCCGAGATCCGGGCCGAGTAGACGAGTACTCAACCGAGTTGCCTTCTTCTCGGGCCAAATCTTCAAAAATTTGTCTAACTCCTTTTCTTTCTTCTTCACAGAATAGCCTCATGAAGAGGACGAACATGTTCCGGTGGCTGCTCTGGAATCACAGCATCGCAAGGAGGCGCATCGAGGCCCTGGAAAAGGAGCGCAAGGATGACACCGAAATGGAGCAAGCTGCCGTGGATCGTGCCCTCCAAATTTCGGAAATTGAGAGTAAGCTTCTAGCTATTCGGTTAATGTGTTTTGTGTTTACGCCCGCGTTTGCTCTTTGCTCTAACTCTTTCTACTATGCAGGCAAATTTCAGGCGATGGCGAAGGAGCACGAACATTGCCATGTCTTCGTTTCCTCTGCTGAGAGCACCATCAAGAAAATGGAAGGTGAGTTGCCGTCTGCTCTGCTTGTTTTTTTCCTTTTCCTTTGTTATTATGCTCACCGTGCTGTTCTCTTCGCAGAAGATGCCAAGCAGTTTCGTGAGGAGCATCTCGATTGCTTGAAACCTGCCGAGGTGCAACAGCAGCTGGCCAACCGAGAAGCAGAGCTGAAGATCGAACGCGACGCAGAGCGCGCCGAGTTCGAACAGATGCAGGTCAAGCTGAAAGAAACTCTCCAGGATGCCCTAAACCAAGCCGCCGAGAAGGACCAAGTCAAGGCAGCAGCCAAGGCTAAGGAGAAGGCCCTCGAGTTGGAAGTCGAGGTGCTGAAGAAGAGCAACGCGGACCTCATGCTCCAGCTGGCCAACGCGCGTAAGGTCGAGGACAGGCATGTTGCCGATGAGGAGGCCTGGAAGAACAAGCTGCACGCGCTACTCATTGATCTCAACAGTAAGTTTACGCTTCTCTGTACTTGGCTGCTTCCTTCTTCTCTTTGCTTGGCTTTGTTTGCTTCTCCTCTTTCCTACTTGAATTCATTTCCACTTTGTTTCCATTTCTAACTCTTTATGATAGCTTTCTCAGATATCTTCCCTGATCTCTGCGCGGTTAGCACGCCTGCTTTGGCCAAAGCTCAAGAAACCCGAGCTGAGAAAGGATTTCCCGTGAACACCAAGACCACGATCGAGGACAATCTCACGAGCATCCAGTCACAGCTCCGCCAGCTTAGGGGCTTGGGCACCAGCCTGGTGTCCACCGCCTTCAAGCTACACGATCTGTTCTGGCCTCGTGAATCTGCGCCAAAGACTATTCGCGCGCTCTCCGAGAAGCTCAATGGTGCAAAGGCCGAGCTAAAGAAATGGCGTGCGTCCGCAGCTCGGGCAGGCGCTGATCTGCTGCTTCTCTTCATCTGCAGCTAGTACGAGAACCTAAACCTCGACACCATCCTTGAAGTGCGCCAGGATTCGAAGTGGTCACATGATCCCAATTGCGTGGCTCGCCGCAAGGCAGTTGCGTACGAGATCGCCTCCTACGCGGACACCGCCCTCTTCATCGACGGCCCCACCGAGCCCGACACCGAGGCGTAGAGCGAAGATGAGGACGATGATGAAGACGAGGACGAGGACACCGAGTCGGAGGACTTGAGTGTCTTCGAATACACTGGTGCCGAGGAGGGATCCGGGAAGGGGAAGGGCAAGGCTGTTGCGGATAGCGACGAGGAGCCGGAAGCCGAGAGCCAAGATGCCACCATGACCACCGAGATGGTGATCGAAGATGCGGCTCTCGCACTGCCGAGTAGTGTGGTTGGCAGGTCTTTCGGGATGCCTAGTATGGAAGCTGCATGGGCCATCCCTCATGTCCTTGAAGACAAAGTTCTGAACTGGACCCGGGTTGCCGCTACCCTGCTGGGGAGCATTGTATGGTTTCTTGATGCCTTGGCCCTGATTCTGGTTCTGCCCGTACTGGGCTCCAGCAGATTTTTGCCTTTGGCTACTCCTAGCTCCTGTAGCCACAACATTCACCTCCTCAGGATCGTACCGAGTATCAATTCGGTCACCTCTGCGCTTGTTGCGGAACTCATTGCGCTTGTTGCTGTTGAAGTTTCTTCTCGGCTCAGCGGAGTCGATCAAGGGCTGAGTTGGGTCGCCGAGTGCATACTGATCCGCAATCTTGATGGTCTCCGCAAGAGTGTTCGGCATTTCTCTCTGCAGCCTTTGCCACAACATACTGCCATGCCTGCAACCCTGTGCGAACCAAGTGATGGCCTGGGCCTCATTCACACCTTCACAGGTGTTCCTCAAGGTGCTCCACCGAGTAAGATACTCGCGGTCCATCTCGTCTTCCCGCTGCTTGCAATCAGACAACTGCTGCGGCCTATTCGGCCTCTTGTAGGTGCTGGTGAAGTTGCTGATGAAGGCCTCCGAGAAGTCCAGTCAGCAATTGATGTTGTTCTTGGGCAGGTTGTTGAGCCAAGTCCGAGATGGGCCTTCAAGCATTTGCGGAACATACCGCACAACCCATCTCCGGTTGCCGTTTGCGATATGCACGGCTGTGACATAGTCATTGAGCCTATCTTCCGGCTTGGTGTTGCCGTTGTAGCACTTGGTACCTCTGGCGAGCTGGAATTGCTTCACAGATGGCTCGTTCATGATATAGGGGCCAAAGCACTCTGGGCCAGACGGCCCCGTGTTCTCGAGTCGCGCGGACAGATTGATCCGGTCCAGCTTGTACCTGACATCATTGGGCTCCAGCACACGCTCACCCACACGATCCATGATATCATAACCAGCTAACCCCATAGCCGAGTATCCGTCATCGTATCTGTCCACCTGCATAGCTGCGGGTTGCTCCACCGGGTTGGCTACTGGCACAACCGCACGCGGCTGAACGGCAGTTGGCTGCTGCGGCCTATGCCGAGTAGGCTGAGCAACCTGATGCCGAGAAGGGCACGGGCGATCTCCATCTCGCGTCTTGCTGTGAGCTTTATGGGCATGATAGCCTGCTCCTGCAGCGTTGTGTTTTTTACCTGACTGTCGCGGCACAGCGTGCTATTTCGCGGCGACAGCCGGGTCGTACACCTGCATCTTCCTGTCTCTACCAGAGTACCCACTCCGCTCCCTCTCACGACTGGGATGCGGTGATGAGGCCTGATCGTTAGATCTGACCGCATGCGAATGCATCACCTGAGAAGCTCCAGCACCCGGATTGGCTTTCCGGAACTACTCATTCTGCCTAGCAGCCTCTAGCACCAGCTCATTGAGCCTCTCCTGCTGCCTAACGCGCGCGTCGCCAGCTAGATGCGGCAACTCAGCAGCTACAGCCTCAGCAGCTCTAAGGGTTTTGGCGGGGGTGCTGTATTTGGGCCTGGTGATAGAGGTGTTTTGGCTATCAGCTTGGCCAGCAGTCTCACCAACTGCTGCCATCTCGGTGCCTAGGTTGCGACGAGTGGTGCCTGCCTTGACAGGCCTCCTAACCACAGGCGTAAAGCCATGAGCCCGGTTATACTCGTTCTGGTCCAGGTTAAGCTCGAGCCTAACCTTTTCCAACTCCACCTTCTCGGCTAGCAGCGCCTGGCGCTGTTGGTCGAGCTGGGCCTTCATGGTCATGAGCTCGAGCTCGGTGGGAGGCGACATGCCTACTCGCACGGGATGCCGGTATCGTCGATGTCGTGGAAGGAGGGATGTAGCCCGGGATGTTCTCGGGCAGCTCGTAGGGCTTGTGCGTCCTGGTAGGCTCACTCGGGCCAGCAGCCTCCTCGACGACTGCCGCGGCTGCGGCTGCGCCCTTCCCGACAGCGATAGCCGGGCTGGTCATCAACACTTCCACGCTGTCCGCAGAACAGCCAGTGGGCTTTCCGCGGGCAGCGATGACAGCAGGAGGATCTTACGCGACGAGCACCAGCTCGGGGTACTCGCGGACGATGGTGGTGGCGATGTAGACGAGGTGCGAGCCGAAGGAGAGCACCGAGCCGCCTTCCGGCATGGCCCTGCCGCCGAAATCGCCGGTGTTGTCGATGAAGAAGTCGAAGGAGCCGAATCTGTGGACAAGGCTACAGACCACGCGCTCCCCAGTAGCAGGAATGGATCCCGTCCCAACGTGAACTCCAGCCAGCGCCGCTGGTTGCCCCACGGTGGGCGCCAACTGTCGTGGTGGTATCACGGCAGATGCCATAGGATGGCTAATCTGTAGGGGTTGATGGACGCTGGAGGTGCTCGGGGAGGGATCACGTTGACAGGGGGATGCTAACCCGGTATGCCAAGCTCTGAGGAAATAACCCGGCCCGAAGGATGGCGTGCAGGATTCGGCTAAGAATAAAGAAGCTTGTGGAGGCCCAAACTTGTGGGCTTAACGGTCCGGGTTATGGGCTATTGTAAAGGAAAGTTATGGTTAGTGCGCCGTGTTCATGTAGGATCCGGAATATGCCTTGCCGAATAAGTTAGGGGGTATGGGTGCTTTATAAACCGACCCTCAGGTATAGTTTTGGAGAGAGATCTAAGAACCCTAGCAATATCGTGTGATATCGAGTATCCAGTATAAACCCTAAATCGAGTTATTGTATCGAGAATAGAGATCCGGCGACTTCGATTACCGGCTGTCAGATCAAGTTGTACCATGTCTTCTCTTGAGCTAAACCCTCTCCCGAACGCCTGTGTCGACTTGCCCCAAGATCAGTTACCCCTGGTAACATCTGCCGTGATTATCCCACGACAGTTGGCGCCCACCGTGGGGCCTGCGTCCAAAGGTGTCTACATCACGGGAGAAGCTCGGAAGGGCATGGAGAATCTTGTCATCGGCGAAATCTACATCGACCACGAAGAAGAAAAGTTGGTGGACGATTCCGGCTGGGGGCCAGAATCGGATCACCTCGAGTCCGGATTTATATTGACGATCGGCCGGATCAACATCTTCGTCGACACGGTACGAACGACTAACTTAAAAGGACAATATCATGTGCATACTACAGGAACTTCTAGCAGGAACAAAGAGACATCAAAGCAAGTGGCAAATTCGATTTCATCAGCCGCGCCGGGATATCTTAGATGGGCAGAACAAGAGATAACATGGAGTAGAAGAGATCATCCGGAAAAAGTGGAGCGTCCAGGAGTCTTGGCGTTGGTGGTTGCTCCACAGGTTAATGGTTACGAGCTGAAGAAGGTCCTGATGGACGGTGGAAGTAGCATCAACATCCTTTATTGGGAGACCTTCTTACGGATGAGTCTCAAAGAGTCCCAGCTGCAGAAAAGTTCGACAATCTTTCACGGGATCGTACCGGGTCACTCGGCGAGCCCCGAGGGAAGGATCACCTTGGAAGTTGCTTTTGGGGAATCGACGGATAATTATCGAGTGGAGTGGCTCACGTTCGAGGTGGTCAAGTTGCGCAGTCCTTACCACGCGCTGTTGGGGAGGCCGGCTTACGCCCAATTCATGGCTAGGCCGTGCTACGTGTATTTGCAGCTGAAAATCCCGGGTCCTAAACGGACCATCACTATACATGGGAACCGGGATATAGCGGCCGAGTGCGACGAAGGGGATTCAGTTATGGCCGAGCAGGCATGCAGGAAGGAAGAGCTCGAATATTACCGGTCTCAAGTAAATCCGGACGATAGAACAGCCTTGAAAAAGCCGAATACTGAGGATGAGAGAGCAAAATTCAAGGCAGCGCAAGACACCAAGAAGATAGATTTTGTCGAAGGGGATTCTACTAAGCAGTTTACCATAGGGTCTAACCTGGGAAAAGAGCAGGAGGGAGCGCTCGTGGAGTTCATTCGCTCGAATGCAGATGTGTTTGCCTGGACACCCAGCGACATGCCGGGTATCCCTACAGAATTGGCTGAGCACAGTTTGCATGTGGATCCCAAGTCCAGGCCCGTGAAACAAGGTTTGAGGAAAATGAATGAGGAAAGAAAGAAAGCTATAGGCGAAGAAATCGCTCGGCTATTGGCAGCCGGCTTTATCATGGAAGTATTTCACCCGGATTGGTTGGCTAACCCGGTTCTGGTGATGAAAAAGACCAACGAGTGGAGGATGTGCATTGACTTCACTAGTCTCAACAAGCACTGCCCAAAGGATCCGTTCGCGCTCCCAAGGATAGATCAGATTATAGACGCAGTAGCTGGAAGCGATCTGTTATGCTTCCTGGATGCATATTCCGGGTATCATCAGATTAAGCTTAAAAGGGAGGATTGGGAGAAAACATCATTCATAACCCCGTTTGGGGCCCTTTGTTATAAAACTATGACGTTTGGGTTGAAGAACGCTGGCGCAACTTACCAACGGTGTATTCAAAAGTGCTTTGAGGACCAAATCGGACGTAACGTCCATGCTTATGTGGATGACGTGGTCATCAAGACTAGGAAGGCGGAGACATTTATCGATGATCTAAAGGAGACATTCAAAAACCTGAGGAGGTACCAGATGAAGCTTAATCCAACGAAGTGCGTGTTCGGAGTTCCGGCTAGGAAATTACTCGGCTTCATAGTTTCCGAGAGAGGAATTGAGGCAAATCCAGATAAAATCAAGGCAATCCAGAGTTTGAAAAAGCCGGAAAACTTGAAGCATGTTCAAAAGCTCACGGGCTGTGTAGCAGCCTTGAGCCGATTCATATCTAGACTCAGAGAAAAAGCAATACCCTTGTATCGGCTCTTGCGGAAATCGGATAAATTCGTATGGGACGAAGAGGCAGATGAAGCGTTTGAAGCACTAAAGAAGCAATTATCTGAAGCACCAGTACTAGCGGCGCCGGGTCCTAAAGAGCCTATGTTGCTATACGTGGCAGCTGGCCCCCGAGCCGTTAGCGCAGTGGTTGTCGTGGAACGCAAAGAGGACGGGAAAGGTTACCCGGTTCAGAGGCCGGTTTATTACGTCAGTGAGGTATTATCAGAAGCAAAGCAGCGCTATCCGCATTGGCAAAAGTTGGTGTTCGGGGTCTTTATGGCTAGCCGGAAGTTGAAGCCGTATTTCCAAGAGCATCCGATAACAGTGGTTAGTTCAATACCAATGTCGGATATCATCAGAAACTCGGACGCGACGGGAAGAATAGCCAAATGGGCGATAGAGATGGGGGATTATCATATCAACTACGAACCCAGGTCAGCAATCAAGTCTCAAGCTTTAGTTGATTTCGTTAACGACTGGACACATACAGGCATGACTGCAACGGTTCCAAATTCCGAGTCATGGATCATGCACTTCGACGGATCAAAGCAGTACGAGGGATCAGGAGCTGGGGTGGTGCTAACATCACCCAAAGGGGACAAATTGAGTTACGTGCTACAAATTCACTTCGACTGTTCCAACAACGTGGCCGAGTATGAGGCCCTATTGCATGGCTTAAAGGTAGCCAAAGAGATGAACATCAAGAGGATACGGTGCTTCGGAGACTCGGACCTTGTGGTACAGCAGGTGTCAGGAACGTGGGACAGAAAGGACGCAACTATGGCGGCATACCGCATGGAAGTTGATAGGGTAGCAGGATGTTTTTCCGGGTATGAGGTGGAGCATATAGACAGAAGAAAGAACGAGGCAGCCGACGCCCTCGCCAGACTCGGCTCGCGCAGAGAGCCGGTTCCACCTAACGTTTTCCTGGACGAATTATGGCGACCATCAGTTAAAATCGAGTCAGAGGAGGAATTGGCAAATCAAGACTCGGATTCAGGGCTCGTAGCCACTGTACGTACTATTCCCGAGTGGACAGAACCGTTTTTGGCCTACCTATCACGAGGCGAGTTACCACAACAGGAGGTATTAGCAAGGCAAATTTTGAGGCGAGCAAAGGGGTACTCTATCATCAATGGGGAATTGTACAAAAGAAGTGCAGCAGGAGTCTTTTTGCGCTGCGTGGCGCCGGAAGAAGGCAGACAGATTCTCAAGGAAATCCATGAAGGCGACTGTGGACATCATGCGTCCACAAGGTCTCTTGTGGCTAAAGCTTATCGACACGGGTTTTTCTGGCTCACGGCCCTAACGGATGCGGAGCGATTGGTAGCAAGGTGTGACGGATGTCAAAGGTACGCTCGCCAAACCCATGTGCCGGCTATGGAGTTGCGGACTATCCCGTTAACTTGGCCGTTCGCCGTCTGGGGTATGGACATGGTTGGCCCCTTCCATATGTCACCATGCAAGAAAACACATCTTTTGGTGGCCATTGATAAGTTTACCAAGTGGGTTGAGGTTATGCCAGTTACTAATTGCGAAGCAGCTACAGCAGTCAAGTTCCTGAAAAGGATTATCTACCGGTTTGGGTACCCCCACAGCATAATTACCGACAATGGAACCAACATGTCCCTTGGTGAGATGGAGAAATTTTGTGGCAACAATGGAATCCGGCTCGATGTGGCATCGGTGGCTCATCCCCAGGCCAATGGACAAGTGGAGAGGGCAAACCAAGAATTGCTTCGCGGATTAAAACCACGATTGCGAGTTCCCTGTGTCAGGGCCGCTGGTGCATGGGTCGAGGAACTTCCTTCTGTGGTTTGGGGTATCAACACTACACCTAACAGATCCACTCAGATGACACCCTTCTTCATGGTCTATGGTGCGGAAGCAGTGTTACCAAGTGATATTATTCACGATTCGCCTAGAGTATCAGCTTACGTCGAAGTAGAGAACGAAAAAACCCGGCAGGACGCCGTAGATATGTTAGAAGAGCAAAGAGAACAAGCCCTGGAAAGATCAGCCATATATCAGCAAGATCTACGGAGGTATCATAGCCGGCGTGTGAAGACCCGGGTATTCCAGGAAGGAGACTTGGTTCTGCGTCTGGTACAGTCAAACGAAGGAAAACACAAATTATCACCACCATGGGAAGGACCATTTATCATAAGCCGGAGCCTACATAACGGATCATATTATTTGATAGATGCAAGGGAAGAGTCGGCTACAGTCAATGACACCGCACACACCACTTCATCTATGCAAGAAAGAGATAGACCATGGAACGTGGCTCAGCTGCGTCCGTATTATACTTAGTAAAGACTATATTGGCAAGTGGAATTGCACGATGTAATAGGCAGCAGGTTTTCTGACGTACTCTTTTCCTATCCAGGGCACCTTTGGGGACTGGACGGGTTTTTAATGAGGCGGCTTGCTGACCTACATTTTTCATATCAAGTAAAGAGATGGTTATCAAGAAAAGAGATGGTTGTTATCAGTTTTTCATATCAAGTAAAGAGATGGTTATCAAGAAAAGAGATGGTTATTATCAGGTTATGTATTCTCAGTACGATGCGTATATCTAGGTCTTGGGGGCTGGTCGCTTAAATAGCACAGTTACAAACTCAAAGACCCGGCCATGATGCCTATGAGTTATAAGGGCCGATTACTCGCAAACGAGTACGGTTACAATCTTATAACCGGACAAAGAAGTCCAAATTTCTTGGCTACTCTTACTTAAGCTCGATGTGACTCGCATTAAAGTGGCATGATTTGTTCGCTTACGATGGCAGTTAGTCATGAAACCCGACGGGAATTGGCTGGCTACGTCTTCGTATTGATGTAACAACATGGTATCCACGCGAAAGCCGTCTTACAGTACAAGACAGTCAAAAGGGTCATCTAAACCACAAGTTATGCAGAGTACAAGGCTGAATAGCTGGAAACTCAATGACTATTAAGCATAACTTCAAAACCGATGTGAAACAACTCATGGATCTTTGTGAAAATAGCAATAAGCATTTTGTTGCCTTTTCAAGATCAAGTGTCCTAGGCTCGGCAATCCGGGCCCGGTAGCTTGAAATCTTGAAAAGAACTGGCTTACTTGTATAGTTGCAAAAATCCAAATATCCGAGTCTTGGGGACTTGGGGGCTTCGAAGCAAAATCCGCTTGTCAATACCCATGAGACCCGGAAATTGAGTTTTCACAAAAGGAGCAATAAATAAAACTAGATATCGAGAACAGATGAGCTTAAACTTAAAAAGGTCGGAACAGGCATCGAGTATATCAAGGCCTTAGTGTGCATTACAAAATACTGGTGAAAAAATATCAAAGGTGCACAGGCGCACCGCCTAAAAAATGACTGTTGCAAAAAGTATGTCGACCGACTGACGCTTAAGAAGAGGCATTGGAAACCATATATCACTCGGCGCCCATCTTGGCCTTACCCTTGCCATCATTGGTGGTAGCAGCAACACCCGGATCGGCGGCGCCAGCCCCTGCAGGGGGCGGAACGACTGATGTTGAGGCAGCAGGAGCAGAGCCGGCTTCAGCTTGTTTCTTGGCAGCCTCCGCCCTTATCGCAGCAGCTTCCTCCTTCCACCGAGCCAGCATGTCATACGGCTCAGGAAGATCCGACTTAATTACTTTATCGGCAGAATCATATGCTGGAACAAGTATGCTAACATCCAGTTCATCAGCAATTACGCTGGCCGGGTAACGGACCTCCTTCTGGACGGCCTGGAAATCCTTTACTGAAAACTTGGATCCGTCAAGCTTGAACTCTGGGAAGCCGCCCATAAGCTTCGCTAACTCGAGCTTGGGGAGATAAGCTTTCGCAAGTGCAAGCCCCCGGGTCACTCCAACCCGGCAAGATGAGCGCTTCCAGTGCCGAATCCACTGGGGAATAGTGGATAGGGCGTCCAACAGCCTCTTCAGGTCAACATGTCCTCTACCCGGACACCGTAACTCGTCAAGGATCCATCTGGTCCCGGCACATAGCTGCCGGATAGCACTCTTTATGGTTTTCAGCTTGGCAATGTCATCTTCATCCGGCATGGCTTCGTCCGGGCCTAAAGTAAAATGAAGATATAAGTCGGAAAACTTTTGCTGTTTGTCAAAAGGATAAAACCGGAGAAGGAAGCATACCAAGCAAAGAACGATAGGTGTCAGATATTTCGACGGAAAGGCTTGTCAGGTCATCTTCGGCTTGGTGAGCCCTTCTTCGGTACTTCTTCATTAATTGCCTATTCCTCCTGGCTTCAGCCTCGGCTGCTTCACGTAAAGATATCTCCTTTTCAACGAGCTTGGCGGCGTCCGCAAGTTTCTCCTCGTATTGAGTCACGTAAGACTGCATGGATGTTAAAAAAGCATTAGTCAGGTAGAAGAGCACAGTTATCAGTCATTGGTATAATAAAAGTACCGAGCAAGTCATGAATGAACTCCCTCGGAACTTGGGGACTGGACAAAGGTACAAGCAACATTAATCGAACTTACCTCGTGTTTGGTTATTAAAGACCCCAAGATATTTTCCTCGTTAGCCCTTAAGGCGCGCAGGGTTTCTAGCATCTGGGCAAAAGTTAACTCCTCGGAGCGAGTCCCGGAAGAGCCGGCAGCTTGATCATCTGGTAGGGGGGTTCCCCTTGCATTTGGAGTGGAGACCCGGACAGTCTGAGTGTCCGGGTTGGGAGGGCTCATCCTTGTATCTAGAATTTCTATCTCTTCGTCTACTGGTTCCGATAAGGAAGGAGATCCGACGGTTTGGGAAAGTGGATTGTTCAGAGGGCCTTGTTCCCGGTTAGTGGTCGCATCACCACCAGTTGCGGCGTCTGCGTCGTCAGTCGGCTTCTCCACCTGGAGGTTATCCGTTTCTGTGTTTTCCGGGTCACTGACGGTGACCTGAGCGCTGAAAGAAAGATGAAAAAAGGCAGTTATTAATGATGACGGCGGCTCGGATGAAAGTTCGTTAGGTGCAAAAAGAAATAGTAAGGCAAAAGCTTACCCGGTATTTACGGTGTAATCCGGTGGGAGCTCGCCACTGGAAGCAGACGAGGTATTCGCAGGAACCACTAGTGGAACCCGGAATTGCCCGGCACGTGGGTGGTTAGGAGAAGGGTGGCGCTGAGGAGAGTTGGAAGAACGAGATGGAGGAGCACTGCCACGAGGGACCGAGGGGTCGGAGATGCCCGGGTTAAGTGGATCTTCACCTGGGGAGCTCCGAGTTACTCTGCGCTTGGCTGGGAAGGAATCCTTCAAGCATGATGAATTTGATAATTGATGGTTAAGTCGTCGCATGACGTCAAAGGAGTAAGGTTCAGAGGATAATGAGGAAAAAGGAACCTTGGACACTGTCCCCCTGCCTTTCCTCTTGGCCCCGACTGTTGCCTCTGGGTCAGACTCGGTTCTCTCCGGGTCGTCTTCATTGTTTCCACCCTCGTCCTCTAGCCCTGCGAACCGGGTGTGCATTCATTGGAAAAAAGACAGACGAGAGGAAAGTAATGCAAGTAAAAATATGCAGATCCTGAGTGAATACCTTCACTATCGTCAGTCGCCTCGTCCTCCTCTTCCGGGTCTCTGGAGGGGGGGAGTGGTTCAACTCTCCAGAAAGGGTCATCAGCCTGAGGTAAAAAGATAAGATTAAAGGCTTAGAAGCAGTATCGAGTTGAAATGTGGAAACAAGCTATGGGCGCCGGGTATTACCGCTGGAGCTGGATTTTCCCGGGTAAACGGAGGTAACCCGGCGATGCCCTTTATCGCCTCCAGTTTCTCCGCCAAGAAGCCCTTGATAGTCTTTATAGTATCACCGGTCGCAAAGCTCTTGGTGGAGTAGCGGAGCGCGTCTGTGGTGTGCCCCGAATACTCGCACATCAATTTGGCGCGAACGGAATTAGGTTGGATTCGGAAATCGACCCAAGTTTTTATTAAATTGAGCCCTAGGAGGCCCTGGGCTGAGAGAATGGCTATCTTGGCTAGCGAAGGAAGGATTGCCTCCCTGTCTGAGTCTGATGCGAAGGCATTGAAAGACTCGGAGAGCTTGAGGGGGGCCTCTGAGTAACCCGGCAGCTTCTTTTCGCTGTCGGGGGAGGTATCGTGGCAGTAAAAGAAGGATAGCTGCCAATGTTTAATGTGGGAGTGCAGGTTGAGGGTTGGCATCAAAGAATTCTTACGGCGTTGGATGGATACCCCGCCGCAAGTGAGAAGCGCTCCGTCGCCGCTTTCGCGGCACGGCTTGCACTGGAATAACTCAATGAAAAGAGTCAGACTCGGTGGCATGCACAAGTACGACTCAGATAGACTAATGTTTAACATGGAGTTAGGCCCTATGTCGAACACCCTGAGTCCATAATGATCTAAGACCTCCCTAAAGAAAGGATGACCCGGAGGACGAAATCCCCGGGTCACGTGGTCAACGAAGCAGATTACCTCGTTTTCTTCGGGGGTGGGACGAGTCTCATTACCCGGGACCCTCCAGTGGATGTCTTTTTGAGAAGGGAGGGTTCCTAATTCGGCTAGCTCGTCCAATTTGGCTTTGGTGGTTGTGGAACGCCCCCAGTTGGCAGATATGGTTTGGGTGGTCCTCGTCGGAGCCGGTTGTTTTCCTTGTCGCTTGGGAGCCATGGGGCCAGCCTGCAAAACACAAAGAGAAGAGGCGTGTGAAATAAGACCCGGGAATACTGAGACATCCGAGTATAAAGGTATCAAGAAGGTGCGAAGCCGAGAACTGTCCGGGTATTGAGCACACTTGTGAAATTGTTGGTCACTTACATAGGGAAAGGTATTCGGGGATGACGGATGGTTGCCCATATTTATATCGCAAATGAAATGGCTGGAAAAGGAGGGTTTTTCCGGGTGTTAATGCAATAAGCGGAAAATTGAGGAGGAACGGATCTAGATGGAAATGCTTGCGGATGATTTTTAAGTAAAATTGGTAATCAATGAGGGTTGGAGGATCATTTGTGACTATAGGGCAGATGATTAAAGGAGTTGGCAAGCCTCGAGCCGATCTAATTTGGTGCAATCAGACAAATGATTTGCGGGTTGACCTAGATCCGATCTTGGATAAATTGAAAGTTGTGAGGATTAATTGACTGGTTGCGAGGAGCTTACCGGGGAGATTGGAGTCTAATACGATGGCGACGGGCGGCGTGGCTCGAATGAGAGAAACGGAGGAGCAACGGTGACACTTGACGGTGGCGTAAGGCGACTCAAGGGCGGGCGCGGCCGCTGGTGATCTTGCGTTGGTGACAGGTGCGAGCTCCTCACGGTGGTGTTGCGAGGGTGTTGGGAGCAAGGAAGAAGAGGGGAAATTGTGGCGTGGTGAGAGGCTTAGGGTTGCCCATTAAGTACTATTTATAAGGCAAGGGTGAGCCTATCCTAACGGCCAGTAGCCGGAAACCGCGGGGTAAAGGTTATCAGCGAAGATCTTGCGAGATATGCGTCGAGTATTGGGCGAGGAATTGGGACAGAAGAAGGAAAGGATTTGCCCCGTAATGACGGGACTGATCATCGAGCATGAGATCTTGGCATTTTTGTTGTGATCTGGACCTGGGAATTTGAACCTAAATGTGTGGAGGCCAAATCCGGGTTATCACGTGGCCACCATGGAGTGAGGCCTAGCCGAATATCAAAACATCTTAACCCGGTCTTCATACGCCCGTATGATCGATATCTTTGCAGGGAATAGCAAGCGCTTCAAGGAGATCCATGAAGCCCAGGCTATTCTGGGGACTACTGACAGGGGGATGCTAACCCGGTATGCCAAGCTCTGAGGAAATAACCCGGCCCGAAGGATGGCGTGCAGGATTCGGCTAAGAATAAAGAAGCTTGTGGAGGCCCAAACTTGTGGGCTTAACGGTCCGGGTTATGGGCTATTGTAAAGGAAAGTTATGGTTAGTGCGCCGTGTTCATGTAGGATCCGGAATATGCCTTGCCGAATAAGTTAGGGGGTATGGGTGCTTTATAAACCGACCCTCAGGTATAGTTTTGGAGAGAGATCTAAGAACCCTAGCAATATCGTGTGATATCGAGTATCCAGTATAAACCCTAAATCGAGTTATTGTATCGAGAATAGAGATCCGGCGACTTCGATTACCGGCTGTCAGATCAAGTTGTACCATGTCTTCTCTTGAGCTAAACCCTCTCCCGAACGCCTGTGTCGACTTGCCCCAAGATCAGTTACCCCTGGTAACATCTGCCGTGATTATCCCACGACACACGTAGCGAGTAGCCGCGTGTGTGATGAGTCAAGCACTGCAAACAACAGGATCTACCCAGGTTCAGGGCCCTCGTGTGGAGGTAAAACCCCTACTCCTGCCTTTCTTTCTCTTTATGTATGTGTCACCGAGTAGCCACAGTACAGTTTTGGCCTATAGCGGAGTAGCCACTCTCTATGTGAAAGTCTAGGTTAAGAATGTGAACCGGGCCAACGTCACGTCCCTCGCGCAGGAGGGGGCAGGGCACCTTATATACTGGTGCCCAGCCGGATACAGCCAAGAGGGAAAAGTACAGACGGGTGTCGACATAGTGTGCACACTGCCCACTTCCAGCTTCTCGCTGACAGCTTTGGCTTCCTATTTTGTCTTGTGTGCAAAGTCGTTGTGCAAAACCAAGTTGATGATCTGTTATCACTGTCACGGCCACAGGGTAGGCCCTCTAACCTGCGCCGTCCTGCTGACACCCTGGCGCGGATAAGCACGCGCTGTGCAGATAAACAGTGTACCAGTACGGACCCAGGATACGCGGGATCCTGTGTCAGAACGGCTCCTTTGACTTCTGGCCCGAGTAGGAACTCACTCCCTCTACTCGGACCACTTCCTCTACTCGGAGGAAAGTAACTTCCTTGATTCTTTCTCCTGGCCATCAGTGTGTATGGCCGAATAGCAGCTGACCGGGTAGCGAGTACCAGGTAGCCAGCTACTCTGCCAAACGTCTCTTCTGACCTTGCTCTTAGCACTTGCCTTAACCCTACTCGGGGGTAACCCCCCGACAAGAAATAAGATAATAACCAATTTATTATTGCCTCTCGGGCATATTCTGTTTAGTCTCCCACTTGCACTAGAGTCAATTGTCACGCCCCGAGATCGGGCACTATGCAGATTTCAGCATTTCCGCCAAAATCCACATAATAACCGATTCCAGGTTGCCACTTGTGATAACATTACAGTAGTTCACGGATAATCCTCAATAACAACAACAGAAGAGGTATATACAAGACGACTCAAACGAGTCAAGGATACAACTGATACAATACAAAGATCCAAATAACAGCGGAAGAAACAACATAGCGTCCGACTACGGACAAGATACAAATTGGACTAAGAGTCCTGAAGATAACCGATGGCGTCCAATCCCTGTCCAGGCCAAGCCGGAGGGATTCCCAAGCTAACGTCGTCAGACTTCAAACCTGTTGACTGCAATGTGGAATATGCAGCCACGAAATGGATTCGTGGGTCAGTACGGTTAAGTACTGGCAAGTGGATAAACCATACTCACAAGATACCAGCGTAACCAATCATCACAAGATACAAATACTTTGGGTACAACGGAAAGGAAGGGATTATTACAAAGAAGCGGCAGCGGGCTGCACTAACTAACTACAGAGACGCGCTACAACATCCGGCTAAAAGAAAGGGATAAGATAGCGCGACAAAACCAACTATAACTACTCACCAAACTATACACATCCAATGTTACCCCCTACTAAGGAAGCAACCTAAGGAAACTCACACTGTTGATTAAGATGACATTCATTTTTATGGTGGAGGTAATCTATATTACTAGTCAAGTTATCATCGTTAAGTGTAAGTTGTCGTAGTACTTGTTAGCCAGCACTTTCAACAAGCCATCCATAACCGCGGACAACACGGCTTCTCGAGAAGATTTAACCCTGCAGGGAGGCACCAATTTGGCCGTACACGTAAGAATGACCCGCCAGATGGAAATGCACTTCCACCAAGCGAGGCACTCAACACAACCCAACTCTTCTTCGCATCAAGCCCAAAGAACCACATGCTGTGCGTGCGCGGCTAATCGTGCCCCCACGAAGAAAAGGGGGACCCTCATAGCACTGGAAGACCACGCCGCCCTAAATGCCGACTACAAAAGTTCCACCCTGGCGCCAAGGGCTCGCACCTGCATATGCATGCATCAAATGGAAAGCCCGAACTAAGTGTGGCGATTTGGACGAGATGCGAATCGAATCAGAATTGCGGGGGGCGCCCATACTCGCTTCCCACATGCGGTTAGCGCGCTCATCATGGATCGGAGGACAAGACCCTTTCCCTAATTAAGGTCGACACTAGCAGGCCTCAAAACCACGCCGGGCCTCCTGCCGGTGCCTTATCATCAAATTAATATTACCCAAAAACATTAACATGTTGTTGATTACGACAAGCCCAACTATCAACTAAACAGGTGATAGAACAAAGGACAACAGGACTAGAGCGCAAACAAACCTAAGCATGCTAGTACGACACAGGCCAACATACAACAGGGTTATAGGTGTGGAGGTAAGGCAATATCGTGGCAACAGGGTAAACATGTGATGGGATCGGAACACAAGCATCGAATCATAAGGCTAGCATAAAGATAACAGAAAGAATCGGTTTCAAGTGATGAAAGGCAGCCATAGGCAGCAAGTGAGTATACTTGCCTGGAATCCAGCAAGTAGAGGTACATCCGCAGAACTTGTCGTTGCTCACATCATCTCAACGTCCTATCCGCGAAGAAGCAACGAACTAGAACAAACACCGGATGCAACAATTACTACTACGGCAGAAGAATCAGCATGATCCTATTTTATATGCATGACAAGTTAAAGGGTGCATCAAAGATAAACTAGTTGACATGGTAAACATATTTAAATGGGCCCATATGCAATTTGGATTGCATATGGAAAAGCCCATGAATTAATGTTGAATTAAATGATCTACAAATAACCATCATGTGAAAGTTGATTAGAATGATGCATGGATGATGAAAACAATAAGAAAACAACAATAGCTTCAGTTTGATATGTTGTTTACCAAGTTTGGAATTTTATTTATTAAGTTATGAACTTTGGCATTTTAAATGATTTAAACAAACATTTGTTGTTTTCACCAATTTTAAATGTTCAAAACAGATAACCAAATTTATATTTGGAAAGAACACAAAATTTTAGATGGAATACATATTTCATTTGTTGAATTTGGATTTTAGATGAGCAAGTTATTAAATTGACAATTTTAAATGCATTAATTAAGAAATATTTGTTTTCAGCAATTTAATTTATTCAAAACAGAAAACAAAGTTTATTTTTGGAAAGCTTGTTCAATTTTGCATGGAAACCATATTTTACATGTTGGAATTGGATTTGAATTGCCCAAGTTATGAATTTTGCAATTTAAAAGGTTTAATTAAAGCATTGAATTATTACTCCAATTTTAATTAGAGAAAACAGTAAACAAATTGTATTGAAAAGGTTGAAACCATGTAGAAAATGTTTCACTGAACATTTTGAGCTATTAAACATAATTTTTGGATCATTATTGAATTTAATATGCATTTTTCCATAAGCATTTTTATTCTGCCCTTTTTAGTAAACAGAAGGAAACATGTTCCAATTTAATTCAATTGTGACCAAATAAAATACCAATGTGTAGAGTTTGTTAAGACAAATTTTTAGAGCCCAAGTTTGCTCAAATTGGATGAACAGAACTCAAGTTATGAATTCCCAAAGTTTCCAATTTTTATTGCATTTTCTGTATTTAATTATTTAGTGCAAAATTTATTACAGAAACATATTGCAACTTTGTGACTAATAGAAAGAGCACAAGATTCTGAATCCACAGAAACTTGCACTGAAATTGGAGCAATTTTCAATTTGTTATGGATTTTACAAATAATGATTCAGATCTGTTTTTCTGGAGTTCGAGAAATAAAAGAAAAAATAGAGGAAAAAGGGGTGGCTTTTGCTGCGGAAGGGGAGATTCGAACCCGCGATCCAGGGGTGCGCTGATCGGGGCTAGCCACTGGGCTATTGCTCGGTTGGTGTTAGGATACAGCTCCCACTTAATAAGAGGTTGCATCGTGCGGTTTAACTGAAATTTTAGATCGAACAGAAGCAGTTCAGAGGCTAGGACAGAGACCTGGTCGGGAAGAGCTCGATGGCGCCATTGGCTCGGGCAGCTCTAGCCCCAGTGCTTCTGTGAGAACGAAGAGTATGGAGTGAGGGTTCGATTCCCGGTCTCGGTTCTCCTTCTCGTCGACCACGGCCTTGGCTCCATGTCCTTCCATCGCCGGCCATGGAGGTGTACGTGGTGGAGAAGACAGGGAAGAAAGGGAGTGGAGAGAGGGGTGGCGGCGGAGAGGAAGATGGGTAGGGAGAGGGGCTAGGGTTAGGAGAGGGAAGGGGGTGCGGCTTGGGGGTAGTTAAAGGAGGGGAGAGGGGGACCAGGAGGAGGGTCACGATCCCCTCGTGCTCGCTCCTGTACGGACGGAGGTAGGAGAAGGTGTGGTGGGCTGGGCTGGGCCTGCTGGGGTTGTAGGTTGGCTGGCCCTTTTTGGGCTGGCCTGCCTCCCCCAGCTCATTTTTATTTCTTTTTCTCTTTTTTTTTGTAAAATAATAGGAAGAGAGAAATAGTAATTAGAGGGGTTTTACACATGCAAAATTTATGAAATAAATTTTATTGCATTTGGAATTGAAAATGCCCAAGTGCACCAATTTTTGAT
Source organism: Alopecurus myosuroides (assembly GCA_028641055.1). NCBI lineage: Eukaryota > Viridiplantae > Streptophyta > Magnoliopsida > Poales > Poaceae > Alopecurus > Alopecurus myosuroides. The sequence continues at coordinate 67,962,546 of CM054060.1, forward strand.
TTTGAAAAATTCAAACTTCCGTGGAAGTTTGAATTTAGATGAATTTGGGTCGAAATTGAATTTGGGGAGGTTTCACTACTCCAAAAATTATAATTTTGGTTTCTTTGCACTTGGCATCCAAAATGCCCAAGTGTGCAAGTGTTTGTTTTGAAAATTTCAAATATTTGAAAAGGTTTGAATTTGAAATGGGTTTGAAAACAAGAGTGCAATGCATATGATGCCTGATGCAATGCAAAAAAGAAAAACAACCAAATCTAATTGGGGGAAATCCCCCGGGTGTTACAGACGACACCACTAACAAGGGATTGCGCCCTCGCAATCCACCCACTAACCCGGGAGGGGAAAGAAGTTCTACTATCGATTCTTCATGCTTCCAGTTGATCTCCTCGACACCACTAACAAGGGGTTCTCGACACCACTAACAAGAGATTCTTGCTCGGAGTGACGACGATGTTCTTCCACCAGGAATCTTCCGATGATCGAACCTATTAGGTTAAAGGCTCAGAAAACGTCCACCCACGTAGGATCCTAAAACTTTGAAAGATAGATAAGGGAAGAGACTCCAAAACAAATAAGGTAGGAGGAAAAATAGAATAGAGATGAGAAGAAAAACAGAATCCTAGTGAGATGTTTCCAAAATAGTTTAGCAGAAATAGTTTTTGACACTATAGAAACACGACCGTTAGCGAGGTTATCCTACAGGCTTTGCGGACCCGTTTCTTCGATAACCATTCGTATCGAAATAACTTTGGGAATCGAAAACCATTCTCTGATACCATTTGTCATGCCCCGAGATCGGGCACTATGCAAATTTCAGCATTTCCGCCAAAATCCACATAATAACCGATTCCAGGTTGCCACTTGTGATAACATTACAGTAGTTCACAGATAATCCACAGCAACAACAGAAGAGGTATATACAAGACGACTCAAACGAGTCAAGGATACAACTGATACAATACAAAGATCCAAATAACAGCGGAAGAAACAACATAGCGTCCGACTACGGACAAGATACAAATTGGACTAAGAGTCCTGAAGATAACCGATGGCGTCCAATCCTGCCCAGGCCAAGCCGGAGGGATTCCCAAGCTAACGTCGTCAGACTTCAAACCTGTTGACTGCAATGTGGAATATGCAGCCACGAAATGGATTCGTGGGTTAGTAAGGTTAAGTACTGGCAAGTGGATAAACCATACTCACAAGATACCAGCGTAACCAATCATCACAAGATACAAATACTTTGGGTACAACGGAAAGGAAGGGATTATTGCAAAGAAGCGGCAGCGGGCTGCACTAACTAACTACAGAGACGCGCTACAACATCCGGCTAAAAGAAAGGGATAAGATAGCGCGACAAAACCAACTATAACTACTCACCAAACAATACCCATCCAATGTTACCCCCTACTAAGGAAGCAACCCAAGGAAACTCACACTATTGATTAAGGTGACATTCATTTTTATGGTGGAGGTAATCTATATTACTAGTCAAGTTATCATCGTTAAGTGTAAGTTGTCGTAGTACTTGTTAGCCAGCACTTTCACCAAGCCATCCATAACCGCGGACAACACGGCTTCTCGAGAAGATTTAACCCTGCAGGGAGGCACCAATTTGGCCGTACACGTAAGAATGACCCGCCAGATGGAAATGCACTTCCACCAAGCGAGGCACTCAACACAACCCAACTCTTCTTCGCATCAAGCCCAAAGAACCACATGTTGTGCGTGCGCGGCTAATCGAGCCCCCACGAAGAAAAGGGGGACCTTCATAGCACTGGAAGACCACGCCGCCCTAAATGCCGACTACAAAAGTTCCACCCTGGCGCCAAGGGCTCGCACCTGCATATGCATGCATCAAATGGAAAGCCCGAACTAAGTGTGGCGATTTGGACGAGATGCGAATCGAATCAGAATTGCGGGGGGCGCCCATACTCGCTTCCCACATGCGGTTAGCGCGCTCATCATGGATCGGAGGACAAGACCCTTTCCCTAATTAAGGTCGACACTAGCAGGCCTCAAAACCACGCCGGGCCTCCTGCCGGTGCCTTATCATCAAATTAATATTACCCAAAAACATTAACATGTTGTTGATTACGACAAGCCCAACTATCAACTAAACAGGTGATAGAACAAAGGACAACAGGACTAGAGCGCAAACAAACCTAAGCATGCTAGTACGACACAGGCCAACATACAACAGGTTTATAGGTGTGGAGGTAAGGCAACATCGTGGAAGCAGGGTAAACATGTGATGGGATCGGAACACAAGCATCGAATCATAAGGCTAGCATAAAGATAACGGAAAGAATCGGTATCAAGTGATGAAAGGCAGCCATAGGCAGCAAGTGAGTATACTTGCCTGGAATCCAGCAAGTAGAGGTACATCCGCAGAACTTGTCGTTGCTCACATCATCTCAACGTCCTATCCGCGAAGAAGCAACGAACTAGAACAAACACCGGATGCAACAATTACTACTACGGCAGAAGAATCAACATGATCCTATTTTATATGCATGACAAGTTAAAGGGTGCATCAAAGATAAACTAGTTGACATGGTAAACATATTTAAATGGGCCCATATGCAATTTGGATTGCATATGGAAAAGCCCATGAATTAATGTTGAATTAAATGATCTACAAATAACCATCATGTGAAAGTTGATTAGAATGATGCATGGATGATGAAAACAATAAGAAAACAACAATAGCTTCAGTTTGATAGGTTGTTTACCAAGTTTGGAATTTTATTTATTAAGTTATGAACTTTGGCATTTTAAATGATTTAAACAAACATTTGTTGTTTTCACCAATTTTAAATGTTCAAAACAGATAACCAAATTTATATTTGGAAAGAACACAAAATTTTAGATGGAATACATATTTCATTTGTTGAATTTGGATTTTAGATGAGCAAGTTATTAAATTGACAATTTTAAATACATTAATTAAGAAATATTTGTTTTCAGCAATTTAATTTATTCAAAACAGAAAACAAAGTTTATTTTTGGAAAGCTTGTTCAATTTTGCATGGAAACCATATTTTACATGTTGGAATTGGATTTGAATTGACCAAGTTATGAATTTTGCAATTTAAAAGGTTTAATTAAAGCATTGAATTATTACTCCAATTTTAATTAGAGAAAACAGTAAACAAATTGTATTGAAAAGGTTGAAACCATGTAGCAAATGTTTCACTGAACATTTTGAGCTATTAAACATAATTTTTGGATCATTATTGAATTTAATATGCATTTTTCCATAAGCATTTTTATTCTGCCCTTTTTAGTAAACAGAAGGAAACATGTTCAAATTTAATTCAATTGTGACCAAATAAAATACCAATGTGTAGAGTTTGTTAAGACAAATTTTTAGAGCCCAAGTTTGCTCAAATTGGATGAACAGAACTCAAGTTATGAATTCCCAAAGTTTCCAATTTTTATTGCATTTTCTGTATTTAATTATTTAGTGCAAAATTTATTACAGAAACATCTTGCAACTTTGTGACTAATAGAAAGAGCACAAGATTCTGAATCCACAGAAACTTGAATCACTGAAATTGGAGCAATTTTCAATTTGTTATGGATTTTACAAATAAGGATTCAGATCTGTTTTTCTGGAGTTCGAGAAATAAAAGAAAAATAGAGGAAAAAGGGGTGGCTTTTGCTGCGGAAGGGGAGATTCGAACCCGCGATCCAGGGGGTGCGCTGATCGGGGCTAGCCACTGGGCTATTGCTCGGTTGGGGTTAGGATACAACTCCCACTTAATAAGAGGTTGCATCGTGCGGTTTAACTGAAATTTTAGATCGAACAGAAGCAGTTCAGAGGCTAGGACAGAGACCTGGTCGGGAAGAGCTCGACGGTGCCGTTGGCTCGGGCAGCTCTAGCCCCCGTGCTTCTGCGAGAACGAAGAGGATGGAGTGAGGGTTCGATTCCCGGTCTCGGTTCTCCTTCTCGTCGACCATGGCCTTGGCTCCATGTCCTTCCATCGCCGGCCATGGAGGTGTACATGGTGGAGAAGACAGGGAAGAAAGGGAGTGGAGAGAGGGGTGGCGGCGGATAGGAAGATGGGTAGGGAGAGGGGCTAGGGTTAGGAGAGGGAAGGGGGTGCGGCTTGGGAGTAGTTAAAGGAGGGGAGAGGGGGACCAGGAGGAGGGTCACGATCCCCTCGTGCTCGCTCCTGTACGGACGGAGGTAGGAGAAGGTGTGGTGGGCTGGGCTGGGCCTGCTGGGGTTGTAGGTGGGCTGGCCCTTTTTGGGCTGGCCTGCCTCCCCCAGCTCATTTTTATTTCTTTTTCTCTTTTTTTTGTAAAAGAATAGGAAGAGAGAAATAGTAATTAGAGGGGTTTTACACATGCAAAATTTATGAAATAAATTTTATTGCATTTGGAATTGAAAATGCCCAAGTGCACCAATTTTTGATTTTAAAAAATTCAAACTTTTGTGGAAGTTTGAATTTAGATGAATTTGGGTTGAAATTGAATTTGTTGAGGTTTCACTACTCCAAAAATTATAATTTTGGTTTCTTTGCACTTGGCATCCAAAATGCCCAAGTGTGCAAGTGTTTGTTTTGAAAATTTCAAATATTTGAAAAGGTTTGAATTTGAAATGGGTTTGAAAACAAGAGTGCAATGCATATGATGCCTGATGCAATGCAAAAAAGAAAAACAACCAAATCTAATTTGGGGAAATCCCCCGGGTGTTACATCAATAATCTAGTTTGTAAGCACTTAACACATATGAAGTTCCAGTGTTATTACCATGCTTCGCATGTGGTAAACATCATAAAAAAGATCTGAACTGTTCAGGTTCTATTGTATTTGCATGTTCTTTGCGTCTACACGCATCACTCATTCTCTAATGAGATGGCTTTGTATATATATGGTCAATCGGTGAAACCTTAATTCCTCAGCTCAAACCAATGTCACTAACATTGTAAAAATGTAGCTTCATAGTGTTTAGCATTCTTCGAAATTCACCAAGTTCCGGTGATACCTTAATTCCTCAACTTAAACTAATGTTACTAACATTGTGAAAATGTAGCTTCATAGTGTCAGCATTCTTGGAAATTCACCAAGTTCAATAAAGAACTCCTTGACACAAAATACGCTTATTATCAGTTGTCAACACAATAATATACTTTAGCCTTTAATGTAGTATCTGTCACAATATTTTAATTTTGAAACTCTTTCAAATCCAACATGGAACTTTCTTCCAGCCTATTGTGCTACCCTTCATCACATATTTTAATTGAGATAAAATTACTTGAATAAATGACAAGACTATTAGTGTAACATATTACAACTAATATTTTGTCATTACTACATAGGAAAACATATCCTTAGCATTTCTAAAATGACACAAGGATCTCTCCCACTGTTGTCTAATCATCATATGAATTATCCTGCTATAACATTTTATAGCATAGGACTAATATGGTTGTGTACATAGCATGGAAACATGACTTAGAAATCTCAATTTCATTATGCTCATGATGTGTCAAAACACTTGAATCTTACTCAATTCTTTTCCATGTGACAAGAACTCCTTCTTGTCATTTCGATATTGACTTACTTCAATATTTCATCTATGTAATTTGGCTTCAATCATATCAGGGGCTTCAATCCATCTTTTATAGATATCGATGCCCAATATCTTCTAAGCCTTTTATCAATATGAAAATCTTAACCGTGTTAATTTAAAATACATATCTTCCAAACAACCATATGTCATCTACATAAAGCATTGGAAATATGTCTTAGCGCTCCCACTTAATTTCTTGTAATTCTACAAGCATCTTTATCGTTCATGATGGAATCAAACTCTTTTGATAACTTCATTAAGGTAAAGATTTCAACTTCGTTATGCTCACTTCAACCATTAAAGTGTGCTTACCTTTCTAGCAACCTTTTGAATTTTACAAAACTCTCATACTGTGTCAAGTACACATCTTTCATCAAACTTCCTCGAGAGGAGAGTTGGTTTTGTTATTCAACTGCCATATCATAATATGTAACTTTTGCTAGAACTATCCGCAAAGACTAAAACATCATTGCGGAAGATCAAAATCTTGTAGTAGTCAACTCTTTGAACTTCGTCGAAAATAACTTTTCGATAAGTACAACTTTCAAAGGATGTAAAATCCATGTCTTTGTCACTATATAGACCCTTTTGCTATCGTTAGGCATCATGCCTATCGAAAGGACTACCAAGTCACATACTTGATATTAATACAAGGATACTATGGCGGTTATAATGAATCATAGTCAATTTTACGAAGTCAGGGCCCATCATTTGCTTCCTTTATAAGGTCCAGGTCCTTCGTTGTCAAAACAACACTTTATTCTTAAACCACAAGTTGGTCTAAGTACAAAGTTTTTGGACTTTTGTGGTTCAGTACGCAAACTCATCCGAAGTATCTACAACAGATGTAGTATCTTCTACTTTGTCAAAATAGTAAACCCGGAAACAACTTCCAGTGTTGCGCTACCCTTGACATGATAACGAAGATTCCCTAATCTCGTTGAGTTTGTACCGTGCTCCCACTCACTTGTTTCGCAAGAACTACTTTCTCGAGAAATCAACCCTTTCTGACAAACAACATTTGTCTTTGGTCGGTGATGGGAGAAATACCCAATGTATTCTTTGGAATAACCTTATAAACATATATTTATCCCATTTTGGTTGTAAACATTTACACATGCTATGCATACCAAAACTTAAGAAAATGACAATTCGGGTCACTACCCAAACCATAGCTTATATGTTGTCAATTTCAACGGATCATGATGGTGCTCTTTTCAGTGGAAAAACGGTTGTCACTAATGTATAAACTACAACATTATAATGGCATTTTTATTAATCTTACCATTTCCAACAAGGTTTTATTTTGTCTCTCGAACACTCCAAACTAAAGTGGGGTAATTCGAGTAATATAATTTGTAGAACAATTCTCCAACTTCTCAGATGTTTTGCTAAACTTGTAACTCAAACTTTATCCTTTATGATCCAATCATAAATACTTTATTATCTTGTTACATTGATTTTTTACTTCATATTAACAACCTTTTGAACCAATTCAAATGTCAAACGCCATTCTCTTCAAATAGATATACTCACATATCTACTCAAATAATCGACAAAATTTTATGAAGGAAAAAGCAATCCACCATACATGACTACACATAATGGACTATATACATCAATATGTATAATCTCCACTAAATTAGTCGTCCATTCTACTTTGGCCTAAGAATGGAATTCTAGTCATCTTTTGGAAGAGGTCTCACAAGTGTCAATTTATGCAAAATAAAATGACTCCGGACGTCCATCAATATGGAGTTCCTTCATGTTTTCCTTTCCGATATGAACTAAAATGGTGGTGTCACAATTTAAGTGAAACTCCTTTACGTCTTGCAACGTTTAGCATTTAGTTTTATAGATGTTTACTTTACCAACATGATTTATATTAACATATCCATCAATTATGGAATATGGTCATAGTTTGAACAATCTCGTTTGTTCTCACAAAAGACTAGAACAAAATAACAACTTATTGAGTTCTTAAAATAAATCTTGAATGTTTGGTTCGATACGACAATAAACACAATAACACTTTATTTATGTTCTTGTCATAATCGATTCCACATCTATTACTAGTTCCTTTTAGGCCCTTGTATTTCTTGCATTGCGTTGCTTTGTATGACAACTCATACCAACCAATGTGGTACAAAATACCCAAAAATATTTTGTTAACTAGTAATACATCTATAACTTGTATATCAAGCATATACTCCTGAGCTGGACTTTTCCAGTTATCTTCTTTTTCTGCCATATATCCTTTTGTAATTCTATTTTCAATATTCCCTTTCCTTTACAGAAGAATCATTAAACATCAAACGATGCTAGTCGTACTAGCACATTTTCCTTGGCGTGTTAGTCATATACTATCACCCATTGAGTCATACTTTAAGTTTGATCGTTCTACTAATATCACCATATTAATAGTATTCTTCCAGATTCCACCCTTAGCAATCTCCAAGTAAGGTAAACGAATTTACCTATACTTTTAATCCATCCCATCATAACAATTTTATGATTTAGCTACTATAGCTCGAAGGAGGAAATTTAGAGGATACTTTTTAGCGCCCAACTTCTTGGAATATTAAAACGCCTAGCGTCTTCAATCATTGCATATATTCAAATAATATAAGCAAACATTGTCACGCTAAATTATACTCAGTCATGTTGCTACAAATAAGTTTCTAGATATCAATATATCCTCACTTAATTGTTTTTGAAAACAACTCTTTTCAGTTCCTAAATCACCTTGATCAACAAAACATTCTTTTGAATATAAAGTAATATGGAAGCAACCATGACTCTGGATTCTAAGTAGGAATTGATTGCTCTCTAGATCAATCAATCATTAATCATATGGAGCTAGATAGGAAATACAAAAAATCTACAATAGGACTCAATTTTAAATTTCACGAATACAGTACCAATCTTAAATGGTATTTACCAGATCATAACCGTTATATCTCAATAACAATCTAAGTGTAAAGTAGTTATGTGGATGCCAATGAATACTACAATTTGTGCAAATTCACTTTGATTTGTTGTTCATGATAAATAAGTTCAAGTTAATTCAAAATTATACCATGAACTCCCACTCAAAAACAACATCCCACTTAGTCGTCTTTAGTGATTACACGAACCAAATTCACTACACCAAAACCGATCATCACGTGAGATGATGTAGCTTCAAAGGCGAACATCGACATGTTCATCGTATCATCCATATGACTCATGCTTTACCTTTCGGTTACGTGTTCCGAGGCCATGTCTGTACATGCTAGGCTCGCCAAGTAGAACCGTAGTATTGCGTGTGTTTCAAGGCCATGTCTGTACATGCTAGGCTCGAAAACACCCGTTGTATACGAACGTTGAGTCTGTCACACCCGATCATCACGTGGTGTCTCGAAACGACGAATATTCTTAACGGTGCATACTTAAGGAAGAACACATTATTATCTTGATATTTAGTTAGAGGGATCATCTTATAATGATACTGTTGCTATCTAAGCAAAACAAGATGCATAAAATGATTAACATCACAGACATCACATGTAAGGATAACATGATATGATGTGGTCCTGCGTGCACTTGATCTCCATCATGTGCATTATGGTATGATCTCCATCATTCCACCGGCGTGGTACCAAGTACCATGGCACCCCAATCTTGATTGTCCATCAATAATAAGACTACCATATGGATACCTTTCGGTATATCAATAATTTACAAAATAGATCATCTCATAATCAAATTTGTAACATTGACCATATCACATCACATACCCAGCAAAAATTAGTTAGACGACTCTAATTTATTTTTGCATATTTTACGTGGCTTAGGGCTTTCGAGGATATAACCGTTCATACCTACGAACATCAACCACAACGTTGATAAACACATTTTTAACAACCCTTCGTAGATTAGATCTTAACTATAGTAGGAGAAACGGACACCCCCTTAGCCACAAGTGAGACAACTCTCACGTACATAGTACACGTAAACTTAGTCTGGGGCAACTTCATCCTACTATGCCACTAAGATCATAAAATACTCAAGTAGGCAATAACATGATCATCAACGCCCACATACACCTATGTGTTCTACCCGTACAAAACATCTACGCATAGATCCGGCTCTGATACCACTGAAGGGGTCGTTGCATAGAAAACAAAAAAATTCCTACGCGAGAGACACCCGAAAGGCCAAGATCTAATCTAGGAGACGAAGTGCAACGGGCAAAGAGAGGGTTAAGGAGAAAACATACCCTCGAAGACACAAAGCGTTACGAGATCAAATCTCTTTGTTGGCGTAGTCTTACTCACACCGATCTCGATAGCGAGAAGATGTGCACCGCAATCTGGCGGTGCCTCCGTGATCGGTCACACGCACGGTTGATGACGACCTCCGTTCCCTTGATCCAGCGGGAGGCGGAAGTAGAGGATCCCTCGGACTCCAGCAGCACGACGGTGTGGTGTGGTGGAGAAAACATTGCTCAGGGCTTCGCCAAGCGCACGAACAAGTGGTGGAGCAGCGGGAGGAGGGAGGAATAGATGACACAAGTGTGTGTGTGTGTGGGGGGGGGGATAGGGAGCTTCCACCCCTCCTTTTATAGGAGGGGATGGCAGCCACGAATTTTTGGGTGTCTCCACCTCTCCCTCATCATGTGAGTGGAGTCTCCACTCAACCCACTCATTCTTCCATTAATTCCCACTCAAAACCCCAAGGGTTTTCTTTAATAAATAAATAAAACAATTTTATTTCTTTATTTTAATATTTGTTAATTCCATTAACACATAACCCCTTGATTTAGTTGTTAAATATATTAACAACCATTTGATAAGAATCCCCTTGAACTATTTCAAACTTACCCGAAACAATTCCCGTGACTATTTCAATATTCCCCGAAACAATTTCGGTGTTGTCCAAACTTTTCTCCGATATTCCGTATCCTCTCAAATGCGTCATCGAACCTTAAGTGTGTCACCCTACGGTTCGCGAATAACATAGACATGATCGAGACTCTTCTCCGATCAATAATCAACAGCGGGATCCGGAGATCCGTGATGACTCCTATGTATTCAACGACGACTCTCGTGATCGTGTGAACCATCAACATCGTGAACTATTCCCTTTGTCTCGCGATATTTTACTTGTCCGAGATTCGATCATTGGTATCAACCATACCTTGTTCAATCTCGTTACCGACAAGTACTCTTTTCTCGTTCCCATGATATAACATCCTTGTGATCATATCATGTGCTTGCAAGCGGTGTTGATGTGATATCACCGAGAGGGCCCAGAGTATATCTCTTCGTCATTTTGGATGGACAAATCCCACTCTTAATCCATGAGCCTCAACTAACACTTTTCGAATACCTAACGACACCTTTATAGTCACCCTGTTACGGTGTGACGTTTGATGACATCAAAGCACCCTTCCCGTATCAGTGATTGACATGATCTCATGGTCTAAGGAATAAGTTACTTCGTATGTTTGATATACAATGTAAACTTAATGACTTGATCGCATTGCTATATACACTTTGGGTATTTATTCATCACATCATTCTTCTAATGACATGACCCCGTAATTAACAACATCCAATGTTCATGATCAGGAAACCTTGATCATCTATTAATCAACGAGCTAGTTAAAAGAGAGGCTTTACTAGGAACCATTGTTTGTTTATTAAACACACATGTATCAACGTTTCCGGTTAATACAATTCTAGCATGAGAAATAAACATTCATCATAAACAAGGAATAAGATAATAACCAATTTATTATTGCCTCTCAGGCATATTCTCTTAAGAAATTATTCCGAATATCGGTGCTTTTTTCCGGACAAAAAATACGCGAGGTTTGTTGAATAAAATCTCATTGCATTAGATTATAATCAAAGCACTTTCTTGTGTTAAAGGATTTTATAACTATAATAACACTCATAGCTAGTGCAAAATTGAACAATAACTTACCCTGTCATCCCGTATACTGAAATATATGAAAGGAGTGTTTTGCAAGTCAATCTCGTGTACGCTTTATGCAATGACCATCGGGGGGACTAAAAACAAATAGGGACTAGGTTCTACGGTGGCTAAAGTGCCAAATGCCAAAACAAATTTTCGTATTACTTTACTTTGACATGGAGTCTTCGGTGGCTAAAGTGTCAAATGTCAAAACACAATTTCGTATCATTTTACTTCCTGATGAGACTTTGTTTCCCTTTGTCCACAGAAAGTAGGACTTGAAGAAGACAACTTTTGCTACTAACTTGTTAACAGAGACATGGAACCAAATCCAAGTATCAATGAAATAAATTATGTTTAACCCCCTCCTCTGAGCCAGAACCAATAACCACAATGAAAGATACATCCAAAAACAAGGACAACATGGAAGACTAGACTAAATCAACTGTATTTGCCGAAACCCAGGACATACTCCTTGAATCATATTTTGTTAATGCCTATGACTGTCAATCAACAATCTTGTAACTTAGTCAGGGGATTGATGGAGGGAGCTAACTTCCAAATGATCCAAAGCAAATGATGGAGGGAGATAACTTCCAAATGATGCTTCTATCTCAAACAATTGGGAAGAGATTGCATATCAAGATTAGGATGCCTATGATTATCCCAGATTTAGACTAATTGCAGGAGCATTACTACTACAAATATAACAAGCACTTGGTACTCGCGGCAACCCAACGTGCATGGAAGGATTTCGCATGCAACAGTAACACAACCTAAAAGAATCTAATAAACACAGTGCAACAGACAAACCAAGCTACGTCTACAGGAATCTTTCTCTCTCTTGTTGCGAGACAGGAGATATAACTTGATGTGGAGGGTTACTCCTAGATTGGCCCGATCTTCACGAATCGACGAAGAACACGAAGAACGGTCAAGAACTCGAAGAACACGATGAACACGAGTGGGGGAATCGTGGGCAAACGCAAGGAAACGCAAGGATAACTAGCAAGAACCGAAGAATCCCAAATCTTCCGTCAACTAACCCCGAGGGCCGCCTACGGAACGATCGATCCAACTGAGATCACCTTGATTGAAACCGCTTCACACCCGTAGCCGGTCCACTAGGCCAATAGAACCTCAAGGAATCCGAGAGGAAGATTGGACAATTCTTGATTGAAACCCAAGGGGAGAGATCAAGTAATTGGATGAGTCTTGATACAATCCTCGACGATGTCGGAGGAGTGGCCTTGATATGTTCCTAGGTCAAACCATAGGAGTAGTTCCTCAAAGAGGGATACAAGAGAGCTGAGCTCCAAATGTTCTTAATTCAACTCTAAAAACCTAGATCTAGCTCGGGGTCGTCCTTATATAGCCGGGGGTCGAAGCAGGTGAAAACGGGGGCGAAAACGAGTCATTTGCGTGTATTCTTGCCCACGCCGGCCTGGGAGCCCGGCCGGGGTGGAGGAGGAGGGGCGCACCCAGGCGCACGCCGGCCTGGGGCCGGCCTGGAGCAGGCAGTTGGCCGGCCTGGGGCCGAGGTGGGGCAGGGCGCCGGCCCGAGGCCGGGGTGGGGAGGAGGTAGGCCGGCCTGGAGGCCGTGCCGTTCGGGTGGTAGGCCGGCCTGAGGTGGAGGGGTGGCCGGCCCGAGGCCGGGGTGGAGGCCGGGCTGCTCGGTTGGGGGGCCGTCCTGACTAGGGGGAGGCCGGCCTGGCCGGGGTTTGAGGCCGGGAAGGGTGGTTTCCCCCCTATCTTCTCCGTCGGGACTCCGAATGCGATGTCGTTTCCTCCGCCCTTCTCCGTATCTTCTTGCGCATCGTCTTGGGCGCTTTCCGCGACCTCCGTGGTGGTTTTGAACCCGAGCACGCAAAGTGTGGAACCATGAGGTAGCGCACCATCCTCCACATGACCGAAAGTATAGAGCGAGAGGAGCGAGTTCACCTTATCATGAATGGCCTTTGCGCGTGATCTTGTCATCGGTGCACTTGGTGGAGTTGGGTGGGCTACATCATCTCCCCCCCTTGAAAAAGAGTCGAACTCGACTCGGCGTCGTCTTCATCACTTGGGTAGCCATGGAAGGGAGAGATGTCCTTGACATTGAAGGAGTTGTGGACGAGGTACTTGGATTCCGGTGAGTCGAGCTTGTAGGCGTTGTTGTTGATGCACTTGATGACCTTGAAGGGGTCGTCGCCTCGTGGCTTGAGCTTGGAGTTGCGCTCTTCGGGAAAACGATCCTTGCGCAAGTGTAGCCAAACGAGGTCACCTTCTTGGAACACCATTGGTTTCTTGTTCTTGTTCATGATGGCGGCTCGGTGCTCGGCGTGCTTCTCAAGGGTCGCTCGTGTGGAGTCATGTAGCTTCTTGATGTAGTCGGTGCGCTTGTGAATGTCCATGTTCGCTCGCTCGCGTAGAGTCAAACGAAGTATGTCGAGGGCGGTGTTGGGGTTGAAACCGTAGACGATCTCGAAGGGTGTCTTCCTGGTAGCTTGATGTAGAGCACGGTTGTAGGCGAACTCGGCGTGTGGGATGCATTCCTCCCAATTCTTCAAGTTGGGCTTGATCAATGCTCGAAGTAGTGAAGAGAGTGTGCGGTTGACGACCTCAGTTTGTCCATCCGTTTGTGGGTGATAGGCGGTGGAGAATAGTAGCTTGACGCCGAGCTTGGCCATCAACGTCTTCCAAAAGTATGAGGTGAACTTGACGTCGCGGTCCGAGACAATGGAAGTAGGTACACCATGGAGGCGCACAATTACCCTGAAAAACAAGGTAGCAACATGTGAAGCATCATCGGTTCGGTTGCAAGGAATGAAATGTGCCATCTTAGAGAAACGATCCACAACTACAAAAATTGAATCCATGTTGGTTTTAGTTCGTGGGAGTCCTAACACAAAGGCCATGCTAATATCACTCCAAGGTGCATGTGGGATAGGCAATGACACGTAAAGACCATGGGGGTTGGAAGTAGACTTAACTCGGAGGCATGTAGAACATCTCTTGACATGTCTCTCAACGTGATGCTTCATCTTGTGCCAATAGTAATGGTTGGAGAGCATGGCGTAGGTCTTGTCGCGTCCAAAATGCCCCATGAGGCCTCCTTCATGTGATTCCTTCAATAACAACAAGCGAAGAGAGGAATAGGGAATGCATAGTTTGTTAGCCTTAAACAAGAAACCTTTGTGGAGATATGTAACATCCCAAGTATGAAAAACAGCCATTAGAATGTTTGCTCTCTGTTATTTTATGTTTTGCATCATGACATCATGTTCATTGCATTTGTTTTGCTTGTTTTCCATTTGTTTTCCTCTGTTTTGCTTTGTTTTCCAACTGTTTTCCTTTGTTTTCTATTTGAATTTCAAACCAAATTTCAAACCTTTTGTTTCATACTTGTGATGTTACAATTTCCAAAATGATATTCAAATCAAAACAATCAATTGTTTCCATTAAAGTTGTGATTTCAAAACTGTTGATTTGTTTCTAATCAATAATTCATCTAATACCAAAAACATTTGAAATTCCAAACCAACATCCAAATAATTGTTCATACTTGTTATGTTACAATTTATTTTCAAAATAAAAGTTCAATTAAAACATCCAATTTGTTCCCATGAAAAATAAAAGGCTCACTATTAATTTGTTCTTAATAATTCACTTAATTCCAATGTCATTCAAATTCAATTTCAATTTCAAACAGCACCCAATTTCAAATAATGAAAATTACCAAAACAATTATAATCATTTGATTCCAATTAAAACTATATGATCACCACATTTAATTCTTGTTTTCACTAAGTCACTTAATCATCAAATCCATCCAAATTTGAATCAAATCACAAACATCTTTTTTATTTTGAAATTTTTGTAAAACAAAAAGTTGCAATTTGTTACTATTACATTAAGGAGTGGTTACAAAATTTTCCCTAAAAATTTCTAACTCAAAAACCCTATTGTTTCTTCCTATTTCTAAATCAGCAAAAAAAAGTAACAAACGAAATAATAAAAAGAAAGGAGAGAGGGGTGGTGCAGCCAGTTAGGCCCAGCCCACCAAAACCTCAGCCCGCTACCCCTTTTCTTCCCCAACCTCCGTACATGTGACGTCGTTCATGGTGGACAGCGACGTGCCTGCTGCCCCACTGCTCCACCCGATTCCCCCCTCATATATCTACCTCCTAGACCCCCTAGAAAACCCTAACCCTAGCCGCACCCGCCTCCTTCCCTCTCTCTCCCCACCACCGCCGCCATCGAGAGGAGAAACGCCTCCGTTACCTGCTGCCACCGCCGCCGCTCGCCGGCACGCCGCCGCCGTCTCCGCCACCCCCCGGTCGTGCCGCGGCCACCCATGCGACAAGGGTAATCCCCTCTTTCCATTCCCTACCTTCCCTCTCGATTCCTTGCAGTATATGCATCATTTTCTTCCGTTCCAATTCGCCATTTCTGCTCCCTGTTCGTGCTCTGTTTTTCATCGACAGATAGAACACCTGCAGGTGTGCGCTTGTTGCAGTTCAGTTACGCCGAGTGCTTAGCATCAAAACCAACCCGATACCCTTTACAACCAACAGCCGCAACAGACCCACTGGTAGGGCGCGCGCAGCGAGCCCAGCAGCTCGCGGGATCAAGCCCCAGCCCCCACCCTTTTTCTGCTCCTTATTTTCGATTTATTCAGTAGACGAATTTATGAACCTTAAGCCCCCTCGCCCCCCTTATCTGTCAACAGAAGCGCACCTAGCCCATCTGGTTGTTCCCTTGGCGCAGCAAGCAGAGGGCAGGGGTTCGAATCCCCCCTGCCACTTAAAACCAACCTTTTTTCCATTTATTTTTCTAGATCTAGATCTATCCCAAATTGCTCACAGATCCCTGCTACTTTCATCTAGGTCCCTGTTATATTTCTTTCCAAGTCCCTGCTACTTTTTCTAGGTCCATAATTATTTCTATAAACCATAAAAATGCTTAAACTTGGTAAATCAATAACTTTTGTTTGGAAACTCCAATTGCAAAACTTTAAACATGTAAATCACTCCTTTTTTAAATTCTCTACCCAAATATAAAATTTGTTTACTGTTTTGAATATTTTAAATTGGTGAAATATTTGAATTCTTATTTAATTCACTTAATATTGCAAAATTCATAACTTGGGCATAACAAAAATTCCACAAACTAAATATGTTTTCCAATCAACTTTTCATGTACTTTCCAAATATCAATTTTGTTTGCTTTTTTGAATAATTTAAATTGCTGAAAACAACTGTTTCTTAATTATTGCATTTAAAATTGCCAAATTAATAACTTGCTCATTTTAAATCCAAATTTAACAAATGAAATATGTTTTCCATGAAAAATTAAACCACCTTTCCAAATATAAACTTTGTTTCATGTTTTGAATAATTAAAATTGGTTAAACAATTTAAACCTTGTTTAAATCATTTAAAATTGCTAAATTCATAACTTGGTCAAACTAATTTCTTTTGGGACATATGAAATATGTTTTCAAACCATAAAAGTATAAGCTTTTCAATTATGAATCTCACTTAATGTTTTGCACAAATAAAAATTCAAATAAGTTCATGTTTGAATTAAATTCATTTAATTCTTGCTTAAACTTGTTTAATTCATAAATAATTTATTTGAAATCCTTTTTCAACAAGTGAAACATGTATTCCAACTAAAATCTTGTGTTCTTTTCAAATATGAACTTTGTTATCTATTTTGAACAATTAAAATTGGTGAAAACAACAAATTCTTGTGTGACACCTTTAAGGAACCAAAATTCCATCATTTAATAAACAAAATTTTCAAACTTGGTAAACCTTATTCCCAATTGATTCTATTGTTGTTATTTTGCTATTTTCCTCATCCATGCATCATGCTAATTCACTTACACATGATGATTAGTTGTAGAACAATTAATTCAACCATAATACATGGGCTTTCCATATGCAATCCAAATTGCATGTGGGTCCATTTAATCATGTTATGTTACCATGTCAACTAGTTTATTTCTATGCATCAATTAAATGGTCATGCATCATCCCATGTTTGTGCACTATGCCATGTTATTGATTGTTTGTCTCTCTGCGTTGTTTGTTTGCTTCTTCTCGGATAAACAACGACATTGAGACCGACGATACTTACGAGACCCCTTCTAAGGATCTAGCTCAGTACCAGGCTGCTGAGTTTGCAGGCAAGTATTCACTCACATGAACCATTGTGTTCCTTTCAACATTGGATACCGATACTTTCCGTTGTCTATTCTGCTATCCCTATGAATCGTTGCTTCTGTTCGATCCTATCACATGTTATCCTTTAAACCTGATATAGCCTCACCTCCACACCTATAACCCCATTGCTTGTTGCCCGTGTCTTACTAGCATGCTTAGGGTTGTTTTGCTCGAGTCTGTTACCCGTTACTTTCTGTTATTATTTCATTATGTTCTGGGGCTCGATGTTAAACAACCACCTGTTAATTTTGAGGTAATAATAATTGCTGATAAGGCACCGGCAGGAGGCCCGGCGTGGTTTTGAGGCCTGCTAGTGTCGACCCTAATAGGAAAAGGGTCTTGTCTACTGATCCATGATGAGCGCACTAACCGCATGTGGGAAGCGTGTATGGGCGCCCCCCTCAATTTGATTCGATTCGCATCTCGTCCAAATCGCCTCATTTAGTTCGGGTTTTCCATTTGCCGCATGCATATGCAGGTGCGAACCCTTGGCGCCAGGGTGGAACTTTTGTAGTCGGCATTTAGGGAGACACGTTCTTAGAGTGCTATGAGGGTCCCCTTTTCTTCGTGGGGCTTGATTAGCCGTGCGCTCAACTGCATGGGGTTCTTTGGGCTTGATGCAAAGAAGAGTTGAGTTGTGTTGAGTGCCCCGCTTGGTGGAAAGGCCATTCCATCTGGCGGGTTATTCTTACGTGTACGGCCAAATTGGTGCACCCCTGCAGGGATAAATCTTCTCGAGAAGCCGTGTTTTCCTCGGTTATGGATTACTTGGTGAAAGTACTGGCTAACAAGTACTCAGAACAACTTACACCTAACTAATGATAACTTGACTAGTAATAGGCTTATTGACACAACAATCTGAACCATCATTAATCCAACTGTGTGAGTTATCCTCGGATTGCTTCTTTGGATAACGGGCGAGATCCAGGATGGGTTTGTTTGGAGTTAGTTATTAGTTGGTTCCGATACGCTATCTTATCCCTTCTCTGATAGCCGGAAGTTGTAGCATGTTTTTGTAGTTGGTTAGAGCAGCCAGTTGCAGCATCTTTTATATCCCCTTTCTTCCGTTGAACCCAAAGCATCTGTGCTTGGTGTTGACGGGTTACACTTTGGTGAACCGTGAGTCTTGCTTGCCAGTACATTTATGTACTGACCCCTTTGGGGCTGTGGTTTCCGCAGACTACGTTTCCGAGGATCCCCATGGTGGCTACTACGTGGAGTATGACGAGGCTGCTGACGAGTAGATAGCGGACCCGGGCAGGATCCGAGACTTCGTGGATGGGCTCCGTCTTTTCGTTTCCGGCCTCTTAGGCCTATTTGGATCTTGTCTGTACTCAGACATGTTGAATGCTTCCGCTGTGTTGTAATGATGAATTGTTGGGACATGTGTCCTCTGGATGATTGTATTTGCTATCTCTGCTCTAGTAAGAGCTATTTGCAACTTATTTCAATCTTTTGTGTCGTAGAGATCTGTTGTGATATCACTTGTTCCAATGCCGTTGACGTACCATGTGTGTATGTTTTGAAGTACGTCAATGGAAGTATCTGGATTTCTATGGGATGGTTTGCGCAGACGATGAATAGTAAGAGAATGGTTGTCACATGTTTACGTGTTGGCCTGCTCATATTGAGATGCGGGTGCCGGTATGCCCCGTAAGCCATTTATCTACTGTTTAACGGACTGTGAGTATCCCCTAGAAGTCCGGGTGCGACAAATGGTATCAGAGCATGTCTGCCTGTAGGATCCCTTTTTACTGGTCGCAGTTGAGTCTAGAAACTATTTTTGTAGCTATATAGGAAAAATGAAACGTGAGAGTAGGAATTCTGTTCCTTTTCTTCTTTCCCCACCCACCCTCCCTTTTTCTGGTAAGGAAGTGCAACGTTGTTTTCCCTTCTCACCTAAACTTTCAAGTTAGGATTTCACGTATCCTGGTTTCTCTAGGATGGTTATATCTACTAGACCATAGGAATGGAGGTGGTTGTGACATGATTTATCATGTTGCCTACTCATGATTGAGAACGGAGGCGTGTAAGCCCCGGAAGCAGATCCTCTATTCCTTAAGCAGTAGATATTGATCCTTTAGAAGCCCGGATGGGTTTTCCGTAGTACCTCAGGAGTGTTTTGGCCTCGTGTTTCCCGATGTTGCTTCGATATCCTGTTCTTCTCAACATCCTTTTCGTCCGTTGAAACCTTGTTGTTGCTTTCCACTTCAGATCTTCTACCGGCGTCTAATCAATACCTCTGTTCAACCCTTCTAGCCAGATAGTCTATTCTCCAAATGAATCAAGTTCTATTCAGCTATACACCCTCGATGCAAAACCTCTCCCTTTACTTGAAAATGTTCCGGTGGTTTCCAAATTCCCTGACATCTTTCCAGAAGAGTTGCCAGGAATGCCTATCGTTTTGAACTTCCAGAAAAACTATCCAAGGTGCACGATGTGTTTCACGTGTCACAGCTCAAGAGGATCTTCCCAAGAAGTATCCGGACCTTTTCTTTTCTCAGTAGGAATCTCGGGGCGCGATTCCTTCAAGGGGGGCCGTTTTGTAACATCCCAAGTATGAAAAACAACCATTAGAATGTTTGCTCTCTGTTATTTTATGTTTTGCATCATGACATCATGTTCATTGCATTTGTTTTGCTTGTTTTCCATTTGTTTTCCTCTGTTTTGCTTTGTTTTCCAACTGTTTTCCTTTGTTTTCCTTTGTTTTCTATTTGAATTTCAAACCAAATTTCAAACCTTTTGTTTCATACTTGTGATGTTACAATTTCCAAAATGATATTCAAATCAAAACAATCAATTGTTTCCATTAAAGTTGTGATTTCAAAACTGTTGATTTGTTTCTAATCAATAATTCATCTAATACCAAAAACATTTGAAATTCCAAACCAACATCCAAATAATTGTTCATACTTGTTATGTTACAATTTATTTTCCAAATAAAAGTTCAATTAAAACATCCAATTTGTTCCCATAAAAATAAAAGGCTCACTATTAATTTGTTCTTAATAATTCACTTAATTCCAATGTCATTCAAATTCAATTTCAATTTCAAACAGCACCCAATTTCAAATAATGAAAATTACCAAAACAATTATAATCATTTGATTCCAATTAAAACTATATGATCACCACATTTAATTCTTGTTTTCACTAAGTCACTTAATCATCAAATCCATCCAAATTTGAATCAAATCACAAACATCTTTTTTATTTTGAACTTTTTGTAAAACAAAAAGTTGCAATTTGTTACTATTACATTAAGGAGTGGTTACAAAATTTTCCCTAAAAATTTCTAACTCAAAAACCCTATTGTTTCTTCCTATTTCTAAATCATCAAAAAAAAAGTAACAAACGAAATAATAAAAAGAAAGGAGAGAGGGGTGGTGCAGCCAGTTAGGCCCAGCCCACCAAAACCTCAGCCCGCTACCCCTTTTCTTCCCCAACCTCCGTACAGGTGACGTCGTTCATGGTGGACAGCGACGTGCCTGCTGCCCCACTGCTCCACCCGATTCCCCCCCCCTCCTATATCTACCTCCTAGACCCCCTAGAAAACCCTAACCCTAGCCGCACCCGCCTCCTTCCCTCTCTCTCCCCACCACCGCCGCCATCGAGAGGAGAAACGCCTCCGTTACCTGCTGCCACCGCCGCCGCTCGCCGGCACGCCGCCGCCGTCTCCGCCACCCCCCGGCCGTGCCGCGGCCACCCCTGCGACGAGGGTAATCCCCTCTTTCCATTCCCTACCTCCCCTCTCGATTCCTTGCAGTATATGCATCATTTTCTTCCGTTCCAATTCGCCATTGCTGCTCCCTGTTCGTGCTCTGTTTTTCGTCGACAGATAGAACACCTGCAGGTGTGCGCTTGTTGCAGTTCAGTTACGCCGAGTGCTTAGCATCAAAACCAACCCGATACCCTTTACAACCAACAGCCGCAACAGACCCACCGGTAGGGCGCACGCAGCGAGCCCAGCAGCTCGCGGGATCAAGCCCCAGCCCCCACCCTTTTTCTGCTCCTTATTTTTGATTTATTCAGTAGACGAATTTCTGAACCTTAAGCCCCCTCGCCCCCCTTATCTGTCAACAGAAGCGCACCTAGCCCATCTGGTTGTTCCCTTGGCGCAACAAGCAGAGGGCAGGGGTTTGAATCCCCCCTGCCACTTAAAACCAACCTTTTTTCCATTTATTTTTCTAGATCTAGATCTATCCCAAATTGCTCACAGATCCCTGCTACTTTCATCTAGGTCCCTGTTATATTTCTTTCCAAGTCCCTGCTACTTTTTCTAGGTCCATAATTATTTCTATAAACCATAAAAATGCTTAAACTTGGTAAATCGATAACTTTTGTTTGGAAACTCCAATTGCAAAACTTTAAACATGTAAATCACTCCTTTTTTAAATTCTCTACCCAAATATAAAATTTGTTTACTGTTTTGGATATTTTAAATTGGTGAAATATTTGAATTCTTGTTTAATTCACTTAATTTTGCAAAATTCATAACTTGGGCATAACAAATCCAAATTCCACAAACTAAATATGTTTTCCAATCAACTTTTCATGTACTTTCCAAATATCAATTTTGTTTGCTGTTTTGAATAATTTAAATTGCTGAAAACAACTGTTTCTTAATTATTGCATTTAAAATTGCCAAATTAATAACTTGCTCATTTTAAATCCAAATTCAACAAATGAAATATGTTTTCCATGCAAAATTAAACCACCTTTCCAAATATAAACTTTGTTTCATGTTTTGAATAATTAAAATTGGTTAAACAATTTAAACCTTGTTTAAATCATTTAAAATTGCTAAATTCATAACTTGGTCAAACTAATTTCTTTTGGGACATATGAAATATGTTTTCAAACCATAAAAGTATAAGCTTTTCAATTATGAATCTCACTTAATGTTTTGCACAAATAAAAATTCAAATAAGTTCATGTTTGAATTAAATTCATTTAATTCTTGCTTAAACTTGTTTAATTCATAAATAATTTATTTGAAATCCTTTTTCAACAAGTGAAACATGTATTCCAACTAAAATCTTGTGTTCTTTTCAAATATGAACTTTGTTATCTATTTTGAACAATTAAAATTGGTGAAAACAACAAATGCTTGTGTGACACCTTTAAGGAACCAAAATTCCATAATTTAATAAACAAAATTTTCAAACTTGGTAAACCTTATTCCCAATTGATTCTATTGTTGTTATTTTGCTGTTTTCCTCATCCATGCATCATGCTAATTAACTTACACATGATGATTAGTTGTAGAAAAATTAATTCAACCATAATACATGGGCTTTCCATATGCAATCCAAATTGCATGTGGGTCCATTTAATCATGTTATGTTACCATGTCAACTAGTTTATTTCTATGCATCAATTAAATGGTCATTGTAACATCCCAAGTATGAAAAATAGCCATTAGAATGTTTTGCTCTCTGTTATTTTATGTTTTGCATCATGGCATCATGTTCATTGCATTTGTTTTGCTTGTTTTCCATTTGTTTTCCTCTGTTTTCATTTGTTTTCCTCTGTTTTCTATTTGAATTTCAAACCAAATTTTAAACCTTTTGTTTCATACTTGTGATGTTACAATTTCCAAAATGATATTTCAAATCAAAACAATCAATTGTTTCCATTAAAGTTGTAATTCCAAACTGTTGTTTTGTTTCTAACAGAAATTCATCTAATACCAAAAACAATTGAAATTCAAACAATATTTCAAATGTTTTGTTCATACTTGCTCTGTTACAATCTTTCCAATTAAAAGGTTCAATCAAAAACATCCATTTTGTTTCCATGAAAATTAAAAAGATCAACTATTGAATTGTTCTCTAATAATCCATTTAATTCCAAATTACTTTCAAATTCAAATAAGTTATACAAACAACACCCAATTTGAAAGTATGAAAATTACCAAAACAATTCCAATCTATTTGTTCCATTTAAACACTAATGTGCACCCTATTTAAAATCTTGTTTTCTATAATGCACTTAATAATAAAAATTCATCCAAACTTGATTTAAATTACAAACAGCAATTTAAAGTTGAAACTTTTGGAAAACAAAGTTGGCATTTAGTTGCTATTGCAAAAACTAACTCAACCAACATTTTTCTAAAATTTTCCTAACCCTAAAACCTGTCTTTTCTCTTCCTATTTCAATTCAGCAACAAAAAAATAAATAGAACTAAGATATTAAAAAGGAAGAGCAAAGGGAGAGAGAGGCAGCAGGCCCAACTCCCCCCTCAGCCCACCACTTCTTTTCCCCAGCCCAATACCCCTTCGAGCGTTGTCTTCCTCCTCCGTACGGCGCACCATCCAGGGTGCACACGTAGCAGAGGAGGTGCAGCAACGACTGAGCTCCACCTCCCCCTCCCTTAAAACCCTAGGCCGAGCCCTAGGGTTCCCCTAACCCTCCTTTCTTCCCTCCATCTCTTCTTCCCCGCCTCCCTTCTTCTCTCTTCCTCTCCCTCCCTCTGAATCCTTGCAGCTCTCTGAAACTGAACACCACACCCGAAGCCCCTTTCCCCTCCGGTGATTGCCGGCGCTCGGGGCCCCCTCCGTCCAGGGAGGGGCCGGGAATGGAGCCGCCCCACGCCCCTCTTCCTCACCACCCCCTCGGCTCGGGCCGGGAGGCCTCCCGGCGCCGCCGCCGTCCTCCACAAGTTGACGGCGACCACGTGCTGCACCGTCCGCCTCCTCCTGGTCGCTGTCCACTCGAGGGCACCAGGTGAGCCTCCTTCCCTCTAGCTCCCCTCCCTCCTTCTCTAGGCCGCAGCGACACCACACGGCCACCGCGCACGGCGCCCTCACGTCGAGGCGCAGCGCACGCCGGCGACCCCTCCGATCTGCCAGCGATCGGCCACCATCTATGTCCGTCCGCGTGCAGTTGCAGTTTCAGAAATAGCACCGTTTCTGAACCATATCCACCCCGCACTCCCCCTTTGTCACAACTCGAATCACCACCCCAATGGTTATGTCCCCTGGCGCTGCAAGCAGAGGGGGTGGGTTCGAATCCCACCCCCTGCAGATTGAAACCATCTTTTTGTTTTATTTTTCCAGGCCCAACAACTTCACAGATTCACCAACAGGTCCCTGCTATAAATTCTAGATCCCTGTAATATTTTTCCTAAGTCCATAGAGGTAATAAAATGGCAGAATTGCACCCTAATTTTGTAAAATGCATAACTAAATCATTTTAATTCCAAATTCAACTTTTTAAATATGTTTTCTGTCCCAAATTAAATGCTCTATCCAAATATAAAATTTGTTTACTGTTTTGAATATTTTAAATTGGTGCAATATTTGAAAACTTGTTAAATTCACTTAAACTTGCAAAAATCATAACCTGGGCATAAAAATTCCAAATTCAACAAACTAAATATGTTTTCCAATCAACTTTTCATGTACTTTCCAAATATCAACTTTGTTTGCTGTTTTGAATAATTTAAATTGCTGAAAACAACTGTTTCTTATTTATTGCATTTAAAATTGCCAAAATAATAACTTGCTCATTTTAAATCCAATTTCAACAAATGAAATATGTTTTCCATGCAAAATTAAACCACCTTTTCAAATATAAAATTTGTTTCATGTTTTGAATAATTAAAATTGGTTAAATGATTTAAACCTTGTTTAAATCATTTAATATTGTTAAATTCATAACTTGCTCAAATTAAATTCCTTTTGAACATATAAAATATGTTTTCAAACCATAAAACTATAATATTTTCAAATATGATTTTGGTTTAATGTTTTGAACAAATAAAAATTCAAATAAGTTCATGTTTGAATTAAATTCATTTAATTCTTGCTTAAACTTGTTTAATTCATAAATAATTTATTCGAAATCCTTTTTCAACAAGTGAAACATGTATTCCACCTAAAATTGTGTGTTCTTATCAAATATGAACTTTGTTATCTATTTTGAACAATTAAAAGTGGTGAAAACAACAAATTCTTGTGTAACACCTTTAAGGAACCAAAATTCCATAACTTAATAATCAAATTCCCAAACTTGGTAAACCTTATTTCCAATTGATTCTATTGTTGTTATTTTTCTGTTTTCCTCATCCATGCATCATGCTAATTCACTTACACATGATGATTAGTTGTAAAACAATTGTTTCAGCCATAATTCATGGGCTTTCCATATGCAATCCAATTGCATATGGGTCCATTTAATCATGTTATGTTACCATTTCAACTAGTTTATTTTGATGCATCAATTAAATGGTCATGCATCATCCCATGTTTGTGCACTATGCCATGTTATTGATTGTTTATCTCTCTGCGTTGTTTGTTTGCTTCTTCCCGGATATACGACGACGTTGAGACCGACGATACTTACGACACCCCTTCTGAGGATCTAGCTCAGTACCAGGCTGCTGAGTTTGCAGGCAAGTATTCACTCACATGAACCATTGTGTTCCTTTCAACATTGGTTACCGATACTTTCCGTTGTCTATTCTGCTAGCCCTATGAATAGTTGCTTCTGTTACGAACCTATCACATGTTATCCTTTAACCCTGATATAGCCTCACCCCCACACCTATAACCCCTTTGCTTGTTGCCCGTGTCTTACTAGCATGCTTAGGGTTGTTTTGCTCGAGTCTGTTGTCATTTACTTTCTGCTATCTATTTCTAGTATGTTCTGGGGCTCGAGGTTTAATCAATCAACCTGTTAATATTGTGGATAATAATAAAATTTGATGATAAGGCACCGGCAGGAGGCCCTGTGTGGTTTTGAGGCCTGCTAGTGTCGACCCTAATTAGGAAAAGGGTCTTGTCTACTGATCCATGATGAGCGCACTACCCGCATGTGGGAAGCGAGTATGGGCGCCCCCCTCAATTTGATTCGATTCGCATCTCGTCCAAATCGCCTCATTTAGTTCGGGTGTTCCATTTGCCGCATGCATGTTTTTGCGAGCCCAGGCCAGGGTGGAAACTTTTGTAGTCGGCATTTAGGGAGACACGTTCTTAGAGTGCTATGAGGGTCCCCTTTTCTTCGGGGGCTTGATTAGCCGTGCGCTCACTGCACGGAGTTCTTTGGGCTTGATGCGAAGAAGAGTTGAGTTGTGTTGAGTGCCCCGCTTGGTGGGAAAGGCCTTCCCATCTGGCGGGTTATTCTTACGTGTACGGCCAAATTGGTGCACCCCTGCAGGGTAAATCTTCTCGAGAAGCCGTGTTTTCCGCGGTTATGGACTACTTGGTGAAAGTACTGGCTAACAAGTACTCAGGACAACTTAAACCTAATGATTAACAACCTTACACCCAATGATTAACAACTTGACTAGTAATAGGCTTATTGACACAATAATCTGAACCATCATTATTTCAACTGTGTGAGTTATCCTCGGATTGCTTCTTTGGATAAGGGGCGAGGTCCAGGATGGGTTTGTTTGGAGTTAGTTATAGTTGGTTCCGATACGCGATCTTATCTCCTTTCTGTTAGCCGGAAGTTGTAGTATGTTTTTGTAGTTGGTTAGAGCAGCCAGTTGCAGCATCTTTCATATCCCCTTTCTTCCGTCGAACGCAAAGCATCTGTGCTTGGTGTTGACGGGTTACATTTTTGTGAACTGTGAGTCTTGCTTGCCAGTACGTTTATGTACTGACCCCTTTGGGGCTGTGGTTTCCGCAGACTACGATTCCGAGGATCCCCATGGTGGCTACTACGTGGAGTATGACGAGACTGCTGACGAGTAGATAGCGTACCCGGGCAGGATCCGAGACTTCGTGGATGGGCTCCGTCTTTTCGTTTCCGGCCTCTTAGGCCTATTTGGTTCTTGTCTGTACTCAGACATGTTGAATGCTTCCGCTATGATGTAATGATGTATTGTTGGGACATGTGTCCTCTGGATGATTGTATTTGCTATCTCTTCTCTAATGAGAGCTATTTGCAACTTATTTCCATCTTTTGTGTCGTAGAGATCTGTTGTGATATCACTTGTTCCCATGCCGTTGACGTACCATGTGTGTATGATTTGAAGTACGTCAATGGAAGTATCTGGATTTCTATGGGATGGTTTGCGCGGACGATGAATAGTACGAGAATGGTTGTCACACGTTTACGTGTTGGCCTGCTCATATTGAGATGCGGGTGCCGGTATGCCTCGTAAGCCATTTATCTACTGTTTAACGGACTGTGAGTATCCCCTAGAAGTCCGGGTGCGACAGTCATGCATCATCCCATGTTTGTGCACTATGCCATGTTATTGATTGTTTGTCTCTCTGCGTTGTTTGTTTGCTTCTTCTCGGATAAACGACGACGTTGAGACCGACGATACTTACGAGACCCCTTCTAAGGATCTAGCTCAGTACCAGGCTGCTGAGTTTGCAGGAAAGTATTCACTCACATGAACCATTGTGTTCCTTTCAACATTGGATACCGATACTTTCCGTTGTCTATTCTGCTAGCCCTATGAATCGTTGCTTCTGTTCGATCCTATCACATGTTATCCTTTAAACCTGATATAGCCTCACCTCCACACCTATAACCCCATTGCTTGTTGCCCGTGTCTTACTAGCATGCTTAGGGTTGTTTTGCTCGAGTCTGTTACCCGTTACTTTCTGTTATTATTTCATTATGTTCTGAGGCTCGATGTTAAACAACCACCTGTTAATTTTGAGGTAATAATAATTGCTGATAAGGCACCGGCAGGAGGCCCGGCGTGGTTTTGAGGCCTGCTAGTATCGACCCTAATAGGAAAAAGGTCTTGTCTACTGATCCATGATGAGCGCACTAACCGCATGTGGGAAGCGTGTATGGGCGCCCCCCTCAATTTGATTCGATTCGCATCTCGTCCAAATCGCCTCATTTAGTTCGGGTTTTCCATTTGCCGCATGCATATGCAGGTGCGAACCCTTGGCGCCAGGGTGGAACTTTTGTAGTCGGCATTTAGGGAGACACGTTCTTAGAGTGCTATGAGGGTCCCCTTTTCTTCGTGGGGCTTGATTAGCCGTGCGCTCAACTTCACGGGGTTCTTTGGGCTTGATGCGAAGAAGAGTTGAGTTGTGTTGAGTGCCCCTCTTGGTGGAAAGGCCATTCCATCTGGCGGGTTATTCTTACGTGTACGGCCAAATTGGTGCACCCCTGCAGGGATAAATCTTCTCGAGAAGCCGTGTTTTCCATGGTTATGGATTACTTGGTGAAAGTACTGGCTAACAAGTACTCAGAACAACTTACACCTAACTAATGATAACTTTACTAGTAATAGGCTTATTGACACAACAATCTGAACCATCATTAATCCAACTGTGTGAGTTATCCTCGGATTGCTTCTTTGGATAAGGGGCGAGATCCAGGATGGGTTTGTTTGGAGTTAGTTATTAGTTGGTTCCGATACGCTATCTTATCCCTTCTCTGATAGCCGGAAGTTGTAGCATGTTTTTGTAGTTGGTTAGAGCAGCCAGTTGCAGCATCTTTTATATCCCCTTTCTTCCGTTGAACCCAAAGCATCTGTGCTTGGTGTTGACGGGTTACACTTTGGTGAACTGTGAGTCTTGCTTGCCAGTACGTTTATGTACTGACCCCTTTGGGGCTGTGGTTTCCGCAGACTACGTTTCCGAGGATCCCCATGGTGGCTACTACGTGGAGTATGACGAGGCTGCTGACGAGTAGATAGCGGACCCGGGCAGGATCCGAGACTTCGTGGATGGGCTCCGTCTTTTCGTTTCCGGCCTCTTAGGCCTATTTGGATCTTGTCTGTACTCAGACATGTTGAATGCTTCCGCTGTGTTGTAATGATGAATTGTTGGGACATGTGTCCTCTGGATGATTGTATTTGCTATCTCTGCTCTAGTGAGAGCTATTTGCAACTTATTTCAATCTTTTGTGTCGTAGAGATCTGTTGTGATATCACTTGTTCCAATGCCGTTGACGTACCATGTGTGTATGTTTTGAAGTACGTCAATGGAAGTATCTGGATTTCTATGGGATAGTTTGCGCAGACGATGAATAGTAAGAGAATGGTTGTCACACGTTTACGTGTTGGCCTGCTCATATTGAGATGCGGGTGCCGGTATGCCCCGTAAGCCATTTATCTATTGTTTAACGGACTGTGAGTATCCCCTAGAAGTCCGGGTGCGACAAGATAGTAGTTATCAAACCCTCGGTTAGGCAAACATTTCTCAAAGAGAGGAGCAAAGAAGACATCGGAAGCATATAAGTCTTTGATTTCATCCAAACCAATCACATTGATGTCAAGGCGTGTAAGAAGACACTCTTTCCTAGATAAAGCATCCGCTACAACGTTCTCTTTACCTTTCTTGTACTTAATGACATAAGGAAAAGATTCAATGAATTCTACCCATTTAGCATGCCTCTTGTTCAAGTTAGCTTGGCCTTTCAAGTATTTCAAAGATTCGTGATCGAAATGAATAACAAACTCTTTAGGCCAAAGGTAGTGTTGCCAAACTTCTAGCATTCGAACCAAAGAAAATAGTTCCTTATCATAGATTGGGTAGTTTAGCCTAGCGTCATCTAGTTTTTCACTATGGTACGCAATGGGACGTCAATTTTTCATGAGAACGCCACCAATTCCTATGCCACTAACATCATATTCAATCTCAAAAGTTTTCTCACAATCCAGTAAGACAAGCAAAGAAGCTTCGGTTAGGCATTTCTTAAGTGTGTCGAAAGCTTTTTGTTGCGCGTTGCCCCAAACAAAAGGTACATTCTTTTTGGTAAGTTCATTCAAAGGGCAAGCAATTGTGGAAAAATCTTTGACAAAGCAGCGATAGAAACCGGCAAGGCCATGAAAGCGCCTTATCTCACCCACGGAAGTAGGGTTGGGCCAATTCCTAATTGCCTCAATCTTCTTGTTGTCTACTTCAATACCATTGGAATAGATCACAAAACCCAAGAAAACAAGCTTGTTGGTGCAAAAATTGCATTTGGAAAGATTTGCAAATTTTTTTGCTTTGCGAAGAGCCAACAATACTTGTGAAACATGATCAAGGTGATCCTCCAAAGATTTGCTATAAATGAGAATATCATCAAAGGAAACGACAACAAATTTTCCAATGAAAGGACGCAAGACTTCATTCATGAGACGCATAAAAGTGGAAGGAGCATTTGAAAGACCAAAAGGCATGACAAGCCATTCATACAAACCAAGTTTTGTTTTGAAAGCCATTTTCCATTCATCACCTATGTTCATACGGATTTGGTGATATCCACTTTTAAGATCAATTTTAGAGAAGATGGTAGCACCACTCAATTCATCAAGCATGTCGTCGAGCCTAGGAATAGGATCTCTATATCTAATGGTGATAGCATTGATAGGACGACAATCCATGCACATACGTGAAGTAGCATCTTGCTTAGGAACAAGGATAACCGGGACGGCACAAGGGCTACGGGATTCGCGGATAAAACCTTTATCGAGTAGTTCTTGGATTTGGCGTTCAATCTCCTTAGTCTCCTCGGGGTTGGTGCGTGTGACGCCCCGAGATCGAGCACTATGCAGAATTCAGCATTCCCGCCAAATCCGCATAATAACCGATTCCAGGTTGCCATTTATGATAACATTACAATAGTTCACGAATAATCCACAATTACAACAGAAACAGATAGATACAAGATGACTCAAACGAGCCGGGGTTATTAGCAATTAGGAAAACATTATTAGCTTTAATTTGTTTGCAAAAAATTTAATTTTTAAACTCCCATTTGAAAATTTGCCAAGTAGGATTTGATTTAATTTGGAATATGTTGTTTGAATTTACCACTAGGGTTTTGAACAATTTAAATTGTTGTGGATTTTTGAGTGGTTTGGAAAACATGATGCAATGCTAATGGGATGCAGATGATGCAAACAAAAAGAAAACAAACAGGTAACACCCCAGGTGTTACAGACGACACCACTAACAAGGGATTGCACCCTCGCAATCCACCTGCTAACCCGGGAGGGGAAAGAAGTTCGACTATCGATTCTTCGGGCTTCCAGTTGATCTCCTCGACACCACTAACAAGGGCTTCTCGACACCACTAACAAGAGATTCTTGCTCGGAGTGACGAAGATGTTCTTCCACCAGGAATCTTCCGATGATCGAACCTATTAGGTTAAAGGCTCAGAAAACGTCCACCCACGTAGGATCCTAACACTTTGAAAGATAGACAAGGGGGAGACTCCAAAACTAATAAGATGGGAGGGGAAATAGAATAGGGATAAGGAGAAAATCAAGAATCCTATTGAGATGTTTCCCAAAATAGTTTAGCAGAAATAGTTTTTGACACTCTAGAAACAACGACCGTTAGCGAGGTTAAACCTACAGGCTTTGCGGACCCGTTGCTTCGATAACCATTCGTATCGAAACAATCTCGGGAATCGGAACCTGGCTCTGATACCATTTGTGACGCCCCGAGATCGAGCACTATGCAGAATTCAGCATTCCCGCCAAATCCGCATAATAACCGATTCCAGGTTGCCATTTATGATAACATTACAATAGTTCACGAATAATCCACAATTACAACAGAAACAGATAGATACAAGATGACTCAAACGAGCCGGGGTTACAACTGATACATTACAAAGATCCAAATAACAGCGGAAGAAACAAACGTCCGGCTACGGACAAGATCCAAATAGGACTAAGAGTCCTGAAGATAACCGAGAGCGTCCAATCCCTGCCCAGGCCAAGCCGGAGGGATTCCCAAGCTAACGTCGTCAGACTTCAAACCTGTTGACTGCAATTTGGAATTTGCAGCCACGAAAGAGATTCGTGGGTCAGTACGGTTAAGTACTGGCAAGTGGATAAACCCATACTCACAAGAATACCGGCGTAACCAGTCATCACAAGATACAAATACTTTAGGATCAACGGAAAGGAAGGGTTATTGCAAATAAGCGACAGCGGGCTGCACTAACCAACTACAGAAATTTCTACCACTTCCGGCTAACAGAAAGAAGATAAGATCGAGGATAGTAACCAACTGAAAGATAACTTCAAACAAACCCATCCTGGATCTCGCCCCTTATCCGAAGAAGCAATCCGAGGATAACTCACACCGTTGTATTAAAGATGAGTCAAGTTATTGTGTGAATAACCTATTACTAGTCAAGTTATTATCATTAGGTGTAAGTTGTCTGGGTACTTGTTAGCCAGTACTTTCACCAAGTAATCCATAACCGCGGAAAACACGGCTTCTCGAGAAGATTTATCCCTGCAGGGTGTGCTCCAGTACCCGTACACACTCAAGCCACCAACTAAAACTCAGGTTGGCTTGACACGACCCAAACCATCTCTACAACCCATCCTAGGAGCCACGGAGCTATAAGGTCCCAGCCACGCAGCCGAATACTCAGCGCAGGTGTGCAAAACTCCCGCAGGACACAACACCCCGGCACTACAGGCCTCGCCCTATATGCATCACCATCATCATCAGTAACCAAGGGGGGCCAACCCATTATGCAAAGGAGCAAATGGAACACCCGAACTAAGTGTGGCTCTTCGGACAAGCTGCAGATCAGGTCTAAGTCGAGGGGGGTCCCATACTACCACCCGGATGCGGTGAGCACGCTCATCATGGATCAGTAGACAAGACCCTTTTCCTATTAGGGTCGACACTAGCAGGCCTCAAAACCACAAAGGGCCTCCTGCCGGTGCCTTATCAGCATATTATTAATAACAGGTTGATTGATTAACATCGAGCCCCCAGAACAATAAAAGTAATCTAGTAACGGAAAGTAACGGGTAACAGACTCGAGCAAAACAACCTAAGCATACTAGTAAGACACGGGCACAAGCAATGGTTATAGGTGTGGAGGTGAGGCAATAACAAGGTTAAGGGATTCATGTGATGGGTTCGTAACAGAAACAACTACTACTAAGGCTAGCAGAACAGAACAACGGAAAGAATCGGTAACAAGTGATGAAAGGCAGCCATTTAGCAGCAAGTGAGTATACTTGCCTGAGATCCCGCAAGGTAGCAGAACTTTTCGTTGCTCACATCATCTCAACGTCCTATCCGGGAAGAAGCAACGAACCTCGAACAAACAACGGGATGCAACAATTACTACTACGGCAAAAGATCCAGCATGATCCTATTTTATATGCATGGCATGGCAAGATGCAATAGGGGAAACAACTTAAGCAATTTAATCGGAACCGGAGTCCGGAGAAATAGGAATTGGTTCAAGTTGTTTATCTAACCATCAATTTAATTGTTATTTAGCATGGCAACAATGGGATAGATGAGTTAGGCAATTTAAATGGAAGGGGGCAACAGTTGGAAATAATTAGCCCACACATTCCATATGTTGTCATATAGGTGAACATGCATAGCAAGATTTAAAATACACAAGATAAGATGCAAACAGAGATATGGATGGCATGAACAGATTCCTTGCAATTTTCTGATTGGAAAACATATTTTATTTGTTTGATTTGGAATTAAAATGAATTAGTTATGAATTTTGGCAATTTAAATTGCATTAAATAAGAGGTGAAACAATTATTCAATTTAAATGTGGCAAACCAGAAAACAAAGTTGATATCCAAGTGTGGCATTTGATTTTGGATGAAAAACATGTTTGGAGTATTTAATTTGGAGCAACCATTTGAAAGTTATTAATTATGCCAATTAATTAACCAATTTAAGGATTATTAAATAACATTAATTTTAATTGACCAAATTGCAAAACAAAGTTGATAAACAGAAAGTACAATGAATTTGGACTGAAAAACATATTTGATTTGTGTGATTTGAATTAATTATGAATTAATTATGGAATTAACCAATTTCGAGATGAATTGTTTAAATTTGAAATTTGAAACAATTTGAATTGTTCAAAACAGGAAACAAATTGCATATTTGAAAAGTTCATGGAATTTGGAGTGGAATACATATAGAATTTGTGTTATTTGGATGTGTGGTTTGAAATTTAGGAGCAGTTGAAGTTTAGGGTTATTTCTGTAAAAAAAACAGGGGCTTAACTGTGAAGGAAACATGGAACAGGGGCTTGGCTGTGCGTAGAAAATTGGGAAAAAAAGAAAAGGGATGGCAATCGCATCCGCAGGGATTCGAACCTGGGATCCAGGGTGCAGAGCGGATCGTTATAGCCACTGGGCCATGCTGCTGTTGGTGATAGTTTGCAGAGGCTCAGGAGTTTGAGGTAAGGGGTGCGGGTTAACTGAACTTATAACAGAAACAACACTTCGTCAGGTTCAAACACAAAATAAAACAGGAGGCTTTTGCTCCGGAGGGGATTTGATCCCGCGACCTCAGCAGGCGCACGGATGGCTCCGGCCACTGGGCTAGCGAGCGCTTGGTGTCATAGAAGGGAACTACTGCTACATCTAGCAACCTGTCGGGATACGAATCTGAAAAAATGCATCTGCTCGTTCGTTCTGAAGAACAGAAGGCAGACGAGCGTGGTCGTCCTCGACGGGGAACGCCCACGGCGGCCTTGTCGGTGGCGCCAGGCGCAGAGGCGGAGGGCAGCGCGGCAGGAAAGAACGGAGGGGGAACGGGCGGTGCTCACCTCGGGGCGCTGACGACGAGAGGGAAGGGCCGGTTCGGCGATGCAGACAGGGTGACGACGCCTGACGGCCGGGGAAAGCGGCGGCAAACGGCGACGATGCCGTGCCCTGGTGGCGCCAAGACCACGACGAAGGGGCGCCGTCCGAAGCTGGTTGCGCCCCGATTCCATTCCCGCCGGAATCGGGGCCGATCGAGAGGGGAGTCCGCGGCGCCATGCCTCCGAAAACTCGGCCATGGCAGCTGTTCGCTATTCTTCAGAGAACAAACTCAGACAGGGAAAATTCGGAGGGGAAAATCGAGGGGAGAGGAAGGCTGGCGGCAGAGGGGGAAGGGAGAAGGAGCAGCTAGGGTTTCGGGGGATCGATTGGGGAGATAAGGAGGGGCAGGTGGGGAGGGTGCGTGCTGCTGCTTGTCTTTTTCTGCAGAGGGAAAACGACAGAGAGGGGAGGAACTGTACGGAGGTGGGGGACGAAGGGAAGTGGGCTAGATGGGGTGGTGGGCTTGGAGAAAAAGGGTGGGCTGGTTAGATGGGCTGCTCCCTCTCTCCTTGCTTGCTTTCTTTTTATTTATTTCTCCTTATTATATTTTTTTTTGTAAGAGATGAAGAGAGAGAGAGATAGAAAGGATAGGGGTTTTATTGTGTTATAAATTGTTATTACTTCTCTCAAAACAGAAAAATGAAAGCAAGGTTAGCATTAATTTCTCAAGTTGAAATTTTAATTAAATTAAGTTGTTAGTTGAATTTTTCAAATAGGGTTTGAGGTTGGAATTTTGGAAATAAACAAATGTTATTTAATAGGTTCAAGCAATTAGGAAAACATTATTAGCTTTAATTTGTTTGCAAAAAAATTAATTTTTAAACTCCCATTTGAAAATTTGCCAAGTAGGATTTGATTTAATTTGGAATATGTTGTTTGAATTTACCACTAGGGTTTTGAACAATTTAAATTGTTGTGGATTTTTGAGTGGTTTGGAAAACATGATGCAATGCTAATGGGATGCAGATGATGCAAACAAAAAGAAAACAAACAGGTAACACCCCAGGTGTTACAGACGACACCACTAACAAGGGATTGCACCCTCGCAATCCACCTGCTAACCCGGGAGGGGAAAGAAGTTCGACTATCGATTCTTCGGGCTTCCAGTTGATCTCCTCGACACCACTAACAAGGGCTTCTCGACACCACTAACAAGAGATTCTTGCTCGGAGTGACGAAGATGTTCTTCCACCAGGAATCTTCCGATGATCGAACCTATTAGGTTAAAGGCTCAGAAAACGTCCACCCACGTAGGATCCTAACACTTTGAAAGATAGACAAGGGGGAGACTCCAAAACAAATAAGATGGGAGGGGAAATAGAATAGGGATAAGGAGAAAATCAAGAATCCTATTGAGATGTTTCCCAAAATAGTTTAGCAGAAATAGTTTTTGACACTCTAGAAACAACGACCGTTAGCGAGGTTAAACCTACAGGCTTTGCGGACCCGTTGCTTCGATAACCATTCGTATCGAAACAATCTCGGGAATCGGAACCTGGCTCTGATACCATTTGTGACGCCCCGAGATCGAGCACTATGCAGAATTCAGCATTCCCGCCAAATCCGCATAATAACCGATTCCAGGTTGCCATTTATGATAACATTACAATAGTTCACGAATAATCCACAATTACAACAGAAACAGATAGATACAAGATGACTCAAACGAGCCGGGGTTACAACTGATACATTACAAAGATCCAAATAACAGCGGAAGAAACAAACGTTCGGCTACGGACAAGATCCAAATAGGACTAAGAGTCCTGAAGATAACCGAGAGCGTCCAATCCCTGCCCAGGCCAAGCCGGAGGGATTCCCAAGCTAACGTCGTCAGACTTCAAACCTGTTGACTGCAATTTGGAATTTGCAGCCACGAAAGAGATTCGTGGGTCAGTACGGTTAAGTACTGGCAAGTGGATAAACCCATACTCACAAGAATACCGGCGTAACCAGTCATCACAAGATACAAATACTTTAGGATCAACGGAAAGGAAGGGTTATTGCAAATAAGCGACAGCGGGCTGCACTAACCAACTACAGAAATTTCTACCACTTCCGGCTAACAGAAAGAAGATAAGATCGAGGATAGTAACCAACTGAAAGATAACTTCAAACAAACCCATCCTGGATCTCGCCCCTTATCCGAAGAAGCAATCCGAGGATAACTCACACCGTTGTATTAAAGATGAGTCAAGTTATTGTGTGAATAACCTATTACTAGTCAAGTTATTATCATTAGGTGTAAGTTGTCTGGGTACTTGTTAGCCAGTACTTTCACCAAGTAATCCATAACCGCGGAAAACACGGCTTCTCGAGAAGATTTATCCCTGCAGGGTGTGCTCCAGTACCCGTACACACTCAAGCCACCAACTAAAACTCAGGTTGGCTTGACACGACCCAAACCATCTCTACAACCCATCCTAGGAGCCACGGAGCTATAAGGTCCCAGCCACGCAGCCGAATACTCAGCGCAGGTGTGCAAAACTCCCGCAGGACACAACACCCCGGCACTACAGGCCTCGCCCTATATGCATCACCATCATCATCAGTAACCAAGGGGGGCCAACCCATTATGCAAAGGATCAAATGGAACACCCGAACTAAGTGTGGCTCTTCGGACAAGCTGCAGATCAGGTCTAAGTCGAGGGGGGTCCCATACTACCACCCGGATGCGGTGAGCACGCTCATCATGGATCAGTAGACAAGACCCTTTTCCTATTAGGGTCGACACTAGCAGGCCTCAAAACCACAAAGGGCCTCCTGCCGGTGCCTTATCAGCATATTATTAATAACAGGTTGATTGATTAACATCGAGCCCCCAGAACAATAAAAGTAATCTAGTAACGGAAAGTAACGGGTAACAGACTCGAGCAAAACAACCTAAGCATACTAGTAAGACACGGGCACAAGCAATGGTTATAGGTGTGGAGGTGAGGCAATAACAAGGTTAAGGGATTCATGTGATGGGTTCGTAACAGAAACAACTACTACTAAGGCTAGCAGAACAGAACAACGGAAAGAATCGGTAACAAGTGATGAAAGGCAGCCATTTAGCAGCAAGTGAGTATACTTGCCTGAGATCCCGCAAGGTAGCAGAACTTGTCGTTGCTCACATCATCTCAACGTCCTATCCGGGAAGAAGCAACGAACCTCGAACAAACAACGGGATGCAACAATTACTACTACGGCAAAAGATCCAGCATGATCCTATTTTATATGCATGGCATGGCAAGATGCAATAGGGGAAACAACTTAAGCAATTTAATCGGAACCGGAGTCCGGAGAAATAGGAATTGGTTCAAGTTGTTTATCTAACCATCAATTTAATTGTTATTTAGCATGGCAACAATGGGATAGATGAGTTAGGCAATTTAAATGGAAGGGGGCAACAGTTGGAAATAATTAGCCCACACATTCCATATGTTGTCATATAGGTGAACATGCATAGCAAGATTTAAAATACACAAGATAAGATGCAAACAGAGATATGGATGGCATGAACAGATTCCTTGCAATTTTCTGATTGGAAAACATATTTTATTTGTTTGATTTGGAATTAAAATGAATTAGTTATGAATTTTGGCAATTTAAATTGCATTAAATAAGAGGTGAAACAATTATTCAATTTAAATGTGGCAAACCAGAAAACAAAGTTGATATCCAAGTGTGGCATTTGATTTTGGATGAAAAACATGTTTGGAGTATTTAATTTGGAGCAACCATTTGAAAGTTATTAATTATGCCAATTAATTAACCAATTTAAGGATTATTAAATAACATTAATTTTAATTGACCAAATTGCAAAACAAAGTTGATAAACAGAAAGTACAATGAATTTGGACTGAAAAACATATTTGATTTGTGTGATTTGAATTAATTATGAATTAATTATGGAATTAACCAATTTCGAGATGAATTGTTTAAATTTGAAATTTGAAACAATTTGAATTGTTCAAAACAGGAAACAAATTGCATATTTGAAAAGTTCATGGAATTTGGAGTGGAATACATATAGAATTTGTGTTATTTGGATGTGTGGTTTGAAATTTAGGAGCAGTTGAAGTTTAGGGTTATTTCTGTAAAAAAAACAGGGGCTTAACTGTGAAGGAAACATGGAACAGGGGCTTGGCTGTGCGTAGAAAATTGGGAAAAAAAGAAAAGGGATGGCAATCGCATCCGCAGGGATTCGAACCTGGGATCCAGGGTGCAGAGCGGATCGTTATAGCCACTGGGCCATGCTGCTGTTGGTGATAGTTTGCAGAGGCTCAGGAGTTTGAGGTAAGGGGTGCGGGTTAACTGAACTTATAACAGAAACAACACTTCGTCAGGTTCAAACACAAAATAAAACAGGAGGCTTTTGCTCCGGAGGGGATTTGATCCCGCGACCTCAGCAGGCGCACGGATGGCTCCGGCCACTGGGCTAGCGAGCGCTTGGTGTCATAGAAGGGAACTACTGCTACATCTAGCAACCTGTCGGGATACGAATCTGAAAAAATGCATCTGCTCGTTCGTTCTGAAGAACAGAAGGCAGACGAGCGTGGTCGTCCTCGACGGGGAACGCCCACGGCGGCCTTGTCGGTGGCGCCAGGCGCAGAGGCGGAGGGCAGCGCGGCAGGAAAGAACGGAGGGGGAACGGGCGGTGCTCACCTCGGGGCGCTGACGACGAGAGGGAAGGGCCGGTTCGGCGATGCAGACAGGGTGACGACGCCTGACGGCCGGGGAAAGCGGCGGCAAACGGCGACGATGCCGTGCCCTGGTGGCGCCAAGACCACGACGAAGGGGCGCCGTCCGAAGCTGGTTGCGCCCCGATTCCATTCCCGCCGGAATCGGGGCCGATCGAGAGGGGAGTCCGCGGCGCCATGCCTCCGAAAACTCGGCCATGGCAGCTGTTCGCTATTCTTCAGAGAACAAACTCAGACAGGGAAAATTCGGAGGGGAAAAATCGAGGGGAGAGGAAGGCTGGCGGCAGAGGGGGAAGGGAGAAGGAGCAGCTAGGGTTTCGGGGGATCGATTGGGGAGATAAGGAGGGGCAGGTGGGGAGGGTGCGTGCTGCTGCTTGTCTTTTTCTGCAGAGGGAAAACGACAGAGAGGGGAGGAACTGTACGGAGGTGGGGGACGAAGGGAAGTGGGCTAGATGGGGTGGTGGGCTTGGAGAAAAAGGGTGGGCTGGTTAGATGGGCTGCTCCCTCTCTCCTTGCTTGCTTTCTTTTTATTTATTTCTCCTTATTTTTTTTTTTTTTTGTAAGAGATGAAGAGAGAGAGAGATAGAAAGGATAGGGGTTTTATTGTGTTATAAATTGTTATTACTTCTCTCAAAACAGAAAAATGAAAGCAAGGTTAGCATTAATTTCTCAAGTTGAAATTTTAATTAAATTAAGTTGTTAGTTGAATTTTTCAAATAGGGTTTGAGGTTGGAATTTTGGAAATAAACAAATGTTATTTAATAGGTTCAAGCAATTAGGAAAACATTATTAGCTTTAATTTGTTTGCAAAAAATTTAATTTTTAAACTCCCATTTGAAAATTTGCCAAGTAGGATTTGATTTGATTTGGAATATGTTGTTTGAATTTACCACTAGGGTTTTGAACAATTTAAATTGTTGTGGATTTTTGAGTGGTTTGGAAAACATGATGCAATGCTAATGGGATGCAGATGATGCAAACAAAAAGAAAACAAACATGTAACACCCCAGGTGTTACAGTGCGGTATGGAGCACGGTTTGGAAGTGGAGCACCCGGAATGAGGTCAATGCGGTGCTCAATTCCTCGTAGAGGAGGAAGACCCGGAGGGAGTTCATCGGGAAAGACATCTTCAAATTCCTGCAACAAAGGCAACAAAGATGGAGGAACATTTGTCATGTCGTTAGTTTCAAGGGCTTCCCCTTTGCACAATAGGACAAAGTGTAGTATGGTTGGGTTATCTCGTAGCTCTCGCATCTCTCTTTTGGTGGCAAGCAAGGCAAGGCCTTTGGAAGCACTCGAAATTTTGTCGCTCATGTTTGGCTTGTGGCTCTCACTCTCTTTTATGTGGATCACTCTCTCACCTCTCATCTCACTAGACTTAAGATCTTCTTGTTTGCGTGCAAGTGTCTTGGCGTTGTCGGCGATCACTTGGCTAGGAGACATGGGACGGAGAACAAAGGTCTTGTTGTTCCACTTAAAGCTATAGTGATTGGTACTCCCATCATGGATATCACTCTTGTCGTATTGCCAAGGGCGGCCAAGAATAAGATGACACACGGTCATAGGTACAACGTCACACTCCACCGTGACTTCATATGGACCAATCTTGAAGTTCACGGAAACCGTATGTTGAATCTTGAAGGAGCCGGAGTCACTAAGCAATTGGACATGGTATGGATGCGGATGTCTCTTGCAAGGCAAGTGGAGTTTGTCACAGAGTTCTTTGCTAGCCAAGTTGTGGCAACTACCACCATCCATGATAACCTTGATGGATTTGCCATTGATACCGGCTCTAGTTTGGAAGAGATGGCACCGTTGGTCATGCTCATCTTGAGGAGAAGAAGCAAGGACTCTTGTGACCACTAGAGATGGGTTTGTGTCCTCATCACAATACACACTTTCTTCATCTTCATTGGGCACATACAAAGAATTGAGAGCCACTTGATGCATAGCATAGTATTCACCCTCACTCATGAAGTCACGTTCACCATCTTGATTGACTATCATGATCATCTTGTTGGAACACTCAAAGGACTTGTGTCCACTACCACCACACTTGAAGCAAGTAATAGTGCTTGACTTGACTTGAGGAGCACTTGAAGAAGAGGTGGAGGGTA
Organism: Alopecurus myosuroides; assembly: GCA_028641055.1. Taxonomy (NCBI): domain Eukaryota; kingdom Viridiplantae; phylum Streptophyta; class Magnoliopsida; order Poales; family Poaceae; genus Alopecurus; species Alopecurus myosuroides. Next base: position 68,004,633 of record CM054060.1, read on the forward strand.
CTTGCTTCTTGAACGGTTGTGAAGATTTGTTGGGAGCACTAGAGGCTCGAGTGTTGCTCTTGTTGGTAGTAGGAGTAGTAGCTTGTGTCACTTGATTTGAAGAAGAAGGAGGTCTTGAATTGAAGAAAGTCTTTTGCTTATTGTACTTGAGTTCTTCCGCAATTTGGTGTTCCGCCTTGAGAGCTTGGTGGACAAGGGCCACAATGTTGTCATATGGTTGATACTCGACGATCTTCCTTATAGGAAAGGTGAGGCCATTGAGGAAACGGGGCATTGTTTTCTCTTGAGATTCTATCACATGGGCACGTATCAAAGCGGTCTCCATTTCCTTGTAATACTCATCAACGGACTTGAAACCTTGGCGAAGTTCTTGTAGTTTCTTGAATAGGTCACGCTTGTAGTGTGGAGGAACAAAACGAGCATGCATGAATTGCTTCATGTCGTTCCAAGTGGCAATAGGAGCAATGCGGTTGCGAACTCTTTCGGCTTGTAGGCGATCCCACCACAAGAGTGCATATCCTTCAAATTCCAATGATGCTAGAGCAACCATCTTCTTGTCGGTGAAGTTGTGAATGCCGAAGATCTTGTCTACCTTGAGAGCCCAAGCAAGATATTCTTCGGGGTCATTCTCACCATTGAACTTTGGGACATTGAAACGAAGGGCACTCATGTTGTTGTCTTCTTGTTGACGTTGGGGACGCTCATGGTGTCGCTCATGGGGATCTTAATCATAGACGGGGGGTGAATCATCATAGGGGTCATCCTCATTGTCTTGGTGGTGGCGATCATGATGGCGAGGATGACGCCAGTGGTCATTAGGTGGGGGTTGTTGATGGTGACGGAGTCTTGCTTCGTGGCGTTCATGCACTATCATCATTTTCATTGCGGTGATGTCGAGGACGTTCTTGTTGTTGGCGTGGCGGAAGCACTTGTTCATCACGAGGGTGTTGAGGACGATCATGTTCTTGGCGGTCATTGTTGTTGAGACGCGCAATACGCCTTGGTGGCCTTCGATGTTGATGAGCACCGTCCACGAAGTCATTGTGGCCATAGTCTTGAGCGTGGCCTTGAGGAGGTGGATGATGATGTTGTCGAAGGTCCGGGCGTTGCGGTTGTTGAAGAGGGTCACCACGGCCTTGGCGATGTCGAGGTGGTGGTGATGGCGAGCTATCTTCATGCCAATTTCGTCGCGGAGCTTGTTGAGGTTGTGGAGGAGGTGGTGGTGGTTGTTGTTGACCATCCTCCTCCAAGTTGTTGTTGCGATCATGGCGATCATGGCGACGAGGTTGATGAAGATCTTGATTGTTGTGATTTGAGCGACGAGACCTTGAGGACGATGATGAATGACGGCGATTGGCAAGAGTAGCCAAGTTGATGTTGATGCGCGTCATTTGATCATTCAATCGAGCCTCTTGCTCTTGGAGTCGATGCTCATAGCGTTGCAATCCATCCTTCACGAGTTCGCGGAGGCGGAAATGGTCATTGCGGGTGACGTAGGTTGCGTTAGCATTGACGATGTGGAATGGGTTGCCTTCGTCTTCCGAGCTCGGACTTGAGAATACTCCTTCCCTAGCCATCTCAAACACACAAGGGTGATATTGAATAAATTGATGCCTCACTTACCCAACGTTACCTTTTTTGGTCAGATTGAGGCTAGTGGACGAGCCTAGGTGCAGGGCGGTATGTCAAGAGCGAATCCAAAAAGATCGAAAGAAACCGTAAACAACAACACACACACTTTATGTGGAAGGCAAATGGGTTAGGAAAAGTGGCGAGGAAAATCGACAAAACCGAAGAAACGTCTATTGTCAAACATGGAGAAACGTCAAAGAAAAGTTAACACAAAAACCAAACCTAGTGGATGGAAATATGGTGGAACACACACACACAAGGGATAAATGGGGTTAGTGCGACCAATGGACGAGCGAAGGCGAAATGAACCTAACGAAGACTAATGCTCAATGTCACACTAACACAAAGAGGACGCTAGCTCAAACCGCAAATTTGAAAAGGCAACAAGATTCGCACCGTGTCAATCGGTCACTCTTTCTCTTTTGCGACGCAATGCTACACGTTCCTACAATGGAAAGCTATTGGCATCGATCCTTTGTTTCTTTTTCTATTTTTCTTTTTTTTATTTTCTCTTTTTGATGGATTCCAAAATGCCAATGCCTACTCGTAGCTAATCTCTCACAAGCGCCAACCTCGCACTCTCGATGCCACAAATGCGATGCCAAGCGGTGTAAACAGAACTAGTCCGAATAGGTAAGTAACACAATGGGGTGTGGTGGTTCAAGCGGAAGCAAGTTTATACCTCTCTTATTGATGATCACGGACTTGCGGCCGGTGGATGTCGATGTCGTGGTGATCCGATGATGTGGAAGTGTAGGTGATGTCGTGGGCGTCGCGTGGCAACTTGTTGCACTCAATTTGGATCACAAACGACAAAGAAAAACACGTTCCAAAATATGTCGAAAAATCGAAGAGCTGAAATTTTCTGAGTTTTTCGCTCAAATTCGAAATTCCCACAAAATCAAGAAAAAAATTTGGGCGAAAATGGAAAAATTGGCTGAATAGAAAGGTGTGGAATGGTGTTTGGCAACAAATCTATGAAGAAAAACCACGAAAAACTCAACGAATCAACAGATCGGTCAAATTCCCTTTTGGCTATTTTTTGAGGATTTTCGAAATTTATGGTGGAAAAAGAAAAATTGGTGGATGGAAAGTGTTGTGGGTGTCGGATTCGTGTCAATCTAGCTCTGGATACCAGATGATGTGGAGGGTTACTCCTAGATTGGCCCGATCTTCACGAATCGACGAAGAACACGAAGAACGCTCAAGAACGCGAAGAACACGAGTGGGGGAATCGAGGGGGAATCGTGGGAAATCGCAAGGAAACGCAAGGATAACTAGCAAGAACCGAAGAATCCCAAATCTTCCGTCAACTAACCCTGAGGGCCGCCTACGGAACGATCGATCCAACTGAGCTCACCTTGATTGAAACCGCTTCACACCCGTAGCCGGTCCACTACGCCAATAGAACCTCAAGGAATCCGAGAGGAAGATTGGACAATTCTTGATTGAAACCCAAGGGAAGAGATCAAGTAATTGGATGAGTCTTGATACAATCCTCGACGATGTCGGAGGAGTGGCCTTGATACGTTCCTAGGTCAAACCATAGGAGTAGTTCCTCAAAGAGGGATACAAGAGAGCTGAGCTCCAAATGTTCTTAATTCAACTCTAAAAACCTAGATCTAGCTCGGGGTCGTCCTTATATAGCCGGGGGTCGAAGCAGGTGAAAACAGGGGCAAAAACGAGTCATTTGCGTGTATTCTTGCCCACGCCGGCCTGGCCGGCCATGGGGCTGGGGTGGAGGAGGAGGGGCGCACCCAGGCGCACGCCGGCCTGGGGCCGGCCTAGAGGCAGCACGCCGGCCTGGGGCCGGCCTGAAGCAGGCAGTTGGTCGGCCTAGGGCCGAGGTGGGGCAGGGCGCCGGCCCCCGGGGGGGGGGGGGCGCCGGCCCGAGGCCGGGGTGGGGAGGAGGTAGGCCGGCCTGGAGGCAGGGCCGTTCGGGTGGTAGGCCGGCCTGAGGTGGAAGGGTGGCCGGCCCGAGGCCGGGGTGGAGGCCGGGCTGCTCGGTTGGGGGGCCGGCCTGAGTAGGGGGAGGCCGGCCTGGCCGGGGTTTGAGGCCGGGAAGGGTGGTTTCCCCCCTATCTTCTCCGTCGGGACTCCGAATGCAATGCCGTTTCCTCCGCCCTTCTCCGTATCTTCTTGCGCATCGTCTTGGGCGCTTTCCGTGACCTCCGTGGTGGTTTTGAACCTGAGCACGCAAAGTGTGGAACCATGAGGTAGCGCACCATCCTCCACATGACCGAAAGTATAGAGCGAGAGGAGCGAGTTCACCTTATCATGAATGGTCTTTGCGCGTGATCTTGTCATCGGTGCACTTGGTGGAGTTGGTTGGGCTACATCATAACTACTACGTAGCATCTAGCGGGTACATTTAGTAGGCAACCAAGCATCAAGTTAAAAGCGGTGGGAGCAGACGAACCTGGTGGGAGGGACCGCTTGAGCTTGTTGGCCTTGTCGGCATCGAAGATGCATAGGGTGTAGAGGTACCTGGAGCAGCATACCTTGAACTTGACGACGTCGTTGGTCCTTGATCCAGTGGATCTGCATCGACTGTGGAACCAATACACCCAGCAAGAATGGATTCGTTACCAGACAATCAAGAGAGAGAGAGAGAGGAAGAGGAAGAGGAAGCTGCCTGGATAGATACCCTCCCGCCGACGACCTCGTTGACCGGCGACGACGACGACGACTTCGGCGGTGGGATGCAGCCTGGATAGATACCCTTCCGCCGTCCTTCGCCCTTCCTTCTCCCTTGTTCGTCGCCCTCCCTTCCCTCGCCGTGTACGCCGCCGCCGCCGCCGTCCCTCCCTGCCTCCCTTCGCTTCTGTCGCTCGGTCGAGGATAATACATGAGGGTGTACTAGAGTTTTGGATCCACGAAGAAATAAATGGGGTTTCAGGATACACGGGAAAGTCTGGGAACTTACCGGGCCAAAAACTCTACGAACAAACGATTATTTTGGGCTAGGCTGGGTTTCGGGATTGGGCCAGTATAAAACTCGCCCATCCCCAAAAATACCCGAGAAACAAACATGCCCTTAACAAAGAACGAACGTGGTATTATTGGTGCGAGATATTTGATTTACATGAGTCACATCTGTAGATCGGCACGTAGCCATTTCGACATAGAAGAGATTTGCTAACAAGCTATTTTATTGATGGATGACATGTGATGGGATGACACGTGATGAACATCTCAACATAGAAAATATCTGCTAATAAGACTTTTATTGATGGACGACACGTGTACCGTTCATGGCATCTCAGATCCTAGTGATTCGGATCACCACAAGAATGGCATGATCCCTTCATCTTCTTGAAGTTGGTAGACAAATTTGAAGGCTTGTTCTTAAAAAAAAATCATACTTTCTTTTGTTCTCAGACTTGTTCTTGTGCTAGGGCTTGTAGGACCGGGAGTTCTTCTTCTAAAAGAAGTTTGCACTAGAACCTCCCTCAAGACCTCCAGAAAATGTGTCTTTTGCTCTCACATTCTCTTCCACATCAAGAGAATCAATAAGATACATAACGGAGAACTCGTGTCTTTTATGCTTCAGAGAGGTAGAAAAACTCCTCCACGAAGGAGGGAGTTTGACAAGGACGCCTCCGACAATAAAATTGTGTGGAAACTCACTCAAGTTATTTAGCAATGGATTGAATCTCATGAGCCTGCTCAACGACGGAGCGCTCATAAGTCATCTTTTAGTCTGATGGCGTGGATTACACCCGCTAGGAACCCTAAGAGGAAGGTATGATGTAGCATAACAGAAAATTTCTCTCGGTTAGAAATCAAGATTATCAATCTAGTAGGACTTCAGTGACGATCATCGAGGTGCCGGTGGCGCGTCGAGCGTGAACCTACACACAAAACACAAATTCCCTTTCATCACCAACTTTCCAGGAAGTCTGTCAAGCTTAACAATAGGATTAAATGAATCGACTGTTTGCAAGTAATAAAAGTAAAAGGAAAAAACCACTGAAACAGAGTGTAATCAATCTAAAAGAATGGACTAGGGGCCATAGGTTCACCAGTGGCTTCTCTCAAATAAATAAAGTACATGTTGGGTGAACAAATTACATCTACAAAATTGATAGTTCACGAGACAAATATGATGCAGTTATGATAAAAGAGATGTTCATTGTTCTATTCGTGTAGGTACGTTAAAATATAGAGATCGACATTCAGCTGCACCTATAACTAACAATCCACCTTGAGACCGCTATCCAACATGCATTTCGTTGGTATTAAGTTGCATGAATTAACAAACTATCGCAATAAAATTAATACATAATGTAACAAATATTCATATAAAAAAAGAGACGTAAACATCGTCGTTTTACCCTTAGTAGCAATGACATATCCTTGTCCTTAGATGTTTCTGTCACACATGCCCATGCACGAAGGAGGCGTGAAACCACTATCTAGCACAACACTCCCTCTTGGAGATACAAGTAACTATTTTGCCAAAACAACTACGAGCATCAGAGAATTTAAATAAAACACGTGTATGATAACAGTAACAAGATCATACAAAATAGATGAACAATCTGATCATAACTTGATGATACATTGGATCCTAACAAACATAACATGTAACAATTACAATAGGATGATATTGATCATGTTAGGTAGATCACAAGACTGTATCATGGATGCACGAGGAGGATAGAACACCATCTAGCTTTCTTGGATGTATCCCCATACTCCCATACTCCCATGGAAACTTTCTTGGATGTATATAGTTGGTTATGTGCCACTTACATATATGTGTATGTGTTAATTAGGTCAATATGCATCTGGGTGATGCAAGGTCGCAATTCTACAAGGCCAGATGATTTCTTTCTTCTTGGTTTTGATTTTATTGTACTTTAGATTCTGCAATTTTATTCTAGGTATATCTGTTTTATAGCACACTACTTGAATTATTTTATTCAGGGCTCAAATATGCATGCATCGTTCAGAAGTTTAGTAGAGAATGCATTCTTGTTTTTGTGCTTTTGCTCACATTCCCGGTTCCAGATAATTTTGTTTTTGATTGATCACCTTACAGTCTCGCACAAATACTCTAATGGCATGGTACAACAAATTTGATGGCTTTAACTTTTTCTGTCTGTGAATCGGGAGGAGCCTTTTGGTGCTAGCCATGGCAGCCAGGCTAAAGGCTTTAGGAGAAAGCCAAGCTCTCACAGTTGTGTGGAGCCTCGAGAACTTGTGTGGCCGCCTCCGATAAGGACAAGGCATCCACAACCATGGATCACAGACGGCTGGTTTGGAGTCCTCCTGGTAGTCACCTCCCACACGTGCGCGCGGCGTGACGGCTCAATGACGAGATGGTTCTATGAGACGCGGTGTCGGGCGGGGTGTTCGCTGATCGGCTGATGTGGGGCCTCTGTGATGCCAGACCGAGGTGGCAAACTCTGTGCTAATAAGCGTGTACGTGGGGAGAACGACTTCGACACAATCGGGGGGGGGGGGGGGGGGGGGGAGGGGTGCTCTTCGACATGCGTAGGCACAGGCTCAAGCCGGACGATGCGAGCTACAACGTCATCAGGTGCCTGTGCGACGATGGAGACGAGAGGAGGAAGATTAGATTCCTATTGTAATTTTTCCCCAATATGGCCCAGCCTATTTTAGTCCTCCACAAATTCCTAAAAATCCTAGAGGCCCATGTGGCCCATTCGTGTATGGCAAGAGGTGGGACAAATGTTTAGTCCGACATTGCTAGTTGAGTGGAAGTTTTACCTATTTATAAGGGAGGCATTTTCACTTGATGTATGAGCATGAGCAAGAAGAGGACTACACTCTCGCTCCTCCTCCGCCGTCCGCCTTGCCACAACGCGCGCGCGCCGCTGGTTGCGAAAATGAGCCGAGCTGAACTAGGACCTATGCTGCGTGTACGGCTTGTCTTCTTTTTGTCACACACGAATGAAGAAATATAAACGATAAAGCGAAAGTTAAAGCGTCTTTTGCACTAGTGGGAAATTACTACGCGTGAGTGGATGGATGTTCGGCTTCGGCTGCCGGCCATTTATTCGGTCGCTTGTCTGTTCGTTTCCACTTCCTCGCTACTCGTTCGCCTCCTGTTGCTGCGCCTATATAAGAGAGGTCGCTCCTCTCCGTAGAGACACAACACATCCACACCTCTCTGCCTCATACTTATCGAGCACCGCGCCACCGATTAGGACATCTCCATCCTGTTCCGCGGCGTGCACCGCGGAATGGGACAGTAGGCCTCCGACACCACGTCTCTTCGGATCCTGTACATGAGAAGGGCTATAAGATTTTTGGGGAGCGTTGTTGCGCGACTACTGGCATCATCGTCACCACGGACGCCGACGACTACTTCCCGAACGACGACTTCTTCCAAGACGTCGATAACCTCTTCAGCGACATGTCTACCTCGCCCAACGTGAACGGGTCTTCCTTTGCACCGTACGTGTTCATATTTCTGTTTCATGTCTCAATACATGTTCTTCTACTACCAAGCTATTTGGACTTGTTTATTTCGCGCTTTCATACAAATCACATGACTAGTTTATTTCCATTTATTCTAGCCATATGTTATCTATCTTTTTCATGGATTAAATCATTTGGAAAATTGCTCATATATTCAACAATTCCTTGCCATGGGCATCGAACTGCTTTTATTCGGGTTAACATACTGTCTTCAGACACACCATCCTAACCACATGGACCAGGGCTGATCTGATGAACTCGTCGTGGTATGTTGCTTTCAGGAAAATAACGTGTTTGTTGCTTTGTGTACTATGTTGTGAGAGGTAGCTTTCAAAACTTATGTAAGATATCGGTTTGGTTGCATTTTAAATGGAATTAGGGGAAGTCCCTTTTTATCTAAAAGAAATGACACATATGCATCCAGAGCCAATTACTTATAGGATGTCAGTTTGCATCATTCTTTTGTTTCAGTACGTCTTTTAGTCTACGCATTACACAACAAGTCGATGAATACATGCTAGATTGGTATCTAATAACATAATAACATCACGAGTCCACCATCAGACAAAACTGATAATCTGATAACAACATGCTACCACCAACACAAAACGCTGAAGCACATAGCATGTTGACCGTGTCATATAGAAACACGATAGGCAGACGGCGAGGCGGAGCGCGCTGCTCCGTCTAGTTCAGATTTGAGGCCGTTGGGATGAGTCGCTCATCATATTCCATTGGTCATATTTACAGGGTCCATGAGACCAGCCACACTATGATAGAAAAGCGATTCGAAGGACGCTTTGAATCGGTTCGGTACACTGCAGAGCATCGATGCATGGCGCTAGAGAAGAAAATCGACTCAATAAGTTGATTGGGTTTCTATCCGATTCATTCATTTAAATAAGCATTTCTCATCTCTGATGCCGCATGCAAAGCAGTTGACAACATCCAATCAGTAGAGCAATAGAGATTCTTTATTATTTTTGAATGGGTCCCATGTCTGAGTTGAATCGGAGTTACACAGTGTAGCTACACGCCGCCGATTCCAACTCTGGCTCACTTTTGCTTTGAACCGATTCAGCAGTGTGGATGGTCTGAGTCTCGACTGTCCAAAATAAAATAACTGGGACTGCGAGCCAGTATTCTAAGACTAACCACAATGGGGGTATCATAGGTAGTATCATGCATGCCATGTTGGCAAAAATCTGACGTGGCGGTGTAATTAATGAGGAGAGAGGTGATGGTGGTATGATAGGTAGATACCATAACATAACGCATTACGAGATAAGATGAGTCTATATCATAATAAATGCAGCACTATATGATACCACAAACATGTTACTACCCATGTCGGTGAGCTCTATCGGGGAGATCCACAAGGAGAACATCCACGTCGCGCGCGTACTGAAGGAATCGGCGTCGGTAAGGGACCCGGGCCTGGATCGAGTAGCAGGAGAGGGAATCTTCGCATCGTCCCCGTACGAGGCAGCGTCTCCGTCGACGGCGGCAAATTTTGGGGGAAGGGGCATGCCCACTGCTGATTCGCCACCGGAAACCAGAGTGATTCAACCCAATTCCCGCCCTCCCGACAAACAGCAGGTACAACACTCCAGCTCTGCTCATCCAGATGACAGTAGCAGTAGCAAGCATACGTGGTTACCAAAGATGGAATTCCCAAGGTTTGAGGGCGCAGGTGTGCGAATGTGGATTGACAACTGTGAAGCGTATTTTGTGATGTACAATATACCCGAAAATTTCAAAATCATGTCAGCTTCGTTGCACCTCCACGGCAATGCTGCACATTGCTACCAGTCCGTGAAGTTTACTGAGGTTTGCACTAGTTGGGAGATGTTCACTAATGCAGCAAAGTCTGAGTTCGACGTGAATGTGCACAGAAACTGTATGAGGGAACTGCTGGTGTTGAAACAGACAGGAACAGTATCTGAATATCGTTCACAATTCAATCAGTTGGTATACCAGATCCGACTGTATGAAGTTGGGTTCAGTGAAACGATGTTGGTGACACAGTTTATATTGGGCCTAAAAGAGGAAATCAGAGCAGCAGTAGAGATACAATTACCACGAACTTTACATAGTGCAACTGAATATGCCCTGATGCAGGAAGCTATGTTGGACAGAGGCAAAGCACCAGCAGAAGCGATAAGATTCCAGAAGCAAATTCCACCTCGAGGAGGCAGTTTTCGGCAAGACCAAGGAAATAAAACCCAGTTTGGGGCAGGGGAAGTGTGGAAGGCAAGGCAACTAAAAGAGTTTTGCAGAGCCAATGGCTTATGTTTTAATTGTGGGAAAAAATTCACACATGGTCATGTGTGCTCTACCAAACAAGCTCAAGCCAAAGCTGTAGAAATGGAAGGAGAGGGAGTCATTTTAGGTGATGCTATACTGGATGCTATAGCCAGTGAAGAAATTCTGGAAGAAGCTGCTGCTTATCTCACTTCAAATGCATTAAGTGGCACCACACATGCAAAATCCATAAGGATGAGGGCTTTGGTGGGCAACAAAGTCATGTTATTATTGGTGGACTTAGGAAGCTCCCACACATTCATTGATGAGCTGTTAGTACACCGTCTGGCCTGCAAAACAACACCATTACAGACACCTCTGCGAGTAAAAGTGGCAAATGGGCAGTTTATGAAATGTGAGACTGAAGTAAAAGAGTTGGAGTGGTGGTTACATGGTCACACATTCAAAACTGACATGAATGTGGTTCCACTGGGAGGATATGATGCCATTTTGGGCATGGATTGGCTAGCACAGTGGGGAGCAATGACCTGCCACTGGCAGGACAGGTGGATCCAGTTCCATTACAAGGGATGCACTGTGAAATTGCAAGGGGTGGTGGATAAGGAACACTCCAGTTTACAGGAAATGACAGTGGAACAATTGGAAAATAGCATAAAAGGGAATGATGTGTGGGCTACTGTCCTTATTGATAGGAATGACACAACAAGTGAAAACGGCACATTGCCACCTACAGTGCAAGTTACACTGGATAAATTCCATGATGTTTCCGAGGACCCAAAGGAGCTACCTCCACACAGGACTTATGATCATGCTATTTCCCTCCTACCAGGCAGTGCTCGAGTAAACTCTAGGCCATACAGATACTCTCCACAGCAGAAGACAAAGTCGAGAAGCAGGTTCATGAAATGTTAGTGGCTGGTCTAATTACACCAAGCATGTCCCCATATGCTTCTCCTATGCTTCTGGTTAAGAAGAAAGATGGAACATGGAGATTCTGTGTGGATTACAAGAGATTGAACAATATCTCAGTCAAACGCAAATTTCCCATACCAATTGTAGATGAATTACTGGATGAATTAGCTGGTACAAAATGGTTCTCCAAGTTAGACCTTAGAGCAGGGTACCACCAAATAAGAATGGTGGAATCTGATGAACACAAGACGGCCTTCAAGACACACATTGGGCAATTTCAGTTCAGGGTGATGCCATTTGGCTTATCCAATGCGCCTGCTACCTTCCAGTGCTTAATGAACTCAATATTCTCAAAGTACATCAGGAAGTTCATATTGGTCTTTATGGATGATATCCTAATATACAGCAAGGGTTTGGAACACACACAACACCTTCAGTTGGTGCTGGAAACTTTGAGAGAAAACAAATTGTTTGCAAAGAGAAGCAAGTGTTCTTTTGCTCAACAACAATTGGAGTACCTGGGGCATATTATTTCAGATAAGGGAGTGGCAACTGACCCTGAGAAGACTAGAGCAATGACTGAATGGCCTGTTCCCACATCATCAACTGAACTGAGGGGATTTTTGGGGCTCACAGGATACTACAGAAAGTTTGTCAGAAATTATGGATTAATTGCCAAATCACTCACTTCCTTGTTGAAGAAGAACTCCTTTGCTTGGTCCACTGAAGCTCAACAATCATTTGAGAAATTGAAGCAAGCTATGATTACAGCTCCAGTATTGGCCTTACCAAATTTTGCAGCACCATTTTGCATTGAGACATATGCCTGTGATAATGGAATTGGGGCAGTCCTTAGCCAGGAAGGGCATCCTATAGCATTCTACAACAAAGCATTGGGCCCAACAAATAGCAAACTTTCCATTTATGGAAAGGAGTTCATGGCAATCATGATGACCATTGATAGATGGAGACCATACATCGCCAGAGGGCCCTTTGTGATCAAGACTTACCACAAGAGCTTGTCGCATTTGGAAGATCAAGTGCTGTCAACTGATTTGCAAAGGAAAGCTATGACAAAATTGGTTGGGTTACAATTCAAGTTCCAGTACAAGAAGGGGGTGGACAATATTGCAGCAGATGCCTTGTCCAGAGTTAGCCATGCTTTTCACCTACAGGCAATCTCCACTGCTCAACCTCTCTGGTTACAGGAAGTGGAAATTCTTACGCTGTAGATGAACAAGCACAGGAGTTGCTAAGGAAAATGGCTATTGATGCTACAACTGTACCAAATTTTTCTCTAACAGATGGCATAATCAGATACAAGGGAAGGATTTGGATTGGAGCAAACAAATGGCTGCGGACCAAGTTAATTACAACATTCCACTCCTCCCCAGTAGGAGGTCATTTAGGCATACAGGCAACTTATCAGAGAACTAACAAGATATTTCACTAGGCTGGCATCAAGAAATCTGTGGAGGAGTTTGTTCAACAGTGCCAAATATGACAACAAGCGAAACATGAACACTGCAAGTATCCTGGTTTGCTCTCCCCTCTTCCTACTCCAGATGGGCCCTGGGAAGATGTGTCTATGGATTTTATAGAAGGTCTGCCCAAATCCAATGGGTATACAGTGATCTTGGTGGTGGTGGATAGATTTACCAAGTACAGTCATTTCATTCCTTTAAAACATCTCTATACTGCAGCGACTGTGGCTCAGTTTTTTGTTAACAACATAGTCAAGTTACACAACATGCCCCTGACTATTACATCAGATAGAGACAAGGTATTCACGAGCAATTTCTGGAGAGAATTGTTCAAACTATGGGGAACTGAGCTACAATTGTCTACTGCCTATCATCCACAAACAGATGGACAGACTGAGCGTGTGAATCAGTGCCTAGAGATGTATCTAAGGTGTGCAGTGCATGACTCTCCCAAACAATGGGCCAATTGGTTGCCACTAGCTGAGTTCTGGTACAACACATCACACCATTCTTCCTTAGGATGCACTCCTTTCAAGGCAGTTTATGGTAAGGAAGCACACATGTGGCAGTTCAGACAACAGGCTTAGACAAACAATGCTGAAGTACAAACATGGCTCAAGGAAAGGACTGAACACTTGGCCTTACTGAAACAACACTTGACACAAGCTCAGCTCAAAATGAAGAACAATGCCGACAAGAACAGGACTCCCAGAGAGTTTGAAGTGGGGGAATCTGTATTTCTCAAGCTCCAGCCCTACGCCCAATCCTCTGTTGTCAATAGACCATGCAAGAAACTAGCAATGAAGTACTTTGGGCCATTCGTCATTCTGGAGAAGATTGGACCGGCCACTTACAAACTCCAGCTGCCAGACCACAGTTTGATACAACCGGTGTTTCATGTATCACAACTGAAGGAGCATGTCCCGGACCACACACCAGTGTACAAGACTCTGCCAGAACCTCTGAAGTTGGACACATAGACATTCATTCCTGAAGAATTCGTGGACATGCGACTCGTGAAGAAAGGTAACCAAGCTCTACTTCAGGTACGGGTTCGTTGGTCTTCGCTTCCGGCAGATTCAACGACCTGGGAGGACTACGAGGCACTACGTCAGCGTTTCCCAGCGGCTCCAGCTTGGGGGCAAACTGGTACTCCAGAGGGGGCAACTGTCACAGATGTGACTCTGTCAGCAGCTGTGCCAGGTAAACGTAAGCTGAAGAAGGCGGGATTCTAGAAATAGCCTAATTCGAATAGGTGGGCCTTGGGCCAGTTGGTTAAGTGAGTTGGAGTCCCGTGTGGGTGAGTGTGTTGGGCGTGGTTATAAGCCCGTGTTGTACTCGTGTTTGGTTATCGAAAGAGAAATAGACAAACCCCCTTTCCTGTCTCGTGCTCCTCTCTCTCCCCGGTCTTCTTCTTCTCCATGAAAGCCCTCGTCCCAAATCCGTTGGATCCCTCCTCCGGCAAGGACATAACAATATTGTCTAAATGGAAGGCTTCTTCTGCGAAATTGTGACAGCCCCCAACTCGTGGCCCTACAAAACTACAGGTGCATCCGGTGCACAAAATTTGCCTGGTTCACTCTGCCCCCTCCCTCTCACCCACCCAGCTCCCCAGCCGCCAGATACGTGCGTCGGCCCGAGGCGAGTGGCCGACGCGCCGTCACCTCACTCCAGATCCGTGGCGAGCCGTGAACGAGGTACTATCCCGCCACACGCGCACCGCTCTTCCTTCTCGTTCTGATATCCGATCTGTTATGTATGGTTTGTTTGTGTGAGGAAGTGTACCGAATCTTGCCCTAGAGTACTGATGAAATTGTTGGTCGGCCCTGCTCTGATACGTTTACGGTCGACTAAAGCTGATTATAAAGCCCTAGATAAATTATTACCGTCGCGTCGTTCTTGATTGATCTAGTTTCCGATCTCTGACGCTTCTCTAATAAAGAGCCAATGTCTCGTCCCCTCTCGTCAAGTTTTGCTGATATTTTTTTCTGACCGTTGATTCACAAGTTCCTTTCAAAGATAACCGCGGTTTTGAGGCAAGAACACCAAACTACCCTTGTAATTACAAGAGGAAGGAACCGGTGACAAAAATCACAAGCTTGCTGCATTACCACTGGCTGCATCTTGAAAAAGATGGAATCTTTCCTGACCCTTTGCAGATCAGAAGAATATATCATCAAATAAGCAGCTAAATTGGAGCCGAGGGTGGTGGAAGTGGAATATGGGATGTTGGAGTAGTTTCATGATGTCGGGAGGAGGCAGCGAGTGAGGTTTCTGGAATCCTGTCCTGTCCCACCCACTCCATGGAGAGTGGCTGTACATACGATATTAGTTTCCGCAGATAGCTCAGGCCTAGCCTTCTCCCTGGCCAGTAAAGATTGGAGGACGAGAGCAATGTGGAAGGCCAGTATGGGCCGGGCCTCAAGAAACTCCTCTTGTAAAGCCTAGTTCGGAACAGCTATCTGCTTTAAAGTTGGGATCAGCTCTCAGATTCTGTGATGTTCCTCATGTCAAAGTGTCAAATCTGAACCTCGGACAGAAAGCTTAATTTTCTTGCACCTTGTTTTGTCGATGCAGTATTTAGTCTCAGTTGCTTCCTGGCCATCTGTGTGTATGTACTCTCAGAGTTGTATATAAGACAACTGACTCATGACGTGTCCTCCTATATGAAGTAAATATGATACTCAAAATGCGACTACTGTTTTCTGTTTAGTTGGTAATCGTTCCTTGCATGTGATGACGAAGCATTGTGCTTCAAGTGGCATCAGCAAGGACAATTTAGCTATTTTCGTGGGAGTCATTAACTAGTGAATGTCCTTTATACTTCTTGTTGAACTGTAAACATCAAATTTAGCTCTTGGTTTTTAGATTTCCATAATGTCTATGCACCAGCTTTTCTAGCACTCGGTTTAACTTGTATATTTGAGAAACTTGCGTGTCCCTTCATTTCGCATTTAGCATTGTTACATTTCAGGATTTACAGAGTAAATACATCATTTTCTGTTTGCAGCATATGTTTATTTTTCAGTGATCCGATATCCATTTATTTGAAGGTCTGTCTTCTAGATCATGTTTGACCATTGCATGCTTTGTAGTAGACTTATTTGGAACTTAAGTGCCTTTTACACACTTTTCTATCCAAGTAATGAATTGAACATGATAACTGTTTTTGCACACTTTTCTATCCAAGTAATGAATTGAACATGATAACTGTTTTTGCACACTTTTCTATCCAAGTAATGAATTGAACATGATAACTGTTTTTGCACACTATAAACCTGTACGACTCTTTGTATTGAATTCATGCAATATTTTTCTGTGAATAAACGGTTATTTTGCTGATTTTTTTTTTTCACTTTCTTGAAGCCGGCCTTATGACTTTAGAAAGTCAGACGGAGAGTCATGCAAAGGTGTGTCGGGCTCAAGTGATTCTTTTTTACATTTAACAAACTGAGTTCTAATCTCTCTCCTTTTTAAAATGGATAATACGGCGTACAGATGCAAACATGGCACTTACGAAAACGGCCAGTCTGGATGATGCAGAGAAAAAGGTAAAGATAATAAAATCTGGGCTGATATAGTTTTGGATAAACTGATGATGCTCCGTAATGAGTAATGATATCGTGGCAGCAACAAGAAAGAAATCTATAAGAATATCTGCTCTTTCATTGTTCCTTTTTTTTTAACATCAAGTTTTCAAAAGAATATGTAAAGTATTATTTTTTTTTCCAAATTGACAAATCCCATGAACGCTTTCGGATGCATAATGTAATCTTTGTTTTAAGGCGCATTTTCTTGACTTCTGACTCTGCTCATCTTGCCCTAATCTTGAGTCCACGTCACAACTGTTGGAAATGACAGCCTCTCCCTTATGGCACGGCAGCCCACTGCACAAACACAGGTAACCCATTAGGCCATAACTGATTTTGGTGCAGCAGCACCAGGCAGCTTTGCCTACACCTTATGGCAGTACAAAGGGGTCATTAGCTAGAGCAAAAAGTGGTGGTTTTGGTGCTGCAAAGCTGTGCGGCTTTGTAGTAGCGTATTCAGCCATATTAATAGAGAACATGTATAGAAGTATGTGTTCTAATGGACTTTGGCTACTGAACTCTGCTTCTATGGCTCATTAACTGAGCTACAAAACATCTAGTTTGTGTTCAGCACACACATGTATAGGAAACTAGATTTCGCTACTAGAACAGCCAAGAAGAAAATAGTGATCAAGGCTTGTCTTTACGGATGGGAACTCTATTTATCTAGGAAATTCCTCATATCTGACACACTTGAGAGCCACCATGGTTGGTTTGCCTCCCTCTGAAGCAGAAAGAAGTAGCTAGTTTTGCACTGCTTTGAGTTGCCTTCGAATGCATATCACCTATTGCAATGCCATGGCATTCCAACTATGCTTCATCTCTGCCACCCTAACGTGTTTTCTATCAGGTTTTTTACCAAAGAAAAGGGGCAATCACAGTAGAAAGTAGGCTTAATTAGCTTAATAACATAGCTGAACTGTGTAGGCTCCAAGTAACATCAACATTGGGACTTCACCAAGGGGGACTTGCACATTTTTGTTATTTCCAACACCTTGATGTTCTTGAATGATCTGTTGCATCTGAACTTTATTTGGTGCCTGTGAGAAAGATTCTGATAGAAGGATGCAGTCTATTATAATCGTTAGAGGCAATAACAAGAGCATGTTTCAGTTTCGATGTTTGTGCCATGCATTGTGCTGGCTCAACAGTTCTTTTGTATTTTGCCTAAGTAGTACACTGCAGTAACATGATTCATATCTAATGAAACACCGATGTTGTGTATTGATCAACATAATACATCTCAAGCGAGAGGTTCTGGCTTGAAGCATGTATTTTTTACTTTATTTGTGTGAAGTACCTCTAATGAAATATGTGACAGGCTGTGAGAAAGAAAGCAGACGGAGGATGGGATCCCACAGGTATAAAGAGAAGTTTCTTCCCATATTGGAGATCAGTGTTGCAAGCCCGGTTTCCTATGAAGGTGTATCCAGACTATGCAAGCGCAGACCCTAGGTCTGGGCCTAAACCTGGACAATTCGGTCTCATTCTGAGTAATAAGTTAATAGAGAATGGATCTACTCCAACTACAAATCATAAACTTTGTCCAGTGCGAAGAATCTTGCCACTCAGAAGGAATAATCAACTCAGAAAGTGCTTTACCACTGCCGCTACTGGTGCAGGCTCTTGAAGGTGCTAAAGTAAAGTAGAAAGGTAAGCCAGGAGTTTCGTCTCCCACTCTGCCTGTCCCAAGTTTTCTGAACATAAGCACATAGGAAGAAAGGATGATGCACCTTTTCAGTAGTAAGATTATTCGTTAATAGTTTGTTAAGGATTGGTGATTTGCTCGACGGTGTTAGGTTTTCTATTATTGTTGTCATGTGTCTTTCCCCGCTGTTGTACCAAGTTTGTAGTCTCCAGGTTCAAGGGTTGGGTATGTTTGCTTGGTTAGCAATGAGCAACCCTGCTGTTATTTATTCCTTTAACTAGTCCATGTGCAGATAATTCAGATAGTAGTGACATGTAAATACGTGTGATTTTCAGCCCTGGGAAATATGCAACACGTCTGATCCTACGGATAGGGCGGTATTAGTCAACCAAACACACTTTACTTGTTAATGCAGTGGGTAGTTAGCCAGTGTGGTGCTACTCCATTAATTAAACCCGTCTCTTAATGCTCAGAGATGGTGTTGAGTTTTCAGTCTCCTGTACACATAAACATGCCTATGACTTAAATTATTCATCCTCAGATTGCCATGGTAGTCCCTGTTGTCCACATAATTTCCATTTTCTACCCAAGTGGTTCTGATATTGTTGATTTCCTTGCGTTCTGGTGAACTCTGCAGGAGGATCAACTTCTTCGCAATTATCAGGTTGTTCCTCTGCATGGCCTCATTCAGTATCTACCTTGTCACCAGGGAGACAATTTGAGGTTATGGACTGATGCCTGACTTGATAGTTATTTAGATGAAGTGTCAAAGGTGTGTGTCTGTTCTACTCTTCGTGGAGTGAGACTGGATGGTGATGGTTTGTAACATCTAGGACCGTGAATGATTTTTTAACATTATTGTTGTGTACACTTATGGTACAACCTTAAGCCTCTGCCTCAGAACATAAGTTAGCTACTTTGGACCTAAGAATGACATCTTCCAACCGGTTAATCATCTTAGGCCTTTGTACACCACGGACAACGATGCCGGCACTGTAGTAAATCTGATGCAATATGCGGTCTTCAAGAAATTACAGCTTGATGATTCCCACTTAACAAAGAACGAACGTGGTATTATTGGTGCTAGATATTTGATTTACACGAGTCACACCTGCAGATCGGCATGTAGCCATTTCTTGACATAGAAGAGATTTGTTAACAAGATATTTTATTGATGGATGACACATGATGAATGTTCTTCTACCAACACCATGAATAGACATCTGCTAACAAGATTTTTATTGATGGACGAGACGTGATGAACGTTTCTTCACAAAGTCAGAATGACTGTACCAACACCATGAACAGAAAATGCCACTTGTTCCTCATCAACACGGAGGAAGTACCTGTGAGCTAATAAGAAAATAAAAATAATGAGATTTACACCCGTGTCAAGCCACCAAGCAGAAGAATGACATAGTGAAAGGATAGTAGGAGATCTACCGTAGCTAGCATCCTTCATCTCAATATTCCAAACGGTAACGTTGGTTCTTGTCAAGTTCGCGCAACTTATATACCGTCGAGGCCTTCTCAGACCCTAGTGATTCGAATCACCGCAAGAATGGCATGATCCCTTCATCTTCCTGAAGTTGGTAGACGAATTTGAAGACTTGTTCTTTTAAGAGACTACTAGCCCAATGCATTGTTTTTTAGAGGTTGTCTCTAAATTTAATGATTTGATGCTCATGCATGGATGTGATTGGGCTATTAACAGGGGCGGACCTACATAGAGCTGAGTGGGGGCAGTTTAGTGTAATCTGCTCAGATTTGAAGAAAAATGGTTATAAAAAATTCAGTTTTATGCTATAAATGCCCCCACTAATTTTTTTTGTCTGGGTCCGCCCCTGGCTATTAACCATTTTTACCTATGCTGACGTGCCAATGTTGTATTTTAGCTAAGATACAACCACGCTCTCTCTCATCATTAAGTAGTGCGTCACATTAGCAAAACGTTTTTGAACCCGCGCTAAGAAACCTCCATTTGCACATGGCTAATTCTTAGAGATGGAGTTGAGTTTTCAGTTTCGTGCACACACATAGACATGCCTATGACTTCAATTATTCATCCTTAGATTGCCATGGGAGTCCCTTTTATCCACGTAAGTTTCATTTTCTACCCAAGTGGTTCTGATTTTATTGATTTCCTTACGTTCTGGTGAACTCTGCACGAGGATCAACTTCTTCGCGATTATCAGGTTGTTCCTCTGCACGACCTCATTCAATATCCACCTTATCACCAGGGATACAATTTGAGGTTATGGATTGATGCCCGACTTGATAGTCATTTAAATGGAGTGTCAAATGTGTGTGTCTGTTCCACTCTTCGTGGAGTGAGATTGGATAGAGATGGTTTGTAACATCTAGGACCGTGAATGATTTTTAACATTACTGTTGTGTATCCACTTATGTCTGGTACAACCTTAAGCCTCTACCTCAGAACATAAGTTAGCTACTTTGGACCTAAGAATGACATCTTCCAATCGGTTAATCATCTTAGGCCTTTGTACTCCACAGACCATGATGTCGACGCTGTAGTAAATCTGATGCAATATGCGGTCTTCAAGAAATTACGGCTTGATGATTCCCTCTTAGGCCCCGTTTGTTACCAGCGGGTTGGTGGGGATTAGTGGGGTTTATCCCCTAGGGGATTGGGCGAAACCCCTCCCCACACCCAATCCCCACTAATCCAATCCCCATCCCCAACTAAACATGTTATTTACGTACCAGATTTTTATGCTACTAGTAGCTGCCGTCACACACTAGAAAATATTCTGTTCTGATTGTTCTTTCCTTTGATAATAGCTGCCGTCACACACTAGAATTTTTTTCTGAATGTATACAATTCACGTACCTTGCCCAGGCAATGGACGTGGCCGGGGCAATAGTTCTGAATGTACTTTCTGTTCTGAATGTATACAGTTTCAGTAGTAGTTTGACAATGGAACATGTGGATATTTGAAAAACTGAAGTTCTGCACTAGAAAATTCATAGTAGTATTTTCTTTGGCTGTAAAAAAATGCTCTC
Source organism: Alopecurus myosuroides (assembly GCA_028641055.1). Lineage (NCBI taxonomy): Eukaryota > Viridiplantae > Streptophyta > Magnoliopsida > Poales > Poaceae > Alopecurus > Alopecurus myosuroides. The sequence goes on from CM054060.1 coordinate 68,025,641, forward strand.
TGAAAGCTTTGACATTTGAGATATAGTATTGGCGTTAATGACGAATATGTAGGCTTAGACAGACCCAAAAAGAAATATATTAGCCAATAGTCTACTCTATGCAAATAAATTAAGCTGCCATATTACAATAATCCAAGCAGTATTATTATTACAATGGCTAGCATCCAAGATGAAGTTTCCAAACTACAAAATTATTTTGATTGGGTCAAGTTTGAAAAGGAAAAATTATAAGAGCTCCTGCAGTCATTGCCTGAAGAATGTGAAGAACTCAAGGCGCAGAAGGCCATGTTAACAGACAAAGTCTCTTGTATCCAGAGTACGTCGCATGACACGGATGAAGAAAACCTTGGTAAATCCATGCAAGCTAAGCCGGAGTAGATGAAATCCTACAAAACAGACAATCAATATTTCGATTAATCAAGAGAAAAGAAATAAGGATACATTTGGTTTTTGTATCTGTAATTTGACAACTTCTAATGTATACTAGATGATTCCCCGCGCGTTGCTGCGGAAACACTCGCATAAATGGTTGTCACACTATATATTTTACCATGGAAAATTGAACTTACACCTCGCAATTTGTTTATTTCAAGGTGGATTCCATGAGGTGTTAAATTTAAAGTATTCATTTGAAAGATGGGACTATACTAACATCGGAACATATAGATATTGCACTCATATGAAGGAAACAATGACTGTTCCAAAGAAAAAGTTGATTAATGGTAGAAAAGATGAAACACATTAATTCATTCATCATCAATTTTACATGTGGACAATGCAAGACATGGGCACTCATTCATCCTTGATAGATGGAACATGATGTTTTAGTGACACGTCACAAAAATAAAAGAATAATATGTGGCGCTATTACTTCAATTTATCTAGTGACCTAAACCTGTAGAACTAAAAGCCAATGCAGCATGTGATCTTTGCCCAAGTGTACTGAACATCCTTTTTCTTGCTCTAACATACTGAAAACTTGATTATAAGAATGCTCCATGTAGTCTAAAAATAAATAGGTCAGAGGAATCTGCATAAAAAGTGCTTGTTATAAGGTAAACACCAATTGTTCCTGATAACGTAGAGTACAAACTTGAAAAAAATATGAGAACTTGCTGGCCATCAACTCTTGATCCAAGAAAAGCTAGTAGGATGAAAATACCTTAGGATATTTGATAATTGTACCAGTTGTGTCAACCAATTCACCATTATAAAGTTAGCTCTTGATTCCACTTTTCACTTCATAGTCTGATCAAAATAATGGAACAAATATTTCTTCAACAATTTTATCCAAGGTGTGAGAAATATTAACTTTTGGCGATTGTACTATTTATAAGGACTCTCACTATGCGGATGAGATGCTTAAAATCACTGTAGAAAATGACCGTCGATATGTTTCAATATTAGGGAAGCTTGCAGATTTTCCAAACAGAAAACACTCTGGAAAAAATATGCATGCTTCCACTCACCATTTTATATATTCAATAGGCTTGTTGCCTGCAAGATCTGACCATGTCCAAGGTATCACAATAAGTAATGCGATGCAGGGGACATAAAATGAGATAAATGCATAAACATCTGTCATCATATCTTCACTCCTGGAAGAACCAAACCCAAAGTTAAACCAATCAATAACCACACATTCCAAGCAAGAAACTACATGTGCAAAGATAAAACAAAAAAAACGACACATCAGACACTACTATGGTGAAGAGATCACAAACTTTGATCAATTGTAGCAATATAATAAATTGAAGAAGATATACATACACAAATCAGATGGCCTGTCTAGCTCAAAAGCACATGTCCCTTCATCTTTTGACCTGGACATGATCGAATATAGTTGAGAGTTGAGACTAAGTTAAGAATAAATGTCGTTATTCAGATTTGAGAGAGGACTTCGCTTTGGAGAGCAAATTCCAATGTAAATAATTAATTAAACAGAGATTTTTAGAGTAACAAATACATGCGACCAGATATATTAGGAAAGTAGAAAATGCAGGTGCTCATCCTATGTAAATTAAAAGGAAGAGTAAGATATGAGAGCTTGTATACCGATGCAAGCAGGCATTGCTATCCAGCGTGAGTAGGCAGTACACGTGATCATTGCCGCTTCCACATACTCCATTTAGCAAGCACCAGCCAGAATTCAATCAAATCAGTTGAAGGGGAAAAAGGTCAAGCAGCTTCCGAGCCACTCCTGCCAGAATGAGTATAATATTTTGTGGGGTTGAGAAAGGGAGGGATTAAAATCGGGAGCAGCAGGCTACCAAAGTGAACACTACTGCAAGAGGTGGCGACCCCAAGTAGGGTCGTCAGTTAAATAGAGCGGTTTCTACTCGATGAAATCTGGGATGCCTCTCACAGTTTCATGAGCATTATTGGCGAGGAGGCCATAGGTCATGGCTGGAGCGTTTGGGACGGGGATGCCGTACGTCGCAGTGGCAAAGGATTAAGTGCACGTATTCACGTGATTAGTCACCACTCGGAACACAAACGGCGGTTGTTGTTTCATTTGCAAGACGAATAGTCACGAGCAGACGAATGGATGTCAAGCCCATGTGGCTCACCCAGCCCATTAAGGGATGTCCTGCCCACATATGCATAACTGGTTTCGTGCCGGAATGAAATGCGTACCAAGCGAGGTCTGCTGGAATCAACGCCCGGGATAAAAGAGACGACGTGGACGCATGAGAGGCCTAGAAAATCAGGTAGTGGGTGTTGCCGGAATGAAATGCGTACCAAGCGAGGTCTGCTGGAATCAACGCCCGGGATAAAAGAGACGACGTGGACGCATGAGAGGCCTAGAAAATCAGGTAGTGGGTGTTTCCTATTTAGGTATAGAAGATAACATAATCAAGTTCAGTGGCGAAGCTTAGTTGGGGACAAGGGGAGCCATAGCCCCCAGACCAGAGAATTGTATTCATGCTACTACTATGTATTTAGCACCTTTTTTACGAGGAAATTATAATAGCAAATAAAATACCATGAGGAACTTATAATAGCATTATTTAGAGAATGTATAAAAGGGTTCACACAGGCTGGGTACTGGCCACTGGGTAGCTAACACACCAACCATCACCAGCCTCTGCTATACACACATTCTAGCTCCTAACACTTAGAATTAAGATACACTAATTAGGTAGTAGCAATTTATAGCATTAAGAAGGATATCAAACTAAGTACATGTGCATTATATATGGTACAGTGCCTAACACTATTTAGCCAATGCTGGCTTGGCCATGACTATATCTATCTTACACGTTACACCTATAGCATCTATATTTACTACTTCAGCATTACAAGCTAGGCAAAGATCCATCTTATAGGGACAACACACTCCATGACTGGAAGACTAGACCGACTCAACTGCATAGCACAACAGCCCATGACTTTTTGACGCATAGTAATTTAAGTACACTCTTCTTTTGAAAATGCATGAGGTATTTTTACCAAGAAATTGAAGGGCTCGTTGTATAGAAAACAAAACTTTTCCTACGCGAGAGACACCCGAAAGGCCAAGATCTAATCTAGGAGACGAAGTGCAACGGGCAAAGAGATGGTTAAGGAGAACATATACCCTCGAAGACACAAAGCGTTACAAGATCAAATCTCGTTGTTAGCGTAGTCGTACTCACACCAATCCCGATAGCGAGAAGATGTGCACCGCAATCCGGCGGTGCCTCCGTGATCGGTCACACGTACGGTTGATGACGACCTCATTTCCCTTGATCCAGCGGGGAGGCGGAAGTAGAGGATCCCTCGGAACTCCAGCAGCACGACGGTGTGGTGTGGTGGAGAAAACATTGCTCAGGGCTTCGCCAAGCGCACGAACAAGTGGTGGAGCAGCGGGAGGAGGGAGGAAGAGATGACACAAGTGTGTGTGTGTGTGTGGGAGAGGGAGCTTCCACCCCTCCTTTTATTGGAGGGGATGGCAGCCACGATTTTTTGGGTGTCTCCACCTCTCCCTCATCATGTGAGTGGAGTCTCCACTCAACCCACTCATTCTTCCCTTAATTCCCACTCAAAATCCCAAGGGTTTTTCTTTAATAAATAAATAAAACAATTTTATTTCTTTATTTTAATATTTGTTAATTACATTAACAAACATTAACACATAACCCCTTGAGTCAGTTGTTAAATATATTAACAACCATTTGATAAGAATCCCCTTGAACTATTTCAAAATTACGCTGAAACAATTCCCGTGACTATTTCAATATTCCCCGAAACAATTTCGGTGCTGTCCAAACTTTTCTCCGATATTCCGTATCCTCTCAAATGCGTCATCGAACCTTCAGTGTTTCATCCTACGGTTCGCGAATAACATAGACATGATCGAGACTCCTCTCCGATCAATAATCAACAGCGGGATCTGGAGATCCGTGATGACTCCTACGTATTCAACGATGACTCTCGTGATCGTGTGAACCATCAACGTCGTGAACTATTCCCTTTGTCTCGCGATATTTTACTTGTCTGAGATTCGATCATTGGTATCAACCATACCTTGTTCAATCTAGTTACCGACAAGTACTCTTTTCTCGTTCCCATGATATAACATCCTTATGATCATATCACGTGCTTGCAAGCGGTGTTGATGTGATATCACCGAGAGGGCCCAGAGTATATGTCTCCGTCATTTTGGATGGACAAATCCCACTCTTGATCCATGAGCCTCAACCAACACTTTCCGAATACCTAACGACACATTTATAGTCACCTTGTTACGGTGTGACGTTTGATGACATCAAAGCACCCTTCCGGTATTAGTGATTGACATGATCTCATGGTCTAAGGAATAAGTTACTTCGTATGTTTGATATACAATGTAAACTTAATGAATTGGTCGCATTGCTATATCCACTTTGGGTATTTGTTCATCTCATCATTCTTCTAATGACATGACCCCGATATTAACAACATCCAATGTTCATGATCAGGAAACCTTGATCATCTATTAATCAACGAGCTAGTTAAAAGAGAGGCTTTACTAGGAACCATTGTTTGTTTATTAAACACACATGTATCAACGTTTCCGGTTAATACAATTGTCGCACCCGGACTTCTAGGGGATACTCACCGTACGAACTGAACAATATTCTGATTGGATTACGGGGCTTACCGGCACCCGCGTCCTCTTACGAGTAGGCCAACACTTATGTGTGACAACCAATCGCTACTGTTCACCGTCGATGTAAACTATCCCATAGAAATCAGGACACTTCCATTGACGTACTTCAAACCATACACACATGGTACGTCAACGGCGTTGAACAACTGATATCACAACAGATCTCTACGACACAAAAGATCGAAATAAGTTGCAAATGGCTCTCATTAGAGCAGAGATAGCAAATACAATCATTCAGAGGACACATGTCCCAACAATACATCAGTACATCACAGCGGAAGCATTCAACATGTCTGAGTACAGACAAGAACCAAATAGGCCTAAGAGGCCGGAAACGAACAGACGGAGCCCATCCACGAAGTCTCGGATCCTGCCCGGGTCCGCTATCTACTCGTCAGCAGTCTCGTCATACTCCACGTAGTTGCCACCATGTAGATCTTCGGAAACGTAGGTCTGCGGAAACCACAGCCCCAAAGGGGTCAGTACATAAACGTACTGGCAAGCAAGACTCACAGTTCACCAAAGTGTAACCCGTCAACACCAAGCACAGATGCCTTGGGTTCAACAGAAGAGAGGGGATATAAAGGATGCTGCAACTGGCTGCTCTAAACAACTACAGAGTTTCTACCACTTCCGGCTAACAGAAAGGAGATAAGATCGAGTATTGTAACCAACTGAAAGATAACTTCAAACAAACCCATCCTGGATCTCGCCCCTTATCCAAAGAAGCGATCCGAGGATAACTCACACAGTTGAAATAATGGTGGTTCATATTATTGTGTCAATAAGCCTATTACTAGTCAAGTTGTTAATCATTGGGTGTAAGGTTGTTGATCATTAGGTTTAAGTTGTCCTGAGTACTTGTTAGCCAGTACTTTCACCAAGTAATCCATAACCGCGGAAAACACGGCTTCTCGAGAAGATTATCCCTGCAGGGTTGCACCAATTTGGCCGTACACGCAAGAATAACCCGCCAGATGGGATGCCTCCCACCAAGCGGGGTACTCTACACAACTCAACTCTTCTTCGCATCAAGCCCAAAGAACCTTGGGCGCACGGCTAATCGAGCCCAGAAGAAAATGGACCCTCATAGCACTCTAAGAACGTGTCCCCCTATATGCCGACTACAAAAGTTCCACCCTGGCCTGGGCTCGCAAAAACATGCATGCGGCAAATGGAAAACACGAACTAAATGAGGCGATTTGGACGAGATGCGAATCGACTCAAATTGAGGGGGGCGCCCATACTCGCTTCCCACATGCGGTTAGTGCGCTCATCATGGATCAGTAGACAAGACCCTTTTCCTATTAGGGTCGACACTAGCAGGCCTCAAAACCACACAGGGCCTCCTGCCGGTGCCTTATCATCAAATTATTATTAATAACAACATTAGCATGATTGATTGATTAAACATCGAGCCCCCAGAACATAATAGAAATAGTAACAGAAAGTAACGGATAACAGACTCGAGCAAAACAACCTAAGCATGCTAGTAAGACACTGGCTCAAGCAATAGGGTGTAGGAGGGGTGGTGAGGCAATATCAGGGTTAAGGGATTCATGTGATAGGTTCGTAACAGAAACAACTACACATAGGGCTAGAAAAATAGACAACGGAAAGTATCGGTAACCAATGTTGAAAGGAACACAGTGGTTCATGTGAGTGATAACTTGCCTGCAAACCCAGTAGCCTGGTACTGAGCTAAAATCCTTAGAAGGGGTGTCGTAAGTATCGTCGGTCTCAACGTCGTCGTGTATCCGGGAAGAAGAAAACAAACAATGCAGAGAGATAAACAATCAATATCATGGCATAGTGCACAAACATGGGATGATGCATGACCATTTAATTGATGCATCAAGATAAACTAGTTAACAAGATAACATAACATGATTAAATGGACCCACATGCAATTGGATTGCATATGGAAAGCCCATGGATTATGGTTGAATTAATTGTTTTACAACTAATCATTATATGAAAGTGGATTAGCATGATGCATGGATGAGGAAAACAGCAAAATAACAACAATAGAACCAATTGGAAATAAGGTTTACCAAGTTTGGAAATTCATTCATTAAGTTAGGAAATTTTGGTTCCTTAAAGGTGTCACACGAGCATTTGTTGTTTTCACCAATTTTAATTGTTCAAAATAGATAACAAAGTTCATATTTGAAAAGAACACCAAATTTTAGGTGGATTACATGTTTCACTTGTTGAAAAAGGATTTCAAATAAATTATTTATGAATTTAACAATTTTATATGATTTAAACAAGGTTTAAATTATTTAACCAATTTTAATTATTCAAAACATGAAACAAAATTTATATTTGAAAAGGTTATTTGAAATAGCATGGAAAACATATTTTATTTGCATTTATTGGATTCAGAATGAATTAGTTATTGAATTTTAGCAAATTACAATTGAATTATTTGAATTCAAATTTGAATTGCATTTTGAAATTTCAAAACAGAAAACAAGTGATACCAAAAGGTAGACAATTTGATTTAGAACAGCACACATATTTTATTTTCATTTTTTAGAGTTATAAAACTAAACTTATAGGCATTTTAAGTCCAGGGACCAATCTGCAATTTTATTGGACCTTGATTAAATAAAAACGTGCAGGAAAACGTTTGTTACCGCGTAGCATCTTAACCACGGCCACTGTCCGTGGGACACTGGCCATGGTGCGCTGGCGTGGCAAGGGAGAGGCTGACAGGGGGCCCTCCCTGTCAGCGCTTGGCCGAAAAAAACTTGGGATTTTATCCCGGGGGAGCTAGGGATCGAACCTGGTACCCCTCGCTCGCGTGCGCTGTGCCTGAACCAGTGGGGTGGTGTCGCGTTTGTTGACAGTATAACGCGCGCGGGGAGGATAAGCCTATGCTACGATAACTGAACCTGTTAACTGACAAAGGTTCAGACTTGGACAGTGGCTACCGACGGCGATCGCCGTTGTCAACGTGCTCGAGCTGCGCCGTGGGTGTGCCCGAGGGGTGGATGCGATGATGACGTGCACGGATGCGAGGGAGACAGGGGGATCTGGAGGGCAAGGTGGCGCTCACCTGCCGCGTGGAGTCGAGCAGAGGCTCGACGTGGATGTGGTCGTTGCCGGCGGCAGAAGCGGCGATGGCGGCGCGCATCCAGCAGGTTCCCGTGCCTGCTGTGGTGTCCAACACCTCGAGGAGGGAACGGGGGTTCGGTTTCGGTGTCTAGGTGGTGCGGAGGAATACGGTGGCGACGGCGAGCTTCTAGGATTCAGAGCAGGACTCAGGCGTGCGGACAGAGGGGAAGGAAGCGCGGCGAGAGAGGAGAGATGGCGGCGCCTCGAGGGGACAGGGGGGTAGCTAGGGTTAGGCGGCGCCAGGGGAGGTGTAGGGGGCTATATAGGGCGCGGGGATCGATGACGGCCGTCGGGATCGTGCGCTGCCGCCGTGGCATAGCGCGATGCTCTGCCGTACCGCGGGACGACGATGGCGGCAGCGAAGGGGTACGCGGGCCACGCGCTGCGGTGAGTTGGGCTGGGCCGGGGTTAGTTAGCTGCCGCGCGTTTTTCTCTTTTTGTTATTTTTCGTTTTACTGTTTTTTTTGTAGCAAAAGAAAAATGGAAGGTTTTGATAGGTTTTTGAGTTTTAAAAATTTAGGGAAAATTCATGTGGGATTGTTAGCTCATTATCTACCATAATTTCAACTTGGTTCTTGAAAAGTCAAATTTATTGCTGTTTTGCAAAATGGTTTGAAATTGGATGAATTTTGGTTAATAACTTGATTATTTAAAACAAGATTTTTGATTATGGAAAACCACTGAGTTTAATTGAAACAAGTGAGTACATTTGTTTTGTAATTTCATAATTTTCAACAATGGGTACTGTCTGAAAGTTTTGGCTTGAATTTGAATGATTTAATAATTAATTGATTACTATTGGAAACAATGTTTTTATTAGGGTGACCCCTATTGAATAAATAGAACAATTGTGATTAGAATTTGTTTGGTATTTTTATAATTTTCAAATGAGGTGCTGTTTGAAGATGCTTTGAATTTGAAAGCAATTTGGAATTGTTTACTTGAAATAAAACCACCATTTTATTAGTTGATCAAACATGGCATAGATGGAAACAAAAGATTAGATTGTTTTGGTGATTTTCATATTTTCAACTTGGGTGCTGTTTGTAAAATGTATTTGAATTTTTGAATGTGATTTGGAAACAATTGATTGCTTAAAACCAGTAATTTAATAGTTGAGCACTATGGAATAAAAGAAAACAATTTGGTTGTTTTTATTTGAAATAACATTTTGGAAATTGTAACATCACAAGGATGAAACAAAGGGTTTGAATTTTGGTTTGAAAACCAAGGAAAAACAAATGGAAAACAAGCAAAACAAATGCAATCAACATGATGCCATGATGCAAAACATAAAATAACAGAGAGCAAAACATTCTAAAGGCTATTTTTCAGACTTGGGATGTTACAACAATTCTAGCATGAGAAATAAACATTCATCATAAACAAGGAATAAGATAATAACCAATTTATTATTGCCTCTCGGGCATATTCTGTTCAGTCTCCCACTTGCACTAGAGTCAATAATCTAGTTTGTAAGCACTTAACACATATGACGTTCCAGTGTTATTACCATGCTTCGATGTGGTAAACATCATCAAAAAGATTTGAACTGTTCAGGTCCTATTGTATTTGCATGTCCTTTGCGTCTACACGCATCACCCATTCTCTAATGAGATGGCTTTGTATATATATGGTCAATGGGTGAAACCTTAATTCCTCAGCTCAATGTCACTAACATTGTGGAAATGTAGCTTCATCGTGTTTAGCATTCTTGGAAATTCACCAAGTTCCGGTGGTACCTTAATTCCTCAGCTTAAACTAATGTTACTAACATTGTGAAAATGTAGCTTCATAGTGTCAGCATTCTTGGAAATTCATCAAGTTCAATAAAGAACTCCTTGACACAAAATACGCTTATTATCAGTTGTCAACACAATAATATACTTTAGCCTTTGTTGTAGTATCTGTCACAATATTTTAATTTTGAAACTCTTTCAAATCCAGCATGGAACTTTCTCCAGCCTATTGTGCTACCCTTCATCACATATTTTAATTGAGATAAAATTACTTGAATAAATGACAAGACTATTAGTGTAACATATTACAACTAATATTTTTTCATTACTACATAGGAAAACATATCCTTAGCATTTCTAAAATGACACAAGGATCTCTCCCACTATTGTCTAATCATCGTATGAATTATCCTGCTATAAGATTTTATAGCATAGGACTCATCTGGTTGTGTACATAGCATGGAAACATGACTTGGAAATCTCAATTTCATTATGCTCATCATGTGTCAAAACACTTGAATCTTACTCAATTATTTTCCATGTGACAAGAACTCCTTCTTGTCATTTCGATATTGACTTACTTCAATATTTCATCTATGTAATTTGGCTTGAATCATATCAGGTGCTTCAATCCATCTTATATAGATATCGATGCCCAATATCTTCTAAGCCTTTTATCAATATGAAAATCTTAACCGTGTTAATTTAAAATACATATCTTCTAAACAACCATATGTCATCTACATAAAGCATTGGAAATATGTCTTAGCGCTCCCACTTAATTTCTTGTAATTCTACAAGCATCTTTATCGTTCATGATGGAATCAAACTCTTTTGATAACTTCATTAAGGTCAAGATTTCAACTTCGTTATGCTCACTTCAACCATTGAAGTGTGCTTACCTTTCTAGCAACCTTTTGAATTTTACAAAACTCTCATACTGTGTCAAGTACACATCTTTCATCAAACTTCCTCGAGAGGAGAGTTGGTTTTGTTATTCAACTGCCATATCATAATATGTAACTTTTGCTAGAACTATCCGCAAATACTAAAACATCACTACGGAAGATCAAAATCTTGTAGTAGTCAACTCTTTGAACTTCGTCGAAAACAACTTTTCGATAAGTACAACTTTCAAAGGATGTAAAATCCACGTCTTTGTCACTATATAGACCCTTTTGCTATCGTTAGGCATCATGCCTATCGAAAGGACTACCAAGTCACATACTTGATATTCATACAAGGATAATATGGCGGATATAATGAATCATAGTCAATTTTACGAAGTTAGGGCCCATCATTTGCTTCCTTTATAAGGTCCAGGTCCTTCGTTGTCAAAACAACACTTTATTCTTAAACCACAAGTTGGTCTAAGTACAAAGTTTTTGGACTTTTGTGGTTCAGTACGCAAACTCATCCGAAGTATCTACAACTTATTAAAGTTCCAGCCCCCGGAGTATTTGAAATATTTGGCCGGTGTGCCCGAAAATTTGCGGCACTTACCCCGGAAATTTCTGGCTGTGGAATCCTGCAGCGGCCATATTTGGGGGGGGGGGAGCTATAAATAGTTGTCTCCTACCTTGGACCAACAAACTCGTCCATTCCTCTCTCTCCTCCATTAAGACCAAGCTTTAAATGCATATATCTCCCTCTTCAACCAACCAAACTTGATCTCCTTTGAGTATTTGGTGGAGAAGACATAGATCTACACTTTCACCGAGCCACAATTTGATTTCCCCCATTCCCCCCTTTGGGATATTGTATATATCTTAGTCGCCTTGTCATCCTTGAGAAACCCTAGTTCTTGGAGCTTCCACCTTGTTGCAAGAAGTTTCAGATCGTTGAGAGCTCCAACCATCTTGTGGAGTAGTCTCAACCTTGTATAAAGTTTTGGTAAACGCCTTCAAGTCGACCTCATAGTGGAAACGAGAATCTCCCTCACCGGAGAAGCTCAAGGAGAATAAGGTATGTACATCCGTTTTATTGGAGCGCCTTGTCCACACCTTTCCAATGTAGACGTACTTCTCTTTAGAAGGAACTACGGGAAACATATCGTTGTCTCCTTGTTTACACTTATGATTTATCTTGTTCTTTACATATTGGTTCCGTTGCATACTATGTTTCATATCACATAGGTTGCTCACCTAGTTGCACATCTAGATAACCTTGTGTTTACTTGTTTAGCCCAAACTAAAAAGGAAAAGAAGAAACAATGTTAGTCACCTATTCACCCCCCCTCTAGTTGATCATACCATACTTTCAATTGGTATCAGAGCCTCGACTCTTACTAAAGTCTTAACCTCCTAAGAGTATAATGGTCAAAGGAGACAATCCTGAATCTTCTAGTGCGAAAATCGCCAAAATGACCGACACTATAGCTAACCTACAAGAAACGGTTGGAACCATCCAAGCCGAATTAACTAAGATTAGCTATAGTGTTGGTTCGGAGGTTTCTAGCATATATAAGATGTTGAAGGCCATGATGGGTAAACGTAAGGGGGGCGAGGAACTTCCATTTGTCTCCAATGAGGCAAGTTTGGAGGATGAATCTATTCCGGACATTGCCAAAATGGAGGCTAACATCGCCAAAGCCAAGGTAAAAGTCGCTAAAAAGGCTAAGGGCGGGAAGAAGTCCGAAGGCTCCAAGTCTCCATCGGCTAACGGTTTGGGGTCTAACTCAAGAGTTCCACCACCCGCAAATTATGACACTGTCCATCCCATTGTTTCTATGCCACACATTTTAAATGTTGGACTTCCTCCCATGTGTAATACTAATGAATTATCTTCTTGGAAATTTGAAACGGAGTCCCATATCTCCGGCTCTTGCACCACCTTTTGGAGAAGTGTTGTTCATGGATTCATTCCTCATGATGCAAGTAATATGACTCAAAGAGAGGATATCGAATCTAAACTAAAAAGACCACCGTCAACATCATTCAAAAGGCTCTCCCACAGGAGCATCTGAATGGATAGTATGGGCAACTTGAGGGGGTGTGAATAGGTGCTACGGACAATTTTAATTTTTCTTCAAATTTAGGCTTGACATAAAGGTAAATTCTCTAGATAATGCAACTAGGATGAATTTACCTATATGACAAGAACACCAATAAATACAGTACAAGTAAGGTAAAGGAGAGGGAATGAGGCAACTGATGACGAAAGCACGCGAAGACACGATGTATTCCCGAATTCATCCTTGTTAAGGGAGTACGTATCGTTGGAGGGGCGTGAGTTTCGCCACAAAGGCCTCACCCTATTCTCCGATGAACCGCTCCACAAAGGCCTAGACCACCTTCCACTATTACCCCCTTTGAGGTGGGAATTGAGTCCTTTAAAAACAAGTTTGGGGAACACACCCACAACCAAATTGGGGGCTCCCAAAAATCACAAGAATCACCAAGAGTAGCAAGATGTCTAGGTTCTACACAAGAGGAAACCCTAGACTAGTTCCCCTCAAAATAATGAGGGGGGAATGGAAAACCGGTTGGTGAACACGTAGATTGGGGCCTTCTCCTTCAATCTTCCGAAGATCAACACTTTTGGGTGGAGGGATTGGGAGATCTAGCAAGGTGGGTGAGCTCTAGCAATGGTGAGATCTATTCTGGAGGAGCTAACTCAAGGTAGGAGAAGTACCCCTCACAAAATTTTGAGCCGTTGGAGAGATGTCACACCGCAGACTCTGGTCTGAAAAGATTCCGGACAGCTCCAGACCAGAGACTCCGGATATTCTCTGGTGTGTCTCCGGAGTGACACCAGTGGGTGACAACATAACACAATCTTCACTTCACTCTTGGGAATCGACGAGTACGGAGACTCCGGTCTTCCAGACCGGAGACTCCGGTGTGGACCGGAGATTTGGTGGAGGTTCCGTCCTTTGTCTTGTCGCCTTCACACAGAGGATGTATGGGTTCGAGTGAGCATGCATGCGTGGGAGAAATTCCAGAGACTCCGGTGAATCTCCGGATAGTCTCCGGTGTGAGTCCGGTGGGTGACACCACACGCGCAGCTCTGGGTTCTTCACAGCAAAGCCTCATACCGGACACTCGGGCCTAGAAATAGCTTCTAGCAGGATTTCTTCGAGAGATCTCTTTGTTCTTTTTGATACTCAACACCAACATATGAAATATTATCGAAAGACCCTGAAAAACATCAGCACACTTAAGAGTATACATGTGTTGTTAACAAACATCCAAAACAAGATTTAGTTTCATTTGCACTTTCAGTCTCCCCCTTTTTGGTGTTTGATGAAAACACACATATTTGCAATGAATATCACAACTAGGCTTGGTTTGTAAAAATAGACGGGCTCTCAAACAACAAAGTCATGAGCTCCCCCTATGTTTTACAAACAAATCCCACAAGTACAACAACTAATGAACAATATAATTGCATGCATAGGTAAGGTAAGTAAAGCAAGAATAATAGCACAATAATAGGATAGCTTCACCAACAGTCTCACCACACACAAATTTAACGTCCACTAGGAAATAAAACTCTTAAATAACTAGGATGAAGGGAACACAAGCCATAAAAGCAAATCAAGTCAGGTCCAAAGACTTGTGTTCCGAGGCAAAGCAAATCAAACCAAAGCAACCCTTGCAAATCCCGAGAAGTCTATAGCTACTTCTCCTCCTTTGGAATCGAGACACCAAAAAGGGCAAAGAGCAACTACACAGACCCCAAAGGATCAATCATCCTCCTCATAATCCTCGTCATCTCCATCGTTCTTGTCCGTGCCCTCACCCTCATCATCATCACCATTTTCTTGGATACTCCTCTTCATCTTCTTATTCTTCTTCTTAAGTATGCTCCTCTTCCTCAGTCACAAGAGTCTTTCCACGGTTGTTGGAATAGAAGGGAGCCGAAGTGACCTCATCAAAGTCACCCCATGGGAAATAGGAGGTGTTACAGTTCTCATAAGACATGGTGATGAACTCAGTTGGAGGAGCAAGAGGAGGGGTAGCACCAATACCCGCATGATCCTGAAGCTTGGTGATCATCTTCCTCATCTTTCGCCTCTCCTTATAGTCCTCATGATTTTCCTTGTGAACAACAATGGTCATGCACAATATGTTGCGCTAGAACCATGCGAGCTTCTTCATCTCATCCCGAACTTCATCCTTTTACCCCGAAGGCGAGAAGGAGGGTCGGAATTATTCCTCCTAGCCCTCGTGGCCGCAGTCCAAGCATCACCCATGGGGGTGTCCTGATCTAAAGGCAAGTGAGAGGTGAGTACCTGAAGAGTACCAAATGTATGCAGAGTCTCACATACAAGTCCAGGGCACTCATCAAGAATGAGCACAATCACATAGGGAGCATAAACAGGGACCTTCCCGATCTCGATCATGGCAGAGTAGATCTCTTCCTTAATGAAGTGCATGACGTCGATCTCATATTCCTCACAGTCCGGTCCCTCCAAGTGACACTGGAAGGCATGATAGAGCAAGTTAACTATCCCTCCACGAATATCATCAATGTTCCCGGCCTTGGGAGAATTGTTTTTACGGAAGATATATTGTAGACCCTCTTCAAGTCCTTAGCAGTGCATGTGCTCGAGATCTTCTCATACATAGGGGCCATCCTGTTCTTGTTATAGGCCACACCGGAAACATGCATTCTGTGACCAACATTGTCACCCATAGGGTAACCAAGCAGCTTGGAGACCTACAGATAGATGACTCACACCTGCTGGTACCAGTCATCCAAGTCAAATGAATGTCCTCCTCTTCTCCAAAGGTGACTGTGGCATAGAATTGCTGAACAACCTTGATATTGTAATTCTGCTGAATGCCCACAAGATGCTCCAGACCCAACTTCTTGGTGATCCACACGTCCTCTTCGAAGTAATCCATGCTGCCCAGAGCCTCTAAGTCAAGAAACCGCTACAGACAGACTGGATGTTGCATGACACTATAAATCTCCCTCTCAATAAGATCAAACTATCTCCTCCAATAGTGAGAACTCTCAGCAGTGTGTGCCATGGAGAAGAAAGGTTTGGATTTCATCAGCCTATAGTCTTGCTTGCTCATCTTCTTCACCAAAGTGAGCCTGTCAAACCTGGCCTTCTTCGCCATTTCACGCGTTTGTTGCTCTTGAATAGCCTCTTGTTGGCGACGCTCACCATGAAGGGTCCTACGCTGAGCAACCTTCCTAGTCTCTGGATCGGTGACTAGGTAATCACGAGAGTGAGCACGAGATTTCCTTGGGTTAACATGAGGATTGGAGGAGGATGCCTTGGTTCTTTTCCCTGAAACAAAACATAGCCAAAAAGAAAAACTAGAAAGAAGTAGATGAGCATGCATGTCCACAAGCGGGAGGAAGAAATCTGCACTAGATGTTGGACACAAGTCTCTATTTCTACACCGGAATCTCCGGTCTGGAGACCCGAATCTCCGGTGTGAGGGACCGGAGTCTCCGGTCTGTGCAACAAATTTGACAGAGTACAAGCAGGGATTTGTGTTCCAAGTCTATAATGTAGGTTTCTAGAGTTTTCCAACGGCATAGAGTGTGAAAGCAACCAGGGGCAAGTGCTAGTTTCTCCAAAAAAGTACATCTAGAACAAACCCTAGATGTAGAACAAGAAAATAGAGGAGGAGAGGGTACCCTTGCCACCCTAGTTAGCCATGGAGGGGTTCCTGGAGGGGAAACCCGAGGAGGAGTCGAGGGGAGCCCGGAGGGGCGGATTCCGGCGGCCAGGGGAAGCCGGACGAGGTCCTGGAGCTGATGGCGGCGTAGGAGAGGAGATGGGGGTCGGGGTGGTTGGAAGGGAATGGAAACCCTTCCACCCCTATCCCCTTTTTAATCTGCGAAAAACTGCCAGACCGGGGTCTCGTACTTAGCATCGAAGTCTCCGGAGATACCGGAGTTTCCGGTGGTACAAACCGGAGTCTCTGAACCCTGCCTCCAGAAAATCCCAGAAAATATTGGGACAAGCATGTGGCTATGAAAATTGGCTTTTAGGAATATTTTGGCTTGGGACAAAAAGAAACAGGGATGGTACTTCACACTCAAGGATTGTAGGATCCAAACAACCAAAACACCAAAAATTGAGTGTGTTTTCCATAAAAACAACAAAGCTCAAAAAGAGAGAAAGAAGTCAAATAAAAGCCAAATAAGAACCAAATAATAACCAACTCTTCAAAAGAAGAGGTTGGTGGCCTAAGCCACCATGTAAGAGATCATGGTATGTCACTGCGAAGATATATCTTGGGTGCATTGCCAATTCTCGACATGGAAGCTCACAATTTCAACATTAGAAAAAGAGGGATAACAATGATTTTTTTCTTTGGGCATAATGGGGGGAGGGATAACCCAATGTGTTAGGATAACACTCCCTCTATGTCCATGCATACACCTAAACCCAAACACGTATCAACTATAGGTGTGTGTTCAAGATACTCAAGTCAAACTACTTGAATCAATGATGTTTAACTCATTCCTCAAAAACATGAATCTTGCATCATCAAGTGGCTTCGTGAAGATGTCCACGAGATTATTGTTGGTAGGAACATATGCTAGCTCAATGTCTCCTCTTGCCACATGATCCTGGATGAAATGATGACGAATCTCAATATGCTTCGTCCTTGTGTGTTGCACGGGGTTGTAGGAAATCTTATTGACACTTTCATTGTCACACATAAGAGGTACCTTATCCAAGTGAACAAAATACTCTTTGAGGGTTTGCCTCATCCATAGCAATTGGGTGCAAGAACTAGCGACCGCCACATACTCGGCTTTGGCGGTGTAGAGAGATATACCATTTTGCTTCTTGGAAGACCAACTCACCAAGGACCTACAAACGTATTGGCATGCCCCAGAAGTAGAGTTTCTATTATCTTGATCACCGGACCAATCCGAGTCCGTGTACCCCTTGAGAGAAAATTGTGCCCCCTTTGGGTACCACAAACCAAACCTTGAGATATGAACCAAATACCGAAAGATCCTATGGACTGCCACCAAGTGGCTTTCCATAGGAACCGCTTGATACCTTGCACACACACATGCACTCTCGGGCCTATATGCACAATGGTAAAGCAAAGAACCAATCATAAAACGATAAAAACTTTTGGTCCACATCTTTACCGTCCGAATCGCGCTTGAGGTGGCATTTGACTTGCATAGGAGATGTCTTCTATTTTTCACCTTGGAAATTAAACCTCTTGATCATGTCTTGGGCATCCTTGGCTTGATAAATGAAAGTCCCACGAGCCAATTGCTTGATCTCAAAGCCAAGGAAGAATTTAAGCTCTCCCATTATGGACATCTCAAACCTGTCAGTCATAAGCTTTGAGAACTCATTATTAAAAGCTTGGTTAGTTGAACCAAAGATAATATCATCCACATAGAGTTGGCATATGAAAATCTCTCCCTTTACCCTCTTTGTGAAAAGGGTGGGGTCAATCTTCCCAAATTCAAACCCACCGTCTTCCGATAACTCTATAAGGTGCTCATACCACGCACTGGGTGCTTGCTTAAGTCCATAGAGAGCATTACCGATATTGTAGACATGGTTAGGGAAGTTGAGGTTCTCGAACCTCGGAGGTTTCTTAACATATACCTCCTCTTTTAGTGGACCATTTAGAAAAGCACTGTTGACATCCATTTGTTGCAATTTGAAATTATGCGAAGATGAATATGCAAGAAGGATACAAATGGACTCAAGGCTAGCCACTGGAGCATAGGTTTCATCAAAGTCAATGACTTCCACTTTAGTGTAGCCTTTAGCCACCAATATTGCCTTGTCCCTTATGACAATACCATGCTCGTCTTGCTTGTTTTTTAATATCCACTTAGTGCCAATAACATTGTGGCAATCTTTGGGCTTCTCAACTAGATTCCAAACTTTATTGCGCTCAAAGTTGTTGAGCTCATCATGCATAGCTTCCAACCAATCGAAGTCCTTAAGGGATTCAAACACTTCTCTTGGTTCCACCATGGATATGTGAGCTTGATGCTCACTAAAGTGTGCCAATTGTCCTCTTGTGTATCTTCTAGCTTGAACATATTCCAAGACCTTGTCATCGGATGCATCAATATGCTTCGAGGACATTCTAATTCTTTTAGCACGACGGGCTTAGATCTCCTCATTATTGCGAGGATGAATCACTTGATCATTTGGGTTCCCGTCTTGACCGAATTTTTGGCCTTGATCATCATTATCGGCATCATCATTATCCACACTAGCTTGAACTTGTGGAGAGGAGGGTGAAGAAGGTTGATCTTGGCCTTGCCCTTGACTAGTTTGAATGATAGGAGTGGTTGATTCTTGCATAGTAACTTGGTCAACAAGAGGAGGGTCTTGAGCTTGTTCTTGGTTAGGTGCATCACTTGGCTCCTTGACTTGTTCTTATATTGTAGAGGAGGGCTCCACTTGGGTAGATAATAATTCTTCTCGAGTTTCCATAAGGTGTCCCTCGATGGGGCGGAAAAATCCCACATTCATCCTTCCCATGGCTTCTTGAGGCATTTCAACATCTACATTAGAAACATGAAATTTCGCCACATGGGAGCCATCATTTTCCTCGAAAACCACACTATAAGATTCTATGACAATCCGTGAGGATTTGTCAAAGACTCTATAAGTGTGGGATTCGGCACCGTAACTAACAAATATACCTTCAATAGTTTTATATTTAAATTTATACAACCGAACACCCTTTATCAAATAGAAACACTTACAACCAAAAACACGGAAGTAGGAGACGTTCGGTTTGTTGCCGGTGAGGATCTCATATTGAGTCTTCTCTAAGCCCTTGCGAATGTAGAGGCGGTTGGAGGAGTGGCATGCGGTAGATATGGCTTCGTCCCATAAATATTTAGGAGAAGAATACTCCACAAACATGGTCCTTGCCATATCCAATAGAGTTCTATTCTTCCTTTCGGCTACACTATTTTGGTGATGGGTATATGTAGCAGAATATTGATGATGAACAACCTCTTCAGTAAGGAGTTCATTCAAAGTGTAGTTCTTGAACTTGGAGCCATTGTCACTCCTAATATCCGTGATTTGGACATTGTGTTGATGTTGCACTTGGTTGGAGAAGTCGATGATAGTTTGTCGGGTCTCACTCTTGCACTTGAATAAATATACCCAAGTGTATCTTGAATAGTCATCGACAATCACCAAGCAATAATTCTTTCCTCAGGCACGGAACCAAAGAGATCAACATGGAGAAGCTCCAAGATCCTCTTTGATGAGATAATGGTCTTGCTCTTGTGAGGGCATCATGCATCTTTCCTTCAACACACGACCTACAAACATGATCTTTAGAAAAGGAAACATTTTCTTTTAGTATGAGGATTAGAACACCTTTGTGAAGACTTTGCAAAGTTCTCATTTAACATGGGATAAGCAACAATGCCACAACCACCCCACGGCCGCCTTTCCGAAAAGACACATCGCTTGAGAGTTGGTGGACTTCAAAAAGTCCACCACAAACAACTCATTTTCGACATGTCCGACGTATGCGACGTCAAGAGTCTTGCTCCTCAAAAGAACCACAACATTATCATCAAAGAAGAAGGAGAAACCCATCTTCCCAAGAGAACAAACTGAAAGTAAATTGAAACCAAGGTATTCGACAAGCATGACATCAACGATAGTGACATCGGGAGCAATCACAACCTTGACGAAACCCGTTACCTTATACTTGGACTTATCTCCATAAGTGACGGACATATCATTTGTATTTGGGCGCAACTTCGTCACAATTTCTTTGCTTCCGGTCATATTGCTAGTGCATCCACTATCAATTATCCATTTAGACCCACCGGAAGCATAGTCCTGCAAGAGATCATTGACTAGAGTTAGGACCCGAGGAGGGTCCCCTCATGTTAGAAACAAGGGTATTTGGAACCAAAATAGTATAGTCAATGAAACCTTCAATGGGACCAACATATTTAGATTACACAACACCATAATAATAAACATATAAGAAATGGTGTGGATTGTTAGTTCCCGCGGGAATGCTACAAGAAGTGTTGTCCCTAATGACAATACTTCTCGAAGCAACATTGTTAGCTTGTGCGGGCATGGCCTTCTTCTTGTTCTTCTTCTTCTTGTCTTCTTCTTGGCAACATAGACAAGACCTTTCTTACCAGCTTCTGTCCTAGGAGCACCCACTTGTGGCCTAGGTGCAACCACTTGTGAGCTAGTGGCCACAACATTCTCAACATGAGGAATCTTGCCCTTGAGCCTTACTAGCTCATCCTTCAATCTAGCATTTTACTCAATAACATTTGCATGATCACATTAAGAAGTATAGGTGCTAGGAGTATTGAATTGATTAAGTTGGGATTGAAATTGTTCATGTGACTCTTTGAGGGTAGAGTGTTGACTCTCCAAGGCCTTGTGAGCCTTGGTGAGCTTCTCAAACTCCTTAGTTAGTTTATCATGACCAATCCCAAACTCAACCTTATCCTTTTTAGCCTTTTTATATTTAGCCATTTCAAGGTCATGTTCTTTAGTAATCTTATAAACAAGTTCATTATGTGACACTTCAATAGTTTCAAGTTCCTTCTCAAGAGAAACTCTACCATTATGCTCTTCCTCAAGAGTCATAGAGAGAGATGTCTTTTCATCCGCATCCCTCCTCTCAATCTCACCTTTCTTCTCAAGAGCTTCATGGCCCTCTCCCAATTGTCTCATGAGGAGATCAAAGTACTTCTTGGTATCTCCTTGCACATTAGACACAAACCGATCCAAAGAGGCAATTTCATATTCTACTCTAAGACTACATTGTTATCCAAATCATTCAGAGTCTTAGAGTTGGTAGAAGGTGATACCTCCAAGGCATAAGCCATGAAGCACTTGGCGGAGGGTTGAGGAACATTTTCATTAGGGGATTCAAAGAGTGATGAAGATGATGGAGTTGAAGCAATATCAAGAGCGACCACCTCATTTGTGGATTCTTCTTCTTTATCATCACTTCCGAAATCATAATAATCTTGAGTCACTAGCACAAACTTGGTGGGAGGCTTCTTGTTGAAGGGTTTCTTCTTGAAATGAGGTTTCTTGTAGGAAACCTTGGACTTGTCCTTGAGAATGAGTTTGCCACCATGATGTTCCCTATTCTCATATGCGCACTCCATAATGAAATGGTGCTTGTCTTGATAAATTAAGCAAGACCTCAACTTTTGAGTCCCTTCCTTTCCATAGCTAGACTTGGTCTTCTCCTCAACATATGCCTTGGCCTTGGATGAATTCTTCCAAAACTTTTGCACAACAAGAGCAATGCTATTCTTGAGAACGGGGTCACATTTTTTATCCGTCAAAGGAGCCAAGTCCTCAATGCATGCGTCTTGATAATCAACCTCCCTTAACACCACCTTGGCCTTCAAAGCAACAAATTCTCCTTTGTGCATTCCCATGGCTCTAGAACGGTTGTCAAGAGCATTCTTTGTTTGCACTTGGAAGGAGCTAATCTCTTGCATCACTTGAGTTGAGGTCAAAGAAGCAAAGTCATGTATTCCTTGAAGGCTCTTCAAGTCCGCGGGCTTGAAAGACATGAGAGCACTTATGTACTTCCTCTTGATCCAAGCATCATCAATACACTTGGCACCAACATTGTTGAATGCGGTGGAAAGAGACTTGAGCCTTCGATACATGTATTCATGGTTCTCACCATCATGCATATAGAATCCTTCGGCTTCATTACTCAAGGTATCATACCTATTCCTTTGCATGCTATCATTTCCCACAAACATGACAACGAGAGCATCCCATGTTTCTTGGGCGGTGGAATATTTTTCAAGATGATGCATGTGGTTTGGACCCACCGCTTATTGAATGATGGACAAGGCGGTGTAGTTGAGTTGACAATCTACGGCTTCTATTCTTGTCAAGTTCTTGGGGGTCATGTGGCTTGTATCCATCTCGAGTGACCCTCCAAAGCTCAATACAAGAAGAGTTTATGTGAGTTTCCATGTAATATTGCCAATCACCAAAAGAATGTGCATCAAGTTTGGGAGGTTCTCCTATAGGAATTATATGAGTATGTAGGACGGGATGATGTAGCCCACCGTATTCAACCAAGCACAACATCGACACTCCACAAGGTGAACTCACTCCTATCTCCTTACGATTCCGGTGTCTTGGTGAACGGTGCTCTACCTCATGAAATACCCCTCTACATGCATAGGTGGGATCACCACATGGAGACCCAAGATGGTGCCCAAGATGCTCAAGAACACATCCAAGAAGATGCACATGAAGCTAGGAAGGAAGTGGGTGAATACGGTGTCAAGACCGGAGCACCGAGGTGGAAGAACGGAGGGAAAAGGGGGCTCCCGGCCTCACCCTGGCCCCAGGCCGGGCTAGCCTGGCCCCAGGCCAGCCTCCTCATCCCACCCTGGCCCCAGGCCGGGCTAGCCTGGCCCCAGGCCGGGCACCAGCCCGAGGGAGCCGGCCTCCCACCCTGGCCCTAGGCCGGGCACCAGCCCGAGGGAGCCGGCCTCCCACCCTGGCCCCAGGCCGGGCACCCCCACCCTGGCCTCCCAGGCCGGGATGCCCTTTTTTTGTGCGGAAATACACCGTGTTGGCCCCATTTTCACCCACCTACCCCCTAGGCTATATAAGGGACTCCGGTGGCTAGATCTAGGGTTTAGGATTGATTTCGAGAGTTTCGGGCTTTGCCCTTGTATCCCTCTTTTGAGGTGACTCCTCTTATGAGGCCACTCCTATGTTGATGATGTTCATCTAGGATTGTATCAAGATCTCTCCGAGGAGCTACTCTCTGACATAGTGATTCTAGTAACGCTTGCCAACCTTCCCCTTGCGGCTTCTGTTGGATCGGTGGACCGGCCGGTAAGAGAAATCGGTTTCATTTAGCGTGTGGTTGACTTGGGTTTGCGATCCCTCGTAGGCTTCACGAGTTATCTTACCCCTTTTTGCGTTTCCTTGCGATTTCCCCTCGATTCTCTCTCTCGTGTTCATCGCGTTCTTCGTGTTCTTCGTGCGTTCTTGTCGATTCGTGAAGATCGGGCCAACAAAGAGGTCAACACCTACATCATCTGGTATCTAGAGCTAGATTGACACGAATCCGACACCCCACCCCTCCCCTACCACCAATTTTTCTTCTATCCACCATAAATTCGAAAATTTGACCAAAAATAGCCGAAAGGGATTTCGACTGATCTCTCGATTTGTTGAGTTTTTCGTGGTTTTGTTTCGTAGATTTGTTGCCAAAAACCATTCCCCACCTTTCTATTCAGCCATTTTCCTCGAATTTGTCCAAATTTTTTCTTGATTTGTGAGGAATTTCGAAATTGAGCAAAAATCCCAGAAAATCTCAGCTCTTCGATTCCCGGACAGATTTTGTATCTTGTTTTCTTTGTCGTCGTTGCTCCGATTTGAGTGAGGCAAGTTCCTACGCGTCGCCATCGACATCGCCTACGCATCTACATCAACGGATCGCCACGACATCGACATCCATCAGCCGCAAGTCCGAGATCATCCACCGCATAGGCATAACTTTCTTCCGCTTGAACCATCCCACCCAATTGTGTTACTTACCTACTTGGACTAGTTCTTTTACACCGCTTGGCATCGCATTGTGGCACCGAGAGTGCGAGTTTTGCGCTTGTGAGAGGATATCTTCGAGTAGGCATTGGCATTTGGGAATCATCATCCATCAAAAAGCGAAAAAAAAGAAAGGAGAAAGAGCAAGAAGCAAAAAGAGCCATGAGAAGAAAATGATCGATGCCAATTGCTACCATTTGTAGGAACGCCTAGCTTCGAGTTGAAAGAGAGAAGAGAGTGACCGGTTGCCACATTGCGAATCTTGTTGCCTCTAATTCATTGCGGTTTGAGCTAGCGTCCTCTTTGCGTTGGTGTGGCATTGAGCTTAGTCTTCGATAGGTACATTTCGTCTCCGCTCGTCCATTGTCCGCACTAACCCCATTTATCATTTGTGTGTGTGTGTTTTTAGTTTTCCACCATATCATTTTCCTCCACTAGGTTTAGTTTGTGTGCTAACTTTTCTTTGATTCTTCTCCACGTTTTACAACATACTCTTCTTTGGATTTTTCGTATTCTCTCCACATTTCTAACCCATTGCCATCCACCCACAAGCCGCGTGTGTTTTGGAGCGTGTTTTTTTTGGATCTTTCGAACTCAAGTCACTTCATTATTTTGGTTATCGGTTTCTCTTGGCTTGGTCCACTAGTTTCCAACAATTGCTCAAAGGTGAGGTTGAGCTCTTAGGTCCTCACACTCTATATATACACTTGCGCTTGTCACTAACCATGTATAGCGAGAGCGAAGACTTTGGAGGCCATGATGATCATGATGAGTCCATGATGGACCACTACGACTACAACGAGCAAGACATGGACCTCCACTCCTACGAGCATGATGTGGTGGACGACCACTCTTACGAGCCCGACATCGTGGATGACCACTACTACGAGCATGACATGGTGGATCACCACCACTACTACGACCACGACGTCGAGCTCTACACCGACTACTCCTCCCCAAGCATCATCGACATGGAGGAGCACCACAACGACCACGACGTCGAGCTCTACACCGACTACTCCTCCCCAACCATCATCGACCTGGAGGAGCACCACAACAACCACGACGACTCCGACTCCATGAGCTACAACGACATGAACCACGTCTACAACGAGGACACCGCAAGCTTGGTTGACGAGATGGAGCCCTACTACAACGACAATGCATCCTCGAGCATGGCGGAGTGCTACACCGACTATGACTCCGACATGGACGAGCTCACCTACAAGAACTTCCTCGCCAAGCTTCGGTGGCCAAGAAACTCCGATGATTCATGCTCACCACCAAGGAACTTCAAGGAGAATGCCAAGGCCAACACAAGACAACGACCTTCAACCTCAAGATGGCGCAACGACAAGAAATCCGACAAGTTGGCAACGTCAAGATGGTCCCCTTCGACATCAAGACGGTGCCACAAGAAGGACATCATCGAGGCCCCATCTAGCGAGAAGGCCAATAAGCCAAGGCATCCAAATGACTTTCGGAGTCATCCCACACATGAGGTGTGGGAACGCTGCAAGCTCCATCGTCAACACCGTCGACATGATCATCCCCACGCTCATCACCAAGACCGTCGCCATGATCATCACCGCCATATGGAAGAGAGTGGTACACCCACCTCACCGCATCTTCCACCACAATTTCCGCGACGACATTGGTTTGAGCATCGCTCGCCATCACCACTACCTCGACCTCGACACCGACAAGGCCGTGGTGACCCTCTTCAAGATCACCCTCTACGACCGGATATTATTCATCACCCACCTTCTCCAAGCTCGACTCATGACATTGGTCTAAATGGCTTCGTGGATGGTGCTTGCCCACATTCAAGGCTTCCAAGGAAAATTGTGTGTCACCACCACAATGACCATCGGCGCCATCCTCTCCATCATGACCGCCATCGCCAAGTCAATGAGGATGACCCACATGATCTTCCGCTGCTGTTCTTCAATGACACACATGAGCTTCCGCTACCCATCTTTGATGAAGACCCACATGAGAGAATTCCGCAACGCCAAGCTAGTGAGAATGCTCCATATGGCTTGTCTTTCCCCTTCTTTGAGGAAGACCCCAATGAGCGTCCACTTCGACATCAACCAAGTGGGATTGCTCAACATGCTACTTCACTACCCATCTTTGATGAAGATCCCAATGAGCTCCCACATCGACAACACACAAGTGGACATGCTACACATGACACTTCTCTTCCTCTCTTTGATGAGGACCCCTATTAGCGCCCACTTCGACAACACCTAGGCGCGGACGCTACCCATGATCTCTCATTCGCTTGTTTTATGAGGAACCTCTTGAGCGACCACGTCAACACCAAGCAAGTGAAGATGCTCCAAGGGACTTCTCACTTCCTATTTTTGATGAGGACCGACATGAGCGACCTCGCCAACAACAAGCAAATGGAGTTGCTATCCATGATTCTACTCCTACCATATTGGATGAAGAACCGCACCCACTTGACAACAGCATTCCATTGCATCATCACAAACATGAAGAATGGGAGCCTCCACCTCATCTTCATCAAGAATGTGCTTTCTTCTCGCACACCGCCTTCGACAAGGATCAAGAGCATGAGCTTCCCTTCTCTCCACAAGCACAACAACAACATCAAGAGTGCGAGGCTATTCCTCCCATAACACAAGATCGACATCACCATGCGTATGAGGATACCACTCTTCCACTCTATGATGAAGACGTTGATGCATGTGACATTGTCCAAGAGGCTCATTCCTTGCCATCATCTCTAAGGCATTCTTCTTCTTCGTCTCCAATGACAACAGTGCCAACTCCAACCATCAACAAGAGAGCTTCCAATGTTACCAATGAGATGATCATGGTGGCCAACCAAAAGGGTGACCATGCCTACATGAGTGAAGGCCAATACTATGCCTTGCACCAACTAGCTCTCAATTCCTTGGACATGCCCACCAATGGTGAAGGAAGCGTCTATTGCAATGAGGCCGCGAATTCATCGCGAGTGTTGACACGAGTTCTTCAAGACTATCCTCAAGATAAGGACCAACGACGCAACCTCTCTAGAGCCGGCGTCAATGGCTCATCTATCATTGATGGAGGTAACGACGAATTGGGTCACACACTCCCCTTGACTTCAAAGCATCTCATGCCAACCTCTACAAGGCCACGCTCAAGCCACCATTCTATCCAAGGATATCTTCATCATCATCATCATCATCGACCATTTGAGGATGCTACAAGGCATGGCTTACACTACCACATCATGGAGATGATGGAGCCTTCCTCGACACAAGCCATGACCCTACCTCCTCCTCCAAGAAAGCCACCCTTTCCACACTTGGAGATCAACCCAAGAGATGAGATGATTGAGTCCTCCTCGCCACATGCTATGACACTACCGACTCCAAGCAATGCAACGACTTCGACAAACCCGCACACCTCTTGTGCCAAGACTTGGGAGCCTTCTAGTGTCCCCTCTCAAGCTTCTAGTGAGATGAGTGGTGAGAGAGAGATCCACATTCACGTGAGTGAGCGCCACAAGCCCATAATGAGTGGAAAAAACATGAGTGTTCCTAGAGGAATTGCCATGATAGCCACCAATAGTGAGATGAGAGTTGAGAGCAAAACCCCATGTGTGCTTATCGACACTAACGGCTTACCAACTTTCTCTCCATCTTTGTTGTCTATTTTGCAGAGATTTGGTGACCCTATCAAGCACCCTCGACCTCATGGACTTCTCCACATACAAGGCTCTCCACAACGCATGAACATCGACACCAACTTGAAGAGTTGGAAGGAGCACATTCCGCTCATCATGATCCATTTGGAGATTGACAATAGCTTCTACGACAAGGCATCCTCCTTCCACACTCCTAAAGTCAAGACCTACACGGCGCGTCACAAGCACATCCACGACAACGACTTCTACGCATGCATCCCTCATGTCAAGATGCACTTGGAGTTCGACAAGCGCGTCAACGACAATGACCACATTGACTATACGCCAACCGCCACGATGTACATGGACTTCAACACGAGCATCAACAACAACCAATGCGTCAAGTTCATCTACACTCTACCGCTTCCGCAAGCTCATCCTCATCCACCCATTGAGGATCATGTCAAGATCGTCATCGCCTTTGGACCACACCCTCCACGAGCATACCTTGGCATGATCTTCGATACGAGGCTCAACTTCAACGACTACACCGCCTCGCAAGATCTTCACCAACATTTCATGGAGGAACCTTTCATGCTCTTCATAAACTTTGGACCACACCCACTACGAGCCTACCGTCACATGATCTTAGACAAGCGGCTCAACTTCAACGACATCTTCGTTGTCAACATTCCTTCTCCCACTCACAAATGGATGGAACGAGAGTCGAGGACGACTCTTCTTCAAGGGGGGGGGGGGGAGATGATGTAGCCCACCGTATTCAACCAAGCACAACATCGACACTCCACAAGGTGAACTCACTCCTATCTCCTTACGATTCCGGTGTCTTGGTGAACGGTGCTCTACCTCATGAAATACCCCTCTACATGCATAGGTGGGATCACCACATGGAGACCCAAGATGGTGCCCAAGATGCTCAAGAACACATCCAAGAAGATGCACATGAAGCTAGGAAGGAAGTGGGTGAATACGGCGTCAAGATCGGAGCTCCGAGGTGGAAGAACGGAGGGAAAAGGGGGCTCCCGGCCTCACCCTGGCCCCAGGACGGGCTAGCCTGGCCCCAGGCCGGCCTCCTCATCCCACCATGGCCCCAGGCCGGGCACCAGCCCGAGGGAGCCGGCCTCCCACCCTGGCCCCAGGCCGGGTACCAGCCCGAGGGAGCCGGCCTCCCACCCTGGCCCCAGGTCGGGCTAGCCTGGCCCCAGGCCGGGCACCCCCACCCCAGGCTCAGGCCGGCCTCAGGCCGGCCAGGCCAGCCTCCCAGGCCGGGATGCCCTGTTTTTGTGCGGAAATACACCGTTTTGGCCCCATTTTCACCCACCTACCCCCTAGGCTATATAAGGGACTCCGGTGGCTAGATCTAGGGTTTAGGATTGATTTCGAGAGTTTCGGGCTTTGCCCTTGTATCCCTCTTTTGAGGTGACTCCTCTTATGAGGCTACTCCTATGTTGATGATGTTCATCTAGGATTGTATCAAGATCTCTCCGAGGAGCTACTCTCTCACATAGTGATTCTAGTAGCGCTTGCCAACCTTCCCCTTGCGGCTTCTGTTGGATCGGTGGACCGGCCGGTAAGAGAAATCGGTTTCATTTAGCGTGTGGTTGACTTGGGTTTGCGATCCCTCGTAGGCTTCACGAGTTATCTTCCCCCTTTTTGCATTTCCTTGCGATTTCCCCTCGATTCTCTCTCTCGTGTTCATCGCGTTCTTCGTGTTCTTCGTGCGTTCTTGTCGATTCGTGAAGATCGGGCCAACAAAGAGGTCAACACCTACATCACGGGAGGAGCGGGAGAGTAGTGTCATTCGACGGAGTGGAACTCTTCCTTCCCTCCCTAACCCTTATCAGTGGACTTCTTAACGGGAGCATCTTTAGGTGGCTCACCATTAGCCCCATTCTTGGCACCCTCCGGATTTTAATCCAGAGGAGATGAATTGGAGGTCTCCGGCTCCTTGGATTTCATGAGTTGCAACATGAGAGATCGCAACTCATCCATTTTGCCCTCCATGGATGAGGTCAAGGAATTTTTCAACTCCTTGAGATCATCCATAGTGACTTGTGCCGTGGGACCGGTGACTCCCGTATCATCATCCATACTAAAATCTTAGGCAGTGAAGCCCAATAGTATGAGCCGAGGCTCTAATACCAATTGAACAGATAGTATGGGCACCTAGGGGGGATGAATATGTGCTACGACCAATTTTATTTTTTCTTCAAATTTAGGATTGACACAAAGGTAAATTCTCTATATTATGCAACTAAGGTGAATTTACCTATATGACAAGAACAACAATGAACACAATACAAGTAAGGTAAAGGAGAGGGAATGAGGTAACCGATGATGGAAGCATGCAGAGACACGATGTATTCCAGAGTTCCTCCTTGTTAAGGGAGTACGTCTCATTGGAGGGGTGTGAGTTTTTCCACAAAGGCCTACTCAACGCCATAAAGGCCTCACCCTATTATCCAATGAACCCCGCCACAAAGTCGTAGTCCACCTTCCACTATCGATCCCCTTTGAGGCGGGAATCGAGTCATTTACAAACAAGTTTTGGGCACACACCACAACCAAATTGGGGGTTCCCAACAATCAAAAGAATCACCAAGAGTAGCAAGATGTCTAGGTTCTCCATAAGATGAAACCCTAGAATAGTTCCCCTAAATCAAATCAGGGGGAATGGAAAACCGGTTGGTGAAGATGTAGATTGGGGCCTTCTCCTTTGTGACGCCCCGGGATCGGGCACTATGCAGATTCCAGCATTCCCGGCAAAATCCACATAATAACCGATTCCAGGTTGCCACTTGTGATAACATTACAACAGTTCACGAATATTCCGCAACAAAAACAGAAAAGATATATACAAGAAGACTCAAACGAGTCAAGGATACAACTGATACAATACAAAGATCCAAATAACAGCGGAAGAAACAACATAGTGTCCGACTACGGACAAGATACAAATTGGACTAAGAGTCTTGAAGATAACCGATGGCGTCCAATCCCTGCCCAGGCTAAGCCGGAGGGATTCCCAAGCTAACGTCGTCAGACTTCAAACCTGTTGACTGCAATGTTGAATATGCAGCCACGAAAAAGGATTCGTGGGTCAGTACGGTTAAGTACTGGCAAGTGGATAAACCATACTCACAAGATACCGGCGTAACCAGTTATCACAAGATACAAATAATTTGGGGTTCAACGGAAAGGAAAGATTATTGCAAAGAAGCGGCAGCGGGCTGCACTAACTAACTACAGAGACTCGATACAACATCCGGATAAAAGAGGGGGATAAGATAGCGTATCGTAACCAACTACAACTAACATCAAACAAACCCATCCTGGATCTCGCCCCTTATCCAAAGAAGCAATCCGAGGATAACTCACACAGTTGGATTAATGATGGTTCAAGTTATTGTGTCAATAAGACTATTACTAGTCAAGTTATCATTAGTTAGGTGTAAGTTATTCTGAGTACTTGTTAGCCAGTACTTTCACCAAGTCATCCATAACCGCGGAAAACACGGCTTCTCGAGAAGATTTAACCCTGCAGGGATGCACCAATTTGGCCGTACACGTAAGAATAACCCGCCAGACGGGGGATGAACCCACCAAGTGAGGTACTCAACACAACCCAACTCTTCTTCGTATCAAGCCCAAAGAACCACATGCTGTGCGTGCGCGGCTAATCGAGCCCCCACGAAGAAAAGGGGGACCCTCATAGCACTCTAAGACCACGCCGCCCTAAATGCCGACTACAAAAGTTCCACCCTGGCGCCAAGGGTTCGCACCTGCACATGCATGCATCAAATGGAAAGCCCGAACTAAGTGTGGCGATTTGGACGAGATGCGAATCGAATCAAGTTGAGGGGGGCGCCCATACTCGCTTCCCACATGCGGTTAGTGCGCTCATCATGGATCAGTAGACAAGACCCTTTTCCTAATTAGGGTCGACACTAGCAGGCCTCAAAACCACGCCGGGCCTCCTGCCGGTGCCTTATCATCAAATTATTATTCCCCAAAACATTAACATGTTGTTGATTGAATTGAAACCCAACTATCAAACTAAACAGGTGATAAGACGGATAACAAGACTTGAGCGCAAACAACACTAAGCATGCAACTACGACACGAGGGCCAACAAGGTAAACAAACAACAGTTAATAGGAAGTGGAAGGAAGGCTATATCATGGCTGCAAGGTAACAATATGATAGGATCGAGACACAAGCATCGAAACAACATGCTAGAATAAGAACAACGGAAAGGATCGGTAACAAGTGATGAAAGGCAGCCATTTGGTAGCAAGTGAGTATACTTGCCTGAGATCCAGCAAGTAGGGGTACATCCGCAGAACTTGTCGTTGCTCGCATCATCTCAACGTCCTATCCGGGAAGAAGCAACGAACCTCGAACAAACACCGGATGCAACAATTACTACTACGGCAAAAGATCCAGCATGATCCTATTTTATATGCATGACATGGCAAGATGCAACAGGGGAAACAACTTAAGCAATTTAATCGGAACCGGAGTCCGGAGAAATAGGAATTGGTTCAAGTTGTTTAGCTAACCATCAATTTAATTGTTGTTTAGCATGGCAAACAATAAAGTAGATGAGTTAGGCAATTTAAATGGAATGGGTCAACAGTTGGAATTAATTAGCCCACACATTCCATATGTTGTCATATAGATGAACATGCATAACAAAATCTAAAATGCACAAGATAAGATGCAAACAGAGATATGAATGGCATGAACATGTTAATGGCATGTTTCTGATATGCAAACATATTTTAATTGTCCAATTTGGAATTTAATTGAGCAAGTTGCCAATTTAACAATATTAAATGAATTAAATGAGGAATTAAATGTTGCATCAATTTTAATTGTTCAAAACAGTAAACAAATTTTATATTTGGGTAGAGCATTTAATTTTAATTGGAAAACATATTTTATTTGTTGGATTTGGAATTAAAATGAACAAGTTATGAATTTGGCAATTTTAATTGCATTAAATAAGAAACAGTTGTTTTCAGCTATTTAAATTATTCAAAACAGAAAACAAATGGTATATTTGGAAAGAGCATGAAATTTTGGTTGGAAAACATATTTTATTTGTTGAAATTGAAATTTAAATGAAGTAGTTATGATTTTCACAAAATGGAATGAATTAATTAAAGTTCCAAAATTGTATTGAATTTTATTTGTTCAAAATGTGAAACAATTGTGATAAACATTTAGAGCATAAAATTTGGAGTGGAAAACATGTTTAAATTGTTGGATTTGGAATTACAGTTGAAGAGATATTCAATTTGGAAGTTTTAAACATTTTCTGCCATTTTATTTAAGGCACAGGGACTTTATGCACCGTGGGCTGGTGTACCCACAGTGGCTGCCGTGCGGGCCACTTCCACCGTGGCGTGGGCGTGGAAGGTGATGTGGCCTTGGGGGTCACTGATCAGTGGGTCCTACCCCCTGCGCGTAATTGACAAAAAGTGGGTTTTTATTCCCTCCGCGGGGATCGAACCCGGGACCTGTAGGGCGCGCGCAAGGAAGCTAACCGGTGCGCTGCTGCGGAGTTGCTGTTGGTATGTGAGACTGACGGAGGAAGTAGTGTACACAACTGCTAACTGAATTTTTTGCAGTAAAAATTCAGACACGAACTGGAAGGAAACGGAGGAGGTGACCGGCGGCGATCACACACGGCTCGACGGCCGGTTCATAGAGCATGAAGGGAGGAGGAGGAAGGAGCTGTGCGGGGGGGGGGGGGTGAGGCTCACCTCGAGGGGAACTTGGCGGAGCGGAGGCTCGAAGGCGGGGCAGCTGCCACGACAGTGGACGCCGGCGGGCAGGAGGCGACGGGGCGTGGCCCTGGCGCCTCTCCGGGCTCGTCGAGGTAGCGTGGAGGGAGCTGGAGGCGCCAGGGGTCCATTCCCGCCTCTGCCAGGCCCCGACAAGGGTGTGATCGGCGGCGCCCTGGCTCTGAAATCGCGGCCCCTGCTGCTGTTCGTGGGGGGGCTTCAGAGGCAGAAGGAAATCGAGCAGAGAGGAGGGAGATCGGAGGGCGGCGGCGCAGGAGGATGGGAGAGGGGTAGGGCGAGTAGGAGGGGGGCGGTGGCGGTTTTATGGAGGTGGGGATGGAGCAGTGGCCGTCAGTTCTCTGCAGGGGCGACGTGTACCCCTCCGATGCCTGCCGTACACGAAGAAGAAGGGCGACTGGGCCTCGCTGGTTTGGGTGGGCTGGGGGAAAAAGGTTGGGCCGTGGGGGGCTTGGCCTGCCTCCCACAGCTCACCTCTTTTTATTTTTCTCTTCTCTTTTTTTTTTGCTTGTAGGAAAGAAAAGGAGAGAGGGAAAAGAAAAGGATAGGTTCTTAGGGGTTTTTATTTTATAAACTATTTTTATTTGACTTACAAAACAACAACAACAAGGTAGGTTAACTTATCTTCAACAATTTGGAATATTAATTTGATTTGAAATTGTTAGTTGAATTTCAAATAGGGTTTCAATTGGAGTTTTGAAATAACAAGTTTTATTTAATAAAATCAAACACTATGAAAACTTAGTGAGTTTAAAAAATGTTTGGAAGATTTTAATTGTTACACCACAATTGGATCATGTCAAATATGAATGGATTTGCTTTGAATTTAAAATTACCATTTGGGTGTTAATAGAAAGGAATTTTATTAACAAGCAAATCAACTTCAAACTATTTGAAAACAGGTTGAGTTGGTTAGGTTGCAACTTTTAAATTGGAAAATTTGGACCATGTTTGAAAGTTTAATTTGGTTTGGATTTTTGAGTTGTTTTGAAAACAGGATGCAATGCAGATGATGCATGTGATGCAAAGCAAAAAGAAAACAAACAACTTTCTACTTAGGGTAACACCCCAGGTGTTACATCCTTCAATCCTCCGAAGATCAACACTTTTGGGTCGAGGGATTGGGAGATCTACCAAGGTGGGTGAGCTCTAGCAATGGTGAGATTTATTCTAGACGAGCTAACTCAAGGTAGGAAAATGTGAGTGGGTATTTATAACCCTCACCTAATTTCGAGACATTGGATACTTTTCTGGAAATGTCACACCGGAAACTCCGGTGTAAAGTCCGGAGACTCCAATCTGAAAAGATTCCGGACAGCTCCAGACCGGAGACTCCGGATAGTCTCTGGCGTGTCTCCGTAGTGACACCAGTGGGTGACACCATGACACCATATTCACTTCACGCTTGGGAATCGATGAGTCCGGAGACTCCGGTGTAGACCGGAGATTTGGCGGAGGTTCCGCCCTTTGTCTTGTCGCCTTCATGCAGAGGATGTCCGGGGTCGAGCGAGCATGCATGCATGGGAGAAAGTCCGGAGACTCCGGTGAATCTCCGGATAGTCTCCGGTGTGAGTCCAGTGGGTGAAACCACACTCGCAGCTCTGGGTTCTTCACAACAATGCCTCATACCGGAGACTCCGGTTTGGTAGACCGAAGACTCCAGCTTGGAAATAACTTCCTGCAGAATTTACTCTAGAGATCTCTTTGTCCTTTTTGATACTCAACACCACCATATGAAATATTGTAGAAATACCCTGAAAACATCAACACACTTAAGAGTATACATGTGTTGTTAATAAACATCCAAAACAAGATTTAGGTGCATTTGCACTTTCAGCATCTCACTCACATCAAAAATTGCAAGACCGCCAAGGAGGCTTGGGATAGCCTTGCCACTTTGTTTTAAGGAAATGAAAGCATCCAATCCTCCAAGTATGGTGTTTCTATTTACATGTCTGGAAACTTTGTCATGCAAGAGGACGAGACTCCAAAAGAGCTATATAGAAGAACCGTCACTCTTGTCAATCAATTGAGGGACTTTGGAAAAGAGGAAACCACCGATGAGTGGATCAAGAGGAAGTTTGTCAAAGCTATAAAACCTTTTGAGAAGAACCTCTTCACTAGCATCCGAACAAGAGAGGACTACAATACCCTCAAATTCATTGGTGTTCTTAGTGAGTTCATCGCTATATCTCTATCTCACAAGAGTGCGGATGATGCTCTTGCCCGCTCAAGAGGAATAGGAAAGTCTCCCAACCTAGCTTTGAATTGAAAGGCGGTTGCTCGAGTAGAAGAAGTCTAAGAGTATGATAATGATGATGAGGACCATGAGGACACATACAAGGGTGCTTATTAGTGCATTGCTCTCGCTACACATGGCTATTGGAAGAGATGGAAAGCTCATAAGGCCGATGCTCCAAGACCCCCAAGGAACAAGAACCACAAGAAGAAGAAGGAGCGGTGATGAC
Source organism: Alopecurus myosuroides (assembly GCA_028641055.1). Lineage (NCBI taxonomy): Eukaryota > Viridiplantae > Streptophyta > Magnoliopsida > Poales > Poaceae > Alopecurus > Alopecurus myosuroides. The sequence continues at coordinate 68,062,100 of CM054060.1, forward strand.
TCCCAAGTGCAGGAGATCAATGGTAGTACCTTTCGATAAGTATTTGAGTGTCGAACCCACGAGGAGCTGAAGGTAAGCTATCTATTCTCTAAAGCCCTATAACCCTCTTATATGGATGTTTATGCAAAGCAATAAGTTTGACTAAAAGGAACTAACTAATTAAAAGCAAGTGACGTGGAGTGTGGTTTGTCTAGTAACTAGTGAAGCAAGTTTAAAATGCAAGTAATCCTAAAGCAAGTTTCTAAAGCAAGTTTCTAAGCAAGTTTCACAAGTAGCAAGCAGCAAATATCTCAAGTATCTCAAGGGAGCAAGTGTTCTAGCAATAGGTGTTTCGTTCGTGTGGTTGTCACAATTAGTAAAACACATGTTTTAGTCTTAGTTGTTTCTTCTAGGAAGGAGCCATGAATAGGTATAGTCAAGTAAATGATCTACAACCCCTTATGATGGATCATGTGGCCAAGTAAATGACTGCAGAAGATTTATTAAGACATAAAGTCCCACCATAGCCTTACGTTCTAAGGTCCCCTATATATATATCCCCCAATAACTTAACTTTGTGGCTCGGTCTCAGGTTACTGTCACTCCCAAGTCACCACCACTCCATTATGCTACCGGTGATCACCTTACATGCATTCCCCAACATATGCGTGCACTCATATATTGTACATAAAGAGAATCATAGAAGATAACAAAGTTGTATGCAACCAATCAACGAACTATTTCACCATTGCCAAGAACAATTCACTACTCAAACATAGACGGGGAGACACAATACATCAAGGGAATATAGTATTGCATCATACATCGTGTTTGCCAAGAGATTACAGTGGAGAGTTGGAGTTGATCTTGCTGTAGATGTTGATGATGAACACGTCGGAGGGGGTGGAGCCCTCCGGGGGTGATCCCGGCGGCGTTTCCCCCCTCCGATCTTCTCCGGCGGCAGCCTTCTGTCTCTATGTTTCGTGGTTTCGTCTCTCGGCACCGCCTCCTTCTCGAAAAGGCCAGGGGACCCTTTATATAGTTGTTTTTAGGTCACGAGACACTCGGGAGAAGAAAGATCGACGACATCGGAGCCACGGGGGCAAAAAGTGGGCCCCACACGCGGCCAAGGAATCTGGCCGCACGGAGGGTCCTGTTTTCCACCTGGTTGGCCTGTTGGCCCTCTACTTTGGCCCATGGTCTTCGTCTCGAAAATTCTGAACCGTGCTCTTTGGCCTTGCCCTTTTTGGAGTCCTGAAGCTCCCGGAAAGTCTGAAACACTAAAAAGTACGTTTTCTGGAAAAACAGGGTTAGAACCAAAAGAAGGGGAATTGTTCAGAAAATCCCCCAAATCATTATAAAACATGAATATAAGTTGCTAATATGTAGGAAAAACAAGTAATAACATGCAAAGTTCATGTATGCATTTTACATGCATCAACATCCCCAAGCTTAACCCATACTCGTCCTCGAGTATGAAGGTGATAAAACTAACATGGACTTTGCATTTTAAAACAATCATGGAATATCAAAGAAGATTATTCATGCTACATATAATAAAATGATTCATAATGTAGATGAGTAGCAACATACAATTCATGTTATAAGAAATATCAAATATGCAAGCAAAGATGCTTCATGAAAGTTCACAAAGTGTATAATGAAATAAAAGCACTATGGACCAAATGCATACACAAAATGAAAAATAAAATCCTATATTGGTCAAAGAATAGCATAATGGAAAATAGAAAATATGGTGGACACTTTGGATAAAATTGAGTAGAGGTAAAACATGATCAAGTCTTATTTAGCCTCTAAATTATTCAACTAAAATTACTAATTGAAATGTGGCATCCATTGGTCTAAGACTCTCATTGCCCCTTTATCACTAGCATCTTAAATTTTGAATGTTGAAGTAATGTGATTGACAAGGTGTTGGTTGAATGCCTCATGCCCCGTGAGTGTGAAAACCTACTCCATGATTACTCAACTTAAGATTCCTAATAATCTTTGTACAATCATAATAAGTATTAATGACATCATAGAGAACCGCAAAGAGGTACCTCTTGCCCCATGATATGGAAACCAGCCCATGTCACAATGACAAGATGAACAAACGTAGTAGACTCATCATCCTTTTTTATTTCATTTACTATATGCATAGATTCTTATTTTATTGTAGGATGTGTTTGTAGAGTCCACTCTAGCTGTAAGTAAATTTCCACCATGATCAAGCATGGCTTGGGTTAGCGGCCCAATGCGTTTCTCTAGTCATAAATATACTTACTCATCAAAACTTACTATTCCTCTATTTCATTTCGGCATGGCAGGAGTCCAAAAACAAAAGTACATGATATCAACCAAATGTAAATTTTTGTACAATGTTGAAAGCATTCTAGTGATACACGTTTATAGCTAGCTCCCAACCAAACACTTGTCAAACGCAAAACTTTTAGCTCCCGTTATTGGGTCATGTTTATTAAGTGCAATGAAAAGTAAAGGTGTGCATTCAAAAGTTCGTGAGAGTCCTATCCCAAATTCAGCTCATGACAATTAATAAAGTGAATATCTTAATTTAGAACATAAATAACACTATAACATGGTGAACATACTCGGAATAGCTCTGAAGCTAATAGGTAGATATGGTGGACTCCCTGGAAATACTTGGCTAAAGGGTGTTGGAAACAAGTTTATACTTGTTGGAATTTTTACTTTTTTGGCTAGCAAGAGGGAGATAGTTGACCAGATACTATGCATGAATTAGTGTCCATAGAACTACTCATTTCATGACAAACTAAGTAAACTAACAATTAACATAAAAAACATTAATAAGATATAGCTCATGACAACACTATTGCAAATTTCTACACCTAAAACAGCATATAAATCATTCAACTATAAGTAGCTTTTATAATCAACTAAAGCATCCCTTTCCCAATAAATATAACAACATGCAACTTAATTCAACCCATTATTCTAGTAGCTGATTCTCATAAAGATAATTGTGGTGGTGGTCTCACAAATAAACTAAAAAAAAACTAGACGCTTCAAGTTTCTGCGATAAATGCTTTGCTTAGAAAAACAGAAAGTAGACGTGTGCTAACACAAAGAGTGTTGGTCCAGGGGGTGTTCACCACATCCCCAAGCTTGTGGTTTTCACCACTCTTGGATCTCTCTTGGAGCGGCTCCTCTATTCCCTGTGAAAAAACTTTACATAACATGTTTTTCTCATTCTTTTTCTCTGGGGTGAGATTAGCAAGGACAAACAAAACGTATGCATGCTACGCAAAATTCCAAAACAAATGCTCCAGAAGATAGACAATAACGTTCATAATGTTGTATGTCCACTCTCTAGCTCGAAAAGATCAAGGAAATTCAAGTCCCAAACCCAAAGAGTGCATCCAACAAAAGAAGGCAAAATCTGTCCAGAAAAGCAATAGCAGCAAAATGAACGTTTTCCCTAAGCTAGACTCATCAAACAATTAATCCAATTTTTGTGCTTACAGAGTACGAAAAGTTGCAGAACATACTAAAAATTAGCTCAATCCGACTTACAAATAAAAAATAAAAAATCGTACGGTGAGCAGAATCGTGCTGAAACAGAAATTCCAAGCACTAGGATAGCAACTTTTAAATCCAAATGGGTGAAACTTGACACTTTATTGAAAACTCCAGAAACTAAAGTAAATACTAAGTCTCTTGTTACAGAAACAGGATACTAGGAAAAACCAACTAAGAACAACCGGGTTGCCTCCCGTAAAGCGCTTTATTGATAGCCGTATAGCTAGACTTTTCTTACTTAACATCATGATGGTTGGAGTGAGGTGGCTCGGCATCCCCAAGCTTGGATTCTTGTACTTATTTGATACATGTAGGGTGAGCCCAGGGGTACATCCCCAAGCTTGATTGGTTGTCCCTCTTGATCTTTGTTCATCTCACTCAACTCTTCCTCCTGAAAAATTCTTCTTACACAAATCTCAACATAAAATTTGATTAGAGGGTTTAGTGCCTCCATAAATAAAATCCACATAGGTACAGAAAAGACACATCATGAGTTGATTCTAAATATTAACTACTGTTACTACAGTTGTGCATTGCTCCTTGATCAAAATAACCACACAAAACACAAGTAATGAGAGCAATGCAAAATAAAGACATAATCTGTCAAAAACTGAACAGCCCGTAAAGAGTGAATTTTTAGAGGCACTTAAGTTGATCAAATCAGAAAACTTAAAACTAATGAAATATGTAGTGATAACTAAATATTGATGTCTTAAATTACCAGGTCAAAATTCCACTTCTGTGATTTTAAACATTTTTCGCAGTGAAGTTCAGGAATCTGTTTTCTGGACAGCTAATTACTATTGTTTAATCCTATCTCTCATATAAGATTATTCTTGCCATTTATGATGAGAAATAAGACAGAAATGTGATGTTATAGTAGTGAACTAATATTTTTATTGTTTTAGCTTTGGAAAAAGTTTTAATGATAGAGAGTTTGCAATGGTTTCATTGGCATGAACAACACATGTTCAAGGTCGACCCCAACTTCTCCATTACTCATCCTTCTCATTTACTTTCCCAAATTTTTATAAAATGAAAATCTTAAACTAAATGATAGATAACAGTAGGTAAAGGTATTTTACATGTTGAAAAGACATAAATGTGTGCTCAAACCGAATAGGAAATTAAAGCATAAGGAACACACCAAAAAATATTAAACAATTTATTTTTAAGTCTAACCCCTTTCCTATGCATTGGCATTTTGTAATGAAACAAATAAAAGAAGCACATAATAGCAAACATAGAAAGGTAGATCAAGTGCAACTTCAATACTTTCAGCATAAAGAGGGGAAACTTAATATTTTTGAAATATGTGTAACCATGTTTCCCTCTCTCATAATAATTTTCAGTAGCATCATGAATAGATTCAACAATATGAATATCACATAAAAAATTCTTATCATGAGCCACATGCATAAAAGAATCACTACTCTCCACATAAGTAAAATCCTCATTAGTCATAGTGGGAGTTAAACATTCATAATTTTCATTGCAATCATCATATATAGGAGGCATAGTATCATCAAAGTGAATTTTCTCCTCCAAGCTTGGGGAACTAGAAATATCATGCTCATCAAAACCAACTTCGCCAAGCTTAAAACTTTCCATAGAATCAGAAAGTATATCATTTTTATCCTCAATAGTAGGGGGACTAAAAATATCATATTCATCAAGACAAACTTCCCCAAGCTCAAGGTTTTCCTTAGCAATAAAGGTGTTCAAAGAATTAGTACTACCACAAATATGATTGTTGTGCAAATAATTTTTTAATTTCTCCTCAAACACTTCATGTCCTAATTCAAGGTAGATATTATACAGATCTAAAATTGTTTGGTTGTTTTCCATTTTATAATTTTTTTTGTGTGTGTTAGGTTCATATGTAGTATGCAATGCAAACAAGAATAAAAGCTTAGCACAACGCTCCCCGGCAACGGCGCCAGAAAAGTGCTTGATGACTCCCAAGTGCAGGAGATCAATTGTAGTACCTTTCGATAAGTATTTGAGTGTCGAACCCACGAGGAGCTGAAGGTAAGCTATCTATTCTCTAAATCCCTATAACCCTCTTATATGGCTGTTTATGCAAAGCAATAAGTTTGACTAAAAGGAACTAACTAATTAAAAGCAAGTGACGTGGAGTGTGGTTTGTCTAGTAACTAGTGAAGCAAATTTAAAATGCAAGTAATCCTAAAGCAAGTTTCTAAGCAAGTTTCACAAGTATCAAGCAGCAAATATCTCAAGTATCTCAAGGGAGCAAGTGTTCTAGCAATAGGTGTTTCGTTCGTGTGGTTGTCACAATTAGTGAAGCACATGTTTTAATCTTAGTTGTTTCTTCTAGGAAGGAGCCATGAATAGGTATAGTCAAGTAAATGATCTACAACCCCTTATGATGGATCATGTGGCCAAGTAAATGACTGCACAATATTGATTAAGACATAAAGTCCCACCATAGCCTTACGTTCTAAGGTCCCCTATATATATCCCCAATAACTTAACTTTGTGGCTCGGTCTCAGGTTACTGTCACTCCCAAGTCACCACCACTCCATTATGCTACCAGTGATCACCTTACATGCATTCCCCAACATATGCGTGCACTCATATGTTGTACATAAAGACAATCATAGAAGATAACAAACTTGTATGCAACCAATCAACGAACTATTTCACCATTGCCAAGAACAATTCACTACTCAAACATAGACGGGGAGACACAATACATCAAGGGAATATAGTATTGTATCATACATCGTGTTTGCCAAGAGATTACAGTGGAAAGATGGAGCTGATCTTGCTGTAGATGTTGATGATGAACACGCCGGAGGGGGGTGGAGCCCTCCGGGGGTGATCCCGGCGGTGTTTCCCCCCTCCGATCTTCTCCGGCGGCAGCCTTCTGTCTCTCTGTTTCGTGGTTTCGTCTCTCGGCACCGCCTCCTTCTCGAAAAGGCCAGGGGACCCTTTATATAGTCGTTTTTAGGTCACGAGACAGTCGGAGGAAGAAAGATCGACGGCATCGGACCACGGGGGCAAAAAGGGGGCCCCACACGCGGCCAAGGAATCTGGCTGCGTGGAGGGTCCTATTTTCCACCTGGTTGGCCTTTTGGCCCTCTACTTTGGCCCATGGTCTTCGTCTCGCAAATTCTGAACCGTGCTCTTTGGCCTTGCTCTTTTTGGAGTCCCGAAGCTCCCGGAAAGTATGAAACACTAAAAAGTACGTTTTCTAGAAAAACAGGGTTATAACCAAAAGAAGGGGGATTGTTCAGAAATCCCCCAAATCATTATAAAACATGAATATAAGTTGCTAATATGTAGGAAAAACAAGTAATAACATGCAAAGTTCATGTATGCATTTTACATGCATCACACGGTCATCGGCGGGGACATGCTACGGAGAGGGAGGGGCCAAGAGGTGGGCACCGGGTGGTGCAAGAGCTCACCGGGAATCTTGCAGAGCAGTCGGAGAGGCCGGAGGAGCGGCGGCGGCGCTGGAAACGCCCACGGCGGCCACGGCCGGAGTTGGGGAAGAGGGGCCCGATTCGGCTCCTCCTGGGCGTCCCCGCTCGTGTGGCTCCACGCGGACATAGAGGAGAGCTTGGTGAGGCTCGTGGAACTCTTGGTTTGCTTCGGGACGGCCGGAATCAATGGCGTGGCGTGGTGGCCGTACGATAGGGTTAGGGTTTGGGTCTCCTATGCGTGAAGAGAGGCAGAGAGAAGGGAGGCGTGCGAGGGAGGGGGCTTCTGCGGGGTTAGCTCGATCCGGACGGCTCCTCTGCGTCCTCATCCTTTCCTTGTCACGCTGGAAGCAGGAGGTGGCAAAGCCACCATCGGATTTCCTTCTGGCAGGAAGTTGAAGAAAGGAAAGAAACGAAATTTTCCATAACCCCCTGGAATTCCTGGAATTTGCAAAAGAGTCCTTGTGTGCCCCAAAACAGCAACACAATTTGAATGTTTGAGGGCCTTTTTCAAATAGAAAATTTGGCAAAAAGAAGATTTGAAACCCATATCAAATTTCCAACCACACCATATTTTGCTTTGGTAAAATTGAAATATTTTTCAATTTAAAATTTTCAAACCAACTGTAACATCCACCTTTGTGTAATAAAGATTTTTCCTGAAAACCCCCTTTGTCTTCTTCCAGGCAGGCAGGGAGCTGTGTGGCCGTCCCGCCGATGCCACCCCGCGACCTCCTGCTTGTCCTCTGCGAGGATAAGGGCGAGGAGAGACACCCCGCACGCCTCTAGATCCTCCTCACCTCGGCCTCGCGCTCTCTCTGTCTCTCTCCACGTGGAAGAATGCACAAACCTAACCGTAACCGTCGCGGGCGCCTCTCACCGCCGGCGATACGGTCGCTCCCGCGCCCCGCCAAGCATCCCTTCGTCACCGTCGCGTCCTCCTGGTCCTCCCCGAGCTTGCACAGCAGCAGGGACGCCCCGGAAGGGCTCCAATTTCTCGGCGCCATCCGGCACGGCCGCCGCCGTCTCCTCCTCGACGCCGGCGATTGCCGCCTCGCCTCGCGTCCCCGACCAGCTCGTTGAGCTCGCGGTGAGCTCCTGAGCACTCCGGTACCCTTCCCTTCCTCCCTCCCCCTGGTTCGTTCTGCCACCGCCGGCCACCATCCGCCGCCGCGCCACCGCTTGCCGGCGCATCACCGGCAACGATTTCCGGGCGGCGCCGCCACCCCAAGGTTCCCCGCGACCCCCTCCGGCGCCTGGTGTGGTTCGATTCGAGAACCGCTCGCGCAATCGCCGGATTTCACCGTGGCTGTGCCACTCCGGCCACGGGATGACGTCATCATGACTTCATGCCCATGTCACAGCCCCCATTTCTTTTAATTGAATTCAGCTGACACGTGGGCCCCACCTCTGTTTAGAAAGTACAGACAAATAGTTAATATGGTAAATGCAATATCTTCTATTTAGTTCGTCAAAAAAATGTGTTCAATATATCAAAATGTTCAGAAAAATGTAATCTACTTGTTTATGTCATTTTCACACATTGTCGACAAAGTTGAATTTTGACTATTATTTAAATCATTTAAAATAAAGAAAATAAGTTTTTATTCAAGAAAATTAGAAAATTACAAGTTATATGTCAAAATTCTTAGAAAGACAAATGCAATCTAGTTATGGTGTTTTCAACCCCTTTTGAGCAATTAAAATTAGTCTCACTTTCAGAATTGCCCGAATCGGCCTCCGAGGTCCACTTCAGGGCTAAATTCAGTAAAAATGCTTAGTTAACATATGAACCCTAGCAACCCATGAAGCATGTTTAGGATTTACTTTTAATGCATTCAAATGTTCATGCATACATGATGCGCATTGCATTGGTGTTGAATGTTGTTCTCTTTCTTTCCGGTGTTTTGTTCTTATCGGTAGAACGCGAATCCAGAGTGAAGTTCGACACCCCTCTTGACGAATACTTGGTCTAAACAACCAAGTCAAGCATTTATTCCTGAAGCTTTGTCTGGTTTTCTTGAAACAAGGCAATCATAACCTCCTATATGCCCATATATGTTTTCGAAGTGTTTTCCTCTTGTACGATGCATGCTTTTACAAGGTATCTTGAGTCAGTAGATAGAGTTGTCCTATTTATTTGCACAACCGAGATATCCTGATTCACTGCTCGTAGCAGACATAGGATTTGTTTGTGTGTATCGCCAGAGCCTCAAATATGCCATGCTTAGTCATACATGTATGTTGATCTCTGCTCCATCCGATTGATGAATCAGAGTTACGAAACGAATCTAGTATGACAGGATGACGTGGTAAGGTTCGAGATGTGTGTTTAATATGATTAAAGGCTTGGATGAGTTGCCGCATGCGATGTGGTGATTTGCCTCTTTCATGCCCCTAGGAGCGACTTCGCGCCTTTGAAGCCAAGACTGATCGTGCAACCACATGGGGATTGGATTCCCCTTGGTTTCAACTTGTCTAGTTTGTTCCATGAGTTGCCTAGTTAGGGCGTTCCATTTGGATTTTCCGGGAATATCAAAATGTTTTCAAAACTAGGACGTGGTGGTGTATCGGTGCTCTGCGAGTAGGTAACCGTCGAACATTGCGCACAACGATAGAGACCCGGCAGGAGATGGCCACTCCCTATTGGCGGTCCATCTCTACTCGGAGCGACTCATGGAATAGGCGAAGCAAGGGAAAGATCGTGGTGAGCCACCCTCTACCGGCACATCGCCGGAATTGTGCCAATAGCTTGGCATTAAGAGTTGGTTGATACGTGTGGGTAAAGTTGTACACCCCTGCAGGGTTTAATCTTTTCGAAAGCCGTGTCCGCAGTTAAGGACGGCTTGGTGACGGATCCCGAGATCATAGATAACTTGAACCTGACATAAAAGATGTTGGCAATGAATGTTTAGTTTCAAGAGGTGGTTCCAGTTATCGGGTGCTTAAGATGATGCTTCGAAGGTTTTGAAGACAATACCGAGGAAAGGGTGTTCTTTTAAAAGATTTGTGAAAAGCTTCTGTCTTCCTCTTTTCGAAACAAAGTTGGCTTTACGCAAATCAACCTTCATAAATCCTTTATGAAAAAGCAGATATATAATAGGTTAACTAAGTCTTGTTCAGTACCTCCAGTACTCATGTTTACTTCAACTTGGTTCAGGTGGAGTTCCATATCTTTGGTGGTGTTTCAGCGTGGACATCAACGAATAGTTTGGGGTTCCCAGGTAGCAGCCTGGAATCTATGGGCTGGGACGTCGCGTTATGTTGCGGCCTCTTAGGCCTTTTTGGTTCTTGTTGATTAGCAACATAATTTTCCTTTCATTGTATGATGTAATGTTGGGTCATGCGACCTCTGTTGGTAAGCTATACTCTAGTATTACTTGCTTAATAAAGCTTCATGTCTAGAGTGCTCCTTTGATCGGTTGTTGGTTTCGAGCTCATTGTTATACAGTTTTGGCTATGCCTGCATAGTTGTCGCGGTCGAGGGGTTGTGGAGCCGATGATCCATGTCCGAGCCCGCCTGCCGATGTGATTCGACCTGGGGCGAGGTAACCCCAGTAACCCTCGATTGTTGTTGCACTTTCTGGACACATAGCAGCTCTGTATAACTTTGTTCCCGTTCCTTCAGTTTCATCTGACTCGTGGACGCTTGGGTATACATATCTGGTTATGACTAGCATGGACACAAGAAGTAGTAGACCGTGGATCCGGACTACATTCCGATGAATCCAGTCTGGCTGCCGTTGTTTGTTGCGGCCGAGGCTGGTAACCCTGAAGCCCTTGTGATTCCATTGCTAGGAGCACATGACAGTTTGTATATCTCTGGGTCCGGGGTCTGACAAGTCATGGTATCAGAGCAGGACTGCCTGTAGGAAACCCTTGCTATTGGTCGGTGTTGAGTCTAGAGTTTGTGAAAACTATTTTCGAAACGACAAATGAGTTATGAAAACCTTCTTAGGATTCTTTTTACTCCTTACCTGGTATCGCTCTAACTCTGAGTCACCATATCTCATTTGATTTCAAACGTTTTACTTCTCACCTGTTAACTTCAAAATTAGGACCAAAATCGTTGGGTGTTTTTCCTAGTACTCCGTGTTAGGTTTGCCAATGTTCTCAGAGTTTCCAAGTTGCCTCCATCGGTTTAAATCGTTGATTCCTTTTGACTTCAACTGATCCATATCAAGTCATGAATCATTCTGTTGCATTCTTTCCCATGGGAGTGTTCCTCATGGATCCATTTCTTTGTGCTCGGGATGTCCGGGAGTACTCGAGATTCCGTTGAAAGTGGCCATGTTGAGGGAGAGTCGTCATCTTCCTTAATGACACAAGTTCTTCATGATATCGAGACCAACCACCTGAGAAATGAAAATCTCCTTGAGTGTGTGGCGCAAAACACTGAACATCGTCATGACGAATGCGTTACATTCAGGGATTCAGTTCATGCTAAGCTTCCATCTTTCAGCAATCTCAAGGAACCCATTGATGCTGATAATTGGCTTCGTACCATCGAGCGCAAAATTAATGCTCTCCATGTTCCAGAAAGTGACCGTGTGAACTTCGTCGCCTACCAGCTAGAGGGTGAAGCTGGTTCATGGTGGGAAGGTTTCTTGGCGTTGCAACCGCCGGGACATAAGGTTACTTGGGAGGAGTTCTGTAAAGAGTTCCGTGCTGCCCATGTTCCTGAGGCAGTTATGGACTCCAAAAGAAAAGAGTTCCTGGATCTGACCCAGGGACAGATGGATGTTGAAACTTACGGGCGTGAGTTCACCCGTTTGGCTCGTTATGCACCCCGAGATGTTGCAGATGAAGCGGGTAAACAAGAGTTGTTCCGCAAGGGTCTGGATTCCGGAGTTCGCTATGAGCTACTGTCTTTCCAGTTTCCAACCTTCCACGACCTTTATAATCATGCTCTTACCTTGGAGCGTGGCAAAAAGGAAATGGAAATTTCTTTGAGGCAGATTTCTGGAGAGTCACAAGTGTCTTCTTCCGGTTCCAAGAAGCGTCGTGTGTTCGTTCCGTACAGTGCTATTCCATATCCATCAGCTGTTCAACAAGGTCACCTTGGTGGGCAATGAAGAGTTGTTGGTGGTAAGAAACGGCTGGTGACATGTCATGTATGTGATGAACTTGGCCTTTACTCCGACAAATGTCCTCAGATGATATCTCCTGCACCTCAGCTCGTTCCTACACGTGTTGTTAACCGTGGTTGTTTGAACCATGTTCTGATTGAAGAAGCTCAGAAAGCACCTGATGTCGTGTTGGGAATGCTTCATGTTAACCTAGCTCTAGCCTCTGTTCTGTTCGATTCCGGAGCGTCACACTCATGTGTATCAAGAGCTTTTGTGGTGTTGCATGACATACCACTTGCGAGTATAGTTCCTCCGTTGATAATTTCCACCCCAGGGTCCTTCTGCTGGACTAATCAGTGTTGCCCTGGTGTCCCAATTGAGATAGGAGGTTTGGTGTTTCTTTCTACACTTGTCATCATGGACTCAGATGATATCTATGTCATACTGGGCATGGACTGGTTGTCAACACATCATGCTACGATTGACTGTGCAGCCAAGTCTGTTACCCTGATTCATCCATATGGCCATGCAACTCGGTTGTTATTTCCTTGTGGGACAGTTCAGCCACATCCATGTCCTCAGCTTAATGCAATCGAAGTCCGACCATCTCTCGAGATTCATGAGTTACCGGTGGTGTGTAAGTTTCCGGATGTCTTCCCGGAAGAGCTTCCTGGTATGCATCATGATTATTCAGTGGAGTTTGTTGTTGAACTAATTCCTGGAGTGGCTCCTACTTCTAAAAGACCATACTGAATGTCTCTAGAAGAGTTGGTTGAGTTGAAGAAGCACATAGAGGAGTCAGAAGGAAAAGGCTTCCCTCATGCCAACACATCTTCATGTGGATGTCCTACACTCTTCGTCATGAAGAAGGATACCACAGTTCCCCAGCTGGTTAGTGAATATTGTCCGTTCAATGATGTGGCAATAAAGCACAAGTGCTCACTTCCTCAGACAAATGATTTGTTTGACCGTATGTTTGGTGCCACTGTCTTCTCCAAGATACACCTAAGTCTGGGTTATCATCAACTTCGGACCAGGTCCGGGAATGTTTCTAAAACAGTTATCAAAACTCGTTATTGTCTTTACGAGTACATTGTTATGTTTCCCGAACTCTTCAATGCTCGAACCATGTTGATGGGGCTTATGAAATCCATTTTCATGGAGTATATTAACAAGTTTTTTGTGGTTTACCTCGACGATGTTATAATATACTCCAAGTCCGAAGAAGAACATGTTGAACATCTTCGGCTAGCTTTGACAAAGCTTCGTGAGCATTGTCTCTATGCCAAATTTTCTAAATGTGAGTTCTGGTTGAAGGAGCTCATGTTTCTAGGCTATGTCCTATCTGCCGAAGGAGTTGCAGTTCTCCCTAACAAAGTTCAAGCCATATTGGACTTGGAGTCACCTAAATCCATCAAAGAGGTTTGAAACTTCCTCGAACTTATCGGTTGTTATCACCGCTGTATTGAAGGTTTCTCCAAAGATGCCAAGCCAATGACCGATCTTCTTAAGAAAGATAAATAGTTTGTATGGTCAAGAATGGCAGAAGAGAGTTTCCTCTCGTTGAAACCAAGCTGGCTAATGCTCCTATGCTTGTCCTTCCTGACATGCGCAAGGATTTCATCATCTTCTGTGATGCCTCTCGTCAAGGTATCGATTGTGGTCTACTGCAAGATGGTCGTGTGGTTTCTTATGCTTCTCGACAACTGAAACCACATGAGCTCAAATATCCAACTCATGCTCTTGAGTTAGCAGCCGTTGTGTATGCCTTGAAACAATGGCGTCATCATCTGCTAGAAAATAAAAGTGAGTTCTACTTCCACCAGCAGAGCTTCAAATATCTTTTCACCCAACCAGATCTGAGTCTCAGACAAAAGAGATGGTTGGAACTAGTCAAAGAACCCAATGTGGAGGTTAATTGCCAAACTGATAAAGGTAAAGTCGTGGCTGACACGACAATCCAGAAGTCTTACTGTAACAGCTTGATGATACAGCAAGATCAACCTTCTCCCCACAAAGAGTTCTCCAAGCTCAATCTTGAGGTTGTTCCCTCTAGTTATCTGGTTAATCCAGAAGTGAAACCATCCTTTGAACATCAAATCAAAGAGGCCCAAAAGCGGGATCTAAGCATTACCTTGGTCAAGAGAAAGATTACTCATGGAGTTCCTACATGTTTCTCTGTTGATGATCAAGGTACCGTTTATTTTGGCGAACGTCTTGTTGTGCCAAAGAAACGGAGTCTGAAACAACTTATCCTCCGTGAAGCTCATGAGTCACTTCTCTCTGTTCATCCTGGTAGCACCAAAATGTACCGTGATCTATGTCAGAGGTTCTGGTGTACCAAGATGAAGCGAGATATCGCTCAATTTGTGGCTGAATGCGATGTTTGTCGTCGTGTTAAAACTGAACATCAAAGACCAGCTGCTACTCTCTACCCCACACCTATTCCTGTTTGGAAGTGGGATGAAGTTGAGATGACTTTCATTGTTGGTCTTCCAAGAAATGATCAGGGACACACCACTATCTGGGTAATGATTGATCATCTGTCAAAGGTTGCTCATTTTGTTCCTATGCATCAGAGCATCATTGCTAAACCACTGGCAGATTTGTATGTCTCCCGGATAATACCTCTTCATGGTGTTCCTAAGAAGATCCTTTCTGATCATGGAAGTGTGTTTACTTCAAAGGGCTGGGAAAGTTTCAAGCAAGCTATGGGAAGTCGTCTACATTCCACCATAATCTATCAATCATCCCGTAGTGATCACCTCGGGAGTCTGAATCAAACTCTTGAAGCCATGCTTCGAGCTTGTGTTGTATCTTTCGATAATGATTGGGAGAAGTGTCTTTCATCTGCCGAGTTTGTTTATAACAACTTCTTCCAAGTTATCTTGGCCAAAGCTCCGTTTGAAGTTCTCTACAACAGAAGCTATTCAATTCCGTTAAATTGGTCAGAAACCGGTGAAAGACAGTTTTTTGGACCGAAGAATCTGATCAATGAGACTGAAGAAGCAGTTCGTATCATCCGTGAACATCTGAAAGATGATTAGTATCGCCAGAAGAGCTATGGTGACCGTCAATAAGATATTCGTTATGATGTTGGTGGACAAGCCTACCTTCGAGTCACACCTTTGAAGGGTGTTCATTGTGATGTCATGAAGGGAAAATTACCGCCTCGCTATGTTGGTCCTTTCCCTGTTCTTGCAAAAAGTTGGAATTTTGCTTATCGTATCCACCTACCTTCAACGTTCCCACGGGTTCATGCTATATTCCACGTCTCACAACTCCATCATTGCTTCAAAGATTCCAACCGTGGTGTTGATCATGAAACCATTGATCTTAACGATGATCTGACCTACCGAGAATGTCATGTCCGTATCCTCGAGGCAGCTGAACGAAAGATTCGATGCCGAAGAATCAAGTGCCTCAAAGTTCAGTGGTCTCATCATTCTAAAGCTGAAGCAACCTGGGAACGAGAAGATCGTTTACGGTCTGAGTACCCGTCCTTCTTTGCTAAAACCTAGGAATCTCGGGACGAGATTCTTGTAAGGGGGTAGACTTGTAACATCCACCTTTTTGTAATAAAGAGTTTGCGTTTGTGTTTGTGCTCATGTAAGGTCATGCATGCATTTTGAACCCCTGGTTGTTTTTAGAACAAGTGCATTAAAAATTTAATAAGGAAAACAATTAAAATCACTTAAAGTGCCAATTAAAAATCATTGTTTAAAATGGTGCAATTTTTGTCAAACAAAAATATGTTGAGTTTGCAAATGTGATAAGGAACCTAAAAGTTAGTTTTTGCCAATTTTTACTACTTGCAGAAAAGCCCTCAAATCTGTTTTTAACTTGCTGTCTCAAAGGAGCAGGGAACATTTTGCAAATTCCAGTTCTTCTAAGGGGGTTCTCCTGAAAACCCCCTTTGTCTTCTTCCAGGCAGGCAGGGAGCTGCGTGGCCGTACCGCCGACGTCGCCCCGCCACCTCCTGCTTGTCCTCTGCGAGGATAAGGGCGAGGAGAGAAACCCCGCACGCCTCTAGCTCCTCCTCACCTCGGCCTCGCGCTCTCTCTGTCTCTCTCCACGCGGAAGAACGCACAACCCTAACCCTAACCGTCGCGGGCGCCTCTCACCGCCGGCGATACGGTCTCTCCCGCGCCCCGCCAAGCATCCCTTCGTCACAGCCTCGTCCTCCTGGTCCTCCCCGAGCTTGCACTACAGCAGGGACGCCCCGGAAGGGCTCAATTTCTCGGCGCCATCCGGCACGGCCGCCGCCGGCGATTGCCGCCTCGCCCCGTGTCCCCGACCAGCTCGTTGAGCTCGTAGTGAGCTCCTGGGCACTCCGGTGCCCTTCCCTTCCTCCCTCCCCCTCTGGTTCGTTCTGCCACCGCCGGCCACCGTCCGCCGCCGCGCCACCGCTTGCCGGTGCGTCTCCGGCAATGATTTCCGGGCGGCGCCGCCACCCCAAGGTTCCCCGCGACCCCCTCCGGCGCGTGGTGTGGTTCGATTCGAGAACAGCTCGCGCAATCGCCGGATTGCACCGTGGCTATGCCACTCCGGCCACGGGATGATGTTATCATGACGTCATGCCCATGTCACAACCTCCGTTTCTTTTAATTGAATTCAGCTGACACGTGGGCCCCACCTCTGTTTAGAAAGTACACAAAAAGAGTTAATATGGTAAATGCAATATCTTCTATTTAGTTCATCAGAAACATGTGTTCAATATATCAAATTGTTCAGAAAAATGTAATCTACTTGTTTCTGTCATTTGCACACATTGTCGACAAAGTTGAATTTTGACTATTATTTAAATCATTTAAAATAAAGAAAATAAGTTTTCATTCAAGAAAATTAGAAAATTACAAGTTATATGTCAAAATTCATAGAAAGACAAATGCAATCTAGTTATGGTGTTTTCAACCCCTTTTGAGCAATTAAAATTAGTCTCACTTTCAGAATTGCCCGAATCGGCCTCCGAGGTCCACTTCAGGGCTAAATTCGGTAAAAATGCTTAGTTAACATATGAACCCTAGCAACCCATGAAGCATGTTTAGGGCTTCCTTTTAATGCATTCAAATGTTCATGCATACATGATGCGCATTGCATTGGTGTTGAATGTTGTTCTCTTTCTTTCCGGTGTTTTGTTCTTATCGGTAGAACGCGAATCCGGAGTGAAGTTCGACACCCCTCTTGACGAATACTTGGTCTAAACAACCAAGTCAAGAATTTATTCCTGAAGCTTTCTCTGGTTTTCTTGAAACAAGGCAAGCATAACCTCTATGTTTTCGAAGTGTTTTCCTCTCGTATGATGCATGCTTTTACAAGGTATCTTGAGTCAGTAGATAGAGTTGTCCTATTTATTTGCACAACCCAGATATCCTGATTCACTGCTCCTAGCAGACATAGGATTTGTTTGTGTGTATCGCCAGAGCCTCAAATATGCCATGCTTAGTCATACATGTCTGTTGATCTCTGCTCCATCCGGTTGATGAATCAGAGTTACGAAATGAATCTAGTATGACAGGATGACGTGGTAAGGTTCGAGATGTGTGTTTAATATGATTAAAGGCTTGGATGAGTTGCCACATGCGATGTGGTGATTTGCCTCTTTCATGCCCCTAGGAGCGAGTTCTCTCCTTTCAAGCCAAGACTGATCGTGCAACCACACGGGGATTGGATTCCCCTCGGTTTCAACTTGTCTAGTTTGTTCCATGAGTTGCCTAGTTCGGGCGTTTCATTTGGATTTGCGGGGAATATCAAAATGTTTTCAAAACTAGGACGTGGTGGTGTATCGGCGCTCTGCGGGTAGGTAACCGTCGAACATTGCGCACAACGATAGAGACCCGGCAGGAGATGGCCACTCCCTATTGGCGGTCCATCTTTACTCGGAGCGACTCATGGAATAGGCGAAGCTAGGGAAAGATCGTGGTCAGCCACCCTCTGTCGGCACATCGCCGGAATTGTGCAAATAGCTTGGCATTAAGAGTCGGTTGATACGTGTGGGTAAAGTTGTACACCCCTGCAGGGTTTAATCTTTTCGAAAAGCCGTGTCCGCAGATAAGGACGACTTGGTGACGGATCCCGAGATCATAGATAACTTGAACCTGACGTAAAAGATGTTGGCAATGAATGTTTAGTTTCAAGAGGTGGTTCCAGTTATCGGGTGCTTAAGATGATGCTTCGAAGGTTTTGAAGACAATACCGAGGAAAGGGTGTTCTTTTAAAAGATTTGTGAAAAGCTTCTGACTTCCTCTTTTCGAAACAAAGTTGGCTTTACGCAAATCAACCTTCATAAATCCTTTATGAAAAAGCAGATATATAATAGGTTAACTAAGTCTTGTTGAGTACCTCCAGTACTCATGTTTTCTTCAACTTGGTTCAGGTGGAGTTCCATATCTTTGGTGGTGTTTCAGCGTGGATATCGGCGAATAGTTTGGGGTTCCCAGGTAGCAGCCTGGAATCTATGGGCTGGGACGTCGCCTTATGTTGCAGCCTCTTAGGCCTTTTTGGTTCTTGTTGATTAGCAACATAATTTTCCTTTCATTGTATGATGTAATGTTGGGTCATGCGACCTCTGTTGGTAAGCTATACTCTAGTATTACTTGCTTAATAAAGCTTCATGTCTAGAGTGCTCCTTTGATCGGTTGTTGGTTTCGAGCTCATTGTTATACAGTTTTGGCTATGCCTGCATAGTTGTCGCAGTCGAGGGGTTGTGGAGCCGATGATCCATGTCCGAGCCCGCCTGCCGATGTGATTCTACCTGGGGCGAGGTAACCCCAGTAACCCTCGATTGTTGTTGCACTTTCTGGACACATAGCAGCTCTGTATAACTTTGTTCCCGTTTCTTCAGTTTCATCTAACTCGTGGATGCTTGGGTATACATATCTGGTTATGACTAGCATGGACACAAGAAGTAGTAGACCGGGGATCCGGACTATGTTCCGATGAATCCGGTCTGCCTGCCGTTGTTTGTTGCGGCCGGGGCTGGTAACCCTGAAGCCCTTGTGATTCCATTGCTAGGAGCACATGACAGTTTGTATATCTCTGGGTCCGGGGTCTGACAAGTCATGGTATCAGAGCAGAACTGCCTGTAGGAAACCCTTGCTATTGGTCGGTGTTGAGTCTAGAGTTTGTGAAAACTATTTTCGAAACGACAAATGAGTTATGAAAACCTTCTTAGGATTCTTTTTACTCCTTACCTGGTATCGCTCTAACTCTGAGTCACCGTATCTCATTTGATTTCAAACGTTTTACTTCTCACCTATTAACTTCAAAATTAGGACCAAAATCGTTGGGTGTTTTTCCTAGTACTCCGTGTCAGGTTTGCCAATGTTCTCAGAGTTTCCAAGTTGCCTCCATCGGTTTAAATCGTTGATTCCTTTTGACTTCAACTGATCCATATCAAGTCATGAATCATTCTGTTGCATTCTTTCCCATGGGAGTGTTCCTCATGGATCCATTTATTTGTGCTCGGGATGTCCGGGAGTACTCGAGATTCCGTTGAAAGTGGCCATGTTGAGGGAGAGTCGTCATCTTCCTTAATGACACAAGTTCTTCATGATATCGAGACCAACCGCCTGAGAAATGAAAATCTCCTTGAGTGTGTGGCGCAAAACACTGAACGTCGTCATGACGAATGCGTTACATTCAGGGATTCAGTTCATGCTAAGCTTCCATCTTTCAGCAATCTCAAGGAACCCATTGATGCTGATAATTGGCTTCGTACCATCGAGCGCAAAATTAATGCTCTCCATGTTCCAGAAAGTGACCGTGTGAACTTCGTCGCTTACCAGCTAGAGGGTGAAGCTGGTTCATGGTGGGAAGGTTTCTTGGCGTTGCAACCGCCGGGACATAAGGTTACTTGGGAGGAGTTCTGTAAAGAGTTCCGTGCTGCCCATGTTGCTGAGGCAGTTATGGACTCCAAAAGAAAAGAGTTCCTAGATCTGACCCAGGGACAGATGGATGTTGAAACTTACGGGCGTGAGTTCACCCGTTTGGCTCGTTATGCACCCCGAGATGTTGCAGATGAAGCGGGTAAACAAGAGTTGTTCCGCAAGGGTCTGGATTCCGGAGTTCGCTATGAGCTACTGTCTTTCCAGTTTCCAACCTTCCACGACCTTTATAATCATGCTCGTACCTTGGAGCGTGGCAAAAAGGAAATGGAAATTTCTTTGAGGCAGATTTCTGGAGAGTCACAAGTGTCTTCTTCCGGTTCCAAGAAGCGTCGTGTGTTCGTTCCGTACAGTGCTATTCCATATCCATCATCTGTTCAACAAGGTCACCTTGGTGGGCAATGAAGAGTTGTTGCTGGTAAGAAACGGCTGGTGACATGTCATGTATGTGATGAACTTGGCCATTACTCCGACAAATGTCCTCAGATGATATCTCCTGCACCTCAGCTCGTTCCTACACGTGTTGTTAACCGTGGTTGTTTGAACCATGTTCTGATTGAAGAAGCTCAGAAAGCACCTGATGTCGTGTTGGGAATGCTTCGTGTTAACCTAGCTCTAGCCTCTGTTCTGTTCGATTCCGGAGCGTCACACTCATGTGTATCAAGAGCTTTTGTGGTGTTGCATGACATACCACTTGCGAGTATGGTTCCTCCGTTGATAATTTCCACCCCAGGGTCCTTCTGCTGGACTAATCAGTGTTGCCCTGGTGTCCCAATTGAGATAGGAGGTT
This sequence comes from Alopecurus myosuroides, assembly GCA_028641055.1. Taxonomy (NCBI): domain Eukaryota; kingdom Viridiplantae; phylum Streptophyta; class Magnoliopsida; order Poales; family Poaceae; genus Alopecurus; species Alopecurus myosuroides. The sequence continues at coordinate 68,082,835 of CM054060.1, forward strand.
TGGTGTTTCTTTCTACACTTGTCATCATGGACTCAGATGATATCTATGTCATACTGGGCATGGACTGGTTGTCAACACATCATGCTACGATTGACTGTGCAGCCAAGTCTGTTACCCTGATTCATCCATATGGCCATGCAACTCGGTTGTTGTTTCCTTGTGGGACAGTTCAGCCACAGCCATGTCCTCAGCTTAATGCAATCGAAGTCCGACCATCTCTCGAGATTCATGAGTTACCGGTGGTGTGTAAGTTTCCGGATGTCTTCCCGGAAGAGCTTCCTGGTATGCATCATGATTATTCAGTGGAGTTTGTTGTTGAACTAATTCCTGGAGTGGCTCCTACTTCTAAAAGACCATACCGAATGTCTCTAGAAGAGTTGGTTGAGTTGAAGAAGCACATAGAGGAGTCAGAAGGAAAAGGCTTCCCTCATGCCAACACATCTTCATGTGGATGTCCTACACTCTTCGTCATGAAGAAGGATACCACAGTTCCCCAGCTGGTTAGTGAATATTGTCCGTTCAATGATGTGGCAATAAAGCACAGGTGCTCACTTCCTCAGACAAATGATTTGTTTGACCGTATGTTTGGTGCCACTGTCTTCTCCAAGATACACCTAAGTCTGGGTTATCATCAACTTCGGACCAGGTCCAGGAATGTTTCTAAAACAGTTATCAAAACTTGTTATTGTCTTTACGAGTACATTGTTATGTTTCCCGAACTCTTCAATGCTCGAACCATGTTGATGGGGCTTATGAAATCCATTTTCATGGAGTATATTAACAAGTTTGTTGTGGTTTACCTCGACGATGTTATAATATACTCCAAGTCCGAAGAAGAACATGTTGAACATCTTCGGCTAGCTTTGACAAAGCTTCGTGAGCATCGTCTCTATGCCAAATTTTCTAAATGTGAGTTCTGGTTGAAGGAGCTCATGTTTCTAGGCTATGTCCTATCTGCCGAAGGAGTTGCAGTTCTCCCTAACAAAGTTCAAGCCATATTGGACTTGGAGTCACCTAAATCCATCAAAGAGGTTTGAAACTTCCTCGAACTTATCGGTTGTTATCACCGCTGTATTGAAGGTTTCTCCAAAGATGCCAAGCCAATGACCGATCTTCTTAAGAAAGATAAACAGTTTGTATGGTCAAGAATGGCAGAAGAGAGTTTCCGCTCGTTGAAAAACCAAGCTGGCTAATGCTCCTATGCTTGTCCTTCCTGACATGCGCAAGGATTTCATCATCTTCTGTGATGCCTCTCGTCAAGGTATCGATTGTGGTCTACTGCAAGATGGTCGTGTGGTTTCTTATGCTTCTCGACAACTGAAACCACATGAGCTCAAATATCCAACTCATGCTCTTGAGTTAGCAGCCGTTGTGTATGCCTTGAAACAATGGCGTCATCATCTGCTAGAAAATCAATGTGAGTCCTACTTCCACCAGCAGAGCTTCAAATATCTTTTCACCCAACCAGATCTGAGTCTCAGACAAAAGAGATGGTTGGAACTAGTCAAAGAACCCAATGTGGAGGTCAATTGCCAAACTGATGAAGGTAAAGTCGTGGCTGACACGACAATCCAGAAGTCTTACTGTAACAGCTTGATGATACAGCAAGATCAACCTTCTCCCCACAAAGAGTTCTCCAAGCTCAATCTTGAGGTTGTTCCCTCTAGTTATCTGGTTAATCCAGAAGTGAAACCATCCTTTGAACATCAAATCAAAGAGGCCCAAAAGCGGGATCTAAGCATTACCTTGGTCAAGAGAAAGATTACTCATGGAGTTCCTACATGTTTCTCTGTTGATGATCAAGGTACCGTTTATTTTGGCGAACGTCTTGTTGTGCCAAAGAAACGGAGTCTGAAACAACTTATCCTCCGTGAAGCTCATGAGTCACTTCTCTCTGTTCATCCTGGTAGCACCAAAATGTACCGTGATCTATGTCAGAGGTTCTGGTGGACCAAGATGAAGCGAGATATCGCTCAATTTGTGGCTGAATGCGATGTTTGTCGTCGTGTTAAAACTGAACATCAAAGACCAGCTGCTACTCTCTACCCCACACCTATGCCTGTTTGGAAGTGGGATGAAGTTGAGATGACTTTCATTGTTGGTCTTCCAAGAAATGATCAGGGACACACCACTATCTGGGTAATGATTGATCATCTGTCAAAGGTTGCTCATTTTGTTCCTATGCATCAGAGCATCATTGCTAAACCACTGGCAGATTTGTATGTCTCCCGGATAATACCTCTTCATGGTGTTCCTAAGAAGATCCTTTCTGATCATGGAAGTGTGTTTACTTCAAAGGGCTGGGAAAGTTTCAAGCAAGCTATGGGAAGTCGTCTACATTCCACCATAATCTATCAATCATCCCGTAGTGATCACCTCGGGAGTCTGAATCAAACTCTTGAAGCCATGCTTTGAGCTTGTGTTGTATCTTTCGATAATGATTGGGAGAAGTGTCTTTCATCTGCCGAGTTTGTTTATAACAACTTATTCCAAGTTATCTTGGCCAAAGCTCCGTTTGAAGTTCTCTACAACAGAAGCTATTCAATTCTGTTAAATTGGTCAGAAACCGGTGAAAGACAGTTTTTTGGACCGAAGAATCTGATCAATGAGACTGAAGAAGCAGTTCGTATCATCCGTGAACATCTGAAAGCTGCTCAGTATCGCCAGAAGAGCTATGGTGACCGTCAATAAGATATTCGTTATGATGTTGGTGGACAAGCCTACCTTCGAGTCACACCTTTGAAGGGTGTTCATTGTGATGTCATGAAGGGAAAATTACCGCCTCGCTATGTTGGTCCTTTCCCTGTTCTTGCAAAAAGTTGGAATTTTGCTTATCGTATCCACCTACCTTCAACGTTCCCACGGGTTCATGCTATATTCCACGTCTCACAACTCCATCATTGCTTCAAAGATTCCAACCGTGGTGTTGATCATGAAACCATTGATCTTAAGGATGATCTGACCTACCGAGAATGTCATGTCCGTATCCTCGAGGCAGCTGAACGAAAGATTCGATGCCGAAGAATCAAGTGCCTCAAAGTTCAGTGGTCTCATCATTCTAAAGCTGAAGCAACCTGGGAACGAGAAGATCGTTTATGGTCTGAGTACCCGTCCTTCTTTGCTAAAACCTAGGAATCTCGGGACGAGATTCTTGTAAGGGGGTAGACTTGTAACATCCACCTTTTTGTAATAAAGAGTTTGCGTTTGTGTTTGTGCTCATGTCATGTCATGCATGCATTTTGAACCCCTGGTTGTTTTTAGAACAAGTGCATTAAAAATTTAATAAGGCAAACTATTAAAATCACTTAAAGTGCCAATTAGAAATCATTGTTTAAAATGGTGCAAATTTTTTCAAACAAAAATATGTTGAGTTTGCAAATGTGATAAGGAACCTAAAAGTTAGTTTTTGCCAATTTTTACTACTTGCAGAAAAGCCCTCAAATCTGTTTTTAACTTGTTGTCTCAAAGGAGCAGGGAACGTTTTGCAAATTCCAGTTCTTCTAAGGGGGTTCTCCTGAAAACCCCCTTTGTCTTCTTCCAGGCAGGCAGGGAGCTGCGTGGCCGTACCGCCGACGTCGCCCCACCACCTCCTGCTTGTCCTCTGCGAGGATAAGGGCGAGGAGAGACACCCCGCACGCCTCTAGCTCCTCCTCACCTCGGCCTCGCGCTCTCTCAGTCTCTCTCCACGCGGAAGAACGCACAACCCTAACCCTAACCGTCGCGGGCGCCTCTCACTGCCGGCGATACGGTCGCTCCCGCGCCCCGCCAAGCATCCCTTCGTCACCGCCGCGTCCTCCTGGTCCTCCCCGAGCTTGCACTACAGCAGGGACGCCCCGGAAGGTCTCAATTTCTCGGCGCCATCCGGCACGGCCGCCGCCGGCGATTGCCGCCTCGCCCCTTGTCCCCGACCAGCTCGTTGAGCTCGTAGTGAGCTCCTGGGCACTCCGGTGCCCTTCCCTTCCTCCCTCCCCCTCTGGTTCGTTCTGCCACCGCCGGCCACCGTCCGCCGCCGCGCCACCGCTTGCCGGTGCGTCTCCGGCAACGATTTCCGGGCGGCGCCGCCACCCCAAGGTTCCCCGCGACCCCCTCCGGCGCGTGGTGTGGTTCGATTCGAGAACCGTTCGCGCAATCGCCGGATTGCACCGTGGCTATGCCACTCCGGCCACGGGATGATGTCATCATGACGTCATGCCCATGTCACAACCTCCATTTCTTTTAATTGAATTCAGCTGGCACGTGGGCCCCACCTCTGTTTAGAAAGTACACAAAACGAGTTAATATGGTAAATGCAATATCTTCTATTTAGTTCATCAGAAACATGTGTTCAATATATCAAAATGTTCAGAAAAATGTAATCTACTTGTTTCTGTCATTTGCACACATTGTCGACAAAGTTGAATTTTGACTATTATTTAAATCATTTAAAATAAAGAAAATAAGTTTTTATTCAAGAAAATTAGAAAATTACAAGTTATATGTCAAAATTCTTAGAAAGACAAACACATTCTAGTTATGGTGTTTTCAACCCCTTTTGAGCAATTAAAATTAGTCTCACTTTCAGAATTGCCCGAATCGGCCTCCGAGGTCCACTTCAGAGCTAAATTCGGTAAAAATGCTTAGTTAACATATGAACCCTAGCAACCCATGAAGCATGTTTAGGGCTTCCTTTTAATGCATTCAAATGTTCATGCATACATGATGCGCATTGCATTGGTGTTGAATGTTGTTCTCTTTCTTTCCGGTGTTTTGTTCTTATCGGTAGAACGCGAATCCGGAGTGAAGTTCGACACCCCTCTTGACGAATACTTGGTCTAAACAACCAAGTCAAGCATTTATTCCTGAAGCTTTCTCTGGTTTTCTTGAAACAAGGCAAGCATAACCTCTATGTTTTCGAAGTGCTTTCCTCTCGTATGATGCATGCTTTTACAAGGTATCTTGAGTCAGTAGATAGAGTTGTCCTATTTATTTGCACAACCCAGATATCCTGATTCACTGCTCCTAGCAGACATAGGATTTGTTTGTGTGTATCGCCAGAGCCTCAAATATGCCATGCTTAGTCATACATGTATGTTGATCTCTGCTCCATCCGGTTGATGAATCAGAGTTATGAAATGAATCTAGTATGACAGGATGACGTGGTAAGGTTCGAGATGTGTGTTTAATATGATTAAAGGCTTGGATGAGTTGCCACATGCGATGTGGTGATTTGCCTCTTTCATGCCCCTAGGAGCGAGTTCTCTCCTTTGAAGCCAAGACTGATCGTGCAACCACACGGGGATTGGATTCCCCTCGGTTTCAACTTGTCTAGTTTGTTCCATGAGTTGCCTAGTTCGGGCGTTCCATTTGGATTTGCGGGGGATATCAAAATGTTTTCAAAACTAGGACGTGGTGGTGTACCGGCGCTCTGCGGGTAGGTAACCGTCGAACATTGCGCACAACGATAGAGACCCGGCAGGAGATGGCCACTCCCTATTGGCGGTCCATCTTTACTCGAAGCGACTCATGGAATAGGCGAAGCTAGGGAAAGATCGTGGTCAGCCATCCTCTGTCGGCACATCGCCGGAATTGTGCAAATAGCTTGGCATTAAGAGTCGGTTGATACGTGTGGGTAAAGTTGTACACCCCTGCAGGGTTTAATCTTTTCGAAAAGCCGTGTCCGCAGTTAAGGACGACTTGGTGACGGATCCCGAGATCATAGATAACTTGAACCTGACGTAAAAGATGTTGGCAATGTGTTTACTTTCAAGAGGTGGTTCCAGTTATCGGGTGCTTAAAATGATGCTTCGAAGGTTTTGAAGACAATACCGAGGAAAGGGTGTTCTTTAAAAAGATCTGTGAAAAGCTTCTCAGTCTTCCTCTTTTCGAAACAAAGTTGGCTTTACGCAAATCAAGCTTCATAAATCCTTTATGAAAAAGCAGATATATAATAGGTTAACTAAGTCTTGTTGAGTACCTCCAGTACTCATGTTTGCTTCAACTTGGTTCAGGTGGAGTTCCATATCTTTGGTGGTGTTTCAGCGTGGACATCAACGAATAGTTTGGGGTTCCCAGGTAGCAGCCTGGAATCTATGGGCTGGGACGTCGCCTTATGTTGCGGCCTCTTAGGCCTTTTTGGTTCTTGTTGATTAGCAACATAATTTTCCTTTCGTTGTATTGATGTAATGTTGGGTCATGCGACCTCTGTTTGTAAGCTATACTCTAGTATTACTTGCTTCGGAAGAGGAAATTATGGACGTGCTCCACCGTACATTTTTGCCTTCGCATGAGAATTGTTTTGAATTGTTGGGCCGTTGTGCGATTTGCTCGCTGACTAAACATCTGGCGCCTAACTGCCCTGGTATCTGTCCCCATTGCCAAATATTGGGCTTCTCATGCGTGGATTGTGAAGTGGAGGCTCTTCCAGGCCCTCCCCCTACCCTCCCTCGTGTGGACTTGGATTGTTTTGGGCCTATTCACAATGGTTCTCTTACTGGGCCTCTTAGCTGCTGCTACAAATGTCTGGAACTTGGACATATCCGTAGAAATTGCAAGAACAAGTATAAATGTCTGGCACGTATTGGGTGGGGCCATATTGCGCGACATTGCACTCTCAAGATTTGGTGTTCATTTTGTCGTCAATCAAATCACTCCTTCCGGGAATGCCCGAAGATTATATGCCATTTGTGCAATTTATCTGGTCATTCTGCTACTGCATGTTCGACGCGAAAAATTTGGGTCAAAAAAGGTAAAGGGATTTGCTCCAATCCTGTACGCCCTAAAATCTGGAAACAAAAAAATTCGGCGTCTGCTCGGGTCAAAGAATTAATTACTCCCCTGGCCACACAAGCCCACTGTTTGGTGGACCCCTCTGTGATACACGATAGAAGCCAACTGGTCCCACTGGCGCTGGTCTTGATTCCTTTCCCTATTTGTAGCGGTGCCGATTCGCATCCTCGTCAATCCGCCGGGCGGTGACACCTGCCTGTTTTAGGGGCCGCCCTGCCTCGATTACCGCGCCGCTAACACTTCTTCCTTCGACCACACCACCCCTTTCCTTCGACCCGCCCCATTCCCCATTTGCTCTGCTATTCTCTGGTCTCGTCCTCTCCGATAGTATCATGGCAAACTTCGCCGCCAACCCCTTTGGGTTCATGCCGGGTCCAATGGAGGTGGAAGCTGACCCCGAGGAGCGTCTGCAGCGAAACTTGGTGGTCGTCGATGATCCGCCACTCTCCCACGAGACATATGCACTGGTAAACAACAATCCCCCTGTCCCCGAGCACCGAAAGCAACTGATACTCGATGAGATTGCCGCATCCTTAGTGAAGACTTCGATTTAAGGATTTTGCATTCTGAAACTTATCCCTGGGGTGTAGGTATGCTTGCCTTTGACTTGCCTGTTATCCGCGACCAATTAGTCTGTGATAGTCCGCATGTGTTCGATGAAGAATCCACCTTCAGCCTTGTCCTTCATGACGAAGGGCTTAATATGCGTTTTTCTATATTTGAGTTCGAAGCATGGATCATGTTTTTGGGTTTCCCTCTAGATTACCAAACTAAATATTATATCAATAAGGTTGTTTATTTCTTTGGGAAGTTGATCTTGTGGCATCGCCCGGGTGTCCGTAGAGCTCGTGTACTGGTGAAAGCTTGGATTAATGATATTGCATTGATCCCATTCAGTTTGGTTATTAAACGTGTTGGCTCTCTCGGTGGGATGGGGCACTCGTGGTTAGTACCTGTCTATGTACTAAATGGTCGTCACTCTAATACTTCTTTGTTCTCTACGGAGGACCCCCTTCCCCTGCTTAATATTACTCCCCACCCTCTCATCATGCCTGGACTATCTGTTGAAATGCAGAATCAGATTACAGTGCAGAATTGGATCCAACTGAATGCGCAACAGGTGCATGATGGCATTGCCCCCTCTGGTGATGTAGCACCTGTGATCAACCACTGGGAACAACCGACTCCGATACCTGACACCATCCAAGTGGCGTGCTTGGCCGGCCACGATCTCGCCACCACTTATTTCTCCTAGATTCAGCGGGATCGGGTTTTGCAGGATTACTGGCTACGATGGCCCCTCCATGATGGATGGAGTTCCTCCCTCTGATGCACTGCTTGAAGATGGCCTGGTGCTATGGAATTCTTATGTTGCTGATATTGAACGCTCTGTTGAGCTTTATTTTGCTGGTCCCATCGAGACTTCCTCACCTGTCGTGTTTGCTCATGGTCTGGGCGCAAGTTTGACAATGGAAGTGACAATCTTGCCCACTGATGGGGGGATAGTAACCCGGTAGGCCCACTTCAAGATATAATCCGGCCCGAGGTGTGCTGAGCGATATCCGGCTAGGGGTAAAGAGATTACCGGAAGGCCCAAAGGCTTGTGAGATTCGTAACCCGGATTGTGGGCTGCGATAAGGAAAGTTAGGGAAGATGGTGGAGTTCGAGTAGGACTCAAGATGTGCCTTGAAGGGCAAGTTAGGGGTGTACGGGTGCTTTATAAACCGGCCCCTAGGTTTAGTTTGCCAGAGGTTCAAGTCATAGTTGTAACACCTGTTATCGAGTATCCAGCATAATTCATATTGAGATCCGGCGAATTATTTTCCGGTTCTTAGATTGCTTTCCGCCATGTCTTCCTTCGAGCTAAACCCTCTCCCGAATACCTGTGTCGACTTGCCCCAAGATCAGTTACCCCCGGTAACATCTGCCGTGATTATCCCACGACAGTTGGCGCCCACCGTGGGGCCTGCGTCCAAAGGTGTTTACATCACGGGAGAAGCTCGGAAGGGCATGAAGAACCTCATCGTCGGAGAAATCTACGTCAACAGCAAAGGAGCGAAGATGGTAGACGATTCTGGCTGGGGGCCAGAGTCGGATCACCTCGAAACCGGATCCATCGTGACAGTTGGCAGCATCAACGTCTTCGTCGGTATGGTGTATACTTCCAGTTCGAATTGTGATAATATTGGATCTGATTCTGTGTCAGGAGAAGACACGTATGTCCGATTGGAAAAAGAAGAGTCGATTGGAACAACGGGTCAGATAGAGAGGGAAGATGATACCGAGTCTATACGGGATTTGTCGGAGGATCGATATGAAAGGGAAAACAGCGAGGAGGAACAACACGAATCTACACCGGGCATCATGCCCCGGGTTGCAGTTTATGCGGCTCCCGCGACCAATCTCAATCAAGAAAACGCGGCCGCGGCGCCAGTCGGGGCGGCTCAGGCAGTGGCCCAGCAGCAAGGTGCAGTTGACCCGGTCTTGGTCCAGGTCGATGGAGAGTCGGCATCAGTCACCAGTCGCCCAGCGGACGAGGAGCGACACGCAAATATGTTTGGGTTCCAAGCAAACCGGACACCGGGGGCGGGCCCCTCGAATCCGCGCCACCCGGCTCTGTTTGATAATAATTTGATCTTGGACCCCACAGTCTTGGCCACAGTTATTACCCCAGAAAACGCGGCAGAGCGCGTAAGAGACCTGGACGTGGCTCGTCGTGCATTGGAGCAGCAAAGAAGGCAAGTGGAAGCAGAAAGGCAGGGGATGGTCGCGCGGCAGCGCGAATTGGATGACCGAGAGACCAGGCTCCGGGAGGAAACGACAAGGATGCACCAAAGGCACCGAACTATGCTGCCGGCACCAGGAGGGGTTATTAACCCGACTGCCCTGGTGTTCACGCCTCAAGATCAGCCGATTCCACCGGCGAACCAAGGGACCATACCGCGACCGTCAACGGGAGTACATCCGGTAAACGCGCCAGCCGGGTTACCTTTGCCACAGACGGGGGCGACAGCCGGCAATACCATGCCGCCACCACCATCACGATTCCACACACCAGCAGGTCATTGCAACAATCCCATGGACAACGTGTACGCAGCAACGCTCGCATTAAACCAGATTCCTGTGGGAGACTCGCCTCATGCGGAAGGAACCCGACGAGCAATCGATCTGCTACACACCGCGGTAGCACAGCAAGCCAATTATCCGGATCATAGAAGCGGAATGCATGGGACGCCGTACGCCAGTCAGCAACAGGGCAATGTCCAAGTAAGTGCGGCACGACGAAGGGAAGAGCAGCAGCAAATGCCGCCTCCACCGCGTATCCAGACAGTACCAGTAGTATCAGCAGCGCAGGCGGTGGTGGACAGTTCCAGGGCCAGAAGAGCCGGGGCCGGGTCTGCTGGGCACGAATTGCCGGTGGCGCCGCTCCTCGAGGCACCCCCAGCCGGGTCACGCGCCTCCCGAGTAAGACCACCCCCAACCACCCTGGCGGGACCCAAGTGCCTCTCGGACGATATCAGAGCAGAACCTTACCCGGAGAAGTTCAAAGAACCGGGGAAAGTAGTGAATTATGAGCCAACAATGGATCCAGAAACGTGGCTGAGCAGCTACGAGATGGCGATGTCAATTCGCAACGCATCCGAGAACCTCCAAGCCAAATTCATGTACTTAATGATGTCAGAAGGAGCAGCAAAGTTATGGTTCACCAATTTACCGGAAAAGTCGATCAAATCGTGGGAGGAGTTAAAGACCGCGTTTATCAAGCACTTTCATGGGACATACAGAAAGTTATTTACTATTGATGATTTAGAAAGATGCGTTCAGAAGAAAGGAGAGTCAGCACGCAGCTGGGTGCGCCGGGTTATGGAGATACTCCACTCGTCTACAGATATCCAGCCTAAGGACGCGCTACAAGCTATGGCAAAAACATGTAAGTATGTTCCTTTAGTGCAAAAGCTAACTCGCATGAAATCTAGTAGGAATGCAGCGGAGGTTACGATGGGAGAGTTAATGGATGCGTGCAACAAACACGCTGCAACGGATACCACAGAGGAGGAAGTTGACGACAAGAAAGCAAAAGCAAACACAAGTAGCAGTGGGAAAACCGGCAATGTATCGGCGCCAAACAATAATGGAAACAACCAGAACAAACGACCGTTTGAAGGGAATTCCGAGTTTGTAGCCAACACGGAGGCCGGGTCTTCAAGACCTAGATCCGAAGGAAATTTTAATACTGGAAATCACAATGGGGGACACTACCAAGGACCACCAAGACCAAGCAACAGTTGGGACATATTTAGGATGGCATGCCCGAAGCATAGCAGGAACGGCAAGCCGGCCAATCATTCATTGGAGCAATGTGCCGACTTACAAAGGTGGAAGAACGAGGAAGTGAACAGAGCCATGCGAGGTGCAGGCCGAGGAGGAGGCCCGGGCCTAGGTGGAAATTTGGGTAACGGACCGCCCCCAGCTGGCAACCCGCCAGCTGGAAATCAAGGTAACAATCAAGGAGGAGCGGGAGGTTTTCAAGCTAACCCCAAACAGCTGGGTCAGTATCATGTGCACACTACGGGAGGCTCTAACAAGGATAAGAAGATACTGAAGCAAGCAGTTAATTCGGTCTCCTCCGCTGTTCCAAGATATTTGAGGTGGTCAGAACAAGAGGTAACATGGAGCAGGAAGGATCACCCGGACAGAGTTGACCACCCGGGAGTCTTAGCTTTGGTAGTGGCACCACAGGTCAACGGCTACGAACTGAAAAAAGTCTTGATGGATGGAGGAAGCAGTATCAATATCCTGTACTGGGAAACTTTTCTGCGTATGGGCTTAAAGGAATCGCAGCTGCAAAAGAGTACAACAGTTTTTCACGGGATAGTGCCGGGTCACTCGGCATGCCCCGAAGGAAAGGTGGCACTGGAAGTAGCTTTTGGAGAGTCAAAGGACAACTACCGAGTCGAGTGGCTTACCTTCGAGGTAGTAAAGTTGCGCAGTCCTTATCATGCATTGTTTGGAAGGCCGGCTTATGCCAAGTTCATGGCGAGACCGTGTTATGTGTACCTACAGCTGAAAATCCCGGGTCCCAAGAAGACCATTACAATACACGGAAATCGAGATATAGCAGCTGAATGTGATGAGGGAGACGCGGCAATGGCCGAGCAAGCCTGCAGGAAGGAAGAGCTCAAACATTACCGTTCTCAGGTAGACCTAGCAGAGAGGACAACGTCAAAAAAGCCAACTCCTGAGGGGGACCAAGCAAAAGTTAGGGCAGAACAAAACCCTAAGATGGTAGGCTTCATCAGGAGCGATACTTTCAAAACTCCCAGCAGGGAAGAAGAAGACGTACCGCCATCCGCAGCTGATCACGTTTCAAGGACGATATACCCGGATTGGCTAGCAAATCCGGTACTCATTATGAAAGGGCATGGCAAGTGGAGAATGTGCATCGGCCGTACCAACGCGAGGCCGACTCTCGAGAATAACTAAAGCAGTGTAATGGGCGGCATGTTTCATACGCACTCTTTTCCTACCCAGGGTACCTAAGGGGACTGGAAGGTTTTTAATGAGGCGGCCTGCTGATTCAAAAAAGAAATTTTTATCAATAAAAGAAGATGGTCTCGAGTCTTATCATGGTCTTTGCTTCAGTTACAAGTAAGTAATGCTTGTTATTATCAATACGTCAATATCATCAAAATACGTCACGTGCATATAGGTCTTCGGGGATTGGTGTGCTTAAATAAGTAATCACAAACCCGGAGACCCGGCCTCGATGCCTATGAGTTATGAGGGCCGATTACTCGAAAAAACGGGTACGGCTGCAATCTTATAACCGGACAAAGGAGCCAAATTTCTTGATTATTCTTACTTAAGCTCGATGTGACTCGCGCTAAAGTGGCATGCTCTGTTCACTTACGATTACAATCAAACTATGCAGCCCAATGGGACTTGCTTGACCCTGTTTTTCGTATAGATGTAACAGCATGGTATCCACGCGAAAGCCGGCTTACAGTACAAGATAATCAAAAGGGTCATCTAAACCACAAGTCCATGCAGAGTATAAGGCTCAAATAGCCGGAAACTCAACAAGTATTAAGCATGACTTCAGTATTTATGTGAACAGCTATTGGTCTTCAGCTTGGTAAGGAGCAGTTTGTCATCTGAGAAAGGCCACGCCCCCTTAGCTCGTACTTTGGGTCATGGGGACTGGGGACTTCGAGACAGAAACAAACTACTTAACTACTAAAGCTCATAAACCTTAGTTTCCGAATCTTGGGGACTTAAAGAAAGGTCCGTCTATCAAAACCTACGATACTCGGTTAGCCGGGTCTCAAAAGGGAATCAAAAGCAAGAGTTCAAAGTATCGAGAATAAGCTTACATGTAACACAAGGATCGAGATTATCAAAAGCCGGGAAAGGCAAAGAGTTATCATAAATTAACAAGCGCAAAGTCATAATATCAGTATCAGTGTTGCACAGGCGCATCGCTAAAAGTCATATCAGTCTCAAGAAGCGCAAAAGCATTAGGTATCATCCTACTCGGCATCCCGGGAGTGGTTCTCCGGGTCTTCGTCTTGGACTTGCTCCTTGGCTTCGCCAGCAGTTTTACTCGGACTCTTCACGTCAGGACGGACAGGCGGAGGAACGGCTGGCGTTGAGGTAGACGGCTTTACGCCTAGTTCGGCCTCTCTCTTCGCAGCCTCTTCTTTCCTCCTGGCCAGGTCAGTCGACCACTTTTCCAGCATATCAAAAGGAGGGGGTGCCTCCACCAGAATAACCTTGCCCTCAGAGTCATATGAGCTCATAATTGTGTTTAGATCCATTTTATCTGCCAAAGTTGTGGCCGAGTGACGTACCGAAGATTGTATAGCTTTGAAGTCCTGGGGTTTAAACTTAGACCCGTCAGCCTTGAATTCCGGGAACCCGGATACTACCTTGGCCGGGTCAAGCTTAGGAAAATAAGCCTTCGCCAGCGTCAAAGCCCGGGTCATCCCAATCCGGCAAGACGAACGCTTCAATATTTCAATCCATCCAGGCGCTGTGGACAAGGCCTGCATGAGATTTTCTTCGCCCGGGTATACCTCCGAAGGCCACTTTATAGCATCCAGCAAAAGTTTCGTGCCGGCAAAAAATGTCCGGAGCACAGTCTTCAGAGTTTTAGCCTGAGTAACGGTGTTCTCCTCCGGAGCAGCAAGGTTAGCACCTGCAATCGACACACACAAAAGCATATCAGTAATATTGGTTGTTACAGAGGCAAGATAAAGATACGCAAGTTAATCGCAAATAGCAAACTTACTTAGCAAGATACGGTAAGTGTCCGTAATCTGAGTCGACAGGTTATTCAGCGAGGATTGGGCAGCATTGTATTTGTTCTTGTATTTGGAGACATCTTTTTTCAAAGTCTTTATCTCCGCTTCAAGGGTTTCCCTGCGCTTTGTTTCCGCAAGCAAGAGCTGCTCAGTTTTAAGTAATGTTTCATCCGACTGAGTTATTTCCGCCTGCAAAGAATGAGTGCAACTGTAAGCCGGATATCGCGAGAATATTTCCTTCTGAGAAAATGATTACAGAAAATTATTATGCGAAGTACCGAGAATAATTACAGAAAATTATGCTCGGAACTTGGGGACTGGATGTATAGTAAGAAGTGTCAAATAAGATTACCTGATGTGCTGCAGCCATACGCTCTAGGACATTTCCTTCCGAAGCTTTCATGGCGAGAAGAGCGCTCATTAGCTGGTTAAAATCAGCGTTATCCGAGTTAGATGACTCGGGTACCTGGAAAGTGGGAAAAGGAGCTTTTCTTGTAACAGGAGGTGGCACCCGGGTCATCCGAATGTCGGAGTCTGGTCCCCCTCCCGCGCTCGAAGCTGCTCCCTTCTCCTTCTCGCCTGCGTGCGAAGCAATTGGATACCCGGCGTCATGCCTAGCTGGCTCCGGTGGTGACGCTTGCTCGTCGCCAGCTGTGGTGAAGGCATCATCAGCCGGCTCGTTCTCGACCCGGACCTTAGCCTCGGTGTCCTCCTGGTCGCTAGTAACAACCGTGGCTCTGAAGAAGGTGCGAAGGCACAATTAATCTTTGGTTATGAAAAAAGGCGATAAAAAGCTCGGTATAATATCAGGAAAAGGCGCTTACCCGGTGTTCACCGGGAAGTCCGAAGGAAAGCCGCTGCTAGATCCGGAAGATACTGAAAAATGCCAAGCAAGGTTTGAGATTATGTTGCGAAGGAATGTCCGGAAAGGGTTTTTATTTACGATATAAATACCAGAGTGTCGAGCCGGGGGTGATGAAGCGCCCGGGTTAAGGCCCTCGTTGCCTGGATGGTTCCGGGTTACTCGGCGCCTAGTCGCGGGTGGCTCCTTCATTTATGATCAAAAGGGGTGAAGGTGGGGTTAGCCCCGAAATGACGTTATGGGAACAAAAATTAAAGTGCAAGGGAATGAAATAAAAACCTGGAGGGCGATCCTCTGGGATTTCCTTTTGGATCCAGCTTTGGTGGCCGGCTCCGGCTCGTCCTCCTCGCTGGCGGACTCTTCCCAGCCATCTGTCTCTTCTTCCTCGTCTTGGTTCTCTCGTTCTGAAAGGTATTGAAGATATAACATAAGGAAAAAGAGGAGACAGGATATAATGTGTGCAAGGGGGTTAAGTATGCACCTTCGTCCGAATTAGCGGCGTCATCTTCATCCTCCGCGTCTCCAGAATTGGGAGGGGTATCGATTGTCCAAAAGTCATTATCGGCCTGAGGTGAAGATGCCAGGGTAATGGTTAATATTGAGTCATGAAAAGCGGATAAAGGTAAGCTTGTTAAAATCCAAAATCAAGAGGTAGAAAGCTTACAGCGGGGGCGGGGTTCTCGAATGTAAAAGGTTCTAACCCGGCTATGTTCCGGATTACCTCGAGCTTCTCTGTTAAAAAACCCTTGATCGTCTTGTTCATGTCATTAGGGGCAAAGGTGCTGGTAGAGTATCGGATCGGGTCCGTGGTTTGACCCGAATATTCACACATCAGCTTCTCACGAATGGAGTTTGGCTGGATGCGGAAGTTAACCCAGGTCTTCACCAAGTTTAGCCCGATGAGGCCTCAGGCTGATAAGATGGAGATCTTAGCCAACGAAGGCAGGATCGCCTCCCTGTCCGAGTCAGATGCGAAGGCATTGAAAGATTCGGAAATGTCAAGCTGACCCTCCGAGTAACCCGGCAACTTCTTCTCGCCGGGTGGGGAGGTGTCCTGGCAGTAGAAGTATGAGAGCTGCCAGTGCTTTACATGAGAATTGAGAGTGAGGGGAGGCATCAAGGAATTCTTGCGGCGCTGGATAGAAACCCCGCCGCAAGTAAGGAGTGCGCCGTCGCCGCTTTCGCGGCACGGCTTGCACTGAAAGAGTTCAACAAAGAGAGCCAGACTTGGCGGAGTGCACAAGTAAGACTCGGAAAGAACGATAAAGTGGGTGATGTTCAGAACGGAGTTTGGGCCTATATCGAAAATACGGAGGTTGTAGTGATCTAGGACGTCACGAAAGAAAGGGTGACCCGGGGGCCTGAAGCCTCGGGTCACGTGTTCGACGAAACATATTACCTCATCCGTTGCTGGAGAAGGCCGGGTTTCGTTGCCTGGTACTCTCCAGTGGATAGATTCCTGGGGAGGAAGGATTCCAAGCTCGACCAACTCCTCCAGTTTGGCCTTGGTAACGGAGGATCTCCCCCAATTGGCTGAAATGGAGTTAGTGGATTTAGTTTTAGCCGGCTGTTTTCCCTGCCTCTTGGGTGCCATGGGGTTGACCTGTTAAAACATCGAAGGGAAGGAGGTGAGAAGCGAAAACTCGGAGATTAATGAATAGTCAGTTACCGGTAACTTAAAAATAATCCGGGTATTGCCTTGCCGGATCAAGTGTGATCTGTCCGGGTATCGCACGTTGTTACGGAAGCTGTGAAGTTTTTCCGTAAAGTAAGTGTCTGGGGAAGGTAGAAGGATACCCTTATGTCTATTATCAGCAAGTGAGCCGGAGAAGTGAGATTTTCCGGATGATAAGGACAAGGGCGGAAATTTTTGGTGGCCCGAGCCCAGATGGGAAATCCAATTTCTGTATTTAAGGCCAATCTAATGATACTTAGTGGTAGGGGAGTAAGATAAGCTGCGCATCCTATTTATGGGAGTGGTTATGGTAAACACTAGTAAGTCAATTCGGCAGGGCCCGAGAAATTGCATGCGACTCGATTCAGATCTGATCTAAGGAAAAGCTAAGAGATTGCAAGGTTGGGCTGGAGGATATCAAGAGCTTACCGGAGGAGGTTGAAGTAGGGATTTGCGGAGACAGATGGCGCAAGATTGATGCCCTTTCGCGATTTCCGGCCGGCGAATCGGGGGCTTGGTGGTGGATTTGGGAGCTGGAGTGGGTTGCACGGTGGCGGAGCGCAAGCGACGGCGGATGGGCTCCGGCGATGTGCGTAGGGCTTCCGTGGTGGCACTCCGCGAACTCGAGCTTGAGGAGAAGAGGAGTGGGGGAAATGAGCCGTTAGGGTTGAGTTTGCTCCTTGGGGTCTATTTATAATAGCCCGGGTGGAAAAGCCTAACCTAACGGGCGAAACCCGGGAGGTGCGGAGTGATGGTTGGCTATTTTGAAATTTGAAAGACGCGCCTTATGCATAGATCGATATAATCCAGAGTAAAAGGAAGGGGAAATTTCTTTCCTAGTATTAGCGATAGTTATCGAGGAAGATGTGAAATCATCGAGTTTCCTATTAAGACCCAAGTCTGGAAGATTGAGGGAGAGCCTTTGAGGGGAAGCCGGGTTGCTACCTGATCCCCTTGGTGCTAATCCCAGCCGTTTGTCAGCATATTGTATCTTGATCTTCATGTGTTCTTATATCCAATATTTCTGCAGGGAATAGCCAGCACTTCGAAGAGTAAATCTTGGAAGCCCAGGCTATTCTGGGGACTACTGATGGGGGGATAGTAACCCGGTAGGCCCACTTCAAGATATAATCCGGCCCGAGGTGTGCTGAGCGATATCCGGCTAGGGGTAAAGAGATTACCGGAAGGCCCAAAGGCTTGTGAGATTCGTAACCCGGATTGTGGGCTGCGATAAGGAAAGTTAGGGAAGATGGTGGAGTTCGAG
This sequence comes from Alopecurus myosuroides, assembly GCA_028641055.1. Classification (NCBI taxonomy): domain Eukaryota; kingdom Viridiplantae; phylum Streptophyta; class Magnoliopsida; order Poales; family Poaceae; genus Alopecurus; species Alopecurus myosuroides. Next base: position 68,100,705 of record CM054060.1, read on the forward strand.
TAGGACTCAAGATGTGCCTTGAAGGGCAAGTTAGGGGTGTACGGGTGCTTTATAAACCGGCCCCTAGGTTTAGTTTGCCAGAGGTTCAAGTCATAGTTGTAACACCTGTTATCGAGTATCCAGCATAATTCATATTGAGATCCGGCGAATTATTTTCCGGTTCTTAGATTGCTTTCCGCCATGTCTTCCTTCGAGCTAAACCCTCTCCCGAATACCTGTGTCGACTTGCCCCAAGATCAGTTACCCCCGGTAACATCTGCCGTGATTATCCCACGACACCCACATTCCTTCACCTCCTTGGATGGATGTTGTACAAAACCCACATTCGCTGCATTGCGGGCTCTACTTAGGTCCCTTGGTCATTATCGATACATGGCATGCTCATGGGACTGAATTCTGCACTGGACTGGGCCATGGAGGACACGCTTCTGCACTCTCTGAACCCACTGGATGTTTCTGTGCCTAATCTTTCTCTCCCCATCTTGATTGATATCTCTATGGACGTGGCTATCTTTGTTACCGGGGAGTCGATTTCTGATGTTGTGAGTGTCTCTGCTGACATGGATCTTGCTCTGCCATATGGAGGTGACATGCAGCTGTCCCCTACTCTTGACACTTTGTCTGCACCATCTCCCTCGGGCATGACACCTATTCAGGTGACGACGGTGCGTCGATCCACGAGGAGTAACAGCGAGGGATACAAATTTGAATCTCTTTCCCTTGGTCCTTCTCACCGCAAAGGTTCTCAGGTCCCCAAGGACATTTCTCCTCCCATTACCCAATTATCACAGATGCAGCGCATCGGCATTGAAGACTGCAACATCGCCCTTGAGGAGCTGACTGCAGAACAGCTCTACCAGGCTAAACTCAACTGAACCTCTTGCCACTAAGGCTTGGTGTGGTACTAGTATTTATTATCTCTGGTTGATACATTTCCTGGCTTGCGTCATGTTGAGTCGATCCTGCAAGTCTAAGTTGGTGAACCTTATGTGGCACATTTTATGTTGGAATGTTCGTGGTATTAACGACGCTGAAAGATGGCCACTTATCCGGGATAAGGTGCAAGAAAGTGCTGCTTCTATCCTTTGCTTTCAAGAAACCAAACGCGATAATTTTGATCTTGCTTTCATCAAGTCATTTGCACCTAAGAGTTTTTACTGATTTGCTTTTATTCCTTCGGAGGGCTCATCTGGGGGTCTCATTGTCATTTGGCCTAGCCACAAATTTACTGGCCATGTCATCCTTGAGGAATCCTTCGCGATAGTGATTAACTTTATCTCATCTGCTAAGCTTGACTCGTTTATTTTAGTTAATGTCTATGGGCCATGTGAGGGTATTTCACGTGATAATTTCGTTGCCTAGCTTTTTCATGTGCACATAGCTCCTGGTGCCAATTGGATCATCGTTGGAGATTTCAATTTCTATCGATATTTTGATAGTCGTAATCGTCTGGGGGCCAACATTGAGGACATGGCTACATTTAACGATATCATTGGTCACTTAGGCCTCATTGAGCTACCTATCAAGGATCGTTTCTATACTTGGAGCAACATGCAAACGGACCCACTTTTAGTCCAACTTGATTGGTTCTTCACCTCACATGCATGGACGCTCAAATACCCCAATTCTACTGTTCGAACGCTTTCTCACCCTACCTCTGATCACTCGCCATGTGTGATCTCTATTGGTACTAACATTCCCAAAGGTGTGATATTTTGTTTTGAGGATCATTGGGTGAAATTACCGGGCTTCTTAGATGTTGTTCGTCCCATTTGGGACATACACTGTCCGGGGGATAGCGCCCGTGCTATATCAGGCGAGTTTAAGTTACTTCGCAAAGCCCTTCGGAATTGGCCCACTAGTATATCGATGCTCTCACTCTATATTGATAACTGCAACAAAAACTGAATGGAGTTTCCGTGAAATCGTTAAACAAAAACTCAAATTTCTTCTAGATTGTAAGCTAGAATATTGGAAAAAACGATGCACCACTCGATGGGCAAATTTGGGGGAGAAAATACCAAATTCTTCCACTCCATGGCATCCATTCGATATAGGCATAACATGATCGCTTCTCTGGATAGGGGAGATGACACATTGGTCGCGGGCCATCTTGAGAAGGCTGGTATTTTATGGACCACCTTCAAGCATAGACTCGGTATTTCCACCCCAATTGATCCATCTTTCGATTTCTCTGCATATATACCTCCTATGGATGGATTAGAGGTTTTATCCCTACCTTTTACGCATGATGAGATCAATAATGTGATTAAGGACCTCCCTATTGACAAGGCCCCCGGCCCCGATGGCTTCTCAGGCCTCTTTTTCTAAAATTTGTTGGCCTATTATTAAGTGGGATTTCTATAAACTCTGTGAGGATTTCTAGTCCAATTCAGTTAATGTTCAGATTATTAACAATGCCTTCATTGCACTCATCCCAAAGCTATCTCACCCCACTGGTCCTAATGATTTTCGACCCATCTCTTTACTGAATTCCTCTTTCAGGTTGATTACCAAGCTTCTTGCTAATCGTTTGTAGCGCAAAATCCTGGATTTAGTTCATGCCAACCAATACGAGTTCCTCAAGAACAGATCGATTCATGATTGTATTGGTTGGGCCTATGAATATATTCATCAATGCAAACAAGCCAAGTCAGAAGTGGTTATTCTTAAATTGGATTTTGCCAAAGCATTTGACACAATTGAGCACGCTTCTATTCTTGCTATCCTCAAGTGTTGGGGATTTGATGACAGATGGCTATCATGGGTGAAAGCCATTTTTTATACTGGTTCTTCTTCGATGTTGCTCAATCAAGTTACGGGAAAGAAATTCCCTTGTCGTAGGTGTGTTCGTCAAGGCGATCCGTTCTCCCCCATATTATTTGTGGCTGGTGCTGACCTCCTTCAATCAATGGTCAACTCTCTCATCATGGACGGCTCTCTCACCCCACCCTTACCGATCCCAGGAGCTGATTTTCTGATAGCTCAATATGCGGATGACACACTTGTCATTCTCCAAGCCTGTCCTGCCCAGCTCACTGCTCTCAAAAACCTTCTGATCAGGTTTTCTGCATCCACGAGCCTCGCTTTAATTATTCTAAGTCTTGTCTTATGCCTATTAACATCACATCGGAGCGACTTCACATGCTAGCGACCATATTGGAATGTGCTACTAGTTCCCTCCCATTTACGTACCTTGGGCTTCCACCGGGAGCTACCCGTCCCACTATACACGACCTCTCACCCATTGTGGATCAGGTGGAGAGACGACTGAATGCTAGCGTTCGCTTCCTCGACTATGGATGCAGACTTACTCTAGTAAACTATGTTCTTTCTTTCCTCCCGGTGCATTATTTATGCTCACTTCGTATCCCTAAAACCATAATTGCCTTGTTTGATCGTGTGAGAAGGCAATGTCTATGGAGCAAGGATGACGAGGCACATACTATCACCTCACTTGCCGCCTGGCCTTTAGTCTGTCGACCTAAGATCCATGGCGGACTAGGGGTAAAGAATCTGGATATCCATAACAAGGCTCTCCTCATTAAGCAACTACACAAATTCTACTGTAAGCATGACACCCCCTGGGTCCATTTGGTTTGGTCTCTCTATGACCCTCATCTCCCCCTCATGATCAATCTGTGCGTGGCTCTTTCTGGTGGCGTGACATTTTCAAGCTAATTGATATTTACAAAAGCGTCACTACCTCCAGAATTAACAATGGTTTGACAACCTTATTTTGGAAGGATTATTGGTTGGACAAAACCCTTATGTGTGATCGACTTCCTCGGCTTTACTCGTATGTGTTAGATGAAAACTCATCGGTGGCCGTGATGAAGTCCAACTGGGAGATCACCAATGTTTTTGCCCTCCCACTGTCTATGCAGGCGTTCAAGGAATTTACACAGTTACATGATTTCATCGCTTCCATCGAGCTCAATTCTGATTGCACAGATACCAGATGTTTCCCTTGGGGCTCCGCACAGTCCACGGCTTCCAAATTTTACACATTTATGTTCTCTCAGCTCCCCAAAAAGAATCCTTCATTGCCATCTGGAAGTCTAAATGCCTACCAAAACTGCGTGTGTTTGCGTGGCTTCTACATATGGACAGACTCAATACAAAGGATTTAATGCTCTAAAAGCACTGGTCATTTGAGGGAGGCCCAAATTGCATTTTATGTGATCATGGAACTAGGGAAGATCCTGATCATCTTTTATTCACATGCACATTTGCTACCAAATGCTGGTCGATCGCAAGGATAAATTGGGATGTTTCCCTTCCTTTTCCGCAAAGATTTCTTCGGGCCAAAAGGGGTTTTGGAGGACCCTGCTTCACGGAAATTTTTGTTTATGTTTGTTGGAATATTTGGAGAGGCAGAAATGATTTCATCTTCAAGGGCATCACTGCATCTCTCAACAGATGGAAGGTCACTTTCCAAAGTGATCTGCTGATTCATCAACATAGGGTGTCCCCTTTGGTGGCCCAAGACATTTTCGATTGGATTTTAAATATTTTCACCTAATGTTAATTTACTTTCAACTGCACTACTTCCCTCCCTAATTGTAACCTCCTTTTTCTACCCCCTAATTCTTTTCATTGTAGCCCCCCTCCACCCTATTTTCTCCATTGTAAGCTCCTGGCTTTCATCATATATATATATATATATAATCTACACCGTAGGGTCTTTGCCCTATGGTAAAATGTTCAAAATAAAAAAACCCAATAGGGTTTTGACTAGGAGAACGTGTAGGCGCTGGTGACAATCGTCGGCTAACAGCGGGCACGATTTACCCAGGTTCGGGGCCCTTGTAGAGGTAAAACCCTTACTCCCGCTCCTATCGATCAGTATTAACGAATAGATTGGTTACAATGGGGGGCTCGAGTTGAGAGTAGATCTCAATCTCAAGGCTTTGGTGGTGCGGTATTGCTTGTCCCCCTCCTGATGGTTCTCCTGGCCTTATATAGGTGGCCAGGTCTCAAACCGTACCGGGGGGGGATACAAACCCTAACCTAAAGTCGGTTACAAGTTTCCTTACTTGACCCGCAAGGCCTTGCGGGTGGGCTTTAATTGGGCCTTCTAGAATAGTCTATGGCGTCTTCCTTTGAGCTTAGGTCTTGGGCCTTGGACCGGGTAGCCTCACCCGATAGGTCCAGGATTCATCCCTTCGTCAGTAGCCCCCAAGCATTTACTCGATTGAGAATTATGTCGGGTAGACGCTCAAAGTCTTGTCTTGGATTCTTTCGACCGTTTGCTTCAACCATTTGTCTTCTAGAGGGCGTATACCCTGTACGTGTTGAGTTTTTCGTACTCGAGCATCGAGTGATGAAAGTGCCTGTGTTTTTTGGCTGTTTTCGCAGAAGGATATGGCTCAATCGCTTGGCTCTCCCGAAAGCTCGGGCCCAATTAATTGCATCTAGGGCAAAAATTCTTCTGGCCTACACAGATTCGAGACCTCCGACTCGAACCCAATGAGGTGATCATTGCGACTGGGCCATGGAGGTCTTATCAAGTCGAACTTAAACTATAGGGGTACCCGGCACGTCCGCTGGGATTTTTCTTCGTGTTGTTGACATGGAATTTTACCCGAGGACGCAGCTTGAGTGCGATTCCAGGGCCATAAGAGAGATCTTTTGGGTCTTACCTTCGTATCCGAGAGAATACGGCATCCGGACATGCCTAGTCGGCTGAACGATCCAGGTAAGGATGTGTATACATCATGTGACAGAGTGGCGGGAACTGCGCACTCGCGAATATTGCCTCGAGATTTTTCGAGTAAAGAAATCTTCCTTGTCGTTTTTACGCAATTTTTTTTTTGCATTTGTAATCCTCGTGTCAGGGTCTTTTATGCGAAAGAGTTTTCACGTTTTGATATGCCCATACGAAGAAAGTTTCGTGTCAAGGGCTTTTATGCGAAAGAGTTTTCGCCCTTTGATATGCTCATATGAAGAAAGCTTCGTGTCAAGGGCTTTTATGCGAAAGAATTTTCGCGTCTTGATATGCCCATACGAAGAAAATTTCGTGTCAGGGATCCTACCCGAGGGAATTTTTGGGTTTTATGAGGTATGCGATGATGTCATTGCGCACTTTATCGTTCTGACTCCTCCCGATGGGACGTGACGAAGTGAAAACAGAGCACGCTGGCCCACCTTGTCAGCTTTTTTTACAAGAAACGAGAGGTCGCTTCCGGTTTTCCCGCGAGCCAAGCGCCGTAAATGCGCATGATCTGCTGTAAAGATCGTGGCAGAAAACAGCTTTTCACCGCCGCTTCGTTTGCACTTCACGCGTGGCAGCCGTGATGGGTGCCATGTTGCTAGATCTACGGTCCAGATTGGCCTGGCCCGTGTATAAATATCCGTCCTTAGGCGGAAAGTAAACTTCCCGGCCACTTGCTCTCTTTCTTCTTCCTCGCGCACACCTCCTTCTCTGCAAGCACCCACGAGCTCTCATGGCTGGAGGGAAGAAGCGCGACGCTGCCGCATCGTCATCGAAGGCGGCTGAGGACGCCCCCGCGCCACCCGCCGCAAGGACAGATGACTGGCGTTCCCCCAGCACCACCAAATAGAGCATCAATGAGATGCAGAGGGAGGGGCTGCTGCCCCCCGAGGGCGACAAGCGCGTTCGCTTGGGCAAGAAGGAGGAGGTACCGAATCCCCGCGCGAACGAGCGCGTGATCTTCGTGGATCACGTCTCGTGCGGCCTCTCTCTTCCTCTTCATCCTTTCCTTCTTGGATTGTTTTATGTCTAGGCATACAGCTCCATGACCTGCCTCCAAATGCGATTCAACACATCTCGTGATTTATCGTACTTTGCGAGTGCTTCTTGGGCATTCGCTCGCACTGGGGCCTCTGGAAGGCCCTGTTCAAAGTGTGAGTCTTCCATGAGAAGTCGCGAGTAGGCGACCAGCTTAGAGAAACGCTGCGCACCGGCGGCTTCGGGATCCAGGCGAAGACGGACAGCTCCTATCTGGAGATGCACTTCGTCGACTCCGCACAAGGATGGCGGAGGAAGTGGTTCTACGTCGCCGACAATAGCGCGGGTGGGGCTCATGAATTCCACCCGTTCGCTATTTAGAAGCGAAGGAAGTCCTAGGCACACAAGCTCACGGTCAAAGATAGCCGGATCGTCTCCCCGCTACTCGTGAAAGTGGCGAACCTTTGCGATCAGACAATGGGGTCGCATTGAATGGCTTGCACCTGGCGAGCGTCTTCCTTCGGCGTAGGATCTCGCCTCTTCAAGAGAGGCCATCGACTATGTGGGAGTATCAGGGTGTTCAAGACCCTAGCCGCGTCTGCCAAGATATCCTCTCGAATGCCGAATTCCAGAAGAACATTACGTCTATCACCAAGCCGAATGTAGGCAAGCCCTTCGCCACCTGCTCTCTTGAGCCATTCGAGGCTTCGAAGCCCCCTCCAGCCGAGGTAAGTTTTCTTCTCGTCTTTGTTTTATTCTTTTTGCCGTCCGAAAATCTATCGACTGAGGTTTGTCTTCTTTTTTTCTTCTTCTTTCATAGAGTTTGGAAGTAGCAACATGCTACCCGCCAGTCTCGGACGAAGATGCCTCGGACCTCCTAGCGAGCAATGTTGAGACCCCTCTCGACACCAGCGTCGTTGAAGCCGACTCAAGCTCCGAGCACGGCTCTTCAGACGACGCGGAAGAGTCGGGTAGCGATCAATTCCATCACCGCAAACGTCGTAGGAAGTGCTCCAGCGGCGCATGTGGCAGTTCTGCATAGCGCCGAGTCATCGTGCAACTTCCCTGATCTTGCCTGTCCTCGCTGTTGCTGTTGCAATGCCTTTCCTAAGAAAGCATACACCCCTTGAAGCTTTTCATCGTTGGAGACAGATCATCGTTAAGGATGGCGAATGCGGCCCCCGCGTTTTCGACTGCGGTTTTTGTATATGCGTTCGCCCAAGGCATCGGTGCCGTTTACTTGTCTTTGCCAAGAAGGGTTTTGGAACCGTTCTTTTGGTGGCAGCACATCCGGCTTTGCGATTCCGGGTAACCGTGTAGGCTTTATGCAAAATCTATTCCTTCTTTCGTATTCCTCTATTTCTTCCTGCTGCAATTTAATGCTAGCCTGGGTTTTTAAGAGGTTTTCTCGAGTTCTGAATAGATGTTGTTGCTGCCGCTGTAGAGCTTGTCTCCTGGCTTCCAACACTTCAGGGGGTCCGTCACGTCCAACTAGGGTTTGAATTAACTCGAGCTTGTCCTATTCCGACATTAGCGGGATGGGGATTTCCTTCTTTTTCTTCTCCGCGGGCGCGACTCCGCTTCCTCCTCCTACTTCCAGGTTTTGGCTAGCAATATCTGCCAACTTTTTCTTATGGAGTTTATACTGGAGTTTCTTGGCAGTCTTATTTTTCTTCTTGGAAAAGGGAGGTTTTTTACCAGGTTCATCCTCTGTCAATTCCTTAACATCGGGGTAAATTGGACTAGTTTCACCGTCCTCTCTTTCCTCATCTGGCGGAGGTGTTTTGGGGTCTTCATCATCTCCAGCATCCGTGTGCTTTTAGCCGGTTTTTCCATAAGCACTTCATGGAAGCCCCCTTGCATAGATTTGACCTTTCTTTCGAAAGCGTCTTTATCTTCGTCCTCGGAATCTAAATCTTCAGATGCGGGTTCCGACTCCAATCTTGCTTCGAGAGAAGCTAACACAGAGTCTGCTTCCGAGTTCGTCGTCTCATTGACGGCTGTCGGATCTTCCACTTCAACCGTGGGATTGTTTCCATCTGCCTCTTCCACGGGATTGTTTTCATCCGTGTTTTTAGCGACCTCGGACTGCACCATGCCAATAAAGTGAGATTTGATTGCAGGCATCTCCGAAAGAGGCGGCAATTTCAGCGGGGTATTGGCAATCTGAGTAAAAGCCGACATCATAGTTTTCTTCAACTGGGTATAGGGCGGGTGGGATAAATTTACTTCCACCACAGAATCCCATTGCCTCTGCAGTTAATCTGATAAATATGTTTGTAGATCCTATCGATAAAATGCAGGCACTTATCAGATGATTCCATGCTGGCATATACGATCCATTGTCGAGGAAGCGCCCGACGTCGTTGTCGATTTCCATGCTTCCGAAAGTTATGGTACTGCCGATTACGCCGAGTATCCCCGATCGAAACATAACGCCTGACGTTGCAGTCCCCACGGTGGGCCCCAACTATCGAGAACGGTGGTCTCCTAACAGACCTGGGTGTGTTGCAAAAAAGGATCCTTCATTATGGCTCATCTTTGTGACAATGTGGTAAAAGCAATTTCTGTGTCTTGTTTGTGGCATAACTTCGAGGATTGGCCTCTTTCATTGCCTTGTCTTGATCTGTTATTATTGTTTTTGGTGCCTTTTCTCCCATAGCGTCCAGAAATGTCTTGAGTTCCCACTTGAACGATCATATCTTCTTGTCCTTAAGTAGTGCAAGTGCAAATAGAACCGTTGAGCCATGATTATTTACGCCGACTATCAGTACAAATGGGAGGTTATACTTATTTGTACAGAATGACGTGTCGAATGATATGTACTCGCGAAACAACTTTTAGTTCATTACGCACATTGCGTCCATCCAGAACAGACTCCATACTCTGTTTTCACTATCTTTCTCCATTGTGTAAAAGAAACCAAGTACTTTTCTTTGTAGTGTTTTGAAATGTTCCAGGCACTGGTCAATATCGTGATCCTTTTCAACTTGTGTTTGGTGACTCTAAATGTTGCTAAGGTCAATTGCATCAAAAGGAACTCCTCGAAATCTTCCTCTAATCTTGCAGAAGATCAGCATCATCTTCCTAGGTGGTAGTCTACCTGCCTGCAGTAGATGTATCAGTTTTTTGTCCAATCATGTCATGCTTTTATGGCAGTTTGCAAATCTGATCATCAATATGTTGGTTTAAGCGGATGATTGTGCTCTAGTTTGACCTTCTTTACATACCAACCCTTTTCAAACTTCTTTACTTCTATGTGTGCCTCACACCCTGTCCTCACCAATGCAGTTGTCCTTCGTGTCCTGTCTGCTAGGTCTATTCTTAATTTCACCTTCTTTGTTGCAAGCAAATGTCTGAAGATATATGTATTTGTGTTTATAAGATCATTTACTACCGAATCTCTTTATAGAAAATCCTTTCTTTATTGCATACATCGCGCAGCTATAGAATGCGCCGTCCTTAGACCTGAAGATGTCACCTTCTTTAGGCTGTGGTGCATTCACAATTTCTTCCACTGCAGGGTAGTTTGCCATGTTGAACATCCTTTCCATTTCCTCTTCTACCTTTTTCGGAGGCCCTGGATTTAGCAGTGGGTCATCATCTTGCAGATTTTCAAAACTCACAGTGTTTGCCTGTTTCTTCCTCCGCCCAACAATTGTGTTTTGTTCCTGTTTGCCCTGCTGTATCTTGTCGTTTGTTTGTTTGTTCTTTCGGTGAACCACTGTATTCTGTTCCTGGTGTCCCCATGGTATCTTCTACTGATTCATCTTTCTGGTAACCCTCCTCATATTCATGTAGTTCTTATTGAAATCAGTTACATTTTATTGTTTCAAGAATTTTAATTTTTTTATTGATGTTTTGTTTACCCGAATTTTGTCACTGTTTGAGTCTCTTTTGGATTCTGAACCATCGTATCCTGCTCCATTTTCTTCTTATGATTCTTCATAACAGTGTTGGTTTCCTCCTCTGTCTTTGTATCTCTTCTCAATGATACTTTCTTTGAAAGATGACTGATGTTGAATCTGGATTGTTGCCTTATGTCATCCTGCAAAATAGAAACAAGATTAAATATTTGCATCTAACGTTTGTAAGTAAAATTGTAGTATGGTTATTTTTTACCTGTGATCTTGGATTGTGATTTTGGTTCATGATAGTGCTACTTCTGCTTTGTAATTGAAATGACTCATTTGAGTTGTCTGCTGAACGCACATTGAATGATTTTCCTCTTCGATCGTCCCATGTAGTCTGGTTATTAGACTCATATTGCTTGACGAACACGTCCTCGTCTATCTGCTTGAGTTTATTATGAAATTTTATCAGTATAATAGTAGCATTTTAGTGTTTGCACATAATGATTTTGAGTAAAAGTGTACCATGCTTCTTGTTGCCCGATTGTGGTTATTGTTTATTCTGATGTTGCTGCTGTTTTCAAATAGAACTGGTTCATTTGAGTTGTGTGCTGGACATACATTGAAGAATTGTCCTCTTTGGTGGTCCCATTTAGCCTGATTGTGTGATTCATAATATCTTGGGAACATGTCCACTTCTCCCTGCTTTGAATTATTATACAAGTTTATAAGTATATTTTCATTTTATGATCTGTTCAGTTGGATGTACTATTTATTACTATTTTGCTACTTCTAAACTTCCAACCTGCTCCAAGTTCGTTGAACCTTGGGATGGCACTTGCTTTCCCCTTGCTGTCGACGGTTCTCCATGTTGAATCCATCTATACTATTGTGTTCTGTTATGCTGCTCAGCAAACATGATATGTAGTATTATAAAATCGAGTAGGCATCTCAACTTAGCTTATTTTGCTAGTTTTAAATTTCACATTTCTTGTAATGTGATCTTACCTTATTTTGCTGCAGATTTGTTGTTGTCTTCCCCGACTTCTCTTGTGTAGCATAGCTCAAGTAATTTGTTTGTGCTGTGTTGTTTATTCCAAGTGAAAGGTCGTTAGCTTTCATGTATCCTCCTGTTTCAATGAACATGTCCTTCTACGGTTTAATATAACATCAGTTTTTGTAACACACATCATCTCGTTATACATTTCCATTATAGAATTTTTTTAAGCGTACCTTGTTCCCTTGTGTGTAGCTTCTTTTGCATTGTTTTGGTGGCTCTTCAATGGTTGCGGTTCCTTCATGGTCACATCCTGTTTATCAAACATAGCCCGTGGGTGTACAAAATCAAACAGTCATGAGTTAGACAGGCTAAATGTTTTGATTTTGTGTTTGACAGGCCATGTAATATTCCTTTCTTATCTTGCTCATATGGTTGATCTTTGTTGCTTTGTGTTGATGCTCCGATCCGTTTGAGATATCTTGGTTTACTCCTGTTTTTCTCTTGCTGCTCATGCCCTGCAAAAATGTTTATAATCAAATAACATGTTAGCTCAAAGTTTAAGTTCATGCGTGTAAAGTTTTTTAGTAACAAGATTTTACCTTGTTTACTGTCAGTAATGGGCCTTGTGAAGGAATTGAAGAGGCAGAATATGCATCTAAAATAGTGAAAAAATACAATGCTATTGTTGTTTTCTTGTTGTCCCCCCTTTCATTTGCTTCTTCTGACTCATTATACAAAGGACGTTTTCCTCTTTTCTGCGCCTCAAGTTCTACCTTCACCGGTACAAGATCCCTTCTTAGGTGTGCATGCTGCACTTCTCTTAAAGGTTCTATGAGCGTATCCAACTCTTCTGTATCTTTCCTTTCTTTCTTTCTTCTCCACCTATCTATCATTACCTTTGATTGGAAAAAAATACATATCTGTATTATCTTATGCGGGTGTAGCACTCATATGTTATCTTTGATCATTACGGCACAACATTTACATCAAAAAATAACAAATCTTGCACACCTGGTTTAGTTTTGTACATCGGTATTACCTTATTTGTTGAATGTACATCGAAGATATGAAACCGTGTACACCCTAGTTTAGTCGTGTACGTCGGTATTAGCTTATGCGTTGTACGTACATTGAAAATTTGAAACCGTGTACACCCTGATTTAGTTTTGTACGTCGGCATTACCTTATTTGTTGAATGTACATCGAAGTTATGAAACGGTGTACACCCTAGTTTAGTCTTGTACGTAGGTATTAGCTTATACGTTGTACGTACATCGAAAATAAGAAACAGTGTACTTCAACTTTGCAAATGACCTTGTTCAAAAATACATTGCATGGTATTGTTCCTTACCTGTCTTATTATTTTAGTCATCTGTTGCTGTGTTGGTATCATCCTCCCCCTAGGTTGTTGAGACATGTAATCTTGGATCTCTTGTCGATTCATCTTTCCTCCTATCCCTGTTTCTTACCTTCCTGCAGAAATTGGTCAACAACATGTCATCTTTATATTATATACATAGAAGTGAATCAACGACCGAAAAATCTAAATCATGGTGTGATTCATGGTTTGTAAGATTTCAATAGATTATTGTCTATGATGTTTATGTTGTGCTAATATATAGTTCGTTGCAGTGCTTGTATGAATGAGCTATTGTGTTGTATGATTTGATCGAATCAAACTGTTGAATCCATCGTACTCATTTGAGCTATCATGTAGGCACTTTTGCCTAGGTGACGTGAAAATATCTAATATGCTGGTTGCCTAGTTCGAACCAAGTGGTGATCATGTATATCAACGATCGTAAAAATCGTGTTTAGAAAATTTATCCTAACTGAAGATGAACGGAACCGATCTTTATTCGTTAGCTATAGCGCGTGTTTTTTTAAGGATTGGAAGTTTGAGAAGCGATTCAAAACTGATATTAATCTCGGTAGATTACCTTTTTTCTCTCTCAGTGTTGCTAGCGTCTCATGACGTGTCTTGTTGCTTTTTTGAATTTTGAATCCGGAGAGGAGAGAGGCGAGGAAAAGAGGATCTCGAGGGATGCGCCCTCTTATTATATGGTCCATTTCGCACCTGGGTTACGTGTCGTGTATTCTTCCTTCTTTCTCTGACATGTGGGCCCCGTCAGAATATATTACTGTGTGACATGTGGGTCCTCTTACTTTTGTCGGTTTCCGGCGCTTTTCACCAGCTCGGTTCTATGCCTCCTTCCTTCCTCTCCTTCATTTCGCGGCGGAAAGTTAGGGTTCATCATCGACGGCGTGACTATATTTCCTTTAGTCTCACAGGTCTTCTCTGCTCTGCTCTCCTTTTGTGTGGTTCGATCTGTGTTCTTTTTCGTTACTACTATATCTCAAGAGGAATCTCGATATCTTCTATTTTTTCTCAAAAGGTTTCCGTCGATGATTCAATCCCAAGCTTCCGGATCAACTCCAAAATTATCAGAAACACAGTATGTTTCTGTTGATGGCCCCGAGGTTGTCACACATGATTATATGGTCCCCGAACAGTTAGAGCGAGAAAGAGTAAGGATAGAGAATAAGATACTTGCGTTTCAAACGTCGGTTGATGAATACAGAATGAGGAAGGAATGGTTAGTACACCACATTTGCCATAGCATCCGTAAGTGTGACTATTTTTTTGAGTGTTGATGTGTAGATAGAAGTTGTTTTAATCAATTTTTTTTTCTGTAACATGAGTTGTGTGCAGATTAAATCAATTTTTGTTGTACTTCTAATTTTTTCATTGCTTTTCTGTTTGACATACTCTTGTACTTTTTCACCTCTTTTCTGTACTTACTATGCAGCGCACAATGTACTCCTTATTCTTAATGGTCTGTACTTCTACTGTTATATATATTGTACATTCGTATTCTCGCTTATTAACTTGTACTTCTCACGCCTATAGAGATGTTCTGTTCTTCACCCTTGTAATAATATTTGTGTCATGTACTCTGGTAATAATATTAAGGCGACCAGTATTATAGATATTGATGGGGGGATGCTAACCCGGTATGTCAGGATCCGAGGAATAACCCGGCCCAGAGACAGTGAGTAGGATACGGCTAGGGATAAAGATGTTTGTGAAGGCCCAAGCTCGTGGGCCTGGTGACCCGGATTGTGGGTGTTGTAAAGGAAAGTTAGGGTTAGCACGCCGTGTCTGGGTAGGACCCGGGTGTGCCTTGTAAAGTAAGTTAGGGGGTACGGGAGCTATATAAACCGACCCCCGGGTATAGATTGAGACAGAGATTCGAGAACCTTAGCAATATCGAGTGGTATCGAGTATCCAGTGTAAACCCTAATCGTGTTATTGTATCGAGAATAGAGATCCGGCGACTTCGATTGCCGGCTGTCATATCAAGTTGTATCATGTCTTCCTTTGAGCTAAACCCTCTCCCGAACGCCTGTGTCGACTTGCCCCAAGATCAGTTACCCCTGGTAACATCTGCCGTGATTATCCCACGACAGTTGGCGCCCACCGTGGGGCCTGCGTCCAAAGGCGTTACATCACGGGAGAAGCTCGGAAGGGCATGGAGGATCTTGTCATTGGCGAAATCTACATCGACCACGAAGAAGAAAAGTTGGTGGACGATCCCGGCTGGGGGCCAGAACCGGATCACCTCGAGTCCGGATTTATATTGACGGTCGGCCGGATCAATATCTTCGTCGACACGGTACGAACGACTAACTTAAAAGGACAATATCATGTGCATACTACAGGAACTTCTAGCAGAAACAAAGAGACATCAAAGCAGGCGGCAAATTCGGTTTCATCGGCCGCGCCGGGATACCTTAGATGGGCATAACAAGAGATAACGTGGAGTAGAAGAGATCATCCGGAAAAGGTGGAGCGTCCAGGAGTCTTGGCGTTGGTGGTCGCTCCACAGGTTAATGGTTACGAGCTGAAGAAGGTCCTGATGGACGGTGGAAGTAGCATCAACATCCTTTATTGGGAGACCTTCTTACGGATGAGTCTCAAAGAGTCCCAGCTGCAGAAAAGTTCAACAATCTTTCACGGGATCGTACCGGGTCACTCGGCGAGCCCCGAGGGAAGGATCACCTTGGAAGTTGCTTTTGGGGAATCGACGGATAATTATCGAGTGGAGTGGCTCACGTTCGAGGTGGTCAAGTTGCGCAGTCCTTACCACGCGCTGTTGGGGAGACCGGCTTACGCCCAATTCATGGCTAGGCCGTGCTACGTGTATTTGCAGCTGAAAATCCCGGGTCCTAAACGGACCATCACTATACATGGGAACCGGGATATAGCGGCCGAGTGCGACGAAGGAGATTCAGTTATGGCCGAGCAGGCGTGCCGGAAGGAAGAACTCGAATATTACCGATCTCAAGTAAACCCGGACGATAGAACAGCCTTGAAAAAGCCGAATACTGAGGATGAGAGAGCAAAATTCAAGGCAGCGCAAGACACCAAGAAGATAGATTTTGTCGAAGGGGATTCTACTAAGCAGTTTACCATAGGGTCTAACCTGGGAAAAGAGCAGGAGGGAGCGCTCGTGGAGTTCATTCGCTCGAATGTAGACGTGTTTGCCTGGACACCCAGCGACATGCCGGGTATCCCTACAGAATTGGCTGAGCACAGTTTGCATGTGGATCCCAAGTCTAGGCCCGTGAAACAAGGTTTGAGGAAAATGAATGAGGAAAGAAGGAAAGCTATAGGTGAAGAAATCGCTCGGCTACTGGCAGCCGGCTTTATCATGGAAGTATTTCACCCGGATTGGTTGGCTAACCCGGTTCTGGTGATGAAAAAGACCAACGAGTGGAGGATGTGCATTGACTTCACTAGTCTTAACAAGCATTGCCCAAAGGATCCGTTCGCGCTCCCAAGGATAGATCAGATTATAGACGCAGTAGCGGGAAGCGATCTGTTATGCTTCCTGGATGCATATTCCGGGTATCATCAGATTAAGCTCAAAAGGGAGGATTGGGAGAAAACATCATTCATAACCCCGTTTGGGGCCTTTTGTTATAAAACTATGACATTTGGGTTGAAAAACGCTGGCGCAACTTACCAACGGTGTATTCAAAAGTGCTTTGAGGACCAAATCGGACGTAACGTCCATGCTTACGTGGATGACGTGGTCATCAAGACCAGGAAGGCGGAGACATTTATCGATGATCTAAAGGAGACATTCAAAAACCTGAGGAGGTACCAGATGAAGCTTAATCCAACTAAGTGCGTGTTCGGAGTTCCGGCTGGGAAATTACTCGGCTTCATAGTTTCCGAGAGAGGAATTGAGGCAAATCCAGATAAAATCAAGGCAATCCAGAGTTTGAAAAAGCCGGAGAACTTGAAGCATGTTCAAAAGCTCACGGGCTGTGTAGCAGCCTTGAGCCGGTTCATATCTAGACTCGGAGAAAAAGCAATACCCTTGTATCGGCTCTTGCGAAAATCGGATAAATTCGTATGGGACGAAGAGGCAGATGAAGCGTTTGAAGCACTAAAGAAGCAATTATCTGAAGCACCAGTACTAGCGGCGCCGGGTCCTAAAGAGCCTATGTTGCTATACGTGGCAGCTGGCCCCCGAGCCGTTAGCGCAGTGGTTGTCGTGGAACGCAAAGAGGACGGGAAAGGTTACCCGGTTCAGAGGCCGGTTTATTACGTCAGTGAAGTATTATCAGAAGCAAAGCAGCGCTATCCGCATTGGCAAAAGTTGGTGTTCGGAGTCTTCATGGCCAGCAGGAAGTTGAAGCCGTATTTCCAAGAACATCCTATAACGGTGGTCAGCTCAATACCAATGTCGGATATTATCAGAAACTCGGAAGCGACGGGAAGAATAGCCAAGTGGGCAATAGAGATGGGAGATTATCACATAAACTACGAACCCAGGTCAGCAATCAAGTCCCAAGCTTTAATTGATTTCGTTAACGACTGGACACATACAGGTATGGCTACCACAGTTCCAAAATCCGAGTCATGGACCATGCACTTCGATGGGTCAAAGCAATATGAGGGATCAGGAGCTGGAGTAGTGCTGACATCGCCCAAGGGAGACAAATTGAGTTACGTACTGCAAATTCACTTTGATTGCTCAAACAACGTGGCCGAGTATGAGGCCCTGTTGCATGGTTTAAAGGTAGCCAAGGAAATGAACATTAAAAGAATACGATGCTTCGGAGATTCGGATCTTGTGGTACAACAGGTATCGGGAACTTGGGACAGAAAGGATGCAACTATGGCAGCATACCGCAGGGAAGTCGACAGGGTTGCCGGGTGCTTTTCCGGGTATGAGGTGGAGCACATAGACAGAAGAAAAAACGAGGCAGCAGACGCACTCGCCAGACTCGGCTCGCGTAGGGAGCCGGTTCCACCTAATGTGTTCCTGGACGAGTTGTGGCGACCATCAGTTAAAACCGAGTCTGAGGAAGAACTGGCAAATCAAGACCCGGATTTGGAGTACGTGGCCACAGTACACGCCATCCCCGAGTGGACAGAGCCATACCTGGCCTACCTATCGCGGGGCGAGTTACCAGAACAGGAGGTATTAGCAAGACAAATCCTGAGGCGAGCAAAGGGGTATTCTATCATCAACGGAGAATTATACAAGAGAAGCGCAACAGGAGTCTTCTTGCGCTGCGTAGCGCCAGAAGAAGGCCGACAGATTCTCAAGGAAATACACGAAGGCGACTGTGGGCATCATGCATCTACAAGGTCTCTGGTGGCTAAAGCTTATCGACACGGATTTTTCTGGCTTACGGCTCTATCGGATGCAGAACGTTTGGTAGCAAGATGTGACGGATGTCAAAGGTACGCTCGCCAAACACACGTACCGGCTATGGAATTACGGACCATCCCATTAACTTGGCCGTTCGCCGTTTGGGGTATGGACATGGTTGGTCCCTTCCATATGTCACCATGCAAGAAGACGCATCTTTTGGTGGCCATTGACAAGTTTACCAAGTGGGTTGAGGTTATGCCAGTTACTAATTGCGAAGCGGCTACAACAGTCAAGTTCCTGAAAAGGATTATCTACCGGTTTGGGTATCCCCACAGCATAATCACTGATAACGGAACTAACATGTCTCTTGGCGAGATGGAGAAATTCTGTGGCAACAATGGAATCCGGCTTGATGTTGCATCAGTGCCTCATCCGCAGGCCAATGGACAAGTGGAGAGGGCAAACCAAGAATTGCTTCGCGGATTAAAACCACGATTGCGAGTCCCCTGTATCAGGGCAGCTGGTGCATGGGTCGAAGAACTTCCTTCTGTGGTTTGGGGTATCAACACTACACCTAACAGATCCACTCAGATGACACCCTTCTTCATGGTCTATGGTGCGGAAGCAGTGTTACCAAGTGATATTATTCACGATTCGCCCAGAGTATCAGCTTACGTCGAAGTGGAGAATGAAAAAACCCGGCAGGACGCCGTAGATATGTTAGAAGAACAAAGAGAACAAGCCCTGGAAAGATCAGCCATATATCAGCAAGATCTACGGAGGTATCATAGCCGGCGTGTGAAGACCCGGGTATTCCAGGAAGGAGACTTGGTTCTGCGTCTGGTACAGTCAAACGAAGGAAAACACAAATTATCACCACCATGGGAAGGACCATTTATCGTAAGCCGGAGCCTACATAACGGATCATATTATTTGATAGATGCAAGGGAAGAGTCGGCTACAGTCAATGACACCGCACACACCACTTCATCTATGCAAGAAAGAGATAGACCATGGAACGTGGCTCAGCTGCGTCCGTATTATACTTAGTAAAGACTATATTGGCAAGTGGAATTGCACGATGTAATAGGCAGCAGGTTTTCTGACGTACTCTTTTCCTATCCAGGGCACCTTTGGGGACTGGACGGGTTTTTAATGAGGCGGCTTGCTGACCTACATTTTTCATATCAAGTAAAGAGATGGTTATCAAGAAAAGAGATAGTTGTTATCAGTTTTTCATATCAAGTAAAGAGATGGTTATCAAGAAAAGAGATAGTTGTTATCAGTTTTTCATATCAAGTAAAGAGATGGTTATCAAGAAAAGAGATGGTTGTTATCAGGTTATGTATTCTCAGTACGATGCGTATATCTAGGTCTTGGGGGCTGATCGCTTAAATAGCACAGTTACAAACTCAAAGACCCGGCCATGATGCCTATGAGTTATAAGGGCCGATTACTCGCAAACGAGTACGGCTACAATCTTATAACCGGACAAAGAAGTCCAAATTTCTTGGCTACTCTTACTTAAGCTCGATGTGACTCGCATTAAAGTGGCATGATTTGTTCGCTTACGATGGCAGTTAGTCATGAAACCCAACGGGGATTGGCTGGCTACGTCTTCGTATTGATGTAACAACATGGTATCCACGCGAAAGCCGGCTTACAGTACAAGACAGTCAAAAGGGTCATCTAAACCACAAGTTATGCAGAGTATAAGGCTGAATAGCTGGAAACTCAATGACTATTAAGCATAACTTCAAATCCGATGTGAAACAACTCATGGATCTTTGTGAAAATAGCAATAAGTATTTTGTTGCCTTTTCAAGATCAAGTGTCCTAGGCTCGGCAATCCGGGCCCGGTAGCTTGAAATCTTGAAAAGAACTGGCTTACTTGCATAGTTGCAAAAATCCAAATATCCGAGTCTTGGGGGCTTGGGGACTTCGAAGCAAAATCCGCTTGTCAATACCCATGAGACCCGGAAATTGAGTTTCCACAAAAGGAGCAATAAATAAAACCAGATATCGAGAACAGATGAGCTTAAACTTACAAAGGTTGGAACAGGCATCGAGTATATCAAGGCCTTAGTGTGCATTACAAAATACTGGTGAAAAAATATCAAAGGTGCACAGGCGCACCGCCTAAAAAATGACTGTTTCAAAAAAGTATGTCGACCGACTGACGCTTAAGAAGAGGCATCGGAAACCATATATCACTCGGCGCTCATCTTGGCCTTACCCTTGCCATCATTGGTGGCAGCAGCAACACCCGGATCGGTGGCGCCAGCTCCCGCAGGAGGCGGAACGACTGATGTTGAGGCAGCAGGAGCAGAGCCGGCTTCAGCTTGTTTCTTGGCAGCCTCCGCCCTTATCGCAGCAGCTTCCTCCTTCCACCGAGCCATCATGTCATATGGTTCGGGAAGATCTGACTTAATTGCCACACCAGCAGCATCATAAGCAGGGACAAGAGTATTGACGTCCAGTTCATCAGCGATCACGCTAGCCGGGTAACGGACCTCTTTCTGCACAGCCTGAAAATCCTCCCGCGAGAATTTTGAACCATCAAGCTTGAATTCGGGGAAGCCGCCCATGAGCTTTGCCAGATCGAGCTTGGGGAAGTAAGCCTTGGCGAGTGATAGCCCCCGGGTCATTCCAACCCGGCAGGACGAGCGCTTCCAGTGCCAAATCCACTCAGGAATCGTGGAAAAGGCGTCCAGCATCCTCTTCAGGTCAACATGTCCTCTACCTGGCCACCGTAACTCTTCCAAAATCCATCTGGTTCCGGCACACAGCTGCCGGATAACATTCTTCATGGTCTTCAGCTTGGCAATATCATCCTCATCCGGCATGGTTTCATCCGGGCCTGGAGTAAAATGAATATATCAGCTAAGCATTTTTTGCTGTTGGTCAAAAGGATAAACCCGGAGAAGGAAGCATACCAAGCAAAGAACGATAGGTATCCGAAATTTCGACAGAAAGGCTTGTCAGGTCGTCTTCGGCTCGGTGAGCCCTTCTTCGGTACTTCTTCATTAATTGCCTATTCCTTCTGGCTTAAGTCTCGGCCGCTTCGCGTAAAGATATTTCTTTTTCAATGAGCTTGGTGGCGTCTGCAAGTTTCTCCTCATATTGAGTCACGAAAGACTGCATGGATGTTAAAAAGTGTTAGTCGGATAGAAGAGCACGGTTATCAGTCAATGGTATAATAAAGTCCCGAGCAAGTCATGAATGAACTCACTCGGAACTTGGGGACTGGACAAAGGTACAAGCAACATTAGTTCAACTTACCTCATGTTTGGTTATTAAGGCTCCCAGGATGTTTTCCTCGTTAGCTCGTAAGGTGCGCAGGGTTTCCAGCATCTGGGCAAACATTAACTCATCGGAATGAGTCCGGGAAGAGCCGGCAGCTTGGTCATCAGGCAGGGGGTTTTCCTTGCATTTGGAGTGGAGACCCGGACAGTCTGAGTGTCCGGGTTGGGAGGGCTCATCTTCGTATCTAGAATTTCTATCTCTTCGTCTACTGGTTCCGATAAGGAAGGAGATCCGACGGTTTGGGAAAGTGGATTGTTCAGAGGGCCTTGTTCCCGGTTAGTGGCTGCATCACCTCCAGTTGCGGCGTCTGCGTCGTCAGTCGGCTTCTCCACCTGAATGTTAGCCGTTTCTGTGTTTTCCGGGTCACTGACGGTGACCTGAGCACTGAAAGAAAGATGAAAAAAGGCAGTTATTGATGATGACGGTGGCTCGGATGAAAGTTCGCTAGAGGCAAAAAGAAATAGTAAGGCAAAAACTTACCCGGCATTTACGGTGTAATCCGATGGGAGCTCGCCACTTGAAGTAGATGAGGTATTCGCAGGAACCACTAATGGAACCCGGAATTGCCCGGCACGTGGGTGGTTAGGAGAAGGGTGGCGCTGAGGAGAGTTGGAAGAACGAGATGGAGGAGCACTGCCACGAGGGACTAAAGGGGCGGAGATGCCCGGGTTAAGGGGATCTTCACCCGGGGAGCTCCGAGTTACCCTGCGCTTGGCGGGGAAAGGTTCCTTCAAGCACGGCGAATTTGATAATTGATGGTTAAGTCTTCGCATGGCGTCAAAGGAGTAAGATTCGGAAGATAGTGAGGAAAAAGGAACCTTGGATACTGTCCCCCTGCTTTTCCTCTTGGCCCCGGCTGTTGCCTCTGGGTCAGACTCGGTTCTCTCCGGGTCATCCTCGTTGTTTCCACCTTCGTCCTCCAGCCCTGCGAGCCAGATGTGTATTCATTGGGAAAAAGACAGACGAAAGGAAAGTAATACAAGCAAAAGTATGTAGATCCTGGGTGAGTACCTTCGCTGTCGTCAGTCGTCTCGTCCTCCTCTTCCGGGTCTCTGGAGGGGGGGGAGTGGGTCCACTCTCCAGAAGGGGTCATCAGCCTAAGGTAAAAAGATAAAGTTAATGTTTAGAAGCAGTATCGAGTTGAAATGTGGAGACAAGTTATGAGTGCCGGGTATTACCGTTGGAGCTGGATTTTCCCGAGTAAACGGAGGTAACCCGGAGATGCCCTTTATCACATCCAGCTTCTCTGCCAAGAGGCTCTTGATGGTCTTGATAGTGTCACCAGTCGCAAAGCTTTTGGAGGAATAGCGAAGTGCATCTGTAGTGTGACCCGAATACTCGCACATCAATTTGGTGCGGATGGAATTAGGTTGGATTCGGAAGTCGACCCATGTCTTTATCAAATTGAGCCCTAGGAGGCCTTGGGCCGAGAGAATGGCTATTTTGGCTAGTGCAGGAAGGATTGCTTCCCTGTCCGAGTCTGGTGCGAAGGCACTGAAAGACTCGGAGGGTTTGAGGGGGGTCTCTGAGTAACCCGGCAGCTTCTTCTCGCTGTCGGGGGAGGTATCGCGACAGTAAAAAAAGGATAACTGCCAATGTTTGGCACAGGATTGCAGGTTGAGGGTTAGCATTAAAGAATTCCTACGGCGTTGGATGGATACCCCGCCGCAAGTGAGAAGCGCCCCGTCGCCGCTTTCGCGGCACGGTTTGCATTGGAATAACTCAGTGAAAAGAGTCAGGTTTGGTGGCATGCACAAATACGATTCAGATAGAACTATGAAGTGGGTGATGTTCAACATAGAGTTAGGCCCTATGTCGAACACCCGGAGTCCGTAGTGATCTAAGACCTCCCTAAAGAAAGGGTGACCCGGAGGGCGAAATCCTCGGGTCACGTGCTCTACAAAGCAGATTACCTCGTCTTCTGCGGGGGTGGGATGAGTTTCGTTACCTGGCACCCTCCAGTGGATGTCTTTCTGAGAGGGGAGGGTGCCTAACTCGGTTAGTTCGTCCAACTTGGCCTTAGTGGTTGTGGAGCGCCCCCAATTGGCGGATATGGCTTGGGTGGTCCTTGCTTGAGCAGGATGTTTTCCTTGTCGCTTGGGAGCCATGGGGTCAGCCTGCGAAACACAAAAAGAAAAAGATGTATGAAATAAGACCCGGGAAAGTTGAAATATCCGAGTATAAGGTATCAAGAAGGTGCGAAGTTGAGAACTGTCCGGGTATTGAGCACACTTGTGGAAATTATTGGTCACTTACGTAGGAAAAGGTATTTGGGGATGACGGATGGTTGCCCATATTTATACCGCAAATGAAATAGCTGGAAAAGGAGGGTTTTTCCGGGTGTTAATGCAATAAGCGGAAAACAGCGGAGGAACGGATCTAGATGGAAAGGTTCGCGGATGGCTTTTAAGTAAAATTGGTGATCAGTAATGGTTGAAGGATCACTTGTGACTATCAGGCAGGCAATGAAAGGGGTTGGCGAGCATTGAATCGATCTAATCTGGTGCAATCGGACAAGTAACTTGCGGGATGACCTAGATCTGATCTTGGATGGATTAAAAGCTGCGGGGCTGAATTAATTGGTTGCGAAGGGCTTACCGAGAAGATTGGGGCTTAATGTGATGGCGACGAGCGGTGCAGCTCGAATGGGAGGAATGGAGGTACAAAGGTGGCGCTTGACGGCGGCGCGAGGCGATTCAAGGGCGGGCGCGGCCGCTGTTAATCTTGCGTCAGTAACAGGCGCGAGTTCTTCACGATGGTGCTGCGAAGGTATTAGGAGCAATGGGGGAGAGGAGAAGTTGTGGCGTGGTGATGGGCTTAGGGTTACCCTCTAAGCGCTATTTATAAGGCAAGGGAGAGCTTATCTTAACGGCTAGGAGCCGGGAACCGCGGGGTAATGGTTATCCACGAAGATTTCGCAAGATGTGCGTTAAGTGTTGGGCAAGGCATCGTGACAGAGGAAGGAAGGGGTTCGTCCGTAATGACAGGACTGGTTATCAAGCATGAGATCTTGTCATTTCTTATTGTAGTTTGGACTCAGGAATTTGGACCCAAGTATATGGAGGAAAGGTCCGGGTTATTGTATGGCCACCATGGAGCAAGGCCTAGCAGAATATCAAAGCATCTTAACTCGGTTTCCATGTGCCCGTGTGATTGATATTTTTTCAGGAATAGCAAGCGCTTCAAGGAGATCCGTGAAGCCCAGGCTATTCTGGGGACTACTGATGGGGGGATGCTAACCCGGTATGTCAGGATCCGAGGAATAACCCGGCCCAGAGACAGTGAGTAGGATACGGCTAGGGATAAAGATGTTTGTGAAGGCCCAAGCTCGTGGGCCTGGTGACCCGGATTGTGGGTGTTGTAAAGGAAAGTTAGGGTTAGCACGCCGTGTCTGGGTAGGACCCGGGTGTGCCTTGTAAAGTAAGTTAGGGGGTACGGGAGCTATATAAACCGACCCCCGGGTATAGATTGAGACAGAGATTCGAGAACCTTAGCAATATCGAGTGGTATCGAGTATCCAGTGTAAACCCTAATCGTGTTATTGTATCGAGAATAGAGATCCGGCGACTTCGATTGCCGGCTGTCATATCAAGTTGTATCATGTCTTCCTTTGAGCTAAACCCTCTCCCGAACGCCTGCGTCGACTTGCCCCAAGATCAGTTACCCCTGGTAACATCTGCCGTGATTATCCCACGACAGAGATGTTCTGTGCTTCACCCTTGTACACCTTAAATTTGTGTCATGTACTGCCCTTATAATGTTACATATACATATATGTACTTTGAGTGGTTGTATATCATTAAAATATTGTTCATATTTTTATATATAACTGTTTTTCTTATTTTATTATCTTTGTATGAAAATGTCTTGTAAATTGTTAAAGATGAATGGTTTACTGTTGAAACTAGATCATAACTAATTGTTTCCCCCCTTTTTATTATTATTCCAGTGTAGTGAAAATGGTGGGATGCAAAGTAGAGTTCACAACTAAACTTATCCTAACCAATTGCATTGCACAAACTTTTTACTCCCAATCAAGAGAAACTTGTCTCGGATATTGGGCAGGGATCTCTTCTCGAGCTTTCACTCGATGAACTGCCAAGAGATTTTGTGTTTTGGATTGTTAGTCACTTCAATACACACACAAGTTTAGTGGAATTACCTAACAGAAGCAGTTTTCCTTTAAACTCTTACTCGTTCACAAGGTATTGGGTGTACCTATTGGGGGTCATCTTATCCTATTCATATGTAGTGACGATTTGAGGGATGTCATCAGGAAGTGAACTGGGTGTGAGGGCCATACCCCTTCTATCAACGAGCTCATTGAATTTCTTAAATCCGATATTTTGGATGATGATTTCCAGAAATACTGGATGATGTTCAATGTTAATGCACTTCTTTGTCCAACAACTTATGAATGTGCCAGCCCAGACTATTTGTATGCTCTTGATGCCCCCCCGAAGAGATTGCGACATATGATTGGTCAGCAGCTGTTTTTGACAAGCTTTTGAGATCCATTGAAGTTTTTATTAAAAAAAATTGCTGGTGCATTGTGCGGCTGCTTGATTGTTCCTCTCGTGAGTGTTGATTTTTTCTCTACTGTCTGACTATTTCTTTCCGTAGTTTTTACGTGTTTTCATGATCTTTTAAATGCAGACGACATATCTTGACTATATTAACATTCGAGCTATAGATGTTCCTTCAGTTATTCCTCGTATCGTTGTTTGGACCAATGTTGTTGTTAGGAATCTTGAGTAGTTTGATCTGATATGCGAGGAAGAAGGAACTTACGGGGAAATTTCGGTTATTTCATACTTGCGTATCGTTGAGTTGTACTCTGTCACACCATTTTTTTGTTAAATTGTAATATGTTTATATCTGTTTTCTGTATATGTAGTTGAAGAACATCAGGAAAACCCCTTTCCATAATAATACTTTTCGAACTTGGTCCTTTGAGAAAGTCAATTATGGCCTTGAATCCTCTTTATGTTCATTTGTGAAGCCTCGGCGTCACATTGCGGTATAATTCTTCGTTATATAATTAGTATTATTGTTCGTTATATGTTTCTGCAGTTGTTTATTTTGTCTTGATCTTTTTATTGGCCATGTTGCCGTAAACCTCCCTTCCAAGATTACTTTTAAACAAACGTTGGATTTGTTAAAGGATAAAGGAGTTGTCTGCATCAATTGCGAAGGATGGAATAATCGTCGTGTCTGTGATGGCTGCAAGGATTTGTTTGGTAGAAATCCTCAAGCCAACATTGCAATCCCGACTATTCCATCTACTAATTCTGATGTATTTGAATGTGCGAGTGGTTCTGATG
The DNA here is from genome assembly GCA_028641055.1 of Alopecurus myosuroides. Lineage (NCBI taxonomy): Eukaryota > Viridiplantae > Streptophyta > Magnoliopsida > Poales > Poaceae > Alopecurus > Alopecurus myosuroides. Next base: position 68,127,557 of record CM054060.1, read on the forward strand.
CAGTTGTTGCTCCCGAGCAGAAGAATCTCATTTGTGAAGTTGAAGCAGAACCAACATGTATGGGTATGGTGAAATGCAATGGTGATTGCGTGACTAGAGGCAATGAAGCAGAACCAACAGGTTTTGTAGAGGATGATTTCATAGTTAAAGCCAAAGAAGCAGAATTGTGTTTTGTAGAGGATGATTGCATAGTTAAAGCCAAAGAATCACATTTTGCAGAGGATGATTGTCGTATGGTTGTGCATAAAAAATCCAATGTTGTTGGAAAGGATTTATCACCATTAGTCATCAGTAGAGTAGGTTCTACCTGTACAAACAGTTTGAGCATATCTGGACATTCGTCTGAGTCGGGAACAGTGAACTGTGTTTCTTCTGTTCTCACTGAACATGTCAATAATGTTATTGTCGATAGTTCAGAAGATTTGAACCTTTTGAAGTATGGAAATACTCTGTTGAAACCTTGTTCCTATAAACGATCTAATAAATCACAGACAATTGGTGTTTCAGGATCTGTGACCACTCCAACTAAATCTGCTTGTGAAATTCTAATAGTTCAACAACTCTTGTATACCAGTCGGCTGGACATCATTCTGTGCTGGCTTTTGGTTCAAAAAGGTCATTTCAACATTCTCTCGTTTCTGATCCTGCGTCTGTTGATGGTCAACATGCTAAGATGGCAAGATCAGTTGGATTGTATGTAAAGGTGTACATTTCCCGAATCAACGCATCCTAAATTGGTTGATCTCCATGAATATTCTCTTTTGGATGACCCTGAAGTTTGGGAAAGGTTGATACACTTGTAAAAGAAAGGGGAATCCTAAGAAATCAGTCTTCCGTTCATTCATCTCCGTCTTTTGCATTTGCGCAACCTTCTGTGTCAGCTAGAGTGAATGATTCTTTGGGAAATGGACTGATACATCAAGACGTAATGTTGAATCCTGTCCCTTCCGGTCAGACAAACCGTTCACATGTGTTACCTGGCATACTTTGCATTGATGATTCGAGATCATCCCATGATAGATTCCGGGCAGTTAGATTCAGAGACCCTCTAGTTTCACAACAACTACACTATACTGTCAACCAATCTCAGATGAACTGTTCACCTCAGTCTTCTGACTTTATTGGAGGTTCAGAAATGTGTGAACCCATTGTAATGCAAAACCGGCTTCACCCTTTAGATCCTTGATCTTCTCGGTCAAAGTCCTGTGCTAATAATTTGAGGCCTAATTTTCTGTACAAGATATCTAACTCATCACATGAAACATCTTTAAACAACTAGGTCGGTGGTCACTGTAATGCCCATAACTTCAATTCTCAACCTAGTTCTTCATCATAGAGACTAACAAGAGTTGTCAGTCATCTGTACACGTCAGATTCACGTTACATAAGCGCTGGACAAGATGATGTTGTCGTTCACTTTCCTTGTGAAAATGACAACCCTCATTTTCCATCTTCACGTAGTCAGCAGAGCTATAATCAATATCAACCACAATTTAGGAGTGGCAATGGATTTTGTTCTCTTCTTCTTTATCAAATGTGAATCTAGGAAGTGATAGAACTTTTTTTTTCTGTAAGGGACTCTACAATTGTTGAACTTAATATCATGGAATGGTTGGTAAAAAATACACCCGCAAAAGGTCTCAGGAGGTGAGATTTTGAAGTTAGAACTATAAAACTATATCTTACTCGTGAAGTCGTTTTATTAAGTCAGTTGTCTCAATATACGGTCCAAGGATAGCTCAAGTACAGAAGAAATATGCTACTCATCGCAACTTTGGGATCTCTATGCAAGTTGGTGGCATAGTACACGAATTTGTAGTCAACGTCCTTTGTGCCACGGTGATGCAAGAACAACGTGATAACTCTGCTATGATCACAGAAGACCAACCTTGAAAAAATACATATTTTACGATGATGTTGTTGTAATTTTTATTTTTTGTCATCTTCAAAAGTTATTATTGAAGTCTTTAGGTATAAAAACACCTAGCACTATTTTGTCGCAAGTATTGTCGTAATTTATAATTTCTTGATTTTTTATTTTTTTTGAAGAAAACGTTAAGGCAAGATGTTCTTGATCTCGAAAAGGAAAAGAACACTAATCAGTGAGTCTAGACTACCTTGCAGAATGCGTGATTTTAATGATGTGAGTACGAGTATTCGATCAGAATTCGCAAAGTGTTACATATTATGATTTAGTATGATTTGTCTTTTTACCTCTCTTGAAATTTTGCTTCTTCAGGTGTATATTCTAGTCAAATACGATGACTTGTGGTTTCTTATTGTCGCAAACTTTGATCTATAATGTTTTGAAACCTATTGCCAATTCTATATAGTTGATGGTGTTGAAGATATCTCACGTAAAATGATTTCCAACTTCCGTCAACTATATGATCAAGCATATCATTCTTATCCATTCAGCATTTATCAAATGCAAATTTTACCCATTCAAATCATTTCAGACAACGAAAGCTCGTAAGATCCAAACTGGCATTAGTTTCAACACTTTTAGTCTTGTGAGTTTGATAATTTGTCTTCCTAACTTTTAAAACTGTTTGAACCACAGAAGGGACACTGGTGTTCATGTAATGACGGTAATAAGACATCACAATGGTGACTTTAGTACAAAATTTAAGCTGTAAGATGTTTCATAAATTTTTATTAATATCTATGATCCATAAAAATGTTACTTGAAGCTACTTATTTGTCTTTTTTGTTTTTTATGCAGAACAACACAAAGAAGCTACGAGAGCAGTTGGCCTACTACATGCTTGTATTTCCAGGAAATGATTCTATGCAGACCGGAGTTAAGGAGATACTTCACTTCCATGGGATAATGCATAACTAGATTAGACTGGAACTGAAGTATATCTCTATCATCTTCCTATCCCAGATCAGCAATGCATGTTCGACGGATGTTTGAACTGTTCTATTGTTGTACATAGCATGTCCTGGAGCTGATAAGTTATATACGTATGCATATGGCACTGATAAGTTCTCTTGACTTCAAATGAGATGTTCGTTTTGGTATAACATTTTACATAGTATTTTGGTGGTTGTACATCCGAGGTTTTTCATTTGTCAGGCGTGCTTTGGCTTATGATGTGCACGCTGGTGTACACAAACATTACATAGCACAAGCTTTTGTGAAGTTGTTGTACATCATGTGTTTTCCTTTCGTCAAGCATGCTTTGGTTTCTGATGTACTTGCGGGTGTACGTTAAATTTTACTTAGTACAATCTCTTGAGGGGTGGTTGTACAACTTTCATTTTTTTCATTTTCGAAGAGTGCCTTAGTTTGTGATGTACACGCGGGTGTACACAAAATTTACGTAGTACAATCTCTTTATGGGTCGTTGTATAACTTATGTTGTTCGTTTCTCAAGCGTGTATTTGTTTGTGATGTACACACAGGTGTACACAAATTTTACGTAGTACAATCTCTTGAAGGGTGGTTGTACAACTTATGTTTTTCATTTGTAAAGAGTGACTTGGTTTGCGATGTACACGCTGGTGTACACAAAATTTACGTAGTACAATCTATTTATGGATCGTTGTACAACTTTTGTTGTTTGTTTATTATAAGCATGTACTGGGTTGTGATGTACACGCGGGTGTACACAGAATTTACGTAGTACAAAGTATTGAGGCGTGGTTGTACAACCTATGTTTTCCATTTGACAAGATTTTTCTTGTGTTGTGTTGGACAGGCGGGTGTACACAAAATTTATGTAGTACAAGCTATTGAGGTGTGGTTGTACAACCTATGTTTTCCATTTGATATTGTCTTGTGTTGTGATGTACACGCGGGTGTACACAGAGTTTACGAAGTACAAACTATTGAGGGGTGGTTGTACAACCTATGTTTCCCATTTGTCAAGCTTCATTTTGGTGTTTGTTGTACACCCAGTTGTGCATAAAATCTACATAGTAAACTCTTTTTTGAGGTGCATGTACATCCTAATGGAAACATGTAACATTTGTTAAAAAAAACAAGTGTAACGGGGAAGTTCATATCAAGATTAGATATAAGGACGTTCATTGTTAGTCGAAATACAAATCGTCGGTATCCTATAGTGGAGGATATGGTTTTGTAATTATAATTTTTCAAGGGAAAACTTTCTAAAAAGCTGTATTATATAAGCAGATTTCCCCTGTCTAATGTTACGCCTGTTGATTTCTTCTACCGCATCTAGGGTTTCACCGTGGGCGGTCAAGCCCCCGCCACCACAAGGAACCGTCTCTCACCAGGAGAAACAAGCCATTGTCGCAACCTGGAGCAAGAATCCTTGGTTCTCATCAGAGATCCTTCAAAGGTTAGAGATCCCCACGAAACAAAGTTGTCTTTTTCTTTGGATCTGCCAAATAGCACCTATCCCATTTTTTTAGTGATATCGCCCTTCTGGAAGGCTTCCCTTTTTTAAGTGATGTCGCATCTATTCCTCACACAACGATATGTTATTTGGAAAATCAGGGTAAACTTATCAGTTGGATGCGATATTATTTTTGCTAGTATCATAATGACAAATATTTTGCTTTAGAAATGGGGTTAAGGTTTGCTCGCTGGTGTATCTAAGGCCATAAACAGTTTTATTTATCTTGGAACAAAAGAAAGAAATCACAGGGTTAGATGTTTCATGGTAGTTGCTAAGTAAATTGAACCTCTCATTTTTATGTTCTCCTCATATCTCATACGTATGTTCATTCACACATGAGATATGTGGACTGAATTTCCGTAATCATTCAAACTCGATTCACAAGATTACCTTATATTCACAGGATTGCCTTATATAATTAATTAACTTATAAATTACTACTCCCTCTGTATCGAAATATAAGATGTTTTAGTATTTCCTAGACAATATATATGTAGACATGTTTTAGTGCAAGATGCATATGAATCTACACATTAAAACATGTCTAGATACATTATATCTACAAAATGATAAAACATCTTATATTTTGATACAGAGGGAGTAGTAAAAATGCCCGTGCGTTGCAGCGAGGCGAGTAAGCACAACCAGATTTAACCATAAAGTGGATAAGGCCGTGTAGAGTAACTTTTTTCTACCTAGATAAGTATCAAGTCGACACAACCATAAAAATATCTCCCTTTCCTGGCTAAGGCAGAATAAAAAAAATGCGCCAGCACAGCACGAGGATCACACCATAGAGTTGTAGGTGACGGAGAGTTATCTTCAACGACCACCAAATCTGTCGTGGGATAATCACGGCAGATGTTACCAGAGGTAACTGATCTTGGGGCAAGACGACGCAGGCGTTTGGGAGAGGGTTTAGCTCAGAGGAAAACATGATGGGATTCGATCTGGTAGCCGGCAATGAAGTCGCCGGGTCTCCGATCTCAATATATTAACTCGATCTTTTGTGTACAATGGATACTCGATATTCGGCGATATGACTATGACTTAGATCTCTGTAAAACTAGACCTAGGGGTCGGTTTATATAACACCCGTACCCCCCTTTGCTTGCCTTCCAAGGCGCAACTCGAATCCTACCCGGACACCGTTTACAAACCCTAGCTTTCCTGACCGCAACCCACAATCCGGGTCACGAGGCCTACAAACTTTGGGCCTTCCAGGAGTTTCCTTATCCTTAGCCGGATTGCGCACCCCGTTCCTTGGGCCGGGTTACACCTTGGAGTCGGCCTACCGGGTTATTATCCCTCCATCAGTAGTCCCCAGAATAGCTTGGGCTTCACGGATTTCCCCCTTGAAGCGCTTGCTATTCCCTGCACAGACATCAAACAAACAAGTGTACGGAGGCCGGGTTAAGGTGCTTTGATAGATAGCTAGGCCTAACTCCATGGTGGCCATATGACAACCCGGCCTTTCCCCAAGCACATTGCTCAACTTTCCGGGTCAAAACCCTGATAAAAACGTCAAGACTCTATACTTTGCTCGATAATTGCCCCTGATATCACGGAGTGGGTCTCCTTCTCTGTTTTGTCCGGATACCTTGCTTAGTACTCGAAGCATATCTCACAACCGCATGGATAGCCATTACCCCATAATTTCCGGCTTCCGGCCGTTGGGGTAGCCTCACCCTCACATTATAAATAGTGCTCAAAGGGTAGCCTAGAATCCAACGCTTCACCCCAACTTATCCTTTTCTTCCTCTCTCCTTGCGCTCTCACAGCACCGCCGCAGGAATTCAGGGCTCGCCACTGGAACAAAGCCACCGCCGGCCGCGTTCGTTCTCGGGTCATTCCGCGCCGCCGCCAAGCTCCATCCCTACGCCCTCGTCCTGCTCATCAAGAGCCGCAAAGGAGCGTTTAGACCACGCCGCACACAGCTGTCACATTAGACTCCAACATCTCTCCGTAAGTTCCTTCTTCTTGTTAATTTAACCTTGCAATCTTACGATTCATCCTAGATTGGATCTAGGTCAACCCGCGGACCATTTTTCCCGCCATACCGGACTAGATGGCTTAGATGCTTGACAACTCCTTTAACAACCTTTTTGATGATCACACACCACCCTCCTACCATTATTAATCACCAATTTCTTCGTAATTGCTCGCAAATTTTCCAATCTAGATCCATTTCATCCATATTTCCGCGTATATCATTAACACCCGGAAAATCCTCCCTTTCCAGTTATTTCGCTTGCAGTAGAGATATGGGCAACCATCCGTGTTCCTCAAACTCACCTCAATACGTAAGTGACCAATAATTTCCACAGCCGTACTTAATACCCGGATACCTCGCAATCTTTGATCCGTGATGTGATACCCAGATAGTTTTTAGTCTTCATATTTTCCTGATGCTCCAAACTCGGATAATCCAGTACTTCCGAGTCTTACTTCTTGTACCTCTTTTCCTTGCGTTTTGCAGGTTGATCCCATGGCTCCAAAAAGGCAAGGGAAACAGCCGGCCCAGGCAAAAGCTACCCAAACCATATCGGCCAATTGGGGACGATCCACAGTCACAAAGGCCAAGCTGGACGGGCTGGCCGAATTAGGAGTTCTTCCTTCCCAGAAGGATATTCACTGGAGAGCGCCGGGCGATGAGACCCGACCCACACCTGCCGACAATGAGGTAATCTGCTTCATAGAGCACGTGACCCGGGGATTCCGTCCCCCGGGTCACCCTTTCTTCCGAGAGGTCCTAAGCCACTATGGCCTCCGGGTATTTGACATAGGTCCTAACTCTATGTTAAATATTACCCACTTCATCGTCCTGTCCGAGTCATACTTGTGCATTCCGCCAAGTTTGACCCTTTTCATTGAACTATTCCAGTGCAAGCCGTGCCGCGAAAGCGGTGACGGAGCACTCCTTACTTGTGGCGGGGTATCCATCCAATGCCGCAAGCACTCACCAATGCCAACCCTCAACTTAAACTCCCACGTCAAACACTGGCAATTATCTTTCTTTTATTGCCACGACACTTCCCCGGACGGCGAGAGGAAGCTGCCGGGTTACTCGGAGAGTCTCCTCGAGCCCTCCGAATCTTTCAATGCCTTTGCCCCTGACTCGGACAGGGAGGCGATCCAGCCTTTGCTGGCTAAGTTAGCTATTCTCTCGGCCCAAGGCCTTCTTGGGCTCAATTTGGTGAAGACCTGGGTGGACTTTCGGATCCAACCCAACTCCATCCGCACCAAGTTGATGCACGAGTACTCGGGGCACACTACAGACGCGCTCCGATACTCCACTAAGAACTTCGCAACTGGCGACACCATCAGGACCATCAAAGGCTTCCTGACTGAGAAACTGGAGGTGATAAGAAACATCACCGGGTTGCCCTCATTCACTCGGGAAAACCCGGCTCCAGCGGTAAGACCCGGTTTCCATAGCTTATTTCAATACTTTGACTTGATACCGCTTCTAATTCTTGCTTTCATTTCCTTGATTATAGGCTGAAGACCCCTTCTGGAGGATTGAAACCTCCCCTCCATCCAGAGACCCGGAAGAGGAGGACGAGCCGGCCGATGATGATGAAGGTGCTTTCCCAAATCTTACATTCACCTTTTTCCTGTTATTATCTTCCTATCACCCAACTTTTTCCTCGTCTGATACATACTCGACTTTCAGGGTTGGAGGACGAGGAAGAAAAAGAAGAGGATGACCCGGAGGCCACCGAATCCGACCAGGAAGCCACAGTCGGAACCAAGAGGAAGGCCAGAGGGGTGGTTGCAAAGGTTCCTTTCTCCTTCATGTCTTCTGAGCCTTACTCCTTCGAAACTATGCGTAATCTTAATGAACGGTTATCACACTCACCACTCTTGAAGGATCCCTTCCCGGCTAAGCGTAGGGTGACCCGGAGTTCTCCGGGGGACGATCCCCTTAACCCGGGTATCTCCACTTCACCTGCTCACCGAGCCAGCACTCCTCCACCTCAGCCCTCCAAACCTCCTCAGCGCCATCCATCTCCTAACCATCCACGCGCTGGACAATTCCGGGTACCACAGCCGGTACCTTTGACAACTTCATCCGCCTCCAGCTGCGAGCTCCCGCCGGATTATGCCGTAAACACCGGGTAAGTGTCCTTTACTTGATATCCTTTTACACTTATTAACTTTTTAATATATACCGCTAACCACTCTTTCCTTTCTCCCCTTTAGTGCCCAAGTTACCACTAGTGACCCGGAAATTCCTGAAGCGGAAAGGCAAGGAGAGGAGGAGCCGCATATTAACACGGACGTTGCAGCTGATGATGAGGCTGAGGACGGGCAAGAACAAGATCCCTTCAAGGACCCAGCTCAGCCGGAGACCACGTCCCCCAAATCCTCTGAAGAGGTAGATGAAGACATTATCTTGGAGACCAGGTCGAGCTCTCCTAACCCGGATACCCAGACGATCCGGGTTTCGACCCCGAGAGTCGGAAAGGTCCTTCAACCAGAAGACCAATCTGCTGGTCCTTCACGAATTCGTCCTGAAGACATGACGTTTGCCCAAATGCTTGATGCCCTCTACACCTTGAGGTCCGACGAAGAAAATATTCTAGACGCCTTGATAACAAAACACAAGGTAAGTCCGAGTAATATCATCTGCATCCTTATATAGTCCCCAAGTTCCGAGTGAATTACTGATTGATTTGCTTGGAACTTTGTGTAATGGCTCCAATTAACCCTTTCCTTGTGTTATCCACCTAGGACTTTGCTGCACAATCTGAGAAGAAACTGGCTAAAGCTGCCAAACGCATCAAGAAGGAGACGGCTCTGCGCGAAGCAGCTGAAGCTGAAGCTCGTAGAAGCGGAAAGATCACAAGAAAATACAGAAAAAGGGCTCATATGGCCGAAGATAGGCTAACAACACTTTCAGTGCAGATTGCTGATATCTACCGCGTAGCAACTGGTATAATTTCTGGACTTTGGCGATTATGACCCGTATTTCATTCGGTTGAATAACCGGATTTCTTACTCATTACTTTCCTTGTTTTTCAACAGGTCCGGGTGAAGCTGCCCCTGAAGAAGAAGATGATACCGCCAAGCTGCAACTGATTAAGGATACTATCCGGCAGCTCGGTGCCGGAGTTGGATGGATTCTTGATGAGCTACGACTGCCGTGTGCTGGGCCGGGTAGCATGAAAAAGTTGCTGGAGGCCTGCTCCACCATTCCTGAATGGATTTGGCATTGGAAGCGCTCATCCTGTCGTTTTGGGGTAACCCGGGGACTTGCCCTGGCTAAAGCTTATATCCCTAAGCTAGAGCCGGCCAAGCTGATAGGCGGGTTTCGGGAGTTCAATCAGGACGGGTCCAAGTTTTCGCCGAAAGATTTCAGAGCCATCCAAAAGGAAGTTCGTCACCCGGCCAGTGTGATCGCCGATAGCCTGATTATCGACACTATTCTTCCTGCATATGATGCTAATGACAAAGTCATTAAAGCAGATCGCCCCAAGCCATTCGATATGCTTGCCCGATGGAAGGAAGACGCTGCCAAGATACGAGAGGAAGCTGCACAGAAGAAGGCTGAAACCGACTCTGCGCCCGCTACCTCGACACCTATCGTCCCTCCACCTGCGCGAGTCGGCGTTGCTGCTGATCCGAGTGGGGCTGCTACCCCAAGTGACGGCAAGGGCAAAGCTAAGATGGATCCGGCGGCTTAGAGTGCCGAGTAATATCTGCCATTTCATACGCGTTAGTCGGCCGATGTGCCGTTGAAACAATTATTTTTTGAATGGTGCGCTTGTGCGCCTTTGATACTCTTTGGTGAAATTTTGTAATGCACTCTAAGTTCCTGATACACCTTGTGCCGTTTCTGGCTTAAATTTATCTACTTTTGAACTCGTTTGTTCTTGATACCCAACCTTCTTTACTCTTGATATCCAACCTTCTTTATTTTTGATATCCAACTTTCTTTGTTCTTGATATCCGACTTTCTTTGTTCTTGATATCCGACTTTCTTTGTTCTTGATATCCGACTTTCTTTATTCTTCCCTTTTTGAGACTCGGCGTCCGGGTTACATGGGTGTTTGACAAACGGTCTTACTTCTAAGTCCCCAAGTCCCCAAGACCCGGATATTTTGGGTTTTTGGAATTTTAACAATTTAAGCAACTTTTCCTCTTTCAAGACCTCGAACCCCCTAGACCCGGATTTCCGAGTCTAGGACACGTGATCCATAAAGAAGGATGAGTTGCCTGCTGCTAAATTCACAAATGTCCCGGAGTCGTTTCACATAGGATTTGAAGTTATGCTTAATAATCGTTGAGTTTCCGGCTATTAGCCTTATACTCTACATAACTTGTGGTTTAGATGACCCTTTTGACTATCTTGTACTATAAGCCGGCTTTCGCGTGGATATCATGTTGTTACATCTATACGAAAACGGGGTCAAGCAAGTCCCATCGGGCTTCATGGCTGACTGTAGTCGTAAGCGAACGAATCATGCCACTTTAGTGCGAGTCACATCGAGCTTAAGTAAGAATAGTCAAGAAATTTGGACTTCTTTGTCCGGTTATAAGATTGTAGCCGTACTCGTTTGCGAGTAATCGGCCCTTATAACTCATAGGCGTCACAGCCGGGTCTTTGAGTTTGCAACTGTGCTTTTCAAGCAATCAGCCCCCAAGACCTAAATATATGCACCATATTTGAAGTGCAGGACATAATAATAATCGCCTCTTTTCTTGATAATCACCTCTTTACTTGATATGAAAAAAATTAGGTCAGCAAGCCGCCTCATTAAAAACCCGTCCAGTCCCCAAGGGTACCCTGGATAGGAAAAGAGTACGTCTGAAACCTGCTGCCTGTTACATCATTCGATTCCACGTGCCAACATAATCCTTGTTAAGTATAATATGGACGCAGCTGAGCCACGTTCCACGGTCTGTCTCGCTCTTGCATAGACGAAGTGGTATGAGCGGTGTCATTAACCCTGGCCGACTCTTCTCTTGCGTCTATCAAATAATATGACCCATTATGCAAATTCCGGCTTATGATAAACGGTCCTTCCCATGTTGGTGATAACTTGTGTTTTCTTTCATTCGACTGTACCAGGCGTAGAACCAGGTCTCCTTCCTGAAAGACCCGGGTTTTCGCGCGCCGGCTATGATACCTCCGTAAATCCTGCTGATATATGGCTGATCTTTCCAGGGCTTGTTCCCTTTGTTCTTCTAACATATCCACGGCGTCCTGCCGGGTCTTTTCGTTCTCCATTTCGACGTAAGCTGATACTCGTGGTGAATCATGAATAATGTCACTCGGTAACACTGCCTCCGCGCCATAAACCATGAAGAAGGGCGTCATTTGAGTAGATCTGTTAGGTGTAGTATTAATACCCCAAACCACGACAGGAAGCTCTTCGACCCATGCGCCAGCAGCCCTGACACAGGGAACTCGCAGACGCGGCTTTAACCCGCGAAGTAGTTCTTGATTTGCCCTCTCGACTTGCCCATTGGCCTGCGGATGAGCCACTGATGCTACGTCGAGCCGGATTCCATTGTTTCCGCAATACTTCTCCATCTCGCCAAGGGACATGTTGGTTCCATTGTCGGTAATTATGCTGTGGGGATACCCGAACCGGTAGATAATTCTTTTCAGGAATTTGACTGCTGTAGCTGCTTCACAATTAGTAACTGGCATAACTTCTACCCACTTGGTAAACTTATCGATAGCTACCAAAAGATGTGTCTTTTTGCAAGGTGACATATGAAAGGGGCCAACCATGTCCATACCCCAGACGGCGAACGGCCAAGTTAACGGGATGGTCCGTAATTCCATAGCCGGCACGTGGATTTGGCGAGCGTACCTTTGACATCCGTCGCACCTTGCTACCAATCGTTCCGCATCTGCTAGAGCCGTGAGCAAGAAAAATCCGTGTTGGTAAGCCTTGGCCACAAGTGACCTTGTAGACGCGTGATGCCCACAATCACCTTCATGAATTTCCTTGAGGATCTGTCGGCCTTCCTCTGGTGTCACACAGCGCAGAAAGACCCCCGTGGCGCTTCTCTTATATAACTCCCCATTAATAATAGAATATCCCTTTGCTCGTCGCAAAATTTGCCTTGCTAATACCTCCTGCTGCGGCAACTCGCCTCGTGATAGGTAGGCTAAAAATTGTTCTGTCCACTCGGGAATAGCGCGTATAGTGGCCACGAGCTCCAATCCCGGGTTTTGATTCGCTAGCTCCTCCTCAGACTCGGTTTTAACTGATGGTCGCCATAATTCGTCCAAGAATACGTTAGGTGGAACCGGCTCTCTGCGCGAGCCGAGTCTGGCTAGGGCGTCGGCTGCCTCGTTCTTTCTCCTGTCTATATGTTCCACCTCATACCCGGAAAAACATCCGGCCACCTTATCGACCTCCCTGCGGTATGCTGCCATAGTTGCGTCCTTTCTATCCCAAGTTCCTGATACCTGCTGTACCACGAGATCCGAATCTCCAAAGCATCGTATCCTCTTAATGTTCATCTCCTTGGCTACTTTTAGGCCATGCAATAGGGCCTCATACTCGGCTACATTGTTGGAACAATCAAAGTGAATCTGCAATACATAACTCAACTTGTCTCCTTTAGGTGACGTTAGCACCACTCCAGCTCCTGAACCCTCGTACTGTTTCGATCCATCGAAATGCATGATCCATGACTCGGAATTTGGAACTATGGTAGTCATGCCTGTGTGTGTCCAATCATTAACAAAATCCACTAAGGCCTGTGATTTGATTGCTGACCTAGGCTCGTAGGTGATGTGATAATCCCCCATCTCTATCGCCCATTTGGCTATTCTTCCGGTTGCATCCGAGTTTCTGATGATATCCGACATTGGTATTGAGCTGACTACCGTTATAGGGTGTTCCTGGAAGTACGGCTTTAGTTTCCGGCTGGCCATGAAGACCCCGAAAACTAGCTTCTGCCAATGCGGGTAACGCTGCTTTGCCTCAGACAATACCTCGCTGACATAATAAACCGGCCTCTGGACCGGGTAACCCTTTCCGTCCTCTTTGCGTTCCACGACCACTACCGCACTGACGGCTCGGGGGCCAACTGCCACATATAACAACATAGGTTCTTTAGGACCCGGGGCCGCTAGTACTGGTGCTTCAGATAACTGCTTCTTTAGTGCCTCGAATGCCTCATCCGCCTCTTGATCCCATACGAATTTATCGGATTTCCTCAAGAGCCGGTACAAGGTTATTGCCTTTTCTCCAAGCCGGGATATAAACCGGCTCAAGGCTGCTACGCAACCGGTAAGCTTTTGAACCTGCTTCAAGTTTTCCGGCTTTCTCAGATTTTGGATAGCTTTGATTTTGTCCGGGTTTGCTTCGATTCCTCTCTCGGAAACGATAAAGCCGAGTAATTTCCCAGCTGGAACCCCAAATACGCACTTTGTCGGGTTAAGCTTCATCTGATACCTCCTTAAGTTCTCGAATGTCTCCTTTAGATCATCGATAAATGTTTCTGCCTTCCTAGTCTTGATAACCACATCATCCACATAAGCATGGACGTTGCGTCCAATTTGGTCCTCGAAGCACTTCTGAATACACCGTTGATAAGTTGCGCCAGCGTTCTTCAATCCAAACGTCATGGTTTTGTAACAGAAGGCCCCAAAGGGGGTTATGAACGATGTTTTCTCCCAATCCTCCCTCTTCAGCTTAATCTGATGATATCCTGAATATGCGTCCAGGAAACACAACAAGTCACTCCCGGCTACTGCGTCTATGATTTGGTCTATCCTTGGTAGTGCGAACGGGTCCTTCGGGCAATGCTTGTTGAGACTCGTAAAATCAATGCACATCCTCCACTCATTGGTCTTTTTCATCACTAGAACCGGATTTGCCAACCAGTCCGGGTGAAACACTTCCATGATGAAGCCGGCTGTTAATAGTCGTGCAATTTCTTCACCTATAGCTTTCCTTCTTTCCTCATTCATCTTTCTCAAGCCCTGCTTCACGGGCCTGGCCTTGGGATCCACATGCAAACTATGTTCTGCCAACTCCGTGGGGATACCCGGCATGTCGCTGGGTGTCCAGGCGAATACGTCCGCATTTAAACGAATAAACTCCACAAGTGCCTTTTCCTGTTCGCTTTTCAAGTTGGACCCTATAGTAAACTGCTTGGTGGGATCGCCTTCAACAAAATCTATCTTCTTGGTGTCCTGTGCTGCCTTGAATTTCACTCTTTCGTCTTCAGAGTCCGGCCTTCTCAATGTTGTTCCATCATCCGGATCTACCTGAGACCGATAATATTTGAGTTCTTCTTTTCTGCAAGCTTGCTCAGCCATCACTGAGTCTCCTTCATCGCACTCGGCCGCTATATCCCGGCTTCCGTATATGGTGATGGTCTGCTTAGGACCCGGAATCTTTAGCTGTAAATATACGTAACACGGACTGGCCATGAACTTAGCGTAAGCCGGTCTTCCGAACAGCGCATGATAAGGACTGCGCAACTTGACTACCTCAAAGGTGAGCCACTCAACTCGATAATTATCCACTGATTCTCCGAAAGCAACCTCCAATGTGATCTTTCCCTCGGGGCGAGCTGAGTGACCCGGCACAATTCCATGAAAGACTGTTGAACTTTTCTATAGCTGGGATTCTTTGAGATTCATGCGTAAGAAGGTTTCTCAATACAAGATATTAATGCTGCTTCCACCGTCCATCAGGACTTTTTTCAACTCGTAACCATTGACCTGCGGCGCAACTACCAACGCCAAGATTCTTGGGCGTTCTATTCCTTCCGGGTGATCTCTTCTGCTCCAAGTTACCTCTTGCTCCGCCCATCTCAGGTATCCCAGAGCGGCCGGAGAAACCAAATTTACCGTTTGCCTTAGTGTCTCTTTGTCCCTGCTAGAAGTTCCTGTAACATGCACATGATATTGCCCTTTTAAATCAAACGTACGTACCATGCCGATGAAGATATTGATCTGACCAATCGTCACAGTAGACACGGATTCGAGGTGGTCCGACTCTGGCCCCCAGCCGGAATCGTCCACCATCTTCTCTCCTTCGTGGTCGACGTAGATCTCGCCGACGACGAGATTCTTCATGCTCTTCCGAGCTTCTCCCGTGATGTAAACACCTTTGGACGCAGGCCCCACGGTGGGCGCCAACTGTCGTGGGATAATCACGGTAGATGTTACCAGAGGTAACTGATCTTGGGGCAAGACGACACAGGCGTTTGGGAGAGGGTTTAGCTCAGAGGAAAACATGATGGGATTCGATCTGGTAGCCGGCAATGAAGTCGCCGGGTCTCCGATCTCAATATATTAACTCGATCTTTTGTGTACAATGGATACTCGATATTCGGCGATATGACTATGACTTAGATCTCTGTAAAGCTAGACCTAGGGGTCGGTTTATATAACACCCGTACCCCCCTTTGCTTGCCTTCCAAGGCGCAACTCGAATCCTACCTGGACACCGTTTGCAAACCCTAGCTTTCCTGACCGCAACCCACAATCCGGGTCACGAGGCCTACAAACTTTGGGCCTTCCAGGAGTTTCCTTATCCTTAGCCGGATTGCGCACCCCGTTCCTTGGGCCGGGTTACACCTTGGAGTCGGCCTACCGGGTTATTATCCCTCCATCAAAATCAAAGACAAGTAACCGCAGAGGGGTTGGGCGCCTCCTTGCGCGATCCACGCTGTACGTTTTGTGCGTTCTGTTTTGTCGCGGTTGCGCCGTTCCGCACGTTTGTCTCTGGCTCGTTTTTGTCTGGTTCGGTTTTTCTCTCGTTTTGTCGCCGTTCCAGCAAGCTGGCGTGTAAGGGTTGGGCGCCGTACATAGTAATTTTACCATTTTCTGTATGGAAGAAACCTTGACAACGCCGTGAACTCATGCTGCTGTAAGTTAAATAGTTACTTAGATTTCTTCATATTTTTTATATGGAGGCTACCTAACAGAAATAAAGAACAATTTGTATGAAAAAACAATATTCAAAGTTGGTGCCATTTGCGAAGTAATATAAGAGCTCCAAACCGCTTCCTTCAATAGCATGATTAAACGCATGCTGGCCAAATCATAGTACCATATTCAATTATATTGCTATTCTAATATTTATATTTAGACTTAGGTGGATATAAGGTTGATATAAATTTATGTGGATTGACTTCTTTTCATGTATCTCGGGCAGTACACTGATACTTTTTGGGTAGTATGCTTATGGTAGCAACTGTTCCTTTTAGTTTGTGTATAATACTATAATATGTAATATGCCTATCTCTAACTTGTTGCCTCATGGAATATGCAGAACAATGTAATTGATCAGGTCATTAGAGAGTACAATAAGCACGATGCACAATTTCAGTCATTGATCAACCTCGTATATAGGATGGTACCTTCCACATATAACTGATTCACTGGTTGCCCTTTTTTTGTTGCCCTTTTTTCTTACCTGCAGATAGGAAGCGTCTCACCGGTAAGTTGTCCAATAAGTGTAGGAAGCGCCCCTTCTGTCTTAAAGTTCAGTGAAGGGGGACCGAGATTTGGTCGCGTACTACTTTGAATATGTACACCTATTTCTTTACATTTTTCATTGTCCAAATTAGCGTGAATTATTAAATATCTTTCAAGTCATACCGTAGTGGAAGCTCATGAATGCAATTCGTTTGCAAGGTCTAACTGAGTTGAGATAAACATTAATGGATAATTTGTGTGGTTGGACCTTATATGGAACCTAATATGGTGCAATGCATAGGTTGAATGAAAGGAATAAGCTACCAAAGGGAAGGAACTGTGGGGTCTTAGAGGTGCTATCGTGGTATTAGCTCTACTTTTTTGCTATTCTTGTTCTTTTCTGGACTATTCTGATTTACAAGGAATGCGGCAACCATCTGATATATTGATATAAAAGGCTGTGTATTTTAATATCTTAACCGTATGTTGTCTTTAGTATAAAGTTACTGAGCATGGGTATGTGTTTCTGTTTTATAAGATTACCAGCCCGGCCGATTTTACACTTCCAAGTTTCGTTTTCTAGCTTCGTATTATTTTACATCTTACATTTTTACTTCCCGACGACTCCCTTCCCTCTCCAGGAGGAGCGTCGTCGACACCTTTGGCGAGGAGGAACGAAGACACGCAAGGATGGCGTCGAGTAAACATAGGAGGTGGCTATCTCGCCTCGCGATTCGATGCGTAGGTACGTCCTCCTCTCTCTCTCTCTCTCTCTCTCTCTCTCTCTCTCTCTCTCTCTCTCTCTCTCTCTCTCTCTCTCTCTCTCTCTCTCTCTCTCTCTCTCTCTCTCTCTCTCTCTCTGGATCAGAGGCGCAGAGGACGGAGATGACCACGTCAACCACCCGTGCAATGATAGAAGCTCCCAGCAACACCGCCACCTGCTCCTCTCCAAGGTCCATATCTACATATCCCTCTACATGTTGCATTTCAGTGTGGAGCTTGGTCCTTCCGGTTGTTTTCTTGAATTTGTGGTACGCCAGCTCTGCTACTCCGTATCGGATACTGACATCAGCTTACCAACTTCCGCTTGGTTGATAAAATAACATGATCCATGTCCACCATATTGAATAAGTTAGTTATGTATTTGATTTGGAATTGAATTTGTATTATCATGATTCACTCACTATTGGAAACTTGAATTTTGATACTCTCAACATTATTTGATCTGCTGATTATTGTCATACTATCATGTATGTCAAGTAAACATGAGTGGTCTGGAGTGAATCAGAGATTAGGAGACGTGTAATAAAGAAATATCTTATCAGCTACCTAAATAAGGTCACATTTGGATATTACATTTTGCAATAGATTAGGACTTGATTGCATTATTTATACATGGTGCTGGGAAGGTGATTAAAAATTGCCGGAATGAAGATTAAGCGTGAATATAAATCTATTTCATGCTACAGGTATTTGAGGTTGACCAAGAGTTTGGAGGTGTTGGAGAACATTTTGATGAAACATTTGCGGTTGGTCAGTTTCCAGAATATCATATTTGGTGAGTTGTGGTTTCTTCCATGTATATGTTCAAATCTTGCCAATTTATTTATCCTGCTTATCTCACTAATTTCATGCATGTTCTCTTGGTGTGCTATTCCATCTGTATTTTTCAGCTCTGGACGATCGATATATTCATGCAACTCCTAAAGGAACGCCAAGTTAGATAAGGTTTGCTTTCTTCTCATTCTATAGATGTTTTTTCTACAATTTTTGTTTGGAAATTTATGTGTCTTCATTTCAGAAATGTAAACTTTCAAGTCTGATGATTAGACCCTAGGAGTTACCCAGACTCACTTGATTAGTGCCATCAACAAAATGGTTTAAAGTTATTTTTTTATAACTACCCGATTTTGAGTTTTTAATTTGGCTTTGTATGTATCCTTGTTATTACAAATATTTCCGACTTTTGGGTACTGTTATTTACAATCACTTAAACACCTAAAATATGTGAGTATTATTGTTTCAGTGTTGCATATTTCAGTGTTACAATCTCTCTCTCTCTCTCTCTCTCTCTCTCTCTCTCTCTCTCTCTCTCTGGCTGGATCAGAGGCGCAGAGGACGGAGATGACCACGTCAACCACCCGTGCAATGATAGAAGCTCCCAGCAACACCGCCACCTGCTCCTCTCCAAGGTCCATATCTACATATCCCTCTACATGTTGCATTTCAGTGTGGAGCTTGGTCCTTCCGGTTGTTTTCTTGAATTTGTGGTACGCCAGCTCTGCTACTCCGTATCGGATACTGACATCAGCTTACCAACTTCCGCTTGGTTGATAAAATAACATGATCCATGTCCACCATATTGAATAAGTTAGTTATGTATTTGATTTGGAATTGAATTTGTATTATCATGATTCACTCACTATTGGAAACTTGAATTTTGATACTCTCAACATTATGTGATCTGCTGATTATTGTCATACTATCATGTATGTCAAGTAAACATGAGTGGTCTGGAGTGAATCAGAGATTAGGAGACGTGTAATAAAGAAATATCTTATCAGCTACCTAAATAAGGTCACATTTGGATATTACATTTTGCAAATAGATTAGGACTTGATTGCATTATATATACATGGTGCTGGGAAGGTGATTAAAAATTGCCGGAATGAAGATTAAGCGTGAATATAAATCTATTTCATGCTACAGGTATTTGAGGTTGACCAAGAGTTTGGAGGTGTTGGAGAACATTTTGATGAAACATTTGCGGTTGGTCAGTTTCCAGAATATCATATTTGGTGAGTTGTGGTTTCTTCCATGTATATGTTCAAATCTTGCCAATTTATTTATCCTGCTTATCTCACTAATTTCATGCATGTTCTCTTGGTGTGCTATTCCATCTGTATTTTTCAGCTCTGGACGATCGATATATTCATGCAACTCCTAAAGGAAGCCAAGTTAGATAAGGTTTGCTTTCTTCTCATTCTATAGATGTTTTTTCTACAATTTTTGTTTGGAAATTTATGTGTCTTCATTTCAGAAATGTAAACTTTCAAGTCTGATGATTAGACCCTAGGAGTTACCCAGACTCACTTGATTAGTGCCATCAACAAAATGGTTTAAAGTTATTTTTTTATAACTACCCGATTTTGAGTTTTTAATTTGGCTTTGTATGTATCCTTGTTATTACAAATATTTCCGACTTTTGGGTACTGTTATTTACAATCACTTAAACACCTAAAATATGTGAGTATTATTGTTTCAGTGTTGCATATTTTAGTAAATAAAGGAACAATATCACGTTCACTAATAAGAAAAAATTTAGGCCCATTTTAATTCATTTGCATTTGGTACCATATTTTTTGTACTCCCTGAACCTGTAGACCATTTTCTCACCATGTTTCTAGACCAAAGTCATTGGATCATTCTGTTAGAAATGGAACAGGGGCATTGTCCTATTCTTTCAATTTCTTTTTTAAGAGCGCAAATGAGACAATTACAGTGCTTCTTTTACCAGAACGAGTGTAATCCAAAATATGTGTCCTTCATAGCCCAAACAATGATAAGGTGCTCAGGCCTCGTAATGTTATGTTATGTCCATTACCATGTGCTTTAGTTTTCTATTCTATTTACGTGACTGTCAGCGGCAACTTAAAAGCAGAGTATTTTCACCGAGTTCATGCTTTTATACACATGCACTCGCAGGTTGCAATTCTGAGAACGCGGACTGCCTAGCCCTTTAATACCTTTTCCTAACCCCAAATATTTTGGTTGTTACATATTTCTTACAATTCAAGTTATTGCAGAATCTGGTCAGCAACATCCATTTGTCTAGAAGAATGGGTTCTCGCTGACTGAAGTCCACTCAAGCAATGATGCTGGTCCTTCTATGCAAGAAGCACCACAGTTTGCACACCACTCTTTTGAACAGATTGCGCATCAAGGTGAATATAAAAAACCTGCATAGTTTTATATCACACATCTTCCACAATGTTATTTCTGCTTCATCGCATAAAATTATTGTTATTATTGCTTCTGATAGTTTTGCTAATCTACTTGCTGTAGACCTTGGTCAGCAAGGCTCTATGCCATAGAATGGAACTCTTTACTGTCATCTGAGCCAGGAAAATGTCTTGAATGGCCAGGGGTCATTTCAGCATAGCCAACTATTCCATCCTATAATTTTCACCTGTGAGTAAAGCTACCCATGGCACAATTAACAATTCCATCCTGTTATTTTACATGACAGTCTAAAATGTTTCTAGGATGGTAGGTTCCACAGGATGACTTGATCACAGGTGCAAGTCTAACTGGCCAGCAGAAGGTATACTTAAACTCCTGGATGACTGATGCTCCTCGTGCTTCCTATCGTGTAGCTGGTTTGGTTACTGCATCTCAGTACTTCGAATTTCATAGTATATGAAGTGCTTTCTTGGGTGCTGAGACTTCCGCAGATGGAGTTAGTCAGGGTACCTCTTTGCTTAACCATGTTGAGGATGCCATCGTTAGTGGGTAAATTGATGTATACTCTTTAGAACATAACAGTTATCTTTCCTCAGACTGGGATACAACATTTCCATGGCTTCAGATGTCTTTCCCCTTTGTTATGTCTAGAGGCTAGGGCGCCCCTTGGGGCGCCTCCTAGCCGGTCCATTGCGCCCTAATACCAACGCATGGATGGACACTTCTGTTTGTCTATGAAGCGTAGCTTGTTGATGTTTTTGTTTGCAAATCAATTTTAATATAGAATTTGTGCATATGTTTGAGCAGAAGTGCTTGATAGGTTCAGAGCTCTTAAACCACCACTTTTCTCTGGTTTCCAAAGTAGCTCTCTAGGCCCACATTATTTGGTTTAGTTGCAAAGTATCTCCCTGGGCCTAGGTTATTTGGTTTAGTTGCAAAGTAGCTCCCAAGATGTAGGTTCAGAACTCCTAAACCACCACTTTTCGTTGGTTTCCAAAGTAACTCTCAGTAAGATACACTAAAGAGAGATACCATCCTCGTCTCTAATCACCATGCTATAGAAAAAATCGGTCCATTGCCTATCTATAAGAGGTTGAGTCTTTTCTGTGTAATTTACCCATTGTGTTTCCTTTTGATCATAGGGCTGCCACAAAGCATTCTTAGGCTACCAGCAATGCTTTCTTGAGAGGCGACTATGTTGCTGCCAATGAACTGACCCTCAGAGCTCAAGAAGAGTGGTCTGGCGCTGAGAAGGTAAACCATAAGGTAGTAGAAGAAAATTTTCACCTCAGGGACAGCAACAACGACATCTGGAAAAAATACATGCATGGTCTACATGCATCAGAGGCTGCAACAACATTGGAGAGGCATCCACACCTGTTAGTTCTAGCCACCAGGACATAGTCCAGTTTCAAAATGACGAATTCGATAAATCTAAATCCACAATTTTGGGTGCAAGAGGTTCCTGCAGAGAATGTGGTGGCGTTTCTTCATCCTAGACAATATCTTAGAGGTGATCACAAATATTATGAGTCTCTCTATTCTTGTTTGTATTTATCAAGCTTTGCGGGATATATTCATTATTTTTTTGTAGCCACTGTTTGGTACATGAGGGCACCCATAGGCCTATACTCTGTTTTAGTCCTACGTTTTTTAAGCGACACCAAATTAGTGAAAACTTATTTACTATGCGTTTTATAGGGATTGGCCTTTGGCAAGCACTACAAAGGAGGAGGTTTACTGCCTATCGCTGTTAGGGGCTTCCTTATTGAAAACGGGTATCAGTTTGATGAGCTGGGCTGCTAAGGCTTGGTGTTTCCAGTGTTCGTTTTAAATTTTGCTGCCGGTTAACCCCTGGAAGACCAAATCATTTGACCAAGTTATTAGTAAGGCAATTAAATCTGCAAAGTTGTTGTCGGCATAACAAAATAGCACTACATAGTAGAAATTTTTGCTGCTCATTGTTCACATGTCTTGAATGTAACACTTGTATACATATGCTAATATTATTGTGTCTAAACCTGACGAGAAAATGCAGAATCACAATAAGAGTCACATGGTATTACTGTTAACTGAATACAGAACCATATTGGCCTGAGATTGGGCTGCCACTTAACAGCTAGGAGGCGCCCCAAGAGGCGCCCCAGCCTCTAGTGTAACAGAAATGACGAACCACACAGGCACAGAGCTAGGTGGTACCTCCTGCCACGAGAATGTCTCATTGATTCTGAAGCGACTCCGGTCCGAGACCGAGCATGGAATCGAGTCAGAGCATGAATCCCGAGTGAAACCGAGCACGGCTCTTGGAGAGACCAAGCGGTATTGAGTTGGAGCATGACACCTACTCCCTCCGTCCAACAATACATGACTTGCATTTGTCTACATATTGATGTATCTAGACACTAAAACATGTCTAGATACATCCATATCTAAATAAGTGGAAGTCATCTATTATTGAACGGAGGGAGTATCTAAGAGGACGAACCGTAAGTCTGCACACGATTGCCGCCTAACAATAATCATGCCTAGAGAAGCCCAAAAACCCGGTAACAAATCTATTACTATACTAATTCAGAAGAATTTGAGAATGAAAGATTTATTAGTCATAATCAATAAATAAATATTTCGTAGAACTACAAACTAACAGACCATTCTTGTCAAAAAAAAAAATAGACCATTCCTGTTGGATACTACAACCTAGTGAGCCATTTCATTAAACTTTCCAAGCAATTTCCACAATGAAATTTACACCATATAAATTTCCGTCAAGCGTACACGCTGACACCAGTCGGCTCCGGTCAGCTCATAGCTACAAACACAATCTTCTTTGAGGCTATTACCACCTATAGGGCATACAAGAATTCTCTTGAAGTTAGAAGATCGAGACCATTTTATCAGGAAACAAAGCTATACAGTCTATTCCCTGACTTGGAAAATCATTGTAAGAAATTCTTCAAAGTACGAATCACTCTGAAACTTATTTATCCATGCATAGCAGGAATGCCTTGTCTGATCAGTTCCTATAGCTGCCGGATGTGGCAATGTAGTTATGCAAGCAGGTGAGTAGATGAACATGGCAATGCACCACTCTCTATTTGCTCGACTGCAAACACATATAAAATACCAGATGGTATGGTACCTCATTGTGAACCTTCACAGTACATACATTGTTTTATGAAGATGGATCCAGCGTTGATGCTTCTTGTAGTTGCATGACAAACCAATTCCGTGTAAGATTTGGAAAATATGCATGTGCGTGCTATGTAAATGAAAAAGTATAGGCAAGAAAGCGTAAAACAACAAACCTGATCCGCCTACTCCATGCACAGAACCTGAAAATATTTAAATATCATTGTCAAGAGCACTTCTACTACTCTAGGATGTCCATAAATGATAAATGAACGAGAAACTACAATGTCTTTGAAGCTGACGATTTTCTCATCATCCAGCATTTGTATTAGTTTTATCTCAGCCAAAATTTTCCATGGAAACTGAAATGGTCCTGAACATTTCAGAGGTGTATAAATGCACATTAACACTACAAGAAATATGCTGATACATGACCGTCAATTTTCGTCACTAAATCGTCACCAAATTTCATCCATGACGATCTTATGAAGAAAAACAAATCGTTGAAAACCGAGCGTCAGTAATGGTTCACCACGACGATTTTGTAGGAATCGTCATGGACGTCCACGACGATACAAGAACTTCATTAATTTATGACGATCCAAAATCGTCGTGAGAAATCTAGCCAGGACAGCTCAGCTCCGACGTGGCCTATCCTACGTGGCAGAATAGTGACGAAATGAAATCGTCGTGGACCTAATTCAGCCCGGTCCATTTTGTTGGTCTGCGTGGGCCTAGCCCAATAACTTGGCCGTTGCTGGTCCTTTTCTTACTTGGGCCTGGGCATTTTTCATCTATGGGCCTCGGCCTCTGTATGATCTTTTCGTTTTTAAATTTTAGAAAGTATTAATTTTACTATTATTTGGGTCGTGGCCTTTTCGAGCCCATATATTTCAGTCCATTATGAGTATTTAGCACATTGCTTCTGCCAGGCATGGGCCTTGTAGCAATCCACTAACTTCTGGGCCTCTAGTTCTTAATGCACAGGATAAGAGTACATTTTTTTCTTCTCTCTCCAGGTACACATTTCAATCGAATATATCAACGAATTTGAATAAGAAATCAAATTACACAGGAATATAAATTTCAGCATTCATGCAACTTATCAGCAAACTTCAGGACTCCAGGACACTAGTGTATAAACAGGAACATTACATTCAATGCTACATAAATAGCAAGGAACATCCATTCCAGCTGTACGATAAATGCATAACTTGTTCAGGATCATGAGCTGAATCGAACATCAGAAGCTGCAGTGTACTTCATGAACATGTAGAGCAATGTGAGCTCCTTTCATGTCCTTCATTCCATCCTTGAGTTCTTGTATTTTAAAACACGAAAGATACAACAAAGAAAATCATACAATTATTTTTTGGTAAAAAAGGTACAACACCAGTACAAGCATTGGCACACCTAGCAGACTAAATCTAATACTGCAAAAGAACCAACAATATCTGCATTCATACCACCCTACATATATTTTAAAGGATCCATGTTTCCAGATTCAACCAACATTTAACAGGGTAAAAATTGTTTGCTAAATTTAGCAAATAATGACAGCGATACAGAAAAATAGAAACCTCTTGGAGTGCTTCACGGTACTCATGTAGAGCAGAATGGCAAAGAGCTATTTTAGACTTCACCTACGACAGTGGAGAAAAAAAGAACTCATTTATTTGGTAGAGTTCTACAGAATAAAATACCAATGCAAGAAACATCAGAATGGCCTGTTGAGCTGTTCACACCTCACTTTCATTG
Organism: Alopecurus myosuroides; assembly: GCA_028641055.1. Lineage (NCBI taxonomy): Eukaryota > Viridiplantae > Streptophyta > Magnoliopsida > Poales > Poaceae > Alopecurus > Alopecurus myosuroides. The sequence goes on from CM054060.1 coordinate 68,153,189, forward strand.
AAGGGCATAACATTTGAAGAATTTGGAGAAGGTGAGCGGCCTGTAGTGGAAACTGAGATTCTGGTGGTACTCGTTGCTTGTTTAGGGATACTTTTGCTACATTGCATAGCCTTCTTGTAGGAACCCTACAGCAATCAGAAAGGAGAATAAGAAGCTATGATTTCAAACAGCAAACACTTAATTATCATTGAGTACGCTCAGTTTTACGGTGCAATAAAGTTCCTAAATGCATACTAAATTTCTAAACAACAGTGGTTTCTCAGCAATATTACCATTGCCCTCCGAAATTCCTTCTCCCCATACAACGCATCACCATGCAGGACCTGCAATACAGGAGGGCAACATTTACGCCACAAGTGTGTGAAAATTGCGCCATTTAGGCCAGCAGAAATGGGCATCCGGCCACGCCCGCATTGTGTAGGAGCAGGACCAAACTAGCATAAACTTCCCCTACCGAGCTACACAATGCAACTTACCAAGCTCTTCGCCTTTGTGGATACGCTAGCCTCATTACTTGCACCGCCAGAAGACACGAGAAAGCACCCCTGCAAGTGACGAAGTATTATTTCACACCAGAAAACCTCTGTACAGTAGGAGCATCTAGTGAGAAATAGACATTTTCGCTTTTGCTACTTAGAATATAAGCAGATAATCTTTCTGATTTTCTTCTCCAGCAGCATGAAACATCTGGCCTTGCCAACCTGCAAGCAATTCACCACCACCGGCATTGCCAACCTGCAGCACGGAACAGATCGAAGCACCGGCCGCCCTGCTTCACCTGGTACTGGCGTTGCAGTGATTTGGTGAGTAGGCGTCGAAGACAGGGGGAGCACCATCATCGCAGAAACAATCAGCAAAAAATGCTACCACTAAAGCAAAACCAGAAAAAGGTAGAATGTTCATTCAAGAAAACATAGTATACTCAGATATAACTATAACGTTTAACTGAGATCAAACAACCCACAGAGGGAAGTATTCATAGAGGTGGGATTATAGTGTATCATCATTGCATAAGTAATCACAAGTCTTACCCAAAACAAAATAACAAAGACAACTCATTATACCCTGTGGGGTTCAGGAGTATAGGTCGACATGTTAAAATGCTAAAACAAAGAGAACAAAATTCTTGAGTAGAGCTCAGATACAATGGTAGAAGTACATATCACGACGACCCATAGAGGGAAGTCTCATAATGAGCTGGGTAAATAGTATCATGATTGCAAAAATCAGAACATTATGCTGCTGCAGACCATTTCAACAAAAAAACAGAAGGGCTAGAATGCTTTTGCAACCAACAAATGCAGAACTAGGTAAATTGTTCCCTCAGTATAATATATTACTCGTCAGGTGGTATTAGTATTAGCATGGTTAATGCATCATTGGGAACCTTAAACATAAAAACCGAAAGATTTAAAACCATAAATGGTAGCTTCAAAGTTAAATGCAGGCCAACCCGTGACATAAACCAAACTATTAAATTCAGAGACAACCAGGGTACCAATGAAAATTAATAACCAACATGTGGGTAAAAAATCCTACACACGCCTAATAAGCTGGTGTACCTATATTGATGAACAAGTCATTTACCACTATGGATCTGGTTACAACAATAGTTCATAGTTGCTAATAGCATATTGCAATTCTAGTTCCTAAGGACCTCAGTATACTGCAACCCCAAATGTTACTGTCCTCAAGCTAGAATCCACGGAAACTATTAATGCCTCTACACCAGAAACTCACACATATAGCTTCACTTCACATTTGAAAACATGCATAAATAATTGCAGTTCTAGCCAAGTTGCATTCAACATTCCAGATGACCTGATCCTATACTCATGTACTGTTAAACCATCACGGTAAAAAGACCACAAAGCTAGCACCATTGCACCTACACAAAGTTCATGCATAAGAAACATTATAAATTTGGGTATAGAAAGGGGACTAACAACGATTTATGAACTACAAAACGCGCCTCACCCAGCAACTAATCCAAAGAAATCTGAAATGTCGTGCAACCCTACTCCACTCGAATCGAATCAAATCAGGCCTCCAAACCCTGTGAGACTGATACGACCATCCCAATCTGCGCATGGGCAAGCAAAAAAAATCCTCCCGAGTGCCAACTAACACCACTTCATCTCAAGCCTAAAACCCCACCCAGAAACCTAAAACTGAACCAAAACATTTAAACGAATCATGCACGTGAACCAAGCATTCCACAGGGTTTGGAGGCCCGTGGTTGCCAGATCTCGGGGCGAGATCGGGGCGGCCGGCTCTAGCAGAGTGGAGGCCCGTGGCTGCCAGATCTGAGGGACGTGAGGCCAGCAACGACCAGTTAGCAACCGGGGGAGGAGCAGGTGATTTTGTAGGTGGAAGCTACGGTGGGGGTTACCTGGATGTCCTCCAAGGTCAGATAGTTGGAGGGCGTGGGGGAGAGGTGGAAGCGATAGAGTTCGCCCGGCGGCAAGCTGACGTCATCGGGCGCGGCTTTGGCGTCAACGAACTACAACAGTGCGCATCACCATGGGGGAAGCCGAGTAAGGAGGGGATCTCGCCTCCGGTAGCGGCCTCTGGATCCGGCATCGGAGAGATGCGCCACAGCACATCGGAGAGATCTGCGAGCATAGGTAGTGGTGAGGATGCGTGTGAGTTTGTATAAAGAGAGGGGGTGCAGATCAGAGGAGGTGGACTCACCGGGCTAGCCCTGACGACGAGGAGCGTCGGAGAAGAGATCCGCGGGTGGCTGGCCCAGCCACGCTAGCCGCCCCGCCCCGGCCCACGAGGGAGTCGCCGTTGTCTGGTGGGTTGGGGTCGTGAGGACCAGAACCCCATCGATGGAGGCGCCTGCACTGGGATCTACGATGTGAAGCGACGGGGAGGTACTCTGGGTCGAGGCGGCGAGCCGTGAGACAGAGGGTGGTACTCTGGGTCGAGGTCGGAGAGCAGGCGTAGTGGACGCGGTGCTGGTGGCGGCGGGCAGGGGAGAAGAAGAGAGGGGGCGTTGGACGAAATCAAGAGAGGGGCGGCGCTGGGAGATTTTGTGTTAGGGTTTGTGTCTGAACTTTGGTCTCCCCGCTCGAACCCGCGCCCGCGGTTCGGAAATTACGACGTGAGTGCGTGACTCGCACTAGGCACACTACTGTGATGGTCCCACAGGCCAGCCTCTGTTTTTAGGTGAGTTGTGCAAATTGTGTGTTGACTATGAAGAGTAAATAAAATACTAAATAAACCTAAAAAAATATCATGGAAAATAAAATAAAACAAGTAAATTAAAGTAAACCAAGTGTTTAAATTTGAGCTAGAAAACCTTTTAAATGAACCTTGCTATTTCATGAGGTAAACAAGTAAAATAAATACACAATTAAATCAAGTGAAATCCCAAAAAGAAAAAAAATTAAGTACTCAAATAATCATCTCATGATAGATCCGACAAGAGTCGTTTTCTATTTTCGGAGTGAGATCCGATAAAAATACCATTTTCCATTTTCGGAGTATCAAAAAAGGGTTTTTTGTGAAGCAACTACCAAAAATATGTTAGAGAAATGCACCAAATAAAATTATGAAGTTATTATACCACATTTCATGTTCAAATAACCAAATTAATACCTCTCATTAGCTTTAAACACACCTCTTTTGTAAAAGACAAATTCCTGCCGATTCAGCTGAAACCGGGTCAAATTTGAACTACGGGCACCTCCTAGTTTGCTCATGATTTTTTGTAAAAATCATTTTCAGATACACAAGTACCTATTTCAACAGAGATATACTAATGTTTTATTAATATTTAACCTCTAGCTACGAACAGTCATGCCCGCCGTCTTGACTTTTTCCTGAAACGGACAAAGAAAATTCCAGAAAATTCAAAAAAAATCAAAATGATGCAAGACCTTCGCGTGGTGTCATTATATATTGTAACACCTGGGGTGTTTTCCCTAAGATAGAAAGTTGGTTGTTTTCTTTTTTGTCATTGCATCACATGCATCATCTGCACATTGTTTGCAAACCAATTAAAAAACAAAACAAAAATTCAAATCCATTTAAATTTTTTCAAACAATGCACTGTGTTTTTCAAACTCAAATTGTTTTTCAATATAAGTTGATTGGAATTAATTTTGCTTGGTTTTTAAAAAATCATTTCTTTATGAAACACTAATTGAAATTAAACTGGCAAATTCAAATCAATTTGGCAATTTGAAATTTTTGAAAATAAAGTTAACAAACATTTGATCTTGCTGTTAGGTATTTCAACAAAAATTATTGCATAAAATAAAACCCTAAAAACCTATTTCTTTTCTCTCTTATTCTTTCCTACAAAAAAAAAGTAAACAGAAAAAAAAACCCAAAGGGAGAGGCAGGCCAGCCCGAATGGGCCAGCCCACCTACCATCCCCACCAAACCCCAGCCCACCTCCCTCTCTGTCTGGCCCGCTACCCCCCTTCCCCTACCTCTGTCCGTACGAGCACAGGTGGAAAGCGAGCTCCCCCCATGTGCACCTTCTCCCTCTCCCCCCTTATCTACCCTCCTTCCCAAACCCTAGCCCTCCTCCACCCTTCTCCTTCCTCCATCGCCTCCGCCTTCCTCTTCCTCCTCCGTTCCCCAATTTCCTCTCTGAAATTCATGTCTGTTACTGAATTTTCGGAGGTGCCTCCATGGCCGCCACTTTGGGGGCATGGCGCGGCCGCCATGGTCACCGCCTCGCCTCGCCGTCTGCGGGAATGGAATCCCCAGACTTTCCTCTCCCTCCTCGCTACCTCGACGAGGGCCGGGAAGCACCGAGTCGCCGCCGCCAAGCACCGGTCGCCGCCGTCTATACCGTCACCGCCACCGCCTCTTGTCGTCCGCTCCCGAGCAGCAAGCCCTCGGTGAGCGCCCCTCGCCCTCGCCCTCTCCTCTCTCCCCTCTCTCCCCTCTGCCCCACGGGCGCACACCCAGCGCGCCCGTCGCCCTCGTCGGCGAGCAGCTCGCCGTTGGTCGTCGTTACCTGTTCCGATCGGTTCAGTTACGTTCAGTTTCGACAGTCCCCGCACACGCTACCTCAAAACCCTTCGCTCTCCCTTTCTGTCACAACCGAGCCAGCTACCACAGTGGCAGCACAACCCATCCGCACTCCTGGAACCCCGAGTTCGAATCCCCCCCCCCCCCCCAGGCAGAAAGCCACCTCCTTTTTCTCAGCCTTTTTCTTTTTTCTCTCGAATTTCAGAAAAGCAGATCTGAGGCCTTAATTGTAAAATCAATAACAAATTGAATATTGCTCCAAATTCAATGATTCAAGTTTCTGTGGATTCATAATTTTGTGCTCTTTCTGTTAATGTCAAAGTTGCAACATGTTTCTGTAATAATTTTTGCACTAAATAATTAAATACAGAAAATGCAATAAAAATGTGAAACTTTGGAATTTCATAACTTGAGTTCTGTTCATCCAATTTGAGCAAACTTGGGCTCTAAAAAATTTCTTAACAAACTCTACACATTGGTATTTTATTTGGTCACAATTGAATTAAATTTGAACATGTTTCCCTCTGTTTACTAAAAAGGGCAGAATAAGAATGCTTATGAAAAATTGCATAATAAATTCAATAATAACCCAAAAATTATGTTTAATAGCTCAAAATGTTCAGTGAGACATTTGCTACATGTTTTCAACCTTTTCAATACAATTTGTTTACTGTTTTTCCTAATTAAAAGTTGTGCAATAATTCAATGCTTTAATTAAACCTTTTAAATTGCAAAATTCATAACTTGGGCAATTCAAATCCAATTCCAACATGTAAAATATGTTTTCCATCCCATTTTTCATGAACTTTGCAAATATCAACTTTGTGTGCTGTTTTAAATAAATTAAATTGCTGAAAACAACTGTTTCTTAATTAATGCATTTAAAATTGTCAATTTAATAACTTGCTCATCTAAAATCCAAATTCAACAAATGAAACATGTATTCCATCTAAAATTTTGTGTTCTTTCCAAAATTAATTTTTTTTATCTGTTTTGAAAAATTAAAATGGGTGAAAACAATAAATGTTTGTGTAACTCACTTAAGAAGCCAAATTTCATAACTTAATAAATAAAAATTCCAAACTTGGTAAACAACATTTCAAATTGAAGCTATTGTTGTTTTCTTATTGTTTTCATCATCCATGCATCATTCTAATCAACTTTCAGATGATGGTTATTTGTAGATCATTTAATTCAACATTAATTCATGGGCTTTTCCATGTGCAATACAAATTGCATATGGGCCCATCTAAATATGTTTACCATGTCAACTAGTTTATATTTGATGCATCCTTAAACTTGTCATGCATCCATATCTTGATCATGCTGGATCTTTTGCCGTAGAAGTAATTGTTGCATCCGGTGTTTGTTCTAGTTCGTTGCTTCTTCCCGGATAGGACGTTGAGATGATGTGAGCAACGACAAGTTCTTCGGATGTACCTCTACTTGCTGGATTCCAGGCAAGTATACTCACTTGCTACCTATGGCTGCCTTTCATCACTTGTTACCGATTCTTTCCGTTGTTCTTATGCTAGCCTTATGATTCGATGCTTGTGTCTCGATCCTATCATATGTTTACCTTGCAGCCATGATATAGCCTTCCTTCTACTTCCTATTAACTGTTGTCTGTTTACCATGTTGGCCTTGTGTCGTAGTTGCATGCTTAGTGTTGTTCGCGCTCAAGTCTTGTTGTCCGTCTGATCACCTGTTTAGTTTGATAGTTGGGTTTCAATTCAATCAACAACATGTTAATGTTTTGGGTAATAATAATTTGATGATAAGGCACCGGCAGGAGGCCCGGCGTGGTTTTGAGGCCTGCTAGTGTCGACCCTAATTAGGAAAAGGGTCTTGTCCATTGATCCATGATGAGCGCACTAACCGCATGTGGGAAGCGAGTATGGGCGCCCCCCGCAACTTTGATTCGATTCGCATCTCGTCCAAATCGCCTCATTTAGTTCGGGTTTTCCATTTGCCGCATGCATATGCAGGTGCGAACCCTTGGCGTCAGGGTGGAACTTTTGTAGTCGGCATTTAGAGAGACACGTTCTTAGAGTGCTATGAGGGTCCCCTTTTCTTCGTGGGGCTTGATTAGCCGTGCGCTCAACTGCACGGGGTTCTTTGGGCTTGATGGGAAGAAGAGTTGGGTTGTGTTGAGTACCTCGCTTGGTGGGTTGATCCCCCATCTGGCGGGTTATTCTTACGTGTACGGCCAAATTGGTGCATCCCTGCAGGGTTAAATCTTCTCGAGAAGCCGTGTTGTCCGCGGTTATGAATGACTTGGTGAAAGTGCTGGCTAACAAGTACTCAGACAACTTACACCTAACGATGATAACGTGACTAGTAATATAGATTACCTCCACCATAAAAATGAATGTCACCTTAATCAACCGTGTGAGTTTCCTTGGGTTGCTTCCTTAGTAGGGGGTAACATTGGATGGGTATTGCTTGGTGAGTAGTTATAGTTGGTTTTGTCGCGCTATCTTATCCCTTTCTTTTAGCCGGATGTTGTAGCGAGTCTCTGTAGTTAGTTAGTGCAGCCCGCTGGCGCTTCTTGGCAATAATCCTTTCCTTTCTGTTGAACCCAAAGTATTTGTATCTTGTGATGATTGGTTACGCTGGTATCTTGTGAGTATGGGTTATCCACTTGCCAGTACTTAACCGTACTGACCCACGAATCCATTTCGTGGCTGCATATTCCACATTGCAGTCAACAGGTTTGAAGTCTGACGACGTTAGCTTGGGAATCCCTCCGGCTTGGCCTGGGCAGGGATTGGACGCCATCGGTTATCTTCAGGACTCTTAGTCCAATTTGTATCTTGTCCGTAGTCGGACGCTATGTTGTTTCTTCCGCTGTTATTTGGATCTTTGTATTGTATCAGTTGTATCCTTGACTCGTTTGAGTCGTCTTGTATATACCTCCTCTGTTGTTGTTGTGGATTATTTGTGAACTGTTGTAATGTTATCACAAGCGGCAACCTGGAATCGGTTATTATGTGGATTTTGGCGGAAATGCTGAAATCTGCATAGTGCCCGATCTCGGGGCGTCACAAATGGTATCAGAGCATGGTTTCCGATTCCCGAAGTTGTTTCGATACGAATGGTTATCGAAGCAACGGGTCCGCAAAGCCTGTAGGATAATGTAACACCTGGGGTGTTACCTTTGGTAGAAAGTGTTTGTTTCCTTTTGCTTTGCATCACATGCATCACATGAGCATTGCATTCTGTTTTTCAAAACAAATCAAAATTCAAAACAATTTAAACTTTCACCCCTTGCTCAACATTTCCAATTTCAAACTAAACCACTCAATTGCTTTTCACTGGTTGAATTTGTTTTAATCAAATTGCTTGTTAATAAGACTTTTCCCTGTTATTAAAACCCTAAGGGCAAATTCCAAAAATTCAGATCAAATCAATCATTATTTATCATATTTCAATATGGGTTTGAAAATTAAAATTTGGCAAACAAACTAATTTCAATAATGTTTGTATAATTTCTTATTGCTTATTAAATAAAATTTGTTTAAATCCAAAATTCCAACCAAACCCTATTTGAAAAATCACCTAACAATTTAATATCCAATTAATAATTTCAAGTTGTTGAAATTACTTTTTAACTACCTTGTTGTTATTGTTTGCAACTTAATAAAATCAATTATCAAATAAATACCCCAAAATCTATGGGAAAAAATTCACTTAACAAATTTTAAATCAAATTAAATTTTCAAATTGTGAAATAATGTTCACTTTGCTCTAATTGTTGTTTTGGAAAATTATCACCAATAAGTCCTAAAAGAAAAACCCTAACCCTTCCCTATCTCTCTCTTTTATTCTTTACAAAAAAAATCAACTAATAGAAAAAATAAAAATAAAAGCAAAGGAGAGGGGCAGCCCATCCCTTTTTCCCTTTACTTCCTCTCAGCCCAACCCCATCCTCTTTTCTCCCCAGCCCACCAAATTTTCTGGCCCACCCCCCTCTTCCTGTCGCTTTCTTCAACCTGTCGTCACCTGTACGACCACCATCAGAGCCACCCGATCTCCTCTCCCCCTCCCGATTCGCCTCCGTACCAAGCCCCAATCCCATTAAAACTAGCCTCCCCCTCGCTAACCCAAGAGCCTAGCACTCCTCTCTGCCGCGCCGCCGTCTACCCTTCCTTTCCCCCCCCAAAGCCTCTGTTACTGAACTTGAACACCCACCGTGAGCTCACCGCCGTCGCCGTCGCCCCGGACATCCTCACGACGGGCCAGCCACGGGAATGGAACCGTGGTGGCTCCGTCCATCTCCCCGTGCCCTCGCCGTTTGCTGGGAGGGACCGCAGCGGCCGCGCCGTCGCCGGAGTCTTCTGCTCATCTCCTGACGACGACGACCAGCAGCAGGTGCTCGCCCCCTGCCTATCCTCCTTTCCCCTCTCTAATCGATCGCCTCCACACCCCGTACCCGCACGCTACACCCAAGCACATCCACGCACACAGCGAGCACCTGCACCGCCGCTGTCAACCCCGTCGAGCACCGCCGGTCGCAGCCTTCCGTTCGTTCGTCAGGTTCAGAGAGCGACCGCTGTGTCAAAGTTCAGTTAACAGCAGTATGTTGCCTCTTAATCCAACGTACCTGTATCCCATCACAAACACACGAATATCCCACTGGTGCCGTTCCATCCGCGCGAGCAACGCGTCCGGGGTTCGAATCCCGCGGGCGCAACTCCCCCCTTTTTCTCGTTTTTCTTCCGCGCGCAGGGGGCAGAGGCCCACCAGTCGGTGGCCCAGTATGCCACCTCACCGCGCACCCGCCACGTTGGCGCTGGGCCCCCACGGTCAGCGTCATGGTGTGTACCGCGGCGAGTGGTAAATTCCAAGGACCAATCCGAAATCTTTTTCTCCCACATAAGGGTCCCTGAAAATCACAAATAAGTCCCTGTTTTCAAATCAAACATAACTTTTTAATTCCAACTCCAACTAATACAAACAAAACATGTTTTCTACCCCAAATTTAATTGTCTATCCAACTATGCCCTTTGTTTTCTGTTTTGAACTTTCAAAATGCAATTCAAATTTGAATTCAAATAATTCAATTGAAATTTGCAACAATTCATAAATAATTCATACTAATTCCAAATAATGCAAATAAAATATGTTTTCAATGCTATTTCAAATACCCTTTTCAAATATAAATTTTGTTTCATGGTTTGAATAATTTAAATTGCCTAAATAATTTAATACTTGTTTAATTCATTTAAATTTGATAAAATCATAACTTGCTCAAAATAAAATAATTTTGAAGATGCAAAATATGTTTTCAAACCATCAAAGTGTGAACTTTTCAAATGTGAGTTTGAATTTATGTTTTGAACAAATAAAAATTCAATTAAATTCAAACTTGTTTTCAATCCATTTAAAACTTGTTTAATATTGTTTAATTCATAATTAAATTATCCTAATTCCAATTTCAATATTTGAAACATGTAATCCAACTAAAATTTGATGTTCTTTTCAAACATAAACTTTGCTATCTGTTTTGACCAATTAAACTTGATGAAAACAACAATTGCTTGTGTGACATGTTTAAGTAACCAAACTTTCCACCCTTAACCAATAATTTCCAAACTTGTTAAACCTTATTTCAATTGGTTCTATTGTTGTTATTTTGCTGTTTTCCTCATCCATGCATCATGCTAATCCACCTTCACCTGTTGATTAGTTGGAAAACAAATCGTCTAACCATAATTCATGGGCTGTTCATATGCAACTCAAATTGCATATGGGTCCATTTAAATCTGTTTATCTTGTCAACTAGTTTACCTTGATGCATCTTTACACTTGTCATGCATCCATATCTTGATCATGCTGGATCTTTTGCCGTAGTAGTAATTGTTGCATCCGGTGTTTGTTCGAGGTTCGTTGCTTCTTCCCGGATAGGACGTTGAGATGATGTGAGCAACGACAAGTTCTGCTACCTTGCGGGATCTCAGGCAAGTATACTCACTTGCTGCCAAATGGCTTCCTTTCATCAGTTGTTACCGATACTTTCCGTTGTTCTTTTCTGCTAGCCTTAGTAGTAGTTGTTTCTGTTACGATCCTATCACATGAATCCTTTAACCCTGATATTGCCTCACCTCCACACCTATAACCATTGCTTGTGCCCGTGTCTTACTAGCATGCTTAGGTTGTTTTGCTCGAGTCTGTTACCCGTTACTTTCCGTTTTTACGTCATTATGTTCAGGGGGTCTCGATGTTTAATCAATCAATCAATCATGCTACTGTTATTGCTAAATAATAATTTGATGATAAGGCACCGGCAGGAGGCCCTTTGTGGTTTTGAGGCCTGCTAGTGTCGACCCTAATAGGAAAAGGGTCTTGTCTACTGATCCATGATGAGCGCACTACCCGCATGTGGGAAGCGAGTATGGGCGCCCCCCTCAATTTGACTCGATTCGCATCTCGTCCAAATCGCCGCATTTAGTTCGGGTTTTCCATTTGCTGCATGCATGATCTTGCGAGCCCTTGGATCCCGGGTGGAACTTTCGTAGTCGGCATATAGGAGGACGCGTTCTTAGAGTGCTATGAGGGTCCATTTTCTTCTGGGCTCGATTAGCCGTGCGCCTAAGGTGCTTTGGGCTTGATGCGAAGAAGAGTTGAGTTGTGTAGAGTACCTCGCTTGGTGGGTTAGCTCCCCATCTGGCGGGTTATTCTTACGTGTACGGCCAAATTGGTGCAACCCTGCAGGGATAATCTTCTCGAGAAGCCGTGTTTTCCGCGGTTATGGATTACTTGGTGAAAGTACTGGCTAACAAGTACTCAGGACAACTTAAACCTAATGATTAACAATCTTTCACCCCATGATTAACAACTTGACTAGTAATAGGCCTATTGACACAATAATCTGAACCATCATCAATCCAACTGTGTGAGTTATCCTCGGATTGCTTCTTCGGATAAGGGGCGAGATCCAGGATGGGTTTGTTTTGGATTTACTTTCAGTTGGTTACAATACTCGATCTTATCTTCTTTCTGTTAGCCGGAAGTTGTAGTATCTCTCTGTAGTTGGTTAGTGCAGCCTGCTGTCGCTTATTTGCAATAACCCCTTCCTTTCCTTTGATCCCAAAGTGTTTGTATCTTGTGATGACTGGCTACGCCGGTATCTTGTGAGTATGGGTTTTATCCCCCTTGCCAGTACTTAACCGTACTGACCCACGAATCTTTTTCGTGGCTGCATATTCAACATTGCAGTCAACAGGTTTGAAGTCTGACGACGTTAGTTTGGGAATCCCTCCGGCTTGGCCTGGGCAGGGAATGGACGCTCTCGGTTATCTTCAGGACTCTTAGTCCAATTTGGATCTTGTCCGTAGACGGACGATATGTTGTTTCTTCCGCTGTTATTTGGATCTTTGTAATGTATCAGTTGTATCCCTGGCTCGTTTGAGTCATCTTGTATCTATCTGTTTCTGTTGTAATTGTGGAATATTCGTGAACTGTTGTAATGTTATCATAAGTGGCAACCTGGAATCGGTTATTATGCGGATTTGGCGGGAATTGCTGAAATCTGCATAGTGCCCGATCTCGGGGCGTCACAGATAACCTCGCTAACGGTCGTGTTTCTAGAGTGTCAAAAACTATTTCTGCTAAACTGTTTTGGAAACATCTCAATAGGATTCTTGTTTTCTCCTTATCTCTATTCTATTTCCCCTCCCATCTTATTTGTTTTGGATTCTCCCCTCTTGTCTATTTTCAAAGTTTTAGGATCCTACGTGGGTGGACGTTTTCTGAGCCTTTAACCTAATAGGTTCGATCATCGGAAGATTCCTGGTGGAAGAACATCGTCATCAGCCCGAGCAAAAATCTCTTGTTAGTGGTGTCGAGAAACTTTTGTTAGTGGTGTCGAGGAGATCAACTGGACGCATGAAGAATCGATAGTCGAACTTCTTTCCCCTCCCGGGTTAGTGGGTGGATTGCGAGGGCGCAATCCCTTGTTAGTGGTGTCGTCTGTAACACCTGGGGTGTTTTCCCTAAGATAGAAAGTTGGTTGTTTTCTTTTTTGGCATTGCATCACATGCGTCATCTGCACATTGTTTGCAAACCAATTCAAAAACAAAACAAAAATTCAAATCCATTTAAATTTTTTCAAACAATGCACTGTGTTTTTCAAACTCAAATTGTTTTTCAATATAAGTTGATTGGAATTAATTTTGCTTGGTTATTTCAAAAATCATTTATTTATGAAACACTAATTGAAATTAAACTGGCAAATTCAAATCAATTTGGCAATTTGAAATTTTTGAAAATAAAGTTAACAAACATTTGATCTTGCTGTTAGGTATTTCAACAAAAATTATTGCATAAAATAAAACCCTAAAAACCTATTTCTTTCTCTCTTATTCTTTCCTACAAAAAAAAAGTAAACAGAAAAAAAACCCAAAGGGAGAGGCAGGCCAGCCCGAATGGGCCAGCCCACCTACCATCCCCACCAAACCCCAGCCCACCTCCCTCTCTGTCTGGCCCGCTACCCCCCTTCCCCTACCTCTGTCCGTACGAGCACAGGTGGAAAGCGAGCTCCCCCCATGTGCACCTGCTCCCTCTCCCCCCCTTATCTACCCTCCTTCCCAAACCCTAGCCCTCCTCCACCCTTCTCCTTCCTCCATTGCGGCCGCCTTCCTCTTCCTCCTCCGTTCCCCAATTTCCTCTCTGAAATTCATGTCTGTTACTGAATTTTCGGAGGTGCCTCCAGGGCCGCCATTTTGGGGGCATGGCGCGGCCGCCATGGTCACCGCCTCGCCTCGCCGTCTGTGGGAATGGAATCCCCAGACGTTCCTCTCCCTCCTCGCTACCTCGACGAGGGCCGGGAAGCACCGAGTCGCCGCCGCCAAGCACCGGTCGCCGCCGTCTGTACCGTCACCGCCATCGCCTCCTGTCGTCCGCTCCCGAGCAGCAAGCCCTCGGTGAGCGCCCCTCGCCCTCTCCTCTCTCCCCTCTCTCCCCTCTGCCCCGCGGGCGCACGCCCAGCGCGCCCGTCGCCCTCGCCGGCGAGCAGCTCGCCGTTGGTTGTCGTTACCTGTTCCGATCGGTTCAGTTACGTTCAGTTTCGACAGTCCCCGCACACGCTACCTCAAAACCCTTCGCTCTCCCTTTCTTTCACAACCGAGCCAGCTACCACAGTGGCAGCGCAACCCATCCGCACTCCTGGAACCCCGAGATCGAATCCCCCACCAGGCAGAAAGCCACCTCCTTTTTCTCAGCCTTTTTCTTTTTTCTCTCGAATTGCAGAAAAGCAGATCTGAGGCCTTAATTGTAAAATCAATAACAAATTGAATATGGCTCCAAATTCAATGATTCAAGTTTCTGTGGATTCATAATTTTGTGCTCTTTCTGTTAATGTCAAAGTTGCAACATGTTTCTGTAATAAGTTTTGCACTAAATAATTAAATACAGAAAATTCAATAAAAATGTGAAACTTTGGAATTTCATAACTTGAGTTCTGTTCATCCAATTTGAGCAAACTTGGGCTCTAAATTTTTTTCTTAACAAACTCTACACATTGGTATTTTATTTGGTCACAATTGAATTAAATTTGAACATGTTTCCCTCTGTTTACTAAAAAGGGCAGAATAAGAATGCTTATGAAAAATTGCATAATAAATTCAATAATAACCCAAAAATTATGTTTAATAGCTCAAAATGTTCATTGAAACATTTGCTACATGTTTTCAACCTTTTCAATACAATTTGTTTACTGTTTTTCCTAATTAAAAGTTGTGCAATAATTCAATGCTTTAATTAAACCTTTTAAATTGCAAAATTCATAACTTGGGCAATTCAAATCCAATTCCAACATGTAAAAATATGTTTTCCATCCCATTTTTCATGAACTTTGGAAATATCAACTTTGTGTGCTGTTTTAAATAAATTAAATTGCTGAAAACAACTGTTTCTTAATTAATGCATTTAAAATATTCAATTTAATAACTTGCTCATCTAAAATCCAAATTCAACAAATGAAACATGTATTCCATCTAAAATTTTGTGTTCTTTCCAAATATAAATTTTGTTATCTGTTTTGAACAATTAAAATGGGTGAAAACAATAAATGTTTGTGTAACTCACTTAAGAAGCCAAATTTCATAACTTAATAAATAAAATTCCAAACTTGGTAAACAACATTTCAAATTGAAGCTATTGTTGTTTTCTTATTGTTTTCATCATCCATGCATCATTCTAATCAACTTTCACATGATGGTTATTTGTAGATCATTTAATTCAACATTAATTCATGGGCTTTTCCATGTGCAATACAAATTGCATATGGGCCCATCTAAATATGTTTACCATGTCAACTAGTTTATATTTGATGCATCCTTAAACTTGTCATGCATCCATATCTTGATCATGCTGGATCTTTTGCCGTAGAAGTAATTGTTTTATCCGGTGTTTGTTCTAGTTCGTTGCTTCTTCCCGGATAGGACGTTGAGATGATGTGAGCAACGACAAGTTCTTCGGATGTACATCTACTTGCTGGATTCCAGGCAAGTATAATCACTTGCTACCTATGTCTGCCTTTCATCACTTGTTACCGATTCTTTCCGTTGTTCTTATGCTAGCCTTATGATTCGATGCTTGTGTCTCGATCCTATCATATGTTTACCTTGCAGCCATGATATAGCCTTCCTTCCACTTCCTATTAACTGTTGTCTGTTTACCATGTTGGCCTTGTGTCGTAGTTGCATGCTTAGTGTTGTTCGCGCTCAAGTCTTGTTGTCCGTCTGATCACATGTTTAGTTTGATAGTTGGGTTTCAATTCAATCAACAACATGTTAATGTTTTGGGTAATAATAATTTGATGATAAGGCACCGGCAGGAGGCCCGGCGTGGTTTTGAGGCCTGCTAGTGTCGACCCTAATTAGGAAAAGGGTCTTGTCCATTGATCCATGACGAGCGCACTAACCGCATGTGGGAAGCGAGTATGGGCGCCGCCCGCAACTTTGATTCGATTCGCATCTCGTCCAAATCGCCTCATTTAGTTCGGGTTTTCCATTTGCCGCATGCATATGCAGGTGCGAACCCTTGGCGTCAGGGTGGAACGTGTACGGCCAAATTGGTGCATCCCTGTAGGGTTAAATCTTCTCGAGAAGCCGTGTTGTCCGCGGTTATGGATGAATTGGTGAAAGTGCTGGCTAACAAGTACTCAGACAACTTACACCTAACGATGATAACGTGACTAGTAATATAGATTACCTCCACCATAAAAATGAATGTCACCTTAATCAACCGTGTGAGTTTCCTTGGGTTGCTTCCTTAGTAGGGGGTAACATTGGATGGGTATTGCTTGGTGAGTAGTTATAGTTAGTTTTGTCGCGCTATCTTATCCCTTTCTTTTAGCCGGATGTTGTAGCGAGTCTCTGTAGTTAGTTAGTGCAGCCCGCCGGCGCTTCTTGGCAATAATCCTTTCCTTTCCGTTGAACCCAAAGTATTTGTATCTTGTGATGATTGATTACGCTGGTATCTTGTGAGTATGGGTTATCCACTTGCCAGTACTTAACCCTACTGACCCACGAATCCATTTCGTGGCTGCATATTCCACATTGTAGTCAACAGGTTTGAAGTCTGACGACGTTAGCTTGGGAATCCCTCCGGCTTGGCCTGGGCAGGGATTGGACGCCATCGGTTATCTTCAGGACTCTTAGTCCAATTTGTATCTTGTCCGTAGTCGGACGCTATGTTGTTTCTTCCGCTGTTATTTGGATCTTTGTATTGTATCAGTTGTATCCTTGACTCGTTTGAGTCGTCTTGTATATACCTCCTCTGTTGTTGTTGTGGATTATTCGTGAACTGTTGTAATGTTATCACAAGCGGCAACCTGGAATCGGTTATTATGTGGATTTTGGCGGAAATGCTGAAATCTGCATAGTGCCCGATCTCGGGGCGTCACATATATGTACTAGTATCCACCAAAAATAATAAAACTTGGAATACAACAAATGGGTTGAAAAGGTGTTCATAGAAATGAGATATCTCCTCCGAAGATTCTTGGGTTTCGGGCCAAATGACGGATGTTATGGCCACACTCATGGCATAGTTTGTTGAAATGTGCCCATATTCGACAAAAGCATGCATAATGAAACAACTAACAATGTTCACGAAGAACCTTTTATTTTTCATTGAATAAAAACATCATTTTCCACTTTCGGAGTGTCAAAAAGGGGGTTTTTGTGAAGCACCTACCAAAAATATGTTACAAAATTGTACAAAGTAAAATTGTAAATATATTATGTCATATTTTATATACAAATAACAAATTTACTACCTCTCAATAGCTTTTCATACAACTCTTTTGAAAAAGACAAATTTCTGCCGATTCCGCCGAAATCGGGCCAAATTTGAACTACATGTGCCTCATATGTTGCTCATGGTTTTTTGTAAAAATCATTTTTAGATACACAACTACCTATTTCAATAGAGATGTACCAAGAGTTCATAAAGATTCAACACCTAGGTACGAACGGTCATGTCCCCCGTTCTGACCGTTTTCCGAAACCGGCTTTGAAAATTCCAGAAAATTCAAAACAACTCAAAACGATGCAAGTTCTTCGCGTGGTGTTGTTATATATGTCCTAGTATCCACCAAAAATAATAAACTTTGAATAAGACAATTTGGTGGAAAATGTGTTCACAAAAATGAGCTATCTGGTAAGAAGATTCATGGCTTTCGGGCGAAATGACAGATGTTTTGGCCACATCCATGGCATAGTTTGTTGAAATGTGACCATATTCCACTCAAAGATGCATATTGGGGCAACTAACAATGTTCACGAAGAAAGTTTTATTTTTTCGTTGAATAAAAATACCATTTTCTATTTCCGGAGTGTCAAAACTGGTTTTTTTTGTGAAGCACATACACAAAATATGTTGCAAAAATGTACAAACTAATATTATAAATAAATTATGTCATATTTCTACAAATAACAAACTTACTACCTATCAATAGCTTTGCATACACCACTTTTGAAAAAGACAAATTTTCTGCCGATTCCGCTGAAACCGGGCCAAATTTGAACTACAGGTGCCTCATATGTTGCTCATGATTTTTTGTAAAAATCATTTTTGGATACACAACTACATATTTAAATAGAGATGTACCAAGAGTTCATCAAGATTTAACACCTAGGTACGAACGGTCATGTCCCCCGTTCTGACCATTTTCCGAAACCGGCTTTGAAAATTCCAGAAAATTCAAAAAAACTCGAAACGATGCAAGATCTTCGTCTGGTGTTGTTATATATGTCCTAGTATCCACCAAAAATAATAAACTTTGAATAAGACAATTTGGTGGAAAATGTGTTCACAAAAATGAGCTATCTCGTACGAAGATTCATGGCTTTCGGGCGAAATGACGATGTTTTGGCCACATCCATGGCATAGTTTGTTGAAATGTGACCATATTCCACACAAAGATGCATATTGGTGCAACTAACAATGTTCATGAACAAAGTTTTATTTTTCGTTTAATAAAAATACCATTTTCTATTTCCGGAGTGTCAAAACTGGTTTTTTTTTTGTGAAGCACATACACAAAATATGTTGCAAAAATGTACAAAGTAAAATTCTAAATATATTATGTCATATTTGATCTACAAATAAAAAACTTACTCCCTCTCAATAGCTCAAAATACACCTCTTTCGAAAAAGACAAATTTCTGTCGATTCCGGTGAAACCGGGCCAAATTTGAACTACAGGTGCCTCATATGTTGCTCATGATTTTTTTGTAAAAATCATTTTTAGATACACAACTACCTATTTAAATAGAGATGTACCAAGAGTTCATCAAGATTCAACACCTAGGTACGAACGGTCATGCCCCCCGTTCTGACCGTTTTCCGAAACCGGCTTTGAAAATTCCAGATAATTCAAAAAAACTCGAAACGATGCAAGATCTTCGCGTGGTGTTGTTATATACTCCCTCCGTTCAACAATAGATGACTTCCACATATCTATATATGGAAGAAACAAGACACAGAAATTTCTTTTACCATACTGTCATAAAGATGAGCCAGAAGAGGGGTCCTTTTACACAACACATCCAAATCTGTCAGAAGAACCGAGATTTGTAGCCAAAAACGCCCTCACACCCGAAGAGTTTAAAACAGGATGGTAAAATTTAATCAAAAAGTATGGGACAGACGGAGAGAAGCACCTAAACAAGTTGTTTAGGATAAGACACAGATAGGTCCTTATATACTTTATGGATAAATTTTTTCCATTCTCATCAAGCGAAAGCACAAATAATATGTGGAAGTTCTACAGCCGGAACACAAACACAATAACCCAATTCCTTGCACAGTATGAGGTGATACAGGACAAGTGCTTTCATGCTCTTAATAAGAAAAATATCAAATATACTGTGAAAATGGCATGGACATCAATGCATCGTCTGTTTGAGAAACAATGTCTTGAGGCACACACACATGACATCTTCCAAAAATTCCAGATTGAAGTACAGAACATCACAACTTTTCATTATCATGGTTCCATGCAACCAGGACATATCAGAGTTGAAATAGCAGTCTTTTATGACAAAATGGAATTCAGGAGAAAATATTTTGATGTGATTTATGATGAAGAAAAAAGAACTTCTGGTGCTAGTGAAAAAAGGATGAAAAGAGATGGAATACAATGTTTCCACGTCATGTGGGAACTATTGTACCTTGGAATAAAAGATTTGCCAGAGAGCTTCATCATACCAAGGTGGAGGAAGGACATATATTTAGACCTGCCAACTCTAGGAGAAGATGTGGATGGGGATAACGCAGAAGAAGCACTGAGGTTTGCAGGCGCCGTGAACAACATGGCAGACATTTTCAACCTAGCATGCCCAAATGATAGAGCTTACAAGGTGATGCAGGAATGTATGCGTGACATGAAGACGAGAGTAATGGCTGAACTTTCCGAAAAGGTTGTTACAGAAGAAGCTGCAACAAACAACGACGATGACAAGTTAGATGACCCACCAATAACAAGGAGGAAAACAACTAACATGGGAATTAGACCGAAACTAGGTTCGGAGAAAATAGACAAGACAATCATATGTGGGAACTGCAAAGAACTAGGGCATAACAGAACATCTTGTGAGATCCTAAAAAGACACACTGAAGAGGCTGATAGAGCATGAAATGAAGAGCACAACAGTCTCACAACTCAAATGAATGCACGACAACACCAGGAACCAGGTCATAGAGAGGAAACTATACAAAAGACAAACCTAGAACTCCCACAACAACCAAGAGGTTTCAACCCTGTCAGGGATGGAAAAAAGAAATGTTGTTTTGAGAACTTGATATTTGGTACACCACCACACTTGTCAAGGTAAACTGTATAACACAATCAATAACTTATAAAATTATAATTGTTTGATCACTAACTATTTATACAAAATCTTTTTAGTGGGTACATGAACGATTTGAGAAACACTAATGAGCAGTAAATTATTGGATAAGAGTAAACCATGGTGGAATCCATGCATATCTAACAAGGTAACTACAAGAAAAATGCATAAATAGTCCAACGTTTATCTGTTTTTCATACCTAACTGATACTAACAAAAATTTCAACACGGAGGGAGATAGAACGAATCCAGGATCAGAAAAAGAGGCAAACATATTGAAGGAAGAAGCACCGGTGACAAGTAGAACTTTAGAAGATGAGACAACATAACAACCATATTCGAGAAAACAAAGGCTTTCATACAAGAAATAGACACAGTGCATATTTTTATTTTCAAACTCCTTGCAGGATGTCGTATGAAAGACAATAAATTATATGTTTGATTTTATTATTTCCTAGTAGAGCATAAACTTATGCATGTACTCACTTTCAGCCGACAACTTAAATGATCTGAGAATCCGTAATTCCTTATGTGTTAGCATATATTGTGCACAAAACTCATGTATACCATCAATATGATTATCCTGTGCATGGAACACTGGTTAAAAAAGAGGAACTATAGCAATTATTTGTATAAACTATACAAACTATAATTCTATAAACAAAAGAAGTGTACGACGAAAACACACTACGGTGTACACCAGGAAAAGTACAATAGAACTAGCCTAACTTGTACATCCTTAGAGTCAGCGATGAACTCCCACCAAACTCTGTAGCATATACTTTCTGTAGAAAGGAAGCGGTGTATGACGTAAACATGGTACGATGTACACATGAAAACGACAGAACTTCACTATATTATACGTCATAAGAGTCAGCAGTGAACTCCCACCAAACTATACAACCTCTACTTCTGAAAAAATAAGGAGTGTCCGAGGTAAACACAGTACGATGTACATTTAGGAAACGTACGACATAACTGATCTATCTTGTACGTCCTACGAGTCAGCGATGAACTCCCACCAAACTATACAGCCTATACTTCTAGAAAAAAAAGCAGTGTACGACGTAAACACAATACGGTGTACTGATGCGTGTGATCACACGTTCGTTGGGAGACCCCAAGAGGAAGGTATGAAGAGTGCAACGACAAGTTTCCCTCCGAAAGAAACTAAGGTTGAGTCAAACAGTAGGAGGAAGGAGTAACTTCAGAAGGTTGAAGCAGCTGAGATGGCAGGGCGCACTATCGGTTAAGAAGCAACATGGAACCTACACAACACAATCAAATCACTTTTCTCCAACAAAGCAGTGAGGTTGTCAATCTCACCGGTTTTGCTGAACACAAAGAGGTTAAACGTATGGTGTGGAAAACAGTAGGAGAACATTATGAAAGCAGTAGTAACAATATGAAAGCACTAGGTGCTTTATCAGTACGAGGAAAAATGACCGGGTTCCACGGTTCACTAGTTGTGTCTCTCCGTGAAAGATAAATTACATGTGTGGTGAACAAATTATAGCTGGACAGTTGACAGAAATGAAGACTGCACCATAGTGCATATGCAAGACATAAATATTACTATGTGATTCATGCGGGCATTACAACAAAATACATAGACCATCATCCAACTTCATCTATGAGTAATAATCCACCCACCAAATATCATCCGAACAAACGTTGGGTATTAAGTTGCAAGCAACAAATAATTGCATCAAGCAAAGTGTGTAATGTAAACAATAAATCATCCTTAGACAAAGCATTGTTGTTTTCTCCCGAATGGCAAGAGCACATCCTCCATCCTTCATGTTTCTATCACTCGAGCACAGATGCAAAGGAGGCATGAACCCACTATCGAGCATAAATACTCCCTCTTGGAGTTACTAGAATCTACTTGGACAGAGCATCAACTAATGACGGAGAGCATGCAAGATCATAAATAACATATGCATGAAGATAACATGATAGATTGATAATCAGAAGACATAGTATTCAACATTCATCAGATCCCAGCAAACAATACATGTAGCATTACATAAAGATGATCTTGATCATGTTAGGCAGCTCACAAGATCTAAACATGAGGTACAAAGTGGAGAGAACAACCATCTAGCTACTGCTATCGACCCGTAGTCCAGCAATGAACTACTCACGCATCACTTTGGAGGAGGACATGGTGGTGTAGACCCCTCCGATGATCAATTTCCCTCCCGGCAGGGTGCCGGGGGAGCTCCAGAACCCTTCTGATCTCAGGATGATTATGACGGTGGCCTATGGTTTATGTCTCGGGAGGAATAAATAGGCGCAAGGGCAGAGGCGTTGGAGGCCTGGGCCCCACACCACCCCATGGCACGGCCGGGGCGCGCATCGCCATATGGTGTGGGCCCCCTGGGGCCCCCCTCCGGGTCTCTTTAGGACTCCGTGGAACCTTCGGGAATTCTAAGACTTCCGGGCTTCAAATTTTCCAATTCCGAGAATATTTCCAGAACAACTTTTCTGAAACTAAAAACAGCAGAAAACATGGAACTAGCTCTATGGCATCTTGTCAATAGGTTAGTCCGGAAAATTGATAAAAA
This sequence comes from Alopecurus myosuroides, assembly GCA_028641055.1. Classification (NCBI taxonomy): domain Eukaryota; kingdom Viridiplantae; phylum Streptophyta; class Magnoliopsida; order Poales; family Poaceae; genus Alopecurus; species Alopecurus myosuroides. The sequence goes on from CM054060.1 coordinate 68,176,116, forward strand.
TGACATAAAGTGTATAACAATCATGTGGGAAACAATAAGAAGACAACATGGAACATCAGAAATTAAGGATACGTTTATGATGTATCATGTACATTTAGGAAACGTACGACAGATTTTCCCTAGCTTGTACGTCCTAAGATTCAGCGGTGAACTCCCATCAAACTCTGTAGCCTTTACTTCTGAAAAAAGAAGCAGTGTATGACATAAACATAGTACGGTGTATATTCAGGAAACATACGACAGAACTGCCCTAGCATCATCAAGATCATCATCGTCATCATCCTGACCACCAGCATCATCACCCACACCATCCACCTTCATCCCGTTGTAACAATTAGGGTTCTTTATCATTGTTTTCCACCAGATCCCTCTCCTGGTGTGGATTACTTGTTAGTAGTTGATGCCTACGAGACTTATCGATGTTTGCACTTTATGACCAGATTGTTTTTCATCATTATATCACCTGTGATTATGATCCATATGTTGTCTCGTGAGTAGTTCTTTTAGTTCTTGAGGACATGGGATAAGTCAAGATGTTAGTAGTGGAATTATGTTGAAGTAATATCTATATGGTTTGATATTTAAGTTCTGGTGTTATTCTTCTAGTGGTGTCATGTGAACGTCGACAACATGACACTTCACTTTTATGGGCCTAGGAGAATGCATTGTGTATTTGGCTACTAATTGGGGGGTTGCCGAAGTGATAGAAACCTAAACCCCCGTTAGGAAACTGATGCACAAGGGAGTGTAGGATCCCCGAGTTTAAGACTGTGGTTATATTTGTCTTAATTACTTATGTTGACAACTGATTTTGGGTTATAAAGAGACAACACTAAGATTACCTCAAATGGAATAATAATGTGAATGAAAGATGTGCGTCTCGTCGAAGTAAACAATTTTGATTTTTGGATCATCTTGATCCGATGTCGTATGCAATTTCTAGAGCCAAAATACTACATATCATCTCATTATGCGAGCAAATCCTCCAAACCATAGAAATACTCTGCACTTTGGTGGGAGCATTTGTGAAACAATTTGAAAACCTTCAGATTGTGTCGAATGTTCTTCATCTGATTTTGAAGCATCAAGACGAGGTCAAATTGAAAAACTCATTTAATGAAAGTTCTTCGTTTTTTTCGAGGCGAACAATTTTGTCTTCTACGAGATTTTGATCTGAGGTCGTTTACTACCTCGAATCTAGAAAATACAGACGGGTCAAAACTGACAGATCCGGATTCGATTCAAACGCATTTTAGTGCAGATACAATTAATCATTCAATATGATGTCAGATGAAAAACAGGAAAACATGAAAGTTCTTCGTCTTTTCAAGGGGAACAACTTTGTACTTTACATGATTTCGATTTGAGGTTGTTTACTGACTTAAAAACTACCCGCAAGGTGCAGCCAGTTTTCATACCGAACCGTTTTGGAAGGTTCGAGTCAAACATCCGAATTAGATGCAAATTAGGGATTTTGTACGTGAATCCAAGACTTTTCCTTGCACGGGAAGTCCAACCGCCTCTTATATACATGAGGAGTGATGGCCGATTCAATAACAACATACAATCGCAAAAACCCATCTACAAACTTTATCCCTAACCGTAGTTATCTTCTTCTTCTTTCGTCGGTGTTCTTCGTGCAGGAGGGCTTCGATCCGCGAAGGCCTTGGGGGCAGGCGAACCGACCTAAGGCAGCCCATAGCCGTCGTGCTTCCAGACGGGGTCCCGCCTGACTGCGTGGGGTTTCGGGTCTTCAAAAGAGCTCGCCGGATTGTCTTGTGTATCGCGCTTCCGGCGAGCCTCGTCCGGCGACGTGTCCCGCGTATCGCTCTCGACGACGGGGGTAACACGTGATGTGTTCGTGTGTCAACACACTTTTTGGAGACTCCGCTGGGGAAAATATTCATGACGAACGGCAAGATTCCTCAACCCGCTGAAATCAGCGCCGAAAACATCATCAAGCCTAGCTTCGATGAGCTTTCGGAGGATCAACGCCAACATTACGAGATGTGGAGGAAGCAGCATCAAGATTAGATGCAAGAGGAGTACGAGGCAAAGGTGAAAAAGAAAGAGGAGTAAGATATGAAAGTGTACCTTGCAAATTACAGCGAGGATTGTCAGGGCAAAACTACCCCACTTGGAGAAATCAAGCTTCCGCCACTCCGCAAATCAGCCGAGCCCTATGTAAGTAATAGTATCTTTACTCCAGAGAAAATAGCTGAAAGTCAGAGTTATGTTAGTGATGGAAACATGAAAGTTTACAATGCGCTCCTAGAACAAGATGCTCCTAAAAAGAATACTCCTCCGCCTAAGCCATCGGCATCATATATGCCGATGAATACATATCATGCCCAAAACAATCAAATTATTGATGCACCGGAGTTTCATACTACAATTAGGAGTGTGCCCTCTTTGGCGATGCCGCCGAATTACGGTTCGCATCTTCCCTACGCCGATGTGGTGTCGAACACTTTTTCGGCGGTAGTAAATAATCCATCTTCACCAGTTCCATCCACAATATAAGAAAGATTAGCAAAATTTAGGGAAGATTTAGATCAAGTTTTCTTCGAAAAATATGGGATTAAAACAACTAGTCAAGTCCATCATAAACCATACCCTAAATATTATGATGCTTTTCCATATCCCCAAGGTTATAAGGTGCCTAATTTTTCCAAATTCAATGGGGTAGATAGCAAGACAACTAGGGAACATGTTATCCAATATCTAGCGCACTTAGGGGAAGCTAGTAATAGTGATAAAATGAGAGTGCACTTCTTTCCTTTGTCTTTAACTTGTACCGCTTTCTCATGGTTTTTAGCTTTACCTTATGGTTCTATTAATACTTGGTTTCATTTAGAAAAGAACTTCCATGAGAATTTTTATAGCGGGGATAATGAGCTAAAATTGTCACATCTTACATCGATTAGGCAAAAGCATGATGAATCGGTCACCGATTATGTCAAAATATTTAGATATACTATGAACCGATGTTATAGCTTAGTGATTTCTGAAACAGACATGGCAGACTTGGTGCTTAATGGTTTGAGAACTCACATTAAAGAGATAATTGAAGGATATGAGTTTTTAAATGTCAACCAAGTTTTGCAAAGAGCTTTGGCTCAAGAAAGCGGAAGCAAAGAAACAAAAATTGAGCATAAGTCTAAATCTGATCGTCCTCGCTTTAATATGGTTGAGTATAGTAGTGAGAATTCGGACGATGAGGCCGATGTTTATGTTGCTGAATTTGTCTGGCCTTCAAATGCCAAACCTTATACTTGTGGTTCTCTTAAGCCGATTCGCAAGAATTGTGAAGATGAGATAAAATTTTGTTTTGATGTAGCCAAATGTGATAGAATATTTGATGCTATGTTGAAGTAAAAATTGATTAGAATGTCTCATACTTTACCGTCGTTTGAGGAGTTAAAACGACGTGCTTATTGCAAGTATCATAATTTTTTTCTCATGCTCCTCATGATTGCAATGTTTTTCGGCGACAGATACAATCGGCTATTAATTATGGATGATTAAACTTTTCCGACATGAAAATTGAAAAGCAGCCATTCCCGATGAACACTTTGGAGCTGCATGGGAAGAAGGTGATAATTAGGCCTGAAGTGGTCGGATCCGCTAACAAAAATAATGTTGTTATCTGTGACCCTAGGAATAGCAAGGAGAAGGAGAAGGCCTCAGGAAGGGAGATTGTTCTTGACAAGCAACCCGATGGCAAGGAGACATTAAAGATCACTATAAAAAATCCTACACCCGGGGGGCAACAACAAGCTCAAGGAGAATCTCGTGCCAAGTTCATCAAACCGAAGGATCCGGAGGTTGGCAAGTGGAAGAAAAACGAGGATAATGCTCAATATAAGAAGATCAAGCCAACTTTTGATATGTTGTTGAACCAATATACACGCCAAGCGGCTGGTTCAGCTTACAACCGGCTGATACGTCATAAATGTATCCCTAATATCTAATGCTCCATGATGATATTATGCCAATTGCTACATGTTTTCTCGCTTCTTTATGTCATTTTTATCGATTTTCTAGACTAACCTATTGACAAGATGCCACAGAGCTAGTTCCTTATTTTCTGTTGTTTTTAGTTTTAGAAAAGTTGTTCTGGAAATATTCTCAGAATTGGAAAGTTCGAAGCACGGAAGTCCTATTTTCCCCGGAAGCATCCAGAAGACCGAAGAGGAGTCGAAGAGGGGCAACAGGGGGCCACACCATGGGTTGGCGCGGCTCCCCCTAACCGCGCCAGCTATGGGTGTGGGCCCCTGGACCTCCACCGCCTTTGCCCTTTTTCCTATTTAATCCCCCGGATGGAAAACCCTAAGTACCTGATCAAAATCCACGAAAAAGTTCCGCAGCCGCCGTCACCGTCAAACCTAGATCAGGAGGGTTCTGGAGCTATTTTCGGGCACCCTGCCGGAGAGGAAATCATCACCGGAGGCTTCTACGTCACCATGCCTGCCTCCGGAGTGATGCGTGAGTAGTTCATCCCTGGACTACGGGTCCATACCAGTAGCTAGATGTCAGACCCCGGACCCAGAGATATACAAACTGTCATGTGCTCCTAGCGATGGACTCACAAGGGCTTCAGGGTTACCAGCCCCGGCCGCAACAAACAACGACAGGCAGACCGGATTCATCGGCACGCAGTCCGGATCCCCGTCCTACTACTCCTTGTGTCCATGCTAGTCATAACCAGATATGTATACCCAAGCGTCCACGAGTTGGATGAAACTGAAGGAACGGGACCAAAGTTATACAGAGCTGCTATGTGTCCACAAAGTGCAACAACAATCGAGGGTTACTGGGGTTACCTCGCCCCAGGCCGAATATCTTCGGCAGGCGGGCTCGGACATGGATCATCGGCTCCACAACCCCTCGACTGCGACAACTATGCAGGCATAGCCAAAACTGTATAACAATGGGCTCGAAACCAACAATCGATCAAAACAGCACTCTAGACATGAAGCTTTATTAAGCAAGTAATACTAGAGTATAGCTTACAAACAGAGGTCACATGACCCAACATTGCATCAGACAACGGAAGGCAAATTATGTTGCTATTCAACGAGAACCAAAAAGGCCTAAGAGGCCGCAACATAAGGCGACGTCCCATCCCATAGATTCCAGGCTGCTACCTGGGAAACCCCAAACTATCCGTCGATGTCCACGTTGAAACACCACCAAAGATATGGAACTCCACCTGAACCAAGTCGAAGCAAACATGAGTACTGGAGGTACTCAACAAGACTTAGTTAACCTATTATATATCTGCTTTTTCATAAAGGAATTATGAAGGTTGTTTTGCGTAAAGCCAACTTTGTTTCGAATAGAGGGAGATAGAGAAGTTTTTCACAAATCTTTTAAAAGAACACCTTTTCCTCGGTAATGTACTCAGAACCTCCGAAGCATCATATCCAACACATCATAACTGGAACCACCTCTTGCAACTAATCATTCATTGCCAACATCTTTTACATCCGGTTCAAGTTATCTATGATCTCAGGATCCGTCACCAAGTCGTCCTTAACCGCGGACACGGCTTTTTGAAAAGATTAAACCCTGCAGGGGTGTACAACTTTACCCACACGTATCAACCGACTCTTAATGCCAAGCTATTGGCACAATTCCGACGATGTGCCGGCAGAGGGTGGCTGACCACGATCTTTCCCTTGCTTCGCCTATTCCATGAGTCGCTCCGAGTAGAGATGGACCGCCAATAGGGAGTGGCCATCTCCTGCCGGGTCTCTATCGTTGTGCGCAATGTTCGACGGTTACCTACACGCAGAGCGCCGATACACCACCACGTCCTAGTTTTGAAAACATTTTGATATTCCCCGCAAATCCAAATGGAACGCCCAAACTAGGCAACTCATGGAACAAACTAGAAAAGTTGAAACCGAGGGGAATCCAATCCCCGTGTGGTTGCATGATCAGTCTTGGCTTCAAAGGTGAGAACTCGCTCCTAGGGGCATGAACGAGGCAAATCACCACATTGCATGTGGCAACTCATCCACGCCTTTAATCATATTAAACACACATCTCGAACCTTACCACGTCATCCTGTCATACTAGATTCATTTCGTAACTCTGATTCATCAACCGGATGGAGCAGAGATAAACTGACATGTATGACTAAGCATGGCATATTTGAGGCTCTGGCGATACACACAAACAAATCCTATGTCTGCTAGGAGCAGTGAATCATGATATCTGGGTTATGCAGATAAATAGGACAACTCTATCTACTGACTCAAGATACTTTGTAAAAGCATGCATCGTACGAGAAGGAAAACACTTCGAAAACATATATGGGAAGATAAGAGGTTATGCTTGCCTTGGTTATAAGAAAACCAGATAAAGATCTTCTGGAATAAGTGCTTGACTTGTTGGTTAAGATCAAGTATTCTCCATTGGATTGCTGGCCTTCTCTTCGGAGCCACGTTCTACCGAGGGGGAACAAACACCGCAAAGAAGAATAACAATCAACCATGGCATCGATGCAATGCGCAATATGTATGCATGAGAAAATTAATGCACTGGAATAAAGACCTAAACATGTTCGTTGGGTTGCTAGGGTCTGTATGTCAGTTATGCAATTTTACTGAAATTAGCCCGAAATAGACCCCGGAGGGCACTTCGGGTAATTCTGAAAATAAGTACAATTTTAATTGCTCAAATGGGTTTGAAAACGTCATAAACAGATTGCATTTGTCATTTTGAGCAATTTGGTATATAACTTGTAATTTTCTAATTTTAATGATTAAAAACTTATTTTTCTACTTTAAAATGATTAAACAACATTAAATAAATACTCATTTTTGGACTCTCTCAAACATGTGTGCAAAAGATATATTTGGATAGAGTATAATTTTCTGAGCATTCCCATATTTTTATTTTATTTTTCTGAGCTATAAAACATTGTTTATTGAAATTACAAAATTAATCATTTTCCTGTAATTAATAAACAGTTTCTGGAAATTAAGGAAATAAGAAATATGACGTCCTAGTGACGTCACTGTGACATCACCAACGGCCACAGAGGCACTGCTGCGGAAGGAATCGATCGCTCCGTTGATCGATTCGCGAACCCAGCTGGTTGGGGAGCTAGAGGAGGATTCGACGAACGTGTGGGCGGCAGCGGGGCAACCAAATGGTTACCGGCCGCAAGCCGGTGAGGATCTGCGCGGCGGCGGACGGCGGACTTGGGCGCGGAGGTGCTATGGTGCATGAAAGACAAAACGGAAGGGCCAGGGAGGACCGCGAGCTCACCCCGGTGCTGGATATGTTGCTGGGGACGGCGGAGGAGGTCGGTGATGGCGGCACGGTGGAGATTCATCCGGCGGCCGGAGGGAAGAAGATGACGCGATTCGACGCGTCTAGCCCATCCCGGTGGCTCCGGTTTCACGTAGAGGTGGAGGGCGTCGGCGCGGTCCCGTAGAGCTGCTCGGTGAGGCCGCGGAGGCGAGGAATCAACGGCGGCGGCGGATCTCCGGTGGGGTTACGGTTCGGTCGTGCGGAAGGAGAGACATGGAGAGGGCTAAGAGGAGGCGAGCAAGGCAGAGGGAAGACGGGGACGTCTCCTCGGCCTCCTTATCCTCGCGAGGAGGAAGCAGGACGTGGCCTGGCGACGTCGTGGATGGACACGCAGGAGCTCCTACTGGCACAAGGATGGCACAAGGAAGAAGACAAAGAGGGTTTTCTGAAAACCCCCAAAAACTCCAGGAATTTACAGAATGGTCCTTTTCTCTTTATAAACGGAACCAAAAACAAAGTTTTGAAAGCCTTTTTGTAAATAGAAAATTTGGAAAAAATACTTTTTAGAAACCACATAAAATTTCCAACCTCACCATGTATTGCTTTGGTGAAATTGAAATATTTTTTAATACAAAATTTTGAAAACCACATTAAGTAGCATTTGTGGAAATTTCTTAAACCATTTAAATTCACAATTTAAATTGGTTCAAACATGATTAAATTTTTGTTTCCATGCATGTATGAGATGACACACACCACACACCCTAGTTTATCAAAAATGGGATGTTACAAATCTACCCCCCTTACAAGAATCTCGTCCCGAGATTCCCGAAGGAGAAGAAAGAAGGAACACCGGTTTTGAACGATCTTCTTGAACCTTACGGTTCTTTTCTCGAAGAGGTTGATCCGTAGTATCGTGAAGTATTGAACGGATACACCTTAGGTAAGAGGGAAAACTCTTAGGAACTGATCTTCACGAAAATCGAGTATCTCATGGGTAACTCATGACAGGAACGTTCATAAAGAACTGTTGAGTTAACAAGCATGAAACACATCAAGGTAACGGAGTGAAACGAGAGAAGGTTTCAAGTTTATGGATGATGGTTCTTGAAAGGATTTAGAATATGAGCTTTGTACAAGACTTTAAATCCTTTTGGAAAAGAAAGGTTGAACAACTTTTAACATAGAGGTTTCTTCAAACAGAATACCAGAATGGGGAGGATGGTCTTGAATATCACAATGTAGTATCCGTAGACGAGGAAGAACACGATAAAACACTGTAATCGTGTGCCAGAGAAAATTTGAATACGAAATATTGTTCACTCTTCGGAGTGGACACAGAAGATAAAGGAACTTTCAACCTTTCCATAACAGTTTTCTTAAAATCCTTGTTAGGGATCGGGATGTTACTTCACGAGAGAGGTTGGGTAACCAACATAAGGTGGAGCACCGGAACAAAGAAAGAACTATTGGTCACACCATAAAGATGAGTAACCAATGAGGATTGGAGCACCAGAAGGAATGGGGAAACTCTTTCATATGGTGGATTTTCGGTAGCAATACGTTTACCACATGGTTAAGACCCCATGGCTGAAGCGACTGATAAATTCACACAATCTGTCAGATGAACAGAACTTCAACTATAAACAACTTGAAAGAGGGATCTGATCAATGGTGGTTACAAAACACCACGAGATGGTTCTCATGATGAACTTGTTTCCACTAAAAGAAAGGTTTGTAGGATTGATAGAGAGATATTGGAAAGATCAACTTCCAAGTTCTCCTGATGTTCTAGATACCGATATCACGCCTATGCAAGCCTTTTATAAGTAATCAAGTGAATGTAGAACTACGGTTTGGAAGAACGGGGAGGGAAAACTTGTTAGATTGAGTCACATAAGAATTCTCACGGGGAGTGGTTGTTCTTACGGATTCAAAAGATTAGAACATTAGGCCTTCCGACTAATTGTGTCAACCACAACATCAACCATGCAGGATTATGAAAAGACCTAATTCAAAACCCTTGAGGAAACACCAACCATCATTGTTGCCTGAGATTCAGCTCTGGTTAGTGGGAGAATGACTCAGACTCGGTATGTTTGATCAAAGAGGTTGCACCAGTTCTCAACGAGATACATATGCTAGATTCTCAAGGTAAGTACTACGACGCCAAGCTCAAGAAGATGAGCAGGATTGCGGAGCTCATGTATTGGAAACTTGTCAGGGATGGTTGCACCTACATGGTTTACTTGCAATGAAACACATCAGAGTCCTTGTTGGGAAGACGATACAAAAAAATAACGAAGTTCTTAAACTTCTTCTCTTTCATAAACGATTAGAAGATGGCTTGGTGTGGATGCAAACTTCTTCAAGGAATGGAGGTAACAACCTACCATCTCTAGAGTAGTCCACACATGCATGAACGATTTGGGATTATTCCCGAGGGAACAAGAAAACTCTACTGGGATCCATGGCGACAACTTTCACCATAAGCTCATGAACCAGAGTAGGTTACTTCGAACATCTAGAACACAACTTCGTAATGACACAAAGATGGTTCTCGGAAGTTTCCAATATTGTTGCCATTTGTTCAGCACGATCCTCTTGCAACTTGGAGAAAATAGGGATGTCATTGATGGGCTGAACAACACGCTTATCAAGATACTCCAAGAAGAGGGACTCATATGATATATGAACAAGGCAGAATATTGGTCACACTAAAGGACATGAAGGTGTACTCGGGCAAAACACCATGAGTGAAACACAACCAAGATAGTCCTTGAATCTGGCCTTGATTTGACGATAGCCCAAAACAAATCAAGGGTGGAAAGATAGCATGTCCACTAAGGAGACACTACCTCCTTCAACACAAAAGGAACTAGAAATCCCTTAACAAAGGATCAAGTTAAGAAGAGCTCTTGTCTTTCAACTCTCCAAGTTAGTGTTTAAGCTCAACCACTAGTCCAGGGTGTCCAGCGGAGTTCTTGGAGAAAGGAGTAGTTCAAACTACCCCTCGTTTAGACATCACGATCAGGTAACCACCTAGTGATACTTCTAGAAAGACAACCAGAATATCACAACCTACCGGTATGTCTTGGAGTTTGGAAGGGATTTTGCTTTTCGAAGCAACTGATATGAACATAAGAGCTTCGGCATGAACCTAACTCTATGACCAAGAATGTGCACCGAATGAACGGATTTGGTAGCACGGTCAAGTTTAAGTAGATACCGGTTACCAGTAGTGCTAAGAAGGATACAAATATATTTTTAGATTATTCAAAGCAATTAAGATTGCTGAGAATAACTGATACACATGTCAATGTATAGACCCATCATTTTCAAGCAATTCAAACTTGGAGGAAGGGTGAGTAAAGACGTGTGAGAGCATCACTTCATCGTTAAGGCCATGAAACTCAACACAACCTCCTGATATAAAAGTGTGTGATACTCGAAGGTGGAACAGAATAGAAGCTGATGAAACTTCTTTATTCTGTGGATTACAAAACTTTGACCTGGTCCTAGGGATGAACGAGGTACTGGAGTTTGTTTCTCCTGACATCCCAAGGTGGAATGTTTTGACGAAAAACAAGAGCAAATGCGTTGGAAGACTCCAACATACGTATGCAACTTGATGTCCAAAACAACGGATGTAGATCTAAGAGCTACTAGGAGGTAGAAACATGCTCATGAGAATTCCTCAGATCATGTTGATTGCACAGGGTAATACTCATTTGTAGAACCCATGCCAAGAAGAGAGGTATAGCTGAATCAAGAAGAAAGATGTGGAATTCATGATGATCACTCTTGTTGTGATCCATTTTGATTCCAAGAGAAAACCTATGGCTATGGAAGTTGAATTTACCTAGCCATCCTGAGGTAGAAGATGTTCCTCAGGGTTAACAGAACGAGACTTGGGTTAAAGGTCAGCATCCTGTACTGATAGCGTGAGCATCGGATAGTTAAGAAACCACACGATCCAACCCACTGCAAATCAGCACATTCCAGAACCTTCGGTTCAAGTCCAAGATTTTAAGACCTGGAGAAAATAGTAACTACTATCTTAGTGCCTTTAAGGACACTACAGATAGCAATCACGAAGTATCTTTCAAAAACTATACATAACTCCGGAAGAATTTGAACAGAGGATAACAGATACATTCGAGATGAAAAGGAAATCTCGAGGTTCAGGATTTTGAGACTTAGAACATGAAAGGTTGTGGAATCCACACAACTTTGAGAGAGACTGGGATGGAAAGGAAATCTCCCAAATAAAACCAAGAGAAAACGGACTGTGGAACACACACGACTCCAGAAACTATAACACTAGGTCAACTTGGGTAAAAACGTCATTTCCAAAGAAGGCACCTAGGTTTTGAATGAATAGAAGAGACAATGAAACCTTTTCAAATCAAAACAGGTAAGGTGACCCAGAGTTAGAGCGATACCAGATAAGGAGTAAAAAGAATCCTAAGAAGGGTTTTCATAATCCATTTAAGTTTCAAAATAGTTTCACAAACTCTAGACTCAACATCGACCAATAGCAATGGTTTCCTACAGGCAGTCCTGCTCTGATACCATGACTTGTCGGACCCCGGACCCAGAGATATACAAACTGTCATGTGCTCCTAGCGATGGACTCACAAGGGCTTCAGGGTTACCAGCCCCGGCCGCAACAAACAACGGCAGGCAGACCGGATTCATCAGCACGCAGTCCGGATCCCCGGCCTACTACTCCTTGTGTCCATGCTAGTCATAACCAGATATGTATACCCAAGCGTCCACGAGTCGGATGAAACTGAAGGAACGGGACCAAAGTTATACAGAGCTGCTATGTGTCCAGAAAGTGCAACAACAATCGAGGGTTACTGGGGTTACCTCGCGCCAGGCCGAATATCTTCGGCAGGCGGGCTCGGACATGGATCATCGGCTCCACAACCCCTAGACTACGACAACTATGCAGGCATAGCCAAAACTGTATAACAATGGGCTTGAAACCAACAATCGATCAAAGCAGCACTCTAGAAATGAAGCTTTATTAAGCAAGTAATACTAGAGTATAGCTTACAAACAGATGTCACATGACCCAACATTACATCAGACAACGGAAGGCAAATTATGTTGCTAATCAACGAGAACCAAAAAGGCCTAAGAGGCCGCAACATAAGGCGACGTCCCATCCCATAGATTCCAGGCTGCTACCTGGGAAACCCCAAACTATCCGTCGATGTCCACGTTGAAACACCACCAAAGATATGGAACTCCACCTGAACCAAGTCGAAACAAACATGAGTACTGGAGGTACTCAACAAGACTTAGTTAACCTATTATATATCTGCTTTTTCATAAAGTATTTATGAAGGTTGTTTTGCGTAAAGCCAACTTTGTTTCGAATAGAGGGAGATAGAGAAGTTTTTCACAAATCTTTTAAAAGAACACCTTTTCCTCGGTAATGTACTCAGAACCTCCGAAGCATCATCTCCAACACATCATAACTGGAACCACCTCTTGCATCTAATCATTCATTGCCAACATCTTTTACATCCGGTTCAAGTTATCTATGATCTCAGGATCCGTCACCAAGTCGTCCTTAACCGCGGACATGACTTTTTGAAAAGATTAAACCCTGCAGGGGTGTACAACTTTGCCCACACGTATCAACCGACTCTTAATGCCAAGCTATTGGCACAATTCCGACGATGTGCCGGTAGAGGGTGGCTAACCACGATCTTTCCCTTGCTTCGCCTATTCCATGAGTCGCTCCGAGTAGAGATGGACCGCCAATAGGGAGTGGCCATCTCCTGCCGGGTCTCTATCGTTGTGCGCAATGTTCGACGGTTACCTACCCGCAGAGCGCCGATACACCACCACGTCCTAGTTTTGAAAACATTTTGATATTCCCCGCAAATCCAAATGGAACGCCCAAACTAGACAACTCATGGAACAAACTAGACAAGTTGAAACCGACGGGAATCCAATCCCCGTGTGGTTGCACGATCAGTCTTGGCTTCAAAGGCGGGAACTCGCTCCTAGGGGCATGAACGAGGCAAATCACCACATCGCATGTGGCAACTCATCCACGCCTTTAATCATATTAAACACACATCTCGAACCTTACCACGTCATCCTATCATACTAGATTCATTTCATAACTCTGATTCATCGACCGGATGGAGCAGAGATAAACTGACATGTATGACTAAGCATGGCATATTTGAGGCTCTGGCGATACACACAAATAAATCCTATGTCTGCTAGGAGCAGTGAATCATGATATATGGGTTATGCAGATAAATAGGACAACTCTATCTACTGACTCAAGATACTTTGTAAAAGCATGCATCGTACGCGAAGGAAAACACTTCGAAAACATATATGGGCAGATAAGAGGTTATGCTTGCCTTGGTTATAAGAAAACCAGATAAAGATCTTCTGGAATAAGTGCTTGACTTGTTGGTTAAGATCAAGTATTCTCCATTGGATTGCTGGCCTTCTCTTCAGAGCCACGTTCTACCGAGGGGGAATAAACACTGAAAAGAAGAATAACAATCAACCATGGCATCGATGCAATGCGCAATATGTATGCATGAGAAAATTAATGCACTGGAATAAAGATCTAAACATGTTCGTTGGGTTGCTAGGGTTCGTATGTCAGTTATGCAATTTTACTGAAATTAGCCCGAAATAGACCCCGGAGGGCACTTCGGGTAATTCTGAAAATAAGTACAATTTTAATTGCTCAAATGGGTTTGAAAACGTCATAAACAGATTGCATTTGTCATTTTGAGCAATTTGGTATATAACTTGTAATTTTCTAATTTTATTGATTAAAAACTTATTTTTCTACTTTAAAATGATTAAACAACATTAAATAAATACTCATTTTTGGACTCTCTCAAACATGTGTGAAAAAGATATATTTCGATAGAGTATAATTTTCTGAGCATTCCCATATTTTTATTTTATTTTTCTGAGCTATAAAACATTGTTTATTGAAATTACAAAATTAATCATTTTCCTGTAATTAATAAACAGTTTCTGGAAGTTAAGGAAATAAGAAATATGACGTCCTAGTGACGTCACTGTGACATCACCAACGGCCACAGAGGCACTGCTGCGGAAGGAATCGATCGCTCCGTTGATCGATTCGCGAACCCAGCTGGTTAGGGAGCTAGAGGAGGATTCGATGAACGTGTGGGCGGCAGCGGGGCAACCAAATGGTTACCGGCGGCAAGCCGGTGAGGAGCTGTGCGGCGGCGGACGGAGGACTTGGGCGCGGAGGTGCTACGGTGCATGAAAGACAAAACGGAAGGGCCAGGGAGGACCGCGAGCTCACCCCGGTGCTGGATATGTTGCTGGGGACGGCGGAGGAGGTCGGTGATGGCGGCACGGTGGAGATTCGTCCGGTGGCCGATTCGACGCGTCTAGCCCATCCCGGTGGCTCCGGTTTCACGTAGAGGTGGAGGGTGTCGGCGCGGTCCCGTAGAGCTGCTCGGTGAGGCCGCGGAGGCGAGGAATCGACGGCGGCGGCGGATCTCCGGTGAGGTTACGGTTCGGTCGTGCGGAAGGAGAGACAGGGAGAGGGCTAAGAGGAGGCGAGCAAGGCAGAGGGAAGACGAGGACGTCTCCTCGGCCTCCTTATCGTCGCGAGGAGGAAGCAGGACGTGGCCCGGCGACGTCGTGGATGGACACGCAGGAGCTCCTACTGGCACAAGGATGGCACAAGGAAGAAGACAAAGAGGGTTTTCTGAAAACCCCCCAAAAACTCCAGGAATTTACAGAATGGTCCTTTTCTCTTTATAAACGGAACCAAAAACAAAGTTTTGAGAGCCTTTTTGTAAACAGAAAATTTGGAAAAAATAGTTTTTAGAAACCTCATAAAATTTCCAACCTCACCATGTATTGCTTTGGTGAAATTGAAATATTTTTCAATACAAAATTTTGAAAACCACATTAAGTAGCATTTGTGGAAATTTCTTAAACCATTTAAATTCACAATTTAAATTGGTTCAAACATGATTAAATTTTTGTTTCCATGCATGTATGACATGACACACACCACACACCCTAGTTTAGCAAAAATGGGATGTTACACTAGATGGTTGTATCCTCCTCATATGCCTCCATGTTTAGATCTCGTGAGCTGCCTATCATGATCGAGATTGATCTAATGTAATTCTATATCTTGTGTTTGTTGGGATCCAATGAATATTGACCTTATGCCACATTGATTATTGTCATTATTTCATATGTTATTTGTGATCTTGCATGCTTTCCGTTGCTAGTGGTTTCTCTGGCCAAGTAGTTGCTAGTGACTCATAAAGGGAGTATTTATGCTTGATAGTGGGTTCGTGCCTCCTTGTTGCCTTGCTCGAGTGACAGAAACGTGAAGGGGGAGGATGTGTTGCTGCCATTAGGAGAAAATATCGGTGAGAGTACATGCGTGTATAATTATTGCTTACATTACACACTTTGTCTAATGCAATTATCTGTTGCTTGCAACTTAATACCTAAGGGGGTTCGGATGATAACCTGAGGTAGGATTATTAGTCATAGATGTAGATGGATGTCGTTCTATGTATCTTGTTGTGATGCCCGCACTAAATATCATAGTAATCAGCATGTTATAATGTGCACTACGGTGCAACCTTTATTTGCCAATTTCCCAGCTGTAATTTGTTCACCCAGCATGTTATTTTTATGGAGAGACACCACTAGTGAATCTATGAACCCCGGTCCATTTTCCACACTGTTACACAAACCACAACAATTTCCTGCTCCTCTACTTTCTGCAAGCATACAACTGTTTTCCACACTATACGTCTAATCTTTGTTTTCAGCAAGACCGGTGAGATTGACAACCACACTGTACCGTTGGGGCAAAGTATTTTGGTTGTGTTGTGTGCAGGGTCCATGTTGTTGCTGATACCGGTGAAGCGCCAACACCACCGTCAGTGGCATCAACCTTCTGAATGTCCTCTTTCTCCTACTGGATTGATAACCCTGGTTCTTAACTAAGGGGAAAATTCCTACCGCTGTGCTCATCACACCCTCCTCTTGGGGTATCCCAGTGCAAGCATCACCGGCCATCACGTATGAAGCGTCCAAGGTCACCTCCAAGGGAGGAGTATTCATATTATAAAGGGTCATACGGACAATGGGCGCCGAGACCATGGATGGCCGCCACCTTATGCGACCCATTACTTCAACGGAGGGTGGGTGCAGCCCCCAACGGCAATCCGGGGTGGGCTGCACCGAGGAAATCTTTCCATGATAGAATTACCCGTCTTGTTCGAGACCGTTTGAGGTATGGTATAAATCGGTCATTTCAAAGTAAGAGCACACAAAATAATGTCTATGCGTGTTAATGGTAAAGCTCAAGTTGATCCAAATAATGTTCATTTAGCCTCTTTGGTTGCTCAAGAAGAGCATGTTGATGTAAACTTTATCAGAAATAATAATTTTAACAACAATGCTTATAGAAATAATTTTGGTGGAAACAATTATAAGCCTTATCCTCCTAATAATGGTTATGGTAATTCTTATGGAAACTCCTACAATAATAATAAAACCTCTACCTCTAATCTTGAAAACATCCTTAGAGAATTTATTAGCACACAATATGCTTTTAATAAATCTGTTGAGGAAAAGCTTGGTAAAATAGATGTTCTTGCCTCTAAAGTAGATATTCTTGCTATTGATGTTGATTTTCTAAAACTGAAGGTTTTTCCACAAGATGTGAAACAAAATAAAACTTTGAATTCCATCCAAGTTCAGATAGACAGTAATGTTAGATGATGGCTCAATTACGTGCTAGATGGGAAAAAGAAGATGAATTGGCTAGAAAAAATAATATTGCTAGAGTTTGCACTATCACAAACACTAGTAAAACTGAAGTTCAAAGTGCTAGTAAACCTCCTACTATCAATGGTAAAGTAGTTGGTGTTGATAAAGTCCCTACTCCTTTGGTGAAATGTGCTAAATTGCCTCAAATTGCTGAAACTGCTTCTAATAAAAGTGCTGAAATTTTTAGAGATGTAGGAGATAATGGACCCATTACTTTTGATGATAATAATTTTGATTTTGATGATTGCAACATCTCTAAAGTTATTATGTTTCTACAAAAGCTTGCTAGAAGTCCCAATGCTAGTGCCATGAATATGGCCTTTACTAAACATATTACCAATGCTCTAATAAAAGTTAGGGAAGAGAAGTTGAAACTTGAGACATCTATCCCTAGGAAATTAGATGATTGTTGGGATCCTATCATTAGGCTAAAAGTAAATTATTTTGATTGCAATGCTTTCTGTGATCTTGGTGCTAGTATCTCTGATATGCCTCAAAAGCTCTATCATATTCTTTATTTACCACCGCTAGAACACTGTTATTTGGAGGTTCATCTTGCTGATAATGCTAAGAAGAAACCTCTTGGTAGAATTGATGATGTTCTAATTATGGTTAATAATAACCTTGCCCCTGTTTTATTTTGTTGTTATGAATCTTGAATGTAATGTTTCTTGTCCTATTGTTTTGGGAAGACCTTTCTTAGAACTGTTGGTGCTCTTATTAACATGAAAGAGGGGAGTATTAAATATCAACTTCCCCTCAAGAAAGGTTTGGAACTTTCCTAGAAAGACAATGAAGCTACACTTTGACTCTATTATTAGAGAAAAATATGATTTTGATGCTTCTTCACTTGAAAATACTTGAGTTGCCCTTTTATGCCTAGGTGAAAGGCGTTAAAGGAAAGCGCTACCGGGAGACAACCTGTTTTATTTCTCTGTTTTCATTAAGTTTTCCTTTGTTTTATTTTGTGTGATTTGCACCTGGGTGTTGTCTATTTCCTTAGAAACCCTGATGTATATTTTCTTTTGTGTTTTTGTTGAGCCAAGTAAAGCCTCTAGTGGAAAGTTGACACTATATTTCGAATTTCTGCGCAGAAAACAGATTTCTGCTGTCCACTGTTAATTCCGTTAAAAATCACACAAAATTCAAAATGGTCTGACCTTTTTTGTGATTAATACTGAGTTATATATGCAACTTTTCTTATTTGACCACTTTTTTATTTGAGCAACATAAGATGTTTTACAAAATCGATCTCTGCCTGCTGTTCTGTTTTGACATATTTCTGCCAATTATTGCATTTGCATCTTAATCTCTTTATTTTGGTGTTCTTTTGAGAAAAATAGTTTTAAAAGAAGTTGTGACCTTAGCTAATGTGTTTTTTATTGCTAGTCTTGTGTTGAAACTGAACTATGTGATTTTATTATTTCGATTGCACTAACTTTGCTAATGAAGATTGTGAGAATTTTGATGTGAAGGAAGTTTGAAAGGGTCAAGAGAAGAGGATGATATGATGTGACCAAGAGAGTGAAAAGCCTAAGCTTGGGGATGCCCCGGTGGTACATCCCAGCAAATTTCAAGAATACTCAAGCGTCTAATCTTGGGGATTCCCAAGGCATCCCCTTCTTCATCAACAAATTATCAGGTCACTTCTAGTGAAACTATATTTTTGTTCGGTCGCATCTTATGTGCTTTACTTGGAGCATCTTTTATTTTTGTTTTCATTTTGCTTTTTGTTTTGTTTTCAGTTTGTTTTTACTTTCATAATAATATTGGTTGGACCCCAGCATTCTTTTATTGGATAGTGACACGCTCCGCTTTTTCATGAGAATACGTTGTATTCTTAATCTCTGTCTAGCTGCTACATTTATTTAGCTCCTGTTTTGCATGCATCTCTTAGCAGAGGTGTTAGTTTTAGTAGTGTTATTTGAGTACTCTCATGTTTGCTTGATGTATCATAAATATTATTTTTGTTAAAGCATGTTCTGTATGGTGCTTGTTGGGAGAAACAAAACTGACGCTTGAAGTAGAATCTATAACAGTACTAGTAGAACCTTGTATAGACTGTGGCTAGAACTTTTTCATGCCATGCTAAATTTTATTTTAGTTTTAAAGACTTGTGGTTATTGAGTAGCATGAATAGCCTTAAATAGCTTAGAGTGTTTAATATGTATTGAAAGATTCGTGAGTTGTTCTTGTCATAGTAAAGCATCAATATATGGTATTCTCTTTCGAATGTTTTATTTTGTTGACTTGGCGCATGGTAACACCATGTTTATGACTACAAAACAGTCACGAATAGCCTCCATGAACACTTAGTTTTTAAACTTGTGATACTTCTTATGTCTTAATTAATGATGATTATGTCCCTATGCATGATTATGGCTCTTATGCTCTCTTGATTTGTCGCTCCTAGTCTTTTCCTAGCCTCCACCTATACTGAGTATGAGCTCTACTCGTGCATCCAAACTACTTTTAACCAAAGTTTTTCCCATTGTGTACACCATACCTACATACATGTGGTATTTAACTGCCACTCCAAAGTAAATTGTTCATGTGTTACCTTTAAAACCTTCAAAATTATTCCCGCTTTGTGTTCTTGTTTTTGCTCATGAGGACGTCAATAGAGAATCTTTATCTCACTTGTTGATTGGATTTCACAACCTGGACTAGTGGCTTCATCCTCTTCTCCAAATGATAGAAGAGCTGGCAGCGGGGTGCCCAGCCCCAAATTAATACAAAAAAATTATCTTCACTATTTTTGCCCCTGATCATATCAGTCAAAGCATAATTGTGTAAACAAAAGAGAAAGAGGGATGAACTTCTACATCAGTTGTGTCCTTCACCATGGGAGCCGCTCTTGTGAATCCAGTTGGCTTGTGACATACTGTATTGTCTTTTTACCATTCGTTGACACTAGCATACACCCCTCCTAAAATATAGACATTCCTCCACAAATGTCAAGATTTTAATACCTCTGTTTAATAAAATAAAAAGCTCTAGCACGTGAGTGATCCCTGCTTCCCTCTGCGGAGGGCCTTTCTTTTATTTTTATGTTGAGTCTCCATCCTCTAACTTCATGCATAGTTGAGAGAGCATTTTTGCCATTCTGAGTTATATGTGCATTGGTCCCATAAACATATATAATTACTTCATGATGTGATACCATTTGTTCTTAAATTATTTGTTCTAGTCTTCCTATTAAACTTTGAAAGTGTACTGGCATTTATGTTTTGCCCCACTCTTAAGGACTAGCGAAATATCACTTTGCCATGCTTTCTCTATACCCGAAAGAAACGTTTACCTTTGTTTGCACTATTATTCATGATCCTTTATTTGAATTACTCTTCGTGATGCAAAGTAATTGCTATGCTTTATTATTAAAAGTTTTATTTATCATGCCAGTGTTTAAAGTTTTATGATCTCAGCGTGCATATGCTTTTACATTAGATTTATCAAGTTTATGTTAGTAGCATGTCACCTCAGAAATTATTGTTTTATCGTTTACCTACTCGAGGATGAGTAGGAACTAAGCTTGGGGATGCTTGATACATCATAAACGTTCCTAATATCTGATGCTCCATGATGATATTATGCCAATTGCTACATGTTTTCTCCCTTCTTTATGTAATTTTTATCGATTTTCCGGACTAACCTATTGACAAGATGCCACAGAGCCAGTTCCCTGTTTCCTGCTGTTTTTAGTTTCAAAAAACTTGTTCTGGAAATATTCTCAGAATTGGAAAGTTCAAAGCCCGGAAGTCCTATTATCCCCGGAAGCATCCAGAAGACCGAAGAGGAGTCGAAGAGGGGCAACAGGGGGGCCACACCATGGGCTGGCGCGGGTCCCCCTGGCCGCGCCAGCTATGGGTGTGGGCCCCCTGGACCTCCACCGCCTTTTCTCTTTCGCCTATTTAATCCCCCGGGATGGAAAACCCTAAGTACCTGATAAAAATCCACGAAAAAGTTCCGTAGCCGCCGTCACCGTCAACCCTAGATCAGGAGGGTTCTGGAGCTGTTTTCCGGCACCCTGTCGGAGAGGAAATCATCACCGGAGGCTTCTACATCCCCATGCCTGCCTCCGGAGTGATGCGTGAGTAGTTCATCCCTAGACTACAGATCCATAGCAGTAGCTAGATGGTTGTCTCCTCCTCATATGCCTCCATGTTTAGATCTCGTGAGCTGCCTATCATGATCGAGATTGATCTTATGAAATTCTATATGCTGTGTTTGCTGGGATCCGATGAATATTGACCTTATGCATGCCAAGTTGATTATAGTCTTTATTTCATATGTTATTTGTGATCTTGCATGCTTTCCTTTACTAGTGGTTGCTCTAGCCAAGTAGTTGCTAGTGACTCCAAGAGGGAGTATTTATGCTTGATAGTGGGTTCATGCCTCCTTGTTTCCTTGCTCGAGTGACAGAAACGTGAAGGGGGAGGATATGCTGTTGCCATTAGGGAGAAAATTGCGGTGAGAGTACCCCGCGTGTATAATAATTGCTTACATTACACACTTTGTTTAATGCAATTATCTGTTGCTTGCAACTTAATACCTAAGGGGGTTCAGATGATAACCTGAGGGTGGATTATTAGTCATAGATGCAGATGGATGTCGGTCTATGTATCTTGTTGTAATGCCCCACTAAATATCATAGTAATCATCATGTTATAATGTGCACTACGGTGCAACCTTTATTTTTCAATTGCCTAGCTGTAATTTGTTCACCCAGCATGTTATTTTTATGGAGAGACACCACTAGTGAACCTATGAACTTCGGTCCATTTTCCACACTGTTAAACAAACCACAACAATTTCCCGCTCTCTCTACTTTCTGCAAGCATACAACTGTTTTCCACACTATACGTCTAATCTTTGTTTTCAGCAAGACCGGTGAGATTGACAACCTCACTGTACCGTTGGGGCAAAGTATTTTGGTTGTGTGTGTACAGGCTCCACGTTGTTGCTGACACCGGTGAAGCGTCAGCACCACCGTCAGTGGCATCAACCTTCCGAAGGTCCTCTTTCTCCTACTAGATTGATAACCCTGGTTCTTAACTAAGGGGAAAATTCCTACCGATGTGCTCATCACACCCTCCTCTTGGGGTATCCCAACGCAAGCATCACCAGTCATCACGTATGAAGCGTCCAAGGTCACCTCTAAGGGAGGAGTATTCATATTATGAAGGATCATACGGACAATGGGTGTCGAGACCATGGATGGCGCCGCCACCTTATGCGCCCCATTACTTCAACGGAGGGTGGGTGCAACCCCCAATGGCAATCCGGGATGAGTTGCACCTAGGAAATCTGTCCATGATAGAATTACCCGTCCTGTTCGATACCGTTTGAGCTATGGTGTAAATCATTCATTTCAAAGTAAGAGCACACAAAAATTATGGCACCCTAAGTCACCATCTACTGAAGTTTCGGCGTCTGACAAGCAGCAAGGTCATGATAATAATGCAGGTTCTGTTGTGATAGGTTCGCACGAGTTGAAGCTCAAGAAGCCGGTTGATGGAGAAAAAACGGCTCATTCTAGTGGACTTATTCTGGCTATTCAACCAAGGTCATCGTCTAATGATCATGAAGCTAGTACCAACAAAGCTAAGCCGAGGGATCCTAAAAATACTCAGCCCAAGTGGTGTCCTCCTGGATTGACTAAAACTAAGAAGAGGAGGTTGCAACGTATGAGGAATCAACAAAAGGCCAAAGATGAAGCAGAAAAGTGGAGGGATGATTACTTTGATGAAATTCACCCCACGCCGGCTAAGATGTGGATGTGTAGAGATGTTGAGGCAGCAATCCACATGGAAATCACACTAACTCCTATGCCATCCGAGAAGGAAGACATGAGCATTGATGCGTCATCTACATCGCCTCCCACACTTCTCTCAAATGATAAATTCCATATTCGGCGTCCGCATTAGAAGATGATGAAGAGCAAGTGGGTTTTTAAAATACGCCAATCCGGGTAGGTATGGATATTAACATGTTTTATTACTTTCCTACAGGGTTTCGTGCCATGGACGAGGAAGGGGACATAGTGCAGTTGGACTTTTGTCCCTAGAACGCCAGCTTTGAGAAGCCAAAATAACCGGTGAAACACTTGAAGCCACTCTATGTCAAGGGACACATTAATGGATCTACGGTTGCTAGGATTCTTGTTGATGGTGGCACTATGGTTAATCTTATGCCATATTCGGTCTTCAAAAATTGTCTTTAGATGAAGATGAATTGATGAAGACCAACATGGTGCTTAATGGTTTGGAAGGCAAAGAGAAAATAGAGGCCAAAGGTGTTATGAGTGTGGAGCTTACCGTGGGAAGTAAGAATTTGGCCACCACCTTCTTTGTTGCTAAGGTGCAAGGTAATTATAATGTTATATTAGGCCGCGATTGGCTCCATTCAAATAAATGTGTGCCATCTACTTTGCACCAGTTTTTGATAAAATGGATTGATGATGAAGTGGGAGTTGTCCATGCGGATAATTCGGCTTGCGTTGCTTTGGACGATTCATTGGTGGATTGGCAACATCCCAATGCTACTTGCTTTACTAGGCGAGACCTTTCAGATTTTGATTTGAGTTCAACAAGTATCATGTAACTTATAAAGATATTGTTAATTGTGTTCCTGCCAGAAACATAGAAGTTCATGTTGTTAATCCTGCTGTGCCTGAACCTTATATTGAGAAAATGCCTTTCCCTGCTAAGGTAAAGGAACATTCTATTGTAGCTAGTGTCGTTAACAAAAGTATAAAGAAACCTATTGAACCTGATGAACAAATAACTATAGAACATACAGTAGCTATGGTTAAAGATCTTGTTTCTAGAAATGTAGAAGATGACAATTGTTTTTTTGTGAGGATGCTTCTAATATTATTTCATATCCCAATAGACCTAAGAAAACTTGTGTTCTTGTTATTTATGTTAGGATTGGTGATCATTGTTGTCGGAGGGTTACCCCCGAGTAGGGGCAAGATAAGTGCTAAAGTGAAGGTCAAAGTGCTGTTGACCGGGTAGACGCCTACCCGGGTACTTGCTACCCGGTAGGTTCTATCCGGACGTAATCACTTAAGGCCAAGAGAAGATATTGAGGAAGATTATATTTCGTCCGAGTAAAGAAGTTATGGTCCGAGTAGATGGACAGCAAGCCTACTCGGGCCAGAAGTCAATGGAGCCGTTCTGACAAAGGATCCCGCGTATCCTGCGTCCGTACCGACGTGCGGTTCAACTTACTAGGTATGTGATCATCAGTGACGCGGCGTGGTGACAGAGAGGTGGGAACCTGTCTTGTCTTGTCACTAACAGGGGGGACAGGACAAGATGGGGGCCTACACTGTGAGGCTAACAGAGTAGGCAGGACCTGTCAGCCGTACGGCGCGGCGGCTTCTTAGCGCGAGATCCCGGAAGCATGCTCACGTCACATTGCTTAAGTCACATCAACTGCAGTTTCTATTCGTTGTTTATTCGGCTGGGCACCAGTATATAAGGTGCCCTGCTCCCTCCTGCGCGAGGGACGTTGCCTCAGATCGCATTTATTGCTAGAGACAACACTAGAGCTAGAGAGAACTGCCGAGTGGCTACTCGGCTGAGAGGCAAACTTGTACTATGGCTACTCAGAGATTATAGATACGGAGAGATAGGCAGGAGTAGGGGTGTTACCTCCACACGAGGGCCCCGAACCTGGGTAGTTCTTGTTGTTTGCAGTGTTTCTTGAGCGCGGCTACTCGCCGTGCGATCCCTCCCCGGATACCCCCAGCGTCCATCGGCCCCAACTTTAGCCATCCCATGGCATCTGTCTTCTCCACACCACGACAGTTGGCGCCCACCGTGGGGCCAGCAGCGGCGCTGACTGGGGTTCACATTCGAACGGGACCGATTTCAGCTTCAGGGGAGCGCGTGGTCTGTGGCCTTGTCCATAGATTCGGCTCCTTCGACTTCGTCTCCGACAACGCCGGAGATTTCAGCGGCAGACCCATGCGTGCAGGTGGTTCGGTGCTCTCCTTCGGCACGCACCTGTTCTACTTCGCCACCACTGTCATCCGCGAGTACCCGGAGGTGCTGCTCGTCGCAGAAGATCCTCCTGCTGTACTCGCTGCCCGCGGGAAGCCAACTGGCTGCTCTGCAGACATCGTGGAGGTGATGATGACGGGCCCGGCTATCGATGCCGGGAAAGGCGCGGCCGCTACCGCGGGCGTCATCGAGGACCTGCTGGTGCAAGGGTCCACAAGCCCTACGACATGCCCCAGAACATTCCGGGTTACGTCGCTCCCTCCGTGTCCACGGCTATACCAGTTGCTCGCGGTGATGCTACCATGCAGCTGGGCATGCCACGAGCCAACGAGGCGGAACTCGATGCCTTGAAGGCGCAACTCGAGCAGCAGCGTCAGGCGCTACTCGTCGAGTCACAGGCGTTGGATAAGGGTAGGCTCGAGCTTAACCTAGACCAGATTGAGTACAACCGCGCGCACGGTTTTACTCCGATTTCTAGGCTGCCTAGCAAGCTAGGTACTACTCGTCGCAACTTGGGAGACGAGTTAGACAGAGATGGCAGTGCTGTTAGCCGCTCAGCTAGTTTGAACACTGCTAATAGGCCCAGATATAGCACCCCCGCCAAAACTCTAGGGCCGCAGAGGCAGTTGCCGCATCTCACTGGCGACGCGCGTGCTAGGCAACAAGATAGACTCAATGAGCTAGTGGTATAGGCTGGCAGGCAGAACGAGGAGTTCCGGAAAGCCAATTCGCGTGCTGGCGTTTCCCATGTGATTCATTCGCATGGGATGAGATCTCTAGATCAGGCGTTGATGGGGAGATGGTAACCTAACGTCTTCCGTGATTATCCCACGACAGTTGGCGCCCACCGTGGGGCCTACGTCCAAGGGTGTTTGTCGAGACATCGTAGTAGTTTTCATAGACGGGGGTGCCATGAGACTACGGTAGAGACGTGGAGTAACGGGATCGCGTGGTGGACAGTGAACACAGGATTTACCCAGGTTCGGTACGTCGCGACAGTACGACGTGCCTACTCCTGCACTCTCACTAATCAGGACTAAAGCCTGTGTATAGAATTACAATGTGAGGTTTAGATCTAGCTATTCGCAGGGGATCAACTTCCTGGCGAGTTAGCCTATAGCTTCTTCTCTGTTCTTCCTTATCAAACTTATCTCCCGTCCGGCTTTATATAATAGCCGGATTAGGGCTTACAGAATAGGAAACCTAGAAGACTACGGTAACTATAACTTGGAAAGTAAGGAATCCATCTTCTCCTCCAAGCCAGATCACGTGGGCCGTGATCCGGGTCCTTCTAGAATCCAGCTTATGTGCGTCGGGTTACTGGGCCGCCCAATGGACCACAGCCCACTACCGCTTGGGCCACCCTGGTAATCCGGCACTTTGACTACCATCTGATATACCCCTATTTGGTATATATCCGACAGTAGCCCCCAAGAAGGATTAAAACTCTGATTCGCCGTCTTTCGCCAAATGTGTTTTGTCTGAGAAATTTTGATCAGCAGTCTTGATTCTTCTTATTCTTCTTTGAAAAGAGATGGTAACGTGAAACTCAGAATCCTGAAAATCCGGCTTTTCTCTTACGATCCTTCGCGGAGAAGGAACTTCCTACGTCAGCGCCTGAGTCATGCTGATGTAAGGGACGTTTGGGTTTCATGCGGGAAACCCAGTAACGTATCTCTGACAGATTCTCACGGGAAACGAGGAGATAACCATCATTACCCTGTCGTTTCATTTCCCGGATTTTCCGGCGAGTGACACGCGTTGATCATCCAACGGTCAAAATAGCCGTTGACACGCATCTTGACGGATTTCCGGCTATAAGTAGCCTTCTTCATCCTCACAGAAATCCTTCCGCACTCTCGCTCTCCACGCCATCACTGCGCCCAAGCTCTCGAGCGAAGAACCGTCCCCGAGCGCACACCGCACCCAGAGCATCACCGGAGACGAAACGCGCCGCCAACTAATGGCATCTTCACCGTCCTCTCCCGTTCACTCCGCCGAGCACACAATCGAGGAGATCATCAACGATCTAGATCCAAGGCTGAGCTCCCCGATGCGCGCCGGCGACGAGCCGGAGAAGACCGCGGAGTCCGCGGCGGATGGAGGTAATCCTTCCGCCGCCGCGAACCTTGCGGGTTCGAGCTTCGCGCCTACTCTGCCGTTTGCCCCTGAGACGGCGGAGGAAAAGGTCACGCTCCTTGGAGACGAGCTCGCCGCTGCGGAAGCCGCCGCGTCGGCCGCCGCCGGAGCAGACGACGAACCAGAGACTGCAGGCAACTGGATTGCCTGCGGCATTCCGCCAGCCCTCCTTCCAAACCTGGAAAAGGAGGGGTTGATTCTGAAAGGGAAATGGCGGCTCCCTGAAGACGAGAACGAACCCATGCCGAACGATGGCGAACGGGTTCTTCTCTCCTCCCATCTCCTAAGAGGTATGGGACTGCCACCTTCTGCCTTTTTTTTCCAAGTTCTATCCCACTATAACATCCAACCTCATAACCTGCCTCCCAATTCCATTCTTTATATGGCCGGGTTCCAGGCTCTCTTTGAGGGTTTCTTAGTTTTAGAACCTAGGTTAGACTTCTGGATGTATTGTTTCGGGGTTAAGCGGAACTCTTCGGAGGGCGCACTCCCGACTTGCGGAACCATCTCCTTTACTCTTAGGAGATTTAGGGAAGATTGGTTCCCCAAGATCAAAACATCGGAATCCGTCAAATTTTGGACGGATTCCTTCTTCTATCATCCCGATGTGCCTTTCCCGAAAAAGGCCATCGGGGTTCCACCTTTCTCAAACACTGCTGCTGTTCCCCAAGAAAATTGGGGAACAAAAGCCGTCCAAGTTCTTGTCGTGGGATAATCACGGCAGATGTTACCAGGGGTAACTGATCTTGGGGCAAGTCGACACAGGCGTTTGGGAGAGGGTTTAGCTCAAGGGAAAACATGGTGCAATTTGATCTGATAGCCGGCAATCGAAGTCGCCGGATCTCTATTCTCGATATGATAATTCGATTAGGGTTTACACTGGATGCTCGATATCACGCGATATTGCTAGGGTTCTTAGATCTCTGTCTAGACTAGACCTGGGGGGCGGTTTATAAAGCACCCGTACCCCCTGGCTTATCCCCCAAGGCGCACCCTGGATCCTACCCGGATACGACACACAAATTGTAGCTTTCCTTTACAATAGCCCGCTTCTAACTCTGATTTTTCTTTTCAATAGATCGCTGAACTTCCAGACTCGGAGCTAGCCTCCGAAGCTGAGCTGGATGCATTGCGTACCACCTCTACAGGCGGGCGCAAGCGCAAGAAGATTTCTTCCTCTGAGGAAGTTATCAACCTTGACGGAGTTCCCGTCGCCACTTCCAGGTTAGATCATCCGGGTTGTTTTGCTTTTGTCGAAGTTTTTCTTTCGTCTTCGGAATGTTAACTTTTTCCGGGTTTTTGGTTTTTAGCCTACCTCCCTCCAACTTAAAGCCAAAGAAGCTGAAGAAACACAAGACTGTGTCCAGCCGAGGCGCTCAACCTTCTTCCGTCATCGCTCCGGACACATCGTCCTCGATGGCGGAAGAGCATGCTACAGCCCCCAACACCGAGCCGCTGGAGCCCAGCCAGCCCGTTGTGTCGAACACGGACACGAGGGAAAGGGCGGTTCCAGAGGTGGGAAAATCTTCTCGGACATTCGATGAGGAGATTCCCACCTTCGACAAGGATTTCAAGATCATCAATGACGGCCTAAGCGCAGCCGGAACTCTTTTTGCGGAATACGCAAAAGAGTTCAATGAAAACTTGGCGGGTTTGCAACGAATGAGCCAGGTATGTAACTCTAGCCCCAAGCATTAAACAAAATGTATGCTTTTTGCCTTGATGCTTTATGTACATTCTTTTCCTTGCCATGTTCCAGCAATCCGCTGAAGCCATTAACATGGAAGTTTTCAACAAACTCTCCATCAAGAATAAAGAAGTTAGAAATCTTCTTTCTATTCTTGAGGAGAGAGAGGCAGAGCTGGCATCGTCTCAGCTGGCGTTGTCGGAAACAACAGGTAAGCGTTTTTCCTCTGAAGTTTTCGATTCAACCTTTTGTCTAAGTACTTATTCCGGAAGTTTTCTAAACTCAGAATTTTCCTTGCTTTCCAGCTGCTTTGGCTAAGGCCAAGAAAATAGCTGAAGACGCCGGCAATGCCGAGTTTCTCTGAAAGGAGAATTTGGACCTTCACAAGGATCTTGTGAAGGCTCAAAAAGATCTGGAAGCCAGCAATATGGCCCTTGGAATTTCTCAATCCAAGGCTTCCGCACAGGCGGAGAAGGATAAGTCCACCATTCAGGACTTGTAAGCTGCTCTGAACCTGCGCCTGGAGGAAGGCTCCAAAATTGACAAACTTGTCGGTAAGTTTTTTCTGTATTTACCATTTTTCCCAGTCTTGCTGTGTTTCTCTGCTTTTTTACTTAACCTTCTTGGTTGTTTTTGCTGAAAAACAGGAGATAGCCCAGATCTTTCTCGGATTGATAGAATCCGAGCTTTTGGGAAGACCTGGACTTCGATCAGAGCTGCTTGCATGCAGCTGATCAACAAGTTCATTCCCTCAAGGACCGGGGAGTTCTCGGAAGCTGAAAAACTTCCGGGTGTCATCATGGAGGTGGCGGAGTCCAGGGAATCCATCCTACGCTCCGCTGCACGGGGCGGTGCACGCATGGCTCTTGGCCTTATGCGTATGCACTACCCGGCGCGTGGCGTCCGGTATCCCTCAAATATACACGGAAGCTCAGCGGAATACAATCTTTGATGAAATCAAAGGCCATGCCACCAAGATTGCCTCCATGGTGAATATCTCCATCACTTATCTGGAAGAGGAGGTCCCTGCAGCCCCCGAGGATGATAGCGGCGAAGAAGAGTCCGATGCTTGAAGGGCTGCCTTGAACCTGGATGGTGAAAGTAGACAATAGGAGCATTACTGTACTTTTACAATGTAATTCAAATTGTAATGCTTCTATTCCTTTTGTATAAATGAGAACTCCGCCTTTTACAGTCTTACTTATGAAATTCTTCGCAAGGTTTTCGGATTTTACTATTCCTTTATCTTCTAAGTTCTCTGGCGTATATGTTTTAACTGTCCTTAGTGTTTGAAATGGCTCGATAGCATTATGAAGCGTCATGCCGAGTAACTGGGTATAACCAATCAGTTTAAACTCGGAAACATGGATCATACTAAAGGCATTTTTACTAACTAGCTCCAGTGATCCAACACATAAGCAATCAGATAATGCTTAGAGAAAAATAAGGAATTTTCTGAATGAAACTTGGGCACGCAGGCACAATCCGAGTTTCCTTTAGCCGTTAGCAGGCTGAAATCATTCAGTTTTTAAACACCGAGCACGCAGGCACAATTCGGGTTAACATTGAGTATTTTGTAAGATCATTGGGAAATAGACAAGGTGGAATCATGCTTTGTACTATAATGAACTTGTAAAAACATGGATATCAGAATTCCGACAACTTTATTTCATGATCTCAAAAGATGTTTACATAGAAATTGAACTAAGTATAGAAGGGACATAACTGCTGGATGCTCCAAGGCCTCTTTGTCTCTCCTAGCTCAACATCTATCTTTCTCTTTCTTTTGCGATTCGGCTTCTCGGGATCATCTTCCGTATCTCGAATATCGACAAGATAATACGATCCATTCTTCATGGCTTTACTTATGACAAATGGTCCTTCCCACATTGGGGCTAATTTGTGCTTCCTTTGCTGCACCAGCCTCAGCACTAGGTCACCTTCTTTAAAAGAACGATGCCTGATTTTCCGACTATGGTAACGTCGCAAACCTTGCTGGTAAATGGCGGATCTTTGAAGCACAAGGTCTCGTTCCTCTTCTAGGAGATCAACGGCATCCTGTCGTGCTTTTTCGGCATCTGATTCGTCGAAATCTTGCACTCTTGGACTGTCATGGATCATGTCAGTTGGAAGAATAGCTTCCACACCATAAACTAGGAAAAACGGGGTTTGCCCAGTTGACCTATTTGGCGTCGTTCGAATACTCCAAAGCACGGAAGGTAACTCTTCTACCCATGCTCCAGCTGCTCTATGAAGAGGAGATTCGAGTCTTGGGCGTATTCCTTGCAGGATTGAGCTATTCATTCTCTCAACCTGTCCATTGGATTGCGGGTGTGCCAAAGATGCAAGATCTAGGCGAATTCCCATTTGTCGGCAATATTTTGCCAACTCCCCAATGGAGAAATTTGTCCCGTTGTCAGTTATTATGCTGTGTGGAACGCCGTATCTCATTACCAAGTCAATGATGAAATTTCTAGCAGTTGCACCATCCAGCTTTTTGATGGGTTTGGCCTCCACCCATTTGGTATACTTATCCACTGCTACTAGCAGATGAGTAAGTCCGCCTCTTGCAGTTTTGAACGGTCCCATCATATCTAGCCCCCAGACCGCAAACGACCATGTAATGGGGATAGTTTTAAGTGCTTGGGCCGGAAAATTAGTCTGCTTGGCGTAATAATGACACCCTGCACATGTATTAACTATGTGCTCAGCATCTGTCTTGGCTGTTAGCCAGAAAAACCCAGCGCGGAATGCTTTTGTAACTATGCTTTTTGATTGAGCATGATGTCCGCAATCTCCGGTGTGGATTTCTTCCAGTATTTCTCTTCCTTCTTCTGGTGAGATACACCGCTGAAAGATTCCGGAAGTACTGCGTTTATACAGGTAGTTATCAATTACCGTGTATCCTTTGCATCGACGATGTATTTGTCTTTGCAAGACTTCATCTGCTCCTTCCGGGTACTTCTGATTGACTAAGAAGTTTAAATATGGAATTGTCCAGTCCGGTTTAACGAGCATAACTTCAATGGATTCGGAAGCCAGAGGATAATCAACGTCTCCACCTTTTATGGATGGCTCGTGCAAGTGCTGAACGAATACCCCTGGTGGTAGGGTTTTTACCCTCTCTGATCCCATGCGGGCTAACGCATCCGCGTTCCAGTTCTCCTCACTTTTGATGTGAAGTACCTCGAATCCAAAGAAACAAATGGCGAACTCGTCCACCGTTCTTCGGTATTCGGCCATTATAGGGCTTTTTGCATCCCAGGTTTGGTTAAGCTGATGTTGTACCAAATCCGAGTCTCCATAGCACAAGATGCGCTTTACTCCTATTTCCTTTGCAATATGCAAGCCATGAAGCAGAGGTTCGTATTCTGCCACGTTATTACTGGCGTTGAAGTGTATTTGCAATACGTATTCCATTGTATCGCCTTTAGGGGATTTTAAGACTACGCCGGCTCCGGCTCCCTCCTTCATCTTGGATCCGTCAAAGTGCATGATCCAGTACTCGGACTCCGGCATCGGTGTTTTCTCCATTGCTTCCGTCCAGTCGGCGACAAAATCTGCCAAAACCTGGGATTTTATTGCCGTCCTTGGCTGATACTTAATGTCGAAGGCTGCCAGCTCGATAACCCATTTGGCTACTCGGCCGGTTGCCTCCGTATTGTTTATTATGTCCCCTAGTGGTGCTTTACATACCACTGTTATGGAATGCCCTTGGAAGTAATGGCGCAGTTTTCTAGATGCGAAAAATACACCATATGCCAGTTTCTGATAGTGTGGGTACCTTTGTTTGGACTCGGAGAAAACTTCACTTATGTAATATACCGGATGTTGGTCTGGTATGCTTTGTTCATCCTTCTTCCGTTCCACAACGATTACGGCACTAATAACCCGGTTTGTAGCTGTGAGGTACAGTGACATGGGTTCTTCGTCTTTTGGGGATGCCAAAATCGGAGCTTTCATCAAAGTTTCCTTTAACTGGGTTAACGCTGCATCGGCCGCTTCTGTCCATTCGAACTTATCGGATTTTTTCAGCAATTTGTAGAGTGGTAAGGCTTTATCCCTCAGCCGACTAATAAATCTGCTGACGGCAGCGGCGGAACCTGTTAATCTTTGGACATCTTTCACACACGTAGGCTTCAAGATGTTCAAGATGGCTTTGATCTTTTCCGGGTTAACTTCTATTCCTCTGTGAGAAACGATGAAACCCAGAAGTTTTCCTGAGGGAACCCCGAATACACACTTAGATGGATTTAACTTCATCTTGTAAGTGCGCAAGTTTTCGAAAGTTTCTCGCAAATCCTCAAGGAGTGTATATTTTTCCTTGGTTACGACAGCAATATCGTCCACATAAACATGGACGTTTTTGCCAATCTGACTATGCAAACAACGTTGCATGCAACGCTGGTAGGTTGCACCTGTGTTCTTCAGGCCAAATGGCATGGTTACGTAATAGTACGTCCCGTACGGGGTTATGAAAGAAGTCTTAATTTGATCTTCCTTTTTTCAAGCGTATTTGGTGGTACCCGGAGTATGCATCCAAAAAGCATAAAAGCTCAGAGCCTGCAGTGGCATCTATTATTTGATCGATTCGCGGTAACGCGAACCTATCTTTCGGACACAATTTGTTCAAGCCTGTGTAATCTATACACATTCTAAGAGCAGTAGTGTCTTTCTTCGGTACTAATACCGGATTTGCAGACCATTCAGTGTGGATTACTTCCTGGATGAAATCTGCTGCTAAAAGCCGGATAATTTCCTTGCCGATAGCCTTCCGTCTTCTTCCGTCAAATCGACGGAGACCTTGTTTGACGGGTTTTGAGCCTGGAATCACCTTGAGTTGGTGCTCAGCAAGTTCCATGTCAGCTGGACACCAGGAAAAAATATCCCAGTTCTCACGGAGGAACTTGATGATCTCGCCATCCTATTTGTCAGTCATCCCAGTCCCTACGACGACGAACTTTGTCGGATCTTTGGGATCTAGGATTACCTGTCTTGTATTCTCAGACGCCTTGAAGCTATTTGCTGGCTTCCGGGTTTCTTTTCCTGCCGGCATTTCTCTCGGCGATACCTCCTTGGCCAATTCCTTCAGTTCTTCCTTTGCTATGACTCTCTGAGCGCAAAGGGCGTTTTCTTTCTCCAACTCGTTTGCCAGCTTGAAGTCACCAGCTATGGTGATTACTCCTCCTTTGGGTCCTGGCATCTTCAGCTTGTTATAGATATAACAGGATCTTGCCATGAATTTGGCGAAAGCTGGACGTCCGAGTATTGCGTGATACACGCTTTCGAACGGCACTACTTCGAAGGATACTTTTTCCTGCCGAAAGTGATCTTTATCTCCGAAGGTGACATCTAGGGAAATTTCTCCTAGGGATCATGCTTGTCTGCCAGGAACAATGCCATGGAAGCGTATGTTGCTGTAATTGAGCTGGGACTCGGAAATCTTCAGATGCTTCAACGTATCCAGGTACATTATGTTA
Organism: Alopecurus myosuroides; assembly: GCA_028641055.1. Lineage (NCBI taxonomy): Eukaryota > Viridiplantae > Streptophyta > Magnoliopsida > Poales > Poaceae > Alopecurus > Alopecurus myosuroides. The sequence continues at coordinate 68,210,546 of CM054060.1, forward strand.
ATGCTGGATCCTCCGTCCATCAGCACTCTTCTTAGCCTAGTGTTCTGGACAATAGGGCTTACAACAAGAGCTTGTGTGCCGGGTTCAGGGATATTCCCGGGATGATCAGACTGATCCTAGGTAATTGGTGTGTTGGAGTACTTCAAGAATTTCGGGGTTGCCGGAACAACCGCGTTTATTTCTCGAAGTGTTCTTTTGGCCACCTTTGCTGACGGAGTTGCTAGGAACATTAGCATTGCTTCTCCATCAACTCTCGGAAATTTGGGTTCGCCCTTTCGCTGTTGTTCCTGGATTTTTTCATCAGTGTCTGATTCACTGTGTTCTTTGTCAGCTTCTGGCTTTTGTTTGGCGGGTTTCCTTTTGGAACCCTTCCCCTTATTTCTGGATCCTGCATTGCCTTTCATGTGCTTATTCAGCCGGCATTGCGCGTTTGTATGGGTGGGTTTCCCAAATTGTCAATGGTGGACACAGGGTTCCGACTTAATCCTCTCCCATTCCTCTGGAGTGTAGTTGATTGGATCTGGACTGCGTCCTTTCCACTTATTCCCTTTTTCACTTCCAAAGGCTATGTTGACCTCTTTGGGTTTTGTCGTTGTCTCTGGAGTTCCTTTTTTGTCAGAACGAGGAGTTTTCTTGGCAAGTATCAGTGATTCGATATTGCCTCCTCTTGCTCTGATGTCGTCTTCGGCTGTAGCGTGTTCGTTGGCGGTTGTAAGCATAGATCCGAGATCTTTGTGCTGTTTGGAACCAACCATGAACGGTACAAGTCCGGGTTTTAGGCCATTGACGAAAGCATGCATTGCTTGTACGTCAGTTACTCCAGAACAACTATTCTTCATTGCCGTCCATCTGGAGATGAAATCCACGTATGGTTCATCCTCAAATTGGGTGCAACGGTTCAGCTGGTTGATGTTGTTCGGGCGTTTGTACGTTCCCCGGAAATGCTGAGTGAATACTCTAGCCATATCATCCCAGCTGTCGACGGTTCTTGATGGTAATCCATTGATCCAATCTCTGGCTCCGTCCAGTAACATTAGGGGAAGAAACTTAACAGCTTGCAGGTCTGTCCCATTGTTGATCTGGACGGCTGTATAGTAGTCTGAGAGCCAGGTATCCGGGTTTGTGCTTGCCGGTGTATTTCTGGTACGTTGGACCGACCTTGGCAAAGCCAGAGTGCAGGGTTATCCTTCGGATCCTGTCGGTGAAACACTTAGGACCAAAGTATAGATCATCCTTTTCCGCTCTATCAATGTGTGCGGAATATCTTCCGGCTGAATGGACAGAAGGGGATCTACTCCTTTGTTTTCCATTGTTGCGCGGGCGCGCTTTTCCGGGATTGTTTCTATCTCTTCCGTGATCACGCCCTTTTGGATTAGGCGGAGTTCTGCTCATGTGCCTTTCTTTATCCTTAGGAGGTGTCCGGGATCTCTCACGTCTGTGAGTTATATCATATCTTCCGGCTTTCTCAGCTGGGTTTCTCGGAGGTGGCATTGTTTTGTCGTCATTCCGGTATTTTTCTTCCTGATCGTGGGGTTTATATCCATCTTTCGGGGGATGGGATCCGGTTCTAGACGCTTCATCCCTATTGTCAGGATTTTTCTTGTCTTTTCTCGGATCTTCTTTCTTATCCTTTGAATTGTCTGAATCTCCGGGTCCTTCCGGTCCAGGTGCTCCAGCGGCGCAAGTAGCTGTTTTGCATAGGGCGGAGTTATCATGCAGTCTTCCTGATCGCTCTTGGCCCCGCTGCTGTCGTTGCAATGCTTTTCCTAGGAAAGCATACAACCCTTGTAGTTTTTCACCATTGGAGTACATGTCATTGTTCAGGATGGCGAACGCTGCTTCCGCGTTTTCTGCTGCGGTTTTGTATATTGGTTCGCCTCTGGCATCTTTGCCGTTTACCTGCTTTTGCCAAGATGGGTTGTGGAACCTTTCTTTTGGCGGCAGTACTTCCGGTCTTACGATTCCGGGTAACCTTGTAGGTTTTATGGCAGATCTATTCTTTCTCTCGTACTCCTCTATTTCTTCCTTCATGACCTTGATGTCATTCTGGGTTTGTTGGAGGTGTTGCCGAGATCTGAGTAGATGTTGCTGTTGCCTTTGGAAAGCTCGTCTCCTGGCTTCCAGCATCTCAGGGGGTTCATCTGGTCCCACTGGCGTTTGTAACAACTCATGTTCTTCCTGTTCCGTCATTGGTGGAGCAAGGATTTCTTTGATTTTCTTCTCCGCAGGCTTTGTTCCGCTAGCATCTCCTACTTCCAGGTTTTCATCAGCTAGATCAGATGATTTTTTCTTCCGGATTTTGTATTGGAGTTTCTTAGCAGCACGGTGCTTTTTCTTGGAAGAGGGAGGCTTTTAGACAGGCTCATCTTCTGTCAATTCCTTGACATTAGGAAATACCGGAGAAGTTTCTCCGTCTTCTCTCTCTTCCTCTGGCGGAGGAGTTTTGGGGCTTTCCTGGCTGTCGGCATCCGCGGTTTCAGCTGCTTTTGCCATTAGCACTTCGTGAAATCCCTCTTGAAGAGATTTTACCTTTCTTTCAAAGGCATCCTCATCCTCATCTTCGGAGTCGAAATTATCCGATCCGGTTTCCGACTCTAATCTCGCCTCAATGGCGGCTAGTACGGACTCGGCTTCCAAGTTCATCGTCATGTTGACGGATGTCGGATCTTCCGCCTTTGTGACGGGTGCCGGATCTTCCGTCTCTGTGACAGGTGTGTTGTTATCTGCCTCTTGCACGGGATTTCCGTCATCCGTGTTTTCAGCGACTTCGGATTGCACCATGCCGATAAAGTGTGTATCACTTTTTTGTCGGCGATCTGAGCAGAATCCGGTATCAAAGTCATCTTCGACTGGGTATAGGGAGGGTGGGGAATACTTGCTTCCACCACAAAACCCCATTGCTTCTGCGGTTAGTCCGATAAAGATGTTAGCAGATCCGATCGGTAACACGCAGGCACTTACCAGGTGGTTTTGCGCCGGTATGTAGGATCCGTTGTCGAGGAAGCGCCCGACGTCATCGTCGAACTCCAAGCTTCCGACAGTGATTGATCTTCCGATTCCGCCGAGTATCCCAGATCGTAACTTCACGCCTGACGTAGTTGCCCCCACGGTGGGCGCCAACTGTCGAGACATCGTAGTAGTTTTCATAGACGGGGTGCCATGAGACTACGGTAGAGACGTGGGGTAACGGGATCGCGTGGTGGACAGTGAACACAGGATTTACCCAGGTTCGGTACGTCGCGACAGTACGACGTGCCTACTCCTGCACTCTCACTAATCAGGACTAAAGCATGTGTATAGAATTACAATGTGAGGTTTAGATCTAGCTATTCGCAGGGGATCAACTTCCCGGCGAGTTAGCCTATAGCTTCTTCTCTGTTCTTCCTTATCAAACTTATCTCCCGTCCGGCTTTATATAATAGCCGGATTAGGGCTTACAGAATAGGAAACCTAGAAGACTACGGTAACTATAACTTGGAAAGTAAGGAATCCGTCTTCTCCTCCAAGCCAGATCACGTGGGCCGTGATCCGGGTCCTTCTAGAATCCGGCTTCTGTGCGTCGGGTTACTGGGCCGCCCAATGGACCACAGCCCACTACCGCTTGGGCCACCCTGGTAATCCGGCACTTTGACTACCATCTGATATACCCCTATTTGGTATATATCCGACAGTGTTTACATCACGGGAGAAGCTCGGGAAAGCATGAAGAACCTCGTCATCGACGAGATCATCACCAACCCCGAAGGAGAGAAGATGGTGGACGACTTTGGTTGGGGTCCAGAGTCGGACCTGCTGGAAACCGGATCTATCGTCACGATCGGCCGGGTCAACGTCTTCGTCGGCATGGTACGTACGTCCGGTTCTGTTCCTGAAGATATTGAGTATGATTCTGTGTCAGGGGAAGCGACTTGCGTTCAATCGGATGGAGAAGAATCAGTCGGGACAGCCGATCCGGTAGAAGAGCCCACCACGAAGAGGGAACAGCCGGAGGAGCCGGCATGGAACCCGCGTGGCTGGGTCATGAGAGAAGATGATACCGAGTCTATCCTGCATCTGCTGGAAGATCGGTACGAGGAAGATAGCTGTGACGAGGAAGAATACAAATCTTCGCCAGGCATCGCGCGCCGGGTCGCGGTCTACACAGCCCCTGCAACCAATCTTAATCAGGGAGATGTGTCAACGGCCGCGGTCGGAGCGGCGCGAGCGCTGGCCCAACATCAAGCACCGGTTGATGGAAACCTGGTTATAGCCCGGGTCGATGGAGAGTCGGCCTCTGTCACCAGTCATACCGGAGAAAGCGAGCGGCAGAGGAACATGTTTGGATTCACAGCGAACAGAACACTAGGAGCGGGACCCTCGAATCCGCGAAATCCGGCTCTGTTCAACAATAACCTAATCTTAGATCCCACGGTGTTAGCAATGGTGACAACCCCAGAAAACGCGGCAGCACGTGCCCGAGACCTGGATGTGGCTCGCCGTGCATTGGATCAACAGAGGAGAGATGACGAAGCCGAGAAACAAGGGATGGCCGCGCGTCAGCGCGAGTTGGAAGAACTGGAGAATCGTCTTCAAGCTCAGTCGACTAGGATCTACAATCAGAGGCACCAGACGAAACTACCGACAACTGGTGGAAATTTACAGCCTGCCACACTGTTCGTTACCCCTCAGGATCAACCAATCTCGGTTGTGAATCAAGAAACCGGATATCAAGCTGCAACCCTGGGAGGACAGCCGGCAAACGTGCAAGCCGGGTTACCCACGTTGCAAACGGGAATCGCTGTTGGAAATACAGCACCACCACCACCACCACCACGATTTCATACTCCACTAGGTCACTTCAATAATCCCATGGATAACGTATATGCAGCAACATTGGCACTCGATCGCATCCCCGTAGGAGAGTCACCCCATGCAGTGGAGACCCGACGGGCGATAGACCTGTTACGTACGGCAGTAGCCCAGCAGGCCAATTACCCGGATAACAGGAGTGGCATGCACAGAACACCATATGTTAGTCGGCAGAACGGGAATACCGGCTATATTCAGTCAAACTCGGCACGGCGGAGGGCAGAGCAGCAGCAAATGCCGCCTACTCCCCATAGGCCGGCAACGCCTGCAGCATCAGCGGCGCAAGCCATTGTGGACAGTTCTCGAGCCAGGCGTGCAACGGTCGGGTCTGCGGTATGAGGGCCGGTAGCGGTTGCACCCCCCGCCGCACCCGCCGCGGGATCGCACGTTTCCCGAGTGAGGCCAGTACCGGCAAACCTCGCCGGGCCTAAGTGTTTGTCGGATGCCATCAGGGCTGAGCCTTACCCGGATAAATTCAAGGAACCGGGTAAAGTGGTTAATTATGAGCCGACCATGGACCCAGAGACCTGGTTGAGCAGTTACGAGATGGCTATATCGATTCGCAACGCATCTGAGAATCTCCAAGCCAAGTTTATGTACCTGATGATGTCCGAAGGAGCAGCAAAGTTGTGGTTCAATAACCTACCTGAAAGATCCATCAATTCATGGAGTGAGCGTAAAACTGCCTTCATCAAACACTTTCATGGGACGTGCAGGAAGTTATTCACGATCGATGATTTAGAGCGATGTGTCCAGAAGAAGGGAGAGTCGGCGCGCAGCTGGGTGCGCCGGGTTATGGAAAGTCTCCACTCGTCCACTGATATCCAGCCAAAGGATGCATTACAAGCTATGGCGAAAACGTGTAAGTACATACCCTTAGTGCAAAAGCTGACACGCATGAAGTCTAGTCGGCACGCTTCAGAGGTTACAATGGGAGAGTTGATGGACGCATGCAACAAGCACGCCGTCACAGATACCACAGAGGAGGATGTTGATGATAAAAAAGCGAAAGCCAACGCAAACAATAACGGAAGACCCGGCAATGGGACTGCACCGGTTAATAACGGAGGAAGTAATGGAAATAACCAGCACAAGCGCCCATACGAAGGAAATTCCGAGTTTGTTGCTAATACAGAAGCCGCGTTTGCAAGACCCAGGGCAGAGGGAAATTTCAACGGAGGAAACTTCAATGGAGGAAATTACCAAGGACCACCAAGGCCGGCTAACCATATAGAGGCCTTCAGGATGCCCTGTCCGCGTCACAGCAGGAACGGCAGGCCGGCTAATCACTCATTAGAGGAGTGTGTGGATTTACAGAGATGGAAGAATGAGGAAATACATAAGGCCCTGCGAGGTGCAGGCCGGGGAGGAGGACCAGGTCCGGGTGGGAACCCGGGCAACGGGCCACTCCCCGCTGGTAACGCCAGAGGTGTCAATCCGGGTAATAATCAAGGAGGTGCTGGAGATCTTCCAAGCCAACCCAAAGCAGTTAGGACAGTACCACTTTCATACTACTGGGACTTCCAACAAAGATAGAAAGATACTTAAAAGGGTTGTAAACTCGGTTTCTTCAGGTGTTCCGAGATATTTGAGATGATCAGATCAAGAGGTAACATGGAGCAGAAGGGATCACCCGGAAACAATAGAACATCTGGGTGTGTTAGCTTTGGTGGTTGCACCACATGTCAGTGGTTACGAGCTGAAAAAGGTTCTGATGGATGGTGGAAGTAGCATCAATATTTTATATTGGGAAACCTTCCTACGCATGGGGCTCAAGGAGTCTCAGCTGCAGAAAAGTTCCACAGTTTCTCATGGAATTGTGCCGGGTCACTCGGTGTGCCCTGAAGGAAAGATAACACTAGAAGTTGCTTTTGGAGAATCCAAGGATAATTTTCGAGTGGAATGGCTCACATTTGAGGTGGTGAAATTGCGTAGTCCTTATCACGCGCTGTTCGGAAGGCCGGCTTACGCCAAGTTCATGGCCAGGCCGTGTTACGTATACCTGCAGCTAAAGATCCCGGGTCCCAAGCAGACCATTACTATACATGGGAACCGGGCTGTGGCAGCAGAGTGTGACGAAGGAGACGCGGCAATGGCAGAACAGGCTTGCAGGAAGGAAGAGCTCAAGTATTACCGGTCTCAGGTAGACCCGGAAGATAGAACGGATTTGAAAAGACCAAATACGGAGGACGAGAGAGAAAAGTTTAAAGCAGCCCAGGACACCAAGATGGTGGCTTTTGTCGAGGGTGATCCCTCCAAACAATTTGCCATAGGATCTAACCTAGACGACAAGCAGGAAGAAGCACTCATAGAGTTTATTCGCGAGAATCAAGACGTTTTTGCTTGGACGCCTAGTGACATGCCGGGTATCCCGACCGAGTTAGCTGAGCACAGTTTGCACATCGATCCCAAGTCTCGGCCTGTGAAGCAGGGCCTGAGAAAAATGAATGAGGAAAGGAGAAAGGCTATAGGAGCGATAATAGCTCGGCTCCTTGCAGCCGGCTTTATCATGGAGGTTTTTCACCCGGATTGGTTGGCAAATCCGGTTCTAGTGCCGAAGAAGAGCAACAAGTGGAGGATGTGCATAGATTACACGAGTCTCAATAAGCATTACCCAAAGGATCTGTTTGCCCTTCCAAGAATAGATCAAATCATAGATGCAGTGGCAGGAAGTGACCTATTGTGTTTCCTGGATGCTTATTCCGGTTATCACCAGATTAAGCTCAAAAAGGAAGATTGGGAGAAAACATCGTTCATAACCCCCTTTGGAGCTTTCTGTTACAAAACTATGACCTTTGGGCTAAAGAACGCTGGCGCAACGTACCAACGGTGCATTCAGAAGTGCTTTGAGGATCAGATTGGACGCAACGTCCATGCTTATGTTGATGACGTGGTGATTAAAACGAGGAAAGCAGAAACATTCATTGATGACTTAAAGGAGACGTTCATGAATTTGAGAAGATATCAGATGAAGCTTAACCCCACAAAGTGCGTGTTTGGGGTCCCAACAGGAAAGTTACTCGGTTTCATTGTTTCTGAGAGAGGGATTGAGGCAAACCCGGAAAAGATCAAGGCCATCCAGAGTTTGAAAAAGCCGGAAGGCCTAAAGCACGTTCAGAAGCTCACAGGATGTGTAGCAGCGTTAAGCCGGTTTATATCCAGGCTTGGAGAAAAAGCAATACCCCTATACCGACTCTTGATAAAAAGCGACAAATTTGTATGGGACCAAGAGGCGGACGAGGCGTTTGAAGCTCTGGAAAAGCAGTTATCTGAGGCACCGATTCTGGCAGCGCCGGGTCCCAAAGAGCCCATGTTGTTATACGTTGCGGCCGGGCCTCGGGCAGTTAGCGCAGTGGTTGTAGTTGAGCGCAAGGAGGATGGAAAGGATCATCCGGTACAAAGGCCGGTCTACTACGTGAGTGAAGTCCTATCTGAAGCGAAGCAGCGTTACCCACATTGGCAAAAGCTAGTTTTCGGGGTCTTCATGGCCAGCCGGAAATTGAAACCATACTTTCAGGAACACCCCATAACAGTGGTTAGCCCAATGGCAGATATTATTAGAAATTCAGATGCGACATGTAGAATAGCCAAGTGGGCCATTGAGATGGGAGATTATCACATCAACTACGAGCCTAGGTGCGCAATCAAATCCCAGGCTTTAGCTGATTTTATCAATGATTGGACTCACACAAGCATGCCCACAATGATGCCAAGTTCCGAGTCTTGGGTGATGCACTTTGATGGTTCTAAGCAGTACGAGGGATCAGGTGCTGGCGTGGTACTTACATCACCAAAAGGAGACAAATTGAGTTACGTGCTGCAAATTCACTTCGACTGCTCCAACAATGTGGCCGAGTATGAGGCTCTATTACACGGACTGCGAGTAGCAAAGGAGATGAATATCAGGCGAATACGGTGCCATGGAGACTCGGATCTTGTGGTACAGCAGGTCTCAGGACCTGGGATAGAAAGGATGCAACAATGGCAGCATATCACAGAGAGGTAGACAGGGTGGCCAGGTCTTTTTCCGGGTATGAGGTGGAACATATTGACAGGCGAAAGAATGAGGCAGCAGATGCGCTCGCAAGAGTCGGTTCGCGCCGAGAGCCGGTTCCACCTAATGTCTTTCTAGACGAGTTATGGCGGCCGTCTATCAAAACCGAATCTGAAGAAGAGGTGGCTAACCAAGACCCGGATTTGGAGCTTGTGGCCGCTGTGCGTGCTATTCCCGAGTGGACGGAGCCGTTTCTGGCCTACCTGTCACGGGGCGAGTTACCACCACAGGAAGTTTTAGCCAGGCAAATCCTGAGACGAGCAAAGGGCTATTCTATCATCAATGGGGAGTTGTCTAAAAGAAGTGTCGCATGAGTCTTTTTGCGTTGTGTAGCACCAGAAGAAGGCCGACGGATTTTGAAGCAGATCCATGAAGGTGATTGTGGGCATCATGCCTCCACAAGATCCCTTGTGGCTAAAGCATATCGGCACGGTTTCTTCTGGCTCACGGCTTTAGCGGACGTAGAGCGTTTGGTGGCAAGGTGTGATGGATGTCAAAGGTATGCTCGCCAAACCCATGTGCCGGCTATGGATTTGCGAACAATCCCGCTGACCTGGCCGTTTGCAGTTTGGGGTTTGGATATGGTGGGCCCCTTTCACAAGTCGCCTTGCAAAAAGACTCATCTTTTGGTAGCTGTTGATAAGTTTACTAAGTGGGTTGAAGTTATGCCAGTCACCAATTGTGAAGCAGTCACAGCAGTCAAGTTCATGAAAAAGATCATCTATCGGTTTGGATATCCTCATAGCATAATAACAGACAATGGAACCAACATGTCCTTAGGTGAGATGGAGAAGTTCTGTGGAAACAATGGCATCCGCCTTGACATAGCTTCGGTAGCCCATCCACAGGCTAATGGACAGGTGGAAAGGGCAAACCAGGAATTACTTTGTGGGTTGAAACCACGGTTGAGAGTCCCGTGCCTCAGAGCTGCTGGAGCATGGGTTGAGGAGTTATCATCAGTGGTTTGGGGAATTAACACTACACCTAACAGATCTACTCAGATGACCCCGTTTTTTATGGTTTATGGTGCAGAGGCAGTTCTTTCGAGTGACATTATCCATGACTCTCCCCGAGTGGCGGCTTATGTTGAGATAGAAAACGAAAAGACCCAGCAGGATGCCGTCGACATGTTAGAAGAGCACAGGGAGCAAGCTTTGGAGAGATCAGCTATATATCAACAGGATTTGAGGCGATACCACAGCCGGCGAGTCAAAACCCGCGTCTTCCAGGAAGGAGACCTGGTATTACGCCTAGTACAATCAAAGGAAGGAAAGCACAAGTTATCGCCACGATGGGAAGGCCCGTTCATCATAAGCCGGAATTTGCACAATGGATCATACTACTTAATAGATGCAAGGGAAGAGTTGGATACTGTCAATGACACCACCCATACCACTTCATCTATGCATGAACAGGAAAGACCATGGAACGTGGCTCAGCTACGTCCTTACTACACTTAGCATAGGCTAGATTTACAAGTGGAATTGCACGATGTAACAGGCAGCAGGTTTCAGACGCACTCTTTTCCTAACCAGGGTACCTAAGGGGACTGGAGGGTTTTTAATGAGGCGTCTTGCTGACCTAACCTTTCTCATACCAATAAAGAGATGGTTAAACTATGATATTGTTTGTTTCTTATTTCTTCCCGTTAGTTTGTTTTTAATCTTTCTGCTTTTCTTTACTCCATATCAGGTAAGTATTGATTGTTTGATCATAGTATACTAGGCTTAACATTTTCATAGATTGCATATATAGGTCTTGAGGGCTGATTGCTTGAATAGCACAGCTATAATCTCAGACCCGGCCACGATGCCATTAAGTTATAAGGACCGATTACTTGGAATAAGTACGGTTACAATCTTATAACCGGACAATAGAGCCAAATTTCTTGATTTCTCTTGTTTAAGCTTGATGTGACTCGCAATAATGTGGCGTTTTTGCTAACGTATAATCACAATCAGTCATGATGCCCACTTGGACTTGCCTGACCCTGTTTTTATAAAGTTACAGCAGCACTGAATATCCACGCAAAAGCCGGCTTACAACAAAGAGGATCAAAAGGGTCATCCAAACCACAAGTTATGCGGCGTAAAAGGCTAACATCCGGAAACTCACAATGTATTAAGCATAGCTTCAAAACTTATATGGGTAGCTCTATATTTTGGGCCTTGGCAAAAACATGCAGGTTTGTGAAAACTACAAATCCCTAGACTCGGAAATTTGGGTCTTGGGGACTTGGGAATTTGAGAAAAGCAACAAATTGTTTAGCTATCGCGTTTAAAACCCAAAAATCCGAGTCTTGGGGACTTGGGGACTTAAGAAGCAAAGTTCACCCGGTCAAAAAATCCTGAGACCCGGAAACCGAGTCTCATAGATGTGGAAAAAGAAGACATATCAGAAAAGCAGCAAAAAAGCTTAAGACTAGGAAAAAGCATATCAAGGTGGATGGCCAAAAGGGCCACCAAAGCTATTAAAAGTTTAAGCGTATTACAAACCAAGGAAATAGTATCAAAAGTGCACAGGCGCACTATTAAATGAATAATTGTATCACGCATATTACATAATGCCTATTGGCCGAATAAGTGTTTGTGGGCGAAAAACGGTAAAAACTTCACTCAGCATCCATAGCCGAGTCATCAGCAGTATCCTTGGCGGCCGGGTCTTCGGCGTTCTCCTCTGTGTTCTTCACCGCCTCCATGTCCGGATCAGTTGCGGCATCAGCACGAGCTGGAGGAGGAACAGCTGGAGTATACGAGGATGGCACAGTGTCGGCCTCGGCCTTCCTCTTAGAAACCTCCTCCTTCCACCGGGCTAGCATGTCAAAGGGCTCCGGGAGAGCGGACGGGACCGGCTTGTCTTCAGCATTGTATGGCAGGGTGAGCTTGTTCACATCCAGCTTATCGGCTATCAGGCTTGCCGAGTGACGTACCTGAGCATGGATAAACTTGTAGTCCCTACCCGAGAACCTTGAGCCGTCATTGTTAAACTCGGGGAACCCATTCACGAGTGTTGCCGGCTCAAGCCTGGAAAATAGGCTTTGTCCAAGGCAAGGCCGCGGGTTACCCCAACCCGGCATGCTGAGCGCTTCCAGTGATCGATCCAACCGGGACCGCGGAGCACGCATCAAGCATCTGGGACACACCGCCATAACCGCCAGGCCACTTCACGGCTTCAAGGGTCCACTTGGTACCCACAGAAAATTGCCGGATCACGGCCTTCAGGGTCTTCAGCTTTTCAATGTAATCTTCATCTTCAACTTTTTCACCCGGACCTGCAGAGTAACAGGAAAAGTACAGTGATGAGACTCGGGTTATAGACCCTACAAAACGAGGAATCCAGGTTATATTCAGGAAGTTAGGATTTTTACCAATCAGGGAGCCGTAAGTCTCGGCAATAGAGGCTGGTATTTTCTTCAGCAAACCCTCAGCGTTCTGGGACCGTTTCTTGTACTTCTTGCAGTCCTTGGCAAGGTCCTTCACCTTGGCTTCCAGCTCTTCCCGCAGCTTGGTCTCAGCCTGGAGGAGTTCGTTGGTTTTCGCCAACATCTCCTCCGACCGGGTAACATAAGCCTGCAGAAATAGACAAGGAAAAATCAGTCGGTTGAAGAGTAAAAGCCGGGTATGATTGGTTACACAATTATGGAAGTACCGAGCAAAATTTATACAGTTAACTCGGAACTTGGGGACTAGATGAGTGTGTAAGCAATATTGGTTAAGTTACCTGATGCTCAGCTGCCAGGGACTCAAGGATATCTCTTTCATTGGTCTTCAGGGAGTAAAGCTCATCTAGCATCCTTTCAAAGTCAAGGTTGCTGAGATTCGGCCTCGAGGAGCTGGGGTTTTGGTTACCCGGTGGCAGGGTCCTTTCCTGTTTCAGCGGGCTGATTCTGGTTGCTTGGGTGTTAGGAGCGCGGACACCCCTCTGTGATCCCAGAAACTCGACATCATCATCGGCCGGCTGATGTGTTGGTAGGGGAAACTCGGCCTCTTGGTCAACCGGGTCCTCCAGCTTTTCTTCTTCTTCTTCACCGCCAGATGCGGGCTTCACAACATTCTCCGGGTCTTCCATGGCCGGGTTATCTACGTTCATATCCTCAGGGTTGCTAAGTGTAACGTTGGCTCTGAGAAAGAAAAAGAAACAGTTAGTAGATAATAAACGAAAGACGTGGAAAATAGTAGTGTATTGACTAACAAGGAAAGTGAATTACCCGGTATTCACGACGAAATCCGCTAGGAGATCGTTGCTGGACCCGGAAGATGCTGACAAAGAATCGGAAAGTGAGACCCGGATCTGTCCGGCTAATGGGTGATTCGGAGAAGGATATCTTTGAGGAAAATGGGATGTATGAGTTTGGGGAGTACCGGCTTGGCGAGCGGGTGACAAAGGGATACCCGGGGGAAGAGGATCGTCACCCGGAGAATTCCGGGTTACCCCTTGTTTGGTCGGGGCAGGTTCCTTCAAGTATGATGAATTGGTTAGATGTTGGTCAAGTTCGCACATATTGGCATACGAGTATGGCTTGGAGGTCATGGAGGAATAGGGCACCTTGAAAACAACACTCCGGGTCTTCCTTTTCGCCCCAGCCTCTGCCTCCGGCTCTGCCTCACTCTCTTCCGACTGGGTGTCGTCCTTGTCCTCTAGCACTAGTGAATAAGGAGCATTGTCGGAAAAGGGAAAAATGTGGTCTAACAAAGTTAAATGAAGCAAGTATAAAGAGAAGACCCGGATTTACCTTCATCGCTGTCAGCCGGCTCCTCGTCTTCCTCCGAGTTTTTGGAAGGGGGAGGGGTGACTATCTTCCACAACTCATCATCTTCCTGAGTAATAAATACAGTGACAAAGGTTAGTATGTGTGCATAAGAAATATTAGCCGGATAAAGGGGTGATAGCCGGTTCTTACTGGAGGAGCCGGGTTAGAACGTGTGAAGGGACTAAGTACGGATATGCTCCGGATGACGTCAAGCTTTTCAGCCAAGAAGTTCTTCATGGCTTTGTTTACATCCGCGGCCGGGTAAGTTTTCTCCGAGTATCTGAGAGAGTCTGTGACATGCCCGGAGTAATCACACATGAGCTTGGGCCGGATGCTGTTTAGCTGGATCCGGCAGCTGACCCAGGTTTTAATCAGGTTAAGCCCATTGAGACCTTGGGCCGAAAGCACAGCGAGCTTGTGGAGAAGGGGCTGGATAGATTGCCTATCGGCCTCGGAGGCGAAAAAGTTTAGATTGTCGGATAAGGAAAGAATGTCATCAGAGAAACCCGGCAATGGCTTCTCACCGGGTAAAGAAGTGTCTTGGCAGTAGAAATATGTTTTCTGCCAGTGCTTCACATGAGTGTGAAGACTGAGAGTCGGCATTAGAGAGTTTTTACATCTCTGAATCAAGACCCCTCCACAAACTATAAGGGCCCCATCCGTGCTCTCCCGGCAGGGTTTGCATTGGAATAATTCTAGGAATAAGTCTAAGTTGGGAGGAATGCACAAATAAGCTTCACAGAAGACTATGAAGTGGCAAATGTTAAGCATAG